>OY726518.1:95364323-96756009 GCA_963383655.1 Bathymodiolus septemdierum
TTCTTGTCTCGATTGTGTCTTTCTGATATCTTTCCCCCTACCTTGGTATTTTGTTCATTGATATTGTTCTTGTCTCGATTGTGACTTTCTGGTATCTTTCCCTCTACCTTGGTATTTTATGTTTCATTGATATTGTTCTTGTCTCGATTGTGACTTTCTGGTATCTTTCCCCCTACCTTGGTATTTTATGTTTCATTGATATTGTTCTTGTTTTGATTGTGACTTTCTGGTATCTTTCCCCCTACCTTGGTATTTTATGTTTCATTGATATTGTTCTTGTCTCGATTGTGACTTTCTGGTATCTTTCCCCCTACCTTGGTATTTTATGTTTCATTGATATTGTTCTTGTCTCGATTGTGACTTTCTGGTATCTTTCCCCCTACCTTGGTATTTTATGCTTCATTGATATTGTTCTTGTCTCGATTGTGCCTTTCTGGTATCTTTCCCCCTACCTTGGTATTTTATGTTTCATTGATATTGTTCTTGTCTCGATTGTGCCTTTCTGGTATCTTTCCCCCTACCTTGGTATTTTATGTTTCATTGATATTGTTCTTGTCTCGATTGTGACTTTCTGGTATCTTTCCCCCTACCTTGGTATTTTATGTTTCATTGATATTGTTCTTGTCTCGATTGTGACTTTCTGGTATCTTTCCCCCTACCTTGGTATTTTATGTTTCATTAATATTGTTCTTGTCTCGATTGTGCCTTTCTGGTATCTTTCCCCCTACCTTGGTATTTTATGTTTCATTGATATTGTTCTTGTCTCGATTGAGCCTTTCTGGTATCTTTCCCCCTACCTTGGTATTTTATATTTCATTGATATTGTTCTTGTCTCGATTGTGACTTTCTGGTATCTTTCCCCCTACCTTGGTATTTTATGTTTCATTGATATTGTTCTTGTCTCGATTGTGCCTTTCTGGTATCTTTCCCCCTACCTTGGTATTTTGTTTCATTGATATTGTTCTTGTTTCGATTGTGCCTTTCTGGTATCTTTCCCCCTACCTTGGTATTTTATGCTTCATTGATATTGTTCTTGTCTCGATTGTGTCTTTCTGGTATCTTTCCCCCTACCTTGGTATTTTGTTTCATTGATATTGTTCTTGTCTCGATTATGTCTTTCTGGTATCTTTCCCCCTACCTTGGTATTTTGTTTCATTGATATTGTTCTTGTCTCGATTGTGCCTTTCTGGTATCTTTCCCCTACCTTGGTATTTTATGCTTCATTGATATTGTTCTTGTTTCGATTGTGCCTTTCTGGTATTTTTCCCCCTACCTTGGTATTTTATGTTTCATTGATATTGTTCTTGTCTCGATTGTGACTTTCTGGCATATTTCCCCCTACCTTGGTATTTTATGTTTCATTGATATTGTTCTTGTCTCGATTGTGACTTTCTGGTATCTTTCCCCCTACCTTGGTATTTTATGTTTCATTGATATTGTTCTTGTTTCGATTGAGCCTTTCTGGTATCTTTCCCCCTACCTTGGTATTTTATGCTTCATTGATATTGTTCTTGTTTCGATTGTGCCTTTCTGGTATTTTTCCCCCTACCTTGGTATTTTATGCTTCATTGATATTGTTCTTGTCTCGATTGTGACTTTCTGGTATCTTTCCCCCTACCTTGGTATTTTGTCTCATTGATATTGTTCTTGTCTCGATTGTGACTTTCTGGTATCTTTCCCCCTACCTTGGTATTTTATGTTTCATTGATATTGTTCTTGTCTCGATTGTGCCTTTCTGGTATCTATCCCCCCCTACCTTGGTATTTTGTTTCATTGATATTGTTCTTGTCTCGATTGTGACTTTCTGGTATCTTTCCCCCTACCTTGGTATTTTATGTTTCATTGATATTGTTCTTGTCTCGATTGTGACTTTCTGGTATCTTTCCCCCTACCTTGGTATTTTATGTTTCATTGATATTGTTCTTGTCTCGATTGTGACTTTCTGGTATCTTTCCCCCTGCCTTGGTATTTTATGTTTCATTGATATTGTTCTTGTCTCGATTGTGCCTTTCTGGTATCTTTCCCCCTACCTTGGTATTTTATGTTTCATTGATATTGTTCTTGTCTCGATTGTGACTTTCTGGTATCTTTCCCCCTACCTTGGTATTTTATGTTTCATTGATATTGTTCTTGTCTCGATTGTGCCTTTCTGGTATCTTTCCCCCTACCTTGGTATTTTATGTTTCATTGATATTGTTCTTGTCTCGATTGTGACTTTCTGGTATCTTTCCCCCTACCTTGGTATTTTGTTTCATTGATATTGTTCTTGTCTCGATTGTGCCTTTCTGGTATCTATCCCCCCCTACCTTGGTATTTTGTTTCATTGATATTGTTCTTGTCTCGATTGTGACTTTCTGGTATCTTTCCCCCTACCTTGGTATTTTATGTTTCATTGATATTGTTCTTGTCTCGATTGTGACTTTCTGGTATCTTTCCCCCTACCTTGGTATTTTATGTTTCATTGATATTGTTCTTGTCTCGATTGTGACTTTCTGGTATCTTTCCCCCTACCTTGGTATTTTATGTTTCATTGATATTGTTCTTGTCTCGATTGTGCCTTTCTGGTATCTTTCCCCCTACCTTGGTATTTTATGTTTCATTGATATTGTTCTTGTCTCGATTGTGCCTTTCTGGTATCTATCCCCCCCTACCTTGGTATTTTGTTTCATTGATATTGTTCTTGTCTCGATTGTGCCTTTCTGGTATCTTTCCCTCTACCTCGATATTTTATGCTTCATTGGTATCGTTATTTTTTTTTATTTTGTCTTTTTGGTATTTCATGTTTCATTTGGTATCGTTTTGTCTCGTTTGTGTCTTCTCTGGTACCCTTCCTTCTATCTTGGTATTTTATGATTCATTAATATTATTTTTGTTTTGATTGTGCCTTTTGGTACCTTTTCCTCTAATGGGTGTTTCACCTTTGTCCTAAAATCAGTCAGTAATATTCCTTCATTGATTTAACTACAAGGGTCAATAGACTAAAACTTCCAACCTCTAGTATCCAAGCCAGGAAAGTAAGTGGTCATGTATTTGTGTGTTAGAGGTCATGTATTTGTGTGTTAGAGGTCATGTATGTGTGTAAGAGGTCATGCATTTGTGTTAGAGGTCATGTATTTGTGTTAGAGGTCATGTATTTGTGTGTTAGAGGTCATGTATTTGTGTTAGGGGTGTTGAATTTGCCTCTTTCTATGATTTTTTATTGGATTTTGGGACTGTTCCGACAGTGTGACATTTTTTGTTTTGCATTTTATTTAATCTATTCTTTACAAAATCTAGTGTTCACATTATCTGTGGGTTACTTGAGAGACCATTTGCTCTAAGTGAGAACAAAGCAGGACATCACTGAAATATTGTTGAAAGTAGGGTTAAACATCCACTACCCTAACCCATTATCATTTGTATAGATCTCAATAGTTGGTACTACTGAAATAGTAGAAAGCCACGACAAACAAAACATAAACATTTCAATACTTGTTAAAAGGTAAGAAGGACACCCTCATGATAGCTAATCCTTAGTTATTAACAAAGGGTAATCTTAATGGTGGTGAATTTAGTAAATGTGAAGTCGTCTCCCAGAACAAATCAACCAACTACATGTCCAGCAAAATACCATGAAGTTGCTTTTTAGGTTGAATATATTTTCGGGGACTAACAGTTTACTATAGCAGAGGTATCAACCTCATATTACCAAAGCCTCCCAAAACAGATCAATCAATCAATGACATAAACTACATGTCCTGCAAATAATTTGTTTTCTAGGATGAAAATGTTTTCCGGGACCAACAGTCCACTATATAAGGGTAATAACAAAATTACCGAACAATCTTCCAAAGGGAAAGGCAAAACTCATAAGTCAACAAACAGACAAAGTCAGTGAACAACCAGAAAACAGGGAAAACCACAATGGCCCTGACTTGGTACAGGCATTTCCAAAGAAATGGTGGGTTGAATCAGATTTATAAACCTAGTATTATCAATATACCTGCACATTGCCTATCAAATTATATGTGATACCTGCAGAGGCACATGCTCACAATCAATATCATGCTCATGTGGAATAGTGGCAGCATATTTTGTACATAAAATCAGCTGGCTGTTAATAGTATATTGTATAGCATAGATAGAATGTTTGTTGGTAAATAGGAACGTGCTAATTACATGTACATGTACATTGTATATGATTTCTGTATTCTAGCAATTGTAGGCATTCATTACAAACAATTGAAACATATTTCAGAGAATTCAGCATTACAAGACCATGTCTTCAAACTTCCCTTAAACTAAAACTTGACATCTACAAAAAAACCTGGACCAAGACGAATAAGAAAAAACAAGACAAAGTGTACTTTGTAACAGAGTGAAACAATACCAGATATACAACAGATCAAAGTCTCATGAATTCCATCATTCCAGATAGACACAGGATTTATACGTCTCTGATAAATTTCAAAATTTCAGGTCCTCAACAGCCAACTTACTCTGAGTTTAGTTATTTTATAAATATTTACTATAACAAACTTATTCAATTGCAATGGACCAGGTCATTTCAAATTCAAATTATCTAATCATTTGGTCACTAGAAACAATCAATAAATTAAATACCATCTATCAGATTTTGAAATTGACTTGGATTATCTTGGTGGTCATAGAAATATTGCTATAGTAGATTGCAGTTCACTGTTCACAGCAGAAACACACACAACTTGAGAAATTGTGGTCATATCTTCAGAGACAATAATTACTCATATTCATATAACTGATACATAAAATGCAGCTTTCCAATTAGAGTGTTATGTTCTAATACAACCTCAATTATATTTTGAAAATGTTTCATCCAAAACTACTGTACTGAGTTTTATTGGAATAAAAGGACATGTGTCGAATTTGGGTCCAATTTTAAGAAGAATGTGGAATTCCTTCATTTCTACTGAACATCTTGAAATAAATCATGAAATGCTCTTCAAAATGTATGGCCCCAATTTGTTAATTATTTAAATAATTAGCAGGTATGAAACAAATCAAGTGTCAAGCAGATACAACATTGAAAAATAAATAAAACTGAAAAGGTACATTATTGGATGAAAGGACATGCCCTAATAGGTTGGATTTGTTGGTTGGTTTATGGTGTTTAATGCCACTTTCAACAATATTTCAGTTATATCTGGCTGTCAGTTTATTTGGTGGAGGAAACTTGAGTACCTTGAGAAAACCACTGACCCGAAGCAAGTGAATGACAAACTTTATCACATATTTTTGCATCGAGTGCACTCCATCTGAGTGGGATTCGAACTCACAACTTTAGTGGCGATAGACACTGATTGCATAGGTAGTTGTAAATCCAACTACTATACGATCACGGCCACAACGGACTCCCACACCCTAATAATAAGTGCTGGTAATCGCTAAGTAGATATCTGATTTGGTGTTAACAAAATGCTTTTTTCTGGCATAACTTTCATTAGATACACTCCTCATAAAGTAACAAGATTGGAAAGCCATATAATTTAACAGTCTTTGGGAGCAAGGAAACCAAATGGGCCGCAACAGGATAGCAAAAAGCAGCTATGGTTACTTATGCTTGAAGGTGCTTGACCTTAGTTTTAATAAATTCCATATATCACTTGTAAGTAATAAAATTGTAAACAAAACAGCACCAGAAAAAAAATCAATATTGAATAATTATTATAGCAGGTGATAAAAAATACAATTTGAATATTGTTATTTTTACCAAAAAAATATTGCAAAATAATTTACACAAATTAGAAACAATACGGACCATTAATTATTATTGTAAAGAAATGGTATTGGCCAATAATTTAAAAGGAAGACAATATTGACCAATTATATCAGTGGAAAGAAACAATATGGACAAATAATATACAGCAAAGAAACAGAATTCGCTAATAAATAGCACAAAATTGAGCAATAATTTACAATGAAGACCCAATATTGACAAATAACAGTTTTCATCACTGCAAGAAAAGCAATAATCCATAATTACCACAGAAAAGACACAATACTGACCAATACTTTACACTGAAAAGAAGAAATAATATCGACCAATAATTATTCCTGAACAGAAACAGCACTGACCAACTAATCGGACTACAAAGACACAATATTGACCCATACTTCACACTGGAAAGAAATAACACTGACCAATAATTTACACTGGAAATAGCAATAATACCAACCAATAATTTACACTGGAAAGAAATAACACTGACCAATAATTTACACTGGAAAGAAATAATATTGACCAATAATTTACACTGGAAAGAAATAATATTGACCAATAATTTACACTGGAAAGAAATAACATTGACCAATAATTTACACTGGAAAGAAATAACATTGATCAATAATTTACACCGGAAAGAAATAATAATGACCAATAATTTACACTGGAATGAAATAATAATGACCAATAATTTACACTGGAAAGAAAAAAATATCGACCAATAATTATCCCTGCAAAATAAGATAATAGAAGCAAATGTCATTTACCTTAATTTACAGAATGACAAACATAAGTGTTGGAAGCATTGGTGAAACATAGGGTTAACTCTATAGAAAAGTAGAAAGACAGCTGCCATGTTTGTGATCTGTGACATGCTATGTCCAAATGGACATAAATAAATAATACAAAATGTATAAATAAAATATAACATGATCAAAAATGATATAATTTTAATGTAACATGTAAAATAATGATAATTAAGGACATAACTTGCAGGTGTTCTGTTGACAGGTGTAAAATGTGCATGTCCTGGTGCGTACTACTTGCTACCATTGTCAGGATGGCTCTGCACTTTTATTAAACTAATTGCAGGATCTTCTCTAAGAACAGATTCTCGATGTTTTTAATATAGTAAAAGTTCAGATGTAAAAAGTATTATTCTAATAAAAGTATAGCCTATGTAAGATTCTAAAACCCTTTTTTATATATATAAAAGTTCAACAAATAAATAATTTAAAACAATAAAATATGTACAAAATCTATCCAAAAAAAATCATTGAAAAATTCTTAATTATGAGTTTTAAAATCTCTCTTTTGATCTTTTCTAATAAGGAGGACTTAACAATTTGAGAATCTGTTATTTATATTCTACAAAGTCTATGTGTAGGGGGGAGTGTTCATAATTTCCATGCATTGGTCATCATTAAGGAAAAGTAGGCGTCACTATCTATTGAAGCTGAAACTCCACTGTAATAATTATCAAATTCATCTCTTGTAATCTGTAAATAAAAGTGTGATATAAGCCATACATATAAATATTGCAGCATGCAGGGTTCGGGTATAGTACAACATTCACCATGCAACTGGAATGTACAATGACACATTAATTACTGAACTTGATTAAAAATACTGCTAAATGTATAATCAAACATCGTTATTTTGATGGGGGTGGGTTATGGTGTTTAACGCCACTTTCAACAATATTTCAGCTACAAATGTATATTGTGGTGGTCAGTTTTATTGCTGGAGGAAACCGGAGTACCCTGAGAAAACCACTGACTTACTGCAAGTCACTTTATCACATAATGTTGTAATGAGTACACTTTGCCTGAGTGAGATTCGTACTCACAACTTCAGTAGTGATGGGCACTAATAAACAAAGTATTTAATTTTGATGTACCAGTACATATTAATTTACTTTAATTTTATGCAAAAATAGTCTAGAATGATGACATTGTAAATTCCAGTTATTTATCATTGATTGCACATATACAGTGGAACTTGTGCAATCCGACACCTGAGTATTCCGACATCCTGTATAATCCGACACATTTCCCTGGTCCCTTCGTGTGTCGGATTAGACAGATTCCACTGTACACGTAAAATAATTGGATTAGCCTAAAAAACATTGTAATAATATTTGATAGTACATGTAATCTGGAGTACCTAGCTGTAGATCATATACAGTGTAAATGTATGCCATTGCTATACAGTTTTTATTCAGTTACAACATAGTATAGACGGTACACCTTTTTGTTTTGTATTTAGAAATATATGATCACTAAACATTATTGACTTGCATAGTGGTGGATCCAAGATGGAGGCTGGATTCTGTGGGATGAAACTCTATAAAGAAGTAGATATCAAATGTGGTGTGCACAAGTTTCTGAAATAATCTTAGTCAGGTGCTCAACATCAAAAGATTGGGAAGCCAAACCATTTCAAATCATAAGAATATTTTGGAGTTTTTCTTTTTTTTAATGTAGAAGAATGTTGAGTAAATTGTCCCTTTTCCTAAATGTAGTAATCTTGACAACCAATCTTTGATACAATATATACTTTTAAAACAGATGCTGAATTACTTTGATAAAGAAAAAGGATGATCTTAGTATTTTTATAAGCACAACTACTGGTACACAATAAAAGGGTCATTAAACATATTAATGTGAAATTTGTTTCAATTTTTTTTAGTTTGTAACATTTTTAGCAATATTGCAACAACAACGTTTAAACTGCTGAAATAAAATGTCAAGGTGTAGAATAAGCCCTACTTGTTTAGCCTATTATAACTAGCATGCAACCATAACAAACAGGTTCATTGGAACTATGTGCTCTAAAAATAATAAAACTTTCCACAAGGGGGATTAAAGCTCAAATAATTTGATTGTTTCAATTTATTATATATGAAAAAACATCATCTCTTAACAAAAAGTTATTTTTATACTTTTTAAGCTGGGTACCAGTGAGTAACACAATCAACAATGTACTAGCTATATCAATACATTTAGTAAGCAGGTAGGAAAATTATTTAAAAAAAAACAAACAAACAAGGGAGATAATGGTTCCACAGCTCAAAAAGCATTTCTGTTTCATTGGCATTCAATTGACTATCACCTATGGTCAGTTAATGAGTAGCCTTTTGATATTTAAAGGTAATATGTCGCATGGTTAGGTACAATGAAATATACACTGAAAGCACATTTCTATTATTTTGTTTTCATGGCTTGGCTATTACACTATTTGTACTCACTCCATCCAGATTTTTACTTTAGAAAATATAATTAACATAGAGACCTAATGGGTAACTTTTTTTAATAATGAACCAAAAATTTTGAAATTAATTGTCAGAGTTCGTATATATCGTATATTAATAAACATCTAGAAAAGTAATTGTTGATTTGAAAACTGGATTTTTAAGAATTTTTTTCTGAAGATTTATAGAAGTCAAACGGACTATAGCTATAACAATTCATCTAGTAAGCGTTCGAAAATTAAAAAAAAAAAATTTAAGGGAGATAATTGCTCCACAGCTCAATAGCCTTTTGAACTGCAGTTTCATTCTTCCAAACATGTTTAGCATTACTACTTAATTGGTCTAAACAAATTCACACAATTTTTAATTTCTTCTAGTTTGCAATTTAATTTTATTTGAAATAAAAAGACAGATGTATAATAGGTACTGCAATACAATTTTGTTAGAGAAAAAGACCACCAGCTGTCAGTTTTTAGATATCAATTCTTGTTAGTTTGATGACCAATTTAGTGTTGCAAGACTAAGTTTGGTTGAGTCGTTGAAAAACTTGCGTGGTAGGGGTGAAAAGAATACACACTGGTATATAAATCTCTAAGGGAGTGAATGAACAAGTGATTCTTTCTTAATGCAAGTGACAAATATTATCAGCTATCACCCAGAGCTCCAGATAATTTTCAAGTCCAAAGGGTAATTACCCCCTACTTTTGAAAATGATGGGTATTTGCATATTTCCTTTGCACTGTTGTACTCTCTACTTCAGAAAAGATTGCTTACATGTACACTTTTAAAATTATGCTTGACACAAGTGTTATTCAATAAACGCAGGATGCAAGTGAAATGTATATCTCTGTTTAATTTGACACGATTGTTGTAAATGTTGTAAATATTTTGTTTTTTGCTCGTCGACTACGGCAGTTTTCACAGCCGCTTTGATAATGTCATCAATGATTCCTTTAACTATACTGTCACTAGACACAGATGAAACTGTCAGGAACTTAAGTATAGAATTGTCCGTAGCGCTCTTGCGCTTAGTAGCGCACTTATTCATGTTCTTGCTCATTTTCAACGAACAATGTGTTCCCAAATTTACTTTCGTTTTAGTTCTTACTTATTACGTAAACCGCATTTATTTGTAATATTGACTGTGATTGGATGATTTATCATAAGCATCCAATCAGACCTCTTTTGACATCGATGCTTGGAAAGGCAAACATTCGGTACCCCTCGGATGTATGCGCTCTCTCCTTCGAAAAGTATAAAGGGAAGTAATTACGGGGAATTTCTCAAAGACAAAAATGTATTGTTATGTACACGACTGTACAAGTACCCTCCGAATTTGGAAAGTTTGCTTACACAGCAATATGTACACTCTGATCTGATAATACATGCGTTTTTACTCGTTTTCATAGCGTAAAAAACGCAAATATGCAGCTTATCTGGAGCTCTGATCACCCCATGTATATGTTGACAAATATGATCAGCTATTACCCCATGTATATGTTGACAAATATTATCAGCTATCACCCCATGTATATGTTGACAAATATTATCAGCTATCACCCCATGTATATGTTGACAAATATTATCAGCTATCAGCCCATGTATATGTTGACAAAAATTATCAGCTATCACCCCATGTATATGTTGACAAATATTATCAGCTATCACCCATGCATATGTTACTTTTTGATGAGAAAATGATATGGATCTCTGCTTTGTACTAGACCAACATGCTGATCTGAATTTTTAGATTAAGTTTACTGAATCAAGCCTGCAGGTAGACATGCTGATCGGCTGATCCACAATTGTTGTCCTAATTCGACCCATTTTTGTTCTAAATTTACACTTATTATTTTTAATTATCTGTACCCCGGTTTTTTTTAAGTTCAAAATGATAAAATTCTGTCATACCAACTCATTTATACAACTGTGAGTGTGTAGATTACATTTATCAACTCTTAATTGGTTTTCATCATAATGACAGTAAATAATACAGGGCATTAAAACATGTCTTCAAATTCCTGACTTTAAGGCTAAAATATTCCTTTGATAAATATAAACCCAGTACACTTTTTATTGTTGGTATATGACAGTTAATTTGATCAGGTAATCATTATTATATTTAATTTGATCAGGTAATAATTGTTATACAAATGTACTTATATAATGAAGTGCCCATGCGTTGTTTACATTAATTTGATCAGGTAATAATTGTTATATCTAGTTGACTCTCGTTATCTCGAATTCGATGGGACCATGGAAAAAATTTGAGTCAACCGTAGTTCGACTCAAGAGGAGCTATGAAAACACCGGAAGTGTAGTTTGTTTAACGACGAAAGGGAGACAATTCGAGCGAAATTTTGAAGAGCTAAAACCAGCATCGCATGTCCCTATTCTCGGAACGATTTTAAACATATTCGATGTTTTTGTTGCTGTTAAATTCTTTGAATCTTGTGGAACGACTGATAACTTATAGATATTATTTTTTGTGTGTATAAATATGCTTTATCTGTTTTGCTTATGTTTTTCAGCTGTTGCATTGTCATTAAACTTCACCCATCATGACATATTTTTCTTTGTGCAATACTGTTTATTTACAATAAATTGTGTGTTTTTATTATTCAATAAAGTGTAGAAGAAAACTATTCTTCTTTAATCAAAATTAATTTCGGACAAATAATTCAATAGATAAAACGCTTCCTTTGTGTACTTTTCATAATCATTGATGTATGCCGACCCAAGCGCACTTATTATGAATCGATAATTTTTGATTGTACACATCTAACCTGTGTCATAATACCAAGCCAATTCAAATATTATCACTAATTAATTTGACAGATTGTGAAATAAACATGTGAAATAGCCTAAGGTAAAAATGTCAAAGTCAATGACCGGATGTTTCACCTGTGATCCGATTTTAATCCCAAGGTAATACACATGTTTTGACAGGTAAATTCGACTTAACGAATGTAAATAATATGGCTTTCTACATTTCGGGATCAAAACTTTTATTCGAGACAACCGAAATTTCGATTCATCCGAAGTCAAATTATATATATTTATACGCAACGAAGTTTGGGACTTCGATAAAAATTCGACTCAACCGGAAATTCGAGTCAACCGAGTTCGAGACAATGAGAGTCAACTGCATATAATTAAGTGCCCATGTGCTGCTTACCTGTCCGTCTTTATCATCAGAATCAAATGACTGGAGAAACTGCCCCAAACATTGGTCCTCTGTCCATTCTCCATTTAAATACTTAGGATGTTTTTTTACATTATAAACTCCCTTTAAATCTTCTACTGTAATTAAACTATCTCCTGTCCTGTCTAGCTTGTTGAAGGCTCGTGTTACCAAACTTTTTCTAGATGCATTCATTTTTGGCTGTATAAATTAAAAATGTATTTTTTGGATTCAATCCGAGTTATTATATAAATTTTATTCACTAATTTTTTTATGTAAAATTCCTTTTATCTTCTTGAAGCTTATTCAATTTCAAATACCAGTACTCTCTTTGAGTTCCATTTTTAAATACATGTACATATATTTCATTTTTGCTTTCCATTGAACAATTTGCAAAAGAATTTATATATAATTACTGGTACATAACAAATGATTTACTGTTATAATGGATCCAAATTTCAATGTGACAGTCCTTGAAATGAAAATTTGAATTTACTGGTCCAAATCAACTTCTTGAATTTATTTTTAATATACATGTGTAGTTCTAAATAAAAACTGAAAAAATGTACTGGTCCAAACAAAGTTTTACTGATCTTGGGCCGGAGGACCGGTGCTCATTGTGAGGAGTGATGTATCTTTTACTGGTCTTGGGCCGGAGGACCGGTGCTCATTGTGAGGAGTGATGTATCTTTTACTGGTCTTGGGCCGGAGGACCGGTGCTCATTGTGAGGAGTGATGTATCTTTTACTGGTCTTGGGCCGAAGGACCGGTGCTCATTGTGAGGAGTGATGTATCTTTTACTGGTCTTGGGCCGGAGGACCGGTGCTCATTTTGAGGAGTGATGTATCTTTTACTGGTCTTGGGCCGGAGGACCGGTGCTCATTGTGAGGAGTGATGTATCTTTTACTGGTCTTGGGCCGGAGGACCGGTGCTCATTGTGAGGAGTGATGTATCTTTTACTGGTCTTGGGCCGGAGGACCGGTGCTCATTGTGAGGAGTGATGTATCTTTTACTGGTCTTGGGCCTGAGGACCGGTGCTCATTGTGAGGAGTGATGTATCTTTTACTGGTCTTGGGCCGGAGGACCGGTGCTCATTGTGAGGAGTGATGTATCTTTTGCTGGTCTTGGGCCGGAGGACCGGTGCTCATTGTGAGGAGTGATGTATCTTTTACTGGTCTTGGGCCGGAGGACCGGTGCTCATTGTGAGGAGTGATGTATCTTTTACTGGTCTTGGGCCGGAGGACCGGTGCTCATTGTGAGGAGTGATGTATCTTTTACTGGTCTTGGGCCAGAGGACCGGTGCTCAGTGTGAGGAGTGATGTATCTTTTACTGGTCTTGGGCCGGAGGACCGGTGCTCATTGTGAGGAGTGATGTATCTTTTACTGGTCTTGGGCCGGAGGACCGGTGCTCATTGTGAGGAGTGATGTATCTTTTACTGGTCTTGGGCCGGAGGACCGGTGCTCATTGTGAGGAGTGATGTATCTTTTACTGGTCTTGGGCCGGAGGACCGGTGCTCATTGTGAGGAGTGATGTATCTTTTACTGGTCTTGGGCCGGAGGACCGGTGCTCATTGTGAGGAGTGATGTATCTTTTACTGGTCTTGGGCCGGAGGACCGGTGCTCATTGTGAGGAGTGATGTATCTTTAACTGGTCTTGGGCCGGAGGACCGGTGCTCAGTGTGAGGAGTGATGTATCTTTTACTGGTCTTGGGCTGGAGGACCGGTGCTCATTGTGAGGAGTGATGTATCTTTTACTGGTCTTGGGCCGGAGGACCGGTGCTCATTGTGAGGAGTGATGTATCTTTTACTGGTCTTGGGCCGGAGGACCGGTGCTCATTGTGAGGAGTGATGTATCTTTTACTGGTCTTGGGCCGGAGGACCGGTGCTCATTGTGAGGAGTGATGTATCTTTTACTGGTCTTGGGCCGGAGGACCGGTGCTCATTGTGAGGAGCGATGTATCTTTTACTGGTCTTGGGCCGGAGGACCGGTGCTCATTGTGAGGAGTGATGTATCTTTTATTACCCTTAATGGTTCTTCTAAGCTTTGTCTTTATATATATAAAAAAAAGTTTCTTAAAGTGTCCACAATCTATAAAAACCACTCAAACTCACCCTTAAAGCAATTAAAAATTCATCAAAATCCAGTTTTCCACTGCCATCTTTGTCTAATGAGACGAAAGCCTGATCAACCAGGTCTCTATCCAGAATAATACCATAATCTCTTATTCCTTTACTGAATTCATTCTTATCTAAAGATTTGCTGCCATCATCATCAAAAATCTTGAAAGTTCTATAAATATATAAAATACATGTATGTCAATATCTCACTGCATTGAAGTACATGTATTATTGTCTATTTACCTTGTTTAAGGACTAAGAAGGGCATGGCATGATACGACCATAGCAAGTCAACAATGGCTTCCTCCTAACAACAGCGGGGCCACCGTGGTCGTGATTGTGAATGTAAGATCGTGCTGTAATCGAGTGTAACACCACTTTCTGAGGGTAAGATGGTTATGAATGAATAGAAAAATGATTGGTGAAGCGATTTATGTGAGGTTTGGGATAGAAAATAAAATCTGATAGCCACGAAACATGGAAATGTGCCGGCCCAGAGTTGAAGTGGCAAATCCGCTGTTTTCCTTATGGAGAGTGCTCTGACGTCCCACGGCTCCAGCAAGTCGAACAAAGAGCCGTCGGACTGCAGAGGAATCTCAGACTACAGGTTAACATGTGAAGTACATGTGTACTAGGCCTTAACATAACACTTAAGAGGAATTTTCTGTAGAGTTAGTTTACTTTAAGTCAATGTCCATGCACATATATTATTTGCAAGTTAAGCCAGTGATGCAGGAATAAACTTGAATTTCATAAATAAACAAAACTTCCTGTCAAAAAAATTCAACTAACCTAGCTAAACCTTTTATTCCATTTGCACCTCTTTGTAAACATTTACATCTCAAAAGTTCAACTGGATCCGTTGTATTTTTCTCTGCTTCTTTGGCTTTTCTTTTCAACTCATGATTCATTCTACCAGTAGCTGCCATCTTTCAAGTTGTTTTGTTCCCGCCTGTTACAAGAAAATAAATTTTACAAATACAAATACAAATACATTACTTCAATCTGTTGTGTTGACGCTATATTAGCACTGATATCGAAAATGCAAAATATATTTCATCTATAAACTCTAAATTAATAGAGAACAATGCATTTTCTTACCTTACAACCTAGAAGATTAATTATTCGCAGCAATCTGTCTATATTATATCGATCGTGTTTTTGTACAGACATGTTATGGCATTATTTACTTCCGATACCCTTGACAACGAGGGAGACATCATTGACATCGTTCAGCGCTTGATTAAATTAGAGACAAGTACACGAACAACCATAATTAGTATATACCAATTAATATAATTTTACTTGTGTAATTAGCCACTGTTCTTAAAATAACAGATTTATAATTAAGAATCAATTTAGAAAATATGCGACTTATTTTATTTGTTAAAACAACAATTTAATCAGTGTCAGTGGGTAGATTTTTAGAATTTTAGTAAGTTGTAAAATGTCAATTAAACATAATTTTTTAAATCTCGGAAAATTTAGAAACATCAGGAAAGTAAATATTTATGTAATAAAAATGTACGTGAATTAATTTTTAACGGAAGTCGTATTTTTATTTATGAAGATAAAATTTGGTATTAAAAATGTGAATCCGAGAGGTTTTTTACCATTGTGATTACCTAGGTATAGAGATCTATACAAACAAATATAAATAACGAGACAGATAAGCAGAATACTAAAAAAAGAATATAACTTTATTTTGTCATAAACCAACAGTATAGAGATACATAATATACTATTGCTAAACATGACAACGGAAACACACAAACATAAACACGAATGCTTGTTGAAGAACAAAAATAACAAATTAAAAAAATTACTTACATGTATATATTTACTTTATGAAGATCAATTACTTGCAGTTGATACACCTGAAACTTTAAAAGAATGTTTTTCTCTTTCTAAGTCTCTCCATGAGAAAGAATTGTTTTCTTGGTACTCATATATTAACCATGTAAGAACTAAATATAAAATGGACCTTGGAAATCAAGATATGAAAAAGAATTCTTGTAAAAAATATTACAAAAATATACTAAATAAAGTCTAGGAAGAAATATTTTATAATAAATTAAAATCGATAGATAATAACAGTAAACTCTTTCTATTCAAAGCATTGAAAAGTCTTCCCATATATAGCTCAAAATCTTTAAATTTTTCAGTTTAATTAATAGCTGTAAATCTTTCAATTATTCAGGTCCCCCCCTTTGCCCAATTGGTACTTGCCCATCTCAATCACTATTTTGTTTAGATATTTCCCCCCTTATTTCCTAATTTGTCTCTTATTCCTCCATCTCTCCCAAATTTCCTTTATACAATTACAAATATATATACTGAAAAAGAGTTAATTCATATTGATATGGTGGACCTCACTTAATTAGTGATTTTGATTTCATAATTTCAGTTTACATGTTATATATATTGTGTGTTAAATGTAAGTTCAGTCTATCCATCATGCTATGCCAATTCATCATCATTAATATTATAAATAATAATAGCTTAAATATAAAGCCATGATTTGGCTATTCCAATTTATATCATACCTATTAACAAGGGAAAAAGGAAGAAAAAGGGGGAAAAAAAGCGGAAAAAAACTTTTTTTGTATGATTCTGCTATTAATATACATATTATATCATACCTATTAACAAAAATGAAAAGAAAGGGAAACATCTTTTTTGTTTTGTTTGTATGATTCTGCTATTAATATACATGTGTTTATACTTGGTAATTAATATGAACTGCATGTATACATGATGGGTAGATTGCTCTATGTCTTATGTAAATTGTTTTCTAATTGTTCCATCTTGTTGTTGGAGAGGATTTGTATAGACATAGCCTGTTATCCAATCCTATTGATTTATCAATAAAATATTTGAAATGAAATGAAATTGAAGTCTAAAAATAAGTCGGAATTTTGCTTGAAATATCCAGATTTTGAAATAAGAAGATTAATTTGTAAATTTAGACTGAGTGACCACTCTCTGGCAATTGAAACGGGACGATATAAGAAAATACCTCGGCATTTACGAACGTGCAATAGATGTGAAACTCTTGATGACGAAAACCATTTCTTTTTAAATTGTAAGCTAAATGAACATTTAAGAAAAGCTTTTCTCAGTGACTTTGACAATATTAATAATACAAATCTACTTGAAATTATTTTAAATCCAACTAACACCAAGCAGGTGAAATCTTTAGGCTCCTTCATTAAACAGTCATTGGAACTGAGGACAGGGGGCACATGATCCATTTGTTCTATTGTGTTTTGAATTTGTTTATATTCTTTATTAATAAAGAAAGCTCCATCTAGGAACATATATGTTGTACATTGTATGTTGATGTATTGTTGACTATTCAATGTAGCCATTGACCCTGATTAGGGTGGAAATTGTCCTTAATAACGTTATTAATGGAGGACTTATTAATGGAGGACATACATGACACGATGATATTAATAAGGAAAATACACCAAAGAAGAGGAGTATACATTTAGCTCGGGACACAAAGTTGTGTCAGCTTATCAAGTTGTTTGTGCTCATTATTTCACCAAATTTAACAATGTTGGCCTTTTTTCTGTAAATGGCATCAATATATTTATTCCAAACATTATCAAAGTAATTGCATTCCAAAATATAATTAAATTCATCTCCTGTTTTATTTTTATCACAAAAGTTGAAGATTCTCCTCTTTCTTTTAATATTCCACCATCTTCCAGTTTCTATTGGCAATTTATTATTAAGAGTTCGAAATCGAAAAAAATCATACAAGAAGTTTTCGTATTTTGTTTAGAGAGTACAAGTCTTCAGTTACATGTTGTCTTTTAAAAAGTCTATAGTTTAAGTTTTACTAGAATTTTCAATTGTAGATAATCAGTACTGCATAAACTGATCTTTCAATTTAAGCCATTCTGAATTCGGAAATGTGTGTGTCACATATAGGTGTATGCACATTCATTAAATAATTATGCTTTTCACAAAGGTTACAGTAGAAGTTGACCGGAAAGTGGGGACAAGATATAAGAGATGACTGAAAAGTGGGGTGCGGAAGGGGTTGTCAAGCTTTCAAAAACCGACAAAAAAAAACGGTATCAAATGTACCCTTTTAACTCTTAGTTAACTGACATATTTTGCTTCCATGCTATAAATTCTACTTTTCTTCCAAAAAAGTGTGTGTGTGGGAAGGGGGGTTTAAACCATAGTTCTGCACACCCACTTTTCAAGTGTATGTGTGTGTGTGTGTGTGGGGGGGGGGGGGGGGGGGGGGGGGGGTATTGAGTTGAGTGTTAGACAGGAGGAAAGATATACTAGATAGAGACAATAATTTAAACTTTCTAGTTTATGTATTCAAAGTAAATCTTGCAAAACCACATCTGCATATGGATAAAAGATTAATCAATTAGATACTCATATCAAAAAATGTAAACTCGTACTTATACAGGACACACACCATCTGCAGTTCAGCCATAATTATCCAGGGACAACAACCATCTACAATAAAACCGTAGATAGATATACAGGTATACGGTGTACACCATTTATCTACAGTAAAGATGTACCTATACAGGGACACCACCCATCTACAGTAAAGATGTACTTATACAGGGACACCAACCATCTACAGTAAAGATGTACCTATACAGGGACACCAACCATCTACAGTAAAGATGTACTTATACAGGGACACCAACCATCTACAGTAAAGATGTACTTATACAGGGACAACCATCTACAGTAAAGATGTACATCTACAGGGACACCAACCATCTACAGTAAAGATGCACTTATACAGGGACACCAACCATCTACAGTAAAGCAGTACTTATACGGGGACACCAACCATCTACAGTAAAGATGTACGTATGCAGGGCACCAACCATCTACAGTAAAGATGTACCTATACAGGGACACCAACCATCTACAGTAAAGATGTACTTATACAGGGACACCAACCATCTACAGTAAAGATGTACCTATACAGGGACACCAACCATCTACAGTAAAGATGTACTTATACAGGACACCAACCATCTACAGTAAAGCTGTACTTATACAGGGACACCAACCATCTACAG
Source organism: Bathymodiolus septemdierum (assembly GCA_963383655.1). Taxonomy (NCBI): domain Eukaryota; kingdom Metazoa; phylum Mollusca; class Bivalvia; order Mytilida; family Modiolidae; genus Bathymodiolus; species Bathymodiolus septemdierum. The sequence goes on from OY726518.1 coordinate 95,383,694, forward strand.
TAAAGCTGTACATATACATGACACCAACCATCTACAGTAAAGATGTACATATACATGACACCAACCATCTACAGTAAAGATGTACCTATACAGGGACACCAACCATCTACAGTAAAGATGTACTTATACGGGGACACCAACCATCTACAGTAATGATGTACCTATGCAGGGACACCAACCATCTACAGTAAAGATGTACTTATACAGGGACACCAGCCATCTACAGTAAAGATGTACCTATACAGGGACACCAACCATCTACAGTAAAGATGTACCTATACAGGGACACCAACCATCTACAGAAAAGATGTACCTATATAGGGACACCAACCATCTACAGTAAAGATGTACTTATACAGGGACACCAACCATCTACAGTAAAGATGTACCTATACAGGGACACCAACCATCTACAGAAAAGATGTACCTATATAGGGACACCAACCATCTACAGTGAAGATGTACCTATACAGGGACACCAACCATCTACAGTAAAGATGTACCTATATAGGGACACCAACCATCTACAGTAAAGCAGTACTTATACAGGGACACCAACCATCTACAGTAAAGATGTACTTATACAGGGACACCAACCATCTACAGTAAAGATGTACATATACAGGGACACCAACCATCTACAGTAAAGATGTACCTATACAGGACACCAACCATCTACAGTAAAGATGTACTTATATAGGGACACCAACCATCTACAGTAAAGATGTACCTATATAGGGAACCAACCATCTACAGTAAAGCTGTACATATACAGGACACCAACCATCTACAGTAAAGATGTACCTATGCAGGACACCAACCATCTACAGTAAAGATGTACCTATATAGGGACACCAACCATCTACAGTAAAGATGTACATATACAGGGATACCAACCATCTACAGTAAAGATGTACCTATACAGGGACACCAACCATGTACAGTAAAGATGTACCTATACAGGGACACCAACCATCTACAGTAAAGATGTACCTATATAGGGGCACCAACCATCTACAGTAAAGATGTACGTATGCAGGGACACCAACCATCTACAGTAAAGATGTACCTATATAGGGACACCAACCATCTACAGTAAAGCTGTACATATACAGGACACCAACCATCTACAGTAAAGATGTACGTATGCAGGGCACCAACCATCTACAATAGAGATGTACTTATACAGGGACATCAACCATCTACAATAAAGATGTACTTATACAGGGACACCAACCATCTACAGTAAAGATGTACCTATACAGGGACACCAACCATCTACAGTAAAGATGTACTTATACAGGGACACCAACCATCTACAGTAAAGATGTACCTATATAGGGACACCAACCATCTACAGTAAAGATGTACGTATGCAGGTCACCAACCATCTACAGTAAAGATGTACTTATACAGGGACACCAACCATCTACAGTAAAGATGTACCTATATAGGGACACCAACCATCTACAGTAAAGATGTACGTATGCAGGGCACCAACCATCTACAATAGAGATGTACTTATACAGGGACATCAACCATCTACAGTAAAGATGTACTTATACAGGGACACCAACCATGTACAGTAAAGATGTACCTATACAGGGACACCAACCATCTACAGTAAAGATGTACCTATATAGGGACACCAACCATGTACAGTAAAGATGTACCTATACAGGGACACCAACCATCTACAGTAAAGATGTACCTATATAGGGACACCAACCATCTACAGTAAAGCTGTACATATACAGGACACCAACCATCTACAGTAAAGATGTACGTATGCAGGGCACCAACCATCTACAGTAAAGATGTACCTATACAGGGCACCAACCATCTACAATAGAGATGTACTTATACAGGGACATCAACCATCTACAATAAAGATGTACTTATACAGGGACACCAACCATCTACAGTAAAGATGTACTTATACAGGGACACCAACCATCTACAGTAAAGATGTACTTATACAGGGACACCAACCATCTACAGTAAAGATGTACCTATATAGGGACACCAACCATCTACAGTAAAGATGTACGTATGCAGGTCACCAACCATCTACAGTAAAGATGTACGTATGCAGGTCACCAACCATCTACAGTAAAGATGTACTTATGCAGGTCACCAACCATCTACAGTAAAGATGTATTTATACAGGGACAACCATCTACAGTATAGCCGTACTTATGCAGGTCACCAACCATCTACAGTAAAGATGTACTTATACAGGGACAACCATCTACAGTATAGCCGTACTTATGCAGGTCACCAACCATCTACAGTAATGACGTACTTATACATAGTCATCATACACCAAACGTAACCTTATACGTATGGTATGGTTGTTGTCCGATTAGTTCATCAATTTCAACAAAACACAAACATGTTTCTTATTGAATTGCTAGAGCTTTTCTCTCGGTCGAGTAATTGTCAGCGTACTCATCATCTGTGTGAAAGATCGTCCGTGTGTTTGATACCCAGTCATATCTAACTAAATACTACATAAAACTAGTATATCTTCTGCTTCTCTTCCAAGTGAGCAGTACTAGTATTAAGGAACAAGATAAAAAGACCGATGGGTTCGTTCGTATACAGGGTAATGTGTCGACTGAAGCGATATATCTACCAAAGGATTTTTAAGATTAAATATTTTGAATCCATGCCAGTTCAACCGTGTACTGTGTAAATACATGTTATAGTTATTTATGTTAACGCGTACGTCAGCTTATATTTGACGGTGACCCTTCATATAGGGTGGAGATTCAAGAACAGAACAGATTGTTGTTTCAGTGAACTATGTGGCACTATTCAAAACTAGTGCGCCGTTTTGTTTTAGTAGAGAACATGCACTATTATTATCTCCTGAAAAAGGAACTTACGGGTATCACCATGATATAGATGAAAATTACTCCTTCGGTGTCAACAAAAATCACTAGATCGTTTGACCAGATATTTTTTTTTAGTACACGGATTTGTAATTTTTCGCATTTTGTTTAAAAACCAGAGGCTCCCAGGAGCCTATAATCGCTCACCTGGATCAAAGCTGCTTTCAATAACAACACAGCTGCACTGTGGCGGCCATCTTGGTGGCAGAGCGCGACTGCCGGACACAATTTTGGAAAAGGACCATCCAATGACTATTCCATCAAAGGTTGGTTCTAACTGAGCTACTGGTTCCAGACAAGATGGTTTTTATGTGAATTTCCCATAGGGTCCTATGTTAAACTAATTTCAGCTGTGCAGTCATCTTGGTCAGAGGGCGGGACCACCAGACACAATTTTGGGAGAGGACCATCCAATGACTATTTTATCAAAGTTTGGTTTCAATTGAGCAACTGGTTCCAGACAAGAAGATTTTTATGTGAATTTCCCATACGGTCCTATGTTAAGCTAAGTTCGGCTGTGGGGGCCATCTTGGTCGAAGGGCCGAACCGCCGGACACATTTTTGGAAGAGAACCATCCAATGACTATTTCATCAAAATTTAGTTCTTATTGAGCAAATGGTTTCAGACAAGATTTTTATGGGAATTTCCCATAGGGTCCTATGTTAAATTAAGTTCGGCTGTGGTGGCCATCTTGGTCGGAGGTCTGAAATGCTGGACACAATATTGGAAGGGGACCACCCAAGGATCATTTCAGCAAAGTTTGGTTGAGATAGACTCAGTAGTTTCAGAGGAGAAGATTTTTTAAAATTTTCATCCCCCCTTTTTTCTATTTTTAGCTTGGCGGCCATCTTGGTTGGAAATCGGGATCACCGGACACAATTTTGGAAGGGGGTCATCCAAGGACCATTCCATCAGTTTGGTTGCAATTGGCCCAGTGGTTTCTGAGGAGATTTTTATGTGAATTACCCATAGGGTCCTATGTTAAACTAATTTCAGCTGTGCAGTCATCTTGGTCAGAAGGCGGGACCACCAGACACAATTTTGGAAGAGGACCATTCAATGACTATTTTATCAAAGTTTGGTTTCAATTGAGCAAATGGTTTCAGACAAGAAGATTTTTATGGAAATTTCCCATAGGGTCCTATGTTAAATTAAGTTCGGCTGTGGCAGCCATCCTGGTCGGAGGTCTGAAATGCTGGACACAATATTGGAAGGGGACCACCCAAGGATCATTTCAGCGAAGTTTGGTCGAGATTGGCTCAGTAGTTTCAGAAGAGAAGATTTTTTTTTAAATTTCATCCCCCCTTTTTTCTATTTTTAGCTTGGCGGCCATCTTGGTTGGAAGTCGGGATCACCGGACACAATTTTGAAGGGGGCCACCCAAGGACCATTCCACCAAAGTTTGGTTGCAATTGGCCCAGTGGTTTCTGAGAAGATTAAAATGTGAAATGTTGACGGACGGACGACGGACGAAAAGTGATGGCAATAGCTCACATGGCTTAAAGGCCAGGTGAGCTAAATACGGAATATATGTTAAACTACTCCTTGCCATGTAGCTGCAGTTAAAATTTGAGTTGATATTGACTTATACTAAAGCAGCAATGGACAATTGAAGAAATTTTTATTTTTAGCAGCCATCTTGAATGGAGGACGGGGCTGTCAGACACAATTTTGAAAGGGACCCACCCAAGGACCATCCCTACCAGTTTTGGTTTAATTTGGTTCAGTGGTTTCAGAGAAGATTTAAATGTGATCTTTTATCAAAATATGCCCAATTTGCATAATCGGTATAAATCAGCTGAAAGAAAAATTTCACAGAAAAACCCGGAATATATGTTAAACTACTCATTGCCATGTAGCTGCAGTTAAATTTGAGCTCATTTTGACTTATACTAAAACAGCAATGGATAATTGAAGAAATTTCTATTTTTAATAACAACAGCCATCTTGAATGGAAGGTGGGGCTGTCAGACACAATTTTGAAAGGGGACCATCTCTGCCAGGTTTGGTTTAATTTGGTTCAGCGGTTTCAGAGAAGATTTAAATGTGATCTTTTATCAAAATATGCCCAATTTGCATAATCGGTATAAATCGGCTGAAAGAAAAATTTCACAGAAAAACCCGGAATATATGTTAAACTACTCCTTGCCATGTAGCTGCAGTTAAAATTTGAGCTCATTTTAACTTATACTAAAGCAGCAATGGACAATTAAAATTCCATCCCCCCTTTTTTTCTATTTTTAGCTTGGCGGTCATCTTGGTTCGAAGCCTGAATCACTGGACACAATTTAATTTTGGAAGGGGGCCGTCCAATGACCATTCCACCAAAGTTTGGTTGCAATGGATTGGCCCAGTGGTTTTTGAGAAGATTAAAATGTGAAATGTTGACGGACGACAGACGAAAAGTGATGGCAATAGCTCACATGGTCTAAAGGCCAGGCGAGCTAAAAAAAAGAAAAGGAGGGGGGGGGGGGGGAGTGTCGTCATGCCGTCTGATCATTTTTTTCTTTTTGGCATTTATCTTTCACTCACTGTTGTTGATTTTGATTTCATAAACTTGACATGTTTTCTTGCTCAAGACAAGAGAGGTCCATTTGCCCACTTACCTTCTTTCTGTTTAACCTATCATGAAGCACCGTCCCCTTGCGTTGGTTCCTCACAGTATAGCAACTATTCGGTTCAATAAACATATCGACAAAGCCATGGCAAGTTGCACAGATGCAGTGACTAGATGTACATGCATGTATTTTTAGAAATGCATAACCAGATGTTTGTTTTTGTGTGTGCACGTCTTTGTTTGTTTGTTTTTCTTGCTTACAGCTTTTCAACTCAAATCCTGCAATTGTCATGCCTTTGTGCAAGAGTAATGTTTATGGTCTTAGCATCAACTACAGTGTATAATATTGTATTGGATACTGCTCCCAGACATTAAATCTTTTACCATAAACTAGTTTTTTATATTCAAATTGTCCAGACACAGATGTTTTTTTCTATCTTCAGTGAGGGAGTAATTGAAGATGTACTAGACCAACATGCTTAGTTGGATTTTTATAGTGGTAGCTCACTGAAACAAGTCCGCGGATAAGGATAAACATGTCGCCCCACTTGGACACATTATTCTTATTTCGAGCCAACGAGTCCTTGCTCTTTCTCCTTAATGCTGCGTACTTAGCAGAGAAGCAACAAATACCAACGAATCCACGACCTACCACACTCGAGGCGAGAACGCTAATCATTACACCACCTATGTGGTTAATACAAATTGGAGATTTACAAGCCATTTCCCTTTACAATATATAGAAAAAACATGGACTAGCGATAAATGTTTTTTTAGTGACATTTGACGACTAAGTAACCTATTTGGAGTGCAAATTTAAGACTATTTGTTATTGAAAAAGAAAATCAGAAACAAAATAGAGGCTCAGTCTCTTGCCTTTCATTCTGCTTTGAAGAAACTTAATACAGAACCTTCCATACATGTAGATGCTTCCTACCAAGTTTCGGTTCATATGGCTAAGCAGTTTCAAAGGTGAAGATTTTTTAGAAATCGACCAATCAGAAACAAGAATTGCATGTGGTGGCCATGTTTGCTAACTGATCGGGACGAATTGAGCAATCTTCAGAGGACATTCCATAGATGCTTCCTACCAAGTTTCAATTCATTTGGCTGAGGGTTTTCAGAGGAGAAGATTAAAATGTGAAAAGTAAACGGATGACAGACGACGGACACCAAGTAATGCCAAAAGCTCATATTGCCTTCGGCAAGGTTTGCTAAAATGTGAATATCTACTTTTAATGTATAGAATAAACATACACTATATCAGCATTAGTTAATTTCTAAGGGAGATAATGGCAAGAGTTATCTTTCTTTAAACAGAGAAGATTTTTTTAGAAATCAATCAATCAGATACAAGAATTGCCTGTGGTGGCCATGTTTGTTTTTAAACCGATCGGGACAAAATGAGCAATCTTTATAGAGGACCTTCCATAGATGCTTCCTACCAAGTTTCCGTTCATTTGGCCAAGCGGTTTCAGAGAAGATTTTTTTAAATCGGCCAATCAGAAACAAGAATTGCCTGTGGCGGCCATGTTTGTTAATGGATCGGGACAAAATGTGCAATCTTTAGAGAAGACCACACATAGATGCTTCCTACCAAGTTTCGGTTCATTTGGCCAAGCGGTTTCAGAGAAGAAGATTTTTGCCAATCAGAAACAACAATTGCCTGTGGTGGCCATGTTTGTTAATGGATCGGGACGAAATAAGCAAAGTTAACAGACGACGGACGCCAAGTGATGGCAAAAGCTCACATTGCCTTTGGCAAGGTGAGCTAAAAAGGGGGAGGTCCTTTCTTCATATGCATGTGGCTATTTCCTTATACTGTGTTCATCAACTATTGGTGGAGGAAATCAGAGTACCAGTGTGGGAGATAAACATTTGTTGCACAGATATATGTAAATCTAACTATCATATAACTGTATCTGGGGTGGATCCAGGTGCCCCCCTCCCCCAATTGGAAAAAAATGATATTTTGGCATAAAATTGTGATTTTTCACACGAAATACCCCAAAAATTTTCGTGCCTAGCTCCGCTCGACGCAATTTTTTAAAGTGCACCCCTCTAACTTGAAATCCTGGATCCGCCCCTGTGTACAATGATGATTAAATATTATATGCACGATTCTTTGTGTTCATGGTCATCCTTATATTCTGATTTGCTGTTGCTTGCCCCACATGCAATTTTGTGAGGCAGATTTTTTTTACCAGAAACTGACTAAATATGACTTGCTGGAGAGAAAAAAAAAACTTATTAACAAACATTGATGTAAATAAATCAAACAAAAAACAAACCATCTTTATTCTGTAGTGATGACTAAGAATTTGGCAGATTTCGTTATATACATGTATACTATGTAAAACAATGTAAACAACAGTAATTGAGAAATCAATTAGACCCTATCCGCATAAACATACTACACCACATTCAACGAAAAATGATGTCTCCCTTTATTAACGGAAGTACACCCTAGGTAGCCCCCGAGCATGGATATTTCTAGAAAGAGACACGATCAATAACAAACCAATAATATTTCATTCCGTTTTATTACAAAAAAGTAAACATAATGAAGCCTCCCTTAAAATGATCCCAAATAAAGATAAATCATTTCCAACAATTATACCATGCCTTGTGTTAGATTATCCTTGTATAATTTATGCCGACAAGTACGAGTATTGGCAGTAAAATAAAAGTGTAAAAGTGATAGTAAACGTACCTATAAAATGGTATAAATCTACAATTACAAAATTAGCTCAGAACAGTCAACATATCCAGTCAATTAATTAATAAGCACTTATTATAAAGTAGACATTGCACAAATTCCTATTTATAATTGTCCAGAGTCAGAAATAACAACATCGTGTTTGGTCTGTCCTGAACCGCTCCCAACGCCCTCAATCTTCTTGACAACATCCATACCTTCTACCACACTACCAAACACAACATGCTTGCCATCCAACCAATCCGTTTTCACTGTACAAAGGAAAAATTGAGATCCATTGGTGCCCGGCCCAGCATTAGCCATAGATAAAATTCCTGCACCAGTGTGTTTTAGTTGAAAGTTCTCATCGGCGAATTTGTTGCCATATATACTTTTGCCTCCGGTTCCATCTCCTCTTGTAAAATCGCCACCTTGGCACATGAAATCTGTAATAACGCGGTGGAATTTGCTACCTTTGTAACCAAACCCTTTTTCTCCGGTACACAACGCTCTGAAGTTTTCGGCAGTTTTTGGTACAATATCGGATCTCAGTTCCATGATAATCCTGCCTGCTGTTTTACCACCAATTGTCATATCAAAGAATACCCTAGGTAGTGCCATTTTGAAGAAGATTCCAAACCTGATGAAATGCCGGCTTTCAAATGTACGCTTCCTGTTAAATCTTAGTGGCAGAATAGATTATATTTTCAGGGGGAACATTAAGGAGGTGTAATATATTTATATGTTATTACACCCGTTATTACGCATGCACAATCTGATACAAATTTCTTTTCAAAATATATCTTAGTAAATACACAATAAATAAATAAATCATAATGAATGTGAATGAAATAAAACTAAACAATGATATTGTACGAACAATATGATCAGTATAATTTTGAACCAATATAACCCCAATTGAAGGTTATCTCTGATTGGTCATTTAAAAATACTAACCAATGCCGAGCAGGACAAAATAATCAGTTGATTTATAGTCAAGGAGACGTGAAAAAGGGGGAGTTAATTGAGAAATCCGTCCTTAAAATATTAATGACTTTGTGTTGTCAATACAGTGCAATATCAACCACCAATAATCTTCCCTCGCTAGACAATATTTTATTATGATAAAGTACAGTCAAATCTGCCTTAAAGGGCACCTGGTTATAACAAATAACTGTCTATAAAGGACAGTTTCATTTTCTCCACTTATTGAATGAGTGAGTGGTTGTTGTTTAGCGCAAACTCAGCAATTTTTCAGCTACAGTGCTGTTCCATAATTTACCGGCAAAATCCAAGATGGCGGCATTCAAGCGTAACGGGTGTCACAATAAATTACACTGTTGTATTTAATCCTGGTGAATAAATAAACATCTATTTTATGACAATGTATTTTTAAACCTTCTATTTTTAAAATAAGACCGGAAATAAACCTGTCGTCTGCTATGTTAGAGCAAAAAGTTAATATTTTCATCATGGCTGGAAAACGTAAACAGTTGTCAAATGACATCAAAAATGTGATCGTAGAAATGCGTAAGAGTGGTCATAAACTACAGGAGATTGCAGATACCTTGAATATTCCTAGAGGAACGGTTTCGGATGTAGTTGTTCGTTTTAAGCGCAGAGGATCAGTGGAAAACAAACCTCATACAGGACGTCATCGTTTGCTGGACGAGAGAGACACAAGGGGGCTTGTTAGGCTAGTTCGGAGCGACCGTAAGACCCCATTGAAGGACGTGACAACAAGATTTAATGAAAATAGAGAGACTCGGGTGTCTAAAAGAACAGTTCAGCGTTCCTTGTATCAAGAAGGATACAACAGGCGAGTTGTAAAGAAGAAAGTCAGGATCAGAGAGGTTAACAGGAAAAAGCGTGTGAAATGGGCCCGAGAAAAGCTTCATTGGAGAATTGAAGGTCAGTGGGACAGAGTTATATTTTCAGACGAAAGTCAGGTGGTCGGTGGAAACAATAATCGGATTTATATTTGGCGGAAAAAAGACGAGGCCGAGTCCAGAGATTGTGTTTGTCCACCGGCCCAGAGAAGACTTTCGGTCATGATCTGGGGATGCATATCACACTACGGTGTGGGGACAATTACGACAGTGAATGGCACGATAAATAGACATAAATACATTGAAATTCTCGAGGACAACTTATGGCCTGTGATTGCGAGACATTTTCCAGAGCAGGACTGTTTATTTCAGGACGACAACGCTCCCATACATTGGGTAAACGACGTTAAAAACTACAAGGAAGAGAACCATATAAATTGCCTCGAGTGGCCTGCACAGTCACCCGACTTAAACGTAATCGAGAACGTGTGGCTAAAGCTGAAAATACGATTGCAGCAGAGAGTTGAAATATTGAACACTGCCGATAAATTGTCAGCGGCCATCAAAGACATTTGGGAAAATCTCAGTGTGGACTACATTCAAGGTCTTTATCACTCGATTCCAAAGCGTTTACGCAAAGTATTGAAGGTGAAGGGAGAAATGACAAAGTATTGAGTAAAGGTAAGCACCTTTTTCATAATTTTATTGGTTTTTTTATTAATGCAAAGCTTGATGCTTGAATGCCGCCATCTTGGATTTTGCCGGTAAATTATGGAACAGCACTGTATATCATGGCGAGAACAAGTTAATTTTCAAAGAGATGATCATGAAGTCCGCTTTGTACTAGACCAACACGTTTAGTTGGATTTTTATAGTGCTAGCTCATTGAAACAACAGTTCGCGGATAGGCATGTCGTCGCACTCGGACACATTATCCTGATTCCGAGCCAACCGGTTTTTGCTCTTTCTGCTTAATGCTGCGTACTTAGCGGAGAGGAAACCAAAACCAATTTCATAGTCTTTGGTTTGACCCGATCGGGACTCGAACACACGATCTACCACACTCGAGGCGAGCACGTTAACCATTACACCGGCATCGAAGCGGTTTTCACTTATTGAAAAATGCATATAATTTAAAGGCAACTGCACAAAATTGACTCTCAGTGTCCATTATAAACAGGTTTGATTGTATTTGGGACATCATTTCAATATTTAATAAAAGTCCATGCATGCAATAGGACCCCGGAAATAAACGGCCTGTCATGAATTTGAAGTAAAAAAATAAGAGATTTCATAGAAAAATATGTCTACCCAATGTATTCACGGCACAATCAACAACTACCTATGCAATCAGTGCATATCACCACTAACGTTGTGAGCTCGAATTCCGCACAGGCGGGGTGTACTCGATACAACGTCATAATGTGATAAAGTTTGTCAGTGACTTACGGCAGGTCGGCGCTTTCCTCCGGGTAGTCCAGTTTCCTCCACCAATAAAACTGACCGCCACGATATAACTGAAATAGTGTTGAAAGTGGCGTTAAATACCAAAACCCCTAACCATCACCCCACAATCAGCATCCTCATCGAATTATGTCATGCTCTGCGAATTATTATTTTCTTATGGATATTCTTACCCAAAGTATAATTACAAATTGTAGTTGACATTGAAACTGCATAGCTGAAATAAAAACATGATAGCTGCTAAAGCGTGATTTATTTGTTCAAGACAATTACATACGTTTTTCCATACATAATTGTTAAATTTAACTCATTGTTATTTAATTTAAACAACTTAATCGAATAAAATTAAAATATACTATATTTATATTTTAACTTAAATTATCCATATTTATAAATAACTTCAATTTCTTCTGCATTATTTTTTTTATATAAATAACACCACTTTTGCAACGAAACAACACTACTTTTAATGTTCCATCATGGTAAAATAACACAAAGACCCCCCCCCACTCAACCTTCCCCGTCAAAAGATACATTCACGTTGGTATTTGGATTGTCTGGATGGAAAACAATCTCATCACTAATCTTCACTAGTTTAGAGTCCTGTGTCTATAAAGTGTCCGAGAGTACCCCGGCCATGCATAGCCATAATCATTTCGCCGTCAATATGAAAGACCAAGAAATGTCATAGATAATTATATAGACAATCTGTATGTACCATTGTAAATTAATCAACTAGAACCGTTAATAATTCTTTTTTTTACAATCTTTAGCTATATACTTGTTATAAAAAATATGCCTTCAAACTAATTCTAAAATTAACCCCATTTGAAGATAACACAATGGTAATCAAAAACACACCACACCGTCGGACCAACCCTCATATATAGCCGAAAATCTACAGAAACAGGCACTCCTGGCTCAGACACCTAAAGAAATCATGGCGGTGTCAAACCAGTCTCATGCCACCAAGGGTAAAATGATGCAGTGATGCAAGTGCCCTCACACACAATATGGGAAGACATAACATAGTCCGAGATTCCTCTGCCGTCCGACGGCATTATTTTTTTTGTTAGAGCCGTGGGACGTCAGAGAGCTCTACATACGGAAAACAGCGGATTTTCCCTCCAACTCTGGGTCAGCACATTTCCACGTTTCGTGGCTATTTGATTTTATTTTCTATCAGAAACCCTTATATAAATCGCTTCACCAATCATTTTTCTATTCATTCATGACCATTTTACCTCAGAAAGTGGTGTTATACTCCATTACAGCACGATTTTCCCTTAGACCCTATGATTTCGTCATTTCACATCCATTTTGGAACATTTGTCACGTGACTTCGAGAAAACTACGATTACCGCAATGTATCATGGGAGATGATTTGCATATAAACAAACAAACAAATATTTTTATTGCCAATCATAGGCGCCTGTTAAGGCAGAACAATTAACATAAAATTTAATACAGTTGATTATATTGATTGGTAATGATTTTAACAGCAATAGTGAATTACAGATAACCATAAGAAAGAAAAATATGATGTACAACATGTAGTATACCTTGCACAGGCACTTATTTCCGTACTTCAAGGTAAGCATCTTCCCTTTACCCCTTCCCCACTTCGCCTCAATATTTTTCGCTTATTTGTGATCCTTTCGCTGACCCAATTATATCGTTACACTCCCGAGATATTTCTCTTTTCGACTGCCACATTTAAATATAAATACCGGGGCCCCCTCAGACGAATTGGACAAAAATATTCAGCGAAAGTCGCATTTTCTATTTTTCAGTCACTGAAACGGATACAACCACTTCCAGTTTGCGCTGGATTTTTCATATGCATTCGGAATTCTCTAGACCGGCCATGTGTAACAATGCCATCATGATCATCTCCTCTCAAATGTAAAGTAAGCCTTTAAAATACAGATAATTGTTCCAATGCAGATTATAAAAATATGTTCAACTCCAAATTACTGACATTTGATTTTTAAAACACCTTTTTTTTTAGTTTCTAAATCAATTTATAACGGACGGAAGTGACTGTATTCGTTTCAGTGACTGAAAAATAGAAAATGCGACTTTCGCTGAATATTCTTGTCCAATTTGTCTGAGGGGGGCCCGGTATTTATATTTAAATGTGGCAGTCGAAAAGAGAAATATCTCGGGAGTGTAACGATATAATTGGGTCAGCGAAAGGATCACAAATAAGCGAAAAATATTGAGGCGAAGTGGGGAAGGGGTAAAGGGCAGATGCTTACCTTGATGTAAGGAAGAGGTGGGGGCATATATTTTTTGAATGAAACAAGTGCCTGTGATACCTTGTCCAAAAAGGAGGGACGTAACACATGCTCTTTCCCATGCCCGTTGGTAACACTCTGCCATTGAATCTTTTCTTTCCGACACATTCTGTATTATTTCCTTCTGCTCTGCTTTGATCTGTAGATGGAACTGTTTGTCCTGCAGAATACGCTTAAATGTATCGTCTTCCATGTGATTTTAATGTTGTTTACGTATGCATATAATGCTCCAAATAATTTGGCACGCTGCATCAATTAGCTCCCATCATGCAATGCATTGATGTCATCATTCAGTTAGTATCACGAGATCACGTTTGTAGATTCGAAAATGGAAGTCAAATGGCGGAATAATAGGATCTAAGGCAAAATCGTGTTGTAATGGAGTGTAACACCACTTTCTGAGGGTAAGATGGTTATGAATGAATAGAAAAATGATTGGTGAAGCGATTTATATAAGGGTTTCTGATAGAAAATAAAATCCGATAGCCACGAAACGTGGAAATGTGCCGACCAAGAGTTGGAGAGGCAAATCCGCTGTTTTCCGTATGTAGAGCTCTCTGACGTCCCACGCCTCTAGTAAAAAAAAAAATGCCGTCAGACGGCAGAGGAATCTCGGACTAGACATAACAGAGAAGCAATAATCAAATTTAAACCGAAATCCAACAGGAATCTCGGACTAGACATAACAGAGAAGCAATAATCAAATTTAAACCGAAATCCAACTGCCAACATCCCCATCACCCGTACGCAAGTGACAAAATACTTCCTAATAAGGTGTCGATATCTTTATAGTGTACATTCGATGATCTTCGATCGTGTTTAAAAACAAATACTTTTTAATACCACTCGTATGTACTTCTTTGTAACGGTTGCGTATTTCTGCTTTGATTTTACTATCTAAATGTAATAGAAATGACAAAATTATGACCCCTAAATTGTTGCCACTTTAGGCAATTGTACTTCATACATTTTGTGGGCATCTAACGCTGTTTCAACACGATGTCATAATAATAGACATATGAGTGAGTGATTATTGTCAGCATTTTTTTCAGCAATACCATAGAAAAAGCAAAGTACATCTTGATGAGACGATAATTATATCTGCTCTGTATTAGACCAACAAGACTTGTTTTAGTAAGCTAGCTAGATATGAAAAACCGAACTCACCCTGTTGGTCTATTACAGAGTAGATATACACGGAACTGTTGTCTCAGTGAGCTGGCACTATGAAAAAACGAACTCACCCTGTTGGTCTATTACATAGTAGATATACACGAAACTGTTGTCTTATTGAGCTGGCACTATGAAAAACCGAACTCAACCTGTTGGTCTATTACAGAGTAGATATACACGAAACTGTTGTTTCAGTGAGCTAGCACTATGAAAAAACGAACTTAGCCTGTTGGTCAAGTACAAAGCAGACATACACGGAACTGTTGTCTCAGTGAGCTGGCACTATGAAAAATCAGACTCAGCCTGTTGGTCTAGTACAAAGCAGATATACACGGAACTGTTGTTTCAGTGAGCTGGCACTATGAAAAATCAGACTCAGCCTGTTGGTCAAGTACAAAGCAGATATACACGGAACTGTTGTTTCAGTGAGCTGGCACTATGAAAAATCAGACTCAGCCTGTTGGTCTAGTACAAAGCAGATATACACGGAACTGTTGTTTCAGTGAGCTGGCACTATGAAATATCAGACTCAGCCTGTTGGTCTAGTACAAAGCAGATATACACGGAACTGTTGTTTCAGTGAGCTGGCACTATGAAAAATCAGACTCAGCCTGTTGGTCAAGTACAAAGCAGATATACACGGAACTGTTGTTTCAGTGAGCTGGCACTATGAAAAATCAGACTCAGCCTGTTGGTCTAGTACAAAGCAGATATACACCGAACTGTTGTTTCAGTGAGCTAGAACTATGAAAAACGAACTTAGCTTGTTGGTCAAGTACAAAGCAGATATACACGGAACTGTTGTCTCAGTGAGCTGGCACTATGAAAAATCAGACTCAGCCTGTTGGTCAAGTACAAAGCAGATATACACGGAACTGTTGTTTCAGTGAGCTGGCACTATGAAAAATCAGACTCAGCCTGTTGGTCTAGTACAAAGCAGATATACACGGAACTGTTGTTTCAGTGAGCTGGCACTATGAAAAATCAGACTCAGCCTGTTGGTCAAGTACAAAGCAGATATACACGGAACTGTTGTTTCAGTGAGCTGGCACTATGAAAAATCAGACTCAGCCTGTTGGTCTAGTACAAAGCAGATATACACGGAACTGTTGTTTCAGTGAGCTGGCACTATGAAATATCAGACTCAGCCTGTTGGTCTAGTACAAAGCAGATATACACCGAACTGTTGTTTCAGTGAGCTAGAACTATGAAAAACGAACTTAGCTTGTTGGTCAAGTACAAAGCAGATATACACGGAACTGTTGTCTCAGTGAGCTGGCACTATGAAAAATCAGACTCAGCCTGTTGGTCAAGTACAAAGCAGATATACACGGAACTGTTGTTTCAGTGAGCTGGCACTATGAAATATCAGACTCAGCCTGTTGGTCTAGTACAAAGCAGATATACACGGAACTGTTGTTTCAGTGAGCTAGAACTATGAAAAACGAACTTAGCTTGTTGGTCAAGTACAAAGCAGATATACACGGAACTGTTGTCTCAGTGAGCTGGCACTATGAAAAATCAGACTCAGCCTGTTGGTCAAGTACAAAGCAGATATACACCGAACTGTTGTTTCAGTGAACTAGCACTATGAAAAAACGAACTTAGCCTGTTGGTCAAGTACAAAGCAGATATACACGGAACTGTTGTCTCAGTGAGCTGGCACTATGAAAAATCAGACTCAGCCTGTTGGTCAAGTACAAAGCAGATATACACGGAACTGTTGTTTCAGTGAGCTGGCACTATGAAAAATCAGACTCAGCCTGTTGGTCTAGTACAAAGCAGATATACACGGAACTGTTGTTTCAGTAAGCTGGTACTATGAAAAAACGAACTTAGCCTGTTGGTCAAGTACAAAGCAGATATACACAGAACTGTTGTCTCAGTGAGCTGGCACTATGAAAAATCAGACTCGGCCTGTTGGTCAAGTACAAAGCAGATATACACGGAACTGTTGTTTCAGTAAGCTGGTACTATGAAAAAACGAACTTAGTCTGTTGGTCAAGTACAAAGCAGATATACACGGAACTGTTGTCTCAGTGAGCTGGCACTATGAAGAAACGAACTTTGCCTGGTGGTCTACATTTAACACAATACACTACAAATATCATATAAACAAGTTCGGTAAAAAAAAAAACAAATAAACATCAATAATTCAACATAATGAACAATACTTTTATGCAGAAATTGTGTTCACTTTCCTCAGTGACGACTTTTTAACAAATGGGTCAACGAACTGCACAAGTCTTTCGAATGGCATTATTACTATTCAAATGTATCTCGAAATTTGTCGTTGTTTCAATTTGAATTATCTCCCTTTGGTCAATGGGTCCATTTTTTAAGACTCGGTGAAAGAACACGGAATTAACCGAAGTTTTACCAACTGGATTGTTTCCCTTGAGGCATAGTGTAAAACACTAAATGGTTGACTTGTGCACATATTTATTTTGCATTTATAATAAGCAGGGGCGGATCCAGAGGGGGGCGCACTCGGCGCGCGCCCCCCCTAAAATTGGAAAAAATAAGATTTTTTGGCGTAAAATCGTGATATTTCACACGAAATACCCCAACAATTTTCGCGCCTCCCTCCGCAATTGGAAAAAATAAGATTTTTTGGTGTAAAATCGTGATTTTTCACACGAAATACCCCAACAATTTTCGCGCCTCCATCCGCTCGGCGCAATTTTTTTTAGGTGCGCCCCCCTAACTTTAAATCCTGGATCCGCCCCTGATAAGTGCGTAAGAATGGAAAGACGCAAGCTGTGTTGTTCTGCGACCAGGTGCCCACTTAAATTTGTATTTTCTATAAAACAAACGTTAAGGAAGCACATGCTCCATGACGCGAACGGACTATATCTGTCCCATCAGCTGTACATTGACTACTCATTTTATGAAATGTCCACTCGTTTGTTTTGCATATAATAACGGTGAAACATTTAATTTTAGCATGAGGCAAGTACCAAGGGTAAAGAGATAAAAATACAGCAACTAAACTGAGGGACTGTACTCCCTCCCCTCGCCTCCCCATCCCAATTTTATTGGATTTTATTGAGTTTTTCGTCATTATAAAATTCAAGGTTAGGGTTAGTGGTATGGTGTTTAACGCCACTTTCAACAATATTTCAGTTATACTGTATCGTGGCGGTCAGTTTTATTGGTGGAGGAAACCGGAGTACCCGGAGAAAACCACTGACCTGCCGCAAGTCATTGACAAACTTTATCACATAATGTTGTATCAAATACACCTCGCCATGAGCGAGATTCGAACACACAACTTTAGTGATGATAGGCACTGATTGCATATGTAGTTATAAATCCAACTACCATACGACCACGACGGTCCCTATAAAATTCATATTCAAAATGTTATTGCCATCAATCAAACAGAAATGTGACAAACAAATAAACAAATAAAGTTCAGTTCAAGCAACAACATACCAATATACATTAATATATACATGTATATATTTCATAGGTTTCATGTCCTCAGTTCTAATGACGTCTTGAAAAAGGAACATATTTTCCTACTTGTATGACTATACATTCACTACTACAATCAAATAATATCATGGATGTGCAAGTACGACGGCCTTTGTACCAGTTGAATTAACAAAGAGAATTTTCAACAAAATTTTCTTTTGGTACGGTATATAGTACCGATATATGCGCACATTATGAGCTTAATTAATTGTTGCTTTAACTTGTGCACAATCCCAATTGCTAATATTTTGAGCTAATAAAATATGTTAAATTTATACGCGCTCTATCTATTTATACTCGCTGTGTTTTTGTGACCCCACGATCAGCGTGTTCAAAGATATACTTTTGGGTTATGGTAGTTCACAATCAGTCAAAGTTGGGTAACACCCCCTTATGTTCATGTTTCAGTTCTACAAGGGGCCAATTATTTGACAAAGGGTGCATCAATTGGTTAATAATGAAATCATGGTGGAAGAGTGATCAAATTCCAAGCTCAACTAGAAGATCAGAGCCTTGGTCTTGTGAACTCTAAAATACTTGCAACTTCTTGTTCATAAACATGACGGATGGAGATAAAGGCTCACAAACTCTGTTTTCTTAATGGAACATGATGTAGAGATAATTACTACATATCCAATAAGAAATGGCAGGGTTGCTCAGTGCGTCCCCGGTGTCGGATATGGGGCGGCCACTGGATTTATTTTTGGAGGAGGGGGGAGGGGTTGTAAGGTTATAATACGGACAGCCGACTGTGAACCGTAGTGGATAACGTGTTTGGAGAGTGCCATGCTCCCTGCACCATAGTGGATAACGTGTTTGGAGAGTGCCATGCTCCCTGCACCATAGTGGATAACGTGTTTGGAGAGTGCCATGCTCCCTGCACCATAGTGGATAACGTGTTTGGAGAGTGCCATGCTCCCTGCATCATAGTGGATAACGTGTTTGGAGAGTGCCATGCTCCCTGCACACTAAATACTTCTTTTTTAGATTTAGCAAAAAGAGTAGGCGCATTGTAGGTGCTACACAAGATTAAATTTTCCGACAATAACCAACTGTCCATACCTTTTCTGAGGCAGTCAAAAGTCGTGAACCAGGATGCCACATCCCTCCGCTCATTTCTACATAATTTTTTATATATTATTGAACTTGTTCTGGACTTTAAGTAGTAATCAATCAATTAATCAACCAATAAGAAATGGCATTCCGAACAACCAATTTAGAAAGTAGCACAAATGGAATCATTCGTTATTTTAAATGCTCAACATTTTAAGGTTTCCTATATAAGCTTACTCACAATCTGGCTGAATTGCAAACTTCGCACGAATTTTCTGAAGTCTATTCATAGCGCCATACAGCTTAGGGTTAGTTTAGCTGTCCCACTGAATCTTAAAGTTTGCTACAAATGTAGAAAGGGTTGTATTGTTGGTGCCATATGCGGTCTTTCAGTGTTAATCGGAGTCCACTGGAGATATCCTGAAGACACGCTAAGTAGATGTCAAGTTATTCACCCAAGCACTGCATCTCATAGTATGAAAAATATCTAATTTTCATGAGGATCTTTAGAAAATAACGTAAGTCTTGTACAGAGTAAAAAACAACTTGATACTCGTCCAACCTGCGGGGGTCTCTCTTTACAAGGACTTTGGGACTTACGTTCTTCTTACTTTCAAGTACGAGTTGTGTACTCCAATCGTCCAATCATCATATAGATTGGATACAATCTTCTTATTGGTCAATGTTCTGATACGAGGGCAACAATTGTACTCGAACGTCTGGTAGTCAAGTATGCCAAACGAAGACACAATTATCACGCCCTAAGCGCCACGTAAATTGATATCTGGTAACTGGACGAATTGCACATTAAGAACCCTTTTAGTAGGCCGGGAAGAGTAATGTGCAAGTCGTTATATGATTGATCTCGTTGGCGTCACTCGTTACAAGGGAAAACTTGTTCTATTATATCCATCATATCTTATTGTATCACGGTGGTAATCAAAACATCTATACTAGCAGACCATTCCTAGAGTCAATGTACTGAACTAATCATTAATAAAAAAAACTAAGTCCACTTTGCAACATTCTCAACAACCGACAGAGCCTATAACAGTTTGGTTGAATTACATTAGTAACCGACAGAGCCGATAATAGTCTGGTTGAATTAAACTAGTAACCGACAGAGTCGATAACAGTCTGGTAAAATTACACTAGTAACCGACAGAGCCGATATAAGTTTGTTTGAATTAGACTATTAACCGACAGAGTCGATAACAGTCTGGTTCAATTACACTAGTAACCGACAGAGCCGATATAAGTCTGCTTGAATTAGACTAGTAACCGACAGAGTCGATAACAGTCTGGTTCAATTACACTAGTAACCGACAGAGCCGATATAAGTCTGCTGGAATTAGACTAGTAACCGACAGAGTCGATAACAGTCTGGTTCAACTACACTAGTAACCGACAGAGCCGATATAAGTCTGCTTGAATTAGACTAGTAACCGACAGAGTCGATAACAGTATGGTTCAATTACAATAGTAACCGACAGAGCCGATACCAATCTGGTTGAACTACACAAGTAACTGACAGAGTCGATGTCAGTCTGGTTGAACTTCACAAGTAACCGACAGAGCCGATACCATTCTGGTTGAACTACACAAGTAACCAACAGAGCCGATGCTAATCTGGTTGAGCTACACAAGTAACCGACAGAGCCAATACCAATCTGGTTGAACTACACAAGTAACCGGAAGAGCCGATACCAATCTGGTTGAACTACACAAGTAACCGGCAGACCAGATAACAGTCTGGTTGAACTACACAAGTAACTGGCAGACCAGATAACAGTCTGGTTGAACTACACAAGTAACTGGCAGACCAGATAACAGTCTGGTTGAACTACACAAGTAACTGGCAGACCAGATAACAGTCTGGTTGAATAACACGAGTAACCGATAGAGCCTATAACAATCTGGTTGATCTACACGAGTAACCGATAGAGCCTATAACAATCTGGTTGATCTACACGAGTAACCGATAGAGCCTATAACAATCTGGTTGATCTACACGAGTAACCGATAGAGCCTATAACAATCTGGTTGATCTACACGAGTAACCGATAGAGCCTATAACAATCTGGTTGATCTACACGAGTAACCGATAGAGCCTATAACAATCTGGTTGATCTACACTATAGTAGTAAGTGAATAGTCAGTATTGTGAAAGTTCATCCGACTAATCACGGCGTTCCTAAACTAAGAGTTGGTCGGAGCTCAGCGGTATTAATATATTTTATCTTACATATTTTTCACATGTATATGCCCTAGCCGCATAGATTCCTGGGGTATGCATGGCCGTTCCGCATTTGGTGTACGTTCAATAAATTACGTTTCTCATAAGCATGGCTAGCTCCTCTGCATTAGGCACGAGGATGGTATACTGGGGTACATTTATTCAACACATGATATAATCATTTGTATAATTTATATGTCATAATATTCATAAATTTTAATTCATTAGTACAACCCTAGTATACCATTTTTCACCGTCCCTTGGTGCCTTCTGCAGTCAAGCTACCTATTATGCTATAGTCTGAAAACACCTTTTCTCTATTTATAATCCTAAGGCCTAGACAGCTGGCCCTTCTGTACTAGGCATGAGGTGTGCATGTTGGTGTGCAGCTATTTCTTGTGACGCACATATATAATATTTTTATCATCAGCATGCCTTTAAGCATCGTCCCTTGGTGCCTTCTGCAGTTGAGCTCCCTGTTCTACTACTACGAGATGTGAGCGAGGCAATTTTGAAAGTACTCCAATGTCTTTTTGCTCATATTTTAAAATAAATGACTAATTACAAAGAAATATATAGGGTATGAGCAACATGAAGAGTTTGATTATCTTGGAAATCTATAGTCTTTTGTCTCATTATTGTGATTGTGTTATTGTATACATTGTAGTTTAGTTTATGTTTCTATCAGTTTGGAATTTCTATCTTTATATGTATTCTTGTTTGCCCCTTGTGGGCCCAAAATTAGCAATAAAATATTCTTATTCTTCTTCTTATTTAGGACATTGAACACGTTTTCCTAACTGCAGTTATACCACCATCCTTTGACGAAAATACCAATTTCCCTTGGCAAACTTAATTTTGTTCAGATTGTTTTTAACCACAATACACAGTTGAATTTTGTCATTACTCCTTTTATGGTTCCAGGTTTATGTCCCTTAATTAATCGAAAAATGAGACAAAGTATGTGTTTTTGTGTTCCAATTTCAATTTCCGTTCGTCAAATGTTTCGGATGTTTACGTCATCAGTATTTATTTATAGACAAAGGGGGGGGGGGGGCGAGGGGGCAGAATATCGATTAATTTGTTGTTAAACTCTTGATCTAAGAACCATAATATTATCCTTTAACTCCGACCGAGAGTCATACTGGCTCCCTTCGTTGATTCTTGTTTTTATCGTGTATATCTTGACAACAAATTTGCTGTTCTCATTTCTAGTCGAAACTCTTAAATTAATTATGGTAACTATCAGTGGCACCTTATCGGTGGCGTAATGGTTAGCGTGCTCGCCTCGAGTGCGGTAGATCGTGGGTTCGAGCCCCGATCGGGTCAAACCAGACTAAAAAATTGGTATTTGCTGCTTCTCCACTAAGCACGCAGCATTAAGGAGAAAGAGTAAAGACTGGTTGGCTCGGAATCAGAATAATGTCTACCCGCGGCCTTAAGTCAGCGTAAGGTTTGTAATGAAATAAGAGTGGGTTTATGTTTGAAATTACTATTCGTTCCTCGTGAATGTATTCGATTCGACTCTTAATAAATTTCTTATATTTTGAAACATCTCTTCTTCTATTTTATGTGGGATTTTTACAAGACAGGGGTCTGGATGCCCTTGAAATTACAGTCATTGACGTCAGAGTATGCTAATACCATTGACGTGGATTCTAATAATAATAATAATAATAATAATAATCATGATAAATAAATAAATAAATAAAACAAAAACTAGTAAACAAATAACTGGGATTAAATAGAGTTTAGTCTTAATTGTTCATTAACATTTTATTGTTTATTTTGTTTTTTTTAAAAACGAACAAAAAATAGGTGAAGAAAATCTGTCGCTCATACGTATGGAGATTAATTGTTTAAATTTCTTTCAAAATAAGACATGTATGCACCTGTAAAGGAATGTAACACTTTTTGATCAGTTGATCTTTAATACATATATATGGAAAGACTGAAAACAAACACTGTAAATATTTGTTATTGAATTTTAATTAGTATTATCATTAGATTTGTGGACATTAATCTATATTCCGTTCCGCGCAGGTGTCCAGCTATGCAATCTTTATATCTTTTGTTCTCGTTAATACTCGCCAAGGATTTCCCACCTGTGCAAGATATATATGTCGCAAACCGCGGCAGACCGGCGCCAGTCGGATACTTAAGTATGTTAAATATATACACAACTGGGGTTTTAAGTATTCATTTTAGTTTCTTGTTCAAGATTACCTCATTCAAATATTTTTAAACTTATTTCCACCTGCAATTTTAATATTATTCATAAATTATTATTTTTTGTACTTAGAAAACAAAATAAAAACAAAATTAGAACTTCGTCACATCTGTACAATACTCGTTAAAATACTTCAAATAATACACAGATAATAGTATAACTTCTTAACGCATGTAAGACATTTTGTTGATTACAGAAATAGAAATGAAAAAAAATTGTTTACTTTAATTAGTTTCTCTAATTAAAAAAGATGAAGAAAAAAAAGTAAAATAAAAGTAAAATTAGAGAGCGTGTATGTCATAAAGCTACATCATAATCTTGATTCAGTGACTTTCGGCAGGTCAGTAGTTTTCTCCGGACACTCCGGTTTCCTCCACCAATAACACTGACCCCCATGATATAACTGAAATATTGCTGATAGTGGTGTTAAACACCATAACCCTAACTCATAATCTTGAACTCTATCGTTATTTAATATAGGAATAATAATAATTGATTTCATCAATTAATTAAGCTTTCACTATTCGTCACGTATAAGGGTATGCAATTATATATATATATAAATAGTTATATAAATTATCCAGAAAGATACCAACATATATACATATACAATACATTTATAGATAATAATAAATTTTTTTATCACAATCTTTAATTTTAAACCCTTTGATAAAAAAATCTTGTTTTTTTAATTAATAGATATGAATCTCAGGCAACTGACAGGAGAAAATCGTTTGAGCCAGGTGCAAAACATTTTTGATATTTTTCTAAAAATTATCGATCAATAAAACGTCAAATCTCATGTGAAGGTATCTGGGACTGTGTAAGAATGCATGTCAAAATCCGCCAGTAACACGTGGCTTAAACCGTACAGGTGTGCTCTAGACTGGCTGGCGTCGATCATTTACACAAGTAAATATGTGTAAACAGCGACACAGACGAAACATAATGTGGTTATGTACACAGTATTACAATAGCACTTAATACCTCTATAAACAAAAAAGTTTTGAAATTGATAAAACGTTATTGTATCAATAGGAGATATATTAAAGTATTTTTAAAATGTAAAAATAGAGAAAACAAACCCTACGGTGGTCAAAATGTTAATTGACCGGTGGCTTTTGTTATATTAAAAACATAGAATAAAAGAGTAAAAATATGATAAAGCGAATTTAATATGAAATGGTTTATTGAGAATTTTTTATTTATAAATTGAAGACAAATTAACAGGTCCCAGAACTGATTTCAGTTCAAAAGATTTTTTTTTATGATAAATGTATATTTGGTTTAAATATGAAAAAAGTTTTAGAAAATTGCTTTGTGTACTATAAAATAGGAATTTATTAATAAATGTTATATAAATTGAAGAAAAAAATAACAGGTCCCAGAACCGATTTTAGTTCAAAAGAATATAAATTTTATGCTAAATGTATATTTTGTGTTAATATAGAAAAAAAAGTTTTAGAAAATTATTTTGTGTACTTTAAAATAAGACTTTTTGATGAAGAAAAAGAAATGATGAAATAAAAGGAGTCTTGTTATCCTTGACAAAACTTTATGAGTTTTTTTCCTCAAAATTACTTCTTGTTGAACAGAAGAGAAACCTATTCTAACCAATTGTTAAACAATATTAATTTGCTTAAGGACTTGGAAATATAATTTTTTTTATTTTGAAATCCAATCCAGATCAGAATTTCGCTCTCAGAATCAAACTGTTGTATACTTTTCAATCCTACTGATGAATCCACGTTCGAAGTTGTCATAGAATCTCCCAAAATAAAACATAAATATGAAAATACGAGTCTGCATTCCAAAATTTATAGGAAGATTAATTCAAAGTATTAATTCTAATTATTGGAAAAATAATAAACGAAACGCAAATATTTGCTTCTAATTGAAAGAATAACTTTAAACGATTATTACTAAGTACTGGTGAAGGTTCCCACAGCTCAAACCCAATGAGCTGGTAAGCGCGTCCCCGGGTGGCGAATAGGATGACCCCTCAATTAATTGGGGGCGGGGGTGTCAGATTATAAAGTTTAAAATACGGAAAGGCTGACCGTCGACTTTATAGTGGGTAACGTGTTTGGAGAGTGCCATACATACTCAGTGATAGTCAAAAGTGGTTTACCCATTCCTTCACTCATTTCTGAATAGCTTGGGTTTTTTTTCACTGGACGTTAAGCAATAATCAATCAATAAAAAAAAACGATTTATATTTTTCACCTAGAGTAATGTTTTGCCACCAATTCATTATGCATGTGTTCGTGTTTGATATGTTTAATCATTACATTTTAAGCAATATAAAAGTACATGTTACATGATTTTCGCTAAACTCGGCTAATACTAATAAGGTCTGGAGTGAATATTTTGCATGTCATCTTCCCGAGTCCAAAAGGACCTGTAACAATGTTCCATTGCCTTAAAGCATTAACAATTTCGCAGCAAAGCTCCATCGAAAATGGTATGGACCAACCAAATTGCAATTACAACTGGAAAGAGTCAACAAACGGACGGAATGTTCAAGTTTATTTTTTTTTATTTGCAGCTGCGAAAATTGTCATCGAAAAATATAGACATTCTGCACTACAACCGCTAATATTTTTTTTTGTAATCTTCAGCTTTATACTTTATACTTTATACATTTTATGTAGACGTAGAGCATTTCTGAAAAATAATCATGTGAATATCCAATTTAGTGATACGACTCATTTCTGGAATGACCCTCATCAGGTACACTCATAGTAAAAATATCGGAAAGACAGATAATTTAAGACTTTAGGAGCAAATAAATCAAAGGACCCAAGTAGACCAAAATCAGCTAAGATTACATATGCCTAAGGAGAATGACCATATTTGTAAACAGTGCCGTCGTGGTTGTTGAATTTACAATTACCTATGCAATCGTTCCTATCGCCACTAACGTTATGCGTTCGAACCCCGCTCAGGCGAGGTGTACTCGATACAACATTATGTGATAAAGTTTGTCAATGACTTGCAGCAGGTCGGTGGTTTTCTCTGGGTACTCCGGTTTCCTCCACCACGATGTAACTGAAATATTGTTGAAAGTGGCGTTAAACACCATAAACCAACTGTATTATAGAAAGAAAAAAAACTTAGGTTAGGCTTCATTTTTCACCCTGATATCTTTTACTTTTCTAGCGGTTTATATACCCCTTGAAAACGTTAAAAATACCGAAATATTTCACCTCCGATAGTATCTTGGGTCGATACACCATTATTATATGATTTTATAAAGTTTTTTTTTAAATGGTGTTAAACACTAAAACCCTTATCCTATTCCCTAACCCTTATATTTTTAATAAATTACATTATTTAGTATACATTTTGTATTTGTAAATTTGAACCAATATATATCTAACAAACCATATCAGTGCTGAAGTACTAACCACTGGGCAGATGATACTCTCAGGGCTAACATCTAATCAAAACGTAGATATCAAATTTTGCGAACACGAAGATTTTTCTGGAATAAACTTCAATAGCTATGGTCATCACAGTCAAAAGATTAGAGCGACAAATAATTACAATGTCCGTCTAGGAGCAATTAAACCAAGGGGTCTCGTCGTGTTTTTGAAGACGCATTAATTATTGCTCTGCATGCGCGGAAAGTTCTTACAACGGTTGGTAGATCTTTATAAATTAAGAAAATATGAATATAATAAGCAAACTTTATGTGGAAAACAAGCTACTTAGCATGAACGTATTTAATTCTTCTTTGATGTGCTAAAAGGTTGAATTATATAGAAATATTACATGATATATATTGTTCCGCTGCAGTCTCCCCACGTTGACCTATTTGATCATCAATACCGATAAATGGTTACGAAATTTCTTCGTCGTTAGATTTATACACATCATTTGTCTATACATAATAAATGAATGTAAAACATTAAATATAGACCATATTTATAATTTACATGGTCATCATCTATGGCAAAACGTTGTACACTGGACCTACAATCATTATATCGTGTTTTACTGACTCAAATTTTCTTAGGGAAATATCTTGACAGTACCAACTAACTTCAAGAATGCTTATATATATTATGCACATACCATGTATATTATGAACCAAATCGGAGGTGTAATGGTTAGTGTGCTCACCTCGAACGCGATAGATCTGTGTTCGAGGCCCGGTCGACTACCAAGACTAAAAAAATGGTATTTGTTGCTTCTCCGCTAATCACGAAGTATGACTTAGGAGAAAGAACTTTGGAGGGGGAGGGGGTTAGGGTGTTTAGCGCCACTTTCAACAATATTTCAGCTATATCATGGGGGTCAGTTTTATTGGTGGAGGAAACCGGAGAAAATCACTGACCTGCCGCAAGTAACTGCCAAACTTTATCACATAATGTTGTATCGAGTATACCTCGCCATAAGCGGGATTCGAGGTCACACCTTTAGCGATGATAGGCACCAATTGCATAAGTAGTTGTATATCCATCTACCATACGTGAATTGCTGAAAAATTGCTGACCTGGCGTTAAACAATAATCACTCACTCACTATATTATGTTAAACAATAATCACTCACTCACTGTATATTATGTTAAACAATGATCACTCACTCACTGTATATTATGTTAAACAATAATCACTCACTCACTTTATATTATGTTAAACAATAATCACTCACTCACTGTATATTATGTTAAACAATGATCACTCACTCACTGTATATTATGTTAAACAATAATCACTCACTCACTGTATATCATGTTAAACAATAATCACTCACTCACTGTATATTATGTTAAACAATAATCACTCACTCACTGTATATTATGTTAAACAATAATCACTCACTCACTGTATATTATGTTAAACAATGATCACTCACTCACTGTATATTATGTTAAACAATAATCACTCATTCACTGTATATTATGTTAAACAATAATCACTCACTCACTGTATATTATGTTAAACAATGATCACTCACTCACTGTATATTATGTTAAGCAATAATCATTCACTCACTGTATATCATGTTAAACAATAATCACTCACTCACTGTATATTATGTTAAACAATGATCACTCACTCACTGTATATTATGTTAAACAATGATCACTCACTCACTGTATATTATGTTAAACAATAATCACTCACTCACTGTATATCATGTTAAACAATAATCACTCACTCACTGTATATTATGTTAAACAATGATCACTCACTCACTGTATATTATGTTAAACAATAATCACTCACTCACTGTATATCATGTTAAACAATAATCACTCACTCACTGTATATTATGTTAAACAATGATCACTCACTCACTGTATATTATGTTAAACAATGATCACTCACTCACTGTATATTATGTTAAACAATAATCACTCACTCACTGTATATTATGTTAAACAATAATCACTCACTCACTTTATATTATGTTAAACAATAATCACTCATTCACTGTATATTATGTTAAACAATAATCACTCACTCACTGTATATTATGTTAAACAATAATCACTCACTCACTGTATATCATGTTAAACAATGATCACTCACTCACTGTATATTATGTTAAACAATGATCACTCACTCACTGTATATTATGTTAAACAATGATCACTCACTCACTGTATATTATGTTAAACAATGATCACTCACTCACTGTATATTATGTTAAACAATAATCACTCACTCACTGTATATTATGTTAAACAATAATCACTCACTCACTGTATATTATGTTAAACAATAATCACTCACTCACTGTATATTATGTTAAACAATAATCACTTACTCACTGTATATTATGTTAAACAATGATCACTCACTCACTGTATATTATGTTAAACAATGATCACTCACTCACTGTATATTATGTTAAACAATAACCACTCACTCACTTTATATTACGTTAAACAATAATCACTCACTCACTTTATATTATGTTAAACAATAATCACTCACTCACTGTATATTATGTTAAACAATGATCACTCACTCACTGTATATTATGTTAAACAATAATCACTCACTCACTGTATATTATGTTAAACAATAATCACTCACTCACTGTATATCATGTTAAACAATAATCACTTACTCACTGTATATTATGTTAAACAATAATCACTCACTCACTGTATATTATGTTAAACAATAATCACTCACTCACTGTATATCATGTTAAACAATAATCACTCACTCACTGTATATCATGTTAAACAATAATCACTCACTCACTTTATATTATGTTAAACAATAATCACTCACTCACTGTATATTATGTTAAACAATAATCACTCACTCACTCACTGTATATTACGTTAAACAATAATCACTCACTCACTGTATATTATGTTAAACAATAATCACTCACTCACTGTATATTATGTTAAACAATAATCACTCACTCACTGTATATCATGTTAAACAATAATCACCCACTCACTGTATATCATGTTAAACAATAATCACTCACTCACTGTATATTATGTTAAACAATAATCACTCACTCACTGTATATTATGTTAAACAATGATTACTCACTCACTGTATATGATTACTCACTCACTGTATATTACGTTAAACAATAATCACTCACTCACTTTATATTATGTTAAACAATAATCACTCACTCACTCACTGTATATTACGTTAAACAATAATCACTCACTCACTTTATATTATGTTAAACAATAATCACTCACTCACTGTATATCATGTTAAACAATGATCACTCACTCACTGTATATAATGTTAAACAATAATCACTCACTCACTGTATATTATGTTAAACAATAATCACTCACTCACTGTATATTATGTTAAACAATGATCACTCACTCACTGTATATTATGTTAAACAATAATCACTCACTCACTTTATATTATGTTAAACAATAATCACTCACTCACTGTATATTATGTTAAACAATAATCACTCACTCACTCACTGTATATCATGTTAAACAATAATCACTCACTCACTTTATATTATGTTAAACAATAATCACTCACTCACTGTATATTATGTTAAACAATAATCACTCACTCACTCACTGTATATTACGTTAAACAATAATCACTCACTCACTGTATATTATGTTAAACAATAATCACTCATTCACTGTATATTATGTTAAACAATAATCACTCACTCACTGTATATCATGTTAAACAATGATCACTCACTCACTGTATATTATGTTAAACAATAATCACTCACTCACTGTATATCATGTTAAACAATAATCACTCACTCACTGTATATTATGTTAAACAATAATCACTCATTCACTGTATATTATGTTAAACAATAATCACTCACTCACTGTATATTATGTTAAACAATGATCACTCACTCACTGTATATTATGTTAAACAATAATCACTCACTCACTGTATATTATGTTAAACAATGATCACCCACTCACTGTATATTATGTTAAACAATAATCACTCACTCACTGTATATTATGTTAAACAATAATCACTCATTCACTGTATATTATGTTAAACAATAATCACTCACTCACTGTATATTATGTTAAACAATGATCACTCACTCACTGTATATTATGTTAAACAATAATCACTCACTCACTGTATATTATGTTAAACAATAATCACTCACTCACTGTATATTATGTTAAACAATAATCACTCACTCACTGTATATTATGTTAAACAATGATCACTCACTCACTGTATATTATGTTAAACAATAATCACTCACTCACTGTATATCATGTTAAACAATAATCACCCACTCACTGTATATCATGTTAAACAATAATCACTCACTCACTGTATATTATGTTAAACAATAATCACTCACTCACTGTATATTATGTTAAACAATGATTACTCACTCACTGTATATGATTACTCACTCACTGTATATTACGTTAAACAATAATCACTCACTCACTGTATATGATTACTCACTCACTGTATATTACGTTAAACAATAATCACTCACTCACTTTATATTATGTTAAACAATAATCACTCACTCACTCACTGTATATTACGTTAAACAATAATCACTCACTCACTTTATATTATGTTAAACAATAATCACTCACTCACTGTATATCATGTTAAACAATGATCACTCACTCACTGTATATTATGTTAAACAATAATCACTCACTCACTGTATATTATGTTAAACAATAATCACTCACTCACTGTATATTATGTTAAACAATGATCACTCACTCACTGTATATTATGTTAAACAATAATCACTCACTCACTGTATATTATGTTAAACAATAATCACTCACTCACTGTATATTATGTTAAACAATGATCACTCACTCACTGTATATTATGTTAAACAATGATCACTCACTCACTGTATATCATGTTAAACAATAATCACTCACTCACTGTATATTATGTTAAACAATAATCACTCACTCACTTTATATTATGTTAAACAATAATCATTCACTCACTGTATATTATGTTAAACAATAATCACTCACTCACTGTATATTATGTTAAACAATAATCACTCACTCACTGTATATTATGTTAAACAATAATCATTCACTCACTGTATATTATGTTAAACAATAATCACTCACTCACTGTATATTATGTTAAACAATAATCATTCACTCACTGTATATTATGTTAAACAATAATCACTCACTCACTGTATATTATGTATGCGTACTCTGTTTTTTGAAATGTCGAACATCGCCTGCAGAAATCTTAGTTTAGTTGTATGGCCCTTGTGAGGTATAGTACACATTTAGTCTTTAAAGGTAATTTCTAGTAAAAGATTTGGCAATATCGAATGTCTAATAGCATATTGAGGAAGTAAGTAACGATTAGGAAAAAGGGGAGTTCTGACCATTATTCCTCACTTTTGTATGTGGGTTACAGAGAACCTTTGTAGGTTTTGTATTTGGGTTGGAGAAAACCTTTGTAGCTTTTGTATGTGGGTTATATAGAACCTTTCAGGTTTTGTATGTGGGTTAGAGAGAACCTTTGTAGATACTGTATGTGGGTTAGAGAGAACCTTTGTAGCTTTTGTGTGTGGGTTATATAGAACCTTTTAGGTACTGTATATGGGTTAGAGAGAGCCTTTGGAGGTACTGTATGTGGGTCAGAGAGAACCTTTGTAGGTTTTGTATGTGGATTAGAGAGAACATTTGGAGGTACTGTATGTGGGTTAGAGAGAATCTTTGGAGGTACTGTATGTGGGTCAGAGAGAACATTTGGAGGTACTGTATGTGGGTTACATAGAACCTTTGTAGGTTTTGTATGTGGGTTAGAGGGAACCTTTGGAGGTACTGTATGTGGATTAGAGAGAACCTTTGGAGGTACTGTATGTGGGTTATATAGAACCTTTTAGGTTTTGTATGTGGGTTAGAGGGAACCTTTGGAGGTACTGTATTTGGGTTAGAGGGAACCTTTGGAGGTACTGTATGTGGGTTAGAGAGAACCTTTGGAGGTACTGTATGTGGGTTAGAGGGAACCTTTGGAGGTACTGTATGTGGGTTAGAGAGAACCTTTTAGGTTTTGTATGTGGGTTAGAGGGAACCTTTGGAGGTACTGTATGTGGGTTAGAGAGAACCTTTGTAGGTACTGTATGTGAGTTACAGAGAACCTTTGGAGGTACTGTATGGAAGTTAGAGAGAACCTTTGCATAGGTTTTGTATGTGGGTTAGAGAGTACTTTTGTAGGTTTTGTATGTGGGTTAGAGAGAACCTTTGGAGGTACTGTATGTGGGTTAGAGAGAACCTTTGGAGGTTTTGTATGTGAGTTAGAGAGACCCTTTGTGGGTACTGTATGTGGGTTAGAGAGGACCTTTGGAGGTACTGTATGGAAGTTAGAGAGTACCTTTGTAGGTACTGTATGTGGGTTAGAGAGAACCTTTGGAGGTTTTGTATGTGGGTTATATAGAACCTTTGGAGGTTTTGTATGTGAGTTAGAGAGAACCTTTGGAGGTACTGTATGTGGGTCAAAGAGAACCTTTGTAGGTTTTGTATGTGGGTTAGAGAGAACCTTTGTAGGTACTGTATGTGGGTTAGAGGGAACCTTTGTAGGTACTGTATGTGGGTTAGAGGGAACCTTTGTAGGTACTGTATGTGGGTTAGAGAGAACCTTTGTAGGTTTTGTATGTGGGTTAGAGAGAACCTTTTAGGTACTGTATGTGGGTTAGAGGGAACCTTTGTAGGTACTGTATGTGGGTTAGAGGGAACCTTTGTAGGTACTGTATGTGGGTTAGAGGGAACCTTTGTAGGTGCTGTATGTGGGTTAGAGGGAACCTTTGGAGGTACTGTATGTGGGTTAGAGAGAACCTTTGTAGGTACTGTATGTGGGTTAGAGGGAACCTTTGGAGGTACTGTATGTGGGTTAGAGAGAACCTTTGTAGGTACTGTATGTGGGTTAGAGAGAACCTTTATAGGTTTTGTATGTGGGTTAGAGAGAACCTTTTAGGTTTTGTATGTGGGTTAGAGAGAACCTTTGGAGGTACTGTATGTGGGTCAAAGAGAACCTTTGTAGGTTTTGTATGTGGGTTAGAGAGAACCTTTATAGGTTTTGTATGTGGGTTAGAGAGAACCTTTCAGGTTTTGTATGTGGGTTAGAGAGAACCTTTGTAGGTACTGTATGTGGGTTAGAGGGAACCTTTGTAGGTACTGTATGTGGGTTAGAGGGAACCTTTGTAGGTACTGTATGTGGGTTAGAGAGAACCTTTGTAGGTTTTGTATGTGGGTTAGAGAGAACCTTTTAGGTACTGTATGTGGGTTAGAGGGAACCTTTGTAGGTACTGTATGTGGGTTAGAGGGAACCTTTGTAGGTACTGTATGTGGGTTAGAGGGAACCTTTGTAGGTACTGTATGTGGGTTAGAGGGAACCTTTGGAGGTACTGTATGTGGGTTAGAGAGAACCTTTGTAGGTACTGTATGTGGGTTAGAGGGAACCTTTGGAGGTACTGTATGTGGGTTAGAGAGAACCTTTGTAGGTACTGTATGTGGGTTAGAGAGAACCTTTGTAGGTACTGTATGTGGGTTAGAGGGAACCTTTATAGGTTTTGTATGTGGGTTAGAGAGAACCTTTTAGGTACTGTATGTGGGTTAGAGAGAACCTTTTAGGTACTGTATGTGGGTTAGAGAGAATCTTTGTAGGTATTGCATGGAAGTTAGAGAGAACCTTTGTAGGTTTTGTATGGAAGTTAGAGAGAACCTTTGTAGGTTTTGTATGTGGATTAGAGAGTACCTTTAGAGATACTGTAAATATTTTACATAGATTGTTCCGGTCCAGTACAGATATAATAATGTACTTTCTGTTATATCATAATGGTTTCCTTGGGTCATTTCAGACTTTGAAAAAAAAGAGGGGGGTTATGGTTATTAATGCCACTGTCAACAATATTTGAGTTATATTATGAGGCCAGTGTTATTGGTAGAGGAAACCAGGAGTACCCGAAGAAGATGACAAACCTGTCGCAACTAACTGACAAACTTTATCACATAATGTTGTATCGAGTACACCTCGCCATGAACGGGATTCGAAATCACAACGTTATCGGTGATAGGCACTGACTGCGCAAGCAGTTGTAAATTCATCTACCATACGACCACGACGGCCCCCGAACTATGGCGCGTGATCTGGTCTAAGTATTACATAGATATAAATAAATTGTGTATATTATTTGAGGGAAACATCTTTTTTTTATTTTTTTTAATAACTCCAGTTTGATCCTTATTTAATACTCCCAATGGATTATAAAAAAAAAATGAAAGGACTTTTTGCTATATGAAAATGTAATAATTTGCTAAGTTTTTTTATGTCATTATTTTCAGAATGTTACAGTTGGTATGTCAAAACACATTACATTATCTGAAACAAATATCTTTGATATTGAAATTTACAAAAAGTAAATAATATCTCTATAGTAGACACAAAGTCAAATTCCTTCATTCCCCCATCATAATTAACAAAAACGTAAACAATTCTTCTCCTTACAGACATTTAAATGGCACATCATGTAAATACATATTGAAACAATCACCTTCGTTATATAGTAATAGTATTAATTTATTAAATTGCCACACCAAGTGCCCCTAAGTATATAACACGTGACTTAAATTTACCTATACATTGTGGGAATAAATGACTGGGTAATACCAGTGTCGCCGTACTGTCGGCTGAACACCTGAGTCTACTATAGTTTGTACACCTGTGGCCCGCTATGATTAAAACAGACAGTTATTTCAACATTATTACTTGAAAGGAGATACTTCAAACCGAAACGAACAAGATGAACTTTAAAACTTTTCATATCTTTTTTCGTTTTTTATTTCATTTGAAAATAAGACATTCACATGTAAAACTACTTTTATTATCTCTTTTTATATTTAAAAGTCAGAACGACTAATTTTAGAGGTTGGTATTTGTAAAACTTATGTTAAAATTAACATTTTACTTTAAAATAAAATTAATTGTAAATATTTTAAAAAGTAAAATAAAAGAAAAAGAGATAAAATCAAAACAGGAATAAGAAAACTTTTTATTTTAATTCGGCTTCTTATTTATACAACACAAGTGGCGTTAAACACCATAACCCTAACCCATATTTATACAACACAAAGTTTGAACTTTGTATCAAACTGTAAAAACTCAATGGAAAATTTGCATTAATCAAACTCAAACTTAAATATTTATTGTCTTGATGAATTAATATATGTTTGTGACAAGCAAACACACAAGAAATAATAATAACATGGTATGTATTTAATAAATGAAATATTACATTGTTTTAATGAATCTTACAAGTAAGAAATAGTTAGGAGTCTCATGTTCTCAGTTTTTCTACTTTGTCTTGGTGTTGAATAACATTCAGAATAGTGTATCGAAGTAGTTACATAAACTTAAATATAGTCTTGTTCAAATTTAGAAGAAAAAAAACGTTAATTAGTGTATACAAGACCATTTTTTGAGTATATATGTACATGTGAATTGAGGATAACTGTGACACCGTAACATATAACAGAGGCGGATCTAGTCATTTCCATAAAAGGGGGTGGGGGTCGGCCTTTTTGTTAATAGAAAAAATAAATCGAATTTCAAAACAATTTGTTTTAAGAATAATCAAAAGATGTCGCACCGTAATTCAAATCGAAAATTACAATACATAGTGGAAATATTCTGTTAAACCACGTTTTTACCAGTCTATAACTTAGCTAAAAAAAGGAGGTACCCGGGACCCACGCCCCCAAGGATCCGCCTATGTATGATTATAGCAAACTAGAACATTCTCCAACTAGAAGATGCCAGAATTGTAAAGAAAAAAGAATTGCCCGTTTTGACAAAAACTAGAATGTTATACATGTATAAACAGATTGAAAATTGTAATAGGTTAGAAGAAACAGATAGGA
This sequence comes from Bathymodiolus septemdierum, assembly GCA_963383655.1. NCBI lineage: Eukaryota > Metazoa > Mollusca > Bivalvia > Mytilida > Modiolidae > Bathymodiolus > Bathymodiolus septemdierum. The sequence continues at coordinate 95,421,003 of OY726518.1, forward strand.
AATCATTATCAGTTATAAGAAGCAATAGAAAGCTTCAAGTATTTTATAATATTTGTTTTTTTGTTTTATTTGCTTAGTTTTTCTTTCTCATTTGTTATGTAAGAGTATTATATATTGTATTTGGTTTTTTTTTACTGTCAACTTGATGTAAACTGTGTAACAATGTCTGACTGGACCATTTTTTATGGGAATAAAGCATTCTGCTTTCAGTTAACAAAGTGTCCCTGATTATTTATCTATATAGATTGATCCCCTCCCCCTCCCCACCCCCTACCATACAAAGCGCAACTGTATACCCATTGAGAAATTGAAGTGATATCATAATACCTTATTTATAGATTATACCGTACTAGTGATACTTTTATTCCTTTCACTCTTAGGAAATGTAATAGCCTAGATATTACAGTAAGGAATTCTGATTCCCTTAAACAATTTAAAACAGAATAGAGGAATACGGATCAACATATATAGACCTCATATAGCTCCTAAATATTATTTATCAAGTCCTTGTAAGCTAAATATAGTTTTGGCTATCTTGTGTAGGTCCTTCAGTTTATACCTGCTCCCAGAGAGTTTTAGCTATCTTGTTTAGGTCCTTCAGTTTATACCTGCTCCCAGAGAGTTTTAGCTATCTTGTTTAGGTCCTTCAGTTTATTCCTGCTCCCAGAGAGTCTTGGCTATCTTGTTTAGGTCCTTCAGTTTATACCTGCTCCCAGAGAGTCTTGGCTATCTTGTTTAGGTCCTTCAGTTTATACCTGCTCCCAGAGAGTTTTAGCTATCTTGTTTAGGTCCTTCAGTTTATACCTGCTCCCAGAGAGTCTTGGCTATCTTGTTTAGGTCCTTCAGTTTATACCTGCTCCCAGAGATATACCTGCTCCCAGAGAGTTTTAGGTATCTTGTTTAGGTCTTCAGTTTATACCTGCTCCCAGAGAGTTTTAGCTATCTTGTTTAGGTCCTTCAGTTTATACCTGCTCCCAGAGAGTCTTGGCTATCTTGTTTAGGTCCTTCAGTTTATACCTGCTCCCAGAGAGTTTTAGCTATCTTGTTTAGGTCCTTCAGTTTATACCTGCTCCCAGAGAGTTTTAGCTATCTTGTTTAGGTCCTTCAGTTTATACCTGCTCCCAGAGAGTTTTAGCTATCTTGTTTAGGTCCTTCAGTTTATACCTGCTCCCAGAGAGTTTTAGCTATCTTGTTTAGGTCCTTCAGTTTATACCTGCTCCCAGAGAGTTTTAGCTATCTTGTTTAGGTCCTTCAGTTTATACCTGCTCCCAGAGAGTTTTAGCTATCTTGTTTAGGTCCTTCAGTTTATACCTGCTCCCAGAGAGTCTTGGCTATCTTGTTTAGGTCCTTCAGTTTATACCTGCTCCCAGAGATATACCTGCTCCCAGAGAGTTTTAGGTATCTTGTTTAGGTCTTCAGTTTATACCTGCTCCCAGAGAGTTTTAGCTATCTTGTTTAGGTCCTTCAGTTTATACCTGCTCCCAGAGAGTCTTGGCTATCTTGTTTAGGTCCTTCAGTTTATACCTGCTCCCAGAGAGTTTTAGCTATCTTGTTTAGGTCCTTCAGTTTATACCTGCTCCCAGAGAGTTTTAGCTATCTTGTTTAGGTCCTTCAGTTTATACCTGCTCCTAGAGAGTTTTAGCTATCTTGTTTAGGTCCTTCAGTTTATTCCTGCTCCCAGAGAGTCTTGGCTATCTTGTTTAGGTCCTTCAGTTTATTCCTGCTCCCAGAGAGTCTTGGCTATCTTGTTTAGGTCCTTCAGTTTATACCTGCCCCCAGAGAGTTTTAGCTATCTTGTTTAGGTCCTTCAGTTTATTCCTGCTCCCAGAGAGTCTTGGCTATCTTGTTTAGGTCCTTCAGTTTATACCTGCTCCCAGAGAGTTTTAGCTATCTTGTTTAGGTCCTTCAGTTTATTCCTGCTCCCAGAGAGTCTTGGCTATCTTGTTTAGGTCCTTCAGTTTATACCTGCTCCCAGAGAGTTTTAGCTATCTTGTTTAGGTCCTTCAGTTTATACCTGCTCCTAGAGAGTTTTAGCTATCTTGTTTAGGTCCTTCAGTTTATTCCTGCTCCCAGAGAGTTTTAGCTATCTTGTTTAGGTCCTTCAGTTTATTCCTGCTCCCAGAGAGTTTTAGCTATCTTGTTTAGGTCCTTCAGTTTATACCTGCTCCCAGAGAGTTTTAGCTATCTTGTTTAGGTCCTTCAGTTTATACCTGCTCCCAGAGAGTTTTAGCTATCTTGTTTAGGTCCTTCAGTTTATACCTGCTCCCAGAGAGTTTTAGCTATCTTGTTTAGGTCCTTCAGTTTATTCCTGCTCCCAGAGAGTTTTAGCTATCTTGTTTAGGTCTTTCAGTTTATACCTGCTCCCAGAGAGTTTTAGCTATCTTGTTTAGGTCCTTCAGTTTATACCTGCTCCCAGAGAGTTTTAGCTATCTTGTTTAGGTCCTTCAGTTTATACCTGCTCCCAGAGAGTCTTGGCTATCTTGTTTAGGTCCTTCAGTTTATACCTGCTCCTAGAGAGTTTTAGCTATCTTGTTTAGGTCCTTCAGTTTATACCTGCTCCCAGAGAGTTTTAGCTATCTTGTTTAGGTCCTTCAGTTTATACCTGCTCCCAGAGAGTCTTGGCTATCTTGTTTAGGTCCTTCAGTTTATTCCTGCTCCCAGAGAGTTTTAGCTATCTTGTTTAGGTCCTTCAGTTTATACCTGCTCCTAGAGAGTTTAGGTATCTTGTTTAGGTCCTTCAGTTTATTCCTGCTCCCAGAGAGTCTTGGCTATCTTGTTTAGGTCCTTCAGTTTATACCTGCTCCCAGAGAGTCTTGGCTATCTTGTTTAGGTCCTTCAGTTTATACCTGCTCCCAGAGAGTTTTAGCTATCTTGTTTAGGTCCTTCAGTTTATACCTGCTCCCAGAGAGTCTTGGCTATCTTGTTTAGGTCCTTCAGTTTATACCTGCTCCTAGAGAGTTTTAGCTATCTTGTTTAGGTCCTTCAGTTTATACCTGCTCCCAGAGAGTCTTGGCTATCTTGTTTAGGTCCTTCAGTTTATACCTGCTCCTAGAGAGTTTTAGCTATCTTGTTTAGGTCCTTCAGTTTATACCTGCTCCCAGAGAGTCTTGGCTATCTTGTTTAGGTCCTTCAGTTTATACCTGCTCCCAGAGAGTTTTAGCTATCTTGTTTAGGTCCTTCAGTTTATACCTGCTCCCAGAGAGTCTTGGCTATCTTGTTTAGGTCCTTCAGTTTATACCTGCTCCCAGAGAGTCTTGGCTATCTTGTTTAGGTCCTTCAGTTTATACCTGCTCCTAGAGAGTTTTAGCTATCTTGTTTAGGTCCTTCAGTTTATACCTGCTCCTAGAGAGTTTTAGCTATCTTGTTTAGGTCCTTCAGTTTATACCTGCTCCCAGAGAGTTTTAGCTATCTTGTTTAGGTCCTTCAGTTTATACCTGCTCCCAGAGAGTTTTAGCTATCTTGTTTAGGTCCTTCAGTTTATACCTGCTCCCAGAGAGTCTTGGCTATCTTGTTTAGGTCCTTCAGTTTATACCTGCTCCCAGAGAGTTTTAGCTATCTTGTTTAGGTCCTTCAGTTTATACCTGCTCCCAGAGAGTCTTGGCTATCTTGTTTAGGTCCTTCAGTTTATACCTGCTCCCAGAGAGTCTTGGCTATCTTGTTTAGGTCTTTCAGTTTATACCTGCTCCCAGAGTCTTGGCTATCTTGTTTAGGTCCTTCAGTTTATACCTGCTCCTAGAGAGTTTTAGCTATCTTGTTTAGGTCCTTCAGTTTATACCTGCTCCTAGAGAGTTTTAGCTATCTTGTTTAGGTCCTTCAGTTTATACCTGCTCCTAGAGAGTTTTAGCTATCTTGTTTAGGTCCTTCAGTTTATACCTGCTCCCAGAGAGTTTTAGCTATCTTGTTTAGGTCCTTCAGTTTATACCTGCTCCCAGAGAGTTTTAGCTATCTTGTTTAGGTCCTTCAGTTTATACCTGCTCCCAGAGAGTTTTAGCTATCTTGTTTAGGTCCTTCAGTTTATACCTGCTCCTAGAGAGTTTTAGCTATCTTGTTTAGGTCCTTCAGTTTATACCTGCTCCTAGAGAGTTTTAGCTATCTTGTTTAGGTCCTTCAGTTTATACCTGCTCCCAGAGAGTTTTAGCTATCTTGTTTAGGTCCTTCAGTTTATACCTGCTCCTAGAGAGTTTTAGCTATCTTGTTTAGGTCCTTCAGTTTATACCTGCTCCCAGAGAGTTTTAGCTATCTTGTTTAGGTCCTTCAGTTTATACCTGCTCCTAGAGAGTTTTAGCTATCTTGTTTAGGTCCTTCAGTTTATACCTGCTCCCAGAGAGTTTTAGCTATCTTGTTTAGGTCCTTCAGTTTATACCTGCTCCCAGAGTCTTGGCTATCTTGTTTAGGTCCTTCAGTTTATTCCTGCTCCCAGAGAGTTTTAGCTATCTTGTTTAGGTCCTTCAGTTTATACCTGCTCCTAGAGAGTTTAGGTATCTTGTTTAGGTCCTTCAGTTTATTCCTGCTCCCAGAGAGTCTTGGCTATCTTGTTTAGGTCCTTCAGTTTATACCTGCTCCCAGAGAGTCTTGGCTATCTTGTTTAGGTCCTTCAGTTTATACCTGCTCCCAGAGAGTTTTAGCTATCTTGTTTAGGTCCTTCAGTTTATACCTGCTCCCAGAGAGTTTTAGCTATCTTGTTTAGGTCCTTCAGTTTATACCTGCTCCCAGAGAGTTTTAGCTATCTTGTTTAGGTCCTTCAGTTTATACCTGCTCCTAGAGAGTTTTAGCTATCTTGTTTAGGTCCTTCAGTTTATACCTGCTCCCAGAGAGTTTTAGCTATCTTGTTTAGGTCCTTCAGTTTATACCTGCTCCCAGAGAGTTTTAGCTATCTTGTTTAGGTCCTTCAGTTTATACCTGCTCCCAGAGAGTTTTAGCTATCTTGTTTAGGTCCTTCAGTTTATACCTGCTCCTAGAGAGTTTTAGCTATCTTGTTTAGGTCCTTCAGTTTATACCTGCTCCTAGAGAGTTTTAGCTATCTTGTTTAGGTCCTTCAGTTTATACCTGCTCCCAGAGAGTTTTAGCTATCTTGTTTAGGTCCTTCAGTTTATACCTGCTCCCAGAGAGTTTTAGCTATCTTGTTTAGGTCCTTCAGTTTATTCCTGCTCCCAGAGAGTTTTAGCTATCTTGTTTAGGTCCTTCAGTTTATACCTGCTCCCAGAGAGTCTTGGCTATCTTGTTTAGGTCCTTCAGTTTATACCTGCTCCCAGAGAGTCTTGGCTATCTTGTTTAGGTCCTTCAGTTTATACCTGCTCCCAGAGAGTTTTAGCTATCTTGTTTAGGTCCTTCAGTTTATACCTGCTCCCAGAGAGTTTTAGCTATCTTGTTTAGGTCCTTCAGTTTATACCTGCTCCCAGAGAGTTTTAGCTATCTTGTTTAGGTCTTTCAGTTTATACCTGCTCCTAGAGTCTTGGCTATCTTGTTTAGGTCCTTCAGTTTATACCTGCTCCCAGAGAGTCTTGGCTATCTTGTTTAGGTCTTTCAGTTTATACCTGCTCCCAGAGAGTTTTAGCTATCTTGTTTAGGTCCTTCAGTTTATACCTGCTCCTAGAGAGTTTTAGCTATCTTGTTTAGGTCCTTCAGTTTATACCTGCTCCTAGAGAGTTTTAGCTATCTTGTTTAGGTCCTTCAGTTTATACCTGCTCCCAGAGAGTTTTAGCTATCTTGTTTAGGTCCTTCAGTTTATACCTGCTCCTAGAGAGTTTTAGCTATCTTGTTTAGGTCCTTCAGTTTATTCCTGCTCCCAGAGAGTTTTAGCTATCTTGTTTAGGTCCTTCAGTTTATACCTGCTCCCAGAGAGTTTTAGCTATCTTGTTTAGGTCCTTCAGTTTATACCTGCTCCCAGAGAGTCTTGGCTATCTTGTTTAGGTCCTTCAGTTTATTCCTGCTCCCAGAGAGTTTTAGCTATCTTGTTTAGGTCCTTCAGTTTATACCTGCTCCCAGAGAGTTTTAGCTATCTTGTTTAGGTCTTCAGTTTATACCTGCTCCCAGAGAGTTTTAGCTATCTTGTTTAGGTCCTTCAGTTTATACCTGCTCCCAGAGAGTTTTAGCTATCTTGTTTAGGCCCTTCAGTTTATACCTGCTCCCAGAGAGTTTTGGCTATCTTGTTTAGGTCCTTCAGTTTAAGCTCCCAGAGTTTTAAACTGTTTGTCTTTCCAATCTTTTGACTGAACGTACCTGATGATTTTTTGCGCACTAAATTAGATACGTTTTTAATTACAATGTTCAGTTTACTTTTTGAATAATGATCTATATCGAGTTAGTATGTATGGGGTTTGATTTATGGTGTTTTACGCCACTTTCAACAACATTTCAGTTATATCGTGGTGGTCACTTTTATTGGTGGAGGAAACCGGAGAATACCACTGAGGTGTCGCAAGTCACTGACGAACTTTATCACATATTGTTGTATCGAGTACACCTCGCCTTGAGCGGGATTCGAACTCACAGCTTTAGTGGTGATAGGCACTGATTGCTAGGATAATTGTAATTCCAACTACTATACGATCACGACCACAACGGCCCCTCTTAATATGTATGAAAATCTATCCTGTCAATGTGGTGTTGATTGTGAAAACTGTTGAATGTCCCCAATATGCAAATATTGTTAACTAATCTATATTGACTACCGACCAATTGTAATGTGCGTTCCAGACTCTTAGCATATGACAATGACGAATATGCTTACAACTAAAATGTTGATATTTTTATTATGTTTTTGAATAAATTAGAATGTATAAAATATTCCTTAATTAATAAATTGTACAGTAAGAAAACTTTGTAATTTGAGATAACGAACATAACTTATTTTGTGTCTAACTCAGCTATTTGTCTGATATTTTGGTAAATAAAATATGCTTAGACTATAAAAAAAATATAATAATAAAACATTTCAGAACTGTATGTAGATTTTTATTTCAAATGAAATCAATTCTTGTGAAAAATCGTTAGAAAATTCATGTGGATCTTCCGTAGAACTATCTCATAATTATGAAAAAAAATCTCATTATTAAGTATTGTTATCTCATAACTAGGGGATATTCCCCCCCCCCCCCCCCCCCCCCCCCCCCCCCCCCCCCCACGTATGGTAGCAATACGATATTTTCTAGTCATTTCCATTCCGGCAGAAACTCCGGTTTTTTCGTTTATTGATCACGTGATTTGACGTAAACTGCAGGCATCATTACTTCCGGTTTGGGTAGCAACGCCTGACGTGAATGTAAATACGTCATTCACGGTAAAAATGGAAAGGCCCATTAAGCTTTCTAAGGACTGGTGCTGTGTTCCTTAGTGTAAATCTGATGGAAGGAAACGTGGGAAGTAAATAAAGCATTTCCGTTGTCTTTTTTGTACAGTTTGAGGCGATCATATCATCATTCCAATCACACTTTTTTAATAAATAGTATGTCACACTGTTCAATATTAGGCAACAGTTTTAAATCTGACGACCATATCGGCACTTGTTCGATCTCACACACAGCCTGTGTTACACCGTTCTCCGTTATTGTTCTCCTGTTTACTTGTGAAAGTTCGTAGTCATTTGTTGACGTTATTTTCTCTAGATCTAATTCTTGGGCAAGTTCACATAACTTGACTAATTCATGTTTTCTATACAAATGACATGTTATGCCTCTATGCTGTAAATATTCCTTTAGATCGGGAACCTGCCATCGGAAGAAATCTACTTGAATATCCATGATAATAATGATAAACGCGATCTGTTGATAAATGCTGACAAACCGGAAGTTTAGATGCCTGTTGTTTGGTTGCTACGATACACCAATCGTACCTCCAATTTGAAAAGCGCTTTAACCCGAAAATACCGTATTTGATTCCGTATTTTATTAGTTTTGTTAATGTTATTAATAACCACTTTTTCGCAAAGAAAAAAAAAAACAAATCAAGAAAATAAAATTATACACACATTAAAAAAATTGTCCAATGCCTAAATCTGTCTTTAAATACCAATAATAGATTAACTGTTAATCTCACTAGCATACCTCATTAATTTACTATTTTTATTTTACATTTCTGTTTATTTCAATTCTTTACTATTAATATATATAAAATAAAACTTTTCCAATTCTACAAGATTATCAGATATGTGAGAATCATATGAGAATCACGAGAGATAGTTAAAAAAATATTGTTTTTAAGGCAGAATTTTGAATATTATTGATCTTTCTTACACTCAAGATAGTCTTTAAAACTGTTTCGAACACAATAAGTTAATTTAATTCTTACAAATAAATGTTTTTTAAATTATATAATTTATTCAATATTCAAATTCTGAACCATGACGTGTTGTCGGAATTAGCTGGGAAGGGTAACCATTCAATATTTTTCACACTGATTATATTGTAAAACGAGACACGATAATTTGAAAGTCACAATGTACTATAAAGATCATCTGCATTCTTAATCAAAATAATGAATTGTGAACCATTTGAGATCTTAGCAGCGATAAATGTTTGACAGACACAGGTGTGAATATTACCTTATTTAAATAGACAGTATTAATGATGTTCATAAACAACTTGTCAAAAACGTCAGAACTTAAGCAAACAAACTACTATTATTGGACCCCGGAGTCACTACATGAAATTGCGTTTCTTTATTTTTTTTTATGGAAGTTAATGTAACTGGATGCAGAATGGTTAAAAACGATTAAAACTGACCACCATGATATAACTGAAATATTGTTGAAAGTGGCGTTAAACACCATAACTCTAAACCAGAGGCGGATACAGACATTTCCATTAAAAAAAAGGGGGGGGAGCGTTTTTTTTAGAACAAAAATCGGATTTCAAAATCCGCCATGTAACCTCCCTAGAAACGGTATTGTATAATAAAATTCTAATTCATCAATATATACCATACAAAATAGTTTCAGCTGCAGCGTCCGTTACCTTGTTGTTCACAGTCAAATATCTCGACATTACTGAACAAACCAATTTATGACAGAAAGAATGATTGTAGTAGAACGATTATTTTAACTGACATGAAACAAGGTTAAGTTTTAGTCTGATTTAGTGATATGTTGTTTATGTATGTATTTTAAAATGCCATACATAAAAAGTAATAAAAACGAAATTTATATATAACTGACTATAGACATAATATAATATCTATATTAACTACAAAACACAATGTTCGTGCTTGTTCATATCAAACAAAAAGTACACAGAACGTCTTTGATCAGGTTGGCCAATAAAATTATTTTTTTAAGCGAAAAAATTACTTTGAAGTTTCCACATCTGTTCAAATAGGAGAAAACACACATAAACTAATTACATTTTAATGAACTAAAGTTTTAATCACGAAAACTGGATTCCTGGTATCAGAACCTGTCAGTATGACTATCTCATCTGGTCAACAGGATCTTGATAATTAACAATTCATATTGATTATTTCATAATTTACCATCTTTACAACTTTTACAAGAGAAATAGAGAGAGACGGGGAAGGAGAGGGATACAGTACAATGTATTGAGAGAGAAGGGGAGGGGGTACATTCTAATGCACTGAGAGAGAAAGGGAGAGAGAAGGGGAGGATACATTACAAGGCAGAGTGAGAGAGTGGGAGGGAAATACGATACAATGCTTTGAGGAGAGAGAGAGAGAGAGAGAGGGGTTGGGGGGTTGGGTTACATTCCAATGCTTTGAGAGAGAAACGGAGAGAGAGGGGGGTTACATTACAAGGCAGAGAGAGAGTGGGAGGGAAATACGTTACAATGCAGGGAGTGAGGAATACATTACAATGCTTTAAGGAAAGAGAGAGAGAGAGAGAGAGAGAGAGAGAGAGTACATTACAAAACATTTGTATCCTGATATGTTTACTGTTTTTTTCACATTAGTAACATTATTGACAAAATGATAAAACATATATCTATAGACTATTGACATGTACTCTTCAGCAATATACTGAACATTAGTATTGACAAATATAGCTCAGGTACATGATTTACCTGGGATTAAACATATAAATGTCATGTTTTGTCCACATTATTGTCAGGACAAAAGCCACAAAAATATGCATCTTCAGTGATAAGTCATTTAATGATATACAGATCAATATCTACAATCAGACCTGCGAGAAATGAACCTAAACATCGGACAGAAAAACATATTTTTTTTAATCAAATTCAAGATAATAGACTGATCTAATTGTCAAGGTAGTACATAACAATTACAACTAGTAATATAAAAAGTAAGATGCAGATACTAGACCATGAACCAACAACCCGACCATTTTTCAAATTGTACAAATATTTCTAGTTGAAAATTTTCAGATCAATTTTTTTTTTTTATATAAAATTTTGCAGTAGAAAAAAGCCGTTTTTTCTAATTCAAGCATATTTTAATGTTAAGCAACAAACAATATGATCAGACACAAGTTTATATTATTTTAAAAAGCATAGCCCTCCCCCTTCCCCAAAAAGTTAATGAGCATCCTTTATAAACATTGGTTTTTATAGTCTTTCAAGAAAGGTTTTCTAAATATACATGCAATTTGATTGATTTACGTTTTGATATTATAGGATCGCCGTGGTCGCGATTGCTTGGTACTTGGATTTACAAGTACCTGTGTGATCAGTGACTATCACCCCTCAAATTGTGAGTTCGAATCATGCTCATGGCAAGGTGTACTCGATACAACATTATGTTATAAAGCTTGTCAGTGACTTGCGACTGATCGGTGGTTTCTCCGGATATTCCTGTTTCCTCCATCAATAAAACTGAAATATTATTGAAAGAGGCGTTAAACACCATAACCCTTTTATTTTTCATTTTATTACCAAACATTCGAACATTTTGCTCACGGTTTTATCTCTGCCCTCTCACATTAGAATTTGCATCAAATTTTGATTGTTTTCAACATTTATAGAGTAATGGTCTACAGCCATCAAATTTGATATTTTGATTCTGATTGCCCCTTTGGTATCTTCAAACTCTTCTTAAGCTAGGTTTATATTTTAATTTGATTTTTAATTAAATTAAAAAATATTTCATTGTCTAAATCATGAAAAAAGGAATCGGGGTTATTTAGTGGAGTAACTAGGTAACTAGCATTCACTGACCATGCTTTTAAACTATCTTTTTTTTCATGTCATTTTAGTTTCTTGTTGGTTTATATATGTTTGGTTGAGATCTAGTATTTCTGATAATTTTAGATTTAACCCGACCACATTTTTCATGCACTCCAACGTCAATATCTACGACATTGCCATCAGTTCATACTGTCTTGTCAGGTCTTTTCTGTTATTGTTTTCAACCAATGCACGACGAATAATAAGTCTGCAGGGGGCGTTTAAGGACCGATAACTGTATAAGAGACTCACAATATTCTGAAGATGTTTCCGAGTCAAGGTATAATCTAATATGAAACCGGCACGGCCATGAATGCTCGCGCATCTGAAAATTATCTGGCCTTCACGCTCATCCAGTGCATCAAAAAGTGTCGAGATTTTTTGGGCCGAGATATATTGGGGACGACTTTTTTTAGGGCCGAATCTAGTCTCATTCAATCGCAATCGTAACTACTCGGCCATTCTCGCTACCCTGCAAATAACCTCGTATGCATTAGGCGTATAAATCGCACTACTTTTCACATGTCAGTTACATGAAAGTTTGATCAAGTTATATTTTAAACAATTTTCTATATTTCAATAAAAATTTTAATTAGTTTTGCATCATTAGATTTTAATTAGTATGTCTTCCATATTGGATTTTCGTGGACTATATTTTTGTGCAGCTTAACTTAACTTAACTTCCGGCAAACAATTTAAGAAGAATTTCTACTATGTACGTACGAGGTTATTTGCAGTGTAGCGAGAATGGCCGAGTAGTTACGATTGATTCAATCGAGCTGTCGTTTCTTTATTCGAGTTATCGTTCCTTACGAAATCTCAAAAGTTAACTTCCGCGTAGAAATAAAAATTCTTGTCAGTATGTCAGAAGAGATTTAATAAATTAAAAAATATCAATATAAGTAAAACAAGCTAACAAAATGACTTTTATTACACACGGGTTCCGGGTTTCAGTGGTATCGGACGTACGAGAGAGGGTACGAGACTTCAGGATCACATTTGCGCTTTATGTTAAGAAGATCTTCATTAGTTGAGTGTGTTAGTGTGTTACACGGAACCGGTGTTTACAAACCGTCGAATTTTTTTTTATTCATCAATATGTACAGCCATGTTTGTCAAAAAATCCTAAGTACACATTTTATACCATAAAGAGCTCGCTGACGCTCGCATATAAACAGTGCAAACACAAAAGTAAAACAAAACAAACGTTAATAACATGGACAACACGTACTCCCTCAAAAACCGAATACTCAATACAGAACACAACAAGGGATAACTCCATCCTCTAAATATAACATCGAGACGCATTCCTTAAGAAGCTGCAGATCTGACTTATAACCCAAAATAAAACCAAACACAACACAGACTTTTATCTGGAAAACTCACGTTTCGATTTAAAGAATAAGAAAATAATCCGAAACATCCTTTAAAAACACGTTTTCATTCAAATCGAGCAGATTCTTAATATTTCAATGATTTTTTTTCCGTGTATTTATCACGTAAGTTTATATACGTGAGCGAGTAAAACATTGACATCGTCATTTCAGCCCAATAAATCTACATGTCAGCATGATCATATGTTGTTTTCGAATGTTTTTCACGATTTCCTGCGAGACGAAATAAACATTTGTATCAGAAAAACAATAAAACGCATACAAACCATTTGTTTGAAATAGGTTTTATGGAATTGAAAAGTAACTTGGTTTAAATGTGTCATTTTTATAGGAAACATATAGCGTCGATATCGATTCTGTGGAAAGGTTTATGCTTTATAATCATCATATACCCATACACAGAGTGTAAAAATAGGGAAACTATTTCCTATACATCACTATAAATGACAAAGTCCGAAAATAACAACATTCAATGTCCAATACTTGTCATTAATGGTGTCAACTAAGATCTAATAAAACTACTAAGATATTTATAGAGAGAAGGTGATATAGTATCATTGTCCTTTTGGTATAGACGTTGTCTTCATACTAAGTAATTGTTCTTCAGGTTAGAGGTAGTCTCGTTCTCTTGTGGGATATGAGATATCCTCATCTTTGTCCTGCATGTTAGAAGTGGTCTCCTCATTTTGTGGGATATGAGACCTCCTCATCGTTGTTCTGTAGGTTAGAAGTGGTCTCCTCATTTTGTGGGATATGAGACCTCCTTATCGTTGTCCTGCAGGTTAGAAGTGGTCTCCTCATTTTGTGGGATATGAGACCTCCTCATCGTTGTTCTGCAGGTTAGAAGTGGTCTCCTCATTTTGTGGGATACGAGACCTCCTCATCGTTGTTCTAAATGCTAGAGGTGATCACACACCTTTTGATATATGATAATCCTCAACGTTGTCATGCAAGCAAGGGGCGGACTCGCACCCCTTTTGGCGTAAGAGTTATCTCCATTTTCCTACATGCTATTTGCGGTGTGTCCCCTTTTTTGCTACGGATGTATCATCAACATTGTCCTGCATGCTAGATGCGATTTCCCACTCCTTTTGGCACAAGAGTTATCTTCGTTATTGTCTCATAGGCTAGAGGCTGTCTTTCGCTCTTCTTATCGTTCAGTCCTTTCAGCATAGCAAATATCCTCAACATTAAAAACATCGATGACTGTAAGATAAAAAGAACAGCAAAACTTGTTTTGACAGTTGATGTTTTTTCTCTCCAGTAATTCTATATATTCTGATTTGTTTTCCATTTGTATGCGTTGGTTTTAGTAATACTGTAGTAACACTTTCCCGGTTTATAATTTAAAACAAAACATGAATTGCCTTATATGTGGGTCTAAGCTTGTACCAATTATTGGGGATTAGATAGGGTATTTTCTCTGTCAAACGAATTACTATACCGTTAGTTCATCATATCAACATATTCATTAGGGGTATGCTAAAGCTGATGATAACGGTGACTATATAGAGTCAATTTTAATAATGGACGGAGTTTAGAAACCCAAGTGTGTCCACCGCCCCCATGATTCAAACCAACAAACTTTGAAAAGGATAAATACATTGACGTGTTGCAGGATTAACGTTTAGATGAACTATACTCAATTATTGGGGGATTATTTAGGATCAAAGAATTGTTATATAGAATATTTCTTTATAGGAAAAAATATGAATTATCAATATTTTACACTGTCCGATTGGTCCAGGGTATATATTAGGCTTCAGTTCAATAGGTTTGTGGTCCAAGATTGATGATAAGCATACATGGTCCAGGGTTTATAATAGGTTTGTGGTCCAGAGTTTTTGAAAGGCCTGTGGTCCAGAGTTTATGATAGGCCTGTGGTCCTAGGTTTTAATAGGAAAAAAGTCCAAGGCATAAAATAGGCTTCAATTCAATGGTTTATGATATGCTTGTGGCCCTAGATTTTAGTAGGATTCATGTCTTTTGCTTATAATAGGCTTGTGGTCCAGGGTTTATGATAGGCTTCAATTCAAGATTTATAATAGGCCTGTGGTCCTAGATTTTAGTAGGATTCATGTCTTTTGCTTATAATAGGCTTGTGGTCCAGGGTTTATGATAGGCCTGTGGTCCAGTGTTAATAAATTGTTTATAATATACCTTGGACTTTTATCCTATTAGTTAATATGTTTATAATGGATTTCAAATCTGTTGTCTTTTATAGGCTTGTGGTCCAGGCTTTATGATAGGCCTGTGGTCCTAGGTTTTAGTAGGATAAAAGTCCAAGGTATATAATAGGTTTATAATAGGTTTCATGTCTATTGTTTATAATAGGTTTGTGGTCCTAGGTTTTTGTAGGATAAAAGTCCAAGGTATATAATAGGTTTCATGTCTATTGTTTATAATAGGTTTGTGGTTCTGGCTTTATGATAGGCCTGTGGTCCTAGGTTTTAATAGGCTTCAGTTCATAAAAGATATATTATGGTGTATAATATTAATTCAAATGGAATGAAAAGATCAACGACAATAATTTTCGCGTGTTTTACATTCATATTATATCCGTAGATTCCCTTTTCTCAATAAGTATATTTATATATTGTAATCTTAATGTATTATGCAGGATCTCGATTATTTTTCAAATGAAAAGGTCGTCAAATTTGACAGTAAGAGCATTGTGAATATTTGAGAATATTAAGACAAAGATCACATGTACCTATTGTTTGATATATTTTATTACCAGGTGATGGTTGTCCTAAGGCAGCACAGGTGCTCGTCCATAAATTTCTTCTTGTCAATATATTATGAGTATTTCCCTTTGAATAAGGAAGAAACTGTCTTTTACATGTAGTATAAAGGTGAAACGAAAAAAAACCTATTTATCTTCCTTTATTATTTTCAGAAAAATATGAATGTAAATGCATCTCATTATTTACAATACAACCAAATATTCTATAGATATTCTATAATATAAATAGCTAAAATGTCGAACCAAAGTATGAATGGTACATTCAATGATAAAAGGAAAATTCCATCAAAGATTTATGCAGATATGTTGACATACAATACTTAATACAGTCTCTTCTGGTTAATTATTCCAGAACCATTAAATTCGGTTTCATTCTGTCTACATGAAAGTATATGTGGTTTTAATCATACCTATCTTCTTGTATGATATTCATGACTATTGTTTATTTTTTCTGGACGTCTCCTGTTTGTGTGATATTCTTGACTAGGTTGTTTGAGATTTTCTGGACGTTACATGTTTAATTTCGAGTTTCACTGGACGTCTCTTGACGAGCCCTGTTTAGATGACTATGTTGTTTTAGTTGTTATTCCAATCTATTTTGTTTGTGTACGATAATGTTAACTTTTCTGGACGTCCTATGTTTGTATATGAGTAGGTTGTTAAATTTTATCCGTACATGTAATAAAACTGTAGACATAAACTTTAGTGCGCATGGCGCGTTTCTGGAATAACCTTCATAAGGTACGCTCAAAATCGACAGAGTGAAAAGCCAAATAATTTAAAGGTGTTTGAATAGAATAGAATAGAATATATTTTATTGCCTAATCATAGGGCCCACATGAGGCATTATTAACAATACAAACATTCATGATTGATAAATGAGACATACACAAAAAAAGAAAAAGGACATAGTTTAAGGTTTTTATATTTCTAAAAATATAAATATAATTATTATTATTTAGTGGATCATGTTCTGGTTTGTCCCCTATATATCTGATCCAGTGTGAAACTTTGTGAGCAATAAAACCAAAGGGCCTACACATGATAGCCAAAATCAGCTACGGTCACATATGTCTGAGCGAGGAGAATGTTTGTTCTGATTAATCATTACATTATTTAGGAACTGTAAATTTCAATAATAAATTTATCTTATAAACCAAGTGTTCTGGTGTGAGATTGCTTACTAAGATACTCAGTTGTTTTAAGATTAAAAAACGAGCAAGTTTATTTTTCTAGATGAAAAAAGAAAAATGAATGTGGCAAATATGAAGAAAATAGATAAAATTTAAGAATGTAAAGATAATCAAAGACGTATTGTTTCTTTGAGTAAATATTAAATTCTAAATTGATGTCATCTGTTTTTGTTTATACAAAGATAGTTGTTAGAAGAAAATTACAGGTTTATACATGATAATTTGCCGTAGGAAGGGTATAACTTTTTATCAAATCGTGGGAAAATAAAGAAAATTGATCAAACATTAATATACCTGGATTTGTTCAACACACCTGTGACATTGTCCAATATGACGTAACCGTTGACCAGTTTAATATGCAGGTGTTCATGTGTTGTTGCCCTCGGAGAACTATCGCCATGTTATATTTACGTAACTATTACACAATGTTTGAAAGGACATTTGTCTTCCGTATTATTAAGGATTTAATAATCGGAAAATGGACATTTTTGCTTTGAGGCATTAATCACTTGAGTGTAAAAATAATTAGCGTTTATAGCTTGTAACAATAAACCAACGTAACGATAGTGACTTAAAAGATTTAATCATACTAATTAAAATAAACACTATTTAACATGGAAAGCCATTGACTTTTCACATTTTAGTTTCCATGGCTTTTGTAAACTTGTGCATGAAGATCAGATAAATTGTCACGAATTATTTGTCCATTCATACATGTAACATTAATTTTGTAAGTAAGGACAACACATGTGGGATAAAAACAGTGGCATTGTATATTGTTTATGTCTGCTTGTGGTAGACCAGCACGCTGAATTAATACTGCTACAACAATCCACAATGGACATGATTCAGGCATATCAGCTTATTACCAGTTTCACCTAGCTTTATTTAGACAAATTGTATTTTAGAAAAATAAAATAAAAGCTCTGTTCCATTATTTGAAACTGTGTCAAAATGTAATATATATTCAGTTACATTAATAATCTTTCTTACTAGTAGACGACCGCCACGATGTAACTAAAATATTGTTGAAAGTGGCATTAAACACCATAAACCAAACCTACTAGTAGACAAATATATGAGATCCAGTTTGTTCAGTGTTTGCTCGTTTTACTCTGTACATATGTTCTTAGAGGAGAATCGTAAATGTATCAGTCTGGAACAAAACAGTATTTTAAAGGGTTAGTTTTTGTTTTATTTTCTTCTTCTACATTTACTGTGTTTCTGTGTTTTGGCCTCTTTCCATTCTAAAAGATACATTTAATTTTTTTTAGATTTATTCTAGATTTATTTGAATATAAATCAAACAAGTTATTTGTATGAAAAATATCAATATGCTCCCATGGAAACTTTTCGCTTGATATCTCAATCTGGATTACTATTATCAATGAAAATATTGTTTTAATTGAATTCCATGGAATAATCACAAAGTAAATTTGAGAGGCCATATACAACTGATGATATGAGGATTTATATACACCTGGTTATATTACATAACAGTCAAGGGAACACAAAACTGGTAAATTTAAAACAAGTCAATGGATGGACACAACTGATAATTTTATAAAGCATTTTAGGATTTATATACACCTGGTTATATTACATAACAGTCAAGGGAACACAAAACTGGTAAATTTAAAACAAGTCAATGGATGGACACAACTGTTAAATTTACATTTCAGTCAATGATGAATTTCCACTCAGTGGTAGATGCTGGAGGGGAGTTACAGAGGTTTGAACCCGTTTTTTTTTTCAAATTTAAAAACTACAAGGAACAATTGAAATATAATATAGACCCCCTATTTTTCCCTTGAACAATCTTGGATCCGCAACTGCAACTGACTCTTAGGAGGTCACACAAAACGGACAAAAATTAATATTTAGTCATTACATACCTTAATGGTTTGAGCAGCCTGTAAATTGCAAAATATTTCATTTCCTAATAAATCTGGAGTTACGTTTGATAAACATTATGCTATAGTGTGGTGAGATAACGTAATATACAAGAAAAACATAGTTCAGGCTTCATTTTTCACCCTGATATCTTTTACTTTGCTAGCGCTTATATATATACCCCTTGATTGAAAACGTTAAAAATACCGAAATATTTCATTACCGGTAGTATCTTAAGTTGATACACCATTCTCATATGGTATGATTACTTGCAGAAAAGATGTTCCTAAAAGCTTGTATCGCTCAACTGGTAGACAATAAACAAACAAAACGAGGGCTTCATCCTGCACCAGTTTTACTGAAAATGATTACTGTTCAGAAAAAAGTCACCACTAGCTAGAATATGTCTAGAAAACACAGGGAGTAACTCACAAGGATTATAGAGGGGGAAACCCATTAAAATCGGACCTAATTTTTGAACACTGGGCCCTTTTGCCCCCCCCCCCCCCCCCCCCCCCCTTGAGTGGGAAATTTCCCAAGGAATCCAAAGGAAAACTTTACGATGACGGACACAAACCTATGACAATACCTCACACGACCATTTTGTTCAGATGAGCTAAAAGTACATGCCACATTTTGATTTTGACCTTTTGTTATATCCCTTGAAAATGTTAAAAGTCCAAAAATATTTCATTTCAAGATGATGTCTGAAATTAAATCATTTAACAAATGTCTTGTACTTGTGACATCTGTACTAAATAAACGTTAGAGAACACCGAAGGGGCAATCAAAAAAGGACAATCCAGAGAAACTGGCAACATAGGGTACACAAGATCAAGATAAACAAAACACAACACAATATATGTTGGACACCACTATAGACAAATCAACACAAAAAACGTAAATAAGACATGCGCCCTCCTACAAACAACTGTAGGTATAGACGAACCGAACATCGTTTTTATGCGGAAATCGTAACGTTGGTGGTTTATATATACATGTACATGTATTTCCTTTTTATATGTCGAGTATGTACGTATGTGTTTCTCATGTATACGACAGATATTAGCATTCCATTTAGCCATGCCTTGTTTGCATTGTGTTGTTTTTTTTAAACTGTTTTATGTCTTATATATGAATCCTATTTGTCATTTGCTTATGTCCCCAGGACCCCGAGTTGCCAAAAAATAAAAAGACAATCTTCACCATACTCTGTTAGTGTTATTAATATAATTTGGGTATCACCGGTCGGTTCTTCTTTTGTCTTTGTCTTTCCGTCGCTTGAAGATTTTTGAACAGTGGACTTCTCTTTTCCGTGTATTAACTGATCCTGCTCTTCTTGATAAAAGTTATGCTTAATTCATAAGAGGGCAACCATACCACGAATGGTTGAAGGCATATAAATACAAAGCATATCTATATAACATATAAAATATATAAATAAATAACTTCTGCAATCACTGAAATCTGTAAAAAGTTCTACGCCATAAACAGATCCAGTTTCCTCAGTTAAAAAAATTTGTCATCAAGAACAATGGTCTACCTTTTTGTAGTTTTTTTACTTAAGTAAATCAATGCGATTAGTACAAAGTTACTCATGCAAAACAACTTTTACGTTAACGTACTAGAAGAACTATTATTGTACCGTATTCGTTAACGATTGGCCTATTTACCTGTGTAAAAAGAGATCGACACGCGACTTTGTTTACTTTCAACAAAGTTATTATCGGTCTAACAAAAGAACTACGTCACCAAGTCCCTCCTACTACTGATAACTGTATACAAACGGCACGCGCCAGTGTCGTTTGGATCAATCTGCCACGCGACTGTGTAATGGAAGTTGCATTTTCCCGTAAAAAAAATTAAACACCGTTTGGAATAATGTTGGGAATTTTTCGAACTTGTGATTTTAAGCAAAGAAATAGCTGATGTACATATATCGATTTTATGGATTTAAACAAATTCATTGTTGGAATTAAACAGCTGTACCCAATATCCAGGATGGAAATCACACCTGTCTTTCTCTACCGTGGGGAAAGCAGATTTCTCAACATCTGTATTGCTAAAACGTGGGAATAATTTAGTATTAATCAATCCTGGCGAATTCACGTTCTCTGAGTGCGCGTCGTGTCTTGGTGTAGTATCACTTCTTTCTCACAGAATAATTATAAAAGTCATCATTATAATAAGAACGATACAAAGAAGTAGGAGAAGAGACTTTCATTGCATGCAAAAAATACGGAACTCTTTATATAAATGAACGTTAAAAAAAATTCAGGAGAATATTTTACACCAACATGAACTATCGTTTGTTATGTTTTGCACTATTCAAAGATCCTTGTATAAAGAACAACCAGTCGAAATGTTAAACATTTTTTAACTGAGATTCATTGTTCTTACACTGAATAACATTTCAATTTTGAAAAGTTTTGATAAATCTACAGGTGTACTTAAAACATCTAAAGAATTAAGAACATTGTGATAAACTTGTATGCCCCACTACACTGTTATTTATTTTTGTTAATCTTTACAGAAGTCTGGCGCCAGTACTATCGAAACTAAATAGTATTAGTATATAGAATATATGCAAATGTGCAGGTGTCTGAGGGTGTGAAGTATCATTGGGCCGAAGGTGACAAATTTTAATGTAATTTATCAGTCACTCCAGGGCGGTAGCTTTGAAGTATAGTTTGATTGGCAAAAGAGTAACGTTAGTGACCGCCTGATCGGCGCCTAGGTATAGCAAGATATATTGAATGAAAAGGTGACGTCAAAATGTAGGCGCCCAAGTGTCGCCAGTGTTGAAGTGAATTTGTTGTTAATCACTTAAATTCACATGTCATGCGAAATAAGCTTATTTTAACAAAATTTTATTAATCCTTCCTATTTTTGTACTAATTAAACACCTGGATTAAGTAATTTACCTCTTTTGCTAAGTTTTACTTGAAAAGACATTCATTACTTTACACTATGCCCTGCAGATAATCCCGCCTTCAATAGGCGGGGCAAGTGTCAATTTGTAATTGAGTAATTATCTAATTGGAGGAATTCTGTGCAAACATTGTTCAGTGATCATTATTCATGCCATTAGGAACGTGGGCGGAGTTACATTTGATACGTTTGTTTAATACCATCGAGTATTGATATTTGCACACACATTTAATATCGTCACAATACGAAACTGTTCTCAGACGAAAGAAGTTTATTTTATAACATTTTTATTTCACGGATATTTTACGCATTACATAACAATGAAGTCCGCTGTTCAAACTTGTGTCAGAACAACAGAATTCGGAATCAAGCAAGACAAGCTGATGAAGCCAAAACACGAAGAAAACACAGAAATGCAGCAGTGTTTTTCAAAACTCAAGGAATTAGTGCCGTCAGTACCAAAGGACATTAAACTTTCAAAGACCCAACTTCTTCAGCATGTGATTGACTATATCCTTGATTTGGAATCTACTTTGGATGTACCTTCCGTCATCAACCCAGTCTCTTGCAGGTCGCCATTGTCGGAGAAATGCCAACCTAATGTTATTGGTGATGTAAGTATTTACTTTGTTGTTTTTCTCCTCCAATTTATTGCTGAAATATATTTTTTTTTACAGAAATATAATATTTTGTATTGTGTTCGATCAAAGCCATCACGAAATTGTGTTAATAATATAGCTATTTGAAAATACAATAATTAGAATTCCGCATAATTTATTGATTATCTATTTATTTTTTGTATATTTTATGTAAATTCCTCCACATGACTAAATTGTCATAGACACATTGATGGTCTATCTAATTTACAACAATTGCAAATAACCAAATGTTAATTACCGAATAAATGTGAAAACTGGATAGAAATTATAAACTATGGCTACTTGGTAAAGAATTTGATAAATAATGATTAATTATTATTAATTTAAAAAAAATACAAACAAAAGAAGAGGGCAATATAATTTACGTTTCTATTTTTTTTATTTTTCAGTTTCTCGTAGATGAAGATATGTGCGATGAAAAGTATTGAGGGAAGATGTGACCCTTTATATGGTAAGTACTTTAACTTGTTACACACAGGTGTACTCAGATATTTAACATAGCTTTGAACAAGGAAAGCGACTTACTGGCGCCACAGTCTGACGTACAAAACAGGTGTTCTTTACTCGCAGCTGCATGTGTTTACTCTTTACTTGTTTATTGCAATACACAATTCTGTTAATGAGGATGTTAATTGGTTGTTGAATAAGTACTTTCAATGAGGAAGTTTATTTATAATGATATTTTACATTATTATAACAAACGAGACATGTTTTTCGGTACAAATCGAAATTTCAAAAACCTTGGGAAGATATTGACACTTGAACGTTCCCCTTCCCACATAAATCATTTATCCATTATAAATATAAATAGGTATTAAAAATTAATAAATATAAAGCGAAATAAAACGAATAACCAAAAATAGACATAAAAAACAGTCATCAATGATATTAAGAAGAAAAAAAAACTATTATATTTGTTGTTTGTTGACCATATGATTTTTTTTTCTTAAATTTCGCTTTTATATTTCAGGTCTATATCTAGCATTGACTGGACGTTGGATCTCCTGCTGATCGTTACAACCAGTTGTCGTCACTGACTTGCTTCATTGGAAGAGATGGTAATCGACAGGACTCGTCCATGAGATAGTCGAACTATAACCGTGCTCTCCAAGCTTCAGGGATTTTATGTTTTTTCAGTTTTCAGTTCCAGAACTGTATATAAACTGTAATTATGTTCAGACAAGGGAAGAGAAGAGACTTGTAGCATGCTTTACCACCGAGTTTATTTCGTTGTTACAAACTTTTTTTTTATATTTTATTACTTGTTTTTAATTTTATAAAGAGTTCATATTAAAGCGTTTAAATTTTGAATTTTTTACTTACTCTATATTTTAATCCCCAAATGTTTGCAAACGTTAGTTCTACGAATAGCTATACAGGTATTAGTCCGTTTGACTTCTATGAACATTTATTGAAGTCGAGCGGACTATAACATCTGTTTTAATGATCAGTTGTATTAAATGCTAGCAATATTTCAGTTCTATGGTGTTTATCAGTAACGGTGACGAAAACTGGTTACCACCACGAGTCTTAAAAACTGACAAAACTTTATCATAAAAGTTAAGTAATAAAATTATTACATATAGTATAACATTCCAATATCTTCTTGACTTGTACAGAAATTTGAATTACAAATCTAAATATCTAGAGATTTATCAAACGCTCAGTGAGTGATTGTTACTTAACGCCAATTCAGCAATATCATGGGGAGAACAAGTTAATTTTCAATGTACACTATGTCAACAACACTTCAGTATCATATAGGAGTCTTAACATATTTGTCTATGGATTTTAAGGATGTACTCTCTGGCATTTTATTGGAGAATATACAAAAACAATAGCAACACAAATTGAACCAGTATAGATTTCGGTATCAATTAATGTTTCTGGCATCTTTTTAGACCCGGCCATTCTGAATGAAAACTTTGTTGGTTCTGGTCTTGTCTCCTTGATGCGTCTGATTTTTCTAGTCTCCTTGAAAACTTTAGCAATACACCAGAACACCATAGATAAATCATTTGACAGTCGATCAGAAAAAAGACCATCCTTGTTCTCATAGGGATAGATGTAACGGCACACTGAATTACATACGATAAAATTTGAAGGATTGGGCACCAACAAAATAAATTTCGGGCACATATAAGTACAAGAACCGAGAGCATAATAAATAAACAACAGGCTGTTGACCATTTTTCTTTATCACCCTAAACAAGTTACAAATAAGAAAAATACACCAGGGGGTAATATGTGAGAATGACATTAAATCAACAATATTAGAAGTTCTGCTTCACTGAACTAATTTGACGTGGGTAAATTTACTGATTGACATGTAGATAAATTATAAAGTTTTTCTGTTTGTATATATAGTTAATGTTGTATGGGTTGATGGACAATTTGATACTGTACATTTGTTTATCAAACGCCTTAACATCAACACCTGAGAAAACAAAACTGGCCTCTGTATATACAACTACCAATAAAGTATTATAGAAAATAGTGTTACAAGACATGGTGCTCAAATCTGCGTTGTACCTTTACGATAGTGGCGTTCGGATGGAGGTCTAGCAACTATGCTCCTTTCTAGACCTATAATCTTTGTAAATCGAGACCAACTTATTAGTTATAAGTAATTGAATGCTATCTATACCCAGATTGGAAAATCATATTTTCCTCCGAATACATTCTGAGAGATTGTTTGCAGTCTAATTATTTTAAGACAGTTGTTACCATAGCATTGTCAAAGCATCCGTACCAACACGTTATTTGGGGTAGCCCTCGCCTTATTACCCACTACCAATCAAGTGTGCATGTAAACGCATTACAATTTCTGGTACTAGTGACAACATAAAACTAACTACAAGCCCACATCTAATTATTTTCTTGTTATTTTTTTTAGTAAGGGAGTGTATATTTCATTGCATATGAACAGTCTTAAATATTACAAGGAAACAAAAATATTTTTTAAATAATTATACGAGGGCAATAAGTGTCCCAGGAAGCAACTATTTCATAACCCCTACAGGATTTTTAGTTAACATTTTGAACTGAAATTATTCTTCCTTTTTGACAAATGATACAAGGATTTCATTTTGATAGCAAAAATATAATTTGCGTTTTTGTTTTTTTTTATTTAAAAAAATGTCTTGACCCCCTTCCTCACCAACAATCTTACAAAATTGTTATTGCTTTGATTTTTTTTTTCATTAATAAAAAAAATATATGTTGCTAAAAAAATAATAATCACAGACCGTTTAAACGATCATATTCTTTTAGTGTACATACAAGGGACAGGACTTTCATATATTTTTATTTATGAAATTGGGAATGTCAAACTAGACTGTCACGTTTATGATTTAATAGTTTGATTTATAGAAAGTCAATCAGATGGCCGGAGGAGGACCTGATCTCATCATGTCATAAATTACAAAAATATGATAAAAACATGTGCTGACCATATAACATAAAATAATTGACACATTAATCAGTACAGGTGAAGTCGTGTCAGCTTTATAGTATCATTAACCGATCTAAGCAGCTGGACTTGTGCTTATCTTAATTAAAAAGATAATCAGGGCTATTGACATCCTTTGTTCGGCCAGTGTAATAATGGACACAGGGATACACGTGTGCTGGGTTGTCAGACTTCTAACTGCAGATGTACACCCGTATGTCGAACTAAATTGTCTGTACAGGTGATACGAATTCGACCTTATTAAATCTGTATGATGTTAGCCAGATCCAAAGTGAAGCTGCTGTCAGAACCTCTGTCAGCTGACATAGTTCTCCAATTTTCCATGATTTTATTTAATAATTAAACTGCTGGACCCGCGGATAGCAGATGCTGTTTATTTATAATACTCTCATATTATTCTTTATTAATAGATTTTTATATTTCCCAAATACATTGGTAGATATTGACAGAAATTAAAATAAAGTAATTATATTCTACAGTACTCAATCAAAACTGAATCAAATAAAAACATTTCAGTACCTGCTTTAACCATTTTCAAGAGGCCCAACGCTGTAATATGTCAATCGAGCTTTACATGTACTTTATCATTTGAGTAGTCGTACAAATGAAGAAAATCACATAAAATCAGGATATTATATTGATTTTATGAAACATGCTATCAGTAGTATTTTCACATTACATTTTAATGGACGTAACTCTGTTTTTAAGACATCATCATCGTATTTAGGAAGGTTTTTAAATAGAACTGTTGAAATATTGACACTCGTGTGAATGCACTACAACAGAAAAATATCGAATTTATTCTTTTTTGTGCGAAAATAATATCACAAAAACGTATAACATTTCCTATGTTAAGTTAGACAATAACAACTTGACAATTTAAAGTGTTTTTTTTTTTCTTCAGTTACTGAGTGTATATCATGTATACCAGAGAGATATTATTAAAAAGACATAAACTGGTACATTCTTCACAATCCAGTTTAGCCGTCACCCACCTGTTTAACCAGTTTAACTAGATTCCTATGTAACGTCTTGTTTTTTTTCAAAGACATTACTTATGATTAATAGAAATTCGTCAAATTTTAGAAAATAAAATATAAACATTAGACGAATGTCATGTTTTTGCGACTGGAGAACCCTACTCATCAGTGGGTGTACCATATGCACCTCCATAAAAGAGGTGGTTGGTTGGTTGCATGAACATTTTTCGAACTCAGTTGTAGCATACATGTATTCAGAAAGTTTTAAAGGTTCCTCTGGCTCGAGCAACCAAACACACATTTTCTTCGCTTGCTTGAGGACTTTTTCAATTATTTTAATTTGTTTATATTGTGCCAATTGCTGGTTGGTTGCTCAAAACCCCATAAAATTTCGAACTGACATGACTGTTGGAACTAAATTAACCAACACCCTATTATTTTTTACAGACTGTCTGTGGTATTAATTTGTACAACGATACATTTTCAGAAACCAAAACAAGTGAATTGATTTAAATCTGAGAACGCTTGTTTGCAAATTGATTGTTTCCCAACTCTCAATTTCGTAATCTACCCAAATGGTGCACTCAGGAGTCCTGAGCGGTGTTTAGACGTACCGCCCAAATAGAAGTAAATTAAGACTAGTCGATGCAGAAAAATAATTAATAGTTTTGTATGTATTTATTCCATACTATAAATTCAACATTTTGTACAGTATACCGGTAGTTAAAATTGTTCCTTATTAAATGTATTTTGTGTGGGCAATATGATTTATCAAGGAACGAGGAAGCCATAGATACTTCATTTAGTTTCCTTGTTATACATAATTATCTCCCGTCTTCTTGATAGAGAGCAAATAATATTTTATAAAGAGAGGAGGTATTTTATTTGTAATGCATGTCTTTACAAAATAATTGTTCTGTTATTATGAATGAAATGACGGATACCAGGATATAGGTGGATGTCACAGATGTTAACCCTCAAGATTTCTGATAAATTTTAAGTGTTGTTTCCTCAATTAGTATTAGTAATCTAACATGAAGATAGTCACACGGTGTCACAAGATGTCCTCTGTAATCTGAAGTACAAGTATGTATATCCTTCTCGTAGACAAATTTAGACCCGCTTCAAATTACAAAAAATAACACTTCTTACATGTACAACTTTCTTTTATTTCATAGATTAAATCCATTGAACTAGAATTCTTCTACCTTTGAAATGAAGAACTGTTTCCTGTTTTGGAGAGAAATGTTGCACGTCAGGCTTTACCCTATAGATATTTTTTTTGTAGATCTTTATAATTAAAACGTTCTCAGTTATATTAGTATTTCTTCCGCCACGATATAACTGAAATATTGTTGAAAGTGGCGTTAAACACCATAAACCAAACCAAACCATTAGTATTTCACATATACCCCTCTTATACACATTACCATTAAACTGATTCTAATAACCGATAAACAAGAGGTTCTCAAAAGTCTATATCAATTACTGGATTTAAAATAGCCCATTATCTGGCGTCACTAGTGGAGCAGGAACTGTTGATCCTTTCGGATCACACGAGGTGCCCACCGGTTTTTAGTCATTGTTCGATCTTTAGATTTCTATGTAGTGTTTTGTAGATCATTGTTTGTACTTCTGTTCCCTTTCTTTTGGCCAATACATTGTCAGTTCTTCTATGATTTCCAGCTTCTTATTACCCCTTTGGTACCTTCAAACTTCTCTTACTCCCAAACATATATTATTTTGTTACCTGTGCCAAACAAGCTGCAATACTATATCTACTACCAAAACAACAAAGCTTGTACATAATCTTTCAATGATTATTCATGTACAGTTTCTGTTTAATCAGATATGCAGTTTCCAAGAAAAGAAATCTTTTACATTTTCACTAAAAAATAAAATGCTAACAATCACCCAATGAACATGCATGTCGAGTTTATTTTCAATTAACAATATTATTACGGGGATGTTTTCATTGCCATGGGTAAAAGGAGAGATCGGGGAAAATGTCTTGCAACGGCCACCAGCGACCACTTACGTACAAGAAGCGCGAAATTTTGCGGGAAATTATTGGATCACCAACTGAAAAAAACTCTGATTAAATTGCATTAAACGTATCTATTTTGTAACTTGACGTATTCAAATATGTTCTTCCAAGCGCACTCATCTGTTCTCCATTTCCTCTAACAATGATGATTTGATAACGTCCAGATAAAATAAACCGACATTTTCTTTGAAATCAACTATGGGTTCGTTTCAAAACTTGAATAGTTTCAGAAACGTATAGGTAATGTGTTTTCGATAAAACGTTTCAGCTGAAACGATTTTGAAACGCACCAAATGTTTCACCAAGTGTGAACGCACAGTGCGTTTTTGGAACGATTCGTTTGACGACATGCTAAATTCGTCTTATTACTCTTATTACTTTAAATATATGCATTGATGTCAGCTAGCGGCCCAGAGTTTCATTTGAAATGGAAGAAATACTATAATGATTTGTTTATATCAAGATGAATTTCTTGGAAATTGAGACAAAACACACGGTTCTTAAGAGCGCAAATGTATATATCTCAATTTTAGAATGACCTTAAAAGGCAATTGTTAAATCACTCGTTTGAATGCAAGTTGTAATATACATATACATTTTTGGAAGATCTTTAGATAGCAACTGCAGGCAATAACACTGATGTGAATGTATGTTTGTCCAATGTACAGATTACAATAACTATTTTTTTTTGTACATGTACTCTCATTTCGGAAGATTTGTTCAACTTCGACGATGAGGTCTTGAAAAAATAGTTGCGTCCCTTTAAATGTGAAAAATACTACCGGTAGCATACTTCATGAGTACAGTGTAGGTGACTTTCTTGATTTGTACCACTACTAATATCGATTCAAGATCAAGTAAAGCTCGATATTAACGGATTCCAGAGTTAGCTCCCATGCAATAAGTAAAGGATTTTAAATTTGCTTTATATGTCAACTTTCAATTTCAAGAGTATTTATTTTTTCTGAAAAATGCTCAATATACTTTATTGTCCTATTGTTTAGTTCAAGATTAACAGTGTTCTAATGGGGAGGTGGTGGGCAGCTAAAATGGGAGGTGGGAGAAAGAGGACTGGAAGTAGGCGAGAGGGAAAGGGGGTGTAACAAACCTTGTTCAATCATCGGAGATTATCTCCTTATAAGTGTGATAATACGTTAACGATTGTTAATGACATAACATTTTTATTACAAACATTTTCAATTTATAAAATGCTTGATCATTTGGTTTTCATAAGAAGGGATACAACTACATGACATATTAATCTGTATACTACAATTAACACATTTATATCGATGTCTAGCCGTGTTCCTCGTCGTAAGTGGGCAATATAATCCATGACAAGTGAGGGCACAATTAACGTTAAGACTGTCCCCTTTACACGTTTGTTTGGTCGATGATTGCTTAACTCACTGTGAGTAGTATTTTTAAAAGTCATATTCATGATTATAACAAGTTCTTTATCCATTTGTATTCTTAAACTCTCTGTAGTTACAACTGTTTCAAGAATGCATACACATAAATACACAAAATGGGTGAAACTTACCACTTGTACCATTCACGCCCAACTATATCTTTTCATATATTTGATTCATGTGACTAAGTTACTAAGGTCCTCCGCCCTAAGGCAGAGGTGATCTTACCCGATTGTGGCTATCCTGTTTAGAACTTTTGGTTGTCTTGCTCCCAAATACCTTTAAGTTATTTGGCTTTCAAATCTTTGCCTTTGAGCTATCTGATGAAGATAATTCCAGAACCGCGCCCTGCGCACTAAATTAGATATCTACGTTTTTATTCGTAAATCCATCTCCCCCCTCGACTTGTTTTAGTTCGAATAATTGGTGGCATTTTTTGCAGCATCGTCTGTATTCCATCTGTCTATAAAGAACACCTCAAATAATAAATGGTGCCTGTGTACATTTTTAATATACATAATCTGAAAGGAAATTATTCATTACAAATCTACACTCGTGTTGGCCTCCAAATTAAAATAAATATCATTGAAGATGTTGAAGAACTTGGGCATTTAATGGCTTAAAACGAGCGAATTTATAAATTTGAAAAGTTTGTCACCAATAATGCCTTTCAAAACCGAAAGCTACATAGCTGTATACTTATAAGATATTTTGTTACATGTATGTTAGAAACTGGTTGTTATTTTCATATTGTTGATCTATTTTTACGTATAGATTGAAATCCAACTGAAAGAATCCTGTTAGACTAAAATCAATGATAAAATCTAGTCTTGACACGCTGTAACAGCACAATATTCTTTCGTGAAATGCCAGTTCGTCTAATTTGTAATGACCAATTTTACATGCTATTCGATACCAAAATTGCGAAAAATCTCATAAAAAGGTAAAAAATATGTTTAATGATGGATATGTTCTACAGGAACCACGTGCTACAGAAATCACTGAGATCAATATTAACAATATTTACAGGAAATTGAAATACAGAACAAAGAAGAAAAAGGGAAGATGTCAAATTACCAGGAAACGTAATTAATAGAAGCGAAGATCAGAACGTTGAATGAGTAGAAGCGCTACAATATATCGTCATTATATACAGACTTGCATTTTTTATTTCCCATCGATGATTGCCATGAATTGATCGATTTTCCCATACGCAGGAAACACCTGCAGAATTGCTTGGAATAATGGCCTGGGAATTCTACGACAAAATAACGATTTTACATACATCTTTTTCCATTTTCCCCTGATTGTTATGATTTTATTTTTGAAAGTGAAAGCCTTATCCGGTTATTTCTAGATAAGTGCTTCCATATTTAGTAACAGCTGGTCCTCTAATGGAAAACTTTAGAAAATGTAAATTGGTTGTTCGATACAAACATTAATTCTATCAATAATTCCACGCAATGCGTGTGCCATTTTCAAGTTAATTTTCAGAATCTAGTGGTTGTTGTAGTAATAAAAAGCTCTAAATGTTTAGCCAAGAAGATCCAAATGGCACGAATTCGAAAGAGTATCATACTTAAATACCAAATATATGTGCATAAATTTCTAATATTCGGAGCTTATTATTACCTTCTAATTGATCCAACCACTTTTTATTGCAACTTTTTAAAAACAAATTCTTTGAGGTTAAAAGCTCAGTTCATATCGCGACGTTGCCACAAAAAGTTACATAATGTGCTATTTTCGCCACAACAGTTGATCATGTCGGTCAAAATCTCACTAGAGCTATCTTTATTTTTATTCTCATCACCAAATGACATAGGTACAGAGAAGACATAGACACAATTATATACAATATATATACAATATTAGAACACAGGAAAACAGTTAGCTAGGAGGACACACCCTTTCATTTATGATCCGTATAAATTGACATAGATTAGTCAGATTCAGTCTATTTGTTGACGCCATAATCCCCAAGAAGTTAATAATATTTGGTTTTTTTGTATATCTCTTCTTGATATAAATATCTCTATATTGCTTAAAATATGGGAAATTTAAAAAATAATGGAATTCATCACCAATTTCTTCTAAATTACATAAATTACATTTTCTAGTTTCGCGCGGTATGTTATTCCATCTCCCATGTTCTATTGGCAGTTTATGGTTTGTTGTTCGAAATTTACATAGAGTTAAGAAATCTTTTTCGTCTAAAATATCAAAATATTGTTAAAAAATAAACGTTTCTTTAAAAATACAATAATTTAGGGTTTTAGAACAATTGTGTAATGTTTCTCGCCATGTCTGCTGGAATTGATCGTGCAATCTCATTTTTATATTGGATTTTAACCAGACTTCACTAATGAAAATTTGTGTTTCCCAAATATACGAAAAACCACATTCATCTAAAATAATTTTGACATACCGACTTTAAATAAATTTTTATTATTTTATCTTATCTTATTATCAGTCATCCTTAATGAAAACGTGACGAAAGTTAACCTAAGCAATTTCCAAAGTACAAATATTCTCTGTTGCTGAAAGTAACGTCTAATCGGGCAATATGAGTTACAACGGTTGGTTATAGACACTACAAATATATTTGAGAGTAAATAGTGTAGTAAACGTTACAGAAAGACCTTGCTAGTAATAATACTATAGAAGATATTCCTTGGTAAATGGTAAGATAGTGGCATCATTCTTATACATAAGATGTACTTAAGACATTTATCAGTAGGACCAATGAGGTAACTGATCATGGTGTGTGTTTGGTTTGATGATACAGTAACAACACTCGTAATGGGGAACAAACTTACCAGAAAAAACATCCAGATTACGTTATATTAGTTTTTAGTGGGTTTTGTGTTGCTCTAACTTTAGTTTTCTATAAAATGTTTTGAAGATCGTTGTTTGTCCTTTTGCCCTTTTTTGTTTTGTCCACTGTATTGTCTGTCCTTCAATTTACAGATTCTGGTTACCCCTTTGGAAACTTCAAACAATTCTAATGTAAGTTTAGATGTTTAAATGAAAGCCCACATATCACTTAATGCAAATTACGTGGGGTAAACAACATTTTAAAACGGTCAAATAGAATTTTCCACGGTTGCTGACATTTCAGGATTTTAATACCACAAAATTGCACAGGCCCCTTGTTAATTGTTCGGTTGATGTACGACCCCCTGCCATGACATCATATTGGAAGTCGCTAGATGCTAGTGGATCGCCAAAAAGGTTCATCAAACATCTCATAAAAATAAGATTCGAAGGTTGATCAACAACGCAACAATGCTAAGGATGTGTGTCATCAGCCTTGTAGTCCTATGGCAATTCATCACCGACAACCCACATTCGGAGAAAATTGTGTATGTACGAGTACGATCAGAACATACTTCAGCTTCTATCAAATACTGACCGCTTACAACAAGTTGACAGTTATGTCAGAGGTTGCAGATGACAATTAAAACAACTAGGATTTGATAGAGGAGACAGCAGCCTTGAATGTTACAACCGTTCCACTTATAATTATGGATCGTGGCAATCGGTGCCTGTTCGATAACGTTCGAGGAAAAGCGATACTTTTCTGTGTGTAGAATTACAAAGATGGATTAATAAAATGCGAGGAAAGCATGTGTTGATTGTCTCAGGAGTGGCTCAAGTATGTCATTTTTAAGAATAGCCACTTTTTTGTTTGCTATTGCATACATCAAATCAAGTAGAGCATCTTTACAACTATATTCAACAGTGCGTCACTTCAAGTGTTGTAACATGTCACCAACACTTGGTCTTTTTCGCTGTCTGTTGCTGACGATTCTGGCAGCACCGCGTCAGACCATTTCGAGTTGACCGATTTCGCCTTTATTGTAGGAGTCCCAGACAGAACATGCATACCGGTACTTAAGTGTTGGTCTAATTATAGATTTATAGGCTTGTTCCTTCACGGGGGTAGAACTGACGTTAATGTTTTGACGTAGATATCCAGCATCTTACCGACTTTCATGTAAACGTTATTTACATGGCTTTTAAATGTTCAATCTTGTCTGATTGTTACACCAAGATATTAAGCCCGGTATACACGATACAAGTTTTGTATCCAAGTCTCCATTCAAGAAAACTTGGATCAAGAAAAACTTGAATTCAAGTTTGTGTATACACGATGCAAGAAATTTTGATGAATACACACAAGTTTTGGCGGGAGATACAACAAACAAAATGGCATTTCTGGGAGGAGAGGAGGGTGCTTCCCTTTGTATTGCATTATTATGTACAATTGTACTGCGAAGGAGATTAAGCTCCAAAAAGAGGTCAATATGGGCTCGTAAGTGGCTTCGAAGGCGACGATGGGATGTATTTCTATGAAGTCTATTAGATCTTCAATCATTTCATTAGTCCATGCAACTGTCTTTTTCCTGCATGTTGGAGTTTCCTCTTTACCCGCCATCTTTGCACAACACGTGTCACTGTGAGTTGTTATTATTTACATTCACAAATTGATGCTGATAAGGATGCTGTCTTCTGATTGGCCAATCTCCATCCAAGTTCCATCCAAGTTGAAAAAAAATAGGATGCATTTCTATTCCATCCATGTCCGTTCAAGTTTTTTGATTCAAGTTTCTTGTATGGTATACACGATCAAAAAACTTGAATTCAAGAAACTTGAATGGAGACTTGGATGCAAAACTTGCATCGTGTATACCGGGCTTTAGGCTTCTTCTAATTATAAGAGTGGATGAACATGAAGGATGTAAATCACAACATGACATCAACAATCCATATCACTATCTGATATGTTGCGCGGGCGCCGCTCCGAACAACAGACAAAGTGATACATGTACATTGTACATATGTTAAGAAATAATAAGAGGATGACATGAATATCGCATCGCTAGACATAAAATATAAAGCAAAAAATAGCACACTGTTGGAATAATTTCAAAATCAAATTCCAAAATCGAAACTCCCCTCTTAATGAAATGATGCTTTCCATGAAATTCAGTCATACAAGATAGTAAAATACTAATAAATTACCCCCTCATGACAGGCTATCCCTCTTAAAAGGCCACATTTCATTACATTTTAATAAAGAGCCTACTGTATTAGAATCAATAAAGACAATTATGTTTCAATGTCTTAGACAAATAAAGTCATTCAAATTTGTCGTAAAAACATTATAAGAAAACAAATATCTTGAGACACATCAGACTCGCCATTTGTTGTTATTTGACTAAAATTATTGAACATCTTTTGTCCCATTAACTTTTCTGGAGAAGAAATATTCAGAAGCCACCAATTTGTCAAAACCTTCATCATATTTATGTAAAAACATTGATAAAACCATAAAATATCAACCGATTTGACGCAAAACCATGCAAGAAGTTGATATATTGCCCAAAAAGAAACACAATGACAAAATTTAGTGGATATTGGACAAGATGAACAAAAGGATATTTCGGAAACCACTGAATTTTATTTTATATAAAAGAAGTGACGTATCTTCTAAATGAAGAATCGATCGATTGACGTGAAAATCTATGAGCTTCTGAGATAAATAATTTTCTGTACACATTATGTTGTCAGTTGATACATGATACGTATGGGATTGCCCGGAAATCTTTTTTCAAATTCGTGCAATTGATGACAAAATCAGTAGGAGTACAATAGAAAATCATTATGGGAAAATTATACACAAAAATATCAGGAATCCACTGAATTAATATGAAAATCCTTGATATTTGCACTGTACTTGTTTTTTCCACACCACCCTTAAGACATTTTCTCATAATTTTTTTTATTTCTCAATAGCAATGAAATCACGAAAATCTATATATTCATTTGCAATTTACCAATTGAAAATACTAATATGTACACTCGTAGGGGGGACGAAAAATGAATTTGTGGTAAAAAGCAAACGAACAAATCCCCACCCCCCCCCAAAAAAAAAAATACACGCCCGACTAATATAATAATCATCCATCATATATGCTGGACTGAGGGTACACATTTCAAAAGGAAAAGCTACTGAATTCTCAAAACCATTGTCTTTTTTATAAAACCAAGAACTAATCAGATTCATATCAAATTATGTTTCTGTACGCCATTTTTTCTCTCAATCCTATAGCGAAGTACAACACAGCTACCGTAAACATTTCAATATCAGATTCAAATGCATTATAGGGATTTTATATGAAGTTTCAAAGATTAATTACTGGAAGTCTCATTAAATCAATCACTGTAGCCGTGGAAATCAAATTAAATGTCATTGTACAAATTCTGGTAGGCTGAAGACACTATGAAACATTCCAAGGAGCATTTAATCAGAATTTCTGTGACAACATCAGTGTCGGAATCTCTCCAAGCAGCATGTTACCATCGATTTTTCCTGATTGATGAAAATGAAATTGTTCTCGGAAGCCGTAATAAATGTCCTTATGTGGCAAGACATTAATTTGAATCTCTTAGAGTGGAAACATTGGAGAGTTTGTTCTGTGGTTATATGTGAGTTGTAATCATCTATGTTCATCAGTTTTATTCTTGTAATATTGACTCTCTACATTTTCCAAGATATCGGTTTTATCTTCATTATAGTCATCAACAGGGAGGGAATTTGAAATAATGGAATAAATTGCTCGCAATAAACCGTTTTCCATATTTCTGATATTTTTTGTAAAACACTAAGCCCAAGATGCACTCACAACATGACACTAAGTTGATACTGGTGTGTGCTTAAACGTCAACTTGCACAACATGTACGGCATTACCAAATTGAAAACATGAGTATAAATGAAACGCACGTTTACACATCTTTAATTTAGAATGTAACATTAAAGCTGGCGTAAAGCACAAATCAATCAATCAATCAATCAATCAATCAATCAATCAATCAATCAATCAATCAATCAATAAATCAATCAATCAATCAATCTGTAAAAAAATTATATGATTTTGTTTAATGAAGTGTTGGATTTTCTATTTCTGGTGATCTTCCCTTGGCAAGGATCCGTGTCAGACTTTTACTCTGTCACCTTAACAATTTCAAGGATTTGTCGAAAACTAAATTTAACATTACCGGATTGCATATTATGTTAAAAGACAAAATGCCATTTTAAAGTTTCGGATTGTGGTTGTGCATGCGACTTCTAAAGGTGCTCAATAATATCATAGGCCACTTTAAAATGTTTAAAATTCTGTAATTCCTAAACATCCCATGATTCAATAATTCAAATTACACTTTTCTTGTAATCTTAGCTTAAAGATACACGTATTTTCAACAATATTTCAGGTATATCGTGGCGGTCAGTTGTATTGATGGAGGAAACCGGAGAAAATCACCGTCACTGACAAATAATGTTGTATCGAGTACTCTTTGCATAGCTTTCTGAACTAAATCGTATTGGAAGGTACTAAATTATATGTTAACAACAAATATCACCTATAATTATTTCTCTGTTTAAAAAAACTACAAAATAAGTGGTCATGCTAGTGAATAGCGTCGAGTTGGCATCAGTTTTACATGACATTGACCATACAACTGTTAATGAGATAGGGCAAGGTTCTTGCGAAAACTCGTGTTGACAGCACTCATTCCACGTTATGTTGTTATTTAACATGCAAAAACGCAAGTTGATATTACAAGAAACAGTCTGTTTGTGGTTTTTTAACAGTCATCAATATTGCTTGTAACACTCATTTGGGACTGATTTTCCTACTATTGTCTGGGTGTCCGTCTGTTAGTGAGAAATTATGTCACTCATTACAACAATGTGACAATCTCGTCAGAAGTACAGTTAATTGAACCAATCCTATAGTGATCCACTTCTGTACAAATCTAACTACAGCTTAACTGCTAAAAGACTTTAAAAAGGGTTAAGGGTTATGGTGTTTAATGCCACTTTCAACAATATTTCAGTTATATCGAAGCGGTCAGTTTTATTGGTGGAGGAAACCGGAGTATCCGGAGAAAACTACCGACCTGCCACAAGTCACTGACAAACGATTTTTAAAAAGGAGGCATACTACACATTTTAACATCAATAACAAGTAACGAACGTGGCTATGTCTAAACAACTGCCAATAACGTGGGAAATTATTGATTGTTCACTTATTGCTTCATTACTATTTATCTATGAATATTATCGATAAAACTAAAACGTGAATTACTTGCTTAATGAAAAGATTGACAAACCATCAAACCAATTACTGATATGACCTCTTGGATTTGTTCTGGTTTGTATTGTCGATAACACTGTATAACGAGTTGAAGACGGGGTCTGTATACTTCACATTTCAATAGGGGTGTAGTGTTACATTTGTGAAACCAAACTGGTACCCGTATTTAGGTGTAAAACCAATAATTCACCAATCAGAGCTTAGAACATATACGAAAGTAGTCCCTTTTCAAGAAAACAGTTCCTTTCACTTTGTAGTATTGTGAAAACTACTGAATGGAATGGAATGATTAAAACTGATAATTGAAGTTAAATATATAGGGATTATTTTGAGCCCAAATTTGTATTTTAATACCTCTATGGAGGATTTGATGCATGACCTATAAATACTGAATTTTTGGGGATGATCGAGCTATTTTTAGAGTAGGTGTTTTCCGTAGCCTGGCATTTCACTGCAAGATTTTAAACATGCCCTGATATTTTGACAGAACGTAGAGGAATCATATACGTTTCAGATAATATATGGTCTTGGAAAGGTTAAACTTAAGATAAAATGGCCCGGTAGGCTCGAAAAAACACAAATTTAGTAGAAAACCTTAATGAAATTATTTTGTGGTTTCACACCTTAAAACAGGACGTCGACATTAATGGCATCATTTTCAAAACAAATGATGTCGAAATAAGAGAATCTGAAAGTATGGTGAAATTATGTAAACAAAATTAAATAA
Organism: Bathymodiolus septemdierum; assembly: GCA_963383655.1. NCBI lineage: Eukaryota > Metazoa > Mollusca > Bivalvia > Mytilida > Modiolidae > Bathymodiolus > Bathymodiolus septemdierum. Next base: position 95,459,755 of record OY726518.1, read on the forward strand.
ATCACAACATTGTTCGTTGATTGTTAGTTTTATTGGTACTGGGTGACATTGCTGATCATCATCAAACGTTGCAACAATTACACCAAAAGTTCGTTCTTAAAATAATCATGTCATTTCAAGCAGAATGTCGGTGGTTTTCTCTGGGTACTCCACCAATAAAACTAACCGTTACGATATAACTGAAATATTGTTGAAAGTGGCGTTAAACACCATAGCCCCAACCCGCATTACAAGCGTAACCCATGTAAAGGTGCTTAAATAGTGGCTTATCTTTAAAGAAAACACATTACACTTAGAGAGAGAACCCGTGCATGCATATTCTAAGATTTTCCGATCAGTTGTTATTACTCAAAATCAAATGCAGCAGTGTATAAATTAAAAACATCACAGAAAATGTCGATAAAATAATTGTTAATATCAACAACAGAAATGAAATGATTAAATAGATAATACAAATTATTGCCAGATAAATTTGAATATCAGCTGATTGATTGTTGATTCAGACTATTGGCAGATAACTTGAGAATTTTCACCTGGAGAAGTTATGTCGTTCGTTCTTTGATCTATGAAAATAACAATTAACAGATCAGATGACTATATAATAACATATCAAATGAAAAAATTGTATAAATATTATCATTTGACAATAAAGTATCACCTGTTTAATGGGAAACTGTCCATATTGATTAGACAAACACCGCTTCAAAGCATTTACCTTTAACATATTGGTTGAATCGCGAAATCATCATCGAACAGAAAACAAGCATGTCCCTGGGATTTCAGGACCGTCGCGATTTGTATGGTGGCTGGATTTACAACTACCTATGCAGTCAGTTCATATCACCACAGATGTTGTGAGTTCGAATCCCAATCAGGGCGAGGTGTACAACATTATGTAATAAAGTTTGTCAGTAACTAGCGACAGCTCGATGGTTTTCTCCGGGTATTCTGGTTTCCCCCATCAATAAAACTGATTGACACGATATAACTGAAATATTGTTGAAAGTGTCGTTAAACACCATAAAACCATCCAAATCTCTGAGACTTCAGCTTATTTCGATAACGTCACAAGATTGCAAGAGACAATGTTATTTTTTATCACCTGACTGGTGAAAGATGGATAATTTTATTCCAGTTTTGTAGTTATTTAACATTAAAAAAGTCATTAATATTATACAATTAATGACTTTTAATGAGGTGGATACAATGATTTATTAACCCAGGAACATTATATTTACCGAGGCCAGATGGCCGAGGTAAATATATTATTCTTGGGTTAATAAATCCTGGTATCCATCGAATTGAAAGTCATTAATTGTTTCATTATATGACACATTTTATATGTTGCTTTTACCCTTAAAATAAGCTTTTATCACGACGTTTTCTTTGGTTTCGTATGGTGCAAGACGTTGGAATGTTATATACACCGCGCGTTACGTCGCGTGAGGTGATTATAATGTTTTATCAAAGAACGTTACTAGGGACGTCAGCCAATCAAAAAAGACATTATCTGAAGAATAAATTTTGCTATTGCTATTAAAACAGGTAAATATTCCGTGTTCATTCACCATATTTTCTCATGGGGAGTTATGTATTATTTGGCTTCCCAATCTTTCGACATTTAGCTCCTGATGAAGGTTATCCAAGAAACACGTCGTTGGTACTAGATTGCATATCTATATTTTATTAGGAAAATTCACAGGGGTTCGATATTTGAATTGTTATTTTTGTAAATATCCTGGAGACTTTCAGATATATATTTTTTGGAAAAGTGCATAGCAACTATACATTTCTTGAACCGGATGAATAGCTGTGACATGGAGCAATTCAATTTCAAAATATTTGAATTCAAACTTTGGTAAATTTCCTGAAAGAGCTTTAGTACCTATTATTTGGTACATGGAAATCTGAGGGCAGATTTCTCCTACATTCTTGCGCTAGGTGGTTCTTTATTATCATGGATCTGAATTTTGGGGAGAAATGACGAAAGACACAATTTCACTAAAACAATAGTTTCTTTGATATATCAAAATTCTGTGGCATGTTTGATTTAATTCATGAACTAAATTGTAATACAATGTATATATAAAATCTATGTCTATCGAATCCCATTCATGCGAGGTGTACTCGATATAACATTATATGATAAAGTTTGTCAGTGATTTGCGACATATCGGTGGTTTTCTCCGGGTACTCCGGTTTCCCCCATCACTAAAAATGAAATATTGTTGAAAGTGGCGCTAAACACCATAACCATTACCCTCTTACCCTATAAAATGTTCAAACAGATTCATTATCGAAAATAATTAATTTTGAATTGAATGACTTTTAGCATAATTTTAATCCAGCTTAATTCTATTTTTCACAATCTAGCTAACACAAAGTTGATCAGAAAACTGCAAAAACAAAATGTTTATTTTAGATTGTGATACGACATACATAGACACATCACGTGATTGCCAAACACAACAAGATTATGCTCCAATCCTTTATAGATGTTATTGATAAAGTGAAATGAAAAGAATCCATTTAGAACAAACTGGTAGTAATTAGATTTGTGGAACTGTTTCATGTAGAAATTAGATAAACGAAGGATGTTTTAAATCAAAAACATGAGAGAGGTTTATATGAGAGAAAATTCATTCTTGCACTGGGCTAGTGAATACTAGAAGTTCTTTCGGTCGGTCACAGCAAAGCCACTCTAATTTGAGTAGGAAATAGCATACAGAAGAAAACGATTGATTGAATGGTTGTTGTATAACGTTAAGTGTACAATATTTAAGCTATATTCATGAGTACAATATTTAAGCTATATTCATGAGTACAATATTTAAGCTATATTCATGAGTACAATATTTAAGCTATATTCATGAGTACAATATTTAAGCTATATTCATGAGTACAATATTTAAGCTATATTCATGAGTACAGTATTTAAGCTATATTCATGACGAGATCAAGATTACAAACATTACCTATGTATGTAAAAGATGGTGTGTATTTGGACGGACAATTTGATTGACACTTGAAAGTAGAAACTGTGGATATGGCCAATAGAAGCTGGTGATATTGTAGAAAGGATGACCTCAATCATCTTATTGATGGCGATATTTGTCATGAGCTAGAACCTCAAGTTAACAATAAAGACAAGAGATTCCTTTCCAAAAAGAATGGACAGGTAGTGAAACTCAACACCCTTTTGCTGACGTATAACAAACCAAATATCCCGAGTTCCATCCGCATAGACCTTTACGTCGTCAGTGTGGGTAGGTAAAACTTATCCCTATACGTCGCTTTAGATATAAGAAATTTTGATATGGGAAGTACAATATAAGGCTCGGAGACAGGTCACGAGAACCTCACGAAAATAATCACAATTACATCATCTGCGACACACCTCACATGGCCATACTATATTAAAGATAAAGAAATACAAACAATTGAAGTGACCTATCATACCTCGAGGAATAAACATTCTTCTCTTTTGGGGAATTATGAAAGAGGTCAAAAGTCACAAGTTATTATCACCAAAGCTGTCCACACCTCAATGAGAATACAATGCCGACCAACCATCACTCGCTACAAGCTGTTGCTCAATAGACCTGGTGATATTGTCTATTACGTGCAAGGAGCATCACATTCGATTAACACGAGGCCTCAATGTACGACCAAGGTACATCGAATAGACCCATAGCGCTCTGCTTGTTTCTCGTAGAAGTCAGACTAAATGAGACGACAAGCTTGCGATGTGCTGCAACCAGTGATTGAGGCGCACCACTTTAACTCTTACTTCATCTAGGCGGGAGGTCGATCAATCAATCAATCAATCAATCAATCAATCAATCAATCAATCAATCAATCAAGCAAGCAAGCAAGCAAGCAAGCAAGCAAGCAAGCAAGCAAGCAAGCAAGCAAGCAAGCAAGCAATCAATCAATCTACTGGTTATGCCAAACCGTTAGGCGCTTACAATCGTTTTGCGTAATATCTACAATATTAGTGATGAAGACATTTTGAATTCTTTATTGTGTTACAAGCTGTTCACCCTTCAGTGGTCAAGTTCTTCTTAATCATCATCATTAGCAGAATCATCAGAAGCATGAACAGCAGCATCATGTGCAGCAGCATTAGTAGCTGTATCAGTAGTGCATCAACATCATCAGAAGCAGTATTAGTAGCGGTATTATCGTCTGTACCTGTATCAGTAGCAGTAGCATCATCATCAGTAGCATCATCATCAGTAGCATTATCATCAGTAGCGACAATTGTATTTCAGTAGAGCATCTGCAGCATCGTCAGTAGTAGTAGCATCATCAGTAGTAGTAGCATCATCAGCAAGTTCAAATTCTGCTTCAGGTCAAAACAAAACAGAAGAACATTCAAAAGGTCAAAACCGAAGCCTATCAAATGGGACATGTATGGAATGTTTTGAAGGACCCTGTGCTGTTCCACAATGAATATGGAGTTCTTGATCATTCACACGATGAAACTCCAAAGGAGTTCGGTAGAAAGGGTCCTAACGGAAACAAAGCTTCCTACCGATCCGGCTCAAATAATGGCTCCGGTCATCCAAAAGAATTGTCGAAACATTAAAATTAATTTTATTGAAATTCATTTTACAAGTTCAAGCTCTCTGCCTAATTGAAGTTTGTCTTAAAGAATCTCATTTAAAGAGGAGTGATAACATATCTCTGGAAAATTATTCCATGTACAACACTCATAGAAAGGAGGATGAAAGTGGCACAGGCGGCTTAACGCTCCTCGTTAGAGATAATACTTTACACAGTTTTGTTAATCTCAGCAAGCACAGATTTACAGACAGTTGCTGTAAGAATCGAATCTCTTTAGAGATAACTATAGCTGTGTGTTCTGTTGACATTCTGTCATTTAATTTAGATCAACCAATGACAAAGGAAAAAACTTGAATACTTTCTCACATAGGAAGGATTTGGTATCTTCAAAGATGTTCTGACATATTACATCATGGGAACTGATCTTATTCGGCTACTGGTATTGGTCTTACTGTTACTGATCAATATCTCCCTCTTGATTTATCATGCAAAGTTCATGATGATCTGTGTAGAATCGATCATTGTCCTATTATTTTTGTTCAAAATCTACTGTAGATGTAAACTCGACCAGATATAAATTTGGCGTCCGCATGAACAGATGTACAGAGAGGAATTTGATATACAAATGCAGCGAAATGTCACGTATCCAATTTTGAAGCTTAATGAAACAGTAATATTTCAATAGCTGATAAAACCCTACAGATCCAAAACATCCAGGTTAACCTTGAGTTAATGATGACGACCAAGATGCCACCAAAAGTCACAAAAATGATGATAATAAAGTATCGGACGCTCTCGGCAGTCTTCTGATCGAAAGTGTGAAGGGAATTAAAACAAAGCGGCGTATCTCTTGGTGTAAGTTTATTTCCAAATTAAATTACCATACACCAATGAATAAGATTTGGAATATGGTTAAACATTAAAAGCAAAAATTTTAAAGCAAACGTTTATTATCTAAAAGATTACCAAGAAACATTAACATCTGGTCAGGATATCTGGAATAAATAAACGTTAGAGAAACCGAAGGTTCAATCAAGATCGGACAATTCAGAGAAACTGGCAACATTGGGTACACAAGATACAAGACGAAGACAAGCAAAACAAAAACACAACACAGTATGTGTTGGACAACACCATACGCAAACAATCTCAAATAACGTAAATAGAACATGAACCCTCCCACAAACAACTGGAGGTAAATAAGACATGAGCCCTCCCACAAACAACTGGAGGTAAAGATTAACCGAACATCGTTTTATGCGGAAGTCGTAACGGACATCACAACACGGAACTCAGAACGTTAAGATACATAACAGGACAACAGAAAAAAACTTAAAAGATGGGCAACACGGACCCCACCAAAAACCCGGGAGTGAACTCAAGTGTTCTCGATGTGTAAGTAGTTCCTGCTTCTCATAACACACCAGTTGTGTTACTCTTATTTACAGTCAAGTCTGGAAAAAATCGGTCAAATATTTCTATAAAAAAAACTCCTCTACTGAAAACTATCGTCCAGAATTTCAAAACTCTACATACCAAAAAAAAAGACTAAATTAAATTTTAAATCATAGAAATTGAATGAATACAACCGAGAAATTTTGAGGAATTGAGAAATTCGTTTGATAAAGCACATGATATTGCAAGTGGTAAAAACAACAGTCTGAACCGTAAAATAATCGGCCCATACCACTCACTAGCTGTATCTGTAAAACCATGTTGTAAACCACAAAACCTTCCTTTTTTTTAAGATACTTAAAATTTGTAAAAAGTTTCGGCATCCATGAAAACACAAGTCGTTGACCTGTAAGCCAAGGATTAATTGGATCACCCAACAGCAAATTGTTCTATTTTGAAATAATTTATGTATATTTTAAAACGCATTTTGGGACTTTCAAACTAACAACAAATTTCACGAAATACATTCCTTAGTTTGTAAGACGTAAGGTAAAAATCTCAAGGAACAAGAGGTTTCTACCAGATGTCACGGGGTTTGGGATATGGTGTTTAACGCCACTTTTAACAATATTTAAGCTATATCGTGGCGATCAGTTTTATTGGTGGAGGAAACCGGGGTAACCTAAGAAAACCGCTGACCTGTGGCAACTGCTGACAAACTTTATCACATGATGTTGTATCGAGTACACCTCGCCTTGACGGGATTCGAACTCACAACTTTATTAGTGACGGGCCCTCCAGATGTCACGGACTCATATGGTTATTTTTTTTAATTATAGTGTATTCCGTGTAATTACAACTCTTCACTATTGAATGGTATCTAGATGTTGCTGATATTTCAGTCAGACATTTTGCAATGTCACAACTCTTTATATGCGATTTATTTACAAATGTCACAGGCGACACAATTTAGAATTTTTTTAAAGAAATTAATTTAAACAATATTCTGTAAAACTATCACAAATATTACAAGTTTACATGAATGGGATTGGAAACAAGCAATATGTTTAAAAGATTGATTGATTGATTGATTTGTGTTTAACGCCAACTTTAGCAGTATTTCAGCTATATCGTGGGACTAAAAATAAATTAATTTATATTTTATAATATATAGAGAATATTATATGGCTCTTTCCGTATCACATCCGGTATCAACCCGAGACACCAATATCATCCCGAGAGCTTTAGCTCGAGGAATGATATTGGTCGAGGGTTGATACGGGATGTGATACGGAAAGAGCCATATCATATTATGCTTATCATATACTTAAACATGAGAAAGTCTAAAGTCTTGTTCTGTATTATGAATTGTGACGTTGACGTAGTCACGTGATCAATATCATTTTAAGGGGTATGATAAAGGGGTGATGATATCGATATCAGTCACGGCAGACAAATACATTCGTAATGTTCTTTCAGTATTATATATGCAAATTTCCTTTATTTAGTACGAAGTATATGATAAAAATGAAGAACATTCTTAGTGAATATATATTTTTTCGTAGTTATTTTCATTTTATCTTTAAACATAACTTTTTTGTTTTATACACACATTTGATTTATATCCAAGGATCTTAGTCATAGAAATTATTTTATTTATTTTTCTTCACATCAAAATATAGCTGATATCTTGTTAAAGTTGACTTTAAACACAAATCAAGCAAAAAAAAAAAATAAAAAAAAATAAAAACGTACGAAGCAAAAAAAAAAAAAAAAAAAAAAAACCAAACGTGTTTGTGGGTACATAGAAATTTATATTTGGATATTTGGTAACCGATTTTCGAAAGCTAATTAATTAATATTTCTTATTTGAAGTTGGATTAAAATAAAAAAAAAAAAAAAAATGTTTTAATCACCCAATAAATAGATAATGTTTTGCAATGTAACGGCCTACGCAATGTTAGCTTTAGTTTCTTATTTTACATTTTTACTAGTACGTTTTGTGCACAAAAAAAATGTCACACAAAATTTGTATTAACATTTTCTTACATCCTTCGAAGAGGGAAATATCAAATCATCTGTCTTATAACTTCATTAATGTACAAGTTAGATACATTACTATTGAAACAAACGAAGTTGCCCGTATTGGATATAACGGGTTTCTTTTTCCGCGTTCATACTCAGGTGAAGGTCTTGGCTCTGACCTTCAACTGAGTACGAATGCGGAAAAAGAAACCTGTTATATCCAATACGGCCGATTCTTTTGTGGCAATAGTTACTGTATCTTATACTTTAATAAATTGTCATAATATATATTTATTATTTTATTTCTAATAAAACATGTTTAGAACCAGAAATCATATCATATAAATACATAATTCTAAAAAAAAAATTACAATAAAATACATGAGATTTTGACACATTTTTCAACATTTATTAATCATGTATTTTTTTATTTTTATTTCATCTTTGAATCAAAAAATAAATCCCAAACGAATACAATAGGGAGTAATTTCTCAAGAATATAACTATTTAAGGCAATATGGTGTGAAGTGTTTATAATTTCACTCATTGAATTGACGAATAATTCCAAACCTAATTAGGAGATAATATTACTTTAAGAATTATTTATGAATAGTAATTTTGTTAAACTGCAGGTGTAAGGTGTTATTCGTATATTTCATGGTTGATTGGGCTGTCAAATTTATCAAGTCTATTCTTAGCTAAACAAGGTTCATACGGAGTTTTGTCAAATGATGGCTATGAATATGATAAAACCCTTGAGAAAATTTCAAGTGTTTGCTTAAAGGTGATTGGACGGTAATTACTCAAATGTACAGGTGTTTGGATTTAAATCGATTATTTTAAATATTTAAATTGTTTTACCGGTTGCAGAATATATTTCAAAAGAATTTTATAATGTTTTCTCCAATATGTAATACCTAAAAGTGTTGAATGCAAATATTAGCTTTGCAATGTTGAGAATTGGAAGAAAATTCCCAAGTAGGAATATACCATTGTGGGAAGTCCTTATACGTAAAAGTCAAAACAAAATAACATTAATTTTAGTAGATACCATAAAACTTTCCCGTGCCATTTGAAAAAGAGAAATAAAAATATAGGTTCTATTCGCTTATACAATTTAAAAAAAAATGTTACCACATTTCGATTTTTTTCGTAAAAAGTTCCAACATTTAAAAAAAATCTTTCACGCCGTTTATTGAAATCGTTTCCAGTATTCGAAACCTCTCCCACGATTTGCTAAAATTGCTGGTTTCTTTGAATGATATTGTAATTTGTACTAATAATACAAATACATGACTCGGTGCAATTGTACAGTAACAACAAGACCTCTCTGAGTGACCCTGGTGCTGTCTCAACTTATCCCTAACTTATAAAGTTATTAAAATATGTTAATAAAGTTGAAGTGGGAATTATTTGTGAACAATATGTGGACGATTTCAATTTGAATATATCGTTAGAACTATTTTTAAAAAAGAGAGAATGATTTCAGGAAACTTCGAAAGAGTATTTGAAACTGAGAAACCAGAAAATTGTGGAGAGGAATTGCTAAAGCCGAATAACATAGAACGATTTAAAACAAATGTGTGATCAATCTCAGTAAACTGCAGGAACCATTTACGAAGCAACGATTTGATATAACCGTTTCCAAACTAAGTGAACAGTATTGGTAACCTTTGGACTGTTTTGAAACATTGACAAACGATTTCAGTAACCCTAATGTCTACTACTTAATATGTTTATAATAAGTCCGGAGACTCATTGCAAGTCGAAAGGTCCATGATATTTTAGACCTAAAGATCAGAATAACACGTCTTACTATTTGCAGTGCATAGTTATAATTTACACCACTGGAAACAATCTGAGAAACCAGTAATAGTTTGGGTGGAACCACAAATTACAATGCATGTCATTAACTCCCGAATTACCAATAACGTGACTTTGGAATACTCTCCTTACTCTGAACCAAGTTTTTGTTCTTCCTTATTAATTACCCGTGCTTAAGGAGAAGCTACAAATGTCAAATTTATACTAGAGTGTATATAGCTTGATCTGACCGAGGATCGGACCCAGTCACAAAACTGCACAATCTAGTTTAACACGCTTACCATTACGCCACCGAAGAATACATGTATACGATTGGCAAAAATCATCTGTCAGAATATATATCCATAGCCTGATGTTTCCGCTTTGGCGTCCAATGAAAATACGACATTTTATATTTCTTTCACTTAAATCTTTTTTTTTCAACAACCGTTTATGTCCACAATTAGATAATTGATTGATAAGTTGTTATTTAACGTCAAGTGTGCAGTATTTCAACTCCATCTTCATGCCGAGAACAAGTTTACAAAAGTCTTGTAGACAGAAAAGGTGACACTTGAGGGAGGAAAGAGGGGGGAGGGGTGTTTAATATAGGTTGAAATGTAGATTGTCACAGGTAAAGACATAGACAAAATATAAATGGATAGGATGGAAAATATTTCCCCTGCCACAGGCCACCAACGATCCCTTCCCTCAACTGCTCATTATGGAGCAATATACTCGTTGATAATGATTTGATTAGATTTGATTTATTGTGCTTAGCGCCACTTTCAGCAATATTTCAGCTATATCATGGCGACCAGTTTTAGTGGTGGAAGAAGCCGGAGTACCCGATGAGAACCACCGACCATGGGCAAGCAACTGGTAAACTTTATCACTTGCGGCTGCGAGTCGAATGAACCCTTTTTTGTAATTTACAAAGCCGGGTGCGAGCCCACGCCGTATTTGTGATAGGTTTATATGAGTTGTTAGGTAATCCAACTACCTAACTCATTGAGCCACCATTTTACTCGTATAATATTCTCCAAGCAAAAGGTACACATCTACTTCCCGTTCTAAGGACGAGTTTTGCATTTGATTCCTACCACACAACAAGTGGACGCCTTTTTCGGGGTAGGGGTGGGAATTGTACCTGGCAGAGGAGAAACTATAGTTATTTCTATATGCAAGGGGTTCCCTCTGTTTCCTATCGACACTGAGAGTCCAAAATATTACAATGAAAACTCACTCATTAATATTAACACATAATTTTGTTCTGAATGTTAAAAAAATGTATATTTCATAAACCTCTGTTTGCAAAATCGATGGTTGTTGTCTATTGTTTGTCTGTTCGCTCCAATCAATTATGTACCATTGTTAATTAGTAAATTGCAGGTGCCAGCGGTATATGTCAATACACAAGTTACATAAATGTTTGATCAGTGCTATTGATTATTTCCATACCATATGATCGACAGACATGACTTCTGGTGACCAAATGTTCTTATTTGTTTGCTTATTCCCACTTGGTTGTGCTGCTAATACAATTCATGACAATACTTCATTAATTTTCACATTAGCGCGGGATAAAATGCAGATGTCGCTCCGAATCCCTTTGTTTTTATATCACGCAGACCATCTGCGAGGATTGTAACTAAAGCCTTACAAAAATATAATTCTGCTATAATCAGAATTATTATTGAAAGTCTTCTCATGTTTTCAATATGGAAATCGAATTGAAAAACCCAGTATGATCTGCACATGTGGTCACAGGTTAAGGAATCGGCTATCGTTTCGGCTTTTGTTAAAGACATTGTGGACAATGAAAATAACTTGTACAATACTTAAATACATGTATGCTCACGTGAGATTTTGTAAAAGTTTACATAACTGAAATTTAAATCTTTCAATTAATATGTTTGGTATTACTCGATTCCAGTGTTCATGTAAGCGAAGATCTTGAACTGACGATCTAGTTTGAAACGCTATATACATGTATAAATAATCTTAAGTTTGTAAAGCCATATCAACACATTTATAGACGATTGTTATCGCAGCAACGGAGCTGGACAAATTCTGTTTTATTCTTTTTTATCTATAGAAAATGTTATGTAAAAATTGGAAATTACACCCCTTAAACATACATCCTTATTTTCGAATAATGTTTGTTCTGAAAAAAAATATGTCAGATACCTCACGTTTCTCAATATTGAACTGAAGATCTCAAGAATGATATGATTCATATTAATATCAAGCTTTTTCTTAACCTGATTTTCATGTACTTCAAAATAATTGTTTAATGCAATCTACCGTAGTCCGTTTCGACAATAGCTCATATTGCCCGTTAAAATCGCTAAAATACATCTTTACTATGACATGTCTATGATTTTGATATATTTTATGTAGAATTCAATTTGAAGTGAAAATGATGAACATAATAGCAACATTGTCCCAAGTTTGAAAGTGTGATCCTGTAATGTATGCTTTGTTAATATTAGAAATGATTTGTGGGGAATATGTTTGTATTGATGTAAATCAAAATTGATAACAATTTTGTAACCTTTCAGTTTGTTTTCTTATTTACTGTATTAGTTTATTAATGTCAGTCATACTATTTGCGTCAAGAAGCTTCCCTAATACATCATTGTAATCAAAATCACCAATATGCAGGAATACTTGGCAGATGATCTCAACATAAGCAAACAAAAATTTCAATCTTAACTGGCTTCCTCTGCACCTGTGTTATCGTTGGAAAAACACAATCAGAAAATTATTTTTAATGAACAAACATGGACGCATTCACGATCAATCTCATTTTCGCGTGTCATTTGCACGTGCGCGACATTTGCGACGCATGCACTCCGGCCAAAGAACACCTGCGATTGTATTTTGAGACAATAGAGAAAATTAAGAAAAATCATTGTCATATGCGCCATTATCGAGATCATCTAACGTTGTCGTAGGACATTGTCATATCCTCGTTAGATCTAGGCATCACGTGTCGGTGATGAAATAATCCAATATGTTTTTTTCCTTCAAAATAAGATGTAGTACATTGTTAAGACTTTAGATGGTATGCAATAAATTCCCGGTTCTTATTTCAGAACTAAATGCAATTTTAACTAAATAGAATAAAGACGAAAAGCAAAATAGAACAAAAGTAGGTTTTATTTCGTTCACTTGATTCAATATTGTTGAAAGTGGCGTTAAACACCATAAACCAAACCGCTTCAATACTAAAATTAGCGGAAACAAGAAACGTCAGTTTTCGTTCCGTGTAAAATATTTCAAATGCTCTATTAATGATAATTTTATTGTTTGAGATTTGAGGTTATATCTCCATTACTGATAAAATCTTGACGAGTTCTGTTGTCTTTGTATGGATAACGTTGCAGTTTTGATACTCGGCGACATTTTGATCAATACAAAACACGTGTATGTCTACTCCGGACAGCATCCACTATTCTTACTCCTCTTACCATTGAGGTTATCAAGTTATTTATAGTCCTTTGTGGAATGTTATTCCACTCCTGATATATTGAGCCTGTGTGAGCTGATCGCTATTATTTGGGAGTGTTGACACATATCCTGTCCCTCCTGTCCCACTCGTACTTAAAATGTTCAATTGCTTTAAAATCTGGACTGAAAGCTGCACAAACGAGAACTGGGACATTGCTATGATAGAGAAATTTTAATGACAATCCCTAGCAATGTGCAGTTTCATTTGGCGACACCACTAAGTTACGTTCAAGTACAAGAGGGGAAAGTAAGAGCCCGGGACTTGAACCAGGCTGGTGATTAGATGTGTTTCAAGCTATTACGGACAGACACATGACAGACCCATCCCACGAATCTGTCGTTTTCCTGTGGTCGCCTCACTGGTCACAGTCACTATTTCGACAATCATTAGTTTGACAGTCATTAGTCGACTTACATTAGTCTAGCAATCATTTATCTGACAGTCAATATTCTGACAGTCATTAGTCCAACAATTATTAGTCTGACAGGCATAAGTCCCCCAATCATTAGTCTGACAGTCATTAATCTGCCAGTTACTAGTCCAACGATCATTATTCTGACAGTCATTAGTCCAACAATCATTAGTCCGACAATCATTAATCTGACAGTCATTAGTCCAACAATCATTAGCCTGACAGTCATTAGTCCCCCAATTATTAGTCTGACAGTCAATATTCTGACAGTCATTAATCTGACAGTCATTAGTCCAACAATTATTAGCCTGACAGTCAATATTCTGTCAGTCATTAGTCCGACAATCATTAATCTGACAGTCATTAGTCCAACAATCATTAGCCTGACAGTCAATATTCTGTCAGTCATTAGTCCGACAATCATTAATCTGACAGTCATTAGTCCAACAATCATTAGCCCGACAGTCAATATTCTGTCAGTCATAAGTCCCCCAATCATTAGTCTGACAGTCAATATTCTGACAGTCATTAGTTCGACAATCATTAGTCTGACAGGCATAAGTCCCCCAATTATTAGTCTGACAGTCAATATTTTGACAGTCATTAATCTGACAGTCATTAGTCCAATAATCATTAGCCTGACAGTCAATATTCTGTCAGCCATTAGTCCGACAATCATTAATCTGACAGTCATTAGTCCAACAATCATTAGCCTGACAGTCAATATTATGTCAGTCATTAGTCCGACAATCATTAATCTGACAGTCATTAGTCCAACAATCATTAGCCTGACAGTCATTAGTCCCCCAATCATTAGCCTGACAGTCAATATTATGTCAGTCATTAGTCCGACAATCATTAATCTGACAGTCATTAGTCCAACAATCATTAGCCTGACAGTCAATATTCTGTCAGTCATTAGTCCGACAATCATTAATCTGACAGTCATTAGTCCAACAATCATTAGCCTGACAGTCATTAGTCCAACAATTATTAGTCTGACAGTCAATATTCTGACAGTCATTAATCTGACAGTCATTAGTCCAATAATCATTAGCCTGACAGTCAATATTCTGTCAGTCATTAGTCCGACAATCATTAATCTGACAGTCATTAGTCCAACAATCATTAGCCTGACAGTCAATATTCTGTCAGTCATTAGTTCGACAATCATTAATCTGACAGTCATTAGTCCAACAATCATTAGCCTGACAGTCAATATTATGTCAGTCATTAGTCCGACAATCATTAATCTGACAGTCATTAGTCCAACAATCATTAGCCTGACAGTCAATATTATGTCAGTCATTAGTCCGACAATCATTAATCTGACAGTCATTAGTCCAACAATCATTAGCCTGACAGTCAATATTATGTCAGTCATTAGTCCGACAATCATTAATCTGACAATCATTAGCCTGACAGTCAATATTCTGTCAGTCATTAGTCCGACAATCATTAGTCCAACAATCATTAGCCTGACAGTCAATATTCTGTCAGTCATTAGTCCGACAATCATTAATCTGACAGTCATTAGTCCAACAATCATTAGCCTGACAGTCAATATTATGTCAGTCATTAGTCCGACAATCATTAATCTGACAGTCATTAGTCCAACAATCATTAGCCTGACAGTCAATATTCTGTCAGTCATTAGTCCGACAATCATTAATCTGACAGTCATTAGTCCAACAATCATTAGCCTGACAGTCATTAGTCCAACAATCATTAGCCTGACAGTCAATATTCTGTCAGTCATTAGTCCGACAATCATTAATCTGACCGTCAATATTCTGTTAGTCATTAGTCCCTCAATCATTAATCTGACAGTCATTAATCTGCCAGTTACTAGTTCAACAATCATTATTCTGACAGTCATTAATCCAACAATCATTAGCCTGACAGTCATTAGTCCAACAATCATTAGCCTGACAGTCATTAGTTCAACAATCATTAGTCTGACAGTCATTTGTCGACCTCCAGTGAAAAAGAAACGCTCACTGAAAGTCGGGGATAAAAACAGTTTGAACGTTATAATTGATCAATCAAATGAGTGTGTCAATATTGAACAGTATCTCAGCTACGTCATGACGAAATGAACATTATATAAATAACACATAGCTGAGAGGGTGGTAGAGCAGAATGTTATTCCGAAAAATTCATTGTCAACCGAGGCGAAGCCGAGGTTGACCATATCCAGAAATCATGGGTAGTTTGCTCATTTGCATATCCAAGATGGCGGTTTCTTCAAGCCAGAAATTTTTACAAAGAATTCTTGAAGAAATATTTTTTTCAGGGATGCGGGCATTTTTCTGAGGTGAAATATTTGACATTACACCGGTAGAAACAAGCACAGCAAATTTTAGCTAGATGTATAAATTATTCGCGGTTCCCACACTATTTTAAAAACAAGGCATATTTCTGTGAATTCTAATATAGATATCACTGCAGAATTCAAATCTTAGTCGACTTCTGACCATTTTTGTAATTGTTTACCATGGATGCACACTATTTTCTGAACCAAATAAGGAAACTTCCGGTGTAGATCTATCTCTTTTTTCACACATTATTTGAATAAAATTTGTTTCCACGGTTCCCAGGAAGATTGAAATGGTCAGATTTTGGGAAATGTCAGCTTCTGTAAGTGCCACTTGAAGGGTAACGTTTGTTTTCATTAAAACTCGAATTGTTATCTACTGAAAAATAGTCAATCATTGTCGACACCGGTTTAAATATAGAAAATAATTAAGTCGAGGCTCCATGAAGGGTGAATAAACTTTTTATAATGATACATTTGAATTCGATGAATGTTTATTACACAATATCAACAAAACATTGAATACTTGTAGTAAGCACATTCACAAAAATTAACAATATAAAATCTATATACTAAACGATTTCAATGACACAGTTAATACTTATGTGAGGCAGATATTGAAAATAAATGCACACTATAATTTTTATTTACATATTTTTATTTATTTAATTGATCGTGAAAAAAAGGTACGAGTTTTCATCAGTGTTCATTGATCAGCGTCTTCCAAATATGGTTCAACGTTTATTTGCTGACGTCATACATGACGCGATTTGGCTTATGAATATTCATGAGCAAAAGTACCCTTGATTTCTGGCTATGCAATGACATTTCTAGGGGTAACAATTTGCTCTACCACCCTCTCAGCTATGTGTTATTTGTTTTATTATACTGAATGTTCTTTTCTACTGGTTTCATTCTTTTTTATGATTTTGATGCCCTGAATTTCAATTGCTGTTGTCTTTAAATGTGTTAAGCTGTGATATCGATGATGTGTAATGAATAAGATTACATACATTTTTTGTATTTGTTAATATTTTTCTGCCATTTCGGTGTATTATTTATACAGATGGGTGTTCTTAAATGAAAAGTGAGCAATTTTGTCAGCTATGCCATGTGATAGACTAAATTATCACCCTCTGCCATGTGATAAACTAAATTATCACCCTCTGCCATGTGGTAGACTAAATTGGCACACGCTCCTTATCCAATGAAAAGACAGGAAATTTACATGAAATATAATAAATAAAGATGGAGATTTTTTAAGCTGCTACTCCGAAGCAACAGACTGTCAATAAACTTGGACACATTGTTCTGATTCTAACCCAAAAGTATGTTCTTACTCCGTAATGCTACTTATTTCAGGAGAAGCATCATATTTTAAAAATGTAGCAGTTAGTTTTCTAACACCACGTGCAAGTTCACAGGTGGTTGATTAGCATGGCTGCAAGTACCGTTAAGGCAGATGAGACTCTTTCCCCATCTAATTTTTCGATATGTTTCCCCATGCGAATAATTTCTAAAGGGGAATAAACTTGTGTGGGAAAATGAGATCATGAGTTAGGGTTATTTAGCTTAACGCCACTTTTAACAATATTTCAGTTAAATATCGTGGCGGTCAGTGTTATTGGTGGAGGAAACCGGAGTACTCGCAGAAAACCACCGACCTGTTGCAAGTCACTGACAAACTTTATCACATAATGTTTTATCGAGTACACCGCGTCTGAGCGGGATTCGAACTCACAACGTTAGTGGTGATAGGTACTGATTGCATAGGTAGTTATAAATCCAACTACCGTACGATCACGGCCACGACGGAAATATAACAACGGTCGTATTTTCATTAGGCCTAATAAACACATTTGCTCTGTATTAATGTACAATTAAGAATACGATATAACAAATGTACCAGATCGAAATACAAAGTCAGAAATCACTGATAAAAATGCCAAAACTTACCAACCAATAGAACAAAGGAAAAATGACTGTCATATTCTCGAAGTGATGTGTCAGGCATTGCTTTTTAAACGGTGTTTTCTTGTCTTAATCTGGAGGTAATATACATCGCATTCGTAAAACTCAACTCCACATATGTTTTTCCAATGACAGTCAAAAGGTGTTTCCTAAGTTTCCCCATTTCTCTCTCATTCAGTATATTCTTAAATATATTTCTGGATATGTTCTCCTCATGAATAGGCACAAAATATGCTGGATCTTCAACAACCAACAATCAACCAATATTGCTTTATTTTGGTATTGCGCAAATATGGAACGCCGTTTTGGCATATATTCAAATATTTATTGAGATCTCTAATTAATATGTCAGAGAACTTTTTAATTCATTCAGAAAACTCTCTAAGTGAAATAGAGATATCTCTATAATAAGAACAGAGAGCCCAACAATTCAAACTTAAAGTAGAGATCCCTCTAATGCATTGAATGGATCACCAATGCATTTGGAGAGATCTCTATTTTATTTGAAGAACTCTCTAATTCAATGACAGATATCTAATTCAATTTTATTACACATTGTTACTCTCTCTTCCATATTTCCGAGGTTCATCGAATATTGAAAGGAAGTTATCATACCATGAACAAGCACACAACTATCGTACGAATTTAAAATGTCTAGAAAATTCGGATTATCATAGCTATGTCAATTTTATTTACGTTGCGTGAATTTTGAACAAAGAAGGATAACCCTTTCCAAATCGTCTCTATTGAAAGTATTCATCTATATGACAAGCGAATTCATTAATTTTAGTAAAAAAGGTGTACATAAAACATATTTATTATATAGACACAATTTCTAAAATACTCCATATCTGTTATTTAATTTCCTCCCATGATTCAGTGCTTCCTGTATCGCTTTTGTAAATTGTAATTGTTGTGTAAAATTCATGTTGATCTTCTGTGAATAAGGACGTATTGATTGACAATAAAATTATTTGCATTTGGTATTAATTAGGTTAATAATAATGGGCACTCATTTCTTTTATTCTAAATGCAAATATTGTTTCTTTTTCTACGAAGGTTGTTAACCTCCACAACCGTTATTAAGTATTCTGATAAATGCAATTTCTTTTCCAGATTAAAATTTGTCGAAATTGCTTCAAATCTTTGTTTAAAGAAAGATAACTCTATTTAAAAACTGTTAACATTATTGTTAAAGCACACTTAGTATCCCCAATTTTTTACTCCAATACAAGTACCACTCCTTCCCCACCAATCATCAACGTCATTTTGCATCACTTCCGGTAGGTCCCTTTCATGCAACATCGAGCAAAATCTGCACCAAGTTTTTGTGTTGATCATTTCCCCGTAGCGTCTCCATCTAAAATATTCATTAAATAGACCGTCATCATTGTCTATTTGATGTAAATAATCTGCCAAAAGTTGCGGGGTTGTAAAGTCTTCCACATGTATATAAGATAGAGGAGGAGCTACTTCCTTCATCTCAGATTTAGAAACACCGAGAACAATTGGAATTGCATTGTTACTGAAAAAAAGACAATGCAAAATATAACATAGTAGACAATTTTAGTTTAAATGTGTACTAAACGACACCTTCAACAATATTTCAGTTAAATATCGTGGTTGTCAGTTTTATTGGTGAGAGGAAGCGTACCGTAGTACCTGGAGAATATTACAATATTAATGTTAATCTTTAACGATTGAAAACAACAATAAGAACGACAAAAATGGATTTCTCCTTGAGTAAAATGAATGAACTTCTGACTGTCATATTTCATTTGCGCCAATTCGAAAAATGTCCCAAATCTAATTTTCGCAGATTTAAATACTAGTACATCAGTACTTTTTAATTTCAATATCAATAACTCAAACAGCATCAATCTAATGAAAAAATAGATGTTTGTTGTATCTGTCTTTTGTTTTGCGATGATGCACTAACATCTAACATCTCTTTTGGGGTCGTGTCAGGGTTCATATTATCAACAGACCAATAATCGACGAATCTACTTTTTAAGATAGATAACACGCCAAGAGCTGTTGTTCGATTGGTCAATATAATTAAATGTCTTGCATATGATTGGACGGTCAAAGAAGAATGAAAGGTAACCTGACTAAGTAAAGAAAAATATACAACAAAAGTCTACTTTTGATTAGATTAATACTGTATGCATTATTGATATTGAAATTAAAAAGTAGTTGTGTGTAGAAACGACTGACAATGGCAGGCCCGGCATTATACCAGTTGAACCAATTGCCCCCAATATTGAACCCCGCGCTGTTCCGGTAAATACAACAACACACTTGTTTTACAGAGAGCAATTGGGTTCCGCACCTCCTAAGGCCGAGTTCTGGACAATGGTTTTCGTGCCTGTCCCAAGCCAGAACACACATCATATGTCGTGGTCTTTTTTGATGTTCAGCGAGTTGAAGTGAGAGGTGATTGTTCGTTTTGTTCATCACTGTTTATATTTTATCTTTTTTTTTAAATATAATATACCCTTATAAGGTACATATATGTGAATTATTTGGACATGATTTGTGAACATTTATTATATAAGAACACAAATCTGATCTTAAATAAAAATTGTGATCAGATATAACAATTATTTCTAGTTCAGTATATTGAGGGAAAAGGCTGTAATCAGCTATTGTTTTACCTTGTGTGCTCTTGATAACATTTGTTTTATTTTCATGGAATTGCACAATAATACACAACCCACAAGTGTTTCTGGTGGGTGACGGGTATATATTATGGGTGCTGTAAAATTCCAGTCCCTCGTCAAGTATGGGTATCGAATACGTACAACTAGATAAAACCAATCAAACATGTAGACCCAACTTAGATTTAAGCAATATTTACCGAGTCGCTTGATCAAGAGTACACTCACCTTAAAGCATTCTGTGGCAATTTCTCAGTCATATAACCAAGACATTTTGAATTTTCGAAGACAAGATAAAATTTATAATGTTGTTTTATCATTTCATGGCATTTCTTGTTTTCCCGTTTGCTGCACGATTTTGTTCCACATGCACCAAAAATATCAACATCAATGTATTTGGCTAATTCTCGTGCGTATGTCATACGTCCACTGCTGACCAGTCTGCAGTTTGAAACCATCCATGCCACTTTCTTCGTCTTACCTTCTGCTAAATTAACCAGATCAATTCCATTTTGTAAAGTTTGATTGTAATACAAGAATTTGAAATAAGGTGTTGTTAGAGTGGAATCTCTTCTGTAAGTCATCGTCCAATTTAAGTAGTTTCTATATTTGAACATAGACCGTGTATGTGATGGGGTTTCTAAAGTATACACTGCCCAAATTTGATTACGTGATCGTCGGGGCCATGGTGGCCGTGACGGCATATGAGAGGGATTAGAAAACACAACGGCGTTGGCATCTTTGACTTTCGTTTTATCGTAGGTTACTAAACAACGATCAACAGGACATTTTTCCACAAGAAAATAATCTTGTCCTTCTTTCATATACCAGTTTCTTTGATTTCCGTAAAAATAAATAAGTTTCATAGGTATCTCTTCATTTTTATCCAATGCTAATTTGTATGATTTTGGAATGTGATTTAATTGCAGGTGAATCCTGTCATCAATAGCTTCAAATTTCACCAACGTTTTCTTTGGAAGCAAATCTCGCACTGTGTAGGGACTGTTCGATTTGTCGTAGTTATCACTTGAAGGATGATGCAGTTGTAGTGTATTTTCCTGTACGACATCACTATTTCCTGTTTTATTTACGATCTTTTTCGGGTGAATTTCAATATTTTTCCAAGGAATTTGAGTATTAAATTTGCCACTTGTGTGTGGGAAGTTGAAAACATTCATAGTTATAAACAATCCAGTAGTTATCAATAAAACACTACATATAAAAACCACCAACCTCTGAATTGGTTTGGATTTGAAAAAAATCATCAAAGTTCCCACTGATTTAGAATTATTTTTTGTCACCATAATCACCAAACAATAATAACCATGTTTTATTTTAAGATGAACACACAAACTTCCTGAATGTATTCTGTTTTTGTTGACAAAGATGACCTCAGGGTATTATATCTATGTCTTTGAATGTTGTCATGTTCTTAAGATTTAAAATGGGGACTTCCTTCAATACTTGAAAACACTTGTACAAAGCATGTCTATCATCAAGTATTTAAAAGGATTTTAATCTATTCACAAATTATTACATTTGTATACCAGATTTATAGAACAATACAGTATTATAAAGAAAAAAAAAAGTACCATAAAGGAACCATGCCTTTGACCTTCTACAAGGGCTTGAAGGGGTGCAGTTATTTCCAAATATATGTTAACACACATATATAATAAAAGTTTGTATAATACATATAAAAGATGATATACAGTACAATTCTAGGTCAAATTCCATATATTGCTGCAGTAAATGAAGAAGCAGCATGAAACATATGTTCTTGATCTAGGGTTTGTATTTTTGGAGTTTAACACCACTTTCAACAATATTTCAGTTATATCGTGGCCGAGTGTTCTTGCTCTAATAAGTATACATGGCACCATATACAAATACTTGTATTAACTTTTACATGTACATTTCCCTTTGAAATGCACATTATACAGGTGAGTTTTAATTAAATTGTGTTAATTAAATAGTAATTTGTATTATTTGTTATTTGAAATAGCAACCCCACGATATAACTGAATATTGTTAGAAAGTGACATCAAACACCATAACCCACCCTATTTGAAATATTGGTATGGCTTCTCCTATTCGGGAAAAGAAAAGGAATGTCTTAAGATAATAAATACCAATAGGAGAAGCCATACCAATATGATGGGAATCAACCAAATACTTTTAGAACAATTTTGAAAAATAAAGATGTTATTTTGAAATCCTACAAGATCTGCCATTAAACAAGGATGCTGGCTGATTTTGACTAGATCTAGAGAGGTGTACAATGGAAATACAAACTGCCAACTTAATAGCAATACAACTTGGGTAAAAAGTATTAAACAAATGTTGTGATATATACTCATAAACTAAACAATAGACTCAATGATTAAATGTGACAGTGACAAGCATGTATACATTGGAAAGACATTATACACTGTAGAACAACAATAATTTACAGAGATGAAAGTTTTCCTCTGATCAGCAGATTCCCACTTTTTAGCAATATTTTTGGAAATGAAACGTATCAAACAGCTAGAAATTAAAAGTATTCAGGCACTGAATATGCGGTTCCTCTTTTTTTCATCAACACTGTAATTTAGCAGTCATATGAATTGTAAAATTTATCTGCTAATAATAAACATAAAAGTCATGTGTATTCAAAACTTATCTATTGTAATAAATACATTTTTCAACAGAACCATCCAAGAAGTGGTTGTTGTTTCTGAAAAAAATAATTTAAAAACATTTTCTCAAAAGAATCCTATGGTAATGTTTGTCCTGTGGTTGTTGCCATCTTGCTGATACATATGTAAAACAAATGGAAGCTTGACAAGGGACAATTCAATTATCATTCATGTTTATTTCAGTCCTCACGATGAGCACCGGTCTTTGTTCGGATCAGTAAATTTTTCAATTTTTATATAGATATATATTGAAATAAATTCAAAAATTTGATTCGGAATAGTAAATTAAAATTTTCATTTCGAGAACTGTTAAATTTGGATTCAATCAAGTTAGTTGTTTCGGAGAAAATGCTATTACTTACTTCGTAATAGGTGTCTATATTAAACAAAGTACTTGATGGCAGCCATCTTAGCTCTCTGATCAGCAAAACTAATGTTCATTTTGTAGAGGGTCATTTAAAGTGTATTCAAGTTCAAAGGGGCTGCTGTGATCATATAGTAGTTGGATTTACAACTACATGTGCAATCAGTGCCTATCTCCACTTATGTTGGGAGTATGAGGTGTACATGTATTTGATACAACATTATGTGATAAAGTTTGTCACTGACTTGTTGACAGGTCGGTGGTTTTCTCCTGGTACTCCTGTTTCCTCCACCAACAAAACTGACCGCCACGATATCACTGAAATATTGTTGAGTGACATTAAATACCACACACCCCTGAATGGTTCAGTATTTCCAGAATTTTTTGTTCAAAATATACTCCCCTATTGTCATATGTTAATTTTCTTCCTGCAGTATTGGCCATCCACATGAAAAATTACAAATTTGAAGCATACCATCCAATGATCACTCTACATGTAATTGTCTAAATACAATAAATTTTGTCTTGCATCGAGGTGTTACTATTATTCAGTTCAATGCTGGAATGTTTTTCTTTCAGAAGCAACCGCATCAGTGGCGTAATGGTTAGCGTGCTCACCTCGAGCCCCGGTCGGGTCAAACCGAAGACTATAAAATTGGTATTTGTTGCTTCTCCGCTTGGCACGCAGCATTATGGATAAAAAGCAAAGACTGGTTGGCTTGGAATCAGAATAATGTGTCCGAGTGGAGCGACATGTCTAGACTACCCGCGGAGTGTTGTTGCAGTGAGCTAGCACTATAAAAATCCAATTCAGCATGTTGGTCTAGTACAAAGCAGACCACATCATCATCTCATTGAAAATAAACTTGTTCTCGCCATGATATACCTGAAAAATTACTGAATTGGCCTTAAACAACAATCACTCACTCACTCTTTCAGAAGCGGAATGTTTGTTTGTACCAGCTAATGGATCTAGGTAAATTATAGTCGATAAATCAGATTAGTGTTACTTTCAAGATTTGGTATGCAACAATTTGATTGGACAAGTAAAGGTCACCCAAACAAGACCCATTTTGATGTTACATTAGATCTCTATGCTCAACCTATCAGAAAAGTGGAAGCAATTTCAGACCATATGAGCAAAACACAACATCAATGTATTCTTAATTTAATTTTAATAAATACACTTAAGACTATAAATTTAATGTATAAATAATCATTGAATAAATAAATAAATAAAGTCTTACAAATTCATTGACTGTCATTGTATATAGTTTGTTAAGAAATACACACATCTAAAAATAATTATCTATCAAAATTTAATATTATTTATATTATATTTCTTGTTTTAGCATATCACAGATAAACAACAAAGCAAATAAAACTAGAATCTAACCTTAGCCTGTAATGCTCATTGACATTGGTTATTCATGCACTGTTGGGTGTAATTTTTGTGAAAACTCTTTTTATTCATATTCCCATAGTTAAACAATGTCATGCTTTGTTGGTCAACTTGGATTTTCGATTAATACAAACAATGAAAACTTTGTAAGTGATCATCCAATGACTATTCATGTACAGCTTGTCCTATGATGGTGGCCATCTTGGATTTGATCGATTGATTAATATATTTAATTGTCTTGCATATTTATTGGATAGTTAAAAATGAATGAAAGGTTACATGACAAGACCCCAAAGGTTACATGACAAGACACCAAAGGTGACATGACAAGACCCCAAAGGTGACATGACAAGACCCCAAAGGTTACATGACAAGACCCCAAAGGTTACATGACAAGACCCCAAAGGTTACATGACAAGACACCAAAGGTTACATGACAAGACACCAAAGGTTACATGACAAGACACCAAAGGTTACATGACAAGACACCAAAGGTTACATGACAAGACACCAAAGGTTACATGACAAGACACCAAAGGTTACATGACAAGACACCAAAGGTTACATGACAAGACCCCAAAGGTTACATGACAAGACACCAAAGGTTACATGACAAGACACCAAAGGTTACATGACAAGACACCAAAGGTTACATGACAAGACACCAAAGGTTACATGACAAGACACCAAAGGTTACATGACAAGATCCCAAAGGTTACATGACAAGACACCAAAGGTTACATGACAAGACCCCAAAGGTTACATGACAAGACACCAAAGGTTACATGACAAGACACCAAAGGTTACATGACAAGACACCAAAGAAGATTTTGTTAGATGTTAGTGTATCGCCAAAGAACAAATTTTTAAAAGGCTACAACAAACATCTATTTTTAATTAGATTGGTATAAACATACCTATTTTTAATTAGATTGGTATAAACATACCTATCTTTAATTAGATTGGTATAAACATACCTATTTTTAATTAGATTGGTATAAACATACCTATTTTTAATTAGATTGGTATAAACATACCTATGTTTAATTAGATTGGTATAAACATACCTATTTTTAATTAGATTGGTATAAACATACCTATCTTTAATTAGATTGGTATAAACATACCTATTTTTAATTAGATTGGTATAAACATACCTATTTTTAATTAGATTGGTATAAACATACCTATTTTTAATTAGATTGGTATAAACATACCTATTTTTAATTAGATTGGTATAAACATACCTATCTTTAATTAGATTGGTATAAACATACCTATTTTTAATTAGATTGGTATAAACATACCTATTTTTAATTAGATTGGTATAAACATACCTATTTTTAATTAGATTGGTATAAACATACCTATTTTTAATTAGATTGGTATAAACATACCTATTTTTAATTAGATTGGTATAAACATACCTATCTTTATACAGTGGTTTTTACCTATTTAAAAACATACACTAAACATAAACTAAAGACAACACTGATGACCACTTAACCATGTTTAATCAAACAGATTGATAGTTCTTCATTATCTTCCTATCCTCATTGAGGGGCCGTCATGATCATGATTGCATGGTAGTTGGATTTACAACTAACTGTGCAATCAGTGCTTATCACCACTAAAGTTGTGAGTTCGAACCCCGTTCATGGCGAGGTGTACTGGATACAACATTATGTGATAAAGTTTGTCAGTGACTTGCGACCAAGTCTGTGGTTTTCTCCGGTTTCCTCCACCAATAAAACTGACTGCCACGATATAACTGAAATATTGTTGAAAGTGCCGTTAAACACCATAAAATCAACCAACAACCAACCTATCCTCATTGAGATTTAATTGGACAAAGCTGAAGTTTAAAAAAAAAGGAGTAAATGATAAAAATATGGCACAGACACATTGACGTGTGATTACAATGTGATCCCTATGTAAACATATTATTCTGGCTCTTGGTCTTGTACCACATTCTCCTTTAATACAGTAACATCACATCCACCGACTTCTAGTAACTTTTCCAACTTCACAGTAATCTGAGATGGATCACATACTAATGATTTCAATGTTTTCATAGCTTGTAAACATTCTACGCTGCTAGGTGTCAGCGATGTACACAAATTGATGTTTATATGTTTTAGATTGTGAAGTCCTGATGCCAGAATGGAAACCCCAGAATCAGTTATTTGAACACTATGTCGTAGATTTAAAACTTCCAACTTAGACATATAACGTGTAATATGATGTAAAATTAAATCGGTACAACCACAATAAGCTATTTCTAAAGTATGTAGATTGGTCAGTTTTGTTGTTATCTTTTCCAATCCCTTTTCATTTATTCTGTAACATCCATTTAAATTAAGGACGTTTAAACTTGTTATTTTAGAAATATCATCCAGGTCATGGTTATCTATCCTTGTCGTGTGTTCCATAAATAACGTGTGTAGATTTGGTATAATGGTGTGTACATTCTCAAACCATCTGGGTTTCCAGGAACAATGGTTTAATTCAATAGTGGACAAACTGGCAGGTAACCCCATCTCAAGGTTGTGTAGTTTGCACAGATATAATGAAATGTGCTTGATGTTTGGGCACCGCTCATTCAAGTCTTTTAGCATAGCATCAGACAAAGTGTTTTTATCTCTATTGTTCCCTGAAAATATTAAATATTAATTTTTTCATATAATAAGCAAAATGGGAAAATTCATATTGAAAAAAAATATTATGAAATATTTTCAAATAATTATATATCACATACATTTAGTGGAAACCAGTTATTTCAAACTTTGTTATGTCGTCTCCATGGATACGATAACACAAAGTAAAATTTTTGGCTGTTCAGATAAGTTCGGCTAAAATTATCCCATATAACAGGAATACTCTGATACGAAAAATGTAATATGTTTCTTCAACTTTGTTACTACAGCATCGGTGGTGTAATGGTTAGGCATGCTCACCTTGAGTGTGGTAGATCTGGGTTCGCTCACCTTGAGTGTGGTAGATCTGGGTTTGCTCACCTTGAGTGTGGTAGATCTGGGTTCGCTCACCTTGAGTGTGGTAGATCTGGGTTCAAGCTCTGGTTGGGTCAATCCAAAGATTATAAAATTGGTATTTGTTGATTTTCATTAACATAATGACTACAAAATTGTCTTCACTCTTCATACCAAATTTTAAAAGAATCTTTTATGGTCGCCACCATGACTTGGTTAACCATTACGGAATATCTGTGTCACAAATGACCACGGATATGTTCCACTTGTCGCAAACACTTTTATGTGCCTACATGTACCTCATTCATGGCTTATAATTGGGATTGTAACTAGAGTAACACGATGGGTGCCACTACTGGAGCAGGAACTGCTTACCGTTTCTGAGTGGGGTTCGTGTTATTCGATCTTTAGTTTTCATTGTGTTGCTTTGTGTATCGTTGTTTGTCCTTTTGTCCTTTTTCAATTGGTTATTGTGTTGTCTGTCCTTCCATTTATGGGTTCTGATTCCCGCTTTGGTATCTTCAAATTCTTCCAACAGTTGACCAGTAAATATATTAATGATTTTAACATTAGTCACCTATGAATTTACTTACTATCTAACCCTCCTCTTAATTTTAAGGTATGAAGACATTCTGAGAAATGAGATTTGATGACTTTCCACATTTTCTTGAGATCTAATCCATAAGGTGATAAATCCACATGTCTCCACAGTGAATTGTCTCGTGCGATTCTTCTCCATCTTCTACAAACTCTAAAATTATAAGTAACAAAAAAAAGTTTAACTTCCTTACATTATTACTAAAACATGACAGTAGTTTCCTCTTATAAGACCACAGGGCTGTCATGGTCATGATCGTATGGTAGTTGGATTTACAGCTATCTGTTCAATCAGTGCATATCACCACTAAAGTCATGAGTTCTAACCCCGTTCATGGCGAGGTATACTTGATACAACATTATGTGATAAAGTTTGTCAGTGACTTGCGACAGGTCAGTGATTTTCTCCGGGTACTCTGGTTTCCTCCACCAATAAAACTAACCCCCACAATATAACTGAAATATTGTTGAAGTGGCATTAACCAAACCAAACCAAAACTTAAGATTAACTTGATTACATTATTACTAATACATGACAGTAGTTCTTATGGGGGGGGGGGGGGGGGGGGGGGGGGGGGGGGGGGGGGGGGCAATGAAAAAAGTAGCTTTATAAGAAGATGGCCTCTGTTGAGAGGACAATTAAGTACTACATTGTATTTACTATATCAGTGCATCTGAACTTTGACCTGATACTGGGGGTGGTCTTTGGTAGAAAGGGCCTTATAAGAGGATGACTCCGGTATAAAGCTTCCATTTCTCTGTTTATAGCTATTTTTGGCAATTCTTCTCTACAATTCACTTGATTACTTATTCCAGAAACATGTCATGCACATTAAATTTGATATCTACGTTTTTATTGTATCAAGTGTTATACATGTTATTATGTTTTGTCACAGAAGATGTGAAATAAGTTTGGGACTTTTGACTGTTAAATTTTAGGGTGTTAATTTACCCTCCACAAAAATTGAAGAATAGTGTGCAAGTGTGAAGGATTGATTTGAGCAATTTTTCAGCTATCTGCATATCATTTGATAGAACAAGTTAACTTTTTTTAGGAGAAGATGATTTGGACTATACAATCATACTAGGCTGGATTTTAATAGACCTATCTTACTGAAACATGTCATCAGGTAGACATGTTGCTACATATTGACACATTATTCTGGGTTAGGGTTATGGTGTTTAACACCACTTTCAACAGCATTTCAGTTATATCGTGGCGGTCAGTTTTATTGGTGGAGGAAACTGGAGTACCTGGAGAACCACCGACCTGTTGCAAGTCACTGACAAACTTTATCACATAATGTTGTATCGAGTACACTTCGCCATGAACGGGGTTCGAACTCACAACTTTAGTGGTGGTAGGCACTGATTGTACAGGCAGTTGTAAATCCAACTACCATACGATCATGATCACGATGGCCCCAGGATTACTGAACAGACCTCTGCTAGTGCTAAAAAGGTAGCAAATCAAAGACAAATATGAGTGAGTGAGTGATCATTGTTTAATGCCAACTCTGCAATTTTTCAGCTATATCATGGCGAAAACAAGTTAATTATCAATGAAATGATGACAAGATCCGCTTTGTACTAGACAAACACCCTTAATTGGATTTTTATAGTGCTAATCCACTGAAACAACAGTCCGCCGCGGATAGACAGGTCACCCCACTCGGACACATTATCCTGATTCCGAGTCTGCTCTTTCTCTTTAATGCTGCGTGCTTGGAGAAGCAAAAAATACCAATTTCTTCAAGTCTTTGGTTTGACCCAATTGGGGCTCAAACCCTCGATCTACCACACTCAAGTCAATGCGAGCATGCTAACCATTACACCACCAATAGGCAATACGGTTTCGAAGACAAATAAAATTAAAATTAGTTAAGGCCATGAGAAAATGATTGTCGGTTTCCCCTAACCCCACCGGGTCAAATTTTTACTGCTGGGTTGTTATCTTTTATTACTAATAAATAAAATAAAATAAAATAAACTCTGGCCGTGTGTCTTCTACTCAGTGATATGAAAATTTTTGTTATCGTAAACAATTTCAGTCTATATTTTTCCACATGTCAAGGTCATTGATCTAGATCGCCAAAGCACTTACGAGATCGGTAAAATGACCATGATCTAAAACGTGTATGTGACGTACAGTATGTATAAAATGGCCACCGCCAGTGTGCCCAGTGGAACC
The DNA here is from genome assembly GCA_963383655.1 of Bathymodiolus septemdierum. Lineage (NCBI taxonomy): Eukaryota > Metazoa > Mollusca > Bivalvia > Mytilida > Modiolidae > Bathymodiolus > Bathymodiolus septemdierum. Next base: position 95,490,649 of record OY726518.1, read on the forward strand.
ATTCTGGCTGTTCATTTACAGAAATGTTCGCATTTATCAAACGAAATAGCAAAACCTTTATGATATATTTTCTAACCTTCACGGGAAAGATAGCAAAACCCTGATTTGCAATCTCTTGAGAAAAAAAAAAAACAAAAAAAAAAACCTGCCTGCCTGCCCTTAAAAATTTTACATGGCCTAAAACATGTAAAGAAATCATGTCTTAATTAGCAATGGTTTAATCTATTATGATTTTTGAGTGAGTTGCTTATTAATATGCGAGCGTAAGCGAGCTCTTTATGGTATAAAATGTGTATTTAGGATTTTTTGACAAACATGGCTGCACATACTGATGAATAAAAAAAAAATTGACGCTTTGTAAACACGTTCCGTGTAACACTAATGAAGATCTTCTTAACATAAAGTGCAAAGGTGATCCTGAAGTCTAGTACCCTCTCTCGTACGTCCGACACCACTGAAACCCGGAACCCGTGTGTAATAAGTCATTTTGTTAGCTTGTTTTACTTATATTGATATTTTTTAATTTATTAAATCTCTTCTGACATACTGACAAGAATTTTTGCTTCTACGCGGAAGTTAACTAAGGAACGACAGCTCGATTGAATGAGACTAGATTCGGCCCTAAAAAAAAGTCGTCCCCGATATATCTCGACACTTTTTGATGCACTGGATGAATGTGAAATTGCCAGATAATTTTCAGATTCGCGAGCATTCATGGCCGTGCCGGTTTCATATTAGTACACAATCAGTGAGTAGCACAATGATAATAAACAAGTGACCTGGAGCAAGTCCCTGTATGAAAAATAATGTATAAAAATGGATTATCTGCCCTTTGGCTTTGCATTAAAATATTCTTTGCTTTTTCATTTGGTCAAACATGTTTAACAGGTAGGTCCTAAATGACCAATTTTTGGGACAATAATTCAACTCTTTATTTACCTCCCACTCAAACACAATTCTTTAACAGGTAAGTAATTTAAAATATCTAAAATAAGGTTATCAGGAAGTAAATCAAAGTGTGCCATTTTGATCAGTTTACCTATAAACTTCCCGAGGATAGATACTTGTATATAATAGAAAACACGTAAATGACCAAGATTCATGACAGAATAAAACATACTATAATGATAATATTAAAACCCGTACATGACAATTTTAACATTTTAAAATTAAAATATAGACACATCTCTTTCAATAAAGACATGGAGAACAAACGTTCTTTCTTTCCTTGTACTTTTCTAATTGGGACAAATTACCAGAAACACTAGCTCTGTCATCAGACCTTGAATCCTTCCAAAAAAATATATATACAGTATATTTACTAAATATAATTTTCTAAAATTGCTAATTCCCATTAGTCTTGAAATAAATGATACAACAGATACAGATAGGTATGCTTCATGTCTTGACCTATACCTCGAAATTGACAGTGAGGGGGTTTAAGAACGAAACTTTATGACAAAAGATCACGGTGATTTCAATTTTCCCATAGTTGTGAACGTTCCATTTAGGTGTTGAAACATTCCAGCAGCACTTTCATATGGAGAGTGAACATCTCAGTTGATCCGATATTCCAGAGCTTGTGGTTGTTATGAGGATTTCCTTAATAGATGGTTGCTGCTAACAAGGAAATTTTTCGTTTTTCGTTCTTTCTTTGTTAGATTCAACAGTTGGCCAATGAATCATATTTTTTTTTTACTTTTCTTATGGTAGCCATCCAAGATTTCATTCCCAATATATTATGACTTTTAGTGAGGGACCGACCACTTAACTTGAAAGGAGCTATTTAAAGGCAATATATTATGACTTTTAGTGAGGGACCGACCACTTAACTTGAAAGGAGCTATTTAAAGGCAATATATTATGACTTTTAGTGAGGGACCGACCACTTAACTTGAAAGGAGCTATTTAAAGGCAATATATTATGACTTTTAGTGAGGGACCGACCACTTAACTTGAAAGGAGCTATTTAAAGGCAATATATTATGACTTTTAGTGAGGGACCGACCACTTAACTTGAAAGGAGCTATTTAAAGGCAATATATTATGACTTTTAGTGAGGGACCGACCACTTAATTTGAAAGGAGCTATTTAAAGGCTATGACTTTATCCCTGAGTCAAAAATCTTTTATTTCTTTATTGTAAAGCGACGAAATAATTGGTCCAAAACACACCATTCTTTGATCAGGAAAATAATCTTGAATCAGAATATTTATTTCTTTCAATTTTCTTGCCAAAATATGTTTACTCAGAAATTCAACATACTATTTTTGGAGAAAAAAATTCATAGCCCCTTTCTAGTTAAATGGGCGGTACAGAAATATCTCCACAAAAACTCTTACTAAAAGTATTTTTTTTTAGCATTTAAACGTCTATGGGAATGAAAATAAGTCACAAATACATTTGCATAGTATGTTGATGTGCTTGTGTGTGTCTGTCTATGTTTTACCTAAGATTCCATACTACGATGTGGTTGATTCCACTGATATATATATATATATATATATATAACCATTTTTGATGTAGACAAAATGCAAAAATATTTCTAGTGAAGTCATTTGACTGTATCATAGGGTCTATAGATTTATCAAACCTTGCTCCAAAATATTTGTCTAAACTGCAATAAGAAAATGAAATACAAACATTAAAACCACGTTCAAGCTTAAGGTGGCAGAAGTAATTTGCTGTTTGTTAAGACATGCACTCAAAGTTGCTCAGTTCTGCGAAGTCAATTTTGGTCATAGATATCCTCATGAGTAGCAAATAGTAACCCTAAACGACGTTTTTTCTTCATGACAAAGGAATCAATTACTTTCTCAATGTCAATTTCCCAAAGTTTATTGCAATGTAAGACTGCAAGACTAGAAAGCCTCTAGTGGGACAGGGTGTATTTTATCATAATAATAGTTTTATTTCATAATTATGTATTCGGTGATTAATTACTTCGCGTATGTCTTAAATAAAATTTTTCAACTTTTATATAATTACTTTTATATATTATATTAATGAATTATCAAATGAGCTCAAATTATATATCTTATTAAAACAACTCTAGTATATTGATTATATAAAGACACACCTAGATTAACATGATTGGTATGTCACATGCTTTGGAATCATTTCTTTCCTTGGATATTCTTATCATGCTTTCCATTGGTTCAAAATTCCGAATTTCGGAAATTTTGACGTCGACCGGACGTAAGTTTTAACTCTTCTCATAAAACTAAAGCTTCTCTCAGCTGCTGCTGTTGTGATTGGGTATAAGGCGCCGTTTGTCGCTGTCAGAGTTTCCGAAAGAGTTGATGGTTCAAGTTGGGATCAGATGTTTCATCGCTAACTATCCACCTGTCTATTTCGAAATTGCGCGATGTCATTAGTGGTAAGGTCGTCTCTAAATGCGTCAAATAATGTGTTCACAACGCCAGATTTCATATCATTTAGCTTCAGTGCCTATCACCACTAACATTGTGAGTTCGAATCCCTCTGAGGCGGCGTGTGTACTGCATACAACATTATGTAATAAAGTTTGTCAGTGACTTGCGGCAGGTCGGTGGTTTTCTCCGGATACAAGATACACATTTATTTAAAGTCGGAGCATAAAACATACAACATAAGCTCTGAAGACACTCCGGTTTCCTGCACCAATAAAACTGACCACCACGATAAAACTGAAATATTGTTCAAAGTGGCGTTAAACACCATAATCCCAATTGGGATTAGGTACTGGGCTGAAACTCTATTTTCATTCGACACTCGATAGTTCGTTCACAAGATGATGAAAATGACAAAAACATTTTGCGTTTCCAATACTGGCTAGGTGTTTCTTAATTTATTTATTAAAGCAAAAATTTATGTGAAAGCGATGTGGATGCACGTGCATCTGTGCCTATGTGTAGCTATACCACTGAATGATACCGCGTTTCAATGTTTTATTGAAAAACTTTATCTGAATTTTTCGATTACCACTATACAAATCTAGTACATACAATAGACCATAAGCTATGCAGCGCTCTATCTCAGTCTTGGTATTAAAGCAAGTGCGTGTATCAATAACGTACTCATAAAGATACAGATAGGTCCAATATTATTTCACGACACCACTTAAAAAAATTTAACTTCCGGACACCGGGATCACTATACACCTTCTAGGAAAATCCATAATATGGTGATTATCTCCCCTATAAAATAATGTAAACATTTGCACGTGTGATTCTGACATGATTTCATAAAACATGCAGGTTTCCAATCCAAACAATGTGAAAATATACAATCTTAGCGCTGGAAAGTCTTTACCTCAGGTAAAAAGATAAAAATACTATTCTATTTATTGATCAAACAGTATGTAAAACCCACAGGCACCTGTTTCTGGTAAAAAAAATATCTAGATACTATTTTTTTTTACCAGAAACAAGTGCCTGTGGTAAACTAGTCCGAGAAAACCAGACAGGACTGAAGTGTGTAGACTACACAGTTACACTCACAGCCAGACACAGGACAGGTACATCTTCACTACTTGTTGCTGTGGACAGGATCCCCTTTGGTACTGCTCATATGGTACTGACATAGGGTGCCACAATATATTTGTTTATTTGCTGTTTTATTTCATTTTTTCATTGAATTTATCGAGTTTACTATCAAATGTCAGTTATAAAAAATCTACACTTGTGCGGATTGTAGACTGTAGTAAACTGGATATATTCAATGGGGAAAAAGAAAAAAAATATAACTGTAAATTATAAAATATACATGTATATTACGAATTTAGTTTGTTACACATATTTTCATTGGTTCTTCAGCCCTGAATGTCAGCATATATTTGGAAAACAGACGGGATATATATTTCAGTCCCCAAAAACGATTAAAACATGGACGACAAAACATTACGCTTCACTGAATCAATGGTATAATACGGAATAATAAATGTATTTTTACCAAATTAAATGCTGTTCTTATACTCAAAACGGCTGCATGAACAAACAAAATATTACAACGGTTAATTCCGTCAGAAATACCTGATCGATTCAGCAAACTCCTATGTTCCACGGCTGTACCATAACAAATAAACAAAACGTTGAACCTTGAAAAACTTTCGACGTCATGGGGCCACACCAAGGTTTTATTTACATGTAGTTAACATTTAAATTATTGAAACTGTTTCGCAAACCCGTTGTTTTGTCATGTGATATATTAATGTTATATTTATTAAGTTTATAAAATTTACTACATATGAAACTGTATTGATTTAGAAATTTAGTACAGTATTTTCCTTCATGAGACACCCTATACATGAAATATGACGTGACATATATTTTGACGTCATTGAAGAATGACGTCAAAGGTACGGAAACGGACATCTAGAGATACGAAAAATGAAAATAAAAGAGGCAAATTTATTTAATACAGTTGGATGTTGTATTTAAAAAAAAGGTTAATTTCCGGCTTATGATGTATATAGATCCTAAGCTGGGAATGTCACATTATATACCCTGTCTGATAGCTGAATAACATATAATATATATATTGGGGCACCATATGAGAGGTACTAAAAGCGATCCGTTGTAGACTACATCACTAGAGCACAGGAGTTTGTAGTCCAAGATTCCTCTGCCGTCCGACGGCTTTTTGTTTGACTTGCTGGAGCCGTGGGACGTCAGAGGGGTACAGGACGTTTCGGCCATAGTACCAGTTCGGCCACACTATATAAAGACGTTTCGGCCATGGTTTTATTTATGTGTTATTTATAACAATATTATGCATTAATAATCATATTGAATACAAAAATAAATAATAAAATTGAGAAAAACGATATAGTTTAGCAAATATTATCACTATTCTTCTCTTCCCAATTGTGGCGATGTGCAGGTCCACATGAAGAGAAGAAACCAAAATCTACCTTTTACATAGTTTTAGGTCTTATAAATCTAGATTTAATAACCATTTTCAGTACTTTATTTAAAATTTTTTTTTATTTAACAAATATTATCATTATTCTTCTTTTCCCAATCGCTGCCATTTGCAGATCAACACGAAGAAAAAAAGTCATAATCTACGATTTACTTAGTTTTGAGTGTTACCTACATTGTATATGAAAATCTGGAATTAATCATCATTTTCTGTATTTTATTACCAAATTTTTTTATTTAAAACGATATATTTTAGCAAATATTATCATTGTTCTTCTTTTCCCAATCACGGCGATTTGCAGATCTGAAAATCGCGGCAATTGAGAGAAGAAGAATAATGGGGCCCTGATTTGGTTAATAAACTTATTTCTATATAATAATTTTTTCTTATATTAATCATGAAATTTCGGAATATTAATTTTTTAAACCATTTTATGATTAATGATCAATATAAACTAGATATTGTAGATCGACTTGTTAATTGTAAGACAATAAAATGTAATTATGTTCATTACTTCATGATAATTAGCAATTATTTATTCTTTGATCTGACTATCTCCTGCATAAAAAAATTCAAATATTCATAAATTTGTCACAAGAGTAATCAAAATGATCAATTTTATAATTATTATAAACGGGAGGGTTTAAAACCGGGACAGGTATTTATTAGTAGTTTATACTATAGGTATAACTTTTGAACGGAATGAGATATTTTCATGATGTAAATTCCATGATAAAGAAGAGATTAAAGGCTTTAATTTGATATAACGTTTTTTTTTAAATATTGACATTTGATACCCTAAATCGTGGCAGGACACTACAGTATTTTTCAATCGTGGAAATGACAATAATTTGTATCAAAATATTTGTTTTGATCACGTATAACTCTTTTAAATCAAATGTCTGTCAAATAAATGTTACACCATTTTAAAGCTTATATCTCAAGGATTAATAATATGTATAGTTTATTATTTTTGGATAAATACTTTTTGAGAAATCGTGGCAGGACAGTGGACAGTTCAGCTTCAAAATCGGACATTCAGTATGTCATTTCTTAAAAGTAAAAGTCGACTATTCATTGCAAATATCGAACATCATATAAATTTTGATTGATACAAATACAAATTAGAACTGTATAATCAAATAAAATATATTAAACTAAAGAAAGTTTTTGAGTTTTCATATTATATTGAACTAATTTCGTGATTGTAAGCGACCCGACCGAGATCGTTTGATATTGTCTGTAAAAACTGACTATTTTGTTGAAATTCATGAGAACATAATGATAGAGAAGCTAATAAATCATTAATTATTCATAAAACATATAATATGCATTTTAAAACGCCATCTAGACGCCAATATGATATGCGTATGTGTAATTACCACGATTACTATAAAAATAATTCCCCTAAGAATCGATATTAAAAAGTACAGACTAAGACACTCGGTTTTTTCATCCATACTAACTTATGAAAATAACAAAGTATATAAATGGTCAGTCATCTTGACACCAATATGTAATGCGCATATGTATCACTGTGATGTGTATTACCATGATTAATTAAAAAAAATCCCCTAATAATCCATACTAAAGTACAGACTACGACAGAGCTCCAGATAATTTTCAAGTCCAAAGGGTAATTACTCCCTACTTTTGGTGAAAATGATGGGTATTTGCATATTTCCTTTGCACTGTTGTACTCTCTACTTCAGAAAAGATTGCTTACATGTACACTTTTAAAATTATGTTTGACACAATTGTTATTCAATAAACGCAGGATGCAAGTGAACTGTATATCTCTGTTTAATTTGACACGATTGCGTCATGTTTATTAATAAAATGTTGTAAATATTTTGTTTTTTGCTTGTTGACTTCGGCAGTTTTCACAGCCGTGTTGATAATGTCATCAATGATTCCTTTAACTATACTGTCACTAGACACAGATGAAACTGTCAGGAACTTAAGCATAGAATTTTCCGTAGCACGCTTATTCATGTTCTTGCTCATTTTCAACGAACAACGTGTTCCCAAATTTACTTTCGTTTTAGTTCTTACTTATTACGTAAACCGCATTTATTTGTAATATTGACCGCGATTGGATGATTTATCGTAAACATCCAATCAGATCTCTTTTGACATCGATGCTTAGAAAGGCAAGCAGTCGGTATCCCTCAGAAGTAAACACTCTCTTCTTCGACAAGTATAAAGGGACGTAATTACGGTGAATTTCTCAAAGACAAAAATGTATTGTTATGTACACGACTGTACAAGTACGCTCCGAATTTGGAAAGTTTGCTTACACAGCAATATGTATGGGTAATATATACACTCTGATCTGATAATACATGCGTTTTCACTCGTTTTCATAGCGTAAAAAGTGCAAATACGCAGCTTATCTGGAGCTCTGCTACGACACTCAGTTTCTTCATCCATACTTATTAAATATAAACTATGGCCGAAATGGTTTGTGGACGAAACGTACTATGGTCGAACCGTAGTGTGGACGAAGCGTCTCGAAAGCCATCAGAGCGCTCTCCAAAACAGCCGCTGCAACTCTGTGTCGGCACATTTCCACGTTTCGTGGCTATCGGATTTTATTTTCTATCCGAAACCCTTATATAAATCGCTTCACCAATCATTTTTCTATTCATTCATAACCATCTTACCCTCAGAAAGTGGTGTTACACTCCATTACAGCACGATTTTGCCTTAGATCCTATGATTTCGTCATTTCACTTCCATTTTGACTTTTTTTCAAACATTTGTCACGTGACTCCAGAAAACTACGATTACCGCAATGTATCATGGGAGATGATTTGCATATGAACAAACAAAACAAACAAACAAATATTTTTATTGCCAATCATAGACACCTGTTAAGGCGGAACCATTAACATAAAATTTAATACAGTTGATTACATTGATTGGTAATGATTTTAACAGCAATAGTGAATTACAGATAACCATAAGAAAAAAAAAAATCTTAGCTTGTCCAAAAAGGGGGGAGAACGTAGCACATGTTCTTTCTGAAGCCCATGGGTAACACTGCCATTGAATCTTTTCTTTCCAACACATTTTGTATTATTTTCTTCTGCTCTGATTTGAGCTGTAGATGGAACTGTTTGTTTTGCAGAATACTCTTAAATATATTGTCTTCCATGTGATTTGTATGTTGTTTACGTAGTATATGCAAATAATTTGGCACGTTGCATTAAGTAGCTCCCATCATGCAATGCGTTGCTGTCATCATTCAGTTAGTATCACGAGATCACGTTTGTAGATTCCAAAATGGAAGTGAAATGACGAAATCATAGGATCTAAGGCAAAATAGTGCTGTAATGGAGTGTGACACCACTTTCTGAGGGTAAGATGGTTATGAATGAATAGAAAAATGATTGGTGAAGCGATTTATATAAGGGTTTCGGATAGAAAATAAAAATCTGATAGCCACGAAATGTGGAAATGTGCCGACGCAGAGTTGCAGCGGCAAATCCGCTGTTTTCCTTATAGAGTGTGCACTGACTTCCCACTGCTTCAGCAAGTCAAACAAAAAGCTGTCGCACGGCAGAGGAATCTCGGACTAAGGAGTTTGTTACAATTGAATTGTTATGAATATTTTTTTTGTTATAAGCAAGTGAGACTAGCAGGCCCACGATCTACAATGTTGTAGTATTAAGAGTAGGTGTGACCCAATAAGTGAGCGATAGATAGGCTAGGCTAGTCACAATGTCATAGAACTTTCGTTTAGACCAAAAATGTATGGACAGTCACTCCAGGAACATGTAACTAACTATTTTTTGTTTTCCAAATTTCTGTTATAAGGCTTTTCAAATATATTGAAGATTACCATTTCATTATTTGACAAAAATCTCAATAAAACTGAATCTTGAAAAAAACTATGCATTTATCAAAAAAATATCTTAATTGGTCTAGAACATAAAGATACTTAAAATCAGCGAAATTTATGTAATATTTTTTCTGCGTAAACATCTGATAGAAAAGACATGTTTGCATCCAGAGTACATTTCTGATTTAAATATAGAAGGGGGCCGTCGTGGTTGTGATCGTATGGTAGTTAGATTTATAACTACCTATGCAATCAGTACCTATCACCACGGATGTTGTGAGTTTGAATCTTGATCAGGGCGAGGTGTACAACATTATGTGATAAAGTTTGTGAGTGACTTGCGACAGGTCAGTGGTTTACTCAGGGTCCTTCGCTTTCCTCCACCAATAAAATTGACTGCCACGCTATAGCTGAAATATTGTTGAAAGTGGTGTTAAACACCATCAAACAAACAACAAACAAATATAGAATCAGGTGGGTATGGTAAAAAAATGTATTCAAAACCACTTTCAACAATATTTCAGTTATATAGGGGCATTAATTAATGAGGGGCTGTCATGGCCGTGATCGTGTGGTAGTTGGATTTAAGACTATCTACACCACTAACGTTGTGAGTTCGAAACCAGCAACAACATTATGTGATAAAGTTTGTCGCTGACTTGCGACAGATCATTGGTTTTCCCTCAGGGATTCCGGTTTCCTCCACCAATAAAACTGACGGCCACGATATAGCTGAAATATTGTTGAAAGTGGCATTAAACACCATAAACCAAACTAAAACCAATTAATTAATGATAGGTTTTTTTCTAAATTATTACTACACACTTGTATGATTATAGATAATTAAAAAGAGATTTAAAAACAAGTTGTGTGAGATGTTTTTAGAAGAGTGGTTTGTGTTCTTCTAGACACATGGGAAAAAGGTGATTCAAGTTGTCTTTTGAAAACTGGTCAGATTCATAATTTATTGTCATTTCCAGTAATTCTTCCACTACATTATGCCTACTAATCTTTTAGAGGGAGTATTTGATCTGTCTAACCCTCGTTTATGGTAGATGTCTCTGGAAACTTGTTACTTAAATGGGTAAGCACATGACTACACCCAGACCCCTTGAATTGATGAAGGACTTACCACTGACACTATGCACTGTATCAATATTAATTCCATAAGGTCAATGGGAAGAAAAAGAAGGCTTCCAATTCAAAAATTGGCAAAAATATGATATACAGTACATCTGTACTAATCAATATTATTATTGTTTGTAATTGGAGTTGTCTCCCATTTATTGTTTGCTGGTAATTAGTCCTTTATTTGTAAATAGAACAGTTCTATTTCTCATTTATGACAGAGTGCTCATTAGTTGAAGTATAACTCTTTTGGATTTCTTATATTAGACTATTAGATCAGCTGATCCAAAGGACCATATGAGCCACTGTCATCACTTTATGTCCGTCACTGTCTGTTGCCATCGTCCATCATTGACAGTTGTCAGTAAGCTTCTTTTTTTCTGAAACCACAGAGTTAAGTGAACCTAAACTTGGCAGGAATCTCCATTGGCTAGACCTCTACTAAGTTTGTGATGTTTTTGCCATTTGGAAATTCAAGATGCATGCCAGGTTCAAAATGTGCTGTGATTGGCTGAAATTTTCATAAATCTTCTTGAGATAAATCACACAACCTTATATATAGAATTAATACATTATGTAAATGATCGTTGGATAGTTCTTTACCAAATTTGTATTTTGTTTCTGATCTGAGCTGCAAGATGGCTTTTAGTGTATTTATATAAAATTTTCCAACTTACAACATTTTTAATTTTTGTATTAGAGTTCAGTCATTTTTTTCGATATCAATATGTATTAGTAATATGTTTTGCAATCAAAATTTCAATTATAATTATATTCTGTTAATGAAATTGCTACAGAACCAGCAAGGCTAATTGATTTCACTGAATGTTTTATACGTCTTCTATTCAAAAGCTTCTTATATTCCAATTTATTCTACATGTAGAATACTAGATAAAATATGCCCCCATTACCATATGTAAATTTGACATAATAAACAAGCTATTGTAAGAAAATCTGACCCAAAAAATCTGATTAGATATTATTATTTAGGGGTACTTTCAATTTCCCCAACTGGTGATCAGAGAGAAAATTTTCATGCGAGCGATCCAGACTCAGCTCTCTGAGATTCTGGTTTACGTCTAAAAAAAGCATTTATACATTCATACCACTACATACAAAAAGTGTTATAGCAAATCTGCTATGAATAAATCTAGCTTTTTAATATTATGAAATGGTAATGATAACTTTAATAAGATGCTATGTTTAATTTTTTCAGTGGTTGTCTGACAGAAGAAAAAGGTCACTTCAGAAACAAGATGTTGGTATGTAATAATAGTGATTTACTATTCTACTGGTCTGGTATTTTTACTGGAGTAATATTTCTCACCCCTTGCATAAAGTAGTCCGTTAATTTATTGGAATTTTTTTTTCTATCTTGCCCAGGCTCCTGGGTAAGACAAAGCTACACACGCTTTTTCCCACAAAATTGTTTTCCGTTGTTGAAGTAAATTGTCGATTTATCGATATACATCCATGTCTTGACAGTATTTTAAATGTATTTCATAATACAAATATATAAACAGTGTCTTTAAATGCTACCACAAGAGTGATAAATACTTGTATAAAACGTTATTTGACGTTGGTCAAAGGGAGGTAATGTTTTTTTATTTACGTTAGTTACTAACAAGGGAGAGCACTCTATATTTTCTCAATGTAAACAAACATTGACACGATAGAAAGGATGAGAAAAAGAGTCAAACACCGTGAAAGGTGCAAGATTGTTAAATCTGAGACACCATCGGGTAAGATTTAGATCATATCCGACTCGGACAAGCCTCGTCCGATACGATTTAAATCTTACACTCTGGTACTTCTCCCGGTGTTAGACCCTATATGTCTGCTAACGAGACATCATCTGATGACCATTACCTCATTTTCATGGTTTTTTAATAGGGTTTACTTTTCATTATGTTTCAAGATTAGATTGCATGTAGATCTGTAACTGAGAATGGAAATTTCATTAACTGCACATTTGTTCTTGACTGTACAGCTGTTAACTGACACACCTGACCACACATTTATCCTTGAGTATGCAGTTGATGTCAATGTTCAGAACAGGTTTTGTGTTCATTATGTGTCCAATATTGACGTTTAATTATTGCTTGTAAACGATATCTCAATGATACAATAGTTTGTGACATGATGGCTTTCAGAAGTCCAATCGTGTATTGAAGCCTGTCAAAGTTCTTTTTGGTATTTGAGGTCTTTTGTGCACACAACGATCCAACTCATCCCAAATGAATGTTAAATAGGATGCAAATCTGGTGTTTTATATGGTCATTTCTTAACATTGATATTCTGTTACTGCTAAATGTTTGTGTTACTTGTGCAGTATGCAGTCATGCATTGTCATGTTGAAATATAATGCTTGGTATTCTGACTAAGGATATTGACAACCTCTAGCCAGAACTGTATTGTCGTGTTACCTCACAGGATTCATATTACCATCAATGTCAACATGATTTTTCTTCTGCATGGCATGACTTTAACCCATACCATCACACTTCTGCCTCCAAATCTCTCTTGAAACTTATTCTAGCACACAGCAGTTGTTCAATATCTTTCCTTACCTCCTCTAAACTTTGCACAGTGGACTAAATGAAGCAGATCTAGACTAGATTGAACTGAGATTCATTGGAGAACAACACATTAAGTACAATAACACATTCATTGTTAAGTCTCCAACGTAAACATCATGCTTGTCACCATCTGAAACATTCTATTCTATAGCATTTGGTTAAAGTTGGGTTTCACTTCAAACATCTTAGGTGGAGATCTGCTGAACGAAGGCTACATCTGATTGTTCTAGAGATTACATATTGTTTTGATATACGGTTTAATATTTGTTGATTTTATTGCCAGTACGAAGCTATCTCATACATCGTACATGTCGTGGACTGAAATTTGTCATCTACAGAGGATGTTACTTTTTGAGCGCCTAGAACATACTTGATCAATAGTATTTCTAATTTGCGGATAAAATCTTTAAACATCCACAACTCATGTTTGCCTATAGCATACTTTAGGTACAATCTCTCAACCCATCAAGCCAATAAAAAAAAGTCAGGGCATTCTCGTATTTGTTCAAAGGATGTTTCTTGAATGTTGTACACCCAGTGTATTAAATTTCAAATGACATTTTAGTTTAGCCATTATATTGTGCAGGAATAGTCTCACATGCACAGCTGGCAAAATTTAAGTTTATATGTCCATGATATTACACTTAACCATAAGATAAAACTTTATATTTTAACAGTTGACAAAACTACAGGTATCAGTAATATAAATTTATAGTAGTGATTAATGGAAAGAAATATACATTTTTTGATTGATTGATTGATTGGTGTTTAATGCCAACTTTAGCAGTATTTCAACTATACGTGTGTACATTTTTTGTAAATATTTACAAAAGATAATATTGAAAGTAAAAGTGTATCTTTTCTTTTGTCTACCAGTATATCTATTATACATGTACCTATTTTGCAGATCTTCAGAAAAGAATTGAGTTGCTACAGGACTTTGAGATGCCAACAGTCAGTCACTGTGTTAGAGTAACAAATGATGGACAGTATATTTGTGCGACAGGTAAAAACAGTTTAATAGTAAAGAGGGTGATCATGTGATTCAATGAAGCAATATTTCACTGTTATTTTTAGATTTACGATAAAAAATTCAAGATTTTACAAAATTGCTTAGAGAATTATAATTTGTGAATAAACCTGTTCTTATAGTATTTTAAAAAGACAGTTTGGAACCATGTAAATCCCTGGCTCTTGCCACTACTAACATTGTGAGTTTGAATCCTGTACATGGTGAGGTGTACTCGATACAACATTATGTGATAAAATTTGTCAGTGACTTGCTGTGGTTTTCTATGGGTACTCCGGTTTCCTCCACCAATAAAACTGACCGCCACGATATAACTGAAATATTGAAGAAAGTGGTGTTAAACACCATAACACTAACCCTTGCTCTTCTTCCATAGAAACTTGATAAATGTTATTCCTCAATTGAATATAGAAATCCTATGACTGCTAACATTTTTTTCAACAAAATATGTTTAAGTTTTAATTGTACATGTATTTATTGTTGTAATGTGATAAAATGTCTACAGTCTGATATCCATTCACCAATGATTGATTGATTTATTGGTGTTTAATGCCAACTTTAACAGTATTTCTTCAAGTGCTCTATGATTAATAGCTTGTATGTCTACATTAATGAAGTGCCTGTACCAAGCCAGGAATGTCACCTGTCAAGTATTAGTGTGTTAGGGGTATCAATTTTTCCACTTTCTACGATTTTGACATATGAATTTGGAATTGTTCTGATAGTGTGGTATTTTTTGTACATTTATTGCTTCATAGCTTCTTTCTAGAAATTTCAGGAACATTTTACCCTTTCAAAGCATCTGGTCTGGCTCCCTTTTATTGTGGGAGTTTGGTACAATGTAGTTGGATTTACAATTACCTGTGCAATTAGTGCCTATCACCACTAAAATTGATTCTTATCTACTGTTAAGTTTTGAATGATCCTACAATATTGTTACCAGTTTCAATTTTCTTGCCCCCATAATTTCAAATTAACAGATAATCCATCTGAAGCTAGCCTTCTAAATGAAATTGACACTGAGTATTAAGTTAACTCCATTTTGTCAGATTAAAAAGTATTTAAAAAAATCAGATATGTGGAAAGGAATTAAAGTAACTCCATTGTTCTTGTTTTTTCATGGTTTCTTAATTCTTAATTGTTGTTGGATGTTATACTTGGGGCTTGCCATGCCATAAACATCCAGATAAACTTGAGATGAAATGTCAGTTGTAAACTTCAGTTTGTGGTGATGTGATTAGAAGTAATTCTGTTTGAGCATGGTTATGCCAGTTTATTGGTATGTGAGAGGATTTCATGTGTCAATTTTCACACGTCTTTCTCAACCTTAAATTATTTATTTTCCTAATTTATTGTCATATTGTACTTAGTTTTAGTACAAAATGTTGGGGAGTGGGGATCTATTTTGGAATCCTTACAATACACGGTGCATAGCCATAACAGATTCTTTTGGATAAAACAGATTCTTTCGGAACAAGAAACGGATCATTTTGGTTTTTTTCTCAGCATGAAATGGATGACAATGCCAATAAGACGAAAGTTATGGAACAGGAAAAGTAATTAAAACAATCTAACTATGTCACGGAACTTCTGAGTTTACCGACAGACCACTTTTCCTTTACAGCTGTATAATTTCCTCTCATATATTCTACAAAGTGTGCACAAAACAGGACCCATTGACTTCGTCTTTTTCATATCGATAGTTTGTTACTTATTTACACTTTATTCCTCAACATATATATACATAACTGATTCATAATATATTTTCTTTACATGGGGACTTATTTCTAATCATAACATCAATTAATTTAACAGAAAAAAACACCTTAACCAAATACGCAGGTAATGGATTCTTTGTGATTTGGTAATTTCTGGCATCGGACTACTTTCAGATCATAATGATTCAATATCTGTATCATAGGTGTCATCTACAAGCAAACATCCCAAAGCAGCCAACGAGTTTGTGTCGATCTGTAAAGTATAATAATAACAGGCATGTAGGAATGGAAAAAATATAAACATTTGGTTTTGATTATGAAAATCAAATAAACATATTTAACTAAATATACAAAAAACCTTGATTCGTCTATCAGACACGGAATGCCCATTTCATTATTCAAATAGAACTAAATGCAAAAACGTCTTTACTTAAGGTGAAATTGTAGGTCAAAGCGACTTAATTAATAGTGAACCCTGTTGTACTACTCAGAACCTATTTACTGAATACGTATCATTGCTATATCTATCATATATCATGTCTAGTAACTAAGAGATCGACTTAACAAAAGTTGTTTATGTATAGAAAATAGCTGAAAGAGACCTAATTAATAGTGAACCATGTTGTACTATCCAAGACCTGTGGCCAAGTATCTCTAGTATCTGAGAAATGGACCTAAACGCAAGATTTAAATGGTTATTCATGCGTTTAATGTAAGTCAAAGTGACCAAATTAATAGGAACCCTGTTGTACTACCCAAGATCTATCCAACTGGTAAAATATCTATACTATGTCTAGTATCTGAGAAACGGACCTAAATAAATAGGAACGGACGTACATATGAACATACGGATGGACAGTGGCAAATAAATGTGACAAAAAAAGTCAGAACATGATCAAAACGGAGAGTCCATAAAAAGAAAAGGAAAATCACAGAGCATGATCTCCAACAAAACAACTGATGGACAACCGTCATATTTCTCACTGGATACAGACATTTTTGAGTGAAAATGGTTGGTTAAACCAAGTTTTACATACATGTAGCTCTACACCGCTCTGATTGAAAATTGTCCACATTGACAACATCGTAATGGTAAAACATTTGAATGTTCATTGACGAAAGTCTTTCCCATGGAAATCATCTTTACTCTCAAATTCTAGAACCAAACATCAAGGCTAACACACTGACCCAAGTCTCGTAATTGGAAAAGAGAAGGAAACCACAGACAACCATCCTACTCCTGACTGGGTACATGTATTTCTATGTGGAAATGGTGGATTAAAAGAGCTTTAAACCTCCCTCTTGTATGATTATTGTCCATAGTTTCGCAAGGCAACACAAGTTTCACCCCTCCAAACAAAAGGGTGTGGGTCAAAAACTAATTGAATCCATCTTGAATAAATTTTGAAATTGAAATAGAATATTTTTTTCTGTAAAATCAGGATAGTTCTCTTGAGGAAAAGCACGAGCTGCTTTTTATTGACAGACTTCGATGTAGATGTAAAAATCTGAGTAGCAGTTCAGTATAGGCTCTAACATATCGGGAAAAGTTGATTGAACTATGTATACTACATAAATGGGTGAGGAAGGAATATTGCTGCTAAGATCACAGGCACTTGTTTCTGGTAATTTTTTTTATTTTTTTTACCAGAAACAAGTGCCTGTGGCTAAGATGTGGAAAATTAACAATATCAAAATTAAAATCGTCCCTTTTGAAATATATCACGACGTTAATACTATCCCCAAAATTATCTGCCACAGTAACTAACCTCTGCTCCCAAAAATCTGTAGTCGTTCGAATTCATTGCTCTAAAAAGAGAAGAACACCTGTACTCAATTGATCAATAACATCCTAAAGAATCTGGTGCAGTGATCATTAAGGGAGATATTGAAGATGAGAAACATTTTATTGTCGACTGTCCCTTATATGAAAATATTAGAGTAAAATCTTTTGATAAAGTTATTGACTTATGTCCAAATTTTAGATACATGGACACATCATCAAAATTTGTCTGGCTATTTACTAATGAACATGAACAAGTTTTGAAAAAATTAGGTAGCTTTATTGAGGAATGTTTTTTGCTGCGAGGACACACCTGATCCTATAGGTTAGGTGAATTATTATAGTTATTATACATGTTATGTTATATTAAATGTGAATTGATTTATGATGGTATTTGATAGGCTCTGATCTGGCCGTGCAGTCACTGAACATAAATATGTTTTCCTGGTTTTTTGTGCGTGTTTAAATGTATCTTTGTATGTCTCCAATCATTTCAATCATTGTATTAAATTGTTTGCCCCTTGTGGGCCCTTAATTGGCAATAAAAAATTCTTATTCTTATTCTTAAGTGTCCGTTTCTCAAGTGTATTTACATTTTTGTTAAATATAAAAATAGTTATTCAAAATTACACCCGATAGCAAGTTAACACTTTAAATTATCAATTTTATATCTAAAAAGCGACATTTGAACCAGATGTGTCATTAAATTATTTTGTATCGGTGAAAACAACATGCTCAGCGACGAATTGTTGGAAACAAAATTTGTTTGTTTTTAAAAGTCAACGAAAACGACAGCTTTAACTTCCCTGCACAAATCACTTGATAAAAAAAGATAATTGAAAAGTTCCATCGTACCATTCCCTGACAGATTTAGGGAATTTTTAATTGTAAAACAGAGAAATAATCAGAGTACATACCTACACTTCTTCGAAATGATCCGAAATTATCCGGTCCACGATTCCGAAAGAATCTGTTTTAACCAAAAGAATCCGTTATGGCTATGCACCATGCAGTAAATTTTGAATCCAGGAAGTAGGTTTTTAGTTAATAAAAAGAAAAGCAAAAAAGTGCCACACAGTTATCGGAACAGAATCAAAATACAATTGAAAAATCGTAGATACAGAGGCAAAATCGATACCCTCTAACACACATATACATGACCCCTAACACACATATACATGACCACTCACTTTCATGGCTTGATTTTGATACAATAATTTAGTTTTTTTTATGCCTGTGGATTTTCATTAAATTTTAATTGGTTTATTGTAGTATTATTATTTTTTTTTATTAATTAATGGGTTATGCCTATATTTTTTTTTACATATGTATGATTATGCAATCAATTTGTGGCAAATTTACCACAATTTGTGTTTTGTAGTTGTTTTATCTTATCATAATGTGGGAAGCAATGCATATAATTTTAGATTTCTTATCCCCTTTAAAAATAGACTTTTATTTTATTTGTTAAGAATTTCAACCTATCTAGTGTGAAATTTATCATATTAAAAGATAATTGTAAATCCAGTTCACTTCCTGTTGATTGAAAATATCAAAAGGGGCAATCAAGAGATAATTACATAATTTTATTATTTAATTCAAAATATAAACGTGATTTTTCTGCCTGATTAATGTAGTGTAAATATAAAGTTTATGTGTATTCAGCACAAAACTGGGGAAAAGCTCGGTGAACCTCTCCTTTATCCCAGTTTTTAAGCCTCATATTATATTTTAAGACATTGCACTAATATTGTCTATTTCTACCATATTTGTACATTATTGTAGCCAGTTTTATTTGTGGATGAAACCACAGTTTCACTGGCATGTCACTCCCATTTATCCAGAATAAATAGCTTATGTGGGTTGGATGAAATAAAAATTCAGCTTTATTTCAATTTTATGAGATGTGAGGCAAGAAATGTACATTAAGTTTCTAAATGATAAGAATATTATAGAGGTAAATCACAGAGTTTGTATTAGCCATTTCCTGTTGTTGTTTGTCTGACACGACATATAAAGGGAATATGATTATATACAGCCAAACCTGAATTAACCTGCAAATCCTTGATCCTCTGTTGTTTTTGATATTTATTAATGACATTGCCGATGATATGCTTGGATTGTGTAGATTGTTTGCTGATGACACGTCCGTTGGCGAAAGATCACTTGAAATTAATAGTCTGCGTTCTATGGTTAACATTGATTTAAATAATATTAAGCATTGGGCGAAACAATGGTTAGTCAAACTAAATCCCGAAAAAACAGAAATAGTGTACTTCAGTACCAGGCCCTCTCCAGTTGATTTATACTTCTCTACAGATAATATTAAAATTAAACCTGTTGATGCCCACAAGCATATTGGTGTTACTCTCAGTGCTGATGGAAAATGGTCTAAGCATATTAATAATGTTGTTGTCAAATCATCCAGACAGATAGCCGTTCTGTGTAAGATCAAATTTAAGGTGTCTAGAAACCTTTTAGAAAATATTTACATGACCTTCATTAGGCCATTTCTTGAATATTCTTGTGAAGTTTGGGACAGTTGTACAGCTGCCGATGCTGGCAGACTTAAGCAACTTCAACTTGAAGCTGCTAGAATTGTCACAGGTCTGACAGCTTATAATGCAAGTTTGTCTTCTTTATATGCAAAAACTGAGTAGGAGAAACTTTACACCAGATGCAAAATCAGAAAGTTGTCACTTTTTTATAATATAATTAAGGGTGATACCCCCAATTATTTAAGTGATTTGCTGCCGCATACTGTCAACCAGACAAACAACTACAATTTACAAAATGCAAATAATTTCACTATTCCCCAGTGTCGTCTAACCCTATATCAAAATTCTTTTTTTCCAGCCACTATTCATCTTTGGAATAATTTACCCCAATATATCAGAGATTCACCTAGTAATTGCATATTAAAATCTAGATTAAAGACTTACTACAACAATCCAGTAAAACCTCCTAAATATTTTTCGTTTGGTTCACGTCTGGCAAGTATTCTACATACACGTTTAAGGCAAAATTGCAGTAGCTTAAAAGGTGACCTTTTTAGATGTAATCTGATCGATTCTTGTTATTGTAACTGTGACAATTATGTGGAAAACAATTAACACTAGTTCCTTCACTGTAAATTGTTTGTAAATCAGAGAAAGGTAATGTTGAACAATATTAGAGATCTTGGGTTAGATATATCCATTAACAATATATTGTATGGAAATTAAGATTTTGCATATGATGTCAACTGCTCACTTTTTGCAGTTGTTCATAAATACATACTAGACACTAAAAGATTTGTCTAATGTTAATGTACTCCTAACTCATCTGACGGCAACGACTCAACATCATTCACAACATATCTTGCAGTATTATGACATTTTTCTCAAATAATTTTGAACAAAATAATGCTATGTTTTTGTAATATATTGTCTACTTAATGATTTATATGTAACGAAGAAGACCTCGTAAGTTTATAACTTGTGTCTGATCCATTATCTGTATTTGTTTGACAATAAAATATGTTTAAAGTAAAGTATTAAAGGGCACCTCTATATAACAAATCACTCTCTATAAGGGGCAGTCTCATTTTTCCCATTAATGAATAGCGCATATAATTTTAACCTGTAACCAGGTTCACTTGAGTGGCCTTTATATACAGGTAAGACTGTATGTTATGCACTGAATCAGTACCCATAGGAATAACAAATTTACACAATTCATGTTCATTATTTTTAAATACAGTTTTTCCCCCTCTGATTTAGGAACATACAAGCCTAGAATAAGATGTTATGATGTAGCGCAGATGTCATTGAAATTTGAACGAGGTCTTGATGCTGATGTTGTTAAATTCCATTTCTTATCAGATGACTATTCAAAGGTTTGTTCTGGATTGTATTTTTATTATTAAATTATGTTTTATTCTTACTTACATCAAGCTTCACAGTAATGGATAACACAAAGGCAAACCATTCTTAAAATAAAAAGAGGTTTGGCCATATACACCCACGAATATGTAGTCTTATATATGTAACATATAAAGATTTACTTTTCAAAACTGTTCGAGCCCTGGTCGGGTCAAACGAAAGACTATACAATATGTGTTTACTGCTCCACTGCTAAGCACGCAGCAAGTAAGAGCAAAGACTGGTTGACTTAGAATCAGGATAATGTGTCCAAATGGAGCGACATGTCTACCAGTGTTGTTTCGGTGAGCTTTAAGCGTGTCGGTCTAGTACAAAGTGGACATTATCATCATCTCATAGATATATTGCTTATTCTCTCTGTGATATAGCTGAACAATTGCTCACTTGGCATTAAACAACAATCAATCACTCACTCTTATTTTCAATTTCAGATTATCTTTTTACAAAATGACAGATACATAGAATTCCATTCACAGTATGGTAGATACCACAGGTTGAGAATTCCTAAATATGGACGAGATATGGCCTATCATGCTGCTAGCTGTGATTTATATGTAGCAGGTGTCAGGTATGTTAGAATCTGTAGGTGCTTGTATATATTAGTACTGAGGGTATAGGGTTAGGGTTATGGTGTTTAACTCCACTTTCAAACAATATTTCAGTTATATCGTTACTGAGTTTATATAGAATCAGGCAAATAAGATGATATTAACTAATACTGAACTGTTTATAAGAAGAAAATGGTAAACAGATGACAATCAATCAGAATACAAAGTTACTAGCATTAACAATGAATCCACCTATTATAATAAAGACAAGAACTAAGGCTAACAAAAATTTAGATCTTGATTTGAACAGGAACAAGAAGTTTGAAGATATCAAAGGGGTAATCAGAAGGCATAATATGAAGAAGGATAGACAATTCAGTGACCAAAGGAAAAAAAGCATCATTAGACGAACAATGGTTGACAAAAACTACACAAAAAACTAAAGATTGTGCAACATGAACCGTACTAAAAACGTGGATGAACTCTGATGCTCCAGAAGAACTGCTCCACCAGTGGCACTTGTTGTATTACTCTTGTTAATGATCTGGGGATAAGTAATGAATTAAGAAAAGAATGGGATTGTGGTTCTGACAATCGGAACATATCCATTGTCATAAAAATATAGATATCATATTTAGTGTGCACAATGCATTTCTGGAAGAACATTCATCAGGTATGTTCAAAGTCAAAACAAAAGGGTTAACCCAGTCATGGTGGCGACCGTAAATATTCCACTAGGAACCTTTGGTTCATTAGCTTCTTTGTTAGCAGCAACATCACCCCTCTATCAAGGATATCATGATAGGAACGGCAAGTTTAAGAATATTGTATCAAGTTCAACTGAGAGATATGCACTCCAAAAATTGTGGTAATGGGAGATGTTGAAAATGAAAGTGCCAAACAAGTTTATTGAATTAAGATAACCCATACAATTATTTCATGAATTCCCTCTCCTAGTTATATAAGCACACTTCTTATATAATACTAGGATAAAATGATATAATTCAGACATTGAAAGCACTCAATCAAATAGTATGTAAAGTACAAGGTGCAACAGTTCCTAATGAGTTAGTTGTAAGAAGTGGTTGTTAGTGGTTGCAGGACAATATTTCAAACCTAATACCAATTAAAATAGAATTAGATCTTTAAGTGCTGCGATGATATTTATTGTTTGTAAACTTGTTTGAAAATAACTGGGGGCCGTCGTGGTCATGATCATATAGTAGTTGGATTTACAACTACCTATGCAATCAGTGCCTATCACGATTAACGTTGTGAGTTTGAATCCCGCTCAGGCAAGGTGTACTCGATACAACATTATGTGATAAAAGTTTGTCAGTGACTTGCAGCAGGTCAGTGGTTTTCTCTGGGTACTCCAGTTTCCTCCACCAATAAAACTGACTGCCACACCATAACTGAAATATTGTTGAAAGTGGCATTAAACACTATAACCCTAAGCCTATCCCCTGAAAATAACTGAAATACTCTTCACTTGACATTAAGCAACAATCAGACATAAACATCTGATGACAAATTGTACTGTTACCATGGAAACAGCTTAATGTGTAATTGTATATCATTTTTATTTCAGCCAAGAGATCTATCGGCTGAATTTGGAACAAGGAAGATTTTTAAACCCTTTGACAACCAATGCAAGGTAATAACATTTGTTTTTAGAATGATTCAAGCAAATTATCTGACATAGGATTGTATAGGTTGATGTTAATTCAACTATGTCAGATAATGTCACCACTAAGCTTGTGTGGTAGAATCCTGTACATGGCAAACTGCTGTTAATATAACAGGATGTGATAAAGTTTTGTCAGTAACCTGTAGCATGTCGATGGCTTCCTTGGTCAATGGCAGAATCCTGAGGCCAAGTGAAGGGAACACATTTGTTTTAATTAATGAAAACAGACTACTGGGACAATTGTATGTCTAGTTTAAATTTGAACTTCATTTCACATGATTTATACCTTTTGTCCTGTGTTCCCATTTATATCTTCAAATAAACATAGCAGATTTCACTTTGTAATTATTGTTATTTATATTTTCAGTGAGGTAAAGTGTTGTGAACTGAACCCTGTACATCACCTTCTTGTAATTATTGTTATTTATATTTTCAGTGAGGTAAAGTGTTGTGAACTGAACCCTGTACATCACCTTCTTGTAATTATTGTTATTTATATTTTCAGTGAGGTAAAGTGTTGTGAACTGAACCCTGTACATCACCTTCTTGTAATTATTGTTATTTATATTTTCAGTGAGGTAAAGTGTTGTGAACTGAACCCTGTACATCACCTTCTTGCCTGTGGTACAGTAATGGTAAATATTGTCTTTGTAATTAACATCACTGTCATTTAAGGGGGAAACGATTCACCATATGTACCGAAATCACGATTATTTTGGGGACGGTTCGGTTCACGATATGTGGAAGCCGCTTATGATACAAACGATATGATGCTCATTTTTTGAAAAAAAAGTAGTATTGAACTTCCGTTTTCTTTTGGTGATCATTTAATTAATATTTTGAGAAAAGTGAATTGATTAATTTACGCTTTTAAAATTAATTAATCAAATATCAAATATATATAATTTCCGTTAGTACGTAAGCGACCTCATATAAAAAAACAACATGCAGCTCCCATGTCGACCAGCATGGACTTCAAGGAATAGTTACAGTTTCCTATAAAGCGTATCGTGATACGTATCGTAATACATATCAAATATCGCGATACGTATCGCTTGTGGAAAAAGTGTATCGTTACACCCCTACTGTCACTGTATAATTCTTGATTCGTTAATTATATGCATCTCATCTATCCATATGAGCTTGTGGTAAAGTATACTGCTAACACTCAAAAGTTTGCTTCTGTACTTTCATTTTGAAATCAAGAACTGAGGAAGATTAAAAACAAAACTCTATGACAAAAATGATGACTTCACTTTTTCAGTAGTAAACTTCCCATTAATTAATAGCAATATTCCAGCAGTATTAGCATATGCAATTTCGTACAAGGACTTGTGACCATTTCAATGATTTTCTGGACAGAGCTCAGCTCCTGACACAAAAGGTACTTATACAAGGTAATTTTCTCCTAGGTTGTTGAAGTCATTGCTACAAAAATTCTATGGTGGTCATCACAAACTGATTGACCATTACAAAATATCTATTTCTCAAATGGAAAAAGATCTTTTGCCTTTTATGTACATTCTTCTTTCCTCTATCACTAACAAGACTTTTATTGACTATGAGACACACAGCGAGTGTCTTACAAGAAACAGGAACTGCTTACTCTTACACAGCGAGTGTCTTACAAGAAACAGGAACTGCTTACTCTTACACAGCGAGTGTCTTACAAGAAACAGGAACTGTTTACTCTTACACAGCGAGTGTCTTACAAGAAACAGGAACTGCTTACTCTTACACAGCGAGTGTCTTACAAGAAACAGGAACTGCTTACTCTTACACAGCGAGTGTCTTACAAGAAGCAGGAACTTCTTACTCTTACACAGCGAGTGTCTTACAAGAAACAAGAACTGCTTACTCTTACACAGCGAGTGTCTTACAAGAAACAGGAACTGCCTACTCTTACTTAACTGTACGTCAATGAAATTGATGTATTCAGATTGGAAGACGTTATGCCAATTGGTGTGTACCCCATATTTGACATGACCTCTTTACTGATGAATCAAGGTTCTACATAGATTTCATGATGGTAGCACATGAGATTGGAGACAGAAGAATGAACGGTTTACAGACTGTATTACTGCTGATCATGATCGATTCGATGAAGGCTCTGTGATGGTTTAGGGAGGGAGGCATTAGCTATGGGGGTTGTACAGACCTTTATGTCATCAGAAACAGGTTTGTGACTGGTGTAAGCTACCGTCATGAAATTCTGGTCTCTATTATTAGACCTTATTCTGATGCAGTTAACAATGATTTCATACTGATGGATGATAATGCTAAACCTCATCACCCTAGAGTAGCCAAATTTTAGATGCATGGACTGACCCCCAAAGTCTCCAGACTGATAGAACATCCTTGGTATATCCTTCAACATCAGATTTTAAGTCTACACAATATGCTAAATTCCCTACATGTGTTGGGAGATGTACTCGTTGAAGAATTATCAAGTATTTCTTCTGGTTGAATTTCTAATGCTAATTTGCAGCTTCCTAGACTGTTGTTATGTAGTGTGGTTATTTGGACGTGAGGTGGACATACTCGATATTGTTGTTTTAATTGTCCACATTTTAATTGCTTAGTACCTTAAGTTAAGTGTAATTGTTATTTGACCAGTGCTGTGCTCCATATGAAATGCTTGAATCAGTTGAAATGATATTAAAATTTACCACAATGATAAACTTTTCTCAAATATTTGTACATGTTATTAAAATTATTTATTGTTATAAATTAAATTTATTTTTTCAAGATGAGCCTTAGCATATTTTGTTGAGTATATCTTAAACTATCTAGATTTCTTACTATTTATGTGATGGGAGGAGCCCTTGGGTTGTTTTTTGTCAATTTTTATAACCTTGTAATGTGATGTCAGGCATAATGATGACGGTATTTGTAAGATTACTTCACTCATGTTTTGTTTTCTTGCTGATAATTCTTCATTTGGGAAATAAAATTCCTCACCAAATAACATCAAAATGGAAAAAATGCCCAGATGTAGCATTGATTGATTGTCTGGGGTCCAAAGAAGGGCCCAAGAGGGGGCCTAAAATGATTAATTATTTTAATATTTAAAAATCTTCATCTTGTGAACCAGCAATGCCAGAAGATTGATACTTGGCACATAGCATTGATAAATCTTGAAAACAGGAATCCAGTTTGACCAAATTAATTTGACTTGCAACTCGTCTGATGCTTTCTCGATTTTTTCTTGTTTAAATCAATGATCAACAATATTCCAGAATCAAACAAATGAATAAATATAACAGATTTCTTTTACATGCATCTTTTTACCATGCAGTCAGTGTGTTTTAAATCGGTCATCCAATCAGGACGCTCATTATTCTTGTCCAAGATAAAAATACATTGCTAAAGTAAAATTACCTGTGGTTTCAGAGTAGAAGATTTTTAGAAATCGAACATAAAATTTCCCCACTTCAAATCGTAAATTTACATAGAAATCGGAGATATTTCGTCATAAAACTTCACACATGGTTTTGTCTATCATATTTCTTGAAGACAAACATAAAATTTTATTGCATTTATCAATATTGTATGAGTATCAACAGTTTTTTCAACACCTTATCTGTTTCTCGATACAGCCGCAACTTCAACTCATAAATTTACATAGAAATTGGAGATATTTCGTCATAAAACTTCACACATGGTTTTGTCAATCATATTTCTTGAAGACAAACATAAAATTTTATAGCATTTATCAATATTTTATGAGTATCAACAGTTTTTTTAACACTGTATCTGTTTCTCGATACAGCCGCCTGATTACAGTGACCCGTGACCCAGATTAACACATCTCAGCAGTTTTTTCTTAATAATGTTGTTTAATTAGTACTGTTGGTATGTTTTATCACTTGTAACGATATTTCAGTTATATTGTGGTGATCAGTTTTGCATGGCCATATTATAATTTGTTTTGAAATAAAAACAACATTCTGATAATAATTTGACTGATGCAAAATAAGGGTAAGAAAAACCCCCACTTTAGTCCTGATTTTTGGGGAAAAGCCTAAAGGGCAAAGAAATTATTTTATAGGGTAATAAATAGAAGGTTGCAAAAGATATATTCACTGATCATGGAAAAATATTTGATACAGAAATTTCTACATTCTAGAACATTCACATCTAGAAACGATGACATGCCCTAGATTTCATGGTTAAATTACTTCCTCCATTAAGCATTTACATTTGTGTTCCCCATGGAATGAAGAGTCACTGTGCAATATACTACACTTGTTTGTTTACATTTGATGTGAAAGTTTCAGTTGTTTTTTACCTTTAGATTGAATTTACTTTGGAATTTCCAAATGTTAGATTGTGACGCCTGTAGTAAAATAACTAAATTAATATTAAAACACTGAAATGAACCTCAGAAAATTATCAAAAGTATCTAACATTAACGAAAATTTATAAAGGCAATGATTGATTGACATTTTTAGAATATGTTATTGACAGTATTTTTGAACGTCATTAAAAAAAAATTTGCAAAAATAATTTAAGGAATTTTAGTCACTAGCTATGTATTTTTTGTTGTTAAATCTGTATTTGTTTTCTAAACTGGACAAGTCTTTAATTTTTTCCTTGTAAATGCATCCCTGTGATATGTCACCTACTTGGACAACATAATTATACGCTTTATTTAATTTACACTTCCTGGTTAGCAGCTTTTGGCAATGTTTTGAACTTTAAATTACATAATAAATTTTTTATAAGATTGATAACAAAGAGATGATATGATTTCCCAAAGGAATCTCACTCATTTAATCTCTTTTACAGTAAATATCTTGCTTTAGCAGCTTTCTCTTGTGGGAAATAGTTACAAAACAGTTTTAAGGTTAAATGTCCTTTTAATTCATCGTGCCAATTATTATTTAATATTTACTGCCATTTACATTAAAAATTTAATCTATGTTTTAATTAGACTACTTCCCCAAGTATAACTAATACACTGGTCTACACATGTATGTTTCTACCAGTGTTTCATCATACCTTTTTATTAGCTCACCTTGCCAAAGACAAAGTGAGCTTTTGGCATCACTTGGCGTCCGTCATCAGTCGTCCGTTAACTTTTCACATTTGAATCTTCTCCTCTGAAACCGCTTGGCCAAATGAATTGAAACCGGGTAGTAAGCATCAATGCTCATTTCGTCCCGATCCCTTAACAAACATGGCCACCACAGCCAATTCTTGTTTTTGATTGGTCAATTTCTAAAATCTTCTCCTCTGAAACTGCTTGCCGGAGTCCGTCGTCCGTCATCCGTCTTCTGTGGTGTGTTAACTTTTCACATGTTAATCTTCTCCTCTGAAACCGCTTGACAAAATGAACCAAAACTTGGTAGTTAGCATCTATAGAAGGTTCTATATAATGATTGCTCATTTTGTCCCGATCTGTTAACAATCATGGCCGCCATAGGCAATTCTTTTTTCTGATTGGTCAATTAAAAAAAATTCTTCTCCTCTGAAACCGCTTGGCCAAGTGAACCAAAACTTGGTAGGCAGGATGTATAGAAGGTCCTCTATAAAATTGCTATTTTCGTGCCGATCCGTAAACAAACATGGCCACCACAGGCAATTCTTGTTTCTGATTGGTTGATTTCTAAACAATCTTCTCCTCTGAAACCGCTTGGCCAAGTGAACCGAAACTTGGTAGGAAGCATCTATGGGAGGTTCTTTATAAAGCATGCTCATTTTGTCCCAATCCGTAAACAAACATGGCCACCACAGGCAATTGTTGTTTCTGATTGGTCGATTTCTAGAAAAATCTTCTCCTCTGAAACCACTAGGCCAAATGAGCTGAAACTTGGTTGGAAGCATCTATGGCAGGTCCTTTATGAAAATTGCTCAGTTAGTCCCACCATAGGCAATTCTTGTTTCTGATTGGTTGATTTCTAACAAAGCTTCTCTGAAACCAAGTAACCAAATGAACCGAAATTTGGTAGGAAGCACCTATAGAAGGTTCTGTATAAAATTTCCTCAAAACAGAATGAAAGGTCAGCGACACAGGCTCAGCCCACTGAGCCTCTAGTTCTGTTACATATTTGTTATCAACTACAAATTGTATTTGTAGCAAATCTTGATATTTAACCAAATTTATCTAACCATACCATTTAATGCACTTTCAGACTCAGTACATATCTAGTCCATGTGGACTGATTTTGTATGTACTTTTATTGAATGAATTGCCATTGAGGGAATTTAAAGAACAACACAAATTTCTCAATAATTACTTCAAAGCTTTTTGAATATTCATACCAATATTTTAAAGTATTGCCAGCATGTCCCCAGTGATATTTTCATTACCAATTCATGATGACTTATTTATTAATAGTTTGTACAGCTCATGTAGAGTTGATAATCTTCACTAATAGTACATGAGGTTCACACAGTCTTTGAAATTAAGTTCTTATAAAAGTCATAAATGATTACCAGTATCCCTATCAATGCCATTATCTGTTTGTAACAGTCTTCACGCTCAACTTTTTACGTTACAAGCCCACCGGGCCTGTAAGTTCAAATATTTACAGGCCCACCATCAATTCTACAGGCCCGAATTTGAAAACTACATTAATGGCCATTAATTTAAACCACCAAAACTCAAAACATGATGATGTACCAAATATTATGTGGACATGTCAATTATGCATTAGGTAAGACCAGAATGCAAGTAAAAAACAACAAAAAGACACTTTATTTTGGATTCATGTTTAATATTAATCTCCTGAAAATTCTAAAATCATATTGTCAATAGCATCCTCAGTATATTCCATATCATCATCACTGTCCACCTCCTCCTCCTCCTCCTCCTCATCATCACAACCAATATTGTTATAAGATTCTTATAACAAAAACTTGTGGTGTCATCATTGCGTGTGACATATAAATTGGTGAACATTTTTAATATTTACTCCCTCTTTTTTTTTTTAAATATCACTATGCTTTGAATTAATACCACACAAAATGCAAAGTCATATTTGTGTAGCCTTCAGCAGAAGAAATATGTATATACCAATTCACAGGGGCTAGGTGCGTCCGAAAAAAATGAAAAAATAAACAAATACTATATAATACTACAAGAGGGGGAACTCACTTGCTTCCATTTTTTTAAGTCGTCGTGTTAAATTGATCGTAACTTCAGAACGCCTTAATATTTTCAAAAATATTTTCACCAGTCGAAAGTCAAGTAATTTTCCTTTCCAAAGAGACCCCAATTGTTAGTGTAGGCCTCCGAACTGCTGAGGTATCATACACGAACCAAAACAAAAGAATCCGGGTCGTTTCGCCCCGATTACCTGTTCGCCCCGGGTCGTTTCCCCCCAGAAAGTGAGTCGATTCACCCCACTTAATCGCTATTATATTATAATAGATGAAGTCTTTTTCGACAATTTTTTGGTAATTATTTATTTATTAGTTGTATGCAAAAAAAGAATAATTCATTCATTTTGGTCTACTTTAATTATTTATTTATTAGTTGTATACAAAAAAAATAATAATTCATTCATTTTGGTCTACTTTTGTCAAAGATCTAAAGAGAAACTTTTCTTGCAAAATTAACAAAAAACCACACAAGAACAGTAAAAAGGTTGTTTTTTTTTTGTACCAACCCAAAAGTGCATGAAATGACTAAGTGTGCAAATAACCTCTTTTTTAATGAATTACGCATCAAATGCTAAAAAAGTATAAATTTAATCAGATGTCAAACGAAGAGTGAAGCAATATATAATATTAAACACCGTACACATCAAGAAAGCATGTTAATTATGAGGAAGACAAAAATAAAGTACCCATGAAGAAGCCTTACAACATCCAAAATACGAATATTTGCAATGGTATTTTCCATTTCATTTTTTAAAGCACTATTAATAAAAGATGGCGAAACGACCCGGGGCGAACTGGAATAGGGGCAAAACGACCCGGGACGAACGGGAATAGGGGCGAATGGGATTCGGGGCGAAACGACCCGGTACCACACAAAACGGCATGGAAATCCGAAGTCGTACAAACGATGGGTTGACCACTTCCCATCTGTGTACAGACTTTCCCATGGGTAAACGAGTCATTTGGACTAGCTAAATACTTTCATCCATTCAAATTATGTTAAAATTTCTTACCTTATGCCAATTTATATGTCCTTTAAGTCTGTTTTTGAAAGAAATCCCCCTTACATCCTTCACAAACGCCATAGACTTGAAAATTGAGAGAGTTCTAACGGGCTTTTTGATTGGCTGAAACAGATTGTTCAGCCAATCAAAAAACCCGTTAGAACTCTCTCAATTTTCATGTCTCCGTGCATTTCAACGAATTTTGAATGACCAACCTTCTCAAATATGAACATATTATATATGAGAACTCAGACTTTATGTCACAGGATTGAGAAAAAAATAAATCAAAAGTTTGTTTGGTTAAAAGTAGCTTTGATCAACATTTCCCGTAGCACAGTGTCTGATTGCGCCCCCTTTCTCGTGGTGCCATTTTTATTTGATATTGAACGAAATTAAAGTTTCTTTAAGCCGAAATGGATTACTTTTCAAGAAAGTCACTTTCAAAATAATTAATGAATACCATAGAATTCAATAAACACGATGTCGCAGGGGCGGATCCAGAGACTCTGTTGACGGGGGGTGGGGGCTCAGTTATGGAGCAATATTTTCAATAA
Source organism: Bathymodiolus septemdierum (assembly GCA_963383655.1). Classification (NCBI taxonomy): domain Eukaryota; kingdom Metazoa; phylum Mollusca; class Bivalvia; order Mytilida; family Modiolidae; genus Bathymodiolus; species Bathymodiolus septemdierum. The sequence continues at coordinate 95,523,467 of OY726518.1, forward strand.
TTGATGGAACCAACTGTAGTCCCAAAGCGGTTCTGGCGTGTAGGCCGGTAAACCTTGTTTTCATTTCATTTAGCGTACAGTAGAGAAAAGGTACTGTTATTGACTTCCTAAAGTAGTCTTCTGGACTCTGCTTCAACATTATCTTTCATTATTTGTCTCCCGCATATTCTAGATTTTTTAACCTCTATGTCTAGCGGTTCACATATTTTAGCACTCCTCTCAAAACACTGGTGGTTGAATTGTTCAACATTTGCTCTGTAGTCTAGTGAGCTCTGAATTAAATTTACGCTTTTTAAGAGTCTGCCTATGTCAAGTGATCTCTCTTGTAGTGATCTTGTAGAGGACCTTTGTAAGTTGGAATAACTTGTGTCCGATCCAAATGGTATATAGTTAACAATAAAATAAGTTTAATCTAAATCTAGTGATCTGCTGAGCCCTTTCTTAAAAGCCAGGCACATTTGAACAATAACAATGGTTACGACAAAATCAAAGTTGCAAATGGAATTCAACAAAGAAGTTACATCAGTTTCTTCTGGTCTGGTGTATGTGTGTTTTGGCAGTTTTGTAAAGTGGTCAAGCAGGGGCGGGCACCCGGCACCCCCCCCCTAAAATTGGAAAAAATATGATTTTTTTTGGTGTAAAATCGTGATTTTTCACACGAAATACCCCAAAAATTTTCGCGCCTTCCTCTGCTCAGCGATATTTTTTTAAGTGCGCCCCCTAACTTGAAATCCTGATCTGCCCTTGTCAAGGGTTTGAACAATAGCAGGGAAAAAATCTAATTTAAGTCTATTTTATTTCTAATTAATTTTAATTATTTTATATCTATTTATATTTTCATTTAGAGTTTAAAATATGCTGTATTCATATATTTTCACAACGGAAACCCGTGGGTTTTTTTTTTTTTTTTTTTTTTTTGTAATACAGCAACATTTGCCTTTAATTTTCTTGTAAAAATAAATGATATTTAAAAAAGAATTTCCTTGAAAGAGCCTCAATTTACAGGTGTTGGTGGTTATACCTATATGAAATTGTGACACTAGACATGTTTATATAATGGTTTAAGACTGCCTGATTAATTGGTATTTTGACAATACATTCATAAAAACTTCAAATAAACTTGAAAATTTGATTTAGCATAATTACTTATAATTACCTCTTTGAAGATTAATTCAATACAAAGAAATTAAATTCTATTTTCTTTTACTTGCATCACACAGATCGAAACCATTCGATTAAAAGCCATATTGTGACGTTAACTAGCCTTGAAAAGCGTATGTTAATATATGTGCTTGACTTATTCGACGAGGGGGGGGGGGGGTGGAGGAGCTTAAGCCCCCAAAGCCCCCCCTTGAATCCACCACTGTACAGTCGATATTTTCATAAATGGCACATGGCAAAAATACGCGGGCAACATAGGGTGACTCTTCAAAATTACAAGGCTACTTGAACTTCGCTTTTGGCCAACGAGAAATCAAAGTCAACCTTCACAAGGTAACTACTTCGCCCTTTAACGGGAGCCATGCTTCTCCTAAATCTCGTCCTTTTTTAAAACCTACATGATGGTAAAAATATCAACCAATCAAATTGCAAAAAACAGACACACCTAAATCTATTTCGAATATCGGAAATTCTTAAAAGGACTTGTTTGCCTACCCATTTTTTTCCATTGACTCAGCAGCAACTGAAAACAGAGAACAATAAACTAAATATCTACACACAATATCTTATGAAATCAACTTTTGAAACTATATGACTTTTTTTTCACAGGCCTGTCGGACTTGTGGAACTACTCATTTTATACGCCCGTGTACAATTTTACACGCCATGGGCTTCGGACTACCGCCTAAATTCGAAGACTGTAATACAACTTAATTATAAGGATTATCAGGAATGCTTGTTCACAGTTCAGACAAAAAGATAAATTATATCACAGCTCGCTCAAGATACAATTTAATGATCATTGAGTACAATTATAACAACAGCTGTTAAAGGGATAATAGCTCATAAAGATAACACATTTCAAAATAGGAGGCTGTAGTTCCAGTGATGGAAAAATCTGTAATCCTCTAGAGGATTAAAATGTCTTGTGCCTTTCCCTGCATGTTGTCAAATCGGTAATTGAATTGGATTTTGAAATAAAGTTCGTGTTAAATAATGGGAGAAACAAATTCTCCTTCAGTTGCCCATGTGGGTTACAATATTTCTCCACTCTCGAGAGTTAAATTAAAAATTTTAACCACTCGCCTGACAGCTTGTGGTTAAATTTTTTAGCTTAACTCTCTTGAGTGGAGAAATATCGTAACCCACGGGAAACTGAAGGGGATTTAATGTATCCACTTCTTCATTTTTTGTTTATAAGGGGATACATAATTTTTTTTAGGAAACTCAGATTTGTTTGAATGAAGTTGATCCTTAATGGGGAGGAACTAGAAGAAGGCTTAAAAGGGGGAATATTAAGTAAATCCTAAAATTGTCTTCTCAGGAAACAGTAATTGATCGGAAGTACTACAATATACAATTATTGCATTCATATGATATTAACATCGAAAGTTATCAAACGGAGGGTGGTTGTTTTCTCAAGGGCTTTAACCTGAGTTAAAGCAAGTTCTTGAGAGTTGATAACTGGATGTTCACCTCATATGAAGGCAATAAGTGTTTTATTATACCGAAAATACTGATTTTTGATTTGATTTTTGGTGTTTTAACGCCACTTTCAACAATGTTTCAGCTATATCATGGCGGAGTACCCGGAGAGAACCACCGACCATGGGCAAGCAACTGGTAAACTTTATCACTTGCGGCTGCGAGTCGAGTGCACCCATTTTTGTAATTTACAAAGCCGGGCGCGAACCCACGCCGTATTGGTGATAGGCTTATATGAGTTGTTAGATCCAACGTATATATAATGTTTTGATATCAAGCACAAGGAATTGAATGTAAATGCTAGGTAGAGTCTATGATTTTTCATTTCTATTTTAGGTGCTTGTACATATAATGTTCTCATACCAGAGTGAGGAATTGAGGTTAGATGCTAGGTACAGTTTATGATTTCTCATTTCTATTTTAGGGACATGTAGAGTGCTTTGATACCAGAGTAAGAAATAGAGTTGGAGTATTAGATACAGTCCTGGGTAAACATATTGAAGACCTTGAGTAAGTTAATCTTCTTTTTTCCAAAATAAAAAAACATATTTTTTTTTCAGTGTAGGTTGTAAATACTTGTACATATACATATTGTGAAAGATTTAAAAAGTTCAAATTGGAAAATGAGTGATATCAGAATACTTTTTTTGGGGTAAAAACTGTGTTCTTTAATAAAAAAAATTGTTCATAGCAATTTTTAATATTTTTTGGGGAGTTAAAAGATGTGAAGTATAGTGAAATTTTCATGTTAAATATATTGGAGCACTGTTTTTTGATAAAAAACTTTCTTTTATGATGAGAATTGCTGTTTGTGTGCATTCATTCTTTCATCTATTCCACCAAAATTATACAGAATCTTTATATCAAGAATACCTCAATTAAATTCGAAGATTAATGATTTTTTTTAAATGAAAAATTGTTGAAATTTTTACTATCTTTTAGTATTTAAAAAAAAATATCGGTGAATGTGTTCTTTTTTGTAATCAAATGATCACTGGAATGGTCCTTGATTGTTCCCCTTTTCAAAAGTATATTAAACAGCTTCCTTTACTAAATAAATCAATTTCTTCAAAACCTTTACATTGTCAGTACTGGGATAAACATGTTGTTTGAAACATAGTCACACCATTTTAGTAGCAATCATGTAACTGGTGAAAATATGTGATTACATGATCTCCAAAGCCTTTGAATACATATTAAATTAATTTAAAAATACCATTGTAGGTTGTCTGTAGTCCCTGCTGTAACAGCACTGAAATTTAAGGATGCTTTGACTATGGCAGTGGGAACTAGTACTGGACATGTAAGTATTAGTTGTCTAAAATCTTAGATCTGATGGCAATGCAACCATGGCAGTGGGAACTAGTACTGGACATGTAAGTATTAGTTGTCTAAAATCTTAGATCTGATGGCAATGTAACCATGGCAGTGGGAACTAGTACTGGACATGTAAGTATTAGCTGTCTAAAATCTTAGGTCTAATGGCAATGCAACCATGGCAGTGGGAACTAGTACTGGACATGTAAGTATTAGTTGTCTAAAATCTTAGGTCTAATGGCAATGCAACCATGGCAGTGGGAACTAGTACTGGTCATGTAAGTATTAGCTGTCTAAAATCTTAGGTCTAATGGCAATGCAACCATGGCAGTGGGAACTAGTACTGGACATGTAAGTATTAGCTGTCTAAAATCTTAGGTCTAATGGCAATGCAACCATGGCAGTGGGAACTAGTACTGGACATGTAAGTATTAGTTGTCTAAAATCTTAGGTCTAATGGCAATGCAACCATGGCAGTGGGAACTAGTACTGGACATGTAAGTATTAGCTGTCTAAAATCTTAGGTCTAATGGCAATGCAACCATGGCAGTGGGAACTAGTACTGGACATGTAAGTATTAGTTGTCTAAAATCTTAGGTCTAATGGCAATGCAACCATGGCAGTGGGAACTAGTACTGGACATGTAAGTATTAGCTGTCTAAAATCTTAGCTCTGATGGCAATGTAACCATGGCAGTGGGAACTAGTACTGGACATGTAAGTATTAGTTGTCTAAAATCTTAGGTCTAATGGCAATGCAACCATGGCAGTGGGAACTAGTACTGGACATGTAAGTATTAGTTGTCTAAAATCTTAGGTCTAATGGCAATGCAACCATGGCAGTGGGAACTAGTACTGGACATGTAAGTATTAGCTGTCTAAAATCTTAGCTCTGATGGCAATGTAACCATGGCAGTGGGAACTAGTACTGGACATGTAAGTATTAGTTGTCTAAAATCTTAGGTCTAATGGCAATGCAACCATGGCAGTGGGAACTAGTACTGGACATGTAAGTATTAGCTGTCTAAAATCTTAGGTCTAATGGCAATGCAACCATGGCAGTGGGAACTAGTACTGGACATGTAAGTATTAGTTGTCTAAAATCTTAGGTCTAATGGCAATGCAACCATGGCAGTGGGAACTAGTACTGGACATGTAAGTATTAGCTGTCTAAAATCTTAGGTCTAATGGCAATGCAACCATGGCAGTGGGAACTAGTACTGGACATGTAAGTATTAGTTGTCTAAAATCTTAGGTCTAATGGCAATGCAACCATGGCAGTGGGAACTAGTACTGGACATGTAAGTATTAGCTGTCTAAAATCTTAGCTCTGATGATATTGTAGCCATGGCAGTGGGAACTAGTACTGGACATGTAAGTATTAGTTGTCTAAAATCTTAGGTCTAATGGCAATGCAACCATGGCAGTGGGAACTAGTACTGGACATGTAAGTATTAGTTGTCTAAAATCTTAGGTCTAATGGCAATGCAACCATGGCAGTGGGAACTAGTACTGGACATGTAAGTATTAGCTGTCTAAAATCTTAGCTCTGATGGCAATGTAACCATGGCAGTGGGAACTAGTACTGGACATGTAAGTATTAGTTGTCTAAAATCTTAGGTCTAATGGCAATGCAACCATGGCAGTGGGAACTAGTACTGGACATGTAAGTATTAGCTGTCTAAAATCTTAGGTCTAATGGCAATGCAACCATGGCAGTGGGAACTAGTACTGGACATGTAAGTATTAGTTGTCTAAAATCTTAGGTCTAATGGCAATGCAACCATGGCAGTGGGAACTAGTACTGGACATGTAAGTATTAGCTGTCTAAAATCTTAGGTCTAATGGCAATGCAACCATGGCAGTGGGAACTAGTACTGGACATGTAAGTATTAGTTGTCTAAAATCTTAGGTCTAATGGCAATGCAACCATGGCAGTGGGAACTAGTACTGGACATGTAAGTATTAGTTGTCTAAAATCTTAGGTCTGATGGTATTGTAACCATGGCAGTGGGAACTAGTACTGGACATATAAGTATTAGTTGTCTAAAATCTTAGATCTGATGGTATTGTAACCATGGCAGTGGGAACTAGTACTGGTCATGTAAGTATTAGTTGTCTAAAATCTTAGGTCTGATGGCAATGTAACCATGGCAGTGGGAACTAGTACTGGTCATGTAAATATGAGGTGTATAATATTAGCTCAGGTGACATTGTAATTTAAATGTGCGTCGAATATGGCAGTGAGAATAGTACATGGTATGTGTCTTTTGAGGTGTCTGTAGTCATGGATGTTGCATCATAACAGTTTAGATCAAAGACCTTGCCTGACATCCAATACAATTACCAAGCATTTTGAATGGTTGAAAATTGGAAATCATTGAAAACTGTTTTCTTCAGAACCACTGGATGGAATGAAACCAAAATTAAATTTAAAAATTCTTGGGATGTCCCTTTCCAAGATGGCCACTATATTGTAAAAAAGTCTGTATACATGTACTTACAAACAAATGTGTGTTAGTATCTCTACAGAATCTCTAGAGCCTATTTTTTTTATTAATCTTCTTTAGTCATCATAATTGTTCTTAACCATTTTATCCAGAACAACACCAAAATTTGCAATTTTATACAAAAATTAATATTACCATTTTGGCCAACTTATCTGGAATGCAGATTTTTCTACTGTACCAATGTTTATGTTTGTGTGTGTGTGTGTGTGTGTGTGTGTGTGTGTGTTGATAGTAAATCTAAAGGGCTAACAGTGCAGGACAACATTTAACATAGGATCTTAAGGGAAACAACAAACTTGATGAATTAAAACTGTACATGTATGATCATTGGATAAAACATAATTTTTTCTTTGGGGCTGCCATGATCGTGATCGTATGGTAGTTGGATTTACAACTAACCTATGCCATCAGTGCCTATCACCACTAATGTTGTGAGTTCGAATCCTGCTCATGGCGAGGTGTGCAACATTATCTGATAAAGTTTGTCAGTGAACTGTGGCATATTTGTGGTTTTCTCCTGGTCCTCCGCTTTCCTCCACCAATTAAGCTGACCACCACGATATAACTGAAATATTGTTGAAAGTGGCATTAAACACCATAAAACCAACCAACCAATAATGTTTCTTATGAAGAGGTTAGACTAAAATCCATGATAAATATTGATTTGGGAAATATTAAGACACTTAAGGGACTATTTACATATAATTTTCATTAAACAGATGTTCTTTTGTTTAATAAATTGAAATCCACCGTGGCATGCTAATTTTCATTTGGTTTCAATGGATTTAAACTAGGTCACATTTTTAACCTGATAATTAAGTAAATTGTTTTTTGGTAGTGACTGTAGGAGGACAAGACATGTTAATAATTCAATTGAGATCTTTGGAACAATTAAACTTACTTAGAAAACTTTAATATGTGTTTAAAGGGAATTATCTGAAAAAGATACAAATTATATTCATTAGGCCAATATTGGAATACAGTCAAACCTGCCCATGCATTCACCTGTAGTAAGCAGTCACCTGTGTGAAAAGGTCACCATTTTCTTGTCTTGTCATAGAAAATTTCATATGAATTGAACCTCTTTTACGAAGTCACCTGTCATATAAGGCCACTTTTTCTTTGACCCAAAGGTGACCTCTTAATACAGGTTTGACTGTATTGGTTTTTGATTGACTATAGAAACCACTGGTATTGTGACAGGATTAACATGTTATGTCAGTATTATTTAACTTTAGTAGGAAATAGCTTGGAGGGGGGAATAAAAAAAAATAGCAGAAAATAAAAAAGAAATAACATTATTTATCAAAATTTCAAATAACAAAATAATGCCTGAATGTTTATCTGAACTTCTAGCACCTACTGTTTTGGAAAGAAGTAATTACAACTTGAGAAATTGTCAAGAGGTAATTCATATTTGTCAATAGTTGCATTCTTTGTCAACAAGTAAATTATGAAAGTCATTCCATCTGAGCTGATGCCAACAGCAATCATTCAATTTATGCAAATATAAATTATATCAGAAATATTTCAACAGTACAAGCCTCCCCTATTATTATTATTATTCAGTTGGTGATAGATATTTCAGTGTATTGCATGCAAGATACATACATTATTATTGTGATGATATTATTTAAATATTCTTAAAAGTTTTAAGCTTAAATGGAATGAAAAACAAAAATATTACACTTTTGGAACAGAGCCAAAATCATAAACATATGATAGATGCAAATCGCTGTTTTGTCAACACAACAGCCTATCAAGTAAAGGTTTCAATATTCATGGTTGACCTCAAAAGTCGTTGTCGTGATCGTATGGTAGTTGGATTTACAACTACCTATGCAATCAGTGCCTATCATCACTGATGATGTGAGTTCGAATCCCGGTCAGGGTAAGGAGTACTCGATACAACATGATGTGATAAAGTTTGTCAGTGACTTGCAGCAGGTCGGTGATTCTCTCCAGGTACTCCGGTTTCCTCCATCAATAAAACTGACCGCCAATGTATAGCTGAAATATTATTGAAAGTGGCATTAAATACCATATCCCTCACCCTCAATATTCATAGTTGATTTCAAAAGACAGTACATGTCAATAACCAATATTGCACATTCATAAAATACATGAATGGTCATTGCAATGTCCTTTTCAAAGTTTTGTTATTGTCTTTTTTTATTTTTGAAAAGTTTACATTGATACAATGGGGTGGTACATATTTGTTGTTCCGATTTATTTAATTGACCATTCTGATGTTTACTATTCATATGATATGTAAAACTGTCTTAAAATTTTATTTGGTATTGAATACATCATATTGAATTCTTATAATTAAACAGGGGTACTGGTTTTGTATTTCAGGTATTGTTATACGACTTGAGATCTGATAAACCATTGTTAATAAAAGACCACCAGTATGAACTACCAATCAAATCAATAGAATTCCACGACACTCTTGATCTGGTAATGTCTATGGATTCAAAAATACTCAAACTTTGGAACAGAAATGATGTAAGTATATCTAGTTGTACATGTGATTTTACATTTGCCATTTATTGTTGTTGCCGTTAAACACCATCAAACAAACAAACAACCTATTTATTGTTGTTGCCGTTAAACACCATCAAACAAACAAACAACCTATTTATTGTTGTTGCCATTAAACACCATCAAACAAACAAACAACCTATTTATTGTTGTTGCCGTTAAACACCATCAAACAAACAAACAACCTATTTATTGTTGTTGCCATTAAACACCATCAAACAAACAAACAACCTATTTATTGTTGTTGCCATTAAACACCATCAAACAAACAAACAACCTATTTATTGTTGTTGCCATTAAACACCATCAAACAAACAAACAACCTATTTATTGTTGTTGCCATTAAACACCATCAAACAAACAAACAACCTATTTATTGTTCTTTACAACAAAGGACTTTTGTTTTTTTTAATGGTAAAGGTTATTTGTTTTAATAAATATGAACAAGGTAAGAATACAAGGCTTCAGAATCTTTTGTTTTTAGAGTTGGAATGAAGTTGTTCTTGATTTGCTCTTTGATGAATGACAGGGGTTTGATCATGGATATGTAAATTTTTGATAGCACATTGATAAATATATTCCTTGAGAGCTTCTAACTAAATGTATACACCAACATTTTGTACATCATTGTTTGTCCTTTTGTCCTTTTTTGTTTGGTCATTGTATTTTCTGTCCATCTTTGATTTACGTCATCTGATTACCCCTTTGGTATCTTCAAATTTTCTTATCTTTGTTGAGTTTCAAAACCAAATTAAGGGCCTGGGTGGCTAAATGAGTTAGTTAGTTGGATTACCTAACAACTCGTACAAGCCTATCACCAATACAGCGTGGGTTTGTGCCTGGCTTTGTAAATTACCAAAAAAGGTGTACTCGACTCACAACCGCAAGTGATAAAGTTTACCAGTTGCTTGCCCATGGTCGGTGGTTCTCTCCGGGTACTCCGGCTTCTTCCACCACTAAAACTGGTCGCCATGATATAGCTGAAATAATGCTGAAAGTGGAGTTAAGCACAATAAATCAATCAATCAATCAATCAAAACCACATTGTTCGCTAACAGTAACAGTTATAATTATGTCCCATGAAGATACAAAAAAATGAAGAATAATATCAGTTCTGTTTAAACAATGATTGATTAGAAGATGTCCACTGAATATGTATCATCTGTATTACAATGTTGTTCAATGTTCTGCTGACACATAGCTTGTTTACATACTATGGTAGAATATAAGTTAATTATTGTATATACTGATTAGCAATTTCTCACGAGGTTATCTAATTCAATATGATAAGTGTTACAAAAAACTCCTGCTACAAATTTTTTAAAAGTTTATTGTGTTAACTAGGGTAAAGCATATACAGCAATAGAACCAGGAACTGATCTGAATGACTTGTGTGTAGTACCTAAATCTGGAATGATGTTCATGGCTACAGAGTCACCAAAAGTATTAACATATTATATTCCGGTAAGTTTCTATATCAACCAAACTCTGTAGATGTTCTTTCTGAGTTTAGCAGGAAAAAATATAGGTTGGTCATATCAGCTGAAGTCCACATTAGATTGAGGCTACTCAGCACTAAAAGAAATAAATATTCTGTTTCTAATCTTTACATATTCGAACACTTTAATTCATAGAAAATTCAACTTGATATGCTTATTGGAAATACAGTGTAATATGACTAAGCCAAACCTCCTTTGGACACAACTTTTGTGCTCAAAATAGTCAGGTGTATGATATATGCATGTCAAACTAACACAGATTTCCTTCATCTGAAATTTTATTTAAAGTTCGAGTTATACAGGATTCTGGTTTATTTAGGGTTTGGTTTAAACAGGTTTTACTATCCAACTCAACATGCTGACTGGAAACTGTGTTTTAGGGTTTGATGTTTGACAGAGAAGTTGTTAGTGTTTTAACTTTTTGCTTTAAATGAATAAAAGTATTTGTTAAATGTTTTATGAATGATTTAAAAAGGTTGTAAACATATTTGATATTGAACAGAACACATGTATTTATAATGTACTAATATTAACTAATTGAGTGTCTTCAGAGATTATTTAATGGTAATTCATATGATGTATTATTCCTCATTTCTTTTTTAATATGATTCATGAATCATGAATAATTTGACATAATATTTTACAGTCTATAGGAACAGCTCCAAAATGGTGTTCATTCTTAGATAATCTGACGGAAGAATTAGAAGAGAGTTCTGGGACAGTTGGTAAGTAGAATTAGGAGAGAGTTCTGGAGCAGTTGGTAAGTAGAATTAGGAGAGAGTTCTGGAGCAGTTGGTAAGTAGAATTAGGAGAGAGTTCTGGAGCAGTATGTAAGTAGAATTAGGAGAGAGTTCTGGAGCAGTAGGTAAGTAGAATTAGGAGAGAGTTCTGGAGCAGTTGGTAAGTAGAAATAGAAGAGAGTTCTGGAGCAGTTGGTAAGTAGAATTAGATGGACATGAGTGGCACTAAAACTGGTTTATAACAGCACTTAATAAATAACGAAAATTGGGCTTTGAAAATTTGAAAATACTACAACATATCATGAAAATAATATGAAGCGATTTTTTATTTTAGCGGTACTTCTTTAATTTCACTATTAAAAAACTGTACACTTAATATGTTGTCAGACTTTTGATGGTGTCACATAAAATTACTATCTTCAGTCCACTTATCTTCTTTTAATGTTTGTTGAGAATGCATCATTTGTTTCCTCTTTATATCTAGTTATTTGAAAAAATAATTTTTAGTTTAAAGGAAACAAGATATTTTGAATGATTGCTTTATGTAATGTAGAGAAACTATACAGGTAAAATATTAGACTTACTACTCTACCCCCCCCCTCCCCCCTCTTTTTAGTGAAATATTCAATTGGTATAATATTTGGTATTAGAGTTAGACAGGGGTCACTTGAAAAAGCTGCATGTATTTGCAATAATCAATCAAAGCCTGTCATTAAAGGACTCTTTTATTGCTAATAGCAATTATTTTATTGAATATATATTTCACAAAGTTTGAAATGATATGCAAATAGTGGGATTTGTAGCAAGTAAAAAAATGCTACCGGGTAATCACCAATTTTGAATTTCATTTTATTATGTTATTTAGTAAATGTTCTTTTACAATATTCTGTATTCATTGTGATAGCTGCACCTAATGTCTAAACGATGAGATAATATTGGCAAATCTAAGCACTACAAAAGTACTAATGAAGTCAAATTTCTAAAAGCTGTCATATTTTGCAAAGTACTAAATACTAGTTTTGCAAAAAAATAAAATAAGATAAAATGAATAAATAAAAAAAATTTATTAAATGAAAAAAACCAAAAAACACTTCTTTGCTCCAAACCTTTAATTTGAAAGAAAAACGTTAAATTAGCTGATCAATCATTTTATTACTGAATAGAAATGATTTAAACAAATTAATCAAATTTTAAGCCTTTAAAAACGTTTGTACCGTTATCCTCATTTTACTTGTGAAATGAGATGAAATTCTGCTGAAGTTTTTAATAATTAAAAAATAAATAGGTATCAGCCGTGCGAGGTTTGACAGTCACTTTGGGAATAATGGTTCCTGATTAACTGATAATGAAAAAAGTTCTTAAGAAACCACTCAGTTATTTGAATGGAAACTTTGCACAAATATTCTACAGACATCATCAATAAAATTTCTATAATCCTACATCCAATATGGCTGTCATGATGCATAATATTTTCTGATTGACTTACATAATATGTATAATTTATCATCAGAACAACTTAGACATTTGAACCAAAATTTTACAAGAATAATCTGTGTATTGTCCTCAGTAATGTTTCCCATATCGCTACATTCCAACATGGCCAAAGTGTTGCATACTTAGATTTAATTGGCTGAAAATATGGAATGTAATGAACAAGTAGATATCAAATGTTGTGTGCACGAGGTGTTTCTGGAATGAAATCTTTCTACACCCATCATTGTTTGAACAGAAACTTTGTAATAATAACCTATAATGTACTATTAGTACTACATGTTCTGGAATGAAATCTTTCTACACCCATCATTGTTTGAACAGAAACTTTGTAATAATAACCTATAATGTACTATTAGTACTACATGTTCTGGAATGAAATCTTTCTACACCCATCATTGTTTGAACAGAAACTTTGTAATAATAACCTATAATGTACTATTAGTACTACATGTTCTGGAATGAAATCTTTCTACACCCATCATTGTTTGAACAGAAACTTTGTAATAATAACCTATAATGTACTATTAGTACTACATGTTCATGCAATAATTACCTATGATGTACTATTAGTAATAATAACCTATAATGTACTATTTGTACTACATGTTCATGCAATAACTACCTATGATGTACTATTAGTACTACATGTTCATTGAATAATAACCTATGATGTACTATTAGTAATAATAACCTATGATGTACTATTAGTAATAATAAACTATGATGTACTATTAGTAATAATACCTATGATGTACTATTAGTAATAATACCTATGATGTACTATTAGTAATAATGCCTATGATGTACTATTAGTAATAATACCTATGATGTACTATTAGTAATAATACCTATGATGTACTATTAGTAATGATACCTATGATGTACTATTAGTAATAATAACATTGTGATGTACTATTAGTAATACTACCTATGATGTACTATTAGTAATAATGCCTATGATGTACTATTAGTAATAATACCTATGATGTACTATTAGTAATAATACCTATGATGTACTATTAGTGATAATACTTATGATGTACTATTAGTAATAATACCTATGATGTACTATTAGTAATAATACCTATGATGTACTATTAGTAATAATACCTATGATGTACTATTAGTAATGATACCTATGATGTACTATTAGTAATAATAACATTGTGATGTACTATTAGTAATACTACCTATGATGTACTATTAGTAATAATACATATGATGTATTATTAGTAATAATACCTATGATGTACTATTAGTAATAATACCTATGATGTACTATTAGTAATAATAACCTATGATGTACTATTAGTAATAATTTCTATGATGTACTATTAGTAATAATACCTATGATGTACTATTAGTAATAATTACCTATGATGTACTATTAGTAATAATACCTATGATGTACTATTAGTAATAATACCTACAATATACTATTAGTAATAATACCTATGATGTACTATTAGTAATAATACCTATGATGTACTATTAGTAATAATACCTATGATGTACTATTAGTAATAATTACCTATGATGTGCTATTAGTAATAATACCTATGATGTACTATTAGTAATAATAACCTATGATGTACTATTAGTAATAATAACCTATGATGTACTATTAGTAATAATACCTATGATGTACTGTTAGTAATAATACATATGATGTACTATTAGTAATAATACCTATGATGTACTATTAGTAATAATAACCTATGATGTACTATTAGTAATAATACCTATGATGTACTGTTAGTAATAATAACATATGATGTACTATTAGTAATAATACCTATGATGTACTATTAGTAATAATAACATATGATGTACTATTAGTAATAATACCTATGATGTACTATTAGTAATACTACCTATGATGTACTATTAGTAATAATACCTATGATGTACTATTAGTAATAATACCTATGATGTACTGTTAGTAATAATACATATAATGTACTATTAGTAATACTAACCTATGATGTACTATTAGTAATAATACCTATGATGTACTATTAGTAATAATAACCTATGATGTACTATTAGTAATAATACCTATGATATACTATTAGTAATAATACCTATGATGTACTATTAGTAATAATACCTATGATGTACTATTAGTAATAATACCTATGATGTACTGTTAGTAATAATACATATAATGTACTATTAGTAATAATAACCTATGATGTACTATTAGTAATAATACCTATGATATACTATTAGTAATAATACCTATGATTTACTATTAGTAATAATAACCTATGATGTGCTATTAGTAATAATACCTATGATGTACTATTAGTAATAATACCTATGATGTACTATTAGTAATAATACCTATGATGTGCTATTAGTAATAATAACCTATGATGTACTATTAGTAATAATAACCTATGATGTACTATTAGTAATAATACCTATGATGTACTGTTAGTAATAATACCTATGATGTACTATTAGTAATAATACCTATGATGTACTATTAGTAATAATAACCTATGATGTACTATTAGTAATAATACATATGATGTACTATTAGTAATAATACCTATGATGTACTATTAGTAATAATACCTATGATGTACTATTAGTAATAATACCTATGATGTACTATTAGTAATAATACCTATGATGTGCTATTAGTAATAATAACCTATGATGTACTATTAGTAATAATAACCTATGATGTACTATTAGTAATAATACCTATGATGTACTGTTAGTAATAATACATATAATGTACTATTAATAATACTAACCTATGATGTACTATTAGTAATAATACCTATGATGTACTATTTGTAATAATAACCTATGATGTACTATTAGTAATAATACCTATGATGTACTATTAGTAATAATACCTATGATTTACTATTAGTAATAATAACCTATGATGTGCTATTAATAATAATACCTATGATGTACTATTAGTAATAATACATATGATATACTATTAGTAATAATACCGATGATGTACTATTAGTAATAATACCTATGATGTACTATTAGTAATAATAACCTATGATATACTATTAGTAATAATACCTATGATGTACTATTAGTAATAATACCTATGATGTACTATTAGTAATAATACCTATGATGTACTATTAGTAATAATACCTATGATGTACTATTAGTAATAATACCTATGATGCACTATTAGTAATAATACCTATGATGTACTATTAGTAATACTACCTATGATTTACTATTAGTAATAATACCTATGATGTACTATTAATAATAATACCTATGATGTACTATTAGTAATAATACCTATGATGTACTATTAGTAATAATACCTATGATGCACTATTAGTAATAATACCTATGATGTACTATTAGTAATACTACCTATGATTTACTATTAGTAATAATAACCTATGATGTACTATTAGTAATAATAACCTATGATGTACTATTAGTAATAATAACCTATGATGTACTATTAGTAATAATACCTATGATGTACTATTAGTAATAATACCTATGATGTACTATTAGTAATAATACCTATGATGTACTATTAGTAATAATACCTATGATGTACTATTAGTAATAATACCTATGATGTACCATTAGTAATAATAACCTATGATGTACTATTAGTAATAATACCTATGATGTACTATTAGTAATAATACCTATGATGTACTATTAGTAATAATACCTATGATGTACTATTAGTAATAATACCTATGATGTACTATTAGTAATAATAACCTATGATGTACTATTAGTAATAATACCTATGATGTACTGTTAGTAATAATACCTATGATGTACTATTAGTAATAATACCTATGATGTACTATTAGTAATAATAACCTATGATGTACTATTAGTAATAATACCTATGATGTACTATTAGTAATAATAACCTATGATGTACTATTAGTAATAATACCTATGATGTACTGTTAGTAATAATACCTATGATGTACTATTAGTAATAATACCTATGATGTACTATTAGTAATAATAACCTATGATGTACTATTAGTAATAATACCTATGATGTACTATTACTATTAGTAATAATAACATATGATGTACTATTAGTAATTATACCTATGATGTACTATTAGTAATAATACCTATGATGTACTGTTAGTAATAATAACATATGATGTACTATTAGTAATAATACCTATGATGTACTATTAGTAATAATAACATGATGTACTATTAGTAATAATACCTATGATGTACTATTAGTAATACTACCTATGATATACTATTAGTAATAATACCTATGATTTACTATTAGTAATAATAACCTATGATGTGCTATTAGTAATAATACCTATGATGTACTATTAGTAATAATACCTATGATGTACTATTAGTAATAATACCTATGATGTGCTATTAGTAATAATAACTTATGATGTACTATTAGTAATAATAACCTATGATGTACTATTAGTAATAATACCTATGATGTACTGTTAGTAATAATACCTATGATGTACTATTAGTAATAATACCTATGATGTACTATAAGTAATAATAACCTATGATGTACTATTAGTAATAATACATATGATATACTATTAGTAATAATACCTATGATGTACTATTAGTAATAATACCTATGATGTACTATTAGTAATAATACCTATGATGTGCTATTAGTAATAATAACCTATGATGTACTATTAGTAATAATAACCTATGATGTACTATTAGTAATAATACCTATGATGTACTGTTAGTAATAATACATATAATGTACTATTAATAATACTAACCTATGATGTACTATTAGTAATAATACCTATGATTTACTATTAGTAATAATAACCTATGATGTACTATTAGTAATAATACCTATGATGTACTATTAGTAATACTAACCTATGATGTACTATTAGTAATAATACCTATGATGTACTATTAGTAATAATAACCTATGATGTACTATTAGTAATAATAACCTATGATGTACTATTAGTAATAATACATATGATATACTATTAGTAATAATACCTATGATGTACTATTAGTAATAATACCTATGATGTACTATTAGTAATAATACCTATGATGTACTATTAGTAATAATACCTATGATGTACTATTAGTAATAATACCTATGATATACTATTAGTAATAATAACCTATGATGTACTATTAGTAATAATAACCTATGATGTACTATTAGTAATAATACCTATGATTTACTATTAGTAATAATAACCTATGATGTACTATTAGTAATAATACCTATGATGTACTATTAGTAATAATAACCTATGATGTACTATTAGTAATAATAACCTATGATGTACTATTAGTAATAATACATATGATATACTATTAGTAATAATACCTATGATGTACTATTAGTAATAATACCTATGATGTACTATTAGTAATAATACCTATGATGTACTATTAGTAATAATACCTATGATATACTATTAGTAATAATAACCTATGATGTACTATTAGTAATAATAACATATGATGTGCTATTAATAATAATACCTATGATGTACTATTAGTAATAATACCTATGATATACTATTAGTAATAATACCGATGATGTACTATTAGTAATAATACCTATGATGTACTATTAGTAATAATACCTATGATGTACTATTAGTAATAATACCTATGATGTACTATTAGTAATAATACCGATGATGTACTATTAGTAATAATACCTATGATATACTATTAGTAATAATACCTATGATGTACTATTAGTAATAATAACATATGATGTGCTATTAATAATAATACCTATGATGTACTATTAGTAATAATACCTATGATATACTATTAGTAATAATACCGATGATGTACTATTAGTAATAATACCTATGATATACTATTAGTAATGATACCTATGATGTGCTATTAGTAATAATAACCTATGATGTACTATTAGTAATAATACCTATGATGTACTATTAGTAATAATACCTATGATGTACTATTAGTAATAATACCTATGATGTACTATTAGTAATAATACCTATGATGTACTATTAGTAATAATACCTATGATTTACTATTAGTAATAATAACCTATGATGTACTATTAGTAATAATAACCTATGAGGTACTATTAGTAATACTACCTATGATATACTATTAGTAATAATAACCTATGATGTACTATTAGTAATAATAACCTATGATGTACCATTAGTAATAATAACCTATGATGTACTATTAGTAATAATACCTATGATGTACTATTAGTAATAATACCTATGATGTACTATTAGTAATAATACCTATGATGTACTATTAGTAATAATACCTATGATGTACTATTAGTAATAATACCTATGATGTACTACTAGTAATAATACCTATGATTTACTATTAGTAATAATAACCTATGATGTACTATTAGTAATAATAACCTATGATGTACCATTAGTAATAATAACCTATGATGTACTATTAGTAATAATACCTATGATGTACTATTAGTAATAATACCTATGATGTACTATTAGTAATAATACCTATGATGTACTATTAGTAATAATACCTATGATGTACTATTAGTAATAATACCTATGATGTACTATTAGTAATAATAACATATGATGTGCTATTAATAATAATACCTATGATGTACTATTAGTAATAATACCTATGATATACTATTAGTAATAATACCGATGATGTACTATTAGTAATAATACCTATGATATACTATTAGTAATAATACCTATGATGTGCTATTAGTAATAATAACATATGATGTACTATTAGTAATAATACCTATGATGTACTATTAGTAATAATACCTATGATGTACTATTAGTAATAATACCTATGATGTACTATTAGTAATAATACCTATGATGTACTATTAGTAATAATACCTATGATTTACTATTAGTAATAATAACCTATGATGTACTATTAGTAATAATAACCTATGATGTACCATTAGTAATAATAACCTATGATGTACTATTAGTAATAATACCTATGATGTACTATTAGTAATAATACCTATGATGTACTATTAGTAATAATACCTATGATGTACTATTAGTAATAATACCTATGATGTACTATTAGTAATAATATTTATGATTTACTATTAGTAATAATAACCTATGATGTACTATTAGTAATAATAACCTATGATGTACCATTAGTAATAATAACCTATGATGTACTATTAGTAATAATATCTATGATGTACTATTAGTAATAATACCTATGATGTACTATTAGTAATAATACCTATGATGTACTATTAGTAATAATACCTATGATGTACTATTAGTAATAATACCTATGATGTACTATTAGTAATAATACCTATGATGTACTATTAGTAATAATTACCTATGATGTACTATTAATAATAATACCTATGATGTACTATTAGTAATAATACCTATGATGTACTATTAGTAATAATACCTATGATTTACCATTAGTAATAATACCTATGATGTACTATTAGTAATAATAACCTATGATGTACCATTAGTAATAATACCTATGATGTACTATTTGTAATAATAACCTATGATGTACTATTAGTAATAATACCTATGATGTACTATTTGTAATAATAACCTATGATGTACTATTAGTAATAATAACCTATGATATACTATTAGTAATAATAACCTATGATATACTATTAGTAATAATAACCTATGATATACTATTAGTAATAATAACCTATGATGTACTATTAGTAATAATACCTATGATGTACTATTTGTAATAATAACCTATGATGTACTATTAGTAATAATACCTATGATGTACTATTAGTAATAATACCTATGATGTACTATTAGTAATAATTACCTATGATGTACTATTAGTAATAATAACCTATGATGTACTATTAGTAATAATACCTATGATGTACTATTAATAATAATAACCTATGATGTACTATTAGTAATAATACCTATGATGTACTATTAATAATAATAACCTATGATGTACTATTAGTAATACTAACCTATGATGTACTATTAGTAATAATAACCTATGATGTACCATTAGTAATAATACCTATGATGTGCTATTAGTAATAATAACCTATGATGTACCATTAGTAATAAAACCTATGATGTACTGTTAGCAATAATACCTATGGTGTACTATTAGTAATAATACCTATGATGTACTATTAGTAATCATACCTATAATGTACTATTAAATTATACCTATGATGTACTATTAGTACTACATGTTAGATGGTAATTAACCAGCTGAGTGATGTAAGTTTTTATAGATCCTTTGTGTTTGATTACCATGATGCATTATAAATGAAGGAAAACTCTTTATGATTTTTTTTACCTGACCTGACCTGAATTTAATTGACTGTTTAATTACTAAGAAAGGAAATGGATGTAATGAACATGAAAGGCTATCCAACATTACACTTAGACACAAAATAAAGTAAAGGAACATGGCTTTTATTGCTATTGTAGGTCTCTGAGCTTTGTTGTTAAAGTAATATTACACCACAATATCATGCAATTTTTGAATTAAATATTTTTACTTAAAGTAATATGAAACGAGTTTTTGGTGAAATAAACATCTTCAAAAATATTCTTGATATGTTTACATTCCCTAAAAACTAAACCATTCGTGCATGTTTGAGGACGAAAATCACGATCATCTGTGATTAAGAACAAAATCATTCCATCTCGTACGTGTTTTGTCAAGACAATGGCGGCTAATTAACTTTCGGATGCACCGTTCTGATGATTGCTGATCATGAAATTTCATCACCAACGTAAACAGGTGAGCACATGTATCATTCTGGTTTTGAAAGAAGTTAAATTTCTTGCATTTCTTGCCTTGCAAAAAAATTATTTCATGTATGTTTTACCTTAAAGATTATCAACTGCAATGAATTTCATTTGTAAATAAAATAAATAATCTGGCCACCCAAAGTTGGAAAAAAATTCTGGCCTTTGCTTCATAGAAAAAAAAAAAAAATCTGACCTGAACTGAGTAAACAATGTTATAACCTGTCCTGCACTATGTGTCGAATGAATTTTCTGTCAAATATTCTAACCTGATTAATCTTGCCAGGCCCCCTCAGAATCAAATTATTTCCTATATATTATTATGAAATAAAGAATGTATGCTTTCTTTCACATTCTTGTCTCTTAGGCCAAATAAATTTTAAATAGATTTGAAACAAAGTAGTATTAATGTTTGATATAAAAAAAACCTAATGTTTTAACATAATTACAAGTTGCGTATGCAGTGTCCCCTTACTGAGCCCCGCGAAATTTGCTGAATTATACCAAAGACGTATATAAGATTCTATATACGTCCTTGATTATACACATAATGCCGTTAAAAGACATTTACGGCGGTTTAGATCATAGATGGTGATATTTATTTATTTTCCAGGTAAAGAGATCCTTGTTTAACGTTTCACTAAGGGAAAATTATTTTTAATCGTGGATTGAATGGAAAATAATGGAATGTAAATCGAAACGAAAATGATGTTACCTGTCAAGACTATAACGGAGCATGCGCACAATCTCTACCGAATGAGTTCAAATCTGAGGTCAATAGCATATGATTTGCATTATTGTCCGGGTAGCAAGAATTATCGAAGACAGAATAAAATGACGTTTTCTCCTGAATTATGCATCGTAGCTCTCAAAAAGTGAATGGTTTACGTTCTTTATATATTTGATCTTTACATATATCAGAAATTTTTAGAAAACTGAAAATAATGATTTTGGCATTTCATATTATTTTAATATGCCACTTAATTTAACTAAAATCAACTGCATAACATTAAAAATCTGCTCAAAAGCAGAATTTATGAGCAAATCGCAAAATATTTGACAGCAGATAATTACTGTTGTTAACAACAGTAATGCAAATGATATGCACGTGACCCAAGATTTGAACTCTTTTGGGGAGATTGTATAACGGGTGTGTTCGATTTGTGTTTAAATTATCTCCCTTTTGGAAACCTAGCTGTCAAAAGTAGACATTTATTTTTATGTTGATATGTTTTATTGATATATGTTGTAATGATAAGGCTATTTGTAATATATTTATTGTATTTAAACATCGACAAACTTCTGCAAATAAAATTTGTTAAGAAATTTGCAGAATTAAAATAATAAACATACCATTGTTCAGGTGACAAATGTTTTATATAATACTTAATGTTTACATTTTCAACTCATTCAAGGAACCATTGGCTATTAACACTGTGGCCTACTAATAAAAATAAAGATAAAAAAAACTATGGCCTTCTTAGTATAACTTTGATGTTTGAAATATAGAAAAAGTATAACTTTTGATCCTGTGTCTGTCTGTCTGTGAGCTTTTTGCTTGGCAACTACCAAGCGAGACATATCCAAACACGTTCATGTTACAGAAAGTGATTGAATTAGTTGACGATGGATACAAAATGAGATTTAGACATATCCAGGTTTGTTCCACTGGGATTCGAGCTTATGGCAATAGGAATTAAGGCTAATAAGTTTTCAATACTTTATATAGTCAACAAAAAGCATGATATAACAGAACATAAAAATCAACAATTGTAAAGGCTTCAAATAAATACTGCACAAAAAATAGATGCAAACACGGCTGTAAAATACCAATATCAAAAATAACCTAGGTAGCACTGAGGTTCAAATGTAAAAAATAAACTCAGAAAAACATGATGTGGCAAGCAGCTAACGAAAATTTTATATTTTAAAGAATTCTGGGGTTAAAGCTAATCTAAATTTAAAGCCGAAAATTAACAAAATTTAGTCTCCCAATCCCAAAAAACAAATAGATTGGGTACTACTCCTATAGAAGCAGGATCAAAAGTTATACTAAGTAGGCCATACTGTTAATAGCCAATGGTTACTTGAACAAGTTGAAAATGTAAATATTAAACATTATAAAAAACATTCGTCGCCTTGACATTGGTATGGTTATTATTTTAATTCTGCAAATTTCTTAGCAAATTTTATTTGAAGAAGGTTGTCAATGTTTGAATACGATAAATATATTACAAATAGCCTTATCATTACAAAATATATCAATAAAGCATACATGTATCAACATAAAAATAAATGTCTATTTTTGACCACCAGGTTTCAAAAAGGGAGATAATTGAAACACAAATCGAACACACCCGTTTATCTTTTAAAGTTAATTAGTCTTCACAACAATGGCGAGAACGAAAAACATGCACACGGATTTGCAGATTTCTAATTGTTGGGAACATATTTCGACTTGAAACATGCATGAGTAGCTTAGTTAAGGTACCACCGTATTCCAAATAGAATTTTCAGGGAAATTTTTTTTTCAACCCAAATTGGTGTAATATTACTTTAATTGTATTGACTATTCAATAAAAGAAATACTTAAAATATACTCCTTTTCGGCTTTTGACCGATTTTATTTGTGGTTCATAGAAAAATGTCTTTCATTAATATTGCTATTTCAAATCTACTTGTAATTAAAAATTTAATTAAATATGATGAATGACATTCTTATTCAGCATTTTCACAATAACCATAATATAAGACATTAAAACCTGTCTAAACTGAATCTCATTGGGACAAATTCATTATGTGTTCGGAATTGACAGGTGTTCTGTTTATACAGGTTAAATTAACAAAGATTTTC
Organism: Bathymodiolus septemdierum; assembly: GCA_963383655.1. Taxonomy (NCBI): domain Eukaryota; kingdom Metazoa; phylum Mollusca; class Bivalvia; order Mytilida; family Modiolidae; genus Bathymodiolus; species Bathymodiolus septemdierum. Next base: position 95,547,853 of record OY726518.1, read on the forward strand.
TACATTGGGACTTGATTTAAAGTTCTGTATAGACAGAATATCAGTTTATTCAGGGTACGGTTTAGACAGGGTTTCACTGTATTATTTGCTGGGAGAATTTCATATTGGCTGCTTATGACAGGTGGTTGTTTTAAAGAAATGACATAAAAACTAGTAATAATTGAAGCCTAATATGACTAAAAAAAAAGTATGAATATTTTCTAGGAAAACAATTTTCATTGATGATAATATTAGCTATTTTTCTTTAAATTTTAGTGTATGATGACTATAAATTTCTGACAAGAAAAGAATTAGAGGAGCTAGGGCTATCACATCTGATAGGGTCTAACTTGTTGAGGGCATACATGCATGGGTTTTTCGTTGATATGAGATTATACCATAAAGCCAAGTCCATAGCTGAGCCATTTGCTTATGAACAATACAGAAAGAGTAAGATTCGTGAGAAAATTGATCAGGAGAGAGAAAACAGAGTCAGGTTAAAGGTATGTAGGAATTAAGCCTTTTGATTAATTAAAATATATATTTCCAATGTCATATGTCATCGTCTTTTTTGTGCTCAATAATTTTGAGGTGAGAGGTTTGTTCATTTTGTTGTTATTGTTGGAATTATTGACCATCACTGTTTAAACTTTTTTTTACGTAACTTGATGTTTTAATCTTAAAAGATTTTTAACTCACCTGACCTAAAAACTCATATTGACTTTTATTGTAACTTTGGTTCCATTCATATTGTGTTTGTAAAAAAGTTCAGAATTTGTGATTTCGCCAATTTTTTTTTAAAAGTTCTCCTGTACAGTTTGTAGTTTTGTCTATTAACAAGACAGGCTTATTTTAGCAAATTATGTGATAAACCCCTACTCAAATACAGTATCAGATTTGGCGGGAAAGTTCCTTTAAAATAATTGTATCTAGGAGCCATGTCTTTCATGAAAAGTAGCTGATGCTGTTGTTATATCAGACGAATGTTTGGAAAATTCTTCACTTGGAGCCAGAATTTAATCCAATTTAGCTCTAATAGAATTATTACAAGATGAACACTATGTTCAAATCTGATGTAAGCTTTGAACTAGTTAGACATCAGTTTGTAAGCATATTACGAATTACAGGGGCCTTAGAATATCTGTGTCATGTTGATGCATAAATATTTAACCCTTTGATTTTTTATTAATATTCAATAAATCTTATTTCAAAATGTAAGTTTACTTACTCCCAATAACTTTAAATTATATAGCTTTCCAATCTATTGGCCAGGAGCGTACCTGATGATGGTTATTCCAGAATCACACTGTGTGCACTAAATTAGATATCTATAATTTTATAAGCAAATCTAGCATTTCTGAAAAATAAAATGATCTGATTGTATATTTATTGGTGGATTGTTGTACAATATCATATGCCTGGTGTTGTATGCAAGTATTACTATCATATGAAGTCAACAGTATCATATGCCTGGTGTTGTATGCAAGTTTTACTATCATATGAAGTCAGCAGTATCATATGCCTGGTGTTGTATGCAAGTTTTACTATCATATGAAGTCAACAGTATCATATGCCTGGTGTTGTATGCAAGTTTTACTATCATATGAAGTCAACAGTATCATATGCCTGGTGTTGTATGCAAGTATTACTATCATATGAAGTCAACAGTATCATATGCCTGGTGTTGTATGCAAGTTTTACTATCATATGAAGTCAACAGTATCATATGCCTGGTGTTGTATGCAAGTATTACTATCATATGAAGTCAACAGTATCATATGCCTGGTGTTGTATGCAAGTATTACTATCATATGAAGTCAACAGTTTTCCTATTTACTCATTTCTATATATAAAAAAAAACAAACAAAAAATGATGTCAAATATCAAATCAAAATATATCTTAATCTAGGATGAAAATGTTTTTTAAGATGCAGACCACTTTCAATAATAAACGTGTTCAGAACTGAGGGCTATATTTTTAATTGGCTTGACAAAAGAGAAGATGGATACATATAACATAGCTATGTTTACCGTAGATAAACATTGTAGGATATAGCCGTGCTATAGTAGTCTTCTCATTATTTGTTAGTAAACAATCTACGCTGAATTAAACATTTCTATAAATAGAAAATACATAATCGTGACTAGTCTATGACAATACAGACCAAGATTGAAATTGAGGTTTTATTTCCACAATTACTACTGTAATATTTATTTATTAAATGACCATTTGATTTTTGTCTACGACAGGACATTATGAAAAGAAATGTTGAACAGTGAAGGTCATCAATTCCACCAATATCAACAAAACGAGCAATCACTTCTTATCTAAACTGAACTCACTGAACACAATTGAATATTCTAATCGTATCATGGTAATATGACAAAAAGAAAATAAAAACAAGCAAACATATACATGAAATATGAACAATCATGTCATGCCATCCATAATTTTTCATGCTTTGCTGTAATTTGATACCCACCTGACCAAAAATGTAATCAGAAATTCCTTACTATTTTAGGAAGTATGTAGGAATAAAGTAAGCTTCTTTCAGATATTTGAAAGATTTTTTTTTAACGACGTGATATTTTTTATTCAAATGATTGTTACACTTAACACTTCAAAAGTCTAAGCTCATTTTGGTGTTTCCCTGTTACATCCTGTTCTGATTATCCAGGGCTATAATCTATAATCAAAATTACATGAAATATATATGAAAATTAAATACTATATATATTAAATACATTTAGAAAATATTTATTTATTTTGAAGTGCTCGAGTTGCTCAATGAGTTAGGTAGTTGGATTACCTAGCAACTCATACAAGTCTTATCACCAATACGACGTGGGTTCGCGCCCAGCTTTGTAAATTACAAAAAAGGGTGCACTCGACTCGCAGCCGCAAGTGATAAAGTTTACCAGTTGCTTGCCCATGGTCGGTGGTCCTCTCCGGGTAATCCGGCTTCTTCCACCACTAAAACTGGTCGCCATGATATAGCTGAAATATTGCTGAAAGTGGCATTAAATACCAAAAATCAAAAATCATATTTATTTTGCATTTTGTATATGAATTTTCACTTTCATTAAAAATTTACACTTTTGAAGACAAGTGTTTTATTTTCTTTTATTCTTTTGGTATATTCATTGACAAATAGTCTATAAACATTAATATACAATGTACTTTGAAAAATAATTCTTTTGTCTACCTACCCACTTCAAAAATAACAATTAAGCGAACCAGAGACTTTTTGACCTCACTTACTATAATATATACTTTACTTTTGTATTGCTTATTATATATAATATTACAACATTATTATGTACTGTAAAAAAATACCAATATCACCATTATGTCTTTTAATTTCTTGATAAAACGAGCGCTATTTGATCTACCAATGTTTCTCTTTTCTTTTTCTTTTTTTTTTTTCTTTCTATAAATGTAGAAATTCCAATTAAAAACAGGGATCAGATATCCCAGCCAGGCAAAGCTGTCCTATTATTTACTGAGAAAACATTACCATGGCACTTGAAAAATATCTTCTATTACAGAAATTACCTAAGGTTAATCCAGACTTTGCAAGAAAGTTAATGGAAGCCAAAGAAGAGGCGGCTGCTGGCAATAAAAAGAAAGCAAAGGTTAGATATGTTGTATTGAAGTTTAACATGTGTAGGAAGAAAAGTTTGAAGATATCAAAAGGGTAAAAAGAAGCTGTAAATCTAAGATACCAAAGGGGTAAACAGAAGCTGTAAATCTAAGAATAAGATACCAAAAGGGTAAACAGAAGCTGTAAATCTAAGATACCAAAGGGGTAAACAGAAGCTGTAAATCTAAGATACCAAAGAGGTAAACAGAAGCTGTAAATCTAAGATACCAAAGAGGTAAACAGAAGCTGTAAATCTAAGATACCAAAGGGGTAAACAGAAGCTGTAAATCTAAGATACCAAAGGGGTAAGCAGAAGCTGTAAATCTAAGATACCAAAGGGGTAAACAGAAGCTGTAAATCTAAGATACTAAAGGGGTAAGCAGAAGCTGTAAATCTAAGATACTAAAGGGGTAAACAGGAGCTGTAAATCTAAGATACCAAAGGGGTAAACAGAAGCTGTAAATCTAAGATACCAAAGGAGTAAACAGAAGCTGTAAATCTAAGATACCAAAGGAATAAACAGAAGCTGTAAATCTAAGATACCAAAGGGGTAAACAGAAGCTGTAAATCTAAGATACCAAAGGAGTAAACAGAAGCTGTAAATCTAAGATACCAAAGGGGTAAACAGAAGCTGTAAATCTAAGATACCAAAGGGGTAAACAGAAGCTGTAAATCTAAGATACCAAAGGAATAAACAGAAGCTGTAAATCTAAGATACCAAAGAGGTATACAGAAGCTGTAAATCAAAGTAGGACAGACAATGCATTGGCCAAGAGGACAAACAATGATCTACAAAACACTACACAGAAAACTAAGGATTAAGCAACATTGAGATTTATCTTAAATATTTACAAGTTTATATGGTTATATAGAGTTTTAATCAATGAGTGATTGACTTCTCTCTTCCAGTCATACAATAAAATGTTTAAATGTCCAACAATAGGATTACCCTGTAAACAAAGGCAACTGTATTCAAACAATGGATCAATTCCTTTTCCAGTTTGTCAAACTGCTTTCTCAATACCAATTGAAACATGGGTAATCTATCAGGTGGCCCACCATAATCCATCCAATAAAAAAGCCTGACAGCACAACTGACTTTTTTCTCCAAATAATTTATTACCTCAATGTTACAAATGGCTTACATACATCAAGCCTATAAATCATGAATTATTAGTTTGGAAAGTTAAATATTGATTTGGAACATACACTTAGACATTGTGTGGCTTATTCATATAATACTGATTTGAGGGGCATACAACTAGACACTTGGTGTTTCATATACTTAAATATTGAATTACAATATACACATAAACACAGTATGTAACATGCACATAAATATTGATAAGGCATTGACCTTGACATTGTGCAGGATTTTCATATACATATTGATTTGAGTGATTGACCTTGACATTGTGTGGGATTTTCACATAAATATTGATTTGAGTCATTGACCTTGACATTGTGTGGGATTTTCACATAAATATTGATTTGAGTCATTGACCTTGACCTTATGTGGGATTTTCACATAAATATTGATTTGAGTCATTGACCTTGACATTGTGTGGGATTTTCACATAAATATTGATTTGAGTCATTGACCTTGACATTGTGTGGGATTTTGGCATCAATATTGATTTGAGTCATTGACCTTGACATTTTGTGGGATTTTCACATAAATATTGATTTGAGTCATTGACCTTGACATTGTGTGGGATTTTGGCATCAATATTGATTTGAGTCATTGACCTTGACATTATGTAGGATTTTCACATAAATACAGGCCTCTACATTAACATTTTTTTTAACTTGTCCCTAACTAACTAAACAACTAACTAAAAAAAGTACTTGTCCGACTCAATTTTTTAGTTGTCAAATTTTTTTTTTTCATATTGAAAACCAGCAAACAATTATCAGCAATTTGTGTAAAATGTTTTTGTTATTGTCTCAAACATTATCTCATTCCGTCATTATTAATAGACATTATGATTATGACATCTTTAATAAAAAATTAACATATATCATTTAGACATAAAGTCATTGGTATCAAACGATGCCATCATGGCATGAGTGTCTAATCATCAATTTCCAAGTTTGTTTCTTGAATAGCAGGTCCATCTAAACAATAATCGTATAATATGGATTGAGTCAAGGGTGCTTTGGACGTCGTTGTACACCATCTATTGAATTTGAATGCAGATTGTGTATTAAAATTAAATAAATATCTCTCAGTGGAAATAAACATCAGACGCCTTAATATTTCTGGTTGAATTGAGCTCCACCGATTGTTGTAAATCTGTACTTTCTAAGATCAGTGGATATCATAGATCCATGCCGATGGGCATTGATGTTTGCAGGGAATTATAGTATAGGGGAAGGAAACTATAAACAAATCTATTTCTATGTAATCATTGTTACTTAATGTCAGTTGTCGTTTAATCAAATCGCTGAAAAGATACGGATCAAGTATATATTCGGAATATCTCTTGGTTCTACCTTGAAATTACAGATGGTGTACTTCAATGGAAACCGATATTTTCCCCGGGATTTTTACACACATTAAAATCATTATTTACGAAGTTTAAGTGGGTGAAAATGACAAAGTAACACATTTTAAAAATAGGAAATAACCTTCAAAAGGTAGGACAATCATTTTTTTCACCTGTCCTGTCGGACAACTGTTGTACAAAATCTATTTGTCCGACATCAGTTTTCACTGGTACAGGACAATCGGACAAACGTTAATGTCGAGGCCTGAAATATTCATTTGAGCATTGACCTTGACATTGTATGGTATTTTCACATAAATATTGATTTGAGGATTGACCTTGACATTGTGTGGGATTTACAAATAAATACTGATTTGGGTCATTGACCTTTACATTGCATGGGCTCCACCAATAAAACTGACTGCCACGATATAACTGAAATATTGTTGAATGTGGCATTAAATGCCATAACCTTAACCCTAACCATTGTATGGGATTTTCACATAAATATTGATATAAGTCATTGACCTAGACATTGTGTCCACCAATAAAACTGACTTCCACAATATGACTGAAATAATATTGAAAGTGGTGTTAGACACGATAACCCTAACCATAGTGTGGGATTTTCACATATTTATTGATTTTAGAAATACTCCTAGACATTGTGTGGAACATTTACATAGAAATTTATTTTAGATATACTCCTAGACTTTGTGTTGGACTTTCACATGAATATTGATTATGGATTGACCTGTTCTAGACAATGTGTAGGACATTCACTTATGTTTTGGTTAGAGGCATACCCCTAGATAGTGTGTTAGACATTTATTTTAGTGATTATTTATTCAGCATTCAGAGTTTTTATGACATGTATGATGACTAGGAGCATACATGATGAGAATGATTTACTCATCTTTGTTATAAACATGTAGGACATACAAATAAATAATGATTTATCCAATACTCGGAGTGTCTAGGGACAAACACGTTGACAATATTCATGTGTTATAGCTGATTTTGGCTCTCCTGTTTAGGCCTTTTGGTTTTATTGCTCTTAAATATTTTAAAATTATTTGGCTTACCAATCGTTAGATTTTGAGCATACCTGATTTGATATCTATGTTTTTGTTTTAATTATTATAGCATTTCAGGAGTTCATGCATGTATAAACGGTGCCGATGCACTCACAATCTGAATAAATGGGCAATTTTCAAAAAAATGAAGACTTTTCATTTTCAGATAATAATTTGAATATTGAATGATATGAAAGAAAGGTAAATATCTTAAAACAAGCTATCTTCATGCAAAGTGTCATGGAGATTGCTCTTCCGGTTAAAAAGTTATCCTCTAAAAACTGGTCAAATTTGTCAGGAGTGTGACGTTTTAGCGTGACAAACTTTAAATTGCCTTAACTTACCTTGATGATAAAAAAAAATAAAATAAAAAATATATTAAAGAAAGATGGTATTCTATAATTTCGTACCATTTTACTTCAAATATCTAGATGTTTTGTGACCCTATGATTTTGCAACAAAAAATTATTCTATTTTTTAAATTAGTGTACGTGAATAAATTTAACTTGGAAAATTGTACAAATGTCAAATTAAACCTTAATAGTTTTTCATTGTTGAGACTAATTAGTTCAGAAAAGTCAAAATATGTTGTAAAAAAACATTAGTTATAATAATTTAGTAGTATTAGACTGGATGAATATGATAGTTGTAAAATTGGGCTTGCATTAGGAGAGACACAAAAAATGTCAGGAGTGTGACATTTTATCTTAGTTGTATAGTACTATGTTGTATGCTTTAATAGTTCACAATTTTCTTTATTTTCCAAAAGCTCCAGACCCAATCAAAGAAAAAAGTTGGAAATAGCTCTGATATATGACATATCATAGCTAGGAAATCAAAATAACTAATGTCAGGGTGTGACACTTTTAATAGGCATATCTTTTAAATAAGAAATAAAATAAACCATGCTTCTACAAACTTCCACAATGTTTTCAATTTAATTACATATAAACAATAAGTAATAATTGTTTAATTACATATAAACAATAAGTAATAATTGTAGTATTTTTGTATATTGCATGACACCTTTCTCATAATAAGGGATGATAAAGGATTATATTTTCTTAAAACATGTCAAAATATGGATTTTTTTCTAAATAAAAAATTGATGTATGTTGCTTTAGATAAACAGAATACTTACTTTAATATATCTTGCCTTTCATAAAACATTTTCATTCTTTTGATATAGCATTTTTGAAAATTTATCAATAATTTTTCATTCAACAGTAATATGTCACACTCCTGACATAAAAACATTAAATATCGATTGCAATTGCAGTAGGAATTTTTTTTGCAGAGTAAATTATTGAGAAACGTGGGGAAACTAATTTGAAAACCACTAAAAAGTAATTTTATACTAAGAAAAGATTATCTATTGCTAGTTTTAATAAATTTCAAATCCATTTTAACCATTTTTGATGAGATAAATTCCTAAAGGGCAAATAATTAGCACACTAATCATTAGAAAAAACAAAAACATAATTTTGAATCTTCTTTTAATATTTACTGTTAACTGTAAGAAATATAAGCTTTTGAAGAAATATAACTTTTAGTTTGGAAAGAATAAGTTGGTTATATTATTTTCAGCTCGACAGGTTTATTTTCGAGAGGGAGTCAGGAGTGTGACAATTTTATTTAAGAAATAGATTATTTTATAAGCATATAGCCTCCATAAAACTGCTTGTAATTGTCTCGGGAATGATTTAATTCTCAATAAGCACTATACTCTTGAAAAGATGTATAAATGGTTGAAAATTGAGTTGCCATTTTTAGTTCACCTGGACCAAAGGTCCAGGTGAACTAATCCCATCACTTGGCGTCTGTCGTCTGTTGTCTGTCGTCTGTAAACTTTTCACATTTCAAGCTTCTTCTCAGAAACCACTGGGCCAATTGGAACCAAACTTAGCAGGAATGATCCTTGGATGGTCCTCTACAAAGTTACTGTTTTTCGTTCCAGTCGGATATTCAACATGGCTGCCAGTGCCAATAATATGCTCTGATTGGCTGAAATTTCAAAGATCTTCTCTGAAACTAATGAACTGAGTGAACCCAAACTGTAAATGAATGATCATTGGAATGTCCTTTACCAAGTTACTGTTTTTTATGCCGACCGGAAATCCAAGATAGCCGCCACTGCAGGACATAGATTAACATTGGACCCTATGGGAAAATGTTCAAATGCCTTCTTCTCAGAAACTACAAATATGATTGAAGCCAAACTGTACATGAATGTTCATTGGATGGTCCTCTACAATCTTAAGATTTTTTGTTCCGATATGAAATTCAAAATGGCAGCTACGGCAGGACTTAGTTTAACATTGGACCCTATGGGAAAAATGTTTCAAAATGCTTCTTCTCTGAAACCACTTGGACAATTGAAACCAAACTGTCCAGGAATGATCATTGGAAGGTCCTCTACAAATTTATGTTTTTTATGTCGATCGGAAATCCAAGATGGCCGCAACCGCAATACATATATTAACATTGAACCCTATGGGAAAATGTTCAAATGCCTTCTTCTCAGAAACTACAAATATGATTAAAGCCAAACTGTACATGAATGTTCATTGGATGGTTCTCTACAAACTTTACGTTTTTTGTTCCGATATGAAATTCAAAATGGCGGCTACGGCAGGACTTAGTTTAACATTGGACCCTATGGGAAAAATGTTTCAAAACGCTTCATCTCTGAAACCACTTGGATAATTGAAGCCAAACTGTCCAGGAATGATCATTGGAAGGTCCTCTACAAGGTGTTTGTTTTTTATGCCGATCGGAAATCCAAGATGGCCACCACCGCAGGACATGATTAACATTGGACCCTATGGGAAAATGTTCAAATGCCTTCTTCTCAGAAACTACAAATATGATTAAAGCCAAACTGTACATGAATGTTCATTGGACGGTCCTCTACAATCTTAAGATTTATTGTTCCGATATGAAATTCAAAATGGCGGCTACAGCAGGACTTAGTTTAACATTGGACCCTATGGGGAAAATGTTTCAAAATGCTTCTTCTCTGAAACCACTTGGACAGTTGAAACCAAACTGCCCAGGAATGATCATTGGAAGGTCCTCTACAAGGTGTATGTTTTTTATGCCGATCGGAAATCCAAGATGGCCGTCACCGCAATACATAGATTAACATTGGACCCTATGGGAAAATGTTCAAATGCCTTCTTCTCAGAAACTACAAATATGATTAAAGCCAAACTGTACATGAATGTTCATTGGATGGTCCTCTACAAACTGTACGTTTTTTGTTCCGATATAAAATTCAAAATGGCGGCTACAGCAGGACTTAGTTTAACATTGGACCCTATGGAAAAATGTTTCAAAACGCTTCTTCTCTGAAACCACTTGGATAATTGAAACCAAACTGCCCAGGAATGATCATTGGAATGTCCTCAACAAGGTGTGTGTTTTTTATGCCGATCGGAAATCCAAGATGGTCACCACCGCAGGACATAGATTAACATTGGACCCTATGGGAAAATGTTCAAATGCCTTCTTCTCAGAAACTACAAATATGATTAAAGCCAAACTGTACATGAATGTTCATTGGATGGTCCTCTACAAACTGTACGTTTTTTGTTCCGATATGAAATTCAAAATGGCGGCTACGGCAGGACTTAGTTTAACATTGGACCCTATGGGAAAAATGTTTCAAAACGCTTCTTCTCTGAAACCACTTGGACAATTGAAACCAAACTGTCCAGGAATGGTCATTGGAAGGCCCTCTACAAAGTTTATGTTTTTTATGTCGATCGGAAATCCAAGATGGCCACCACCGCAGGACATAGATTAACATTGACCCCTATGGGAAAATGTTCAAATGCCTTCTTCTCAGAAATTACAAATATGATTAAAGCCAAACTGTACATGAATGTTCATTGGACGGTCCTCTACAATCTTAAGATTTATTGTTCCGATATGAAATTCAAAATGGCGGCTACGGCAGGACTTATTTTAACATTGGACCCTATGGGAAAAATGTTTCAAAATGCTTCTTCTCTGAAACCACTTGGACAGTTGAAACCAAACTGCCCAGGAATGATCATTGGAAGGTCCTCTACAAATTTTATGTTTTTTATGTCGATCGGAAATCCAAGATGGCCACCACCGCAATACATAGATTAACATTGGACCCTATGGGAAAATGTTCAAATGCCTTCTTCTCAGAAACTACAAATATGATTAAAGCCAAACTGTACATGAATGTTCATTGGATGGTCCTCTACAAACTGTACGTTTTTTGTTTTGATATGAAATTCAAAATGGCGGCTACAGCAGGACTTAGTTTAACATTGGACCCTATGGGGAAAATGTTTCAAAACGCTTCTTCTCTGAAACCACTAGGACAGTTGAAACCAAACTGCCCAGGAATGATCATTGGAAGGTCCTCTACAAATTTTATGTTTTTTATGCCGATCGGAAATCCAAGATGGCCGCCACCACAATACATAGATTAACATTGGACCCTATGGGAAAATGTTCAAATGCCTTATTCACAGAAACTACAAATATGATTAAAGCCAAACTGTACATGAATGTTCATTGGATGGTCCTCTACAAACTGTACGTTTTTTGTTTTGATATGAAATTCAAAATGGCGGCTACGGCAGGACTTAGTTTAACATTGGACCCTATGGGATAAATGTTTCAAAACGCATCTTCTCTGAAACCACTTGGACAATTGAAACCAAACTGCCCAGGAATGATCATTGGAAGGTCCTCTACAAAGTTTCTGGTTTTTTTATGCCGATCGAAATTCAAGATGGCCACCACCGCAGGACATAGATTAATATTGGACCCTATGGGAAAATGTTCAAATGCCTTCTTCTCAGAAACTACAAATATGATTAAAGCCAAACTGTACATGAATGTTCATTGGATGGTCCTCTACAAACTGTACGTTTTTTGTTCCGATATGAAATTCAAAATGGCGGCTACGGCAGGACTTAGTTTAACATTGGACCCTATGGGAAAAATGTTTCAAAACGCTTCTTCTCTGAAACCACTTGGACAATTGAAACCAAACTGTCCAGGAATGGTCATTGGAAGGCCCTCTACAAAGTTTATGTTTTTTATGTCGATCGGAAATCCAAGATGGCCACCACCGCAGGACATAGATTAACATTGACCCCTATGGGAAAATGTTCAAATGCCTTCTTCTCAGAAATTACAAATATGATTAAAGCCAAACTGTACATGAATGTTCATTGGACGGTCCTCTACAATCTTAAGATTTATTGTTCCGATATGAAATTCAAAATGGCGGCTACGGCAGGACTTATTTTAACATTGGACCCTATGGGAAAAATGTTTCAAAATGCTTCTTCTCTGAAACCACTTGGACAGTTGAAACCAAACTGCCCAGGAATGATCATTGGAAGGTCCTCTACAAATTTTATGTTTTTTATGTCGATCGGAAATCCAAGATGGCCACCACCGCAATACATAGATTAACATTGGACCCTATGGGAAAATGTTCAAATGCCTTCTTCTCAGAAACTACAAATATGATTAAAGCCAAACTGTACATGAATGTTCATTGGATGGTCCTCTACAAACTGTACGTTTTTTGTTTTGATATGAAATTCAAAATGGCGGCTACAGCAGGACTTAGTTTAACATTGGACCCTATGGGGAAAATGTTTCAAAACGCTTCTTCTCTGAAACCACTAGGACAGTTGAAACCAAACTGTCCAGGAATGATCATTGGAAGGTCCTCTACAAATTTTATGTTTTTTATGCCGATCGGAAATCCAAGATGGCCGCCACCACAATACATAGATTAACATTGGACCCTATGGGAAAATGTTCAAATGCCTTATTCACAGAAACTACAAATATGATTAAAGCCAAACTGTACATGAATGTTCATTGGATGGTCCTCTACAAACTGTACGTTTTTTGTTTTGATATGAAATTCAAAATGGCGGCTACGGCAGGACTTAGTTTAACATTGGACCCTATGGGATAAATGTTTCAAAACGCATCTTCTCTGAAACCACTAGGACAATTGAAACCAAACTGCCCAGGAATGATCATTGGAAGGTCCTCTACAAAGTTTCTGGTTTTTTTATGCCGATCGAAATTCAAGATGGCCGCCACCGCAGGACATAGATTAATATTGGACCCTATGGGAAAATGTTCAAATGCCTTCTTCTCAGAAACTACAAATATGATTAAAGCCAAACTGTACATGAATGTTCATTGGATGGTCCTCTACAAACTGTACGTTTTTTGTTCCGATATGAAATTCAAAATGGCGGCTACGGCAGGACTTAGTTTAACATTGGACCCTATGGGAAAAATGTTTCAAAACGCTTCTTCTCTGAAACCACTTGGATAATTGAAACCAAACTGCCCAGGAATGATCATTGGAGTGTCCTCTACAAGGTGTGTGTTTTTTATGTCGATCGGAAATCCAAGATGGTCACCACCGCAGGACATAGATTAACATTGGACCCTATGGGAAAATGTTCAAATGCCTTCTTTTCAGAAACTACAAATATGATTAAAGCCAAACTGTACATGAATGTTCATTGGATGGTCCTCTACAAACTGTACGTTTTTTGTTCTGATATGAAATTCAAAATGGCGGCTACGGCAGGACTTAGTTTAACATTGGACCCTATGGGAAAAATGTTTCAAAACGCTTCTTCTCTGAAACCACTTGGACAGTTGAAACCAAACTGCCCAGAAAAAAGTTATTGTGACCAACAATGATTGCATTTAGCTTGATATTTGGTGTATTTATCTTTTAGAAAAATGTGTCAGAAGTGTGACAAAACATAAAAAAATGGACAGTATTTTCATTTGGTTACCTCTAGTTTTTACCACCAATGATCAACTTAACTTAACTTTTGTTATATTTATTAGGCATATATATAAGTAATTGATTTACAACTATTAAACCTCATCAGATCATATTTTTTATGCTTGTATGAAAACTTTAATTACCAGATTTTTTAAAATATACAGTAAAAATAGTGTTTCTCTTGATATACTGAAACTGTTTTCTCATGATATAATACAAAGTTTGGTACCAAAATGTGCCTATTTCATATCATTATCAAATGGAAATAAATTTAGGTCTTTTACCATACACAAAAGAAAATGATACCTCTGAGGAAGTGAGTCTGTATTTGTTATCATTTTAACACTTTGTTGCTAATAAAAGCTGAATTTTTTTTATTGTCTGCATATATTGCACTGAGCAACTGAATCTGAAAAAATATCATATTGACATTATTTTACGACCAAAATTATGTCAATTTGTCCAATTTGAAATTTCACCCTCTATGTCACACAAAATCTTCATTCTTTTGAAAATCACCCAAATGTCCAAAGAACGTTTATGTAAAGTTTATGAATGCATCGGCACCGTTTACACATGCATGAACTCCTGAAAAGAAGTGTTTAATACTTATAATTCTTCAATTTGAATCTTTTCCCTATTTTGATTATTAAACTGATTTCAGGCTTGCTTTCAATCAGACACTATCGTAGTTTCCCGTCGGCAACCACCATATTGTTTATGCTGGTTATACAAATAAGTTCATCGAGTTATGAACGGATCAAAAATGCAACAGTTCATCGAGCTATGAACAAATAAAAAACAAACAGGTGACCATATCTCTTGTCCAATCAAAAGGTATGAAAACGATATACATTAATCCTATAAGAATTATAAGGTTATGAGACACCATTCTATTTGAAGTCATGACTTTTTTTTCAAATAAAAAGGAAGACATTTAACAACTGTTAAAAGAAATAACTGTGTCCTATTCGATTAACCTAACATATAGATGTGAATTAGGAATTTTTTGTATTTAAATGTCATTTAAACATTTATATTTGTCTGTGTTATATTTGGATGCAATTTACAGTACGATAAAGCTATCTGTTTTTGTATCTCATTATATTACAGTTCAAATTGAATAAATTCACAGAGATCACATTCATTTTACTGTCTATAAGATTACAATGCTTTCCACACTTTTAAGTGTTTTCCTAGAATTAGATATATTTAAATTTAAACAAATTTAAATTAATGTTTCATTTCATAGTTGATTTACATCATATGATATCAAACATGGAAATTTTGTTAAAATTTGATCAGTATAAGGTGTTTTTCTATGCAGATGTGGTTCGCACGTCTCACCGACAGATCTAGATCTATAAGGCATGTCTCTCTGTCTTGTTCTGCTATATGAATATTTAAGTGATTTTCTAAAGATTTATTACGTTAAGAATTCAGAACAAAAAAATAGGATGGCTTGTTGAATATTTAATAGATTTTTTGTTATTTTAGAAAATAAATTAGTCATGGCAGGTGCTAATGACTGTTTTACCTACTGTTATTTATTCATGATTTATTCCTGATAAATAATTGAAAGGAAAAAAGTCATTACATATTACACATTACAATTTTTCTTAACAAGAGAATGTGACACTTAATATGTTTAATACAAATATATTATGTCACTCCGTATAGTCAAAAAAAAAAAAAAAATATATATATATATATATATATATATATAGGTATATATATAGTCGCAAAATAAGCATAGATTGTCATGTTGTTTTCAAATGTCAAGTGTCTGATATACGGTTTGGTTTATGGTGCTTTAATGCCACCTTCAACAATATTTCAGTTATATTGTGGTTGTCAGTTTTATTGGTGGAGGAAACTGGAGTACCCGGAGAAAATCTCTGACTTGTCACAAGTCACTGGCAAACCTTAACACATAATGTTGTATCGAGTACACCTTGTCATAACGGGGTTCGAACTTTCAACTTTTGTGGTGATAGTGATGGACCAATTTCACGTTGCCGCCGCCATTATGGTTCAACGGTCAATCGGAGTAAAAAACGTCAACAAGACAATATTTGTAAACACATCGAGGCAAATTTATTTATTGTGGCAGTTATGCGTATATCGTCACTTAAGGAAGTTTTCATGAATTTGTGGATTAGGAAAGAAAATGATTTATGGCTACATTTATCCTGTAGTCCTTGAAAATAATAAAAGATCGTGTAAATATTCGAAGTATAGTTCAAAGGACACCATTATGATCATAGGCATAACACACAATCTAGCAAATAGTATTATGTTTACAAAACATCATAGACCTGCAAGACTAATTAAATATATCATCCTAGCGGATACTTATCAATTAACTTGAAGAAAATTCATCTAAATCTCATATATTTTGTCGTCTGACTATCCAATAAAAAAGTCTTATAAAAAAGGGAAAACAAAAGAAATATTTTTCCCTAAACGACGACTGGCAGATATTTTTTTTACAAAAACCAGCTTTGTAATGTTAATGCTGGCATTATGTTAGACTTCTGCATGGTTTTATATATACATATATAGTTTATCGTATTTATATCACATTAAACATGCAATTTGTAAATTAACATATTATGGAGTAGCAAATAAAACTTTTTTAAATCCGAACTTACAACTGGTATGTCCCTTTTGTTAGAGAATGTATAAAGTCTGTTGCACTAACTTGAAAATGACTTAGTTCAACTTTATCATTTTGTGATTTTTTTAGAAGTCAAAGAATGTACACCTTTAGCATCTGGGTGATTTAAAAAAAAAATGAAGACTTTGTGTGACATAGAGGGTGAAATTTCAGATTGGACAAATTGACATAATTTTGGTCGTAAAATAATGTCAATATAATATATTTTTCAGATTCAGTTGCTCAGTGCAATATATGAAGACAAAATTTTTTTTTCAACTTTTATTGGCAACAAAGTGTTAAAATGATAACAAATACAGACTCACTTCCTCAGAGGTATCATTTTCTTTTGGGTATTGTAAAAGACCTAAATGTATTTCCATTTGATAATGATATGAAAAAGGCACATTTTGGTACCAAACTTTGTATATATCATGAGAAAACAGTTTCAGTATATCAAAGAAACACTATTGTTACTGTATATTTTAAGAAATCTGGTAATTAAAGTTTTCATACAAGTATACAAAATATGAAATAATGAGGCTTAATAGTTGTAAATCAATTATTTATATATGTCTAATAAATATAACAAAAGTTAAGTTAAGTTGATCATTGGTGGTATAAACTAGAGGTAACCAAATGAAAATACTGTCCATCTTTTGATGTTTTGTCACACTCCTGACACATTTTTCTAAAAGATAAATACACCAAATATCAAGCTAAATGCAATCATTGTTGGTCACAATAACTTTTTTAAGTAGTAGTACATAATCTATTTTGACTGAAAAAAGGTTTCCCTTGAATATATTTCATTTTTGCATTGTTATGATGTTATTTCAATCATATTTTATCATATTCTAAGTTATACTATCATAATTATAAAAAAATGGCAACTCAATTCTCAACCATTTATACATCTTTTCAAGAGTATAGTGCTTACTGAGAATTAAATAATTCCCCAAGACAATTACAAGCAGTTTTATGGAGGCTATGCAAAATAATCTATATCTTAAATAAAATTGTCATACTCCTGACTGCCTCTCGAAAATAAACCTGTCGAGCTGAAAATAATATAACCAACTAAAAGTTATATTTCTTACAGTTAACAGTAAATATTAAAAGAAGATTCAAAATCATTTGCCCTTTAGCAATTTATCTCATCAAAAATGGTTAAAATGGATTTGAAATTTATTAAAACTAGCAATAGATCATCTTTTCTTAGTATAAAATTACTTTTTAGTGGTTTTCGAATTAGTTTCCCCATGTTTCTCAATAATTTACTCTGCAAAAAAACTTCCTACTGCAATTGCAATCGACATTTAATGTTTTTATGTCAGGAGTGTGACATATTACTGTTGAATGAAAAATTTTCGATAAATTGTCAAAAATGCTATATCAAAAGAATGAAAATGTTTTATGAAAGGCAAGATATACTGAAGTAAGTACTAAAAAAAAAGAAATAGTATTCTGTTTATCTAAAGCAACATACATCAATTTTTCATTTAGAAAAAAAATCCATATTTTGACATGTTTTAAGAAAATATAACCCTTTATCATCACTTATTATGAGAAAGGTGTCATGCAATATACAAAAATACTACAATTATTACTTATTGTTTATATGTGATTAAATTGAAAACATTGTGGAAGTTTGTAGAAGCATGTTTTTATTTTATTTTTATTTAAAAGATATGCCTATTAAAAGTGTCACACTCCTGACATTAGTTATTTTGATTTCCTAGCTATGATATGTCATATATCAGAGCTATTTCCAACTTTTTTCTTTGATTGGGTCTGGAGCTTTTAGAAAATAAAGAAAATTGTGAACTATTAAAGCATTCAACATAGTACTATACAACTAAAATAAAATGTCACACTCCTGACGTTTTTTGTGTCTCTCCTTAAGCAAGCCCAATTTTACAACTATCATATTCATCCAGTCTAATACTACTAAATTATTATAACTAATGTTTTTTACAACATATTTTGACTTTTCTGAACTAATTAGTCTCAACAATGAAAAACTATTAAGGTTTAATTCCAAGTTAAATTTATTCACGTATACCAATTTAAGAAATAGAATAATTTTTTGTCCCATAATCATAGGGTCACAAAACATCTAGATATTTGAAGTAAAATGGTACGAAATTATAGAATACCATCTTTCTTTAATATATTTTTTATTATATTTTTTTTTATCATCCAGGTAAGTTGAGGCAATTTAAAGTTTGTCACGCTAAAACGTCACACTCCTGACAAATTTGACCAGTTTTTAGAGGATAACTTTTTAAGCGGAAGAGCAATCTCCATGACACTTTGCGTGAAGATAACTGTTACCATTGTGCTTGTTTTAAGATATTTACCTTTCTTTCATATCATTTAATATTCAAATTATTCTCTGAAACTGAAAAGTCTTCATTTTTTTGAAAATCACCCATCTGTACATTAAGCACACTACAAAATATTACAAAAACTGTAGGGAGGGATAGACAGGGGATAATTAGTATGCCATGATACAGGACTAAACATTAACAGTCATGATCCATTCTTACATGTATGTCAAGCACATTATTATGGTGTGGTTTCTGTTGGTGAGACACTCCATCTTTTCTTGTATATGCCAATAATAACATATAAGGATTTGTATGGAAAAAGTGCTAAATTCAGGAACAAGTAAAATTGGTTTGGCAAAATATGTACATGTACTCTGTAAATGATTCAACTCTGTAACTTTTGTAAATTATAGGGCACAAAAATTAAGCAAATATTCATTAACAAGAAATATGTATTGCAAAAACAAAACATTATTAGCATGTCCGAAACGTCAACTACATGTATAATAACAATGTTGTAAAATAACAAAACTATGAACTGGAACATTGAAGAATAGGAAATAATACATATTCACCTCATCCTGGTGAAGTCTTAAGTTAATGATTTAATGAAAATGATATTGCTTTTAACATCAAAAAGTTAATATTGGGGGACACTATACAATTTTCTTTATCCTTTAGTTATTGAATTCAGAAGTTCAAAAATCTGACAAAAGTTCCACCCCAAAAATCCCCATACTAAAAATGGCCAAAACTCCTTTATTTTCAAAATATTTGTCTTAGACTTTCTCAGGTAAATGAACAAAGCCCAAAATATTCAATAATTTTACATGAAAAACAACACTCATATGGGGGATAAAAAACATTCCATTCATCAAATGTTTAAACAATGAACAACAAGAAACATCAACTATAACATATGATGTGTAAACTATTTAAGCATGAGCAACAGGAAACACATTTAAATAAAAAAAATGAAAAGGTGAACACGCTTAGTTGGATTTTTATAGTGCTAGTTCATTGAAACAACAGTCTGTGGGTAGACATGTCGCTCCACTCTGAAATATTATTCTGTTTCTGAGCCAACCAGTCTTTGTTCTTACTCCTTAATGCTGCATGCTTACCAATTTTATAGTCTTTGGTTTGACTAGACAGGGGCTAGAACCCATGGATCTACCACATTCAGTGTGAGCATGCTAACCATTACACCACTGATGAGGTCGGAAATCACTTTGTCTACAGACCCATAATTATACCACTTCAACATTTTTGCAGTAGTTTAAAAATCACACTGAAAAAGGAGTAGTTCTTCAAAACTTTCATTAAGCTAGGGACTTGTGCCCAAGTTAATTGATGCAGTCGACATGGTCAAGCATATATCAAAATAAAACCCATAGATTAGCTTCCAGTCAGATTTGAACTGACATCTTTTCAACCTTATTGAAATGTACTACCTTGTACTATAGAAGCTGAATAATTGTTAGTGAAAATACACATGTAGTGGACAAACTAAATATGTACACAGATCATTAGCTTCCAGAGAGATTTTAACTGACAGCTCTCCAACATTATTGAAATGTACTGATTGATTGACACCATAGTAACAACATTTTGGCAGAATTTAGCAAAGCTCGTCACTAAGCTTGATTTCAATTGATTACAATAAGCAGTTCTTAAGAAGGTCTTTGAAATATTACCCAAACAGAAGCTTTAATGGCCCCTTGTAGCCAGGTTTGATCATCAATTAGCACCACAATACCAACATTTGGTCATGAATTTGTTAGGAACTTTTCAGCCAAGATTGGTTACAATCCCTTCGGTTGTTATCTAATGGTTCTGACTAGGCACTGCATAGACACGATAGAGAATAAAAATAACATGCATAAATTTCTTACCCTGCAGTGCATGAACAATAAGCTCCTTCTGTCAAACCTTCATCTTCTTTGGTGCATATCCATACATTGTGGGGGAGGGGGGAGGGTGGGGGGGTCGTCATTCAGTCTCTATGATGGTGAACACTTTGCTCTTAGAAATAAATTATGCAAGTTCTTGTTGTTGTTCGACTTTGTCTTTAAGAAATATGCCTCCTGCAACCACCCACTTAAAAAATATTCATAGACCTTGCCAACCTTATAGTTTTTCAGCATGTCATTTGTCAATGCAACATCACCATGGGCTAACAAGAACTGTGTTATGTCTGTCAACAAAATTGGTGGCCAAAATCGCATACCATCATGTTCATCAAGCCTACCAGAAAACATTTGAAGGGGGTCTGAAATTCTAGTCGTAGCACCTCTTGTTATCCTGTAAAACACCATTTTGTGATGGCACCAAATACGTTTAACTTACATGCCGAAAAACATATGACTGCCTCCTTCGTTCCTATTTTCGTCAGACCTCTCATCGTCCAGAACTGTCTCAGATTCTCGACTTTCCAACAACTAAATCAATCAATAATAGTGTATATTTGATCACCAGGATCCATGTGTAAATGTAGAATAAAATTTTGCAATTAAATAAAGTGAATAAAACTTAGAAAAGGTTAAAAATGAAGTGGTAGTCGAAAATCAGCGTATCACCATGATATAATCCAAACAATAAGGCTACTTACCACCCAGATTTTACTCCGATTGGACTTTGGAATAAGGCCGCGTACAACAAAGAATCGGTTAATGTGAAATTGGTCTATTGCATAGGTAGTTGTAAATCCAACTACCATACAATCACTACCATGACAGTAGGTAAAATTCATAAGGTTGTATGGAAAAGATAAAATTGACAAATCATCGTATTTAAATGTTTTATTTTTGTTTGTCCAGAAAACACCAGATATTATGGAAGACAATAGATTTACAGCCATGTTTAAAGATTCAGACTTCCACATAGATACGACCAGTGAAGAGTTCAGATTGTTAAATCCTGTTGTATCCAAACTGGACAAAGCTAAGAAGAAGAGGGCAGTAATAGCACAACAGTTTGATGAAATAGAGGTACATTATGATTTTAGAATAACATATATTTATCAAAGGGTCTGTGAATGAAAAACAAAAAATAAATCTGAAAATTTTAGAAACAGAGGCAGAATTGATACCGCTACATATATACATGATCACTCACTCTCCTGGCTTGGCACAGGCACCTCGGTAAAAAGTGGAGGTGGTTAAACTAGTGTTATGAAATATATGAAAAGTTTGTTTGAAGCTACATTAAATATCGTTTTATTTGATGTCAATGTAACCTGAAAATGGTAAAAAAAACATTATTGGTGGATCATATCTTTAAAATGTATTGTAAACTGAGTTTTGATAAAGTTTAATAAAGATTGTCTCTGTTTCTATGATAACTGGACATCTTTCAATCTGTGTTTCTGACATTTGTACTACCTATATTTGTACTAACATAATTATTATACATATGGAAGAATTGTATTTTATTTTAGCTTTTAAAAAAGTATGTTATAATCATTATGCAGTCAAACCTGCATTAAGAGGTCACCTTTGGGACAAAAAAAAAGAATCCGTTAAAGACTGGTGACCTAAAAAAAATAGGTTCAATTCATATGAAATTTTCTATGACAGGACAAGAAAAAGGTTACCTTTTAATACAGGTGACTGCTTAATAGAGGTGACCACATGGGCAGGTTTGACTTTACTTATGGAAGAATTGTAACAATTGTAACCTTTTGTAGCTTTTAGAAAGCTGATTAAATTAATTTGTAGGTTGATTGATTTGTTTGTTGTCTTACAGAATGAAGATGATCATGATAGCTATGATGATAGTAGTTCTGACGATGAACATACATGGACACAGGAAGTTAAGAAGCAGCATAAATTAATCCGCCAGGAAAATTGGGAGAGAGAACGAGAGGAGAAGAGGCTCAAATTTTATGAAATCAAAGAAGGACAATCTTTCAAATCTCTTGAAGACAAAAATAAGAAAAAAGAATTAAAGTATGTTATTTATAACATGTATATAGTATTTTCACCTTCAGATAGCAATTTTTTAAACTTTAGATTTTAAACAAATAAACTATCTGATAATTCTGTGCCATCATATTACCTTGCTTGTATCTTATCATATGGAAGATAGTATACAATTATTGCCTTTGTATGTGGTGAACATCGTAAGTTGTCTACCAGAAAGTGGTTGTTTTCCCTGAAGGGCTTTAACACAAGGGAAAGCAACTTCTCGAAGGTTGACAACTTGACGTTCACCTCATATGTAGACAATAACTGTTTTATTATACCGAAGCTACTCTTAAGATGTTTAAAACTTGAATGTTTTGTTCTGTAGAAGACTCTAAAATATTTTTCGCTATGGTAATATACAATTACGGAACAGGATAAAAAAATACCCCAGATTTTCAACCCACTTCCTGTTGTCAGGGATTGTAGACTGGGCGACAACCTATTATCTCCCTCTACATTATATATATTTGGGTTGTCCATCCTTCATCAGCAAATGTTCCATAAAACATCTAAATTTTCTTATTACTTTTATATAGTAAACAATATGTAAGGTATAATAATAATATTTATTGACCAGATTATAAGTTTTAACAAATGAAAAGCCACCTATTGTACAAAAGTTACTTGGTTGGTAAACATTATGTGAAGTCAACAACAGTTAAAAAGACGAATCAGCAAAAATATTGAAAATGTGCTTTGTCTGTGGATTTTAGTACCTTGAAATTTGGTAGGCTTGTTGCTGATTGGTCGGTTGCCAATATCATCACTCACTTGACCCGAAACAGGTCGCCATTAGGTATTTGTAATATTTTATCATACTTTTATTTTTTATTATATAGGCAGAGTCTTGCAGAAAGATTAGAGAAATCACAAGAAGTTACAAATGAGTCAGGTTCCTATGGCAACAAAGAAATGACATTCAAGTTTAAAAAGGTAAGGCAGTTGTTGTTGTATTTGAAAATGAAAATGAAAAATCAAAATCAGTCGTTGAGTTCCAGATTAGCCATTCATTGATAGATTTCAATGTGACAATTTTTGCAAACCATTTGAATAGCTATTAAAGTATTGACTGACTACTGAATATGGTCAACACAGCCTTTTATTTGTTTTGGATTCTTATCAGATTGGTTTACTTCTGAATGACATGAGGACATGACAATTGATTTTTAGATTTGATCATGGTCATAAACAAATAAATATAACAGATTTATATATGCACACCCCACATATATCTCATTTATCCTGATACTTGTTGTAAGAGTGTATTCAACCAAACAAATACTGTCATCATCTTTTAATCACTATGGTGTTTTCAAATGGTTTTTGAAAAAGAGTATGCTAGAGAGAGCTGCTACAAAAGACTAAATGTTTTGTCTCTACCCAACTCTTCATAATTTTTTCAGTGGAAGTCAAAATTCATTGACCTGGTTGACCCATCCATTCCCTCATTTCATATAGTTTTTGATATATTTTATTGAACTTGTTCTCGTCCTGAAGATAGCTGAAATACTGCTCACAGCAATCACTCAATCAATCAATCAATCAATCAAATGGTTTGTAGGAGTGGTCGAGTATTAAAACCAATATGACATATCAAGATATTACTAAAGTGATAACATCTTATACAGTTTATTATTATTAAACCGCTTAAATCTGGATTACTAAAGGAAAATTACAATTTCATAAAGCAGGTGTAGAAACAATTTAAAGCCTGTACTGAAATGATAAGACTATGAACTAACAATGTAGCAAGCTATGATGAATAAACTATTATGCTATTTTAAAAAAAAAGAAGAAATAATAAGTCCTTTGTAATTGCTCAAACCAGGACATTATTTTGAGCTACAATGAACTAAGCTAATCAAAGCAGATTATGGAAGATTTCAGAATCAGAAGTAACTGATGTTATTTCATAAAATATTATTTATATGCCAAATCATATTCTTAACATTTTCTGTCTTGATTTGTGTTTGATTATTTGATGAAGAGTATTCTGACAAGCAAAAAATATTTGTCATTTAAGTATGGAATGCATTTTTCTGTAGTTACTGGCACAAAAAGAAATCATTAACTATAGAATTAAGTGCTGTATTTTCAAATGTTATGCATCATTATAAGTTGTATTGTGTCATCCGAAAATAGTTCAGAAGTGATTGTTCGCTTTATTGGGTGATCAAATGCAATTCCCATGTCAGATGTCATCTTTTCACCAATCAAATTGGAAATTCTAAATGAATTGAAGACATATGGTAATTAATTTCCCTTAGAGATTCACAATCGGTGAATAAAAGTCCTGGTTTGAATTTTGCCTTCAACAAAAAAATTAAATCTGATTCTGCCTATTATTCATATATTATACTCCAACATATATACTCCAACTCAGAATTCTTCTTTGCATGTTCCTTCTTTGTTTGGTTTATTTGTTTGCTGATGACAGGTCTTTTGAATTTAAGTGAATCTTCAGGCATTTTATTGTTCTTTATTATTTGGTTTATTTATTGAAATATAGTTATCAGGAAAACGGGTTTCGTTTGGGAAATAGAAGTAGTTAGTTTCTTGTCCTTAGTGTAACTTGATCAGTCAAAATGTGGATATCTGTTTTAATGCACACGACTCCTTTCTGGAATAACTAAGTATGCTTAAGGCAATAAGTTTGAAAACCAAGTTTTCAGGAGCATGAAAAGCAAATGATTGCCCAACGTTAACCATTATCAGTACTTTATATTCTCCAGCTTTTATTGAATGCATCAGACTGTTGGTTTCTGTGTATGATCTAACTTTACATAGTGAATGCATCAGACTGTTGGTTTCTGTGTATGATCTAACTTTACATAGTGAATGCATCAGACTGTTGGTTTCTGTGTATGACCTAACTTTACATAGTGAATGCATCAGACTGTTGGTTTCTGTGTATGATCTAACTTTACATAGTGAATGCATCATACTGTTGGTTTCTGTGTATGATCTAACTTTACATAGTGAATGCATCAGACTGTTGGTTTCTGTGTATGATCTAACTTTACATAGTGAATGCATCAGACTGTTGGTTTCTGTGTATGATCTAATTTTACATAGTGAATGCATCAGACTGTTGGTTTCTGTGTATGATCTAACTTTACATAGTGAATGCACCAGACTGTTGGTTTCTGTGTATCATCTAACTTTACCTAGTGAATGCATCAGACTGTTGGTTTCTGTGTATGATCTAACTTTACATCCCCCTAACGATTTTCATATCTTATGCAAGGATACTTCAAATAAAATTTATGTCAAATTCCGACTTGTATGAAAGTATGAAAATGTCAATGTTCATTGGTTTCTGTCGTCTAAGTTAAATGTTTGACGACCCCAAAGGGGTAATCAGAAGTTGTAAATCAAAGAAGGAGAGACAATGCAATGACCAATAGAAAAAAAATATGAGAAGACTAACAATGGTTCACTAAACAGAAAAGATTGAACAATGCGAACCCAAATGAAAACAGGAATTTAATTCAGGTGCTCCAGGAGGGAAAGCAGTGATTGCTCCAATAATGGCACCTGTTTTTACTCCTTTTAAAACCAGGTGATGAGTAATATTTGGTGATATGTCATGAACGAGAAAAATAACAGTTTTGTGACATACCTTTTTTGGCCATGACTGTTTTAGGGTTGGAGCAAATTCTGATCAGTGGTCATCATATTTCAAGCTTTGTTTTCTCAGAGGATATACTATTGAATGATATTTGGTATACACAATAATGTAAAGTATACTTACAGAGTTTTCAAAAGTTGGGATATGATCAACATATCCGTCCATAATAATTTGAATGAATGACAGAGATGAAATCGGTCGTAATCTTATTTACCTCGGTACTTATCAATTAGAAAATGCCATCACTTGCTCAAGAATGCACATTTGTATTTGGGGTTAGTCCCTGTGCCTTTCAAAATTGGGATGAGGGCTGGTTTCAAAAGTTATTTTGTAAATTGTAACAGTTTATTATAGGTACTATTGTACTGTATCCTTTAGTATATATTGGAGTGGATAATTTCCAGATGAAAATTGAAAGACAACTTATAATCACACAAATTATGCTAAAATTAGGTCATCATGACATCACAACTATTATGCAAAAATTAGGTCATCATTATTGAACATGATTTAAATATATTTTCACTATGTTCCCTAACAACAGAATTGTGCCATTCCATTTTGAACAGAACTTGACCAAAGCTATTTTGATATGCAGATTGTGACAGTTTTAAAATGGAAATGAGCATGCTATTGTCAGTATGCATTTTCAAACAAGGTTGTGATATAATATCAAGTCAAACTGCTATTAATAATATTATTATGACCTGACCTAGAATCTGACTTACCAGTGTACTACAGTGTACTACATTCATTCTGACAGCTGTTCTTATTTAAGTTTAAAGCCTTAAAAATAAGCTTTAGCGAGCTTCTTTATTTTGAAAAATATCTGATTTGGTAAAAGAAAAGATCCATATATCACCATGGTGTTTGTGGTGAAACCTTATCTTAAGAGTTAATTTGTACAATCAATAAATCTCAGTAATTTTGTTTTCATTAGGGGACAGAGTAGTAATTAATTTGCCATAGGGTTTAATGTTAGTACTTTTAGTGGCAATATGGCAGGTGCTTCAAAACGTCAGGCAGTTTGTTAGGCATAGGATATTTGATTATCAGATAATTATATCAGATAAAATTTTCCTAAATTAGCACAATCTGATGTGACCTGGAGAAATGAGCCATATACCTATAAGAAAATAGTCCAGAATAGGGACTACCTCAAGAAGAAAAACAAACCAGATGATCAAAATCTTCTATTTTAATTTATTTTGTATATTTGTAAAACAATAATCTTCTTCATATAGTTAGTTTTCACAATACATGCCTCAATGTGTGGGAACAAAATATTATATTATTTTGAAGCACTATTTTCCCCAATCAGAAGTCAGTTATTGTGTATTTTCTCATGGCTGTTTATCCTGTTAATTCTCTTCTTTTTTGCCTGCATATTATGGACCGAACACAGATTATCAAAGCTGGAATATTTGCAAATGAAATTAGATCTAAATCATTATCCGATAATAAGGCGATCGTTGAAAATGTTATTTAAATCATTGACAAATACCGGAAAATAGTTCATGATTTGAGAGTTAAGGAAAAAGAGTGTCTCAAATACCGGAAAATTGCTCATGATTTGAGAGTTAAGGAAAAAGGGTGTCTCAAATACCGGAAGATTGTTCATGATTTGAGAGTTAAGGAAAAAGGAAAGAAGTTATAGTAAAATGATACCTTGGCACCGTATAAACCATTTGTAATGGTACAGGTAGATAATACAGTATGCAATAAACATATTGTAAAATTGAAATATATTTAACATTAAAGATTTAATTGTCTGAAATTAGCATCAGTTGAGATGATTCACAAATAATTTAGAATTCAGTAAAGTCAATAGTTATAATGCTTTCATGATCATTAATATTATATACCTGTATGGAGTTATGAGTTTTCCAGAAAAAATGTTCCAGTTGATTATTTGTTTAGGTAATAATGAAAGTGTCCCTTTTATTTGAAACACTGCAAGTGACATGCATGAAATGTATGTATAATGGTGAAATCGTTCATTTATAATAATGGGATATTTGTTTCTTTCTCCAGTCTATCATGTGATAAAGTTTGTCTGACTTGCGATAGGTCGGTGGTTTTCTCCAGATACTCCAGTTTCCTCCATCAATAAAAATTCTGTCGTGATATAGCTGAAATATTGTTGAAAGTGGCGTTAAACACCATAACACTAACCTCCAGTCTATCATGATATATCTTCCATATTGGTTCAGAAATTAAGACATCTCTGCAACTGAAAAGGGACTCGAACTCCACAAAAAGCATCCTATACTGGATATTTACCCGGAATCAACCCCCACTGCATAGTTAAATATTGCCCTTAATTGATTTGTTGGAGTGTTTATTTGTTTCTGTGCTGTATGTTTTGTATTAGTCGTAAATTTCAGCCTGTGGATGTGTAAGTTGTTTGTTCTCTATATAAGATATATGAATATTCTAGCTATTAGGCAATCTATCAGTCTTGTTCAACAAGTAACAATTATGCAATAAAGCTGTATAGATTGTTTTTGAGACACAATTGACTTGTATAATAACGCCCCAACTTTTACTTCTAACAAACTTATGTAGAGGTAAAATTAAAGAACTTGAGACAATGTTAGAGACAGATAACAAACATTTAGAACTATACTACTACTATATATTGAATACAAGATGACAGCTTGGGTATCTGTTTACTTGACAAGGTGTATTTATTCAGATTCAATTTGTTTGTTCATAATAATGGCAGCTTTGATATAAATGCAGTGCATTTGTATATTATTTCGTTGTCAAATATTCATATTGTTAACCTTTTCATCAGCATTCATTAAATGTCTATTTTATTGTTTGTATTTGTATCCAATGTAAAAATAACTCTGACAATGAGTCTATTGTCACACTTGAAATGAAGGTAAACATTGCCCAGGTTTCCAATCTATGTCAGTTTCACAGACTGAAAACAATTAAAAGTGAACAAAAACATAAAATGTTGGTGATTATTTTTCTATATTATTTTTTCCTAATTCATTAAGAAAGGTTTGAAGATACCAAAGGGGAAATCAGAACCCGTAAATCAAAGAGCAGACAAAACAATGGTAATCAGAACCCGTAAATCAAAGAGCAGACAAAACATTGGTAATCAGAACCTGTAAATCAAAGAGCAGACAAAACAATGGTAATCAGAACCCGTAAATCAAAGAGCAGACAAAACAATGGTAATCAGAACCCGTAAATCAAAGAGCAGACAAAACAATGGTAATCAGAACCTGTTAATCAAAGAGCAGACAAAACAATGGTAATCAGAACCCGTAAATCAAAGAGCAGACAAAACAATGGTAATCAGAACCCATAAATCAAAGAGCAGACAAAACAATGGTAATCAGAACCTGTAAATCAAAGAGCAGACAAAACAATGGTAATCAGAACCCGTAAATCAAAGAGCAGACAAAACAATGGTAATCAGAACCCATAAATCAAAGAGCAGACAAAACAATGGTAATCAGAACCCGTAAATCAAAGAGCAGACAAAACAATGGTAATCAGAACCCATAAATCAAAGAGCAGACAAAACAATGGTAATCAGAACCTGTAAATCAAAGAGCAGACAAAACAATGGCAATCAGAACCCGTAAATCAAAGAGCAGACAAAACAATGGTAATCAGAACCCATAAATCAAAGAGCAGACAAAACAATGGTAATCAGAACCTGTAAATCAAAGAGCAGACAAAGCAATGGTAATCAGAACCTGTAAATCAAAGAGCAGACAAAACAATGGTAATCAGAACCCATAAATCAAAGAGCAGATAAAACAATGGTAATCAGAACCTGTTAATCAAAGAGCAGACAAAACAATGGTAATCAGAACCTGTTAATCAAAGAGCAGACAAAGCAATGGTAATCAGAACCTGTAAATCAAAGAGCAGACAAAACAATGGTAATCAGAACCTGTTAATCAAAGAGCAGACAAAACAATGGTAATCAGAACCCGTAGATCAAAGAGCAGACAAAACAATGGTAATCAGAACCTGTTAATCAAAGAGCAGACAAAACAATGGTAATCAGAACCCGTAAATCAAAGAGCAGACAAAACAATGGTAATCAGAACCTGTAAATCAAAGAGCAGACAAAACAATGGTAATCAGAACCTGTTAATCAAAGAGCAGACAAAACAATGGTAATCAGAACCCGTAAATCAAAGAGCAGACAAAACAATGGTAATCAGAACCCATAAATCAAAGAGCAGACAAAACAATGGTAATCAGAACCCATAAATCAAAGAGCAGACAAAACAATGGTAATCAGAACCTGTAAATCAAAGAGCAGACAAAACAATGGTAATCAGAACCTGTAAATCAAAGAGCAGACAAAACAATGGTAATCAGAACCCGTAAATCAAAGAGCAGACAAAACAATGGTAATCAGAACCTGTAAATCAAAGAGCAGACAAAACAATGGTAATCAGAACCTGTAAATCAAAGAGCAGACAAAACAATGGTAATCAGAACCCGTAAATCAAAGAGCAGACAAAACAATGGTAATCAGAACCTGTAAATCAAAGAGCAGACAAAACAATGGTAATCAGAACCTGTAAATCAAAGAGCAGACAAAACAATGGTAATCAGAACCCATAAATCAAAGAGCAGACAAAACAATGGTAATCAGAACCTGTAAATCAAAGAGCAGACAAAACAATGGTAATCAGAACCTGTTAATCAAAGAGCAGACAAAACAATGGTAATCAGAACCCGTAAATCAAAGAGCAGACAAAACAATGGTAATCAGAACCTGTTAATCAAAGAGCAGACAAAACAATGGTAATCAGAACCTGTAAATCAAAGAGCAGACAAAACAATGGTAATCAGAACCCATAAATCAAAGAGCAGACAAAACAATGGTAATCAGAACCTGTAAATCAAAGAGCAGACAAAACAATGGTAATCAGAACATGTAGATCAAAGAGCAGACAAAACAATGGTAATCAGAACCCATAAATCAAAGAGCAGACAAAACAATGGTAATCAGAACCTGTAAATCAAAGAGCAGACAAAACAATGGTAATCAGAACCCATAAATCAAAGAGCAGACAAAACAATGGTAATCAGAACCTGTAGATCAAAGAGCAGACAAAACAATGGTAATCAGAACCTGTAAATCAAAGAGCAGACAAAACAATGGTAATCAGAACCCATAACTCAAAGAGCAGACAAAACATTGGTAATCAGAACCCATAAATCAAAGAGCAGACAAAACAATGGTAATCAGAACCCATAAATCAAAGAGCAGACAAAACAATGGTAATCAGAACCTGTAAGTCAAAGAGCAGACAAAACAATGGTAATCAGAACCTGTAAATCAAAGAGCAGACAAAACAATGGTAATCAGAACCTGTAAATCAAAGAGCAGACAAAACAATGGTAATCAGAACCTGTAAATCAAAGAGCAGACAAAACAATGGTAATCAGAACCTATAAATCAAAGAGCAGACAAAACAATGGTAATCAGAACCCATAAATCAAAGAGCAGACAAAACATTGGTAATCAGAATCCATAAATCAAAGAGCAGACAAAACAATGGTAATCAGAACCTGTAGATCAAAGAGCAGACAAAACAATGGTAATCAGAACCTGTAGATCAAAGAGCAGACAAAACAATGGTAATCAGAACCTGTTAATCAAAGAGCAGACAAAACAATGGTAATCAGAACCCATAAATCAAAGAGCAGACAAAACAATGGTAATCAGAACCCATAAATCAAAGAGCAGACAAAACAATGGTAATCAGAACCCGTAAATCAAAGAGCAGACAAAACAATGGTAATCAGAACCTGTAAATCAAAGAGCAGACAAAACAATGGTAATCAGAACCTGTAGATCAAAGAGCAGACAAAACAATGGTAATCAGAACCCATAAATCAAAGAGCAGACAAAACAATGGTAATCAGAACCCATAAATCAAAGAGCAGACAAAACAATGGTAATCAGAACCTGTTAATCAAAGAGCAGACAAAACAATGGTAATCAGAACCTGTTAATCAAAGAGCAGACAAAACAATGGTAATCAGAACCTGTAAATCAAAGAGCAGACAAAACAATGGTAATCAGAACCTGTAAATCAAAGAGCAAACAAAACAATGGTAATCAGAACCCGTTAATCAAAGAGCAGACTAATCAATGGTAATCAGAACCCATAAATCAAAGAGCAGACAAAACAATGGTAATCAGAACCCATAAATCAAAGAGCAGACAAAACAATGGTAATCAGAACCCATAAATCAAAGAGCAGACGAAACAATGGTAATCAGAACCCATAAATCAAAGAGCAGACAAAACAATGGTAATCAGAACGTGTAAATGAAAGAGCAGACAAAACAATGGTAATCAGAACCCATAAATCAAAGAGCAGACAAAACAATGGTAATCAGAACCCATAAATCAAAGAGCAGACAAAACAATGGTAATCAGAACCCGTAAATCAAAGAGCAGACAAAACAATGGTAATCAGAACCTGTAAGTCAAAGAGCAGACAAAACAATGGTAATCAGAACCTGTAAATCAAAGAGCAGACAAAACAATGGTAATCAGAACCTGTAGATCAAAGAGCAGACAAAACAATGGTAATCAAAACCTGTAAATCAAAGAGCAGACAAAACAATGGTAATCAGAACCTATAAATCAAAGAGCAGACAAAACAATGGTAATCAGAACCCATAAATCAAAGAGCAGACAAAACATTGGTAATCAGAATCCATAAATCAAAGAGCAGACAAAACAATGGTAATCAGAACCTGTTAATCAAAGAGCAGACAAAACAATGGTAATCAGAACCCGTAAATCAAAGAGCAGACAATACAATGGTAATCAGAACCTGTAAATCAAAGAGCAGACAAAACAATGGTAATCAGAACCTGTAAATCAAAGAGCAGACAAAACAATGGTAATCAGAACCTGTTAATCAAAGAGCAGACAAAACAATGGTAATCAGAACCCGTAAATCAAAGAGCAGACAAAACAATGGTAATCAGAATCTGTAAATCAAAGAGCAGACAAAACAATGGTAATCAGAACCTGTAAATCAAAGAGCAGACAAAACAATGGTAATCAGAACCCATAAATCAAAGAGCAGACAAAACAATGGTAATCAGAACCTGTAAATCAAAGAGCAGACAAAACAATGGTAATCAGAACCTGTAGATCAAAGAGCAGACAAAACAATGGTAATCAGAACCTGTAAATCAAAGAGCAGACAAAACAATGGTAATCAGAACCTGTAAATCAAAGAGCAGACAAAACAATGGTAATCAGAACCCATAAATCAAAGAGCAGACAAAACAATGGTAATCAGAACCCATAAATCAAAGAGCAGACAAAACAATGGTAATCAGAACCTGTAGATCAAAGAGCAGACAAAACAATGGTAATCAGAACCTGTAAATCAAAGAGCAGACAAAACAATGGTAATCAGAACCCATAAATCAAAGAGCAGACAAAACATTGGTAATCAGAACCCATAAATCAAAGAGCAGACAAAACAATGGTAATCAGAACCCATAAATCAAAGAGCAGACAAAACAATGGTAATCAGAACCCGTAAATCAAAGAGCAGACAAAACAATGGTAATCAGAACCTGTAAGTCAAAGAGCAGACAAAACAATGGTAATCAGAACCTGTAAATCAAAGAGCAGACAAAACAATGGTAATCAGAACCTCTTAATCAAAGAGCAGACAAAACAATGGTAATCAGAACCTGTAAATCAAAGAGCAGACAAAACAATGGTAATCAGAACCTATGAATCAAAGAGCAGACAAAACAATGGTAATCAGAACCCATAAATCAAAGAGCAGACAAAACATTGGTAATCAGAATCCATAAATCAAAGAGCAGACAAAACAATGGTAATCAGAACCTGTAGATCAAAGAGCAGACAAAACAATGGTAATCAGAACCTGTAGATCAAAGAGCAGACAAAACAATGATAATCAGAATCTGTTAATCAAAGAGCAGACAAAACAATGGTAATCAGAACCCATAAATCAAAGAGCAGACAAAACAATGGTAATCAGAACCCATAAATCAAAGAGCAGACAAAACAATGGTAATCAGAACCCATAAATCAAAGAGCAGACAAAACAATGGTAATCAGAACCTGTAAATCAAAGAGCAGACAAAACAATGGTAATCAGAACCTGTAAATCAAAGAGCAGACAAAACAATGGTAATCAGAACCCATAAATCAAAGAGCAGACAAAACAATGGTAATCAGAACCTGTAAATCAAAGAGCAGACAAAACAATGGTAATCAGAACCTGTTAATCAAAGAGCAGACAAAACAATGGTAATCAGAACCTGTAAATCAAAGAGCAGACAAAACAATGGTAATCAGAACCTGTAGATCAAAGAGCAGACAAAACAATGGTAATCAGAACCTGTTAATCAAAGAGCAGACTAAACAATGGTAATCAGAACCCATAAATCAAAGAGCAGACAAAACAATGGTAATCAGAACCCATAAATCAAAGAGGAGACGAAACAATGGTAATCAGAACCCATAAATCAAAGAGCAGACAAAACAATGGTAATCAGAACCTGTAAATCAAAGAGCAGACAAAACAATGGTAATCAGAACCCATAAATCAAAGAGCAGACAAAACAATGGTAATCAGAACCCATAAATCAAAGAGCAGACAAAACAATGGTAATCAGAACCCGTAAATCAAAGAGAAGACAAAACAATGGTAATGAGAACCTGTAAGTCAAAGAGCAGACAAAACAATGGTAATCAGAACCTGTAAATCAAAGAGCAGACAAAACAATGGTAATCAGGACCTCTTAATCAAAGAGCAGACAAAACAATGGTAATCAGAACCTATAAATCAAAGAGCAGACAAAACAATGGTAATCAGAACCCATAAATCAAAGAGCAGACAAAACATTGGTAATCAGAATCCATAAATCAAAGAGCAGACAAAACAATGGTAATCAGAACCTGTTAATCAAAGAGCAGACAAAACAATGGTAATCAGAACCTGTAAATCAAAGAGCAGACAAAACAATGGTAATCAGAACCCATAAATCAAAGAGCAGACAAAACAATGGTAATCAGAACCCATAAATCAAAGAGCAGACAAAACAATGGTAATCAGAACCCATAAATCAAAGAGCACACAAAACAATGGTAATCAGAACCTGTAAATCAAAGAGCAGACAAAACAATGGTAATCAGAACCTGTAAATCAAAGAGCAGACAAAACAATGGTAATCAGAATCCATAAATCAAAGAGCAGACAAAACAATGGTAATCAGAACCCATAAATCAAAGAGCAGACAAAACAATGGTAATCAGAACCTGTAAATCAAAGAGCAGACAA
This sequence comes from Bathymodiolus septemdierum, assembly GCA_963383655.1. NCBI lineage: Eukaryota > Metazoa > Mollusca > Bivalvia > Mytilida > Modiolidae > Bathymodiolus > Bathymodiolus septemdierum. The sequence goes on from OY726518.1 coordinate 95,583,805, forward strand.
AACAATGGTAATCAGAACCTGTTAATCAAAGAGTAGACACAACAATGGTAATCAGAACCCATAAATCAAAGAGCAGACAAAACAATGGTAATCAGAACCCATAAATCAAAGAGCAGACAAAACAATGGTAATCAGAACCTGTTAATCAAAGAGCAGACAAAACAATGGTAATCAGAACCCGTAAATCAAAGAGCAGACAAAACAATGGTAATCAGAACCCATAAATCAAAGAGCAGACAAAACAATGGTAATCAGAACCTGTAAATCAAAGAGCAGACAAAACAATGGTAATCAGAACCTGTAAATCAAAGAGCAGACAAAACAATGGTAATCAGAACCTGTAAATCAAAGAGCAGACAAAACAATGGTAATCAGAATCCATAAATCAAAGAGGAGACAAAACAATGGTAATCAGAATCCATAAATCAAAGAGCAGACAAAACAATGGTAATCAGAACCCATAAATCAAAGAGCAGACAAAACAATGGTAATGAGAACCTGTAAGTCAAAGAGCAGACAAAACAATGGTAATCAGAACCTGTAAGTCAAAGAGCAGACAAAACAATGGTAATCAGAACCTGTAAATCAAAGAGCACACAAAACAATGGTGATAAGGACCTCTTAATCAAAGAGCAGACAAAACAATGGTAATCAGAACCTGTAAATCAAAGAGCAGACAAAACAATGGTAATCAGAACCTATAAATCAAAGAGCAGACAAAACAATGGTAATCAGAACCCATAAATCAAAGAGCAGACAAAACAATGGTAATCAGAACCCATAAATCAAAGAGCAGACAAAACAATGGTAATCAGAACCCATAAATCAAAGAGCACACAAAACAATGGTAATCAGAACCTGTAAATCAAAGAGCAGACAAAACAATGGTAATCAGAACCGGTAAATCAAAGAGCAGACAAAACAATGATAATCAGAACCCATAAATCAAAGAGCAGACAAAACAATGGTAATCAGAACCCATAAATCAAAGAGCAGACAAAACAATGGTAATCAGAACCTGTAAATCAAAGAGCAGACAAAACAATGGTAATCAGAACCTGTTAATCAAAGAGTAGACACAACAATGGTAATCAGAACCTGTAAATCAAAGAGCAGACAAAACAATGGTAATCAGAACCCATAAATCAAAGAGCAGACAAAACAATGGTAATCAGAACCTGTTAATCAAAGAGCAGACAAAACAATGGTAATCAGAACCCGTAAATCAAAGAGCAGACAAAACAATGGTAATCAGAACCCATAAATCAAAGAGCAGACAAAACAATGGTAATCAGAACCCATAAATCAAAGAGCAGACAAAACAATGGTAATCAGAACCCATAAATCAAAGAGTAGACAAAACAATGGTAATCAGAACCCATAAATCAAAGAGCAGACAAAACAATGGTAATCAGAACGTGTAAATCAAAGAGCAGACAAGACAATGGTAATCAGAACCCATAAATCAAAGAGCAGACAAGACAATGGTAATCAGAACCCGTAAATCAAAGAGCAGACAAAACAATGGTAATCAGAACCTGTAGATCAAAGAGCAGACAAAACAATGGTAATCAGAACCTGTAAATCAAAGAGCAGACAAAACAATGGTAATCAGAACCTGTTAATCAAAGAGCAGACAAAACAATGGTAATCAGAACCCGTAAATCAAAGAGCAGACAAAACAATGGTAATCAGAACCTCTTAATCAAAGAGCAGACAAAACAATGGTAATCAGAACCTGTAGATCAAAGAGCAGACAAAACAATGGTAATCAGAACCTGTAAATCAAAGAGCAGACAAAACAATGGTAATCAGAACCTGTTAATCAAAGAGCAGACAAAACAATGGTAATCAGAACCCGTAAATCAAAGAGCAGACAAAACAATGCTATTCAGAACCTGTAAATCAAAGAGCAGGCAAAACAATGGTAATCAGAATCCATAAATCAAAGAGCAGACAAAACAATGGTAATCAGAACCTGTAAATCAAAGAGCAGACAAAACAATGGTAATCAGAATCCATAAATCAAAGAGCAGACAAAACAATGGTAATCAGAACCTGTAAATCAAAGAGCAGACATAACAATGGTAATCAGAACCCATAAATCAAAGAGCAGACAAAACAATGGTAATCAGAATCCATAAATCAAAGAGGAGACAAAACAATGGCCAAAAAAAAAGGACAAAAAGACAAATAAAACACTACACAGAAAATTAAAGATTGAGTAACAAGAACCCTACTATTAGTATTATCTTTGTTCTCTTTTTTTTTCATTTCTGTTTGGAAGCTTACTACAGATCAAAAACCAACATGTTCTTGTCTTGCTATAGGAAAAAACAGGATCACCTGTTGAATACCAATTTTTCACCTTTGTGAATTGGAATTTATTGTTGAAGCAATGATTTAGAATCAGAATGAGAGAAATTACCATTGAAATTGTTTATAAAAGTGATTAAAGTTAAGGATAAAAAATATCGTGGTAATGATTGAAACTGCAATATTAATAGTTTTAAAAATATTATGTCATCGATCATTGCTAATTGTATTGGATATTAATTACATCAAGACAATTACAGTGATAACGGTATGACAAAATACCAATACAATATCCTGAAAGTGTCATTGACTCTACGTGTAAAAAATCTGGTTTGTTTTCAGTGATTCTTGGTTTTATGTCACCATTCAATATACACATGTTTGATGAGGGTTTGATATATATTTGGGGTAGATAATTGTTATCGGCACTTAATTACCTTTCTACGTGGTTCTTAGTACACACAGCTGACTATAGTGCATAAAATATAATTACTTAAGGATAAAATTATCTGAAAATGAAAGATTGAAATTGTTATAATCCGATGTTGTAAGTCGTGATATAATACTTTTATTATTAGATTAAAAAATAATCCATGGAAGCCATATTTTGTTGGGAGTTTTATCATGGATATTGGTACTTTAAATTAAGTGAAATTATAATTTAATTGGGTAATTTATTATTAACCTTTTAATATACGAACGACTATACATTATTTATTTCCGTAGAAAGAAACAAATGAGCATGTCAAAAAGATTATATCTCATCAGTCTAGTCATACCAATCCAATATACATAATAGAGAAAACAAAAAACAAAAATTTACAAAATAGAAGACATTTATAAAAATTGCTTTTTTCAACCTGGGAATTATGCTCCTAGTTTCAACCAGTTGCTGTTGTTTTCAAAAATAGACATATTGTTCACTATTATTAGTTATTTATCTCAGATGATTTCTAAATTGTAAAATAAATTGAGATTTTAATGTATTGGTGTTTTTATGTACACCATGTTCTCCCAACCGTTTCATTGCACTTAAGCAGTGTATTAATACATGCAAGAATAAAAAATGAGAGATATAAGATCAAATACGATATATGGGATTTTAATTCATTCCATTTAGATGTTTGGAAAAATTGCCTAGGTGGTGTCTTGATTGGCATGCTCGCCTTGATTGTAGTAGATCCTTGATTGTAGTAGATCGTGAGTTATAGCTCCGATGGGGCCAAATCAAAGGCTATGAAATTTGTTTTTGCTGCTTCTGTGCTAAGCACGCAGCATTGAGGAGTAAGGACAAAGACTGGCTGACTTGACATCACACGATAATGTGGCTAAATTGAGCAACATGTCTACCTGTGAACTGTTAATAGCATAATACTACAGTTTTTTGTACAAACTATATAATTGGGATCAAACTGTTTTTGTCTTGAGGCCCAGTACCTTATATTTTGTATGTATTAAGACATGGCGGGGTGTCACTGTTACCTTGATTTTATATGTGAAGGTCAAACAAATTATTATACCCCCCACAACGAAGTTGTAGGGGGGGGGGGGGGTATACTGGTTTCATTTTTATACGTTCTATGTTGTCCAAGCCTAAACAGTTATGTTGTTTGTGCTAGTCTAATTTTATTTGAGAGGTACATGCTTCAGGACATAAAGTGTCAAAATATTTCTATTCCACAGTCGATAAATATCCTGGAAGACTCCCAGACCTATTATATATGGGAATGGTACCTAGCAATTGTGCATTTCTAGAACCAGAAGAACAATAATATTTGGAATTTAACATTATTGAGTTTCAATTGAAATTTAACATTTTTGAGTTTCAAATGAAATTTAACCTTTTTGAGTTTCAATTGAAATTTAACATTTTTGAGTTTCAAACTATGGCAAATAAGAGGGAAGACTCTCAAGCCTCATGTTTTTGTAAAAGTATCCCAACTACCATACATTTCTGGAATCAAAAGAACAAAATCTGTGATATGGAACAATTTGATTTCAAAATATTTGAATTCCAACTTTGGTTAATCTCTTGAAAAACTCTTAGACATATCATTAAATGCCAGGACTGGCAAATTCATCCCACGTTTATTCACTCGCCGTTCTCTTATTATTGATTTGGTTTCTTGTCCAAAGTGAAAGAGAGGTGTATGATTTAACAACACCTCTTATTTCAATATACAGTATTGAATCAATTTCATATGCTTTTTTTGACATTCTTCCCATTAAATTATCTCCTTATAAATTATGTCCAATTGTCTCACAAGAAAACCTGGTTTTCTGTCCCCTGACAAATTACAAAAATGAAGATTTGCTTTAATGTTTTTTTTTTTTATTTGTATTTCACTACCAAAGAAATTAAATCTGCTGTCCACTGAGAACCTTACTGATTTGTTTATGCTGTTTTGTTTGCTCTCAATATATTGAATGCTTTTACTTTCACACCTACATACCAAATATAAGTCGTCTAAATACACATTCACTGCACTATGTTTATTATAAGCAAAATCATTTGTCCATTATTCTATTATACCAATGTGTGTTTGATATATATTTTGTCTATTTAGTTGTATTAAATACTGGTCAACATCCAAATACATAGTCTACTATGTTTCCCCTCAATAATATCTTCACACAATGTTATTTTATTTAAAATCATATCTTTATGTTATGACCGGATCAGCACAGAAACAAAATTCTTAAAACGTGAATGTAAATAAAGTACAACACGTTAAAATATTGCTGTTCTTAAGCCATTAGATGATAATAAATTATTATCCTTTCTTAAGATCGGATGTTCTCTTCTTGATCTACGATTTCTGCCACCATGTTAATAAGTACAATATGATTGAACATAAAGACATCTCCTACCTTTAAGATAATTTCATGTTATATTTTACCAGAAATTGAAGCGTGCATGTTGTAAAATAACGTTCAGTACTTACATTGTAGCTGAACATTTTCTTATGATGTCACGATTTTCTATGACGGTTGGCTATGTGCCAAACTCATCGACAATATCTCAGGACATTTTAATTTTTTTGTGCAATTTTTGTATAATTTCTTAAGACCGATAGAAATATTGTTTGTCTTGCTTTGGAATAGATAGAATAATATTGTATTTGAAGAGTTGCGGGTGTCAATTTGAAATTTGATGGTCGCAAATATCCGTTATTTTGGCTCTACTAAGCCTCGCCAAGTAAAACTGCATTACCGACCGTCAAATGCCCAACTAACGCAGTCAACTCTTCAAATTCAAATCTGTTATTCCTTATATTGTTTAGAAGTGGCATTAACAGTAATAATCCTAATCATTTGTCGAGATATGCATATATAGATCCAAACGCACCAGAGTCTGGTTTTTCCGAGATGTTGACTTCAAGTCAGGATAACTTTCATATCTTGAAATCTACCTGTCCAGGAGGTTGAATGTTGGTCTTGGTTAAGATTGAAATCTCTTGTTATGTATATGTTATATCCATGCTTAAAGTCGTGATGGATATATGGTTTGGCCTACACGTTTACTTTTCTGGATTACAAAAATGTTTATAGAAAACAATTGAATGAGTGATTGTTGTTTATCGCCAATTCAGCAATTTTTTCAGCTATATCATGGCGAGAATAAGTTAATTTTCCATGAGATGATGATGATGTCCGCTTTGTATTAGACCAACACGCCGAGATGGACTTTTATAGTGCTAGCTCACTGAAACAACAGTCCGCAGGTAGATATGTCACTCCACTCGGACACATTATTCTGATTTCGAGCCAAACAGGCTTTGCTCTTTCTCCTTAATGGTGCGTGCTTAGCGGAGAAGCAAAAAATACCAATTTTATAGTCTTTGGTTTGACCCGACCGGGGCTCGAACTCACGATCTACCGCACTCGAGACGAGCACGCTAACCATCACGCCACCGATGCGATTGAAAACAAAACCAATTGAACTTATGATGTATTATATTTGCTGGTGTCATTCTTCAAATTGTGAGTGAAAACGCTTACTTTTTCGGAAGCAATGAAGAAATTTGAGATTTGCAAGAGGAAGTTTAGAAACGTTGAACATTTTATGTGTTATATGGGGGTATTTGCTTTTTTTTTTATTATGAATATATAATATTATTGTGTAAGATGAGCTAATCTTATATTCTTGTTTTGCCAAAAACTCAAGTGGCCCGAGCGTATGCAACTGATTTACATCTACCTATGCAGAGAGAACTTATTAAGTCTCCCAAACAAAGTTTGGGAGACTTATTGTTTTTGCTCCGTTTCTTATTATTATTTTTATTTTTATTATTCTTATTCTTATTCTTATTCTTATTCTTTCTTTCCGCGAAGCATGAACTTGTCCACGGCAGATCTCAGGAACTACAGGACAGAATTTCATGAAACTTGGTGGAGTTATAGATATATGTTTCTAGTTAATCCTAAAGTTTTCAGATATGTGGTAAAGGGGGTCAAAGCCATATTTTGGGGGGGTTCAAAGGGGGTGGGGGTTACTATAGAATCCTATGGGAAACTTGAAATTTCGTACATTAATGTTGATAACTTCTAACTGGATAATGATAGAGACATACATTTTGACATAGTGATAGATCACCATTAGAGGAGCAATTCTGCGTTTTCAAGCCAAGCAGGTGAAATATGTCGCAATTCGAACACACAAGTGTCCAGAAATAAAAGCATAGACGACGATGATGTGGACTTATTACAGTTAGATGTACAGGAATGAAATTGTTAAGTTAAGTCTTTAAATCTGTAAAAAAAAAAAAAACAACAACAACAAAAACAAAAAAAAACCAAACAAACCTGCCTGTTGGTATCTGAACTTGACGTGGTTGGTGGGCTTTAAACCAACAAGAGACCGAATCCTCCTTCTTACAAACCAGATTTACCACTCATAACAAATCTTTTACAAAACATTGTGGACCAACGTCACCTCCCCCCATTTTACATTTATTGTTTAATACTTTAATATCATACATTCCGGTTCCATGGAATTATTTTCCATTAAATTATTTTCATCCAATGTTTATCAACTAAGTTTCCTGCTAGAGACTGAATTTTTCTCTCACTGCTAGTTCAGTACTTGATGTAGTCTTCTTTTATTTGAGCTGTTTTTATAAGGCAGAAACTTGCAGCTCGCGATACAAATGAGTTCAGGAAAGGGAATGCTATGCTTTAAAAAATAATTTCAGCATATATTGTATACGATTCTAACATAAAATAATAAAAAAAAACGATAAAGAATAAGGTCAATGTCACTCCTAACTTTTAGTAGTGAAAAATAATGATTTTTTTTACCTTTCCGCGGTTACGGTACCTTGACACCCGTAAAATACAAATTAAAGCGTAACATTATATGGGGTTATAGACCTTGATCATTTTTCAACCACTTCCGCTGTTTTTTGCATAAAAATAACGAAAAATGGACGCAAAAAAGTCTGATAACATTTTTTTGAAAAATACGGGTTTGACCTTTGACCCAAATTATCTCATAACGTGACCACACTAGATAACGACGACATCGATTGTTCGATGAGTCACGTTCTGCTCTTTCCAAAGTTATATAATTTAGCCGTGTGTCATACTGAGTATTAAGGCAAGTCGGCAAAAATCGATACCCTGCTACCCTACTAATATTAAATTCTTACAAGTTTACTTGTGGATATTAGACATACTATTTGTGTAGATATTTACACGTCTAGTATTGCCAACAATCATGTTGTACACATACAATGAACGACACTGTTAAATTTTGTTTAGTGTTAATACCAATATTCAAAGTTCAGGAATACAGAATCTAATTGGGTATTGAAAGACACCATAGACTATATTATCGGAAATAGGGTCACAAATTTTTTTTTTTGCAATCTATTGAAAACAATAAATAGCTCAAACAAAATCTTTGACATTGTTCCATTTTATTTATAGAAATATGTGAAGAAATAAAGATTTTATAAATATACTTTTTATTTCCGGGAAGGGAATCACCTTACCACTGTTATGCGTTTTGAAAATCAAAATCGTCGATTTCGTATTTGATATTACTATTGAACATGTGTCAGATATGAAAGAATATCTTTCCAATCAGCATTTATTGATTTTGGATTACAGCCTGATGATAGTGCTGTAGTGAGGCATGCTTCAGGCTAGTTTTAACTTTAGAAGGCTCATACTTTGTCAGTTAGGGTATCAAATTGTTAATGAGGAAAGCAATCTTCATTAAAAAGACATCAAGACTTATTTTCATTTTTGAGTTTTCAATACAAACACAAAGCATATTATTTTTCGAATACATATTATATATACTTATGTTAAAGAATAAACACATTAATGTTAAATAATACAGGTTGTCAGTGACAGTTCGATGGTTTTCTCCGGGTACTCTGGTTTCCTCCACCAATTAAACTGACCGCCACTATAAAATTGAAATATTGTTTAAAGTGGCATTAAACATCATAAACCTCATTAATGCATACAAGTCTAATGAATTTTAGTAAGTATTTATTCGCGGGGATGTATTAGTGGGGGTTTGTTAAGAAGTCAGATTCTACTATACAGTATGTTCTCTAGAATGGTAATTGATTGAAAGCAATTACTTGCTACTGACATGCATGTAAATGATATAGGTTTGTTAAATTTATCATTCTGAAGAACATTCATTATTCTGTAATAAAAACGAATATATTTTCTTTTCTTAAATAAACGTAATTGTATAAAGTACATTACAATGCTTAAATTCAGTTAAAAGTTGTTTTGATTTCAACATGCAAATAATATCAGCTCCCATATTCTGTATAATCTTGTTGTCATAAATATATCAAGTTTAATTTCCGTCATTGAGATAATCGTTTAATTTCCGCCAATATCTAATATCTATAGTATAATCACCGGCACGCAGACGGAACAGTAGTTAATTCTGTCAACGTTTAGAAATGGATGTTTAAGGATTGTCGTTTTAGCACACCTGATCGTAGATTGATACAAGATATAATAATTTAATGGGGAATAATCTCCTAACAGACTTAATTTCAAAGTACTGACCGAAGTACGTGGTTTTTTTCTAAGAGTTCATTGTGTCCAATTTTCGTCTCCTTTTCTTCCGGCAAGTTGGATTGTTATTATATATACTGTTTCTAATTACCATTTTACTTTTATCTTAGTGTAAATGAATGATGATTGGATAAATATAATATTTCATGCCTATTCTGGGATGAATTTAACCCAGACCTACTGAAATTGTAAAACAATGCCACTCTCTTGGACAAAATAAATGAACATGCCAATGGGAAAAGATACTTGGAATTGTTCCATTCAGAAACCACTGATGTTTTTTTTCCAAAAAATACACGAATTCTCATTGTATTGATTGCAATTATTGGGTTATAACGAACCAAGGACAAATAATAATTGAGAAAAAGAGGAAAAAGCGTTAGCTAATATAATATATTGCTATGCACGAATAATGGCACTTTTGCAGTTTACCATTTTAAATACCTTTAAAGGTAAATTTTATAAGAAGAGTTTGAAGATACCAAAGGAGCAATCAGAATCCGTATATCGAAGGAGAACAGACAACACAATGACCAAAAGAAAAAGTACAAAAGGACAAACAGCGATCTACAATACATACATATAAAACGAAAGATCGAGTAACACGAACCCCACTAAAAACCGGGGGTGAACCCAGGTGTTCCGGAAGGGTAAGCAGTTCCTGTTCCACTAGTGACACCCGTCGTGTTAATCTAGTTACAAACCCGGTAATAAGTCATGAATGAGGAAAGAACCGGAAAGTGTTTGCTACAAGTGGAACATATCCGTGGTCATTTGTGACATAGATATTCCATAACGGTCAACCAATTCATGGTAGCGACTGTAAAACTTTCGAAGTGATGACTTCAACTTAACGAAGAGGAACCCTTGGTTCAGTAGCTTCCTTGTTAGCAGCAACACTATCAAGAAAAAATCCTGATAGGAACCACAAGTTCCGGAATATCGTATCAACTGAGAGATATAGATTATAAAATGATTTACGTTGTTGTGTTTTATCTTAATTTTATTACCTCATTTAGTATTTGATCCTTCTAAATAATGTCATAAATAATGTCATTACTATTGCACCATAACGAACATTGAAATGAGCAAAACATATCATTAAATTGTAAAGAGTGTGCAGTCAATAAATTGAGAGTCTGGATTCAAAAACAGTAAAGCACAAACACAAAGGTATATCAAAAAAGAGCTCAGACAATATAAACTTACTCATAAAATCGAGAATGGGACCAGATGTTGCAAAATTAGTAGTTTCTTCTACTTTATACCAATGACCAATTTCTTTCAGAAACGGCATGCATATCTTATTAATATGGACACAAACTCTCAAATAAACACATAATGCATAAAACCTTGACAATAACTCGCATTGCGGAAAAATGATGCATCTGATGGACAGACGACTTACTATACATTTGTATTTTGTATCTATTGTATTAAGTCTACTTACTGCCTATGACCATATTCTATATACATACAAACAGTAGTAACTACTAATCTAATAGAGGAAATAATCACAAGGAACCATGTATGGCATTAGTCTGATTTATTAGGACCCCATATGGCGAGACCAATAATTAATGATACTTAATACTGCAATATACGTTAATAAAGAATAGCTTCAATACAAATACGACTATAACCACCTATTGGATTTAGTGATGGGATCAAAACCATTGTAGTCGTAACATTCAATTGGTTTGTCCGTCGTCGGGGGTGACGACTGCATCCGTCCTTGTCTGTAAACAACTAGTTTCTTTCACATTGACTGATAATTTGATACTTATCTTAAAACACTGGTCAAGTACAAATTTAAATGTTCTAACCACCACGTTTGAAAGCAACGAGTTGAAAATCAGCAGTTTATTTTGACAATTGTTTTCTTTAATTAGAATTTTGATTGAACCAAATTTGTACATAAATAGTGAATGGATAGTCCCTTGCGAATTTTGAATTTTGGTGTCCATTTCGTAATGCCAAACGACTGTCTCCACCCACATTGTTTAGCTTGCGACCCTTTTGTAATGTGAAAAAAGTTGTTTTTCAGAAACTGCCAACTTGTTTTATACCAGTGTATAAATAACCAAGTGAGAGATACATGCCCTTGGCATCCTAGTTGTCTGTTTCGCCATGTATCGTTTGCAAACTTGAAAGATATTTCTAAAATGTTTACTGGTTTTCACCATGGACAGTTTGAAGATATATTCCGAAGCAACTAGTAGAAACATCCTCAATTTTCCTCATTTGCACCCAGATTGTGTACACGAGGATTTCACGACGGGTGCCATGCGTGAAGCAACCCAATTTTTTTTATATTTTTTTTTTTTAGAGAATTCGTTTTATCCTCATATATTTGATCAATGATGTCCAGTACAATTAGTCTGTGTTTGTATAATACCTTGTTGTATAAGATGTTTACGTAAGTGAAGTGCGTGAAGCATCCCATTTTCTTTTTTTTTATATAGAGAATTCGTTTTATAAGATGTTTACGTAAGTTTGTATCTGTCATGTGTTCATTTAATCACTGTGAATTCCACCCAGATTATCGCGTAAAACGATATCTATGTTTGAAACAATAGATACTCTTTAGAAGCAGCAGTTCACTGGGATATGGATTTTTATTTACTTTTGATTTTATGTTATGTGTATAAATAAGGGGTTGAGGAAATTTAATTTTATTTTGATGAGAGGTTGAGCAAAAATGTATTTGATTTTGATATATTTAATTGGATGAATGTGTACTATCAGCTTTGCCATATACAAACACATGTCTTCTTGACAACAGAAAAACATTTCCTTTCTACGATTAATTGAAATTTTTTCATTGCTAAAGCCCACTATAAAGGAGTCAAACTCGTATCTACATGTACCGAATGTAGATTGTATAGAAAATGTAGAAATATCGACAAGTGAAAGTGAAAATAAAAACACACATCACGTTGTCTCTAAGTACTACATCGGTAGTAGTGATATACATAGACCTGTACAGACACGACCAAATCCATGTCGATTTTATTCTATAAAATTCATTGACTATTTTTGTTAAATAGACCATAACAAATACGTACAAAATGTTTTTCAAGGATAAATAACCTGCAAGAAAATCCAATGGACAAGAAACATTGGTTGTAGTATTATATGGCAAAATACAACAAACTTAAATTGTTTTTCTTTGTAATCGGAATCTTTATTTTTTTATTGTGTTGATACCTACATTGTATGTTTACCACAATTTCTACTGATTTTGCAATGTCAAAGTCCAGGTCATATCGACAATAGATGAGATTGCGAGCGACATTAGCTATATCTACAAGGTTTCTTCAAGTCGAAACGCACCTTGCGCACTAAGTTTGATATCTATGTTTTTATTAAATCAAAAAATTCTGGTTATCATAACATAAAAAGAAAAGAATGGGACTGCCCATTCTTTTGGTCAATTAACAGACCAATTCGATAACGTTGACCACTCTTGTCACTGAAGATGATTGTTTGTAATGGTTATGTTGACATTGTGTGATAATGAACGCGGCTTGTGTAATAAAATAGCTGTTTTATTAGTCCATATATTGACAGACAATTATTGAAATCATTGGTTTCTGTAAATGTATAGTCTAGACTGTTCTGTATTTTATGACAGAACAACACTAGAAATTCACTTCAATATTCTATATACTATGTACGTGAGTAGAAAACTGAAACACTATTTAATCCATCTACTGTTATTTGTCATTGTGTGATACTATAAACACTATTGATACCTATGATTAAATTTACGTATATCACAAAAGTCGGTGGAGTTGGCGAACATATTTGGAATTAGAAATACAACTCAATTTTCATACTTTACATTATTCGTACGAGGCAGACTTCATACAGGGGCTTCTCAAGAAAAACGAAAAGAGGCTAGCCCGATCCTTTAATTTCACGTTCCGCTATATAGATGCTATCCTTTCACTAAATAATTCTAGGTTTGGTGATTTTGTTGATCGCATCTATCTCATTGAGCTTGAAATAAAGGATACCACAGATATAGATAGGTCTGCTTCATACCTTGACCTACACCTCTAAATCGACAGTGAGGGTCGATTAAGAACGAAACTTTACGACAAAAGAGATGATATCAATTTTCCCATTGTGAATTTTCCATTTATATGTAGCAACATTCCAGCAGCACCTGCATATTGATATGGATATTCCAGAGCTTGTGGTTCCTATCAGGATTTCCTTGATATAGGGTTACTGCTAACAAGGAAGCTACTGAACCAAGGGTTCCTTTTGATAAAGTTGAAGTCATCACTTCGAAAATTTTACGGTCGCCACCATGACTTGGTTGACCGTTATGGAATATCTGTGTCACAAATGACCACGGATATGTTCCACTTGTCGTAAACACTTCCCGGTCCTTTCCTCATTCACGACTTATTACTGGGTTTGTAACTAGATTAACACGACGGGTGCCACTAGTGGAGCAGAAACTGCTTACCCTTTCGGAGCACCTGAGTTCACCTCCGGTTTTTTCGTTTTATATGTATGTTTCGTCGATCGTTGTTTGTCCTTTTGTATTCTTTCTTTTGGCCATTGTGTTGTCTGTTCTTCTTCGATATACGTTTTCTGATTGCTCCTTTGGTATCTTCAAGCTCTTCTTACATTGATGAATATGTTTTCTGGGATGGACACTAAAGATTCAAACCTCAATAACATTAATTAAATTGTCTGATATTTTTGATGGTAGCGAATTATGCAAGTTTAGATATATAAAAGAAAGATAATGATCTTTCTTTTTTCTTCCGTAAAAATATTCTGTTTCATTGAATTCCCAGAATAGTTTTAGTTTATAATAATATAATGTTATTTGCTCATAGAGATGAAACGGATCAGACACAAGTTTTACCAACTTATGGAGTCTTCTTCTTTGAATTACATAACAATTATCACAAATATACATATGGAACAGAGCATGCATATTAATGTATATATACGGGTAACAATTACACATTCCAAAATGAGAATATATAGTTAGATTTGTTTGCAAGACTAATCCTTGAGCTAAACATTTTTAAATAGGTACAGACTAACAGCAGATATTATAAAATACAATTAACATTTTATTTCCTGATTGATGAAGAAGTAATACATTGTTGTGTGACACCTGGTATAAGGGTATTCATTTAATAAATCATCCTAATATTCCATCAGATAAATCTGGGTATGTTTTATAGGAGTTCGGGTTGTTACGGATTTTGTTCTTTTAGGTTGCTTAATTCTCTGTTAGTTTGTTTTATATCGATATTGTCTATTTACTGAAATCTCAGAACTATATGTTCGTCTTCGGACTTGAATGGTCTGGGTTCGTCTTATGACGGGAGTATGTTGAGTTCGTCTTTGGACTTGTGTACTCTTGAGTTCGCCTTCTGATATGGATGCTCTGGGTTCGTCTTCTGACTTGGATGCTCTGAGTTCGTCTTTTGATATGGATACTTGATAATTATACTGTCAATTAACAAATGTATCGTGCATTTGATTTTTTGTGTTTCTACTATAATGTTTGTGTTAGGTCTAAATTGAAGACATGTATCTGTTCTTTAATATTGTTTATAGTAAACAATACGGTTGTGTTGAAGATTTAAATGTCAGGTTCAACCAATAACTTTATAGCTATGAGAGAGTGCGTGTTTTATCTGTTCAGTGCATGCATTTGAAATTGTTTTTACTTGTTCAATCATTAGTCTACTGATTGTGCGAATCGGATCTGGCATGTGAAACAAACAGTGAAAACAAACAAAAATAGATGATCATGTGTTAATACAAAATTGATATGAAGCACGGTGTGCATTTTAAATTCCTTATTGTTAGATATTTAGTCAGTTGTTAAATATGAAGTACGAACATTGTCGACATCTGACAGTTTGTTTATTTCAAATATACAACACTGATGCCATTTCTCAAGTATAAATATCAGCTTTATTATTGATGATTTTCATCGAGATATCTTCAACATAAATTTCATTTAATGAATCTGTTGTTAAGCTTCAATTCATTGTATTACGTTTTGCTAACATACTCTGGATGGTATTTTATGAAATGATGAATAAATCTAGATAAACAACAAATAACGTTTTGATGCAAACATCTGAGAAAACCAAAAACAGAGTATCAGAGGAAGAAGGAAAGACTGTCTACTTCTGAATTGATTGATTGTTGTTGAACTTCAGGTTAGCAATATTTCGTGACGAGAAAAAGTTTGCTTACAATAAATCAGTAGAAACACTTGTATATGTCTATGGATTGATGTATAAAAACTGTTCATCCTTAGGAGCTTCTGAAAAAAACCCCATTGACGAGTAAAGCATTCCTAAGACACATGCCGCTCATTAACATAACGTCCGTATTCGTAATATCTTAGAAATTATGTCCTATTTTTATATCTTTTGTTTCCAATCGGGGTTCTCTGTATGAAATGGTTTCAAGGTGTTAGAAGTGTTACACATTGTTTCGTATGATCCTTTAACAGTAAAATAAGATAAATATTATCATTTGTCTATTCATTTTCAGAGCCAGAAAGAAATAAAGAGACAGGAAGAGTACCAAGCTCACCGTAAGGAGCGTAAAGAGTTACGAAGATCTGCTGGTGAAATAACAAAAGGACTTAAACAAAAACCTAAATACTGGATGGGCAAAAGAGTGAAATAAAGTCTATAAAACCAACGTTTCTTTTTTTGATAATTTATAGTTGTAACTGCAATTAGTTTTTCTGTGGGTGACTATATGGGACTGTTTTCTAACCCTGGCGGATCTCGGGAGTCGCATTCGATGCGATATTGTCTGTGAAATTCATTCTTGCAAAACAAATCAATGATAGTATATATTTAAAACCTATAACATACATGTATCTGCATTCAGTGCCAGTTTTACTCAAGTATCTCAAGGGAATTGAAACATGAGTTATAATGTACTGGTAAGACTTTATAGTCTCTGATTAACAAACATTGGAAATATTGCTTGTCTGATACCAATAGTATCATTACAATATAGAATCAATAGTAATGCGGCCCTGACCTCTTTCTCATACCTACATGAACAATTACTAGTATGTCGAAGGTTTTACCTTCTAAATCTTTTTTTTTTTTTACCAAAACGTATTTGGGCGTGTGGGAAGATTAATTGATGTTTGAGCACTGAGTGGTCCTTTACAAAGTTAGCAATCCGACATCCAACATTGCCACTATCAGAGCCATAAACCCATGAATGGAGACTTGCATAGTCTACAAAGAGTTTGGGAGATTCCAAATGAATAAACGTATTGAAACAATGGAACAATAACACAATAGGTAAAACTAAAAAACAATACAAACTTATATAATTTAATTTGATTTGAAAATTTCAATCTGATTGGATAATCCGCCTGGATGAAATTTTGGTTATACTCGATAACCTGGGTTGGTATTGTGACGTCACCAACGTGTTCATCCGCCAACGACAAATTCAAATAGTCACATGAAATAATCGTAAATAAAATCGAGGAATCATTAAATTTTGATGTAAAAATTAAATTATACGGAATATTTGAAATTGTTGAACAGGTTATACTTGCATAACCTGGTTTGGGTCAGTTTACGCTTTTCATAAACCGCTTCCCGGTTTGTTAAGCGTAAACTGACCCAAACCAGGTTATATCGTATAACCTGTTCAACAATTTAAAATATTCCTTAAATAAACATATAGCTTCCATATACCTTTTCAATATGCACTGAACACTGAACAAAAAAAGAAGAAGAAAATCCAAGATGTTATTTATATTTAAGGATGATGTGAAATAATTAAGAAAACGTCACAATAAAATTAATTTAGAAATTCACCTCATTGGTAAAATGGCGACCGAACACACGTGGAAGATCGCACTGTTATCGTACGAAAATAGAGACTTGTTAACTAAATTGATAACATCATAATACTCTGAAGTACATTTTTCTCTTAAATGGAGAACTGTTAATTGTCAATAGAAAGTGGCCAACGACACACTTGTACAAAAATTCTGCCACAAAAGTTGTTAACAAGCATTTTAACTTGACAACATGAAAGACTGCCAGTTTAGTTTTGTAATGTGAAATACAATGAGAAAATCTAATAACCACAAAGTCGACACTGATTAGAAATAATCAGACCGTTCTACCGGTTTGTGACATCGATCACACTAGAAAGTGGTAATGCTAAGTAGAAAGAATTAAAAAAATATATACAGTCTAACCTGTATTAAGAGGCCACGAAAAATGGCCTTATAAAACAGGTGACCTCTTAAATGGGGTTCAATTCATATGAAATTTTCAATAACAAGGCAAGAAAGGGGTGACCCTTAAATACAGGTTACTACTTAATAAAGGTGACTGGATGGGCAGGTTTGACTATATGTAGGAATAATATCATTTGACGTAATTGATTTAAAAAACAATTTTATTATTGAGCAAAATTTTGCACAGGTTTATGCGTTTCTATTCCTGCCATGCATTGAAACATTTAATAAAAGTGATTTGACGGATATTGCCATCATCTCAAAGGGTATCGATTCAATTTATTCCAGTTTAATTCGTAAATGATATGTCAAGGAGTGAATACGTATAAAGAGGTAATGTAATTAGGCTGATTAATGTTGCAGCATGATATTTTTCATATAATCATATTTTCTATAAGATTATTATATTTTTCTATTGGACCAACGTGGGCGCGATCGTATGGTATTTCGATACATATCTACTTGTGCAACAAATGTATATCGCAACTCATAGGTAGGAGTTTGATTTCCGCCCACGGCGACGTGTACTCATTGCAACATTATGTGATAAAGTTTGCCAGTGATGTGTATGTTAGGTCGGTATTTTCCTCTGTGTACTCTGGTTTCTTCCAACAATAAAACTGACCACCACGAATGTTAGGTCGGTATTTTCCTCTTTGTACTCTGGTTTCTTCCAACAATAAAACTGACCACCACGAAATATTGTTCACGGTTGTTTTTAATGCAGTCAACCCCTTACAATGTAGATCGTTGTTTGTCCTTTTGTCTTTTTTCTTTTAGCCATTGTGTTGTCTGTCCTTCGATTTACGGATTCTGATTACCCCTTTGGTATCTTAAAACTCTTCTTGCTCTGAAACGTAGCAATATTTTATCAAACAGAATACATTGAGTCATAATATATACCGGTATGTATATTGGTATACTACAGAATAGATTGACCACTTGCATAACCGCATCATTTCACAAAAATGAGAGGTTTTGGCACATAAAACTAGCTTAACCTCCGCCACCTTTTATTGCAGTACTGTTACCAAGAAAGGAAATTGAGCGGTCATGTATTTGTGTGTTACGATTTTGATATTTGATTGTGGATTTGTTCTGACGAGTGGTATTTGTTTGGTTTTCATTTGATTACCATACGCTGGGATAATAGGGAAATTGCTTACTTAAAACAGCAAGATTCACACTCATCACATTTATGGTCTTTGAATCCGAAAATTGGTCTACAATACATTTGATTTCCTTCAATGTTTGTATTGCCTGATTATAAAGATTATACGGTAGAATAAGTAATATTTATTTTCGTTGATGCAATTCGAAAATTGAGTAGATGTCTCTGCATATAAATGAATAGAAATCATGGTTAGTTATATTTCTCCTAAGACAGATGGCTATATTAATGAGTTCTGTAAAGTTATGCAATGATGCATCATCATGAACAGCATTGCATACAAGTTGCATTGGCTAGGAAGAGCAAAACCACGTACCAAAAGGGTTTATTAGCGATGCGTAAAGTAACATAAAATGAAGGCAACAAAAATGTAGGGATATTCTACGTTCACACCTAGTTTTATTTATATCTAAAAATTGTCTTGCATTTAATATTCTTGTGTTGACAATTTAGTCCAATTAACAGTCATTTATACTAAACATGCTTTGAATCCCTACAAAATGTAATAGAGATAATACACTGTTATAATTCATTCTCACGTGAAGATAAAGGATGATGTGAACTCAGTTGTTCCAGAAAGGTAAGCAGTCATGTTCCTGTAGTGTCATCCATCGTGTTATTTATGTTTAAATTCCGATGATATGGGATTTCACTACGATAAACGGAACGTAACCGTGGTCATTTTTGATTCCGTAACGGGTAATCAAGTCATGATAGCGATCAAAAATCCTTTGAAGTAATAACTAGCTTCACCACTAGGAACCTTCAGTGTCTTCTTCGGTAGCAGCAAGCCTCTAGCAACAAAATTCTGATGGGAAACACAAACTCTGAAATAAACTGAGATATGCAAGTGCTGCTGGAATGTCGCCACATATCAACGAAAACTTCACAATGTCGTAAAGAATCATTCTCAAATGTCAGTTTCTAGGTGTAGATCAGTTTTAGTTTTTTCCATTACATGAAAGATATTGTTCAATTTTGACCTTATAATATAGTGTAAAAATGGCATAAGTGGATAATGCATCTTTCCATTCTCTAATAACTTTCCTAATTAATAATTTTGGTGCATAAATAATTTCAAAGTATTGGCATGTTAATCTCAACTATGTGTATGTAAGATAGATACATTTTATACGAAGTAACACATTTGGTGAACCCAGTTTATGATCAAATTGAATATGTCAGGAATGTAATGCAGTTCAAACATAATTATTATAAAGATAATTAACATTGATTAAGAGTTCAGTTATGTAATTGTTGAATACTGCAAAGGTTAACTAACGTTTGGTAACACTTGCTATCGTGATAGCCTTGGCAATAAAAATACTTGCACAGCTAAATACTTTGATATTTGTGATACATAGGCGCCACTGTTTTCATGTTTTACAAACTATCTTTTTAACTTTTACATGTTCACTATGATTTTTTAGAATTACAATAACACTCAATATTTGTGTTGTTTGTTTGTTTTTTTGCTTGTTCTGTTTTGTTTTTGTTTTGTTTTTTGTTTTTTGTTGTTGATTTTTTGTGTGTGCAAAAATGTATACTTTTAAGCCATATTAATTATCTGTGTCTCACATATGCCAAACTCGCATATTATTTAATTTATATCATACGTACTCCAATGTATAGTTTTAATACTACAGAGTCCCACCCACAGAACATATAAATGAGGAACATTAGAAAGTTCTATTCCTTTACCAAGTCAGGTAAGGGATAAAATAATATGACATTCTCCTTTGTCTATTAAAGCCTAAGAGAGATTGTTTTGTTATTTCACATAACTAGCTTAATACCATTTCTCATTTTATTTACACCATTGTCAATTATAATAACGGTTATGCCCTGAGGATGCCAAAATAAACAATTTTTAATCAGTTATTCCATCATTCTGACGATAAGGTCGCTGTCTCCTGTTTCTGACAAAAACAGCTTTCATTCTTTATATGGTGAATTTCTTTTAAATTAAAATAATAATGTTTTAACGGAAACAAAAACAAAGTGATAACATGCACAGTATTTTCTTTCCATGTCATACATGATGTTACATATATACAGTTTCATCTTATTTACTATTACTGTAGTGAACTTAATTCTCTTTAACTGTTAGAACTGCATAGGAATTATGCCAGATTACCCACATTAAAGACAGCATCAAAACCATTTTTCACAGCTATAAGAAGACGTTTACTCATTCGATTTATTATCTATTACAGAAGTTCATAGAAGTGGGAAATCGTCCAATTAATCTTCATGTTGTTATTTTAACAGTTGGTATCTTTATTATGAACTATGAAGTCAAAAAGAAATTCAACAAGATTCTATTGCACGGCTACGGAATCACCAATGAGAAAACGTTATCTGAAAGAGTCAATAAATAAGGTTGTTTTACCCGCCCTCTTCGATTTAGCGACACTGTATTGTCATACGTATTGGTTTTTATAAGGAGAAGGCGTAATTTGTAAATACAAAAACAAATTATCATTTCCAATAAATCATTAAAGACTATTGCAATACATATACTGCCAAAATAGCTTTAGATGTTACTTATTGAGGAGGCAAAAAATAAAACTTACTGAAAATTAAATTATTTACTTTCAACAATGGATTACAATGGATATACAACGACTGTATTGAATACTTCTGATAGTAATAAAAATGATTCTATGTATTTTTATGACTATGATGTGGAAACTTTTACTCTGCCTCTAAATGAAATTATACCCGTTGCTTTTGTTTACGGAATTACCCTGTTATTGGGAATAATAGGAAACATATTGGTCATCTACACAGTGGCCACATATCAGAGAATGAAAACAATAACTAATACATTCCTGGTCAGTTTGGCATCAGCTGATTTACTTGTTATCTTGGTCTGTGTACCTACAAAGGTAAGCATCTTACTTTATTTGTTTTGTTTGTTATGTCCTTAGGGTTAACGTAGAGTAACCAAGCCAGTAGAGATGATCTTGGTTTGTTATGTCCTTAGGGTTAACGTAGAGTAACCAAGCCAGTAGAGATGATCTTGGTTTGTTATGTCCTTAGGGTTAACGTAGAGTAACCAAGCCAGTAGAGATGATCTTGGTTTGTTATGTCCTTAGGGTTAACGTAGAGTAACCAAGCCAGTAGAGATGATCTTGGTTTGTTATGTCCTTAGGGTTAACGTAGAGTAACCAAGCCAGTAGAGATGATCTTGGTTTGTTATGTCCTTAGGGTTAACGTAGAGTAACCAAGCCAGTAGAGATGATCTTGGTTTGTTATGTCCTTAGGGTTAACGTAGAGTAACCAAGCCAGTAGAGATGATCTTGGTTTGTTATGTCCTTAGGGTTAACGTAGAGTAACCAAGCCAGTAGAGATGATCTTGGTTTGTTATGTCCTTAGGGTTAACGTAGAGTAACCAAGCCAGTAGAGATGATCTTGGTTTGTTATGTCCTTAGGGTTAACGTAGAGTAACCAAGCCAGTAGAGATGATCTTGGTTTGTTATGTCCTTAGGGTTAACGTAGAGTAACCAAGCCAGTAGAGATGATCTTGGTTTGTTACGTCCTTAGGGTTAACGTAGAGTAACCAAGCCAGTAGAGATGATCTTGGTTTGTTATGTCCTTAGGGTTAACGTAGAGTAACCAAGCCAGTAGAGATGATCTTGGTTTGTTATGTCCTTAGGGTTAACGTAGAGTAACCAAGCCAGTAGAGATGATCTTGGTTTGTTATGTCCTTAGGGTTAACGTAGAGTAACCAAGCCAGTAGAGATGATCTTGGTTTGTTACGTCCTTAGGGTTAACGTAGAGTAACGAAGCCAGTAGAGATGATCTTGATACAATATAACATTACAAAAGAAGGTAAGTTAAGTATATTAGATGTGGAGGTAAATACAAAATATGTGTGTACTATATCTATATTCGTATTCAACATCTTCTGAAACTAGAAAAAATCACCCGCTTCCTTATTCATGACTTATCATCGGGATTGTAATGAAAGTAACACGACGTGTGCCACCAGTGGAGTAGGAACTCCTTATCCTTTCCAGCACACGAGTTCGCCCCCGTTTTTGTGGGATTGGTGTTGTTCGTAGTATTTTATAGATCATTGTTTGTTCTTTTATCCCCCTTTTGGCCATTGTATTATCTGTCCTTTTTCGATTTACGGTTTCTGGTTATCTCTTTGATATCTTCAAACTTTCCTCAGACCACAGCGGCTGTTCATGATTCGACGATAAGCATTTAAATTTGTATATTCCATGAAGTTAGAAACTTACAACATCTGACTTATTATTGAGTAACATATTAATAGGTTATGATTAATTTAATTACAACTTTCCGATATTTTAGTATATTGATAGTTTATTAAACAGTTATCGACAGTATGGTAGATATTCTCGATAGCAATATTTTCAGGGATGCTGATATTTCGATGTACCACGTTTGAAGCTGTGCTTTTTAGTGACTTTCTGTTATATTACTTTATGCTAAAATTGCGTTGCTTAAATGAAGCTGAACTGATTGAATTATCGACTTAACTTATATACTGATTGAGTAAGAAATGGTCTTCAGGATTAATTTCCCAATCTGACTGAGATGTTAAATCCAGTTCAAGGAATGATTTGGTCGAATTGTTTGTATTAAATCTTTACTTAATTTTGTCGCTATAATTGAAGTTTTCTGTGCTTGAAGTTTTATCAAGATATTCTTTAATATTTCTTCTGAGATAAAATGTTTGATGGTTAACAGGTGAGAACTAGAAGATCTAACACTGTTTATGTTTTATATGTTTGCCCTTAGTTCTAAATAATTCTCCATGGGATTTTATTTTACTTTCAAATTTTCTCATATTAAAATAAATATAAAATAAGCATAATATGTTAATTAATGTACAAACTAAATAATCTTTAGATAAATCAAAGGGGCAACTAATTCACAATGACTAATGGAAAGCAAAATAAAATACCAATACCTTTGAAAGCAAATGACAGGCTTAAAGACGTAACCTTTTAAGCATGAAAATTTAGAAATCTAATTATATGTGTTTGATGTTGTGTTTATATATTCACGTAGGAGGCCTCATCCATGTCATTGTGCTTATGCATACCATTATCAGCTATTGTTTATCAGTAACTCCCAGCCCACGTTACTATGAATAATGACATTTCAATGCGCAAGTCTCCCGATCAGGCTGATTGGATGCTACGTCTTTAAGACAAATGCTTAATATGAAACACTTTTGATACATGCATATTAACAGAAGTGCAGTCAAACTTGCCCATGTGGTCACTCCGATTAAGCAGTAACCTATAAGAAAAGGTCATCTTTTTTGTCCTGTCTTAAAAGACCACTTTTGCTTTGCTCTAATTGTGACCTCTTAATACAGGTTTGACTAATATATAAGAGTACATCCTCTATTATAGTATTTACTACTATATTAATACGATTGTAATCGCTAACAAAAAAATATACAAAAAGATTTCTATTTCGCTATTAGTATATATACCCAATCTCATATAAAGGCTTGTAAATTATCAATGGTGGAAAAACATGATAACACGACTGTAGAAAGATCATGATTCCAGATATGTCAAAAATTAACTCATCCACTAGCTTCCGATTGTGGTAAGAAAACAATTTTCGAGAAATTGTTCACTGTGGTTAGTTAATCTAGATTTAACAAGGAAGACGTATATGTGTATCGTATGCTGCTACTTACATCCGGTTTCAATTATAGCATTAAATCAAAATCGTACTCATTTGTTTTCACCAAGAAATAATCGAATATTTATTTCATTTCAAGATCGCTACAAAAGTGAAAGTTTTTTCCCCTGTGGATTTAATTGATTATGTTTTTTTTTATCATTGTGTTTATAATTGACCACTAAAGACGACATCTCAGGGTGTGAAGAATTGAGTTTAGTCCAAGGTCATTTTGTCGATCAGAAATATTTGACGATATTTTTCAATATTTTAATTCAAAGAAGCTTTCTATGCATTGGTCTGGAAAACATGTCTTTTGTTAGTTATCGTGTTAAGATTATTCTTTCATTTCTTTATGTTCCTATACGTTGTTTAATAGTCCACATAATAAAATACACGTACATGTATATAGATAAAAACGTAGATATCAAATTTACTACGCACGAACAGTTTCTGGAATAATCATCACCAGGTACGCTCGATATCGAAGTATTAAAAAGTCAAAATAATTTAAAGGTGTTTGGAAGCAATAACCCAAAGGGCCTAAGGGAGAACCTTGGTTTTGTAAATAAATACAATATATTAACAATAAATAGACCCAGATCCATTGTTCACTAATGAAATCCAATATACCCATGGTTAATCCTATTTAGTACCTAACAAATGAAAATGCTGTATTTTGATTGGATAATCGGTATGTACTATTTTTGAACAGTACACTTGACAACGGGGGAATATACTTAGCATCGGGAACTATACCAGTTTCAAACGATTTCCCGCGGGCACTATACCTGTGGCATAAATTTTCCGGCGTAATTTTTATATATTTGTGTCAATATTTATCTCCCTTAAAATAAACTCGCGCTGTAGTCTACTGTCAACATGGCCAGGTTTGGCAATGCAAATATAATGTTACATTGTAAGTTTTGTTATTATTATTATTATAATGTTGAATTTGGGTGTGTTTTTCTTTTATGTCTAGAATAGGATGTTATGTCCTAAATATATTATTGTCTTCTCCCTCGAGAACAGTTTTCCTATAGATTTGTCTGGTGAGGTATAGTGACCTCGTCGTTAACTCGAGCACTCTACCGCACAAGACAACACTATAGGAGAACAGTTCCCTCAGTAGTAGACAATAATAGAATAATAATCAGCTGTATTGAAACACTTTCATGGCTATTCTATAATAGTAACATCTAGTCACGAATGTTATAATTCCAAAGAATGATGTTTTATTATGAGAAAAGACTAAAAGTGTGATCAGAAACTGTAAATCGAATATGGACAGGAAATACAACATGACCAAGAGAAAAAAAGACACAGGAAATACAACATGACCAAGAGAAAAAAAGACACAGGAAATACAACATGACCAAGAGAAAAAAAGACAATAGAACCAACAATGATCTATAAGATACTACATGTGCCCCGGAAGGATCACCAGTTCCTGCACCTCTGGTTGCATCCGTCGTGTTACTCTTGTTATAAACCCGGTGATAGGTCATAAATAAGGAAAGACCGCAGTGTGTTTACGACAAACAGAACATATATGTGATAAACTTTCAAAGTGACGACTTCAACTTGACCAATGATAATCCTTGCTTCAATAGCTTCCTTGTTTTGCAGCAATAATCTAAGACGGAAATCATGATAAGTTAATAGAGCATTGCTTATCAATTTGTTATGATAACAATTAAGCCTCATATCATATCTTTTTCAAATATACTAATTACACTGTTATTATAGAAAGAACAAGTTACAGTAAAAATAAGTAAAGCAAGACGTAGATATATAATTTAGTAATGTCTGACGAATGAATGTGTTTTAGACTAATTAAAACCTTTTAATTTGTGGTACTGAAAAACTGTCGCATGAACAAAACATACCCGTTCCAAGCTGATTTTCGAGTGCTTTAAAAGAGCAGAATTGTTTTAGTTGTAATACTTGTTTTCCTGCTTGAACCACATCTGTGACGTAATAGTTAGCGTGCTCGCCTCGAGTGCGGTAGATCGTGGGTTCGAGCCCCGATCTTGTCAAACCAAGACTAAAATTGGTATTTGTTGCTTCTCCGATAAGCACGCAGTATTAAGGAGAAAGAGCAAAGACTGGTTGACTCGGAATCAGAATAATGTGTCCGAGTGGAGCGACATGTCTATCTGCGGACTGTTGTTTCAGTGAGCTAGCACCATACAAATTCAACTCAGCGTGTTGGGCTAGAACAAAGTGAACCGCATCATCATCTTATCGAAAATTAACTTGTTCTCGCCATGACATAGCTGAAAAATTGCTGAATTTGCGTTAAACAACAATCACTCAACCACTGTTTTCCCGTTTGACGTCCACACAAATCATCATCACCATCATCATCATCACCAGATTTATCCATATTTGGTTTCATAAGACATGTTTTACATATTACTTGTCAGAATTATGATTTACTTGTACATTATTTTTACATCCTATCTGATGTGGAAAACTTAGGCAAATATAATATTTTCAAATCAGAAGACAAATGGAGAAAATCAATAAAAGCACTGTTTTTTTTACTTTAATTTAGGCCTAAGTATAATGTTGGATAGTCTCTCATGTTCTTTTACACACATATATTTTCTTAATAACTAAGCAGTGAAAATATTTTGAATCTTTTTAGCGTACGAACATCAGTAATACAAAAGTACATCTTATCGAGCTTGTCTTAATCAATAGAAAATGTTTTCGCGACAAGTCAATGAAAGTTGAAGGTTAAATAATGAAAATAATATAGATTTGGTCATAGCATAATTGTCTTTATTAATTTCAATATATCTTTTCCTTTGTATATCAGAAAATAATAATAATAAATAAGAAAAAAAAAAGAAAAAAATTGTCTTAATCAATAGAAAATGTTTTCGCGATAAGTCAATGAAAGTTGAAGGTAAAATAAAGATAATATAGATTTGGTCATAGCATAATTGTTTTTATTAATTTCAATATATCTTTTCCTTTGTCTATCAGAAAATAATAATAATAATATTATTGAAAAAAAAAAAATTAAAATTAAAACGGGATTCTAGTTATTCGGGGAAAGGGGGTATTAGAAGAAATCTAAAAATAAAAATATATATCGTGTATTCAGCTGTTGAACGGTTCTTATTAGTAATTAAATTGCCCTCCTCCAACATATCGCGAATTTAAGAAATGTGCCATAAAATTACAAAAGTCACGTGCGTCAGAGTATCATGCCGATACTATATAAATTTTATTAATTATTATTACTAAAGTTGATTGTGAATTTATTTTCTGGAACTATTTGTATATTTTGGCACGTTTTTGTTATGCAATTTAGATTTATAATATGTTACTATGATGTCATATAGATAAAACGTTGGACACATACCGTGTGCAGATTCTTCTTAGCAGTTAAACACTGATTATGCAAATCTTCCGTGATAACGTTTAATTACCTGCAATATCAATAGAAAACAAGTGCTTGACCTCTACAAACTTCAAAATAGCAAAATGATACAAAGTGTTTTATCATAGCAGTTCCCAAAGTTTAATAGCAGAAATGGCAAGATTGAAATCCCTCACAAATACCTGCAGTTAAATAAAAACCCATTATCTGAAGTATCTTTCATAGGGATTAACCATGCCACCATGCCAGCCAATGTAGTTCAGGATTACATTTTTGGTTTGTTTTTTGTTGTTGTTGATGTTTTGTTTTGGTTTGTTTTGTTTTTTGTTTTTGTTTTGTTAATTTTGATCTAATTTTCATAATTCAGACTGTCGTAGATGTATTTTGACAACCAAAGATAGACATTTAACGGACGACGGATTAAACATTATGCTAAAATCTCGCATAGACTAAACCCTTAGTATTCATATATATTTTTTCTACTGGATTGTAAAATATTGATAAAACAAGGATGCACATAGCATAAACATTTGATTTTCTAATTGAACTATTTGTTTCAAGTTCATATTTCGTTTGTGGAATTTTATTTTTCATGTTAATTTGTTACCGCCTCGTTTGAAAGATTGTTTATTCGCTAGTTTCAATACCTTTGATAAATAAAACTGAAATAAAATGTAATTTAATGTCACAATTTCCCTTTGAAAACGTACACATTTTGTCTTTTCCGCTATGTTTTATTGAACCAGTCATTAATTTCCTATAACAGAAACAGTTTAATCTTTCATTCAATGTTTCTATCCTAATTTAAATAATCTTATTTAGTTTTAAGATCCTGTTGTGATATAGATTTAAATGTATGATATCACTGGTTGGCGCTTTCAAGTTAAACCTGAACATGCTATTGTGATTCTTGTGTTATTAACTTATAAACAATGCTCGGTTCGTCTTTACTTCCACTTGCTTGGAGGAGTTCTCTTATTTACGTTATTTGTATTTGTTTTCGTATAGTGGTGTCCACCACATATTGTGTTGTGCTTTTGCTTTGTTTTCTTCGTCTCTGTTGTCAGTGTCTCTGGATTGTCCATTTTGATTGTCCCTTCGGTATTAGCTAACGTTTAATTTATACATCGTTACTACATGTGTCATAATTTATGCTCTTGTTATATTCATTTTGGCAATACATTGATGCTTTATATGGTAATTTTAATTTTGTTCTTTGCATAGCGATATGATTGTATGGATTACATAAATACATAATTTCTATATTTAACGTTTTCATTACAGAATATTACAACATACTCTGGGTCTTAATACGGTTTTATAACATAACTTCCTCCTTAAACATTTTCACTTTTAAAAGTATGTAAATTGTATTCAAATAAGTTTTTTTTCTTCGAATTTTGGCCTTTTCACTCTTTCGGATTTTCGGGTCAATATTTCGACTTATCGCTTTTGTGCCCTAATTAGTATGCCAGACGAAAAGTCGAAATGACCACACCTGGCTTCCGTAGAGAGTAGTTTGCTGCGAGTAAGTCATTGTATACAAAGAAGACTAGACAATAGTTAAATGTGAATTCGTCATGGACGAGAAAGCAGACCAGAGTGCTAGTCGTTACATATACAACACAGTAGACCGTAGTTTACTGCGAGTATCTCTTTATATACAAAGCTTACTAGACAGTAATTTACTGTGAGTTTGTCATTGTATGCAAAGTAGATTAAACAATTGCTAACTGTGAGTTCGTTATGGACGACACAGCAGACCAGAGTGCTAGTCGTTATGCCCACAACAGACTAGACTGTAGCTTACTGCAAGTGCCTCATTATATGCAAGGTTTACTAAACACTAATTTACCACGGGTTAGTTGTTGTAGGCAAAGATGACAAGAGAATGGTTAACTAGGAGTAAGTCGTAGACAACGAAACCTAGACAGAATTTACTGCGAGTTAATAGTTTTATACAAAGAAGTCTAGACAGTAGTTGGCTGTGAGTTCGTCATGGACGACAAAGCAGAATAGAGTGTTAGTTGTTATATACAAAACAGACTAGACCTTAGCTTACTGAGAGTAATTTATTTTATACAAATCTTACTAAACAGTGATATACAACCAGTTGCTTGGTGGATACAAAGTAGATTAGACATTTGCTTGATGCAAGAAGAGTTTGAAGATACCAAAGGGGTTATCAGAATCCGTATTTCGAAGAAGAACAGACAACACAATGGTCAAAAGAAAAAGAACAAAAGGACAAACAACGATCTACAAAACATACACATAAAGCTAAAGATCGAGTAACACGAATCCCACTAAAAATCGGGGGTGAACTCAGGTGCTCCGGAAGGGTAAACAGTTCCTGCTTCACTAATGACACCCGTCGTGTTAATCTAGTTACAACCCCGGTGATAAGTCATGAATGAGGAAAGGATCGGGAAATGTTTACGACAAGTGGAACATATCCGTGGTCATTTGTGTCACATATATTCTATAATGGTCAACCAAGTCATGGTGACGTCCGTAAAACGTTCGAAATGATGACTTCAACTTTACCAAGTTATTCTTATGTACAAAGACGAATAGAGAGTGGTTAACTAGGAGTAACTCGTTATATACAAAGACAACTAGACATCATTTTACTATGAGTTAGATATTGCAGAAGAAGATGACAAGACAGTGGTTAACTAGGAGCAAATCTTTGTAGACAAAGATAACGAGACATCAATTTTCTACGAGCTTGCCGTTGTGTAAATGAAGGCTATATACTTGTTTATTACGAGTGTCTTTCTATACAAAGAGGATTAGACAGTCATTTTCTGAAGAATAGCCTATTCGTAGTATACATTAACACGGAGTTATTGTATTGATATCACTCTATATGCAGCCTATTTCACAATATCACTTGATCCAGTTGTAAGACACTGTCTTCAAGTTCAATGTTACGACGTTTTCTTTTGTGTTAGGCTATATAATAGCAAATTCAGTTTATTGTTAACCTAAAGCTTTTTCTTACTGTTACTTAATTTCGCACTATACTGTCCTAAAGACTAACGTATTGTTGTGTAATAGAATTCTACAACTTTTTGTCACTCCAATAACGCAGTTGTAAGACAATAGCGATACTCGGATTTGTTCGGTGGGTATGTAGGGGGTCCGACCTATAATCCGAGAGTCCGATAGTCCGACGGTCCGATAGTCCGACAGTCCGATAGTCCGACAAATGCTTTATTTCTTTGAAAGTTAACATTATAATATGTGTAATATGGGGCCAGAAACCGAACCGTTTACTCATCAAAGAAAGGTCAAGAACATCGGAAACACGATATCATAGAGGGCTCATGTTGATTTGTTGTCTATGTATATATATATACCGACTCTAAATAAAATTTACTTACTTACTTACTTACTTACTGACAAACAATTGGCAGGGACACACAAGAACTAAAAAAACCCACATATATGAACAACACGGACTCCATAAAAACCTGGATCCAGTCGTGATGAACCGGTAGTGTAAGTATCCCGTATATTTTTTAGTAGCGATTACTTCAGGCTTTATTCAAGTAGCGTGTATCCGAGTTCAACCAAAAAAAGTCACTATTGAAAAGAAAGATAAAATAAATGAATACAAAAAAAAAGAAAAAGACAAAAAGAAGAGCGTACCAGTGTCCCCCGCCCTTTATCAGGGAATATTTATGTTAAAAAGCAATGTCGACACATCAATAGAGCTGGATACAATAATGTGTGCGAATTGATTGATTGATTGATTGATTGATTGCTTAAGGTCCAGCAAGCAATATTTCAGTCATATTCAGGATGAGAAAAGTGTGTAAACAAAAAATAAGAAAGAGGGGACTCTGGGATGGGTCAACATGGGCAACGACTTAACACGAGAACATGTTTTTCTGTCTCTTCCGACGACAAGTTGGTCCTATTTTTATTACACGGAATTCCGACGGGTGACCCTGCTATAGTCGCCTTCTACAAGCGCATATATAAAAAGTTACGATTGAAGGAATTGTCCCTAAGTGACCCCTTATATCACGGAAAGAAACAGCATCGGAATATGACAAAATAAACAACTGTGCCATGATACGCCCCTCCCCCTTTGTGACAATTGTGATACGCCCCTCCCCCTTTGTGACAATTGAAGGTCAGTTGCTCAGCGTGAGAACAGTAATTAATATGTTGCATTTTTTAAACCAATTAATTGTATATACCATAAGAAAACTGGCGTTTTCCAAACTGACTAAATCACACCTCTCACTTGCTCCCCCTTTTATCAATACAATGTATGTCACGACGTGACCTATCAGTAAAAGGGGGAACAAGTGAGAGATGTTATCGTACGAGGCGTGGATGGACGGACGAACAGCGGTATGCCATAATAAGCCCGTATTTTGACGGGCGTATAAAAATGAATGGCCCATATCCTGAAATTACGAATATATCATGTTTGGCCAAATTATTTTTCAAAACTTTCATCAGTTTAAAGAATTTGTCGGACTATCGGACTGTCGGACTATCGGACCGTCGGACTGTCGGACTATCGGACTGTCGGATTATAGCTACGGCCCCGGTATGTAGAGGTTCTTGTGGCAAAATTGTTTGCCAGGAATGATGAAGTGCGAGGGAAGTTACCCACAAAAATAGAGACGACTGAAAGAGAAAATGGCGAAAATGTTTTAAAAAATGCTTAAGCATATATACATTAATATGGCTTATAGTCATGGAAAATAAAATTTATCTTTACGTACGATATAGTTTCCTCCATATATCGGAGTAACTACGATGACATTCATTTTGATTAAAATATATTAATTAGCATTATATTAAAATGAGACCGCATAAGAACCTTGGATAATCTTTTCGAACCTCAGTTCTCAGCATTCGTCGTGGTGTTAAATGGAATGAAAACCATTCTATCCAAGGCGTCTATCGACCTGGTCACTAAATATAGCTGACAAATTAAAGCATGTTGTGCAAGGCAAGCATTCAATTAATATATATAAACACAGTGATCCATAAAATGCTTCAGACCAATATAAATCTGTAGACATTATGTTATTTACACATTTCAATTTACAGTATTTAATTCGTGATAAAATCAGAGTTGAGGTATAATCAGACAAAGCATTCCGTTGTCTCCCTCTTGATTCAATGTAAACGTAGATATCAAATTTAGTGCGCAGGAAGCTAGCGATCAGGAGTAGAGACGAAATGGAAAGGGAATGAAAAAAAAAAGATTAAACAAATATTAAAAAAAACCAAACAAGCAGAAACAAAACAAACATAACTAAAATTCATTAAGATATTATTTGCTAAGAAGAGTTTGAAGATACCAAAGGGGTAATCAGAATCCGCTAACATTTTATATTCAATTTACGCTTCTGATTGCCGCTTTGGTATCTTCAAACTCTTCATATGATAATCAAAATTTCGTCCGTCACCAAGCAATTGACAATTTGAACTTTAATTTGTTATAATGTGGTGTCCATGGTCCCTGTTCATTATCTTCATCTGTTTGATATCATAAAAATTAATGTTCACAAGGAAGAACCATTGGTCCAATATAAATCATGCAGTGGTTATCCATTTCCGTGATTGTATCTGACAAGTAGGAATGGCTTCCGCTACAAACCCCGTAAAGCCATTGGTTTTCTTATGAAGGTCAGAAAGCATAGAAGGCATATTCTTTGTTTATTGCAAAATTACATACGTTATTCATAGTATTTTGTTCACTGGTGCAAATTATTCTTAAACTAACATATTTTTCTTACTTTTTTAAACTAAGGTCTCGTTTAGTTTTCGAAGTTTGAAGGTTGGACTTGTGATAATATGCTTAACATGTTTTGTTCCTGTTGAGGTTTGTGATTTCAAATATATTTGAAGGTTTTTGGTTTCTCCTTGGAACTAGTAAAGAGCTGCAAGTATCGAATTACGTATGTATAGTGATGTTGTTATACAGCAGCATTGTAAGAATATTTACCCACTACTCACAAAACTGGACTAACTATTGAGCTCTATTCTAACGTTATGCATATGGAGTATATATCTCTCAGATGATACGATATTCCAGAGCTTGTGGTTCCTATCAGGATTTCCTTGATATAGGGTTGCTGCTAACAAGGAAGATACTGAACCAAGGGCTCCTTTTGATAAAGTTGAAGTCATCACTTCGAAAATTTTACGGTCGCCATCATGACTTGGTTGACCGTTATGGAATATCTGTGTCACAAATGACCACGGATATGTTCCATTTGTCGTAAGCACTTCCCGGTCCTTTCCTCATTCACGACTTATTACCGGGTTTATAACTAGATTAACACGACGGGTGTCACTAGTGGAGCAGGAACTGCTTACCCTTCCGGAGCACCTGAGTTCACTCCCGCTTTTTAGTAGAGTTTGCGTTACTCAATCTTTAGTTTTATATGTATGTTTTAGAGATCGTTGTTTGTCCTTTTGTGCTTTTTCTTTTGGCCATTGTGTTTTCTGTTCTTCTTCGATATACGGATTCTGATTGCCCCTTTGATATCTTCAATCTCTTCTTAAGAGTAACACGAGGGGTGCCACATGAGGAACATGAACTATCTACCCTTCAGGGGCACATTAGTTCACCTCCGGATTTTAGTATGGTTCGTGTTTGTTGCTCGATCTTTAGTTTTCTATGTAATGTTTTGTAGATCGTTGTTTGTTCTTTTGGCCATTGTATTGTCTTCAATTGACCCTTCTGATTACCCCTTAAGTATCTTCAAACTTTTCTTAATCTTTATGAGCCATGATTGCTTAGAACATAATACAGCGGTTACTGTTGATTAGGATATTTTGAAATTATTTTTAACATATCGTTCACATGTCATTAAATACAGTTAAACCTGTCCATGCTGTCACCTCTATTAAGCAGCATTACAAGGTCACTTTATTCTTGACCTGTCATAGAAATTTTCATATGAATTGAACCTCTTTTAAGAGGTCACTTTTTCTTTGTCCCAATGGTGACCTCATAATACAGGTTTGACTGTAGTCCATTTATACTTGAAACACATGCGTCATTTATGCTTGAAACACTTACGTCATTTATACTTGAACCACTTACGTCATTTATGCTTGAACCACTTACGTCATTTATACTTGAACCACTTACGTCATTTATACTTGAACCACTGACGTCATTTATACTTGAACCACTTACGTCATTTATACTTGAACCACTTACGTCATTTATACGTCATTGGAGGTGTCTTAATCATACACATGTTTAACACGAATTATTATTATGCTTATGTATTGTGTAATGTTGTTCTCAATTCATGTCAGAAACAGATAATTACAACCAGAGAAAGTGACAATTGTCTCTTAATACATATCATATCACATGTTCAATCTAATTTAGCAGCAACGTGGAATTTTGAATTAAATCACATAAATCACCTAAAATACTGCATTGATTATCCATTCAAACGATTTTCTTTTCATAACTAAGCATTCTGGGATATAAGAAAGAAAGAATCAAAAGACGATGTGTGCTATAACCACACCCATTATTCTCTTAATATATGATCGTTAATTTAACAAACTCACATCAACTGTGTTTTAAACGAGTTTGTTTAGTCTTAAATAGCCATTGAATCAGGGTCTTCCTGTTTCTATGAGTTCTTTTGCACAATTAAGAATAACATTAACTACAACTGATAGCATGACTACAAGGGAAAAAAACTCAGAAAATATGATGATAAAATCTAACGATAGGCAGGCACAAGACTACGTCTTTTGAAATCTATAAATCGGACACAAACAAGAAAATAATGTTACGGTTAAATCAACTAAGAACGTGTAACAAAATGAACTGTTTTCTTCACACCATATCTAAGTGGTCTGCCAAGTCAACAAAATCTTCTTTATCAAAATGATCTGGACATAAAATACAAATTACCTAACCGAGTGTCCCAAACATCATCAATTCAAAGCAAAAATAAAAATAATCTGTCTTTGATAACACTTTGTTGATCACATTTTCGAAAACATTTGAATATTTTTTTAATCGGGGTTGCGGGGATGGGGCGGAGTTGTGTTGCACAAATGGAATTTTATCGAATTTGAGAAGAATTCCACCGAAACTACATTGTATATATTTTCCCATTTTATATTATTTCTGATGTTTGTTTTCATTTCTTTAATGAAATACTTGCACTGAAAAACTCTATAAGTAGTTTGACAATAAAAGAAGATAAAGGCACTATATTATGGGATAATGGGCTAAATCAAAGTGGGGAAAAAACATCACATCAACAAAACATAAATAAGATTAAGAGAAAAAAACCGATAACAAAATACTATTGAATACTGGGGTAAATAGTTTATTTGAGGGTAAAGAGTTTATTTTCACTCTGCGTGTATAGTTAAATACGTTCAAAGAAGACACAGGGTTCTAACTGTTTGTGTAATGAACAACTTTTGATGTGATAATTTGCACCTATATAGAGATTTGATGTTTATTACCCAAACTTACGTTATACTATGTCACACATTATATTGCTTATTATTTACTTGAATATTATAATAGAGAAATGTTTATTTATTTCTCAATGCATAGACAGACGCGTTTCTGTCAACTTTATCAGATTTTTCAATTTCATTTAACAAATGGTCAGGTATTTTTCCATTCAAAGATTATTTCTGGAAACTAACACAACCTGTTTGTGTTTAATAATACAAGACATTTTAACCCGTTGATGTCAACTTTTAAGCAACTTGCATTTAACATGGTACAGTCATAATCTTGGTGTATTTGTTCGTTTTCCCAAAAATATTGTAGCGAAAAGATTGTTAAAAAATATTTCTACATTGTCCTTAAAACATCATTGCTTTGAAGAAGAGTTTGAAGATACCAAAGGGGTAATCAGAATCCGTAAATCGAAGTAGAACAGACAACACAATGGCCAAAAGAAAATTAAGCTTAACAAAATGAAACTCAATTGTCCCTCTCTACAGTACAAACAATTTGTTGTTGTCTGGACAACAGAAACTATACTATTTATGGTCTATTTTAGGTATATGTTATCTTGTTTTAGAAAACTTGTGCACTTTACATAGAGAAATACCAATGAATTACAAACAAATGACACAGAAAATAGTATGAAGCAATACAAATGTCTATTTAATTTCCAAATCACTTAACTTTTTCAGCAGTGTGTGTTGCTAAATAAAATAGTTAAATGTTGGTTAATTTAACTCTTCATTGTACGAGAAGCGATGGGTATTCAAGTGAAATCTCAGAAATAACTCTAAATTAAGAAATCGCGGATAAGTTATTTCAGAGGTTTATAATTCGTTTCCTTTCAAATTCTTTGTGGGCAATTAAAAATATCTATTTTAGAAAATAATTGGCAATCAATCTTGTTGTCACATCAGAAATTAAGAATACCGTACACTTTAATGAAAGTGTGTATAATGAGATGGAAAAAGAGAGAAGTAGACCAAGATCCTGAGTTAGAGTCCTTGTCAGACTGGGTTAGAACAATTAGGTCTCTAGTACAAGGTCGGATTCACAAACTCAAATTTGTGTTAATAGTCGACCTAAGTCTGTATTTAAAGACCAAGAAGCTGTTAAGTGTCTTTCCTCTCTTCATGACAAATATGTTATCGTTCCTGCGGACAAGGCTTCCAACAATATCGTGTTGGTATGTAAATCATATTACTTCGAATGCCTAATCAAGGAATTAGGCATAAATAGCAACACCTCTAGTAATACCACATACAAACCAACTTCGTTCGACAAAGATGAAATCCTAGCTAACCACAGATCATTCATGACCTCTTTAAACATTCCCTCTGGTAAAGAGTCTGAGGATTTACCCTATTTATATTGGATACCTAAACTCCATAAGACACCATACAAAGAAAGGTACATAGCGGGATCATCAACTTGTTCGACGAAAGAATTGTCTATTCACCTGACAAAGATTCTGTCTGCAGTAAAAGAGGGACAACAGAAATATTGTGAAACTGTGTACTCGCGTAGTGGCATAAATCACATGTGGATTTTGAAAAACTCTAAAGATCTTTTGGATAACCTGAAATCAAGATCTTTCTCTCAGGTATCCTCCATCAAAACTTTTGATTTTTCAACTCTATATACCACCCTACCGCATGACAAATTAAAAACCCGCTTAAAAGAAACAATTCATAAAGCTTTTAATCATAGAAACTATGGCTCAAAATTTGTTGTGTTAGGCTACAATTCCACATATTTTTCAAACAAAATTCATAAAGGTAAAACATGCTACTCCGAGGAACAAGTGATCAGTATGCTGGAGTTCCTCATCGATAACATATTTGTCTCCTTTGGAGGGACACTGTTTCAGCAGGTCGTCGGCATACCAATGGGTACGAATTGTGCCCCTCTTCTAGCCGATTTATTTTTATACTCGTATGAGTCGGAGTTTCTTCAAAAGCTTGTAAAAGATAAGAAGATTCATGAGGCTAGAGCCTTTAATTTCACATACAGGTATATTGATGACGTTTTATCTATCAATAATTCTAGATTTGCAAAATTTCTTCCATTGATATATCCTCCAGAGCTGGAAGTTAGAGAGACCACCGATACAGCTTCGTCCGCATCATTTTTGGACATATACCTCGAATTTGACGACAGTGGTCAACTCAGTACTAAAATTTATGATAAGCGGGACGACTTCAATTTTAAAATCATAAATTTTCCAAACATGTGCAGCAATATACCAGCTTCTCCTGCATATGGTGTTTACATCTCGCAATTGATTCGATATACAAGGGCCAGTAGCAATTATTCTGATTTCCTGAAACGTCATCTTCATCTGAGATAAATAAAGGTAATAACAAAATTACCGAACTCCGAACAATCTTACAAAGGGAAAGTCAAAACTCATAATTATATAAACAGACAAAATCAGTCAACAACCGGAAAACTGTGAAAACCGTAATGACCCTGACTTGGTACAGGCATTTCTAAAGAAATGGTGGGTTGAATCAGATTTTAAGGCACCAAACTTCCCGCTCTCATTACGGTTCAAAGGTTCCGGCTGTCACTGTAACAGTATTTAAATACAGGAACAAAATAGGTAAAATAGTAGTCAAAGCAGTACCATATTCGGTGACGTAAATGTCAAAAATATTTTTACGTCACACATTGACAAAAAAAATTCTTGACATT
This sequence comes from Bathymodiolus septemdierum, assembly GCA_963383655.1. Taxonomy (NCBI): domain Eukaryota; kingdom Metazoa; phylum Mollusca; class Bivalvia; order Mytilida; family Modiolidae; genus Bathymodiolus; species Bathymodiolus septemdierum. The sequence continues at coordinate 95,622,893 of OY726518.1, forward strand.
TTTGACTTCTTTATCTTTATACATTTTCACTATATGAAAATGCATCGCCTATAATTTTTTCTGCAGAGACGGAATATATTTCGACAAGATATTGGTATCGGAATATAAACTTTTTAAGAGATCGAATAAGGCGAATCATTTTATAGCCCTGGTCCAGTAGCCTGTTTCTCAGATGAAGATGACGTTTCAGGAAATCAGAATAATTGCTACTGGCCCTTGCATAGCGAATCAATTGCGAGATGTAAACACCATATGCAGGAGAAGCTGGTATATTGCTGCACATGTTTGGAAAATTTATGATTTTAAAATTGAAGTCGTCCCGCTTATCATAAATTTTAGTACTGAGTTGACCACTGTCGTCAAATTCGAGGTATAAGTCCAAAAATGATGCGGACGAAGCTGTATCGGTGGTCTCTTTAACTTCCAGCTCTGGAGGGTATATCAATGGAAGAAATTCTGCAAATCTAGAATTATTGATAGATAAAACGTCATCAATATACCTGTATGTGAAATTAAAGGCTCTAGCCTCATGAATCTTCTTATCTTTTACAAGCTTTTGAAGAAACTCCGACTCATATGAGTATAAAAATAAATCGGCTAGAAGAGGGGCACAATTCGTACCCATTGGTATGCCGACGACCTGCTGAAACAGTGTCCCTCCAAAGGAGACAAATATGTTATCGATGAGGAACTCCAGCATACTGATCACTTGTTCCTCGGAGTAGCATGTTTTACCTTTATGAATTTTGTTTGAAAAATATGTGGAATTGTAGCCTAACACAACAAATTTTGAGCCATAGTTTCTATGATTAAAAGCTTTATGAATTGTTTCTTTTAAGCGGGTTTTTAATTTGTCATGCGGTAGGGTGGTATATAGAGTTGAAAAATCAACAGGCTACTGGACCAGGGCTATAAAAAGATTCGCCTTATTCGATCTCTTAAAAAGTTTATATTCCGATACCAAGATCTTGTCGAAATATATTCCGTCTCTGCAGAGACGATAATAAACGATGCATTTTGACATAGTGAAAATATTTTTGACATTTACGTCACCGAATATGGTACTGCTTTGACAACTATTTTACCTATTTTGTTCCTGTATTTAAATACTGTTACAGTGACAGCCGGAACCTTTGAACCGTAATGAGAGCGGGAGGTTTGGCGCCTTAAAATCTGATTCAACCCACCATTTCTTTAGAAATGCCTGTACCAAGTCAGGGTCATTACGGTTTTCACAGTTTTCCGGTTGTTGACTGATTTTGTCTGTTTATATAATTATGAGTTTTGACTTTCCCTTTGTAAGATTGTTCGGAGTTCGGTAATTTTGTTATTACCTTTATTTATGGTTGATAATTTTTTTACACCTACTTCTTATCAATCAAAATTATATTTGTGGTCATTAATGCATTACAAGATTGAAATAACACCCCCTCCCCCCTCCCCCCAAAAAAGCAAAAAACACACAACATGAAAACAAAAAACAAAAGCAAAAACAAAACAAAAATAAAAACAATAGAAAGGGCAACCTTTTCACCTACTTTCACCAGTCTAATTGATGTTATCAGTTGAAGTTAATTTATATTCACAACTAAATCAACATGTTTACCATTGTAGTTCTGTTGTTGAAATGTTAATTGTATTGGAGCATTCGATCATCTTTTGACAGGAACATTTTACCTAATTTAGAGTCTGACTTTGTCAGTGATTGTTTCTTGTCCAGACAGAACATTCACCAGTTTGTCAATTATGAAGCCTAATATACATTGTAGACTTAAAATCATGGATGACTTGTCATGAATATGTCATCTTCATTTTCATAAATTGTTCTTCTTATAAACTGTTTTCTTTTGTTCTTTTAGTTTAAGTTAAGGAAAGTATAAATCTATAATTACACCTTATATCAGAATGCTGTCTTCTGATTGGTTGATGAAAGGGGTATTTTTTTTTTTATACCAATTCTTAGTTTTTTCAGCTTTTCCGCCATTGCCGGGGTATTTGCCTAATAATTACCTTTCACCGAGACGCTTGTAACAAAATTTGCTAAGCGTTAAACAATTATTGCCTTCAATGGATGTAAACATCCAGAATTGCTAATCTGATGGGGGATGTTTTTTCCGAGGGCTATAGTCCGAGGGAAACAACCCCTTGAGGGTTAACAATTCTGATGTTTACAATCCATTGAAGACAATAACTGTTTTATTATACCGAACAACAGACCAAGGATTGGGCATTTAAATAAATACATGTATTTAAACAAAATGTGTGTTTAATAACTTTTGACAAATTTTTAACAAATGTTAAGCTATTTCATGTTTATGTTAAGGTTCACAACACAACCAGTGATATAGGGCACAAACCGGCTATCAGTAATATTTTCAACAGATTTGAGTACATTAGTAATGTTGTTTGGAACAAGTACTTGGTTGTTCACTTGACAAGTATTTGTACTTTGGACTGGAAAAAGCCATAATGGACCGGTCTATTATGGTCTTCTTCAAAAAGAATGAAGATTACCTAAAAATTTCAAAAATTGCCTCGGGCCAATACAACCTTCCTTGAGCCATTATGACTATCCTTGGACATATAACCGGTCCACTATGAAAACACCCATTTCTTAATACTTGTATTAACCAGTCAATTTCAATTTTAGGTAATCTTCATTCTTTTTGAAGAAGGCAATAGCATTGACCGAAATGGTAGGCTATAATTGTTAATAATTTTTCAATATTATTATTTAAATATTAAAATATTGAAATTTTATGAAATATGAAATTTTTGAAACTTTTTGAACATTTAATAATTATGAAATTTTTTGAAAATTTTGACTTTTTTTTGAAAATTTTGAATTTTTTTGAAATTTTAGAAATTTTTTGAAATTTTCAAATATTGAATTTTTTATTTTTTAATTTTGATTTCTTATGAAAATTTTTTTTTTTTGATCTTAGAATTTTGAAATTTTATGAAAATTTTGAAATTTTTGAAAGAGTTGCTTCCCTTTTGAGGCACCCAATGGGTTGTTTACCGGGAAACAATAGGGTTGTTACCCGGTAAACAACTAGTTGTTTCCCGTTTGGGTTAATTTTCACAAAACATTAAAATTGTTTCAGGTCATGTGATTTAATTTAAGCCAATGAGAAGTTAGTGAGGTATAATAATATCAGTTGTGCGTTTTATTGCAGAATCGTATTTGCCGTTTTTACCCTTCACCGAGACGCTTGTAACAAAATTTGTAAAATGTTATCAGTTGTGCGTTTTATGTAACACCATTCGGTAGAATTAAACAGATACATCATGTTAGGTCCTGAAATAAGGGTAATAACAAAATTACCGAACTCCGAACAATCTTACAAAGGGAAAGTCAAAACTCATAAGTATATAAACAGACAAAATAAGTCAACAACCGGAAAACTGTGAAAACCGTAATGACTCTGACTTGGTACAGGCATTTCTAAAGAAATAAAGAAATGGTGGGTTGAAAACGACAAACAAAAGGTATTATTTATTTAGCCAGTGTTCTAAATAATATTCGGTGTAATTAAACAGATATATCATGTTTGGGAGGGGTATTTTTCGCAAATACCCCTCCCAAACATGATATAGCTGTATAAAATACCACACGATTGAATCAATGGAGCGCCTCCTTTTGGAGAACAAAATGGCTTAAGTACCCAGGAGTCGTCTGAAGATAAATATTTCAGGAATTATTTATACTTGAAGGTGTTTGCATATAAGTGTATCACAACTAGTCATATCCTTATTGAAAACGTCAAATATGATGTTATTTGTGTACTTCTAGTAGCAATTCGTTTTGGCCTTGTATACTATCTAATATTTAGTTAATGTTTGAGACCATCGGCTCTGCTAAATAGAACTAATACAATGCATATGATAACACCTGTGTCACGAAAATTAAATAAATGTATGATTATGTATAATGTTCAAGATTATAGCGTTCTTCATAATAACACTGTTATATGTGAGGGTTGGCATTTTAATCACATATGGAAAGCACTTCGATGACTGCATCATTTCATTAAGAGGGGAGGTTTGGGCTCATAAAACTAGTTTAACCACGCCACTGTTTATTGAAGTGCCTGTAACAAGACAGTAAAGTCAGCGATCATGTATTTGTGTGTTAGGGACATTTATTTTGCCTCTTCAGATGTTGACATAGGAATTTAATGCTCGAACAATGTGTTGCTTTTATTTCCTAGTCTAATCATTTCTAATTTCAGATTTTTAGTGAGGTTCGTGTTGCTCGATCTTCAGATTTCTGTGTAGTGTTTTGTAGTTCATTGTTTTTTCTTTTTGTCATTATATTGTCTCTCTTTCTGCGATTTGCGACTTCTGGTTATCCAATTTGAATCTTCAAACCTTTCTTATGCCTCAAAACTCACACTATTTTTGCTTATGTCGAAAGAGGAAATGTCACACGATTGTTCAACACAGAAATAGAAAACATTTAATTTTATTTGATGTTGGTAATACGATATCTGTAAATATAAATCATCTAATTGGTTAAGAATTAATTAATCATTTGTATTCATAGATTGTGAGACTAAATGCGACACCTCAATTTAGATATCAGAGATATATAGACAAATAATCGTTTGTTGAAATTGGAAAGCTATATAAAAGTCATATGACACCTAATATTGATGAATAATTTTAATTACCAGGATTTAATTAATGACATTGATAGATTAAAAATCGTTACAAAGTTATCTTTTTACCACCTGTTGTAATGTCTGAATTTAAAACAACAACAGAAATACAAATCTGCTTATGAAGACTCAGCGATAGGATTTTTTGATCCCTCGTAATTTCCTCTTCCGCTGTTAAAACGTGATCTGTAATAACAACCTGGTATTATTTCTACTTTTACTGATCTATTATATCAGAAAATTAAGCTACTTTCACGCATGTATGGTTTCATTTGATTTAAGGTGGTTTGTTTTATGGTGTTTAACACCACTTTTAACAATATGTTATTTTTATCGTGGCAGTCAGTTTTATTGGTGGAGGAAACCGGAGTACCCGGAGAAAACCAACGACCTGACGCAAGTCACTGACAAACTTTATCACATAATGTTGTATCGAGTACACATCGCCTGAGTGGGATTCGAACTCACAACGTTAGTGGCGGTAGGCACTGATTGCACAAGTAATTGTTAATCCAACGACCATGCAATCACGACCACGACAGTCTCCTTTATTTGATTCAAGCTTCATATAAATAGTTTCATATCAATATTTAAGAATTTTGTAGTGATTTTTAAGAGAGGAAAAAGCAAGTGGCGAATAATAGCATTCTAATTACGTTTTATATTTAGCGTCTGGATTTTGTAGTTATACTGTGGTGACACCCGCTGATTCTCGAAGGGTCAAGAAGTCATCAGTTATTTATCAGGGTGATCAGTTGCTTTTGTTATACTTCAGTATCTTTTTTCAATGGAAAATTAAGTGTAATATTATAATTAATAAATCCTAAATTCCTTGTTTCCTCTATTTCACCGGTGATCAGTTTTTTTATTGATGACCGGGGGAACAGTAATCTAGATCGCCAAAGCGCTTACGATATCGGTAACATGACCATGATCTAAAACGTGTACGTGACGTAAGTATGTATAAAATGGCCACCCCCACACCCAGTGGAATCATTCTGGCTGTTCATTTACAGAAATGTTCGCATTTGTCAAACGAAATAAGAGTGATGCAAAAGAAATAGAGTTTCAGTATAATAAAACAATTAATGCCTACAATTAAGGTGAACATCATATAATTGTTCACCCTTGAGATGTTGTTTTCCCTCGGGCTAAAGCCCCCGGGAAAACAACACCCCTCGGGTGAACAATTATGATGTTCACCTTAAGTGCAGGCATTAATTGTATAATGGCGTATGTCTATTGTTTTGGTATTTCATGTGAATTGCGAGCCCTCCTCAGCTTCCAGTGTGTTCATTAATTTACGTTAACTGTGTTTAAAGGGGAATTTGCGGTAGTGCCTACCGACAAAATTTGTGGGCGGAGCTTATCATAAAAAAATCCCGTTGATATGAACAGCCTATTTATGAAATTGTATGTCACATGACCAACGTGACCTAAGGGTCACATACCTCAGAAATTTGAATTTTCAAAGTGATTTTTGTAGATTTTAGATTGATGAAGAATGTTTTTTTAATAAGTCTAAAAGTTTCGTAGGGAGGAACTCTAGTGACCATGTCTGTCAAATATTTTGCTAAAAAGTAACTGTGAAACTATGTATCATTCTTCTTCTTTTTCTTTCAATTTCCGCACACCGTCATCTTATTGACGATTATGTGCCGTGCATGCGTGGAATAAATTTTTTTATAACGTTCAAATAAATGTCAAAACTATATACAGTGGTGCAGTGTGGTTACACCTATGTACAGTTGACTGATAATTAGATGTGTTGTTGGAGAACAGATAGTGGTATCTGTTCTTTGAAGCTGTCAAGTGTGGGACATTGTACAGCAGCAGCTGGGAACAGGTTCCACTGTACAATGGTTTTCGGATAGAAGGAGTATTTATATGAGTCTAAGCTTGTATGGATATGTCTATATGAGTGGCTGTGTGTGTATTGTCGTGTTCTACTGTCAGATGGTACTAGTAGCTTGGTTGGATATATAGCAACTAGATGATATATAATTTTGTTGAAGAATATGAGGCGTGTTCTTGTTCTTCTCAGTTGTAATTGTGGCCATTTGAGTTCTGTAAGCATGCTCGTGACAGAGCTGGTGTTATGGAATCTATTGCAGGTGTATCTGGCCGCTCTACGCTGGACCATTTCGAGTTTACTGATGTTAGATTTGGTATGAGGGTCCCAGACACAGCTACTGTATTCTAATTTTGGTCGTATCAAAGATGTATATGCTTTCTCTTTCACTGACTTTGAATTTACTTTTAGATTACGTTTAATAAAGTTAAGATGCTTGCTTGCTGTTGAACTGATGTTGTCTATGTGTTTATTCCATTTAAGATCTGATTGGATTGTGACGCCTAGGTATTTTGTTGAAGATTCAGTTTGGAGAGTATGTTGATGGAGTACGTATTTGTGATGTATAGGGTTCTTCTTAGTTGTTATGTGCATGACTGAGCATTTGTCAGGATGAAATTGCATAAGCCAGTCATTTTCCCATTTTGCTGCTGCGTCAAGATCTTCTTGTAGTTTGTGTGTCACTTTCATCTTTAATTGTCTTGTAAAGTATGCTGTCATCCGCAAATAGTCTTAAGGTGCTGTGTTTGATATATTCATGGAAATCATTTATGGATACCAAAAAGAGGATCGGGTCTAGTACAGTGCCTTGTGGAACGCCAGAAGTTTTTCACCGTCCAATATGACTATTTGTGTTCTGAGTGTAAGGAAGTCTTCTATCCAGTTCAGGGTATTGGTGTCTGCGCCATAGTATTTCAGTTTGTAAAGTAGTCTTTTGTGAGGGACTTTGTCAAAGGCCTTGGCAAAGTCCATCACAATGACATCAGTTTGTATTTTAACGTTGTTGTTTTTAGCTAGTTCTTGTATAAATGATGTCAGTTGTGTTTCGCACGATCTTGAGGAGCGGAAACCATGTTGCAGGACGTAAAGGATGTTGTTGCTTTCAAGCTGTTTCATGAGATTACTAGCTATGATGTGCTCCATGATTTTACACAGTATACAGGTTAATGAGATTGGTCTGTAGTTGATTGCATTGTGTTTGTCTCCCTTTTTAAATACTGGACAGACGTTTGCGTGTTTCCAGTCGTAGGCTATTTTTCTGTTTCGAGTGTTTTTTGGAAAATGAGTGTTAGTGGTCAAGAGATGGTAGCGCTTAGTTCTTTCAGCACTCTGCCACATATTTCGTCTCGACCTGTTGCTTTATGTGGGTTTATATTTTGAAGTAGTTTGGTTACCCCTGATTCACTGATTGAGATGTTATTCATTAGAGGATAAGAAGATTTGCCTTTGTCTGGTATTTGTTCACTAGAGGTTTCTGTCGAAAATGCTTTTTTGAATTGTTCATTTAGTATGTCTGCTTTATCTTTGGTGTTATCAGTTAGGATGCCATCTTTTCTAAGAGCGGTAATTCCTGTATTGTCATTTTTCATACTCTTGATGTAGCTGAAGAGGTTTTTTGGTTGTTTCTTTCTGCATTCATTTGGTTCTTGATCGGGGATGTTAAAGATCATTTTTTCTATGAATTCTCAATATGCTTTTCTCATGTCTTGTTGGATAGTTTTCTTAATATGTTTATATTTTTTCATCTGAACTTCACTGTTCTTTCTTTTCCTGTGTAGGCGTTTAGCTTTATTAAGCTTTAGTCTTAGTTGATCATCAACCCATGGGAGCTTTTTCTTTCCTGTTGTTAGTTTGTGTGGTATGTTAGTTTCCATGTTAGTTTGGAAGTTGGAAATCCAGGTCCTGCACTGGGACAGTGTATTTGTTTCCCATAGTGTTTAATCTGGCCATTACTGCCCATTTTCCTGGAAGTTTAAAAGATTGTTCAAATTACATAATAGAAAGAAGACTATGTGAACAATTATCTCCACTTGTATACATGTACATCTCAGTTCTCTTGAATATTTTATCTGAAGTACTTGCTAGCATTTAGTCCAGTACTTCTCATTCTTTACATCTGTTTATGGACACTTCAGACACATTATTGCTTTTTGTATGTATAATTTTGTATTTCAATAGCGTGAATCATAGATGTTGAACATATCCGGCTATCATGATAGGTGTCTTGTTGATCTGATCTTCAATTTATGAGCAGGGAACCATTATCGTATTGCAATATAACCCGACCAACCAATAATGCAAGCCTTGGTCATTCCTTTAGAAATTCAGTGGTGGCCATTATGAATTGGATTACCTATGCAAATCCGTACAGAAAACCACTTCATAATATTGCCATCGTTGAATTTCTGCAGGAATGACATACATAAACTTTAGAGAATACCAAAGGGGCAATATGTAACCTTGGTTGTGTTACCTAGTCTCTCAGTGGATTGCAGGCATATTTCAACTATAATCTTGAGCCTATGAATTCGACCGTGATAGTGTGTTGCACTAATGGGGGTATGACAAACTAACTATCTTGGAGCACATGGACACTGTTCAAGTGTTTTTACTGTTACTTTTCTCTCCACTTCGTCCTCTTGCTGAATAGCATTTATTGGATTAGGTGCTCAACGTTCGTTTTAGCGAATATGTGTTAAAATCAGTAGGATAACTTCTATATCTGGATCTCTTGACACATCTACGAATTCATACCTACTTCGGTGGTGTTATTTACTATAAAAACTGTAGAGAAATTCGATTGTACAACAACGAATGGACAATCCAGAGACACGGGTAACATTGGACACAAAGCACAGAACAAAGAGAAAGAAATAAAAAGAAAAACAACACAACACAGAAAACGAACAAGATGAGCAACACAGACCCACAAAAAATGGGGTGAACCCAGCTGCTTGCCAAGGATAGACCTTCCTCTTTCGAACAGGACAACCTAGCAAATATCGGCTGGCTACCTATTTCTGTTGTAGTAACTTGCATTCCTATATATTCTGACATTTCTCGACCTAATGTCTACTTCAATGTTGGTAACGTCTATAGTTTTGGTATCTTGATACTTCTAGAATGGATGTCTACTTTTGCCGTTGCAATGTATATTCCAAAGTATCTTGACGCCTTTGGTTTAGCAGAATGTTAAAATATATTACACCTAAATATATAGAATTGGGCGAAAAGGTAGAAGTTTTGATTAAAAGTCATACATTAAAAGTAAGGGATAACACCATTTTGAAAGGAAAAGAAAGATACGGACAAACACAATTAACAAATACTGAACACAAAACGAAAAAGGAGCGACACGTACCCTAACCAAATCATCGAGGTAAATTCAAGTGCATCGGAAGTGCAAATAGTTATTGTGGCGAATTCATTGTACGATCGGCCCATAATTAATTGCATTTACTTCTTAATAAAGCTATCATTTACGTGCTATAATCAACCAGATGTGTTGCTTACGTGCTTAATGGAGTAGATTTCGCGATTAAAACTTTTCATCTTCGATGGAAAATCAAATTGAATAAATTGAAATCATATTTGTGAAACAGAAGTCAAGAGTCCATGTCACACGAATCTCTGGTCTTCGCACGAAATGATTATAGTGAAAAGAAAATCTAATAATAAGGTAATAATTCGTTGACATGAATGTACGTATCATGGGAGTTCAAATGTTGTACTATGGGACGGATATACATCAGATATTATTATACTACGGGATTCCCGAGGGGGAGAAGGGATGGGTTCCAATAAGTTTCAATACTTGGTATAATAAAAACATGTTTGAAGATGCCACAACGAAGTCATTGTGTTGTCTGTCCTTCTTCGATTTACAGATTCTGATTACCCCTTTGGTATCTTAAATTTTTTCTTCAGATGCCTCAAATCGAAGAAGGAAGGATAATACAGATAAAATGGTTGTAAATAATTTGTTTATTCTAGTATTCCTGGAAGCATTTCTGCCAATCAACGTGCATACATTTCGTACTGATGGATAAACTTCCGTGTGTTTTGTATCTTCCAGAGCTGACCATACAAATATAGTATAGTACGTATTATATTGGCTCACAATATATTGTGTCAATAGTAAATTGAAGTGTAGAATTGACGCCTTGACGTTATATGATGTTATTAATGTCCAATGCATGCCTAATTGTATTTACATGGAATGTGAAAAAGTTATTATATGATGTTGATTTCTTGTCTAGGGTTTTGTATGAATACGTCATTCAATTTATAATACATGCATTAGTTTCTGTGATGAGCTTCCCCATCACATATTCTTGATTTCAAAACATTCTAAAACTAATAGATTATAAACAGCCTATTACTTCCGGTTTTACAGAACATAGACTATAGTTACCTATCCATCAGGAACCTTGAAATAATTTGTAAGGACAGCATTATCATTGATTATCTGGCGGCGATTTCAAGGGGAATTGAACAAGACTATGTTTCAAACCCAATAACGTTTATTCAATTCCAATTGAACACGTGGTGAATACTGAAAGGAAATAGCACCGATCGACGATAAATACTAATTTTATACTTAATTGGGATTCTTTTGTACAAAAATACCATTTAATGTTGTATTTTCCCCCACAAAAGTATATGAACTGTCCCATAATGCCACCTTACAATTAACGACAGTACTACACGTCTTGTTCCGTTATATACTGAACAATAATAGAATCATGTTAATATTATTTTAGCTACCATTGCGAACACTTTAATTATTTTTGAAATTTCTGAAAACATTTTCAATAGATACGATCAGTTTGAAAACGGTCTATTCATTTACTTGCCATGATTATATTATTCTCTCATAAATAACATTTTCTAGCAAATAAAGGCCTCCGTTATGATTTTAATAAAAAACCCATCTTTCTACAAAAACGTAAGACAAATATAAAGAATTGTATTATTTTTTTAGTTGACTTCAAAAAGTAACTCAGAAAAATGAAAAAAGAAAAAGGAATTGTAAGAATTCAAATACAAAATCCGGCCATTTTCATGAACAACGGTGATATCTAGAACGCGATCATCGTGTGGAATTTTACAATGTTATGTTAGATAATAAAAAATAAAGATATTAATACAAATATGTGATAATTGAATAACAAACAGGAAAAAATTCTTCCCAGGACATTTATATATCCAATCTAAAACAACTTTAATCTCCACAGCTTACAAAAAATATGCAGATGCAAATATTTGAATTGTATTATTATTAATGAAGACAGTATTGCTCTTCTTCAACTACTGTCATGTAATTTTTCCCTCAGGTGTCCGGGTCTAATTGTGATTGACGTTCTGCTATACGTTGGCATTGCAAGCTACTTCTAATACGGTGAACTATACTTTCGCAACTAACATGACTCCAGGCTTATTCAATGATACTTCAGATTTATCCAGTATTTAATAAAGCAAGTGTCTTTGTCTGAAGAACCAAATTGTCTTTTACAACATTAATCAGTTCTCAACAGCAGTGTCAGGGTCAAACATAATATATATATATATATATGTGGTCATTCTAAGTACAAATCGAATCTGCTTTTTGTTTCACTGCCATGCATTTTCTGTCGTCTGAAAAACAATCTACACGGACGAGGTAAACAAGGGGACACCGAGTTCATTGAGTTGGGAAAAAGAAGCAGAGTTGTTCAATCAACTCACACGTCTGTGTGAAACTCGGCTAGCGAATGGAATAATTGTATCAGACGCAAGATATCGCTTTGATATGATTTCCCCAAATACTGACCTAAAATAGAAAACATATATCTCCTCATTCTAAATACCATAATATAATTGGCTAAATGTTTTTCATATACTTCACAATCTACATGTCAAAACTAGGTCGAATGTTTTTTTTTAATATACTTTGAAGAAGCCGCCCTATTTGATTCGTATAATCAAAAATCATGCAACATTTAGAAAAAAGTAAATCTACTAATAACAGAATGTAAGAACATCTTTTAAGCAAAAACTAGTTTCAATGAGATTTTACTCACGTGGAAGTGTAATAATGACAAAACGCCCAATAATGAAAATAAATTGTAAATACACACCCACGCACATGGACAGTGCAATGGCAGTGACAGTGAATGTTCCTACTTTTGTGACTACTATCTCAGAAGGTAGAATCGTTTGGCTAAATACCATTACTCTTAGGGCAAAAACAACCTAACTGATACTTCTAATAGATTTAAGGTGAATTAGTTCTGAACATCTAACTAAATTAATGGTTTCCATGGGAAATCAGAATGAATATGTCATTGCATCATAGCGGATTTATAAATGTTTTCTTTTCTCGAAATTTGTGTCGATATGACATTTATGTTAGACTTTTTCTAAAGCAAAATACATTTCCACAATGATTTATTACAATTTTAAAAGTAGATGAGCACTTAAGCAATTATGGGTGAAGTTTGTCAAACAATACAGAGATCTGTTGACGCGGGAAAAAACAGACAGAATGATGTCCTTTTGTATTGCTAGAATCCTAATTCGAACAGTCATCCAACAGTCAAACAATGAAAATGTGCATTTGCGTGATCATATTTCGAAAGCTCAGGACGGTTTTCTCTTAGGACACAATTTTCTCATTATGGTTCGTTTCACCCTGTTGTTTACTCCGTTGGTTTATGGTATTTAGTAATATTGTATCTGTAGCGTGTGTAACCTCATTCTGCTACCGTGACATTTTATATTCGTTGTATGAAAAATTTCATAGTAGATGGACATGTCGAAATAATTTAATTCTTTCTAATGTATTTATTTATTTATTTATTTATTACGAGCCACTGAAACGATTTATATTTGATAAATCTAGCCTTGTGAACGTTACAGATTGATATACATCTCACAGGGTTAATTGACGTGTAGGTTTCCATGCTTTATACAGGCATCAATAAGCTCGTTACCAACATTCTATGTATGAAAAGGGTTAGTGCGCAGATAAACTATTTTCAATAAAATCATCAGGACTGTCCAAAGTCTTTTGAAAGAATAATTGGTCGTAGAAGAAGTCGATAATATACTGCCAATATTGCTAATTTACTTTGATGTAATCTAATTTACACAAAAATCTCATGTCATCTGTAACAAGCATCTTTATTTATTTCTTGGATGAAAAATGTTTAGTTGATCCATTACTGGTTGTATGCATCTGTATAGAATCCACCATTTATATCTGGATGTTATATATTATATTGCAGTCAATGACCTTGACAAACTTCAAAGTATTGAGAATTAATCTTAGTATTTTTATGGTGCATTTGAACTTGAAATGAGATATTCAAAATACAAAATAAATAAACGAAACACCAAATCAGGTATCATTCCTAAAAACTTGAAAATTGTCAGAATAGAGGTCCAATTTATAAAACACCCACTCCGTATAACAGTTGCGCAATTTTTTCTTTTGATAAATAACTACAAAAACAGTTTGAGCAGGTAAACAGACAATACCTAAAATAACTTCCGATATCGTTGTAATACAAGATGGTAAACATATAAAAGACCAAAGTATTGAAACAATATGATTTCTAACAAGAGGTTACATAATGGTCATTAATGGGCAAGTTTATTTTACCATATATGAATAGCTTGCTCGCACCTTTCCAGCGTTTATGCTCAGTAGCTTTCAAAAGAGATCCATTAAAATAACTGCAGAAACTAAAAGCTATATGCCAGGAAAACAAATCCGTACTGAAAATAATAAAATCACTATTATAGGAACAAAAAATCAGTATAACAGAACAAACCTACTTCCAATTAAATACGACTACTAAAATACTGGATGACAATGGAATACAATGAGAATACTACATACCTTTAATCACTGACTAAATCACACGTTTGCATCGACTACACCTTATCAAAATGGAAACAAATTCACTAACCATAGAGATGATACACATTGATTGAACAGTGCAAATGTAAATTTAATTCGCATCCGATCAGCTGAGAAAAACTCCCATTATTATATGTAATCAAACCAATATTTGATATGCCACCAGTGGAGAAGGATCGGCTTACCCATCCGCAGCATCTGTGTTAATTCCAGTGGCTTAACATTGGTCAATCATTAGTTTTCTGATTAGTGCTTTGCTGATCACTGTTTGTCTTTTCGTCTTTTTTTCTTTTGATCATTGTATTGTCGATCCTTCTACTATGTATTGCTTCTCACTACCCTTTGATATCATCAAGCATTTTTTTTCATCTGTCATTTTCCTGTTGCAACATGTGTGTCTCAAAATATGATTGGCGTCATGGATTTTCAAATCACAACTTTTATATACATGTAATATGATATTATTTTAAAATAATTGTAGCCTTTTGTATCGGTCAATACATGCATTTTATTGACCCATGATTGTATATCAACCTCGGACTTCGTCCTCAGTCCATATACTTTCATCAAGTTGATAAAAACATCTATTGACCTCATCAAAAGGCTATAATTGTATAGTAGCAGGAAACATGATGTAAACACCCAATATATAAATAGGTGTTCATACAAGTGTAGTTACAATTCTATGTGCACCTTCAATGATATCAAATATTACAATTATCTTTGTGTATTATTTAGTAGCTAAGTGTGTTGGTATTACCGAATACCATCATGATCTCCCCGAATCTAACTTGTTCTCGCCATAATATAGCTGAAAAATTCCTTATTTAGCGTTAGACAATAATTCCCCACTCACTTACAAATGAGATATATGTTCGCTCTCAAGTGACGAAAGACAACAACCAATCAATATGTTTCTTATTTAATTTGTATCCTAGGATTTCATTATTATTTTGTATCTCTTAATTTACTCAATCTTTAGTTTTATATGTATGTTTTGTAGATCGTTGTTTGTCCTTTTGTACTTTTTACTTTTGGCCATTGTGTTGTCGGTTCTTCTTTGATATACGGATTCTGATTATCCCTTTGGTATCTTCAAACTCTTCTTACAGAACGTCTTTCATCTGCTCCTTTCACATTTAATATAATAGTCTAATCCTGATATCAACTATAATGCTTCATTAGAGACTTTGTAAAATGGAACAGCTAGCTTATTATATTAGAATATTATCCGGAGGTCGTATCATATCTCCATTAAATTTCCATTACTAAAATTCTATTATTTTAATCTTTGTTCAATAAATCTTTCGGAAATGAAAGCATTTATATAGTTATATTCTCAGTCATGCAGCTTAAATAAAAAAAATAACAGTTTGCTTATTTTAAATAGCAAAATTTAACATTTGTAGAAACATTCATATTAAAGGAGAACGAAACCATCCAGATATTTAATTAAAAATCTAAAGTATAGTTGTTTTCAGGTAATGTTCATATCAAGCAAAGATAATATTTCATCTCCTTAAAAAAACGAATTTTGAATTTCCCGCCTTATAATGGAATTAGACATCTTGTGGAACTCTCTAGTATTGAAGACCACATAAAGTATATTGTACCCGGATTGTATGACGACAATCCATCTATTCAGGTTAACAAGTGAATAGCTGATGGACAAATAATACGTTACAAACGTTGAATAAACTTCAGAATAAAAACAAAAATAGAAACCCTTAAAATGTTTCACGTCATTTATAAATTGGTAAAGCTACTTGCTTAAACTTATATTTAATTTCTACTAATATTCACCACATAAAAAACGTGACAAAAAAGGGTGTGTGGCCAGTAATGCCATTTATACTCTTTATAAAATTAATTAGAGAAGACTTTATCTGAAGAAAATGTGTGTGGTAATGATTAATTTCAATAGTTCTTTCAGTTGAACAGAATTTTTTTTTTACGAAAATCGAAAATCTTGACAAATATTGCATTGCGATCGTACTGAGGACACACAATTAAACATTGAAAGCTGATGAAGCTTCAGCGATTGAATGTTGTTGACTACGTCATTTCTTCTTCTGAATATTCAGGTTCAAAATTATATACAACTAACCCCATTTCATTAGAATTTCTATCCATTACGGAATTCCAAAAAATGATACTATTGCTTTGATACAGGTAAATGGGAATGGATGGAGTGACGTCACTGATAAGGGGAAAATGGCAGCCTGCGTGTTTTGCGGGAAATTTAAAATTGATAAGATATAAACGTGCTTTAACATCAGCCCTTGTAAAATTTTCATTAAAAACGTCAAATTTTCATTTTCTTTTATTAGTTCTAGATTTTGTAAAACCACAAATCAAAAGTTGGTTTCATTCTCCTTTAAGACATTGCAAATCTATAGAATTATATACAAGTAGTCTGAATAGAAAACAGTACAAGTACTTAGTTCAGAAAGTGAGTCTAGATTTTGTTGACATATGTCTCTTTGGTTAGAGGGTTAATCACCCCTTCTATCTTTAGCTTGAACGCTCTGCTGTTATCTTTCTGATTCCAGCAATAGACTACTTCTTTTAAACCTCATCATCAGAACTTATCGTGGCAGTATTATTCAGGGTATAAGACATAAAATGGTCGATTATAATGAACCTTGCTCCTATGTTGAAGTCATCATTACGAAAAATACATTTCTCGATTGGCAAAGGATGCTTTGCTTTTTACACAGATGTTGTCTTCACTAAGTCATCGAAAAAACTCTGATCGAACTTGATAATGAGTAAAACGACGGGTGTCTTATAAGAAGCAGGAACTGCTTACCCTTCTCGAGCACATGGGTTCATCCTCGATTTTGTCGTGGTGTCCGTGTTGCTTCATCCGGAACTCCTCTCACCTTTCCCCAAGTGAAAAAACAAGCTCGGATATGAATAGTATTCTTTGTACCGCGTGACTTATGAAATCACATGATATAACAATGGAGGACCGTCATCCAAGAAACGTGGGATTCAGTCATCAAGGATTCGCACATAGGAGAAATTAGGTAATTGCATGTTCATATTTATCTGCTAACAGTCTAAGCATGCAGTATTAAGAAGAAAGATCAAAGACTGATTGGCTTGAAGTCATGATAATTGATCTAATGTGTGCAAACGTCAAATTTACGGGTCACAATATGTACATATTTGCACATTCACTGTTTAGGTATCAATCTGGAGGAACCATGTGTCTAACCCTCCATTAAAAATGGATAATGACCCATAAAATTAGATAGCTTCTCCTTTAACTGGATATCACTTCCATATTTCATCAATGCTGCTGTTAACGAGGACTCCATGCTTGTTTGTTTACATATTAGAGGACAAGGTCAATGTCAAATTTTAGATAATTATTAATTTTATTTATCGATTTTATATTTTTAATGCTTACTTGGCAATGATATAGATACAATTTGATATGAAATTATTTTATAAAATACTTTTTATTTTTTTGGGGAAAGGATTATTTTCTCTTCCTCTCCACAACTCTGGCCGAATAACCAGCATTTTAACGCATAACAATACATTCATATTCTAGCTTGTTTTTTCACTTGGGGAAAGGCGCGAGGAGTTCCGGATGCGTGTTGATCATCATTTCAGTTTTCTGTGCTTTGCTTTGCTTGTCTTCGTTCTGTGTCTTGTTCCCAATACTGCCCGTGTCTCTAAATTTCCCATTCGTTATTGCCACTTCGGTTTCATCTAACGTTTAGCTAAAATGTATTAGTTTCTAATATCAGCTAGCACACAAGTCTTTGTTAGATGTTCACTCAGTATTACGATGGCTTAACCTGATTTTGTAGACTAGAACCTAGAACCCCTTCGAAACCCAGAACCCCTATAGAAAATATATTGTTATATTATCAGACTGATAATATAACAATATAGTTATAATTATTATGACATCCTGTCTTAGAGCCTTAGAGCCGAGCTACTGACGGAAGGGCTCTTCAATCAAGGCTAGGTCGCTCTTAAATTGAAGTCATCACTACAATAATTCTACTGTATATTTTAATATATATAAAACTTTATTCACGTATTCAGAACAATGTGTCCGAAATATTTATTGTTCCTTCCAGACCATTATATGTGTTTATCACAGACACAATGTTGATACGAAAATACAATCATTCAAAATTATATGTTTGGAGAAGATTGGGAGGGTATTAAGATTACGTTCTGGAAAGGAAAAATCTAATAAGTAATATAAATGTTATCGTTTTTTATGGACAGTACTGACCAGAAGACGTATTATAGTGTTGAACCAATATCATTGAGGCTACAATTATTTTGCCATGTTGAGTTGGCTAATATAATGGATTATTCTTAATGGAAATGTGCGCATGGAGCACTGAACCTTCGTCATTTGACAGATGGTCAACTATATAACTTAATTAAATAAATCATTAACTATACATAAAACAGGTTTTGATTAGGCAAAAAATAATAAATGTTTTCTCAATGTATAAAGGATAACTGACCAAGTGTATCAAATAAGTAAGGCCATCTAGACAGCTTAGATAATATTGAATAGATCTTAGAATTGCTGATTTCTTATTAATATAGAGTTTTGGTTTATTGAGACGAATGTTTTTCAAATAGAAAAATACACATTGATTGTTTGTCTTCATTCTTTATTTTTTGTACTCAATGTTGTCAGTGTCTCTGGACCAATGTTGTCAGTGTCTCTGGGTTGTTGTCAGTGACTCTGGACCAATGTTGTCAGTGTCTCTGGATTGTTGTCAGTGTCTCTGGATTGTCTATTTTTGATTGTCCTCTCGGTTTTCTATAACGTTTATTTTCAAAGAGTTATATCAATATATTTAACATTGCACTTCAAGAGAGCTAAAGACATGATAAACTTTGTATATTTAGCTTTTCTCAATATCTTTTGAGTGCGGTTTAACTATTGTTTAATAGGACTGTTGATACAAATTAATTAAAATTCGAGTCGAATTATTTATTGCTCCATGGATACTATTTGTTGAAATCAACGTTAGAGAATACCGAAGGGGAAATCAAAAAGGGACAATCCAGAGAAACTGGCAACATGGTGCACTGCACACAAGACGAAGAAAAAAAAACCAAAACACAACACAGTATAATGCAATATTAGTTGACCCAAATTAGCTTCACTTCTTTGATAATAAGGTTCTATAACTTAATGTATAACAATGTTTTTACTGCCTAGAAGTAACCACTTGTTGGCAAATTATGTAACTGCATATCTTGAATTTGAAATATTTGAGAGTAATTAAATTACAATAAGCTAGAACGCCTTGTAATATGTAATGATCACTTGAGGTTGTGATTTATGACTTGAAGACATGTGTAGTTTAAACATAAACCTGTCTTGAAGTATGTTTTCAATTATACCTTTCACCAATCTGATCTTGAGTTTGATCATTTTAATATCCAGGTTGCGCCGAAGTTTGAAAATTTTAACTTCACTTCAACGGTTTATGTGGTCCGTATTTTTATTTGTGCCGATGCAATCTATAACAATTATTTTTCTTTGAAAAATCATTTCTATTACATAACTATTTTTTCATCTTACTGCAGTTTCTTCGTTTTCATTGTACAGATGATATCTAAAGCAAATAATTATCTAAAAGATATATAGACAAGGGGATACGTTTTTAAATTCAATAATTTTGGACTCTTGAATAAATAAAAAATAATAATAAAAATATACAGAGCTTTCATTGGAGCAGCATTATATAATTCATTGAGTAAGATTTTTTTTTAACTATTATTTTACTTTATAACATCAAGATAAGCAGATAATTCGCATACACCGTTCAACTAGAAATATAGTATATAAAATAAAGGTAATAACAACAAGTATACAATACTTGTTGGTTATATAGGAAGAATACCTAACAATCCTTTTTGATATTGCATATTACAGTTTCTACCTCTTTTTAATTAGATTAGAGATATCGATTTTTGCCTCTGTATGCGATTTTGATTTTTGATTTTGGAATTGTTCCGACAGTGTGGTATTTTGGAATTGTTCCGACAGTGTGGTATTTTAGAATTGTTCCGACAGTGTGGTATTTGTTGTTTTTCATTTTATTGTACATTGTCTTAGTTAAAGGCAAAAAGTAGATATTTATTATAAGAATTGAAAAGGTCGTTTTCATGAAATCGACAGACGCCATCTGCCTTCTATCATTAAAATTGGTCAATCCAATATCGCTGTGTGACTGAACATAGAGTTAGATTGTATGTTTAAATATATTTAAGTCTGTGGTGATTGTGATTGAAAATAATATTGCTTCAATTTGATTTCCGTCCAACAACTGTAATTGAAGCAAGGTAGATAAAGTCACGTATGTCTCTGATAGATACACAGAACTGTCTCTCCATTTGAATCAAGTTTACTATTAACGGGCTTTATAATTGAATATGGTGTTAAACACAATAACTCTAATCCTGATCCAATTATTGCTCTTCTTTTTGGTTAAAACATTGTTGTACTGAGTATATCGTGCGTTTGTTTTACATTGCACAAAAAATGAAGGACAAATATGTTACCATTCTCATCTAGTCCTTTGATTTATATTTTCCTCTTAACAATTTATTTATAATTTTCATATTTCATCATTGTTGTATTACACTATTCCGAAAGGCATGTACCCGTGAGGAGAACATGATTTAACAGCCGGTTTTTAGTGGGGTTCGTGTTCTGTGTAGTGTTTAAAAGTGCTTTATAGATCATTGTTTTTCCTGTTGTCGTTTTATTTTAATTTGACCAATATATTGTCTGTCCTTCAAATTACGCATTCTGATAACCCCTTTGGTATCGTCAAGCTTATGTTAACATACATCTGTCAATCAAAACTTGAAATATTCAAAGCAGTAATAATATTTCATTTTATTTTCTTCTTACCTTTCAGTTTGCTGCCTTCTTTTCTTTTACATGGAATTTAGGAGAGTTTATGTGTAAGGCAGTCCATTATGTACTGAATGTGTCAGCAATATGTTCCGTATCCACTTTAACTGCTATGAGTTTAGAAAGGTAAGCTATTTTAAGTGTTTTAAGCTGTTCGTAGTGAACATAGAAGAAAATGAAGATAAAACAAGATTAAGCATGACCGTTTATGAACTTATTCATTGTGTAACATTTTGTTCCATAATGTATGTTCCGAAGTCATGTAATATATTTAATCAAGGTCAATCTTTCTTAAGCAATGGTAACCGTAGACGATTGTGACCCCTGTTTAAGACCCTTAGCTGACTAAATCCCAAAAGCCTTCATTTATTTGGCTTTCCAATCTTTTGACAGCGTATCTGATGAAGAGTATTCCAGAAACGTGTGTTCAGAATGAAATTTAAATGTGGGATACCTATCGATCTACTAATGCAGTCAGTGGAGTTCACATAGCATAATGTTGGAGTCCTGATATCTAATTGACGAGGACAACGCGACAACAAACCAACGTTCGTTCTGCTCGTATACATATGTCAACTAGCATATGAAATATCCTGGTACACCGCACCTTATGTACAGCAAAGTACAATAGACAAGTGTCGATCATGGACCGTGTTATAGATACCCAATAAAAACATTCAACCAAAATGGCCTCTTTATGTTTTAATATAACAATATATTCTTTTTTGCATTTATATTTTTGCATACGTGGTATTAACACAATATACGCACATTGTGAGGAAATCTAAATTGCATTTGTACTCGTCTAGAAACAGGAAAGACAAGTTCACCAGAGGCTCGATGTCCTCCCTGTTTCTAAAGTTGGTGCAAATAAATATATACACAAAGAAAAAAGTTAAGCACCCCCTGATATATTAAAGCATGATAAGTTACACAAAGTTTAGATTCTAATATTTATATTGATTATAGCAAGAACAATGTTCCATTAAAAAGATGTGCTCACACAGGTGTGACCATTATGTTTAATATCGACTAGTGATGCACGTGAACCATGCCTCTCACGCATTGCTCAACATTCAGTATGTTCACGCTTCGAATTTGGGTATTTAAGTCCGGTGTTTTAAAAAAATTATTCATTCTCAGTAAGCATGGTACGAAGGCGAATATCAGAAGCAAAAAGATGGCAAATAATCGGCATGCATACAACAGGGATGTCCTTCAAAGTTATTGGACGTCAGAGGGGCTACCACTATACTGTAGTCGGCGACTGGTGAGAAGACACACACAAACTAACAATGTGAAAGACTTGCCAAGATCCGGCAGACCACGGGTAACATCTGATCGTGACGACAGGTCATTGTAGCGTTTGGATAGACGGATGCCATTCCCAACCAGTCCCGTACTCAAACAACACTGGCTGCCCAATAGACGTATGTCAACAAGAACAGTTAGAATCCGTCTGAAATCAGCGGGACTTAAGTCAAAGAGAGTCATTAAACGTCAACTGTTGGCAGAACGACATCGACGATCACGTTTGGCATGGTGTTTAGCACGACGTGGTTGGAATTTAAGGACATGGAGCAAGATCCATTGGTCAGACGAGAGCCGGTTTCTGCTTCATGTAACCGACGGCCGGATGAGGGTTTGGAGACACAAATATACAGCCTATACCCAAGGAATATCCAGCCAACTGCCCCTTACGATGGAGGCTCAGTAATGGTTTGGGGGTGTATCTCTCATTAATGCAAGCTGGATTTAGTCACCATACAAGGCAACCTAACAGGTGATCAGTACATCAGAGACGTCTTCCAACTAGTTGTTGTCCCCCATTTCGACAGCCACCCACTAGCTACAAGGTCTGTGTATATGGATGACAACGCCAGGCCTCATCGTTCAAGAGCAGTAACCGCCTACCTCCAAAGCGAAGCCGTGACTTCTGTTCCTTGGCCAGTCACGAGTCCGGATTTGAATCCCATAGAGCATATTTGGGACATGTTAGGCCGTCGTATACATGCTCGGAAACCTCCTGTGCAAAACATTCTTCAGTTGGAAGCAGCATTGCATCGGGAATGGCAGCAGCTATCACAACAGGACACCCGACGTCTAATTGGAGGGATGCGACGCAGAATTGAGGCCGTTATCCAAGCACGTGGGGGTTACACCCGGTACTGAACCTAGAGCAATAGATGTCGTCAAGTGATTCATAAGTGATGTTTTGAAAGTGAAATGACAATCTTATCGTGCTTTTTGAACTGTGAAGGTCAATACTTAAAATGGACATGTTTTACTGCAAAAACTGGCCTTGTGATATTGTGATTAAATATTTATTAAATTAACATATTTCTTGTTTCTTTTTGTGGTTTCTTACAGCCAATGTAATGTCCTATCAGGTCACCATTGCGTTCTTGAGATTATCTGGGCAGTAATCTCGTGGGGTGCTTAACTTTTTTCTTTGTGTATATTACCCGACAATGTACATATATTGTCTATATATTTCGAGGATTTCATGAATATTACTTCCTTGTTTGTAATGTATACAACACAACGAATAGTTGATTTCCGTGGTAACATTTCTTATAGGAAAGACACAAATCAGTTTCCGATGTATTATACGTATGTCACAGTATAAACTAATTAACAAACTTCAAATTACCGGTGACAGTTTGATGCTCTATCTTGTAGTTGTTGACAATATAATACTGCTGTGTCTTTATTAACTCAGCCTGAAGATATATCCACTAGTGTAGTTAGCGGAGAATGGTCATGAACTAACTACGGTCATATTACAGGGAAGTTTATCCATTGAATACACAGGGAATTTATCCATTGAATACACGTATACAAGAGAAATACTAAATAAACTTCTATGAATGAATTCAATATAGTAATAAATACACATCTTCATGCAAGTCTTCAAAATAGACGAATCATATTTATTGTTTGAATCATATTATTTGAATTAAAGTGAAAAAAATAAATTAACTTTTATAACAACATCATATAAGTATAACTCGTTGGTTGGGATCGAGTTAGGGGTTATGGCTGTGTTGTTTAACGTCACTTTCAACAATATTTCAGTTATAGCGTGGCGGTCGGTTTTATTTGCGGAGAAAACTACCGACCTGTCACAAGTCATTGACAAACATCATCACATAATGCTGTATCGAGTACACCTCGGTATGAGCGGGATTCGAACTCACAACTTCAGTAGTGACAGGCACTAGTTGCATAGATAGTTGTAAATCCTAGTACCATATACGATTACGACAACGACGGCCCCAAGTCTTTGGTTGAAATAACAAAAAACATGTATCTGATATTATATTATGTGTCACTTTTGTATTAGAAGCTTCCAGTTCTAACAGGTCAAACCACCTTGTACTGATATGTTGCTGGTTTATGTTTTCATTAATTTGTCTGAAATACTGTTCACTTGATGTTAAACTATCAATCAACAGTATTTATGACCAAGTATGCTCATTAATATTCTAAATAGGGTAATTAGTTTATAAATACATGGGTTCAAATAACTTTTTATTAGAATTAATTATATGTAAATGTTGCTTTGATTACACGGGAATTTCTTTTACACTCGGTAAATTTTACGAAGTTGAAAATTTGAAAAAAGAAATAAATACTTTATCACAAGAGCCCTCAAAACGGTTATGAATCTTTTTTGTTTTCTGTGTTGTGTTTTGTTTTCGCTTTTAGCTTTGTTTTGTTTTGGTGTTTTTCTCATTGCTTGTCTTCGTCTTGTGTCTTGTGTTCCCAATCTTTCCAGTGTCTCTGGATTGTCCATTCTTGATTACCCTTTCGGTTTTCTCTAAAGTTTATTTGTTTGTCATTGTTGTGTGTGTTTGTTCGTCTTGTGTCTTGTCTGCCCAGTCTTTCCAGTGTCTCTGGATTGTCCATTCTTGATTACCCCTTCGGTTTTCTCTAAAGTTTATTTGTTTGTCATTGTTGTGTGTGTGTTTTCGTCTTGTGTCTTGTGTGCCCAGTCTTTCCAGTGTCTCTGGATTGTCCATTCTTGATTACCCCTTCGGTTTTCTCTAAAGTGTATTTGTTTGTCATTGTTGTGTGTGTGTTTTCGTCTTGTATCTTGTGTGCCCAGTCTTTCCAATGTCTCTGGATTGTCCATTCTTGATTGCCCCTTCGGTTGTTTCTAACATTTATTTCCAAAATGTAAGAAAGATATGAAGAAGGGATATGTCGCAAATCATGTCAATACTTTTGAGTGTTTTCCAAAGAAAAAGCTTCTTTTGTTCAGACAAACTATTGTTGTCAAATTTCTGTTTATTAAAGCAATCGCGAGATTAGACTACACGAAGTTTTAAACGTAGAACTTCTCCATGAAATCGATTCATCTGTATATAATCTTCATCCTGTAGTTTGTAGCCTTTCCGGTAAAGCTGATATGTTTCTATTATTTAAGGAATATATACAATGAAAATGAAATTTTACTTATTCCCACCAGATTATCCTTAAGAATAATGTATGTATAAAAATTGAAAAATAAATTGTGATCATGAATACGATTTAAGCTTAAAGCAATTACATAAACAATTTCTAGGAGAGTCACATCCTGTCAGAGAGAGAATAGAAGAACGTGGCAGAATGGAAACAAGAATAATTGGACGTTCATTGTTTACAATTTATTCGTACCTCATAACACATCTTGGCTATTTGGAGGCAATACTGAAACAGGGATTTGCATTGTCAAGACTTGAGTCAGTTTGGGTAACTTTAAGAACTTTAATACCTATTATTATAAATAAGCTTTGCTGAATAGTAAATCCCTGGCTATTTATTGATTAACAACAAGGGATACTAGGTAAAAGCTGTATACCTAATAAAATGTTTACAGCAAAGTTTAGTGCAATACAATTATTATCTGTTCTGTAAAGAAAACCTTAAGACAAGGATAATTATGATGATATTGATGACCATCAGGGCCAACTATGAATTTGGAAAATAGACATGAAAATCAAAGGCTCTTTATTTATTTTCATATTAATCAAACATCGTCATGTAGAATCGAGATATCTGAAATGTTTTAATCATACTTTCTAACTGATGGTACGAATAAAAACATGAACTTATTATAACTTCTACTGATTCATAGCCCACAGTGTTGTCGTACATATGTAACGGTTCAATTCCATTCATTAGCATGTGTTCCTGTTTGCTTCATTATCAAAGCTGTCAGTTCGTATATGTATATATAATTGCGACATGCAATTAGAGAAAATAAATTAAGCGGTTGGTGCTATGTTACGCCTCAGTAGTACTGTTTAAAGGTCGATGCAATTCCGAGAACAGTAAATATTCTTCTAAGAATAAGGAATTAAACAAGCCTGCAAACTAACAGTCTTCAAGACAATCCTCGGAGTGTAATGATCATTTCCGCTTAGGAGTAATTTCATTGTGATCTCATGATATGTTGCTCTCTTGGGAAGGACTAAATACTTTTCATAGGTAGAGAACGTTTTTTCGAAGATCGCCGTAATTTTATAATGAAAAATGTTAGATTTATTAAATTATCCAACTGTATGTCTTGTGTTCAGGTGAACTTGAAAATAAAGTTTCAACCGGTTCAAACAAATCACTTTCTCAAAATACCAATGTCAAAATATTGATACAATTGTTGCAATTGTCCCACCCTCAGTTTATTTTTATGTGTTACACGTTTCCCAGTTTTCTGTGTTTGTTCACGTTGATTATTGTTTGTGTCAGTGTCTTTTAAAATGTATTTTTTGCAAAATGTTTGTATTTCTATATTTTTGCGATTTTTTTTTATATATCTTTGTATCGTCTACACGTTACGGGCCGTCGTAGTCGTGATAGTATGGTAGTTGAATTTCCAAGCTCCCTGTGCAATCAGAGTCTATCACCACTAATGTTGTGAGTTCGAACCCCGCTCAGGCGAGGTGTACTCGATACAACATTATGTGATAAAGTTTGTTTGTGATTTGCGACATGTCGGTGGTTTTCTCCGGGTATTCCGGTTTCCTCCACCAATAAAACTGAAATATTGTTGAAAGTGGCGCTAAACACCATAAGCCAAACTTGTTTCTCTGAAATCTTTCAAAGTTCTCATTCTTTACGTTATCTTTCTGTGAAACCTGAAAAGTATCATATCACAATTTATGTTGCAGAGATATCACAGTGCAAATTATGTTTATGTGATAGCTTTTAGAGTTCTCACAGTACAAATTATGTTTATATGATAGCTTTTAGAGTTCTCACAGTACAAATTATGTTTATGTGATAGCTTTTAGAGTTCTCACAGTACAAATTATGTTTATGTGATAGCTTTTAGAGTTCTCACATAACAAATTATGTTATTTGATAGCTTTCAGAGTTTTCACAGTACAAATTATGTTGATGTGATAGCTTTTAGAGTTCTCACAGTACAAATTATGTTTATGTGATAGCTTTTAGAATTCTCACAGTACAAATTATGTTTATGTGATATCTTTTAGAGTTCTCACAGTACAAATTATGTTTATTTGATAGCTTTTAGAGTTCTCACAGTACAAATTATGTTTATGTGATAGCATTTAGAATTCTCACAGAACAAATTATGTTATTTTATAGCTTTTAGAGCTCTCACAGTGCAAATTATGTTTATCTGATAGCTTTTAGAGTTCTCACAGTACAAATTATGTTTCTGTGAAAGCCTTCAGAGTTCTCACAGTGCAAATTGTATTGATGTGAAAGCTTTCAATAGTCACATACTTCATATTATACTTAAACGAAAGTTCGCATACTATCAATTATGATTTATCCTGAATATACGCTCGGTACATACAATTAAACATCTCTGTGAAAGCGTTCAAAGATACAATTGAGCATCTATGTGAAAGCTTTGAAAAGTCGCATACTTCATATTATATTTTAGTGAACGTTCGCATACTATAAATAATGGTTTATCTTGAACATGCACAGGATAAATACAATTAATTATCTCTATGAAAGCTTTCAAAAGTCGCATGCTTCATATTATATTTTAGTGAACGTTCGCATACTATAAGTTATGGTTTATTGGTTATCGGGAACATATACTTGGTAAATACAACTACGCACTTCTGTGAAAGCTTTCAAAAGTCGCATACTATTTTAGTGAAAGTCCGCATACTATAAATTATGGTTTATCAGGAACATACGCTCGGTAAATACTATTAAACATCGTATTGATTCTTAATAGTTTGAATCAGTGACTTTCCGTTTCAAATATATACTGCAAGTGATTATCCAAGACATGTTAGAGACCCTATCAATCTCACCGCTCTCAACATACAACTCATTAGTAAAGAATATCACTGTACTGTTAAACTTAAAGAAAACGTCGTCATTAATTTCCATCAGAAATCTCCAAGTCTTTACGATCCATATCAAGCCAATTTTAAAACTCATTATAATAGGTTATCTAATTTCAGAACAATTAAAGACATTCTTATCGATATATCGAATTTACCAAAGGAATGGGCAAAGCTTCTAAAATAACAATATAATATGCACGAGAACGTTTAAAATCGTTCATTTAAGAGAGAAAAAACGCTAGAGAGACCCTGAGGTTTTGAAATCTTGTTCCATAATGGATGATTATTTGTGTTATTTCGTTAGGCATAATATCGGGGATTATCAAATATAAAATGAATACGGTTTGTTTTCAAATCATTACACTAAAGCGTTGTAATGGATATCAAATTTCAGTATTATTGAATCAGTACTGTTAAAGAAATGAAAGGTTATAGAATTATCTTCGCTCAGCTTTCTTCAATGAAAAGACTACAATTTCAAAAATACCAGATTAATTCTTTCAACCGAACGAACGTTTTGCACTGAAATGAAACTACAAAATAATCTACAAATTAAATAGTCTTCTACACAAAAAACACGTACATACAATGTGATTTTGAAATGGAAATATTATCTTCGCTAAAATATATTCAGAGACATCTAGTTAACAATAGGATGGCTGTGAAATCAGTGGTGTAATTGTTAGCGTACTCGTACCTATTGTGGTAGATGATGGGTTTTAGTCCCGTTGAGTCAAACCAAAGACTAGAAAATTGATCTTTGTTGCTTCTTCCGTAAGCGCACATCATTAAGGAGTAAAGGCAAGAACTGGTTGGCTCAGAGTGGAGCGACATATCTACTCTTGGTCTGTTATTTCAGCAAACTAGCACTATGAAAATTATACTACGCGTGTTGGTCTAGTAAAAAGCGGCCATCAGCATCATTTCAACGAAATGTAATCTGCTTTCGCCATGGTATAGCTGACAAAATGTTCACCTGGTGTTGAACAATAATCATTCTCTCACAATATTATTCATAAAAACTAGCAAATTTAGCCATAGATTGCTAAATATCTTTATACATTAACTGTCAACGTATAAACCATAAATAATGTAATTTTTGTTTTGTTTTTGGTCATGTATCATATCGTGTGAGTACTTGAAAATGGGATTTGATGTGCTTCGTCACATGACTATAATTATTTGTACACTGATAACTACAACCAGGGCCGGTCTTATGGGGTGTGGGGCCCAATTGTTGTCTGTTAAACCTGCAGTGTGTTGTTGTGTGTACTTGAACAGCCAAGAGTAGATAACTCCAGCGCGAGGTCCCTTAAGGGAGGGCGTAAGGTGAGCACTGAATACAAGACATTAATACCCAGAATAAATATTAACACTAAATACAAAATTATAACAATATATTCTATATATGGATCGTAGATAATTGTGAAAATTAAGGACATTTTTTTTACGTAAAAAGATTATCTACGAATTTAACAATGTTAAAAAATTACGTTTAAATCCTACGATTCATAAGCAATTATTCACACATGACTTTTCTAGAAAACATTGTTCGGAAGATGTGATCATTTATCAAAAATATTTTCTGCATGAAGACAAACCATTCCTGCAGAATAATTTTCACAAAGCTTAAATTGCATTGCTAAAGCATATCCGGGAAGTGTAATGACATTTAAAAAAGCTATCGTTTCCGGTAATTTTGGTTCAAATAGTTCTAGTGGAATATATTTGAAGGGGTGATGTTTGATCGGTCATTCAAAGACCCGTTATAAATTGAGAATTTATTGGAATTATCTTAATGTGAAATAATGCATTATTGTCTTTGTTCAATTTTCCTTTAGAAAAGAAAGAATTTATATAATAATCAGTTAAAACAGCCTTTGTTCTAGAAAAGCAAATATTTGTTGTAAAGAACCGCTGTTGGTTTAGCCTCTATCAAAGAATACTATTATGGTCTAATTGCACTACGTGCGGGTAGTCAGTAACGAGCCTAAGTATTAATTGGTTTAGATACAACCCTTTGTCTTGAAATTAAAATCGTATGTATCGTCGTGGTCGTGATCGTATGATAGTTGCCACTACGTATGCAATCGGTGCCTATCACCACTAACGTTGTGAGTTCGAGTCCCGCACATGCCGATGTGTACTGATACAACTGAAAACGTATGTCAGTGACTTGCGACAGGTCGGTGGTTTTTCTCCGGGTACTCCGGCTTCTTCCACCAAAAGTGGCGTTAATCTGATTATTAAGTGGTCAGGTGGCGTTATTCAAACCATCTTGATTCTGAACCAAATTTACTTGTCTTACACAATCTATTTTTAAACTCCTCTTCTGAATACCAAAAAATAATAAAAATGTTCTGGCTGACATATGTTCAACATGTTGTTGTAGATTACTGATTTCAAATATTTCGAAGCAATCTATCTTATTTATTACTCAATCAGTGTTCCGTTACGATAATCTAAGATTGAGTAAGCGTTTCAGAAATTCAATTGTCGCCATCATGAATTTGTTGATCCGCATGACATCCCAGTATTATAACAGACACGTTTCCTATATGTTTATGTTTCCGTTAAATGGATTTGGGAATGATCGGTACCAATAATACAACAGGAAATTCCAGCCCTTCCGGAATACATGGCCTCACTACCGGTTTTGTGAGACTCGTGTTGTTCATGCTTTTATTCCTTTGTTTGGATTTACTTGTTTTCTGGTACTGTTCATTTTCATTTTCTTATCCGTACATTGCCGAAAAATATAATATTTGCATAATGTAAAAACACACAAGTTTGTTATATTCTTAAAACCACAAACATTATAATTTCTAGGGATATCAACTATTACATATCGATTTACGGAAAACCATAGAAATTCTACCATGAAATAGAATAAATTAGATCTTCAATCCCAATCATTATAAACAAGTTCGCAAGCATGCTAAGACATATTTCCAAAACAAATCGCCTAGGTGATAGAGAGAAAATGTTGGAAGATAGCAAAAGGGCAATCAGGAACCTTTAATTTAAGTACATTCAACACAATGACCACAAGAAAAAAATAACACCTCAAACTACCACACAGGAAATATAATCTTAATCTTTATCTTTGGTTGAAATACCAAAGAAACACAAATAGAATTATGTTTGTCCAAGCTTTCTTCTTTCATAAGTGTCGTCTAGGTATATGTAGAGTTGCCAAGTAAATTCTTAATACCCAATTCTTTTATCAAGCATTCTTAGATAGGTTATATAGACAAACACGATATTGTTAGGTACCTTGTCTGCTTGGACAACAACATATTTGTCATGGATGTAAGACAGATGTTTTGTAGCATTTTGGTCTTTGCAGACCGATGTTGCACGAGTGCTCATATACCCATTACGTTTTTTTTAAAGTATATTTGATAGCTTAAGATGTATCTGTATTGTATTTGATTGTCAGTGATTTATAAATACATCTTCTGTTTTATTTTCCGGGACAGAACCGCATTCATATTGTCCGATTTGACATCAGTGATTTAGGTTTTCTCTGACAAGTATGTATTGTCTACGTTTATTTCTTCATTCTTTTAATAGCTACCCACTCTATCCACTCATTCCACGACTCTGTTTTGTGAAATGAAGTTGACAATAGATAATGCAAAATAATTTTAATTTTAGCAATTGACAACTTACGACATTTCCAATGTCAGTTTCCACTATTCCCCAGATGGTATATTGTAGAGTTTCTAAACCAGAATCTATTTCATGCAGACCGCGTCGTAATTATGGAATTGTCATTGTATATAATTCGTTTGAAAACATCTTGATGACAAAACATTAACACGTTACGAAAGTACATTCTTAAAGAAGATTTGTAATTATTTGTCGATTTACCTTCTAACAATGCCATGTCGTCTTAGCACTGAAATATTGGATGCATTGGTAATATTAAAGTGGAGATATATAATTACAAATTCTCTGTACCTATCAATATGCATTCTTCATTTTTAAAATAGTCTCTGTACCATTGAATATGTTTTCATCACTTTTAAAAATAATTTGTTTTTCATTATTTCATGGGATTTTCAGTTCATTATTTACAAGTTGTACAGAGGGTGTAAAAAGCATTGTTCGTTTGATTTTATTATAACATGTGCTACGTATGTAAAAGTTTTCTTTGTAGTGTTTTTTAGATCGTTGTTTGACCTTTGGTTCTTTTTCTTTTGGCCAGTGTGTTGTCTGTCCTTCTTTGATTTACGGATTCTGATTACCTCTTTAGTTTCTTCAAACTCTTCTTGGCTATCTGTATTGGTCTCGTTTATTGCACAAGTTTCTTAAGAAAACACTTGTGGTCCATAGCTACGTTTATATTTTGAATGATGATATGGCTGTGATATTTGTTCAAGTGTTTCAGTTCTCCTCGTAAGTGACATTATATGACAATATTATATCTCACGAGGGGATTAGTATTGAACGTCAAGAGTAGAGTACCAAAGTCATTAGGAAATGCATAGAAAAAAAAATCATACTGCATGCAAAGCAATACTTGTACAAACATAAGCATTAAACAAAAAACATAATAGAGAACCAATTAGAAGAAACAATATGTCAAAAACCTCAACCTTAATCATGCTCTATTAAGTGTGACATTGAAACTTTATATCTATGTAATGAGTACTTAAATCAAGATTTCTTAGCAAGAAGTAGCAGCCTGTGCATATATTTTCCCTATAGGAAGCATATTCAACCTCAACTGCGACACACACATAATAACCGTATGCAGGATATACATACCCCATTTGAGGGGGCGAGTATATCATCCCGTTACAACTGCTAAAAAATGCTTTGATGATGATGTACATTTAACGTTTAATCATTGATATTGATCACCTGTTCTGTGGCAAACAAATAAGTAAATGAATGAATTATCTCTATTTAACAAATACTTATGGTAAAATATTATCCTTCATTTTGGTGTTTTGTAAATCATTATAATGTCTTTTATCATGAAGTTCAATAATTTACCAAAGTTAAAGTTAACGGATGTGGGTCAGTTGACGGACACATAGAACTGGTATAAATTCCATGCACATTTTTCATGTTGAAGCATACAATTTCACGGACAATGTTGTGCTGTTCTTTTCAATTTCCGCATAAAAAGATGTTCAGTTCGTCTTTTCGCTCCAGTTTTATTTGTGTCGTATGTAGTTGTACCTGTAATAGTGTTCAGCAATGGCGCATTATGAGAACTTTCTTTTAATGTTTTAGTTTGGACTTATGTTTAACGTAGTTCTAGTGACATTTTTATGACTATTAATTAATAGAAATACATATATAGAAAAGAACATCTTGCATTACTCTAGTTCTTGGTGATCAATCGAGTCAACATACTTAATATAGACAATTCTCCATTGGGAAACTGTAGGTATCACTACAAACTAACGTAAGAGAAAGCCAATGGGGTAACCAAGAATGAACAATCCAGAGACACTGGCAACATTCGCCACACAAGACAGAGGACGAAGACAAACTAAACAACAACAAAATACATAACACAGAAAACGAAGATAAGCATTGCTTAGATTGATTGATTGATTGATTGATTGATTGGTGTTTAACGTCCAGCGAGCAATTTTTCAGCTATATTCAGGACGAAGCATTGCTTAGATTTTGTCCCACTTTGAATGATGGAAAGTTGTTACCTACTTTTCCCAACGGGGAAATGAAAAAAAAAACTCACGATTTTGTGGTTATTATTTTGTTTATTTGCATCTAATTATATTTGATTTCAATGTTGAGATCCTGTGCCTCCGTTGTCATAGGATCATCAACAAAATGAAATGGGATTATTAAATGTCCTTGTAAAAACGTATTGTTTACATGTTCAGCACGAAACCCTACAACACAACATGTTTTTGTAATGGATAGCACGTCTCTTTATGGGATTATTCAGATTTCAGTTATTTGTACATTGTATCACAATTTTTCATTTAATTTGATTATATCGTGACCTTAGACTGTTTTTTCTAAAGATATGTGTAGAGAAATTTACCATTATCGTTCAAAGGTCAAATATCAAGGTCACATTCTATTAAATGATCGTTCCTATTTTTGGTATCTTAAAGAGGTGTGAGATATATATGCTATAATATCACAACGATTAATAATGTCATTTTAATGTAAGCTAATATTTACAAGTTCCCTTTCTCGGAAAATAGCACATTGAGAAAACCATTATATGGAAAATATAATTATGATTAGAAAATGTAATTACTATATTTAGAGTTTCAGGGAGAACCATGTATTGGGTTCATTTTGCTCATCATTCTAGGTTTGTTGTTGTGCTTTTTATTTTGTTTATCTTCGTTCTGTGTCCTGTGTCCAATATTGTCTCTGGATTGTCCATTCTGGAATGCCCCATCGGATTTCTCTAACGTTTATTTAAAACTATATATTCAAAGAAACATTATATAACGGGAAATGACAACATTATCATTATTAATATGTACCATGATTTGCATTACTTCGCGGATACGGGTTGCCCCTTTGGTGTGTTCAAACTCCTCTTACAATCTCTGTAGAAATATGTACGGTAAGCTGTATTCCGTAAGAACAGCGTATTTTATGATATCACTTTATTTATGTGATTAATCCTGTTCAATATTTAGCTTATACTATGATTTATTATGAATTTGACTTTGGGAGTTTAAGGGAACCTTTGAAGAGCTGGTATTCTCTTGAAACGTGTAGATGTATGGTGTGAAGCTAACCTAATCTTTATATTTAAAAAATAACAAAGTATAATATTAACAGAAATAGCCATACAAACATGAGAGACATACATCAATGTAAAGGTTAGAAGTAATGAAATAAAAAATGAAAAACGGAAAATATCACACTGTCGGAGCAATTCCAAAATCAAATATCAAAATCGTAGTGGAGCAAAATCGATACCCCTAACACACAAATACATAACCGCTCACTTGTCTGGCTTGATACAGGCACTGTGATAAAAAGTAGAAGGCGTAAGCTAGTTTCATGGGGCAAAACCTCACATTTTAGTGAAATGCAAGGGTTATTTAAAATCACTCTGCAATAGATTTAAGTATCTTTTATCGTTTGATTACAAGAATGTCATACCGAAAGGAAGTACATATAACATAAATAAACAAGATTTACAACTAATAACAATACCTGGACTAAATCAGAATTATATTAGAATTTCATATGCCGAATTGCTACCAAATCAAAACAAACAAAAAAATATCATCAACAACGACAACACATATTTAGGTATAAAATTGAAAGTGTTCTGATTAGAAGAAATCATATGAAGCCACGTAGTCCTACAAATTCCTTACTTTGTCTAATATATTGTTTATTTTGATGTAGCCATTTGAAATCCTATAAAACAATAACTCTACTTTGTCTAATACAATTTATTCTGATATAAACATTAACAATCCAATACAATAATCTCCCAACATTGTCTAGCATATAAAATATGGAATAACCACATGTTATCCAGTTGTACCGTTTCCCGAATGTATATAAGAATAGGTTTGTAGATCGCAGAGGGGTAATCTGAAGGATAGACAATTCAATAGCCAAAAGAAAAGAGAACGGATATTCAAACAATTGTGTACAAAACATTACACAGAAAACTGAAGACAGGGTAACACAAACACCATTACAAACAGGGGGTAAATTCCCGGCATTTACTATGTTTGCAATTTCCTGCCATGCCCTATTTTTGCCCCCAGAAGTTATCGACGAGGAAAACTTTGCTTTCAAAATAACTGTTCTCTTCTCGTGCTCCTCCAACAATATAACTTTTTCTCTATGTCCAATTTGGCTTCCGTTAAGAAATTTTTTATTTTCAACAGTCACGAATAGTAACATTCAAGCACACCCGACCTTGAATGTTTATCCACACAAAGTAATAAAAGCGTGCATTAATCTATTTATTGAAAAATTCAAGCGAAATTACCAAGGATGAGTAGATATAATATTAAACGGTAAATGGAGAGTGTTTCGATAATTTCCACTTAAGGTTTCCTTAGTTAAGTCCAAACTTAAGTAGTTATGTGCATACTACTTAACATTATCACTTAACTAAGGGATTCCTTAGTGGAATCTTAGTTTAAGAAATACTTAAATTAAGATGTTTTATGCATACGGGCCCAGGTTTGCATTTAAATGCTACATACGTATTTTATTTGAAACAATTGTTGTTTCTAAGAAACTATTCATTCATCCATTTTGACCTAATTACACAATATCCCATCTTGCAAACTCCCAACAAATTATAGTCTAAAGAATCTATAAAAAGGCATGTAAAAGTAATAATAGGGATCTTAAGCTAAATTGGAAAACACAGCTATAATTTAATTATAATAGGTTTTCAATAGTTTCAAAGGGTTTTTATTTTCTCTAGTCGATTAACATTTGGAGGAAGCTTTTCTTCTCTTCAGGGATTTTGACTTAATTTTAAACCATTACGTTCCTGAAATAGTTTTTGATGATTGTGCAAAAACTCAAATTACGTGGGAAATACTGGCAATACATTTTTTTATAATTTTTTTTGTGTACAAGCAAGCAATATACAAGTTGATAATTGCTCTACAAAACTTTTCTGTATTAAAATAATTTGTATTGTTATGTTGTGACTTTCTACTCTGATTGATCTGTAGATCTGCACGATGTGTTATTGATATAACTAGCCCCAAGGCAGTGGTTGCCTTTTCTGAACGAAATGAAATGCATGTATTTCTCCCGCAAGTAATTATAACATTAATAATTCATTCAATATAATTAGAACTTAAACTTTTAATATCAGTCCGAGAGTAATAAATACTCACAATGAAATAAGTTCAAAAATTCCATCCAAAGATTTGTTTTATACATATTCATTAAAATGCTAGCATTTCTTTGTAAATATTGTGTTAATTGTCGTGCAGTGTCAATGTCTTGTTTTTAAAGAGAAACATACTAAGAAAACTAAAATGGTTTATTTCAGGATTGCATAATATGAACACTATTAATTATGAAGTTAAAACGAAAGACTAAAATAGTTTGTGCACTGTTTGAAATCATTAGTGATTTTGAACAATTGAACAAACGATCGTCAAGATGACCTTCGAAACAGTGTTTATTATTAGTATAGAAACTTGGCGTGTTTGTCTCGATTTGTTTGTTTTGGGAACAAATTGGAAAACCGTAATTAATATAATTTTGTCTACGCTAATACAAGTGATAAAGATGTAGATATCAAATTATGTGCGCAGCACGACGCTTTTCAGGAACAACCGTCATCAGGTTTGCTCAAAATCTAAAAATTGGAAAGCCAAATAATTTAAAGTTTCCTCTAGAGCTGGAAGTTAAAGAGACCACAGATACAGCTTCGTCCGCATCATTTTTGGACTTATACCTCGAATTTGACGACAGTGGTCAACTCAGTACTAACATTTATGATAAACGGGACGACTTCAATTTTAAAATCATAAATTTTCCAAATATGTGCAGCAATATACCAGATTCTCCTGCATATGGTGTTTACATCTCGCAATTGATTCGTTATGCAAGGGCCAGTAGCAATTATTCTGATTTCCTGAAACATCATCTTCATCTGAGAAACAGGCTACTGGACCAGGACTATGAAAAGATTCGCCTTATTCGATCTCTTAAAAAGTTTATATTCCGACACCAAGATCTTGTCGAAATATATTCCGTCTCTGCAGAGACGATAATAAACGATGCATTTTGATATAGTGAAAATGTATAAAGATAAGGAGGTCAACAAAAATGTCAAAAATATTTTTTTATCAATGTGTGACATAAAATTGTTTTTGACATTTACTTCACTGAATTTGGTACTGCTTTGACAACTATTTTACCTATTTTGTTCCAGTATTGTCATAAATACTGTTATAGTGACAGCCAGAACCTTTGAACCATAACGAAAGCGGGAGGTTTGGCGCTTTAAAATCTGATTCAACCCACCATTTCTTTAGAAATGCCTGTACCAAGTGAGGGTCATTACGGTTTTCACAGTTTTCCGGTTGTTGACTGATTTTGTCTGTTTATATACTTATGAGTTTTGACTTTCCCTTTGTAAGATTGATCGGAGTTCGGTAATTTTGTTATTACCCTTATCTTTCACAATGACCTGAGAATATAACGAAGATATCTAATTTAGTATGCAAACGAAGCGTTTCTGAACCGATATGCGTTAGGTATGCTCGAAAAGTCGAAAGAATGGAAAATCAAATACTTTAAATGAATATGGTTCTGGACCAATCGAAAATTGTTTTTATCAATTCATTTGTATTTAACTTTTTATGCGGGGAACATTTGTATGACGGCATCATTTTACTAAGAGGGGGGGGGGGGGGGGGGGGGGGGGGGGGGTGGGGGTGGCCCATAAAACTAGCTGAACCCTCACTTTGTATTAAAGTGTTTGTATCAAGACATGAAAGTGAGCAGTCATGTACATGTGTGTTAGGGTAATGGACTGGATTATGAAAACAGACTTCAAACAGTGATGGTCAACAATTCCACCAATATCAACAAAATGAAATCAAATACAATCCAATCTTCAATAACAACCTGTATGAACATTTGTTTCCCAATTAGCATGCTTAAAGAAAGCACTTTTATATATAGCATACATTGTTTGGAGAAGGGTTACATTTTCAGTTCCTTTTATTCATATCCATTGCTAAGGGAACAGGCAATATTTACCGCAGGCATGGGACCGGTGCAAATGGGCATAGGACATTGATTTTTTTTAAAGTTGCATATCCATGGGGCAAACTTTTTTTTTTACAAATGAGATGCCCATGGGACAAATACTTTTTTTCATGCATTATTTTGTGGCTGAATTTTCTTGAATGAATAAGAAAAACTATCGGAATAGTAAAATCTACTGCCCTTTGACATCTTCATTAAGGGCCCCTTCTTCAGAGGAAAATATAATATTATATATAGATAGTACCTCAAATTTCAAGCACAGCTATACGTGTAGTAATCATCAAATAAATTTAATATTTTATAATTATGATAATTGCTAAATTTAGTTTTCAGATAGAGCTACAGTACATTTCTGAGAATACATAAGAAATCGCAGTGATGCATGAAATCATTAAACTATCTTTAAAACTATTATTTACATTTTGTTACTTTATTTTGTGATAAGTGTGATTAACCCCATCACTCTATTATCAAGAGGAGGTAAAAAGATTCCACATCACCTAAAGGGGGATAATCACAGTCACGGTGATTTTTCATGAAATCTCACAACTTGTACTGTACATTTAAAAAACAATCTACATGTGTATGAATGAAGAACATAAAAAGCATGTAACCAGTATATCAACTTTATTTTTATGATTAAAGTAATGGACAAAACAAGAACAAAAAAGTTAACAATTCTAACACTGGTAACCACTCAAATGAATCAATAACTCTATTATATATAGTATAACTTTAAAACAATTAATAATTTGGACACCAAAACTAAACTATATCATCATGTAAGACAACAATTACTTAAACTACATGTATCACCGTGTACAAGTAAACATTATAAGGTATAACAACAATTACTTAAACTACATGTATCACCGTGTACAAGCAAACATTAGGGAGGTTGTTTTGTAAACCAAGGGGTGTATGGTTTTTTATGTTGTTTTTACCAGTCGCAGAAAGAAAAGTGAGTATGAACTATAAATAAAATGTTGAAAGGGACAATGGTACATACCACGGAACTCAGCAGAAAATGGGTTTTCATTTGGTATTTTTCTGGGTTCTCTGGAGCATCATGGTCTTGCAAACACTTCGATAGTTTGCATCGATGATGGATGTTTACTAGGGGCATGTATATGTATCATTGCAATCCTGTTCAGTTAAAAACAATTCACTACGACTGAAAACATTATTAAATGCAACAACCTCAAAAAATCTTAAAAATCGATTGGGTGCTCTCTTAACTATATTGTTGCTGATTTTAAAGTAACTGAAGAATTGTATGCAGACTTGGTACACATACCTCTTATTTGTCGTCAGTATGATATTCATATAAGGCTTAAGGAAGATTTACTTAATCCAATACATGGTTTACGATGCCTCAACAAGAGGGTGTAGAATAACAGTGCCCACTAAATTTAAAGACTGTTTAAAAATTTGATATGTTTTTCTTTAATAAATAATCAGCTTTGAAATTCATGATTTCTTTTTCCCTTATTTATAGGTACAGGTACATACTATCATACATTTGTATCCAATATAACCATGACTAAAGCTTAATTGATTGACACAAATTATGTTCACATGATAATGGGACACTTACTTTTTCTATGCATGCAAGTCATGGGACATTGATTTTTTTAATATCCCAGATCAGAATTTGCACCGGGGGGGGGGGGGGGGGGGGGGGGGGGGGGCTTGATAAATATTGCACGTCCCTAAAAAATTACAAATCTCTTCATTTTGTCCTTTCCACCATTACATAAAAAGTACTAAAACGCCCTCTTCATGTGGAACAGTAACGACCTACCCTTCCGGAACACCGGAGTTTCCCAGAATTTTAGTGGGGTTCGTGTTGCTCGATCTTTAGTTTTCTGTGTAATGTTTTATAACTTGTTGTTTTTGTCCGTTTTCTTTTGGCCATTATATTGTTTGTCCGTCTTTGATTTACAGCCTGTGATTACCCCTTTGGTATCTTCAAATTTTTCTTGAATATCTTTAACAGTAGGACAATTAAAATAGTATGGGAATATAAAAAGTCTTTATAGCAGAAATTATACAAATGTATGTAAATTCTGTAAACGACCACATGTTAAATTTTTTGTTTACCCTGTTTACATTTATTATTACAATTACGTTGTGGGTTTTCTGATGCGGACAAATTTCATAAATATCGAATAGCTTAGATTTTCCAGAAAGGTTCCATGATAAATGTTTATCTGGAAGGGGTTGCGCCATAGCAATTCCCCCTTGAAACAAACTATACCGTCCCCGTATTCTAAAAATTAACTCGCCATTCAGAAAATTCATAAACAACAATTTTGAGTTATTATCCAGTATCAAGCGAGGAGTGATCATCGTATTGAATTAATAAAAACTTTGAATCGTTTAATTTTATTCTTGTTATTTCAGGGTTATTTGTAATTATAGTCTCACTTTTCAAAAGCTCTAAATCAGGAAGGAGTAGTGTCTAATTAGTTCAAAACTGGGGCGTTGTAATGCCATTAACCGGTTTAGCTGCGCCATAATTCGTGTATTATACAATCCTGTTTATCAGGTTCAATCATGTCATTTTTTTTATGTTTATTTTGAGTTCAAGGTTTGTCAAAGGAGTGGTTTGCAATTGATCATATTGTCAACCATCACTGTTTAATTTCTTATTTCAAATTAGCCGTTTTTTAAAATATTGATTATTTGAATAAATGTTTGCCTTAATTGTGTTTCAAACCAGAATACCTGGAGGGAAAAAATTACAGACGTCGATAAGTACCTGGTAAACTTATTCGAAGTGAAATGCAAGTAAAGAATACCTATAAGTGATGCCATGGACACGAAATTAAACATCATCGGTAAACGACCATTGCTATTATAGCAGCTCGACCGCATTTACCAATACAACAGTGTGACCTCGTATTTGTAAACAAATGAAGTTAAGTACATGTGTACTTACCTATTAGTGTCTTTAGCTTGTTGATATTTATTCCCAATGTGAAGTTATCAACTGTCTAACCAACAAGTCTGAGGTACAGGTCAATGTTTACTATCAGCAATATTATTTAGCAAGTTTTTATCTCCAATGGCAAACCTATGGTCAATAGTTAAAATGATAAAAAGGAGGTTTTCTAAGATAGAAAAGACTGAAGATATCAAAGGGTATCCACAAGCTGTTTATTGACAAACATTTAAAAAACAAAAAGACAAACAATGGTCATAACAATTCCATACCAAGCTCAATATTGAACAACACAAACCTCACTACATTGGAGGTTGGGAAGAGTTAGCATTGTCTGCTCAACAAGTGGCGCACGTCGCGTAACTCACGTGAAAAATCAGATGATAGGTCTTGAACACGTACATAAAAGTATAAATAATACCTAATATTAAAGTCTATTTTCATTTTTTTTCAGGTATTATGCTATACTGCACCCAGTTAAAGCAAAATATGTCTGCACTGTGGGTAGAGCCAAGAAAGTGATTGGTGTCCTTTGGGTTGCATCACTCATTTTAGCATGTCCTATCATATATGGTAGAGTAAGTATGAAATCATTTTCCTATTCAATATGTTTTAAATTTTATGAAGATGTTCAGCTTTGATTAAAAGTTAAATTTAGGAACTACGTTGTTAAAATTAATGAAAGTCAATATATTTTTTCTCACTTAAACTGTGTATTTCTATTTTAGATGTTACCCACGATTTCAATTGGTCAATAATATGAAATACTTTCATTTCAGCAATATTCAGTGGTAGGAATACGACGAAAAGCAACATGGTGTAGGAAGACCTGGAACTCGTATGCCATGTCGGTGACATACGAGATATATATGATGTATATTATGCTACTGGTACCTGTTATTGTGATGACGTTTGCTTACGTCAACATATGCCTAGAATTATGGCACATAACATCTCTACAACAAGGGCAGCATAGCAGGTATTTAGTATTATTTGTTTTCGCATATTTTGTCTAAATGTCAGTTAGCAACTGAAATGAAAATTGAAAAACATATAAATAGATATAAATTTATTGTAACTAAGGTTCTCCTTCCTAATGCATATATGACCTTGGCAGAATTTGGCTATCCTGTTTAGGCCCTTTTGGTTTTATTGCTCCAAAAACTTTTAAATTATTTGGCTTTTGTAATCTTTCGATTTTGAGCGTACCCGATAAAGGTTACCACAGAAACGCGTCATGCGCACTAATATTTGTTTGGTTGTTTTTCGTTTATTTTATTTTCATAATATGGCTTAAATGTTAGTAGATCTATACTAGCGATGTATACTAGGACTATAATCATTTTTTTGTTAATTTAATAATTATCAATCAATACCGTCCTTTATATATAAAAGACACCGTTTTGTTAAAATATTGATTAGACAAATATAATTCGATGATTGGGACTAATTATTGTAAAATTAAAGAGTAATTCTCTACAATCACACCATAAATTAACGTTCGAATATGTTTACTTGATCTTAATGCGAATGTATTTGTCTTATTCTTATCTTATCTTATCTTATCTTATCTTATCTTATATCTTATTACTGGATCTTAATGCGAATAAATGTGTCCGTAAGTGACCCTGACAACAAATCTATTCTTAACCGAATTTAGGATTCCTTCGTCAAAATCCCGCTCATTCTCATCTTTGATCATAACTTGATAATGTATTTCTTGTTTTTGGAGTAGTTACCATAGGGATCATGTCTATTAATTCTTACAATTCCAGCAATATGTTTTTATGCCAGGAGTAAATAATACATTACACATTTTAACTTTTTTACTCGAAACAACATTATCTGATAAAGTTTATCAGTGACTTGCGACAGGTCGGTGGTTTTCTCCGGGTACACCGGTTTCCTCCACCAATAAAACGGACCGCTACGATATAACTGAAGTATTGTTGAAAGTGGTACTAAGCACCATATCCCTACCCCATAAAATATATTCGTAACCAAATTTAGGATTCCGTCGTCTAAATTCCGACCATTGTCACCTTTGTATTAACTTAATGTGTTTCTTGCTTTTGGAAGGGAGTAGTTACCGCAGGGATCATGTCCATTGTTTCTTACAATTCCTGCAATGTGTTTTATATCAGGAATAAATAATATATTACTCATTTCATCTTTTCTAATGCTATTTTACATTCCAGATTGACATTAACGAATGGAACAACTGATACTGAAAGTTCACCATATTGTGTTCCTAGAAAATCACGTGATGACAATAAAAGTAAAAAACAGGTCAGTTATATTTTTCCTGAAATTTAATATAAACGAAATATACACCATTCATGACAAGAATACTATTAAACATTGAAACACATTTATGACTCAGATAGTTTATTCAAATTTGAACGCGCAGTGGAAGGAATTATCCAGTTAATGGACAATCTGGATACAAAAAACAACAGTACATGTATATATAAAGATATGGTCAAACAAAAGAAGGCACTCTTGGACAACACGAATTCCCCCATAAATCAGTAGTGACACCACCTAGTTTCATTGCATGCGCGGTTGTATGTTATGCTATGCGGGTTTCACAATCAACGGGTCCAGGGCAGCGCCG
This sequence comes from Bathymodiolus septemdierum, assembly GCA_963383655.1. Taxonomy (NCBI): domain Eukaryota; kingdom Metazoa; phylum Mollusca; class Bivalvia; order Mytilida; family Modiolidae; genus Bathymodiolus; species Bathymodiolus septemdierum. The sequence goes on from OY726518.1 coordinate 95,667,857, forward strand.
ATGGGGATGACACAGTTCCTTATAAGCTACTGTGAGTTAGTTATTAGACGATAAAATGGTTATAAAGAAATTACTATAGTATAATTTTAACAACAAACAATTGGCAGCTCTTTTTTATTAGATGCGTCACGCGCAGTGTGCGCCATCGTCTGAATCCGCACCTGCATTGAAGGACTTCACCATACTTACCTGATGAAGATTATTCCAGAAAAGTGTCATGCGCACTAAATTTGATATCTTCGTTTTTTTTCTGTATTTTGTGTTACATTAATATTCTATACTTTACATTGTCTGATAATTACATGTAAGGCTCAACAATTTATTTTTCTATCCATAGGTTATCAAAATGTTGGTTCTAGTCATAGTCATCTTTATCATTTGTTGGGCGCCATTGCAGATCAACAATGTGTTAGTTGGTTTTGAAGTGTTACCAGAGCTTCATGTCGATCATCACAAGCATATTCGAGAAGCTTTTTACATCATGGCTTATGCCAATAGTAGTATAAATCCAATAATATATACGTTTATGTCTAAAAAATTTAAAGAAACATTCAAAAAGACGTTATGTGCTTGTCTTTTGGGAAAGCGTGCGAGCAGCCGATCACAACCATACAGATACACAACAGAACTTAGAGATGACGGAAGTAAAACGTGTCATACGTCACTCGTGACGCAGAAGAACGTCATAGAAATGAATTCATACGGGTCACAAAGATCACAAAGATCAGAGAGTCCTTCCCATGTCTAGACCAAGTATGGAAAGGGTGGTTTTATTCTAACAATGGTTGTATATACCGACTATGAATTTGTGTTAAGAACAAAAAGAAAGCTAACGTAAAAATACGCAATTAAGTATGGCACTATGCTAACGTTCAATGAATTATAATTTTATTATGTGCGTTATCTACGGAAAGCAGAAAACATTTTATCCAAAATACATAAAACAGTCATGATGTATAGGAATTATAATGACATCAATCAATTGAACAGCAATCGTTAATGAACTGGTTATCAAGATAAACAAGTAAGTAGAGAGATCTACCGTAAACGAGTTATAGACTATAATATTACCAGAACGAAATGTCAGAAAACTGCTGTAGATTGTTAGTGTGATGGTAGCGACACGGAAGTATTGGATTCTAATTCAACAATATGTTTTATCAGATCTAAGAATATATTACTTTCCGTTATTAATTACCGTTACGTATAAAATTCAAATGTCACAAAATAAAAAAAATCAAACAAACTAAGAAAATAATATATTTCAATAAAAATGTTTGCTTAATTTAAGCATACGTTTAGTTTATAATTTGTATATATATATTATAAAGATGTACATTGGTTTCTCAAAATTAGCAAACAATCTTATAATAATGACTGTGTTTAATACTGATTTATTGTATTATGTTTTACTAGCTACTACCCAGCTAGCTATTAAAATAGTTATATGTACGGATTCTTTTGTCTGGATTTATATCCCAGAGAAGCCTTACACAGAAGGTATAAAGTAATCGTAGTACAATTAATTCCCTGAGTATTATGGAAGTTAGAGAGGACACGTGTATTTGCTAAATCTTATGTTAAGCAGAACATAATGAACTCTCATGACAGAAACATACGGTTAATTAGTACATGGCTTATCGCCGTTAGAAACTGTTTGTTTTTACTTCAGAGATGTCAGCTAATTATTTATTCTTAGCATTTGTTTCAATATCAATAAAGTACACTAACAGTCTTGCATACATACATTCACAGCATCCTAAAAGGATACTGGAGTTTATACAATATTATATATATATGCATGTAAAAATTCAAAACAGATGTATTAGACCTAGATTTTTTAGCTGAACGGTTTTTGTATATTGTTCTTCCCTTCAGTGAGATTCCAATTCACATCGTTGGTATACTGTAAACCTCATTCTTTTGTATATTGTCACTATACTCGCATATAGACGAACCATTTATAATGTAGTCCATTGTCACTTGTATTATGCAATTGTCCAGTTCTTATCTCTCCCTTACTACAACGTAATCAACTTCGGTTTTTATACTTACCGCTTCCAATGATTTATTCAGTATTAATACAGCAGTATTTATTTTATAAAAGATGTTGGTTTCTTTCTCTGGTGTTTTTCTTTGCAATAGCAAAAGTTTGAAAATACCAAAGGGGTAATGACAAGACATCAATCGAATCAGGACATACAATACAAAGGTCAAAGGTAAAAGGACAAACACTGATCTACAAAAAAACACACAGAAAAGAGTAAAGATAGAGCAACAGGAATGCCACTAAAAACCCGGGGCGAACCCAGGTACTCCGGAGGGCAAGCAGTTCCTGCTACACAAGTGGCACCCGTCGTGATACAAACCTGGTGATAACTCATGAATGCATAGAAGCCAACCATTACGATTTTCCGTAATTTTTACGAATTTCGGTCCAAAATTACGGTGTTGCGGTCAACAGTCTACTTGATACGGATTTCCGATTATTGCCGGCCCGGAACCGTTCCCCATTTAAATATCATTGTGACATTTAGACGCTTCATTGTCTGTTAAAATCGCGTAAAGGTAAGCGCTCGAGGGATTCCGATTATTAAATACTTTTGGGTTTCTCGGGACTATCTATAGTAGAAAACGATCTATCCATTTCTTGTTCGATCCCGAATAGTTAATGAACACAGCACGTTTTTGTCAATTTCACGATGTCTGAGGGAACAAGTGAAGCTTCTGCAGCGAAGAAAAGGAAACTGGGACAACGAATATTGTATTGAGTTCCCTTGCCTTATGAAATCGACACGGGAACATTATGGCCTATTGCAAATATTGCAAGCAAGACTTTTCCATTCAGCACGGTGGTCGGGATGATTGTCGGCGCCACAATGTAGTACGATTATGGTAAAATTTTATGAAAAATTATGATTACTGAAAAAAATCACAAATTACTGACATCTCAAATTGTTCTGACTGATTGCACCAAAAAGGGGTTGGCATCTATGTGAATGAGGAAAGGACCGGATTATGAAAACGAAAAACGGAACATATTCGTGGTCATTTGTGCCACAGATACTCCGTAGCTAAAAATTAGTAACATGACGATTGTCTTGTAAGAAAGAGAACTGCTCATCCTTCGCGAGCATCTGAGTTCACCTCCAGTTTTCTCCTGGGTCTGTTCTACCCATATTTGTTTTGCTTTGTACCCAATGTTGCATGTGTCTTTGGATTGTCAATGCTTGATTGCCCTTTCGGGTTTCTCTAACGTTTATTTATATCCAGATTGATCAGGTACTTTGGTGACTTGAACCTGCGCCATTGATTGAGTTCGATCGCAGTCACCAGTTCACAAGTTCGTAATTGAAATCAATTGTTTTGCAGTCTTCAATTAAAGTGTTTATAAAGCGGATTTGCTAGTATCATTTTCATATTCAATTTTAATTTCACTAAAATATGGAAAAAAATTGACAGCAAATCAATGAAGTATTTAAAGCCTTAAATAAATGTTAGAGAATACCGAAGGGGCAATCAAAAATTAACAATCGAGAGAAACTGACAACAGGACGAAGACAAAAATATCAACAACAACGCAATATGTGTTTGACACCGCAATACGCAAGCAAACACAACTGACGTAAATAAGACATAAACTGCATAGAAAGGCGAACCGAACATCTTAGAAAACGCTTAGAAATGTCGATATTTATGACGATATGTGAAAAAGTTTAATTATTAAAGAAGAACTGCATGACTTGACTAATTGGATACAATAAATGGTACTTTGTTACTTTGAATGACATTTCTTGAGTAAAAGAAATCTATTTTCTAATGACAGTGACCTGGTGCAAGTCTAAGATAAGCTTATGGCTTATAATCACTGTTAGTTGTCACTCTAGATTACAATTGTTATAAATGTTTTACACTAGTGTCTGGAAATGGTCATATCCAGGGACCGAATAGGGTATATTATTTCATATGTTTAGACGAATACTGTTTTTTATTATGACAGAATTGTCAGAATTTCAACGATTATCCATGTACCACTTTATCACTATTTTGTTCTAGAATTTCAACATACTGAATGGACAAAATATGTAACGTTATCATTATTATCATTATCATGAATTAATAAATGAATAATAGAATTAACATAGGTGAGAAATGCTTAAAGATACAGTAAATTCATTTGATTCGATTGTAGTGAATGTTTTACTAGTATATTTGTTTTAGGTTTATAAATATTGATAAAAAAACAAATGAACATATAAATGGTTACTGTTTGGCGATTCTTCCTTATTCCAAAAATGGAACATATTATAAACTTCATCGTAAGAGCACACACAATTACGTCAAAATATGTCCAACATCGGAATATAGAATTTATATTCCTTCTAGTTCTACCGAAGAGGAATTTGATATTCAAAGAAATAAATTATACAAAGAGGAGATCAAATAGTTTTAGATATGAATACTTAATCATATATGTGTTTTCTCTGTCATCTTATCGGAGATGGCATCTGTGTTTAATGACAGTGACCTCGCTTAAGCCTAGTTGTCATGGTAGATTATCATTGCTAGAAGACTTTTACACAACGGATGCCACTAGTGGAGTAGGAATTGCTTACCCTTCCAGAGTAATTAGTGGGATTCGTGTTGCTCATTCTTCAGTTTGCTCTGTAATGTTCTGTAGATCATTCGTTGTTCTTTTTCAGTTATCCATTGTATTGGCTGTTCTTCGTTGGCTTCTAACTTCTCTTACTCTAGTGTAAGAGAGCATATGAGCGACTAGGAAATTTTTAAATTTTGTTATTGCTATGCATGATGTAAAGCATAAGACAACAAAACCTACCAAATTCCTGACATATCAGAATTAGAACTTCAAAATTGCATATGGTGATGCGTTTAAGGAGAGGATAATACATTTATTACAAACCTACATTTCCTTCAGATGGTCTCGTTTAACCTCCGCTTACAGGTTGTGTTTATATGGTGTGCACCAATGGTTATAATGGAAGAAGACGAAACACCTAGTATAGGAACGATGCGAAGTTAATTCCTCCTAGAGAACGATTGCATGTCATTTGATGCTTAATTTTAACATTGTTTTTTTGTTAATGAAAAAACCCACATACATGTAAATATAAACTTCACAAGATCATTCCAAATACCAAAAACTAAATTTGTTTTAAAAAAAGTTGATAGACACCAGAATTCTTTGGAAAAGTCAAATCTAAACCATGATTATCTCTACTTTACTTCAGAAATAAATGACGTATTGCATTTGGCTATGAAATATCACATGGAAATCGAAATAATAATGTTGTGGTTAACAATTCGTGCTTTAAAACTGTGTAGTGTTTAATACAGCTTACAACAGGAAAATATCCGAAGAGGAAAGTGTAATTTGAAAAGTTTTATTTAAAAGTACAAAGGCAAAATGTGTATGCATTTCACTGATCAATTTGTTCTGATTTTACTGAAATTTAGCTATTTGAACGTTACTTGTTTTGTGGTATTGTCTTTCTCTTCTGTTTATTTTTAAATATTTTCAGACCATATACAATATATGGTATGGTCGTTTACCACGATAGACAACATAATGGACAGAATATGGAAGTTAAATATTTTAGTCCAATGCACGTAATTAATGTAGATGTACTCGACAATTACGTAAAATCACAACCTACAAGTCAAAAACATATTCCACGTCATATGTATGAAACAATATATACTTCAAACGGAATAATATATGCACTTTATAACTGAAACTAAGACACTTGAATACTATGTTCAGAATGGAATTTCTGTCTCATCGTATTGCAGATATGTATCCGTTTTCATAAATTTGCAAATTGCAACTTCTTGACGGGTGCTTGATATAAAGCCAGATATTCTGTATATTTCCAAACACATGACTTTGATATATCCCAAGAACCAATCAAAATCCAGTTTACATTTGAATTGAAAGTCTCAATGTTACTTCTTCATCATATGGATACCACATTCCTGTTTTACTTCCTGTAAAATTTGTGATAGTTCTATGTTACCCAAGCTTTCGTCTCTTGGTTTTATTTTTTGTGTGTGTGGTTTTTTTTGTGGTTTAGTAATTGGTGTCTTTGTTATCCCATGGTTTGCTTAACGCAGTAAAGTAAAGTAAAGGTAACCACGGAGGAACCCCGTTTTTATATTGTAATGATAGAACTGTTATGTTAATAAGAGAAGAGGGTGGAAGGACAATGGATCTATCAGCTTAGTGTTGATATGGTCTATCTAATCAATTATCTGCTGTTCATCTCGTTTCAATGCAGCAAGAAGAGTTTGAAGAAACCAAAGGGGTAATCAGAATCCGTAAATCGAAGAACAGACAACACAGTGGCCAAAAGAAAAAGGACAAGCAACTATCTGCAAAACATACACATAAAACTAAAGATCGCGTAACACGTTTCGTTTCGTCATGCGACACATCTCTTTCCGTTCCAGTACCAGATCTATCTTGATAATATGCCCGCGGTTTTAGTGGGGTTCGTGTTACAAACAATGTCAAAACACAATATGTATAACCTCACTAGTTATATTAAAAACAACAAAAGCAATTAAATTAACTACAAATCATATCTACATGAATGTGAAATACAACAAAATATATGAAATCAAGGTAAAATAAACAATTTCGATGAGAAACAGCGATAAGGGTTTTGCTCTGAATAGGAATTGAAATTGATTAGAATGTGGAATATAGGAGAGAAAATGTTGAGGACTGAAATGTCGGATATAAAATCGTTGTTTGACGGGTTTGGATATAATTTTAAACAATAAATTCCTGGGAAATATGTTGAGGTAAGCTTGAAAAGTAAATCGATTTAAATAAATTATGTTAATTAATTGAGTTAATTATATGTTAAATTGAAACACAAAAAGCATGTTGTTTGCGTTTTATAATAAACGAAAGCAATTAAATGTTTTGTTGACCACACTTGTTGAAAGTGAAAATAATTAGATTATCAGACGCATCAGCACAAATTTTATGATAAATATTTTGATGTATGCATTTCTCTTATGCTTACATCTTTAAATATAATCTAGAACTGACAAATAATTTTAATATGAATATTTCAGAGTACTAATGAATTATTTTTGAAAACTGTCATTACACAAAAACATGAATTTTACAGAAATCTGACCATATGATTTTGTGACGGCATGCATATTAAGTTGGTGTTGTGTTTATTCTTTCATTATAAATCGTGGGTGCAATAATCCCATTAACAAAACGTCTTCTGATATTTGACCGTTGTTCTAATAATTATGTGGTAAAATTTAAATCTTTACTAGTTAAACAATTGTTATGACATCCTACTATGGTGTTGTTTGTCGTCGATGATTATCTTAAGCGAATCCACAGTTTCATGCAGGTTCTTTACAGCATAATAAACAATGTTTATAAGATTTGTTTAAATCATATATTAGTATGAGGCGTTTGAAGATAAGAAAGGGGTACTATGTTTTGACGTAAAATGTAAACAACTTTGTTAAGTATTATATTTCGAGAAACAAAATATAATCGATAATTGCTGAAGTATAGTACAATTTCTAATTAATAGTTTCATAGAATTTCTCACGTAAAACACACAAGTCAGGCCATGAGACACGTAAACTAGTTACCAATGTAAATACAGAAGTTCATGGATCAGCGGTCAATGAAAACAAAACTGTGGACTAATTAAACTAATTATATATTGGACAACGAAAACATACAACAATTTTTCTCTAGCATCGATACTGAGAGCGACTTATGGAAATTGCATACTTCTCTTTCCGTGTACACTGAACCCGGTACGAATGTCAATTTCCCACGAGTTTCTGCTAAGAAATAGGATCAGCATGATTTACATCTACAGATCCGGCAACATGTCTACAATACCTAACAAATCGGAAATATATTGTCCATGTGATCAATTCTAGCAATAAATGAACAATTCTTTGAACAGATATTACAAATCTCATATTTTGTGATACGGTTTCTTTCATAAACATCTAAAACAATTTATCCTTGAAAACCTTTAGAATAAAAACAAATAGTATACACGATTATTGGCAGTTATTGGCCACAGCTTTAATTCAATTGTACATATATATAGATAGATAAATACATAAATAAATAAATAGATAGTAGTACATTTTGTATAAATATATAGTTAGTTAGATTAAATGAAGACAACTAGCTTCGTACTTTCAAATGTTCAACGGTTGCCGAATTTTGTAAATGGCAACAACTAGATAGATAATATCAATATGGAAATTGTAGGAAAATCACAAGTCGCCCTGGGAAACAGAGGTAACTAATGTTATCCATTTGAAAACCAAGACGCGCTGGGAACAGAGACGCTTGCTATTGACTTGAAGTTTGATATAACGCAGCGAATTATGCCAATCCCATCATCAAAGTAATATAAATGCCGGAAATAATTCAATGTTCAACGAGGTCTGTACATCCACCATTTCCCGTTTGGTAGTTAGTATAGTAGATTTTAAACGTCCTTCCACATCCGACGTTAGACATCTATCGCATCGATCCATGAATGAACCTGAAAAACATTATAAATCTTTCGGCAGTATTTAGCATATATGCGATAAACAAACTAAAAGATGGGTTGGGAGGGTGGGAAATTGTTTCTGTATCTGTAAACAACCATGCTGTCTGCTTCGCGCACAAATTGGAAAGAATTACCCAAGATGCAATTCGCATTAACCAATAATGGGTCATGTTAAAATAAAGAATAATATTCCGGTTTTGCCGTATAAATGGATTTATGCATAGACATAAATCTTATTATCCTTGAAAACCTTTAGAATAAAAACAAATAGTATACACGATTATTGGCAGTTATTGGCCACAGCTTTAATTCAATTGTACATATATATAGATAGATAAATACATAAATAAATAAATAGATAGTAGTACATTTTGTATAAATATATAGTTAGTTAGATTAAATGAAGACAACTAGCTTCGTACTTTCAAATGTTCAACGGTTGCCGAATTTTGTAAATGGCAACAACTAGATAGATAATATTAATATGGAAATTGTAGGAAAATCACAAGTCGCCCTGGGAAACAGAGGTAACTAATGTTATCCATTTGAAAACCAAGACGCCCTGGGAACAGAGACGCTTGTTATTGACTTGAAGTTTGATATAACGCAGCGAATTATGCCAAACTGGCTGAGCAACTGAAACTTTTCAGCTTGCCAGACAGCCGCCACAATGTGGGGGGAGCTGCGTTATGCTGTGCCAATACTGCAATCAATGTAATTATTAAGTAAAGATAATGTCAATTAAAACTGACAAACCAATTATTTACCATGTACATAGTAGTTGAGTGAAAAAGTTTCTGCACATCCAGACAATTTATATATTTTTGCATTAGTTTCAAGGGCCCTGTAAATTGTGCTCAGTAATCCATCCCTATCTAAATAATTAAAATGCACCCTATCATATTTTTTTTTTTTTTTTTTTTTTAATACTCCTCTCGATTCTATGTGATATTTGGGGGGAATTATATAACTGACCCCTGCGACTTTCTCTGGGCACACTTAAATTCATCATTTAGTTTCTTCCTCAGTTCTTTCAGAGATAATTTTCCAATATCATAATTCATTACCACTCAATTAATCATCTTTAATCTCATAAGCCATATAAATTCAACGGTACATATACAATAACAAATGCTTAAATGGGGATATACAGTCATCGACCTTAGCAGTGGCCCACAACCAGTGAAAATTGATTCGGACCAGTGACTTTTGCTAATTTTTTCCAATAGAATCTATATAAATATTCTAATTTTGAAGTTTTCGGGCCAGTAAATTCGAAAGTCTAACTTCGAAGACTGGATATAAATATATTTACAATATATATACAACAGAGACAGGGGTGTAAGACATCCTAGAGAACAATAGATTTATTTATAGCTTGTATAAATTTACATAATTTTTCTAGTGTGTTTTTGAGAAGCACTCGTTTTAATTTCAGAACATTGGTCTTTTCGTAAATTTGTAATAATGAAACTATTTCTAAAGTTTGAAAAATGTCGACACTGGTATGAATGAAAATAAATTAGGGTAGGTTCTCAAACCATACAGTTACATTCCAAGTCTTCCCTGAGGCCATAGCTATAGGCTCATCCCCAAGTCTAGCCAATTCCAAATGGATTCTCCCGAGCCAGTTTCTTAACTCAATATATGGCTTACCTCAATAACTACTGTTTAAATAATGAATGACCCAACTAACCACACCTTAAGATCTGTAATTCTTATATTTTCACTCCACTTATACTTATAGCCCCAAATCAATGCCACCTGGTGTGCGACGGGCTTCGATGAAGGCATCTTTCACAATATTGGATCCAACTATCCATACTTTAATTGATCTGGCTATAATTCTTAGATAGCATTTAAATGCCAATTCCCAAGTATTAAGGTTACACAAAACTTGGGGTTAATTAGCAGACCATCAGCGAAAATGTTGAGCCTGGCTCAGCATTTATCAGTGTATGTTGTCAGCCGTACTCACTGTATAAGTACATATCAGCTAAACATCTGAAATTAATATAGGTATGTATCAGCTAAACATCTAATTCTAAAAATAATATAAGTATACATGTACCTATCGGCTAAGCATCTGAAAATAATATAAGTAGGTATCAGCTAAACATCTGATAACAAGATAAGTACCTATCAGCTAAACATCTGAAAATAATATAATAAGTACTTACATGTATCAGCTAAACATCTAATTCTAAAAATAATATAAGTATACATGTACCTATCTGCTAAACATCTGAAAATAATATAAGTAGGTATCAGCTAAACATCTGATAACAAGATAGGTACCTATCAGCTAAACATCTGAAAATAATATAATAAGTACTTACATGTATCAGCTAAACATCTGAAAATAATATAAGTACGTACCAGCTAAACATCTGAAAATAATATAAGTACGCATCAGCTAAACATCTGATAACAAGGTAAGTACATTATCAGCTAAGCATCTGTAAATAAGATAAGTAAATATCAGCTAAACATCTGATAATAAGCTTAGTTCATATCAGATAAACATCTGAAAATAAGATAAGTACATATCAGATAAAACATTTGAAATTAAAATAAATACATAACTATTATTAACAGCTAAACGTCTGATAATAAGGTTTAATAGTAATTATCAGCTAAACATCTGAAATAAAACAAGTTCATATCAGCTAAAACATCTGATAATAAGATAAGTTCTTATCAGTTAAACATCTGAAAATAAGATAATACACAACAGCCAAACATCCGATAAGGTTAGTACTTATCAGCTAAACATCTGATAGTAAGATAAGTACATATCAGCTAAACATCTGATAATAAGACAAGTTCATATCAGCTAAACATCTGATAATAATATAAGTACACATCAGCCAAACATCCAACAACAGGATAAATTAATATTAGCTAAGCATCTGATAATAAAGAAGTACATATCAGCTAAACATCTGATAATAAGATAAGTACATATCAGCTAAACATCTGAAAATAAGATAAGTACATATCAGCTAAACATCTGAAAATAAGATATAATACATATCAGCTAAACATCTGATAATAAGGATAGTGATTATCAGCTAAGCATCTGCTAATAATATAAGTACTGTACATATCAGCTAAGCATCTGATAATAAGACAAGTACATATCAGCCAAGCATCCGATAATAAGATAAGTACATATCAGCTAAACATTCGATGATAATATAAGTACATATCAGCCAAACATCCGATAATAGGATAAATTCATATCAGCTAAGCATCTTATAATAATATAAGACATATCAGCTAAACATCTGATAATAAGCAGGGTTTCTGCTATGCTCAGACATGTTCAGGACAATTGTCCTAAAACCAGCATTTCCTATCAGTCATGCCTTAATAATGTATTTTTTGTAACCCAAAATGTCCTAAAAATTTAGGCCATTTCTAAAATCTTTAGGTGAATGATCTAAAAATTGCCCCAATCTGAAACCCTGAATAAGGTTCGTAATTATCAGCTAAATATCTGAAAATAAGATAAATACATCAACTGAGCTAAACATCCGACACAAGGCAAATTCATATCAGCTAATCTGACAATAATATAAGTACATATAAGCTAAACATCTAATAATAAGGTAAGTACTTCAGTTTAACATCTGATAATAAGGTAGGTTCGTATCAGCTAAACATCTGATAATAAGGTTAGTAATTATCAACTAATATCTGATAATAAGTTAGTACATATAAGTTAAACATCTGAAATTAAGGTAAGTGACATCAGTTAAACATCTGATAATAAGATAAGTTCATATCAGTTAAACATCTGAAAATAAGATCAGTACACATCAGTTAAACATCTGATAATAAGATCAGTACATATCAGCCAAACTTGATAAAAAGATTAGTACATATCAATTAAACAAACATCTGATAATCATGTTTTATGCACCATCTGTATAACACATCATATACTGAAATTTATCTGATAATCAAGTTACATGCAACATCGGTATACTATGTTATATATCAACCGTCTCCTCAATCCTAATTCATCCCAAGATTTAAATAACATTTCCTTATATTTAAAAGAATCTTACTCTCAGAGATTCAATCTTTAAAAATATTATGATTATAATAATTTTAATCTTATCTAATTATTATGCTTCCAAAATGATAATAAAATTATGATATTATTATCTAACTGATGTGGTCATCCCTACAGATTATAGTCTTATCTGAATACTTAATATTATGTTATTATGTGTTATCTCTATGTTTGTATATGTTTGTGAATGTATTGGATTACCAACATTATGATTAGTATGTACATGTACTTAGCTATGCTTTATCCAATAAATGCTTTGATTTGATTATATGCAACAACTGCATACCATGTTTACTGAAATGTATCTGATAATCGTGTTATATGCCACATCTGTATACCATATTATATACTAAAAATTTTCCGATTATCATGTTTCTCCACCATCGGTATATACCCTTTTATATACTCAAATTTATATGCATCGCCGTCTTTTGCAGTAAATGTTTACCCCTATGGCTCGAGTCACAAACTGACCAAGCACATGTCCCGCAAAGTTTTTTTTTTTTTTTTTTATACTGTGGCCGAACTTTGCAGGAAAGTGATGTTTTAACATTGGCTTAGATAAGTAAGTGCATCATTTAATCTTAATATTATTATTTTGTGTGTGCATCACGCCACGTGGCGACATTTGCCGATTTGGCAAGCATACATTGATCCCAAAAAGGGGAGGGAGAGAAATAAAACCTGAAAGTCCACTCATGATCGAGCAAACTGACAGATTAAAATTCATTTATTGTGTCTAAATCATCATTCGATTAAACCAATTAAAACTCGGAGCACACGTCTCATAATAAGCTGGACACGTGGTCGGTGGTGACCACGGCGCACGCTACCTGTACAAGTCTAAAAATACGTGTGTAGCCAGACATTCATAAAACATAATTGTGATTTTATTATTTATTTATTTTTTGTATTGTCCTATCCATTCCAATGAAAACAATATTATGTGAATCAATTGTATACCATAATACTGTGATTTTTATTGATTATAAAAATTTATATCGTCTGCTCATTGTGGGCGTCTTGATTGACAATAAAGCATTTGTTTGCTTGTTTGTAACATGACAATAGTTTTCCCGATCAATATACCGACTTAATATTATAATTAAAATACTCCCTGACATTAGAATTTTTCAGAATTTATAAAAATTGTTTCTGTATCTGTAAACAACCATGCTGTCTGCTTCGCGCACAAATTGGAAAGAATTACCCAAGATGCAATTCGCATTACCCAATAATGGGTCATGTTAAAATAAAGAATAATATTCCGGTTTTGTCGTATAAATGGATTTATGCATAGACATAAATCTTAATATATAAATCGTTAGCTTATTAAACTACAAAGCTAAACTTACAACTAGATTAGTATTACCGCTTAATTAAACATATGTTAATTCTTTATTTTAGGATATAATTAGAAAGTCCACTTTATGCCCTTGAAATAAAAACAAATTAAGATATATGTTTAGTCAACACTACTTTACGTTACCTCCTCAAGTTCAAATATCGTTTGAGATGTTGCCATCTTATATTTGTTGTTGGGAAATGCACAAAATAATGCACGTCATATTACTTTCTTAATACGTGTTAGCTCTTTAAGTTCAAAGATTGTTAAACAATTGCTGCTCTCATATTTTGTGTTATGGAAGTGTGTAATAATAGGAAATACTTATCTTATCACCCCTCCCAGGTAAAAGAAAAATGCAATTAAGAAATAATTCATGGCAGGCATAGAGTTGTGCAAATTTACACATGGGCTGGGACTTTATATTCGAATCTTACCCCGAGCGATAGCGAGTGGTAAAATCTAAGAATATAAAGGTCCAGCCCATGTGTAAATTTGCGCAACTCTATGCCTGCCATGAATTATTTCGATTCTAATAGGACAAATACGGTAATTTTTAACCATTCGTGAACTGTATACACACGGCATTTGGTGGCTGTTCCATTTACCTCTTCCGGAAATTTTGAATTGATTTTGAATTATTTGTATTTGAACGAGATATTTTAAAACAAAGATATGGATGTTAACATGAAAAACATATTTATTGTGTATTTTCCAACATAGATTCGATTGAACAATTCCTGCGTAAAAATATTTTAAAAAAAAGTCGGAGTTCATTAGTTCATCATTTCGTGCGCTAACAAGATGGCGGAGCGGAGTTATCAAGGATAATATCGAACACTTGAACAATTGTTAATAATCGACAATTATTGTTAGATATGAAATAAAAAAAATAAATGCCAATGGAAAAAAAAGCTTGTATTGATGACATACATTTTTTTTCCGGAATAATTACTTAAGACAACCATCTATCGACTTTGACTTTTGTAATATATCGTCATCCTGTGACGTTGTTTACAAGGGACGCTGATTGACACAAGCTGGTTACTGATTTATTTTACGATTGTGTGAGCATTTTACTTGTTTGAGTAGCAAAATTCAAAATGCCATCAAATTGGGAAATATCAGTAACTTAATTACATCACCGTCCAGTTATCAGTGTATACGTAGGAAAACATGAAGGTTAGTGCATTTTCCGGTTATTCATGGCCGACACATATCAATGGAATGTATGTGTGCGTACTGGGGACCCCCAAATGTAAATTTCCAAAACAAATGATAAAAAAATACTTAGTTACAGAATATTTTTTTATAACCGAGGGGAAATTTTTATTTTAAGGACTTTAAAAATACGTTATATGCCGGTGTTTTGTTTGTTTACACTCGGTCGTCACGGTAATTTCACAGATTTGTTGTGTACTGCACTTGCGCTAAATATAGAGTTGTTGAGTATTATCGTGTGTGCCGTATTAGAGACGTCATATTAGAATTGTAAATGAGATTGAGATTTTAATGGTGACGTACGTCTTTTAACCTACTTTTTTCTAGAACTTGTAAAAACCGAGAGGAAAAGAAAAGTATTGCTAGTGTGTAAAATATAATGTCTTTTTATTTCCAGATTGCAAAAAGTGTATTTATCGTTGATATTAGTACCCTATGTGTATGACATCCATCCTATGCTGATCACTCTTGCTTATGAAAATAACACTATACAGTAGACAAATAATTAAAAATCAAGCGTAACGTCTATTTTAATTTATCTTGTACGTGTTCTATTTGAGCAGTCAAATTGCATTGACTTGAAAATGTTTAGTTATATACGGTCACAAACCAAGATATAGTGATTCATATTGAGCGGCGAAAGAAAAGGTAAATGTATAAGCACGGACTTCGCAGAGAACACAATCAAAAAAACGATTAGATTGACGCTTGTTTCTGCTCTTTTTAGACAATTAGCCAATTGCTTTGGGTTTTGTGACAATGCAGGATAAATACGATATACGTGTATTGTCTATATGTTTCTCCCAAAACACATACAAATGTGAAAATACTAACTAAGTATACTCAATTTATTTAACATGCAGCAGTAGCTGATCCTTGAAGAAAGAATAAATTATATAAGAGGAAGTGTGAGTTGCATTTTCAAGAAAATCACATGATGTATCCGAGTTTTATGACACTCGCTTAGCGAAATATATAAAGAGATGATTTCAATTTTCCCATTGTGAACTTTCCATTTATATGTAGCAACATTACAGCTGCACCTGCATATGGATATATCTCTCTCAGTTGATACGCTATTCCAGAGCTTGTGGTTCTTATCAGGAATTCCTTGATAGAGGGTTACTGCTAACAAGGAGGCTACTGAACCAAGATTACTCTTGGTTAAGTTGAAGTCATCACTTCGAAAATGTTACGGTCGCCACCATGACTTGGTTGACCGCTATATAATATCTGTGTCACAAATGACCACGGATGTGTACCACTTGTCGTAAGCACTTCCCGGTCCTTTCCTCGTTGATGACTTATCACCGGGTTTGTAATTAGATTAACACGACGGGTGCCAATAGTGGAGCAGCAACTGCTTACCCTTCCGGAGCAGCTGAGCTCACCCCCGGTTTTTAGTGGGGTTCGTGTTACTCGATCTTTAGTTTTATGTGTATGTTTTGTAGATCGTTGTTTGTCCTTTTTCTTTTGGCCATTAAGTTGTGGGTCCTTCGATTTACGGATTCTGATTACCCCTTGGGTATCTTCAAACCCTTCATATATATATGCAACTGTCATAAAAACGGTAATATTCAAATTATAATCAAACTGTCAAATAACAATGAATAATATTTTTGTTCTACCCTATATAAAGCGCATCAAACCAAGTATATTATTTTCTAATTTGTTAATCAGATGTACATTATGAAGGTTCCACGTTACACCCCCATAATGTTATAAGGGTCTAGTAAATTCTATGTAACACTTTTCAGGAGGTAATATATCTTATCTCAAATTTCAATATATGAAGAATAGTTAACCTGAGGAATGATATGTTTGTAGAACGTTTGTATTATGGTAGAACAATTTTACATATAGAAATTTGTGGTATTTAACATTTTCGAGTTGCTGATTATTTATAACTAGAGATGGATGGTGCGGTTTGTTGACCTGCCACAAGATAACCCTCGTTTCCCTTTTTTAGAATTAAAACTCCAACAACTTGTTAGACCAAGATTATACAGTATTTTAGTTCCTTTGAGAATGTCTGCTGAGTCAAGTGGGTCATGAACTATAGGAAATACCCTATTATTACCAGCAAACAATCTGTCTTGGGACTGAATATGATAACAAAAAGCGAATATGACCTTAACTAGAACCTTGCTGAAATATTTTCAAATATGTCATAAAATTTTGCCTGATGGCCTTTAATTTAACTAATTTATGTCAGATAAATGATAGCTGACCTGCATCAATACCGATTTCTTTATGGCGATGATATATGTAAGCTGGCAGACCCTTAATATCTTGAACAGTTATAGGTATACGAAGTTGATATTAGGATTTTTGAATCCCTTATTTGTGGAGAATAACCACTGAAAGGTTTTAAAACTAAAAAACTTAAATCCAACAATTGCTTAAAACAATGAATAAGAAAGATGGTATATGCAGCTGTATTCGTGAGGAAGCTGTATTTTCTTCAAAATTGCAAACAATAGTGCAAAAGTCGATTAGCAAAAAATGTTGAACCTATTTATGATTGTAATTGCATTCCGTGATTTCATTTCTCAAAAGATTTATGTTGCAAGCTGTGCACATTTTTTTTTTTATTATTTTTGGTATATAGTGATGATGATTGTGACTAGTAAAACAATAGTCTCATATTTACTTATAAAAACACTTTGCTAGAGCCTGCTCAGATTATACATCTAGTTTGACATCTTATTTGTTGAGTTCAATGCCCACTTATTCAAACAGACTATCGATATCCTAATGTGTACGTGCCAAGTTTATTTTATATTCGTATGAAGCAAAATTTATGCAAGGACCTGTCAAAGATAATATGATAATTTAAGCAAAACCGGAATCTGATTTTTGTAAGGGATCCTAAATTTGGTATTGTATTATGGTAATTATAGCACGGTTTCCTCAGTTTATTATGTTACATATATCTTTACACCGATTACTATTGCACGTGTAAATTTATCACCAAGGACTGCAAAACAAAATTTGCATTCCATTTTTGAAATGTTTGCGATGATTTAGGGTTAACTCTTGAATTGACCAGACCATTATGATATAGAGAAATACAATTTACGACAGGAGTAAGTTAGTAAATGGTTTAGAAGAGGGTAATAATCTCATTCGTCGTCTGCATGTAAAACACTCACAAATAATATGAATATTTTCATGATTATCTCGGAGGGGGAGAGAGAGAGACCCGCACACACACAAAAAAAACCACACACACAAAAAACAAACAAACAAACAAACAAAACAAAACAAAAAAACATTTTGTCCATATTATGAATAAATGAAATACATTTGATATGTATTCCACCAGGGATAAATGTTTATTATATGTCGCTCATCAGTTAAAATATAAAAAAGTAACCAAATTTGTAAAACTGTTCTCTAGATTAACACGACAGACACTTGTAGAGTAGGAACTACTTACCCTTCCGGAACACCTGAGGTCACGCCTGGTTATTAGTGGGGTTCGTGTTACTCGATCTTTAGTTTTATGTGTATGTTTTGTAGGTATTTGTTTGTCCTTTTGTCCTTTTTCTTTTTGGCGTTGTCTATCCTTCTTCGATTTACAGATTCTGATTACCCCTTTGGCATCTTCAAACTCTTTCTCTGATACCCCGGTACTAATGTGTAATTGTTTGTTGGTTGTCTATCATCTGTGATGTTGATCTTGCCTGATTAAAATTATTCCGGAAACACGTTGTGCGCTCTGAATTTTATAATAAACTATGTTTTATAAATAGACGTCATTCAATAAAAGTTACATATTATTTTTGTTGTTCTACATAATAACATAAACATCATACACGATCACTTCCGTTTATATATCAAACGTAGGAATCAGTTACACTCATCATTACATCAGAATGCCGACGTTATAGACAGACAGACACTAAAACTAATTGACAGATTGAACACATCTTCAAGGAGGGACACTCCTGGTGTTTTGCTAAAACGTATCAATACATTGAAAACATTTCTTTCTGCGTTGTTAGCAAGATATATCTGTGATACTTTAGAACTCTTTAACCCGCAATCATAAATACATTTAATATATCTTTCTTAAAACATGTTTTAGAAAACAGAGATTTTTTTACATTTTCACGAGAATACGGTTATTAAAGTCAAAAACCATATTACAGATACGAGCAAACCGAACCAAAAGTATCGTCTTATTTTAGAGATTTGGTATTAAATTTACTTTAACTGGTGTTGTGTTCTCTAACCGGATTCTGATTTTTGCACGGATTCCTCAATTTGCTATTTCATGTTTAACTGGTGTTGTTTTGTCTGGTCGGATTCTGATATTTGCAAGGGATCCTCAATTTGGCATTGCATGTTCAACTAGTGTTGTTTGATCTAAGCCGATTATGATCATGGCACTGTTCCCCCATTTCAGCATTTTCCATTTATCTTTAGACTGGTTAATATTTTACGATCCCCAAAGGTTGCAAAACAACATTTCGCATTCTATTTTTGAAATGCTTCCGATCATTTAGGGTTAAATCTTTAATTACTCAAACCATAATGATAAAGAGATATACAATTTACGACAGGCGTATGTTAGTAAATGGTTTAGCAGAGGGCAACGATCTCATTTCCCGTGTTCCTTTACAAAAACTTGATTAATATCGTACTGCATGTAAAACACTTGCAAATAATATTACTGCTTTCATGATTATATCGGAGGGGGAGAGAGAGAGACCCGCACACACACAAAAAAACCACACAAAAAACAAACAAACAAACAAACAAAACAAAAAACCCCCCAATTTGTCCATATTATGAATAAATGAAATACATTTGATATGTATTCCACCAGGGATAAATGTTTATTATATGTCGCTCATCAGTTAACTTATAAAAAAGTAACCAAATTTGTAAAACTGTTCTCTAGATTAACACGACAGACACTTGTAGAGTAGGAACTACTTACCCTTCCGGAACACCTGAGGTCACGCCTGGTTATTAGTGGGGTTCGTGTTACTCGATCTTTAGTTTTATGTGTATGTTTTGTAGGTATTTGTTTGTCCTTTTGTCCTTTTTCTTTTTGGCGTTGTCTATCCTTCTTCGATTTACAGATTCTGATTACCCCTTTGGCATCTTCAAACTCTTTCTCTGATACCCCGGTACTAATGTGTAATTGTTTGTTGGTTGTCTATCATCTGCGATGTTGATCTTGCCTGATTAAAGTTATTCCGGAAACACGTTGTGTGCTCTGAATTTTATAATAAACTATGTTTTATAAATAGACGTCATTCAATAAAAGTTACATATTATTTTTGTTGTTCTACATAATAACATAAACATCATACACGATCACTTCCGTTTATATATCAAACGTAGGAATCAGTTACACTCATCATTACATCAGAATGCCGACATTATAGACAGACAGACACTAAAACTAATTGACAGATTGAACACATCTTCAAGGAGGGACACTCCTGGTGTTTTGCTAAAACGTATCAATACATTGAAAAAATTTCTTTCTGCGTTGTTAGCAAGATATATCTGTGATACTTTAGAACTCTTTAACCCGCAATCATAAATACATTTAATATATCTTTCTTAAAACATGTTTTAGAAAACAGAGATTTTTTTACATTTTCACGAGAATACGGTTATTAAAGTCAAAAAACATATTACAGATACGAGCAAACCGAACCAAAAGCATCGTCTTATTTTAGAGATTTGGTATTAAATTTACTTTAACTGGTGTTGTGTTCTCTAACCGGATTCTGATTTTTGCACGGATTCCTCAATTTGCTATTTCATGTTTAACTGGTGTTGTTTTGTCTGGTCGGATTCTGATATTTGCAAGGGATCCTCAATTTGGCATTGCATGTTCAACTAGTGTTGTTTGATCTAAGCCGATTATGATAATGGCACTGTTCTCCCATTTCAGCATTTTCCATTTATCTTTAGACTGGTTAATATTTTACGATCCCCAAAGGTTGCAAAACAACATTTCGCATTCTATTTTTGAAATGCTTCCGATCATTTAGGGTTAAATCTTTAACCAAACCATAATGATAAAGAGATATACAATTTACGACAGGCGTATGTTAGTAAATGGTTTAGCAGAGGGCAACGATCTCATTTCCCGTGTTCCTTTACAAAAACTTGATTAATATCGTACTGCATGTAAACCACTTGCAAATAATATGACTGCTTTCATGATTATATCGGAGGGGGAGACCTACACACACAAAAAACAAACAAACAAACAAACAAACGAAACAAAACAAAAACATTTTGTCTATGTTATGAATACATAAAATACATTTATTCTATATCCTACCAGGGATAAATGTTTAATATATGTCACTCAGCAGTTCAAATATGAAAAAGGAACAAAATTTGTAAAGCTGTTCTCTGGAGTTGTTTGTTCCTTGTCGTTCATCTGTGATCTTTACCTTACCTGATTAACGTTATTCTAGAGACGCGTTGTGCGCACTAAATTTGATATTTATGTTTTTTATTATGAATTATATCTTATAAATGGACGTTAGTCAATTTTATTTTATTTTTATTTTTCTACATAATAACATAAACTTTATACATGATTCCTTTTATTTGTATATCAATTAACACAAAAAAACGGCGAGAATTAGTTTAAACAACCATTACATCAGATTGCCAACATTATAGACAGACAGACACTTGAACTAATTGACAATTTGGGCACATCTTCCAGGAGGCACACTTCTGGTGATTTGTTAAAACGCATCAACACATTGGAAAATTGTCTTTCTGCGTTGTTAATAAGATATAACTGTGATACTTTAGAACTCTTTAACCCGCATGTCATATATACATTTAATATATCTTTCTTAAAACAGATTTTAGAAAACAAAGATTTTTACATTATCACGAGATTACGGCCTTTCAAGTCAGAAACCTTATTACAGATACGAGCAAACACGAACCAATAGCATCGTCTTACTTTACAGATTTGGTACTTACATTTACTTTAACTGGTGTTGTTTTGTCTGGTCGGACTCTGATTTTTGTAGAGGTTCCTCAATTTGGTATTTTATATTCGACTGGTGTTGTTTTCTCTGGTCGGATTCTGATTTTTGCAAGGCTCCTCAACTAAGTATTTTCCATTTATCTTTACACTGGATACCATTTCACGTGTAAAGCGATCTGCAAAGGCTACAAAACAAAACAGAGGGCAATAATCTTATTCGTCGTTTGCCTTTACAAAATGTTTTTTTTATTAATATCGTACTACATATAAAACACCCACACATAATGTTGTTTCTTTTATGTTTACCCACACACACACAAAAACAAAAACAAAAACAAACAAACAGTCGGTTGGTTGGTTTATGGTGCTTAACGCCACTTTCAACACTATTTCAGTTATAACCTGGCGGTCAGTTTCATTGGTGGAAGAAACCGCAGTACCCGGAGAAAACCACCGACCTGTCGCAAGTCACTGACACATTTTATTACATAACGTTGTATCGAGTATACACTTCTCCATGAACAGGGTTCGAACTCACGACTTTATTGCACAGATAGTTGTAAATCCAACAACCATACGATCACGACCACGACGACACCACACACAACCAGACAAGCAAAACAAAACAAAATAAAAACATTTTGTCTATATTATCAATAAATAAAATACATTTAATATGATATTCTACTAGGGTCGCTCATCAGTTCAAATATGAAAAGTAACAAAATGTGTAAAGCTGTTCTCAGATACTAATGTAGAATTGTTTATTGCTTGTGGAGCATCTGTGATCTTGACCTTACCTTTTTTTGGTTGTTCCAGAAACGCGTTGTGTGCACTAAATTTGATATCTATGCTTTTATTATAAACTCTGTCTTATAAATAGACGTCATTCAATAAAAGCTACAATTTTTTGGTTTTTGTACATAACATAAGCATTATATACGATTCCTTCTATTTGTATAACAATTAACACAAACAATGTAGGAATCAGTTACACCAATCATTACATCAGAGTGCCGACATTATTAACAGTTTGAACACATCTTGAAGGTGATTTGGTAAAACAGCTCAATATATTGAAAAGCAATTATGTCAGCCCCTATTATATATAGCAATTATATAGCTATCGCCTTGGGTTGATATGGGAGTCACGGGATGATACCAGGATTTATTTGGAAAAGGTTATGCTATGATATGTTTATAAACTCTGTCTTATAAATAGACGTCATTCAATAAAAGCTACATTTTTTTTGTTTTTCTACATAACATAAACATTATATACGATTCCTTCTATTTGTATAACAATTAACACAAAAAATGTAGTAATCAGTTACAATAACCATTACATCAGAGTGCCGACAACATAGGCAGACAGACACTTGAACTAATTAACAGTTTGGACACATCTTGGACACATGATAAAACGGCTTAATATTTTGAAAAGCAATTATGTTTGTCATGTGTTCCTGTGTTGTTAACAAGATATTATTGTAATAGTTTATTAGCTCTTGAACCCACATGTCATATATACATTTTATATATCTGTCTTTAAACATATTTTAGAAAAAAAACAAAGATTTGTTCACATTATCACGAGATTAGTGTTATTAAAATCAGAATTCTATTACAGATACGAGCAAAAACGAACCAAAAGTATCGTCTTATTTTAAGGATGTAGTACTTAATTTACACTTTCAATGGTTTGGACGTATTGGAATTTGTTTTTAATTGTTTTAGGAAGCCATATTTTTCTTTCCTGTCTTTTGACGTAAACACGAAGAGTCATTCTTTTCAAAACATGTGAAATAATTAGAATATTAAATTGATCATACTATGATACTCTTACATCAGAATGTTCGTCCCTAAGATAGCTTGATAACTAAGATTGGCACAAAATGACTTTTTATGTATGCATTGGTGTAATATAATGCTTTGATCGTCTTAATCACTACAGAGGATGTATATTTCATCAAAACATGCATGCATGATATGTAATATTACATTTTCCCTTAAATGTATATTGGAATGTAAGTCGTTAGTTGACTTATGAAGACTTCAATCTACGTTTGAGAAGGACATGTTTATTCTTGGAGTTATTTCCCTTCATACATTCATTGTATCAGTTAATCTGATTCTAGCAATCAAAAGAAAGCAGAATACAAATCTCGATGACCAAGGACAATTTAATATTTAACGACGGTCTTGATAATAGTAATTGTCATGGTTTATCTTGTATAATGTTTCATTTTCAATGAAGCATCAAACATTGTTTCATTTTCCCATATTTATACACATTTCTTTTTCCTTAGCATAGATTGTTTTTGTTTACCGACTTTGAGAGGTTGATGTTGGCAACTAACGGTTTTTGATTTAAAAAAAAATAAAAAAAATATATTGTGCGCTTCGCTTACCATTTTTGCAATGCTATTGAATGGTGTGCTTATTGCGTTTGCGATTCATAGTATTCTCGTCATTGATGTTTAAGGTTTGAGTTACATTAAGCAAAACTTTCATGAGCGTAATAGCATAACAACATTCTGAACACTTGTTTGAAAAGGAAAGGAAAAATAAAAACATTGCAAGTAAAGCTTGAGTGAATAAAACGCACTCAATTCTCTCTCATTTGTTATTTTTTGCTTACACTGTGTTTGGATTGTTGTTGTTTTTGTATTCAGTTCGTCTATGTCTAGTAAGTTTTGATTACGACAACATATACTATGGGACAAAGGAAAGGACTTACATTCTTATATATCAATAACATTTTCATATATATTATTTCAAAATTTGTCTTTAAATTAAGTAACTTAATGATAAATTTGTGGCTAACAAATTGTGTAACTTTCCAAATCTGATACATATAGATTATTACATGGCATTTTTCATGTTGCTTCTTTCATGATTACCCACACACACAAAAAACAACAAAAACAAACAAACAGTTGCTTGGTTGGTTTATGGTGTTCAACGTCACTTTCAACAATATTTCAGTTATATCGTGGCGGTCAGTTTTATTGGTGGAGGAAACCGGAGTACCCGGAAAAAACCACCGACCTGTCGCAAGTCACTGACAAACTTTATCACATAACGTTGTATCGAGTACACCTCGCCATGAACGGGGTTCGAACCCACGACTTTATTAGTGATAGGCACTGATTACACAGATAGTTGTAAATCCTACACCATACGATCACGACCACGACGACCCCCCACACAAACAGACAAACAAAACAAAACAAAGCAAAAACATTTTGTCTATATTATCAATAAATAAAATACATTTAATATGTATTCTACCAGGGTCGCTCATCAGTTCAAATATGTAAAGTAACAACATTTGTACAGCTGTTCTCTGATACTAATGTAGAATTGTTTATTGCTTGCTGAGCATCTGTGATCTTGACCTGACCTGATGAAGGTTATTCCAGAAACGCGTTGTGTGCACTAAATTTGATATCTATGCTTTTATTATAAACTCTGTCTTATAAATAGACGTCATTCAATAAAAGCTACAATTTTTTTTGTTTTTCTACATAACATAAACATTATATACGATTCCTTCTATTTGTATACGGCTGAAACACAATATCGGGCTCATACTCAAAAGCAATGTGCTATGTGCAATATTAACATACTTCCATTGAATTTAAAGGTATCTCTCTAATATCATGATTTGGATGGTGAAACATAGAAGTTGCATACACAATTTCAAGAAGATATCTCTCATTGTTTTTGAGTACAGCCAAAAGGGTACCGAAAAATTTGCACAAATAAGGCGTTATGCTGTTGCACTTGAAATTTGTTTATTTTTACACCAAAATTTCCTTTTCAAAATAGGAAAACAACAAAACTATTTTAATATAAATCTTTAGAAAAATTAATCAGGATTAATTTGATACCAAATTCATGAAAATCGGACATCAATTGGAGAAATTATCAGGCTTTATCCAAAAGGTATGCTTCGTTATATAGTTTTAGACAAGAATTTCTCCCATTCGTTATGTGAAGCTTTAAGCATAATAAAACACCTAATTTCATACAATTATGTTTCCCTCTCATCAAATATAACAAGTTAATAAAAAATCCATTTCAGTGGGATATTGGATTAAAATTTTGTTTATTTGTATTTCAAAGTCCCAAAAATGTCTCTATCAGAAATCTGTAGGGTCCGCAACCAGTTAAAAAAATCTTCTAGAAAACACTGTCAAAAGATTGATATTTTCATGCTTGAAGATGTAAAATACACAGAGTAGTTATAATCAGTCAAAATATGAACAAATGTAGACAGAATAAAAACTGCAGAACTGAAAATATGGTTACGGACACTACAAAAACCATGTAGTGTCCGTAACTATATTTAAGGGTGTAATTATAATCTTGTGAATAAATGTTAATTAAAAAGAGAACTAGCAAGTAATTCTGAGTAATCTTAACATCATACCAACTTCAGACATTATAGATCATAGAAAACATGTTGCTTTTAAGAATAACAGTACTGGAATTTTCAGCTCTGCTGCAACACTGCACTGCCCTTTATTGTATTCTACCCGATAACAATTAACTCAAACAATGTAGGAATCAGTTACATCAATCACTACATCAGAGTGCCGACATTATTAACAGTTTGGACACATCTTGAATGTGATTTGTTAAAACGGCTTAATATATTGAAAAGCAATTATGTCAGCCCATATTATATATAGCAATTATATAGCTATCGCCTTGGGCTGATATGGGAGTCATGGGATGATACCAGGACCTATTTGGAAAAGGTTATGCTATAATCTGTTTATCACATATTTAACCATGACTGAAATAAATTAATTATAAATGAATAAATGAATTTATGTTCATTCATCAAAATAACAACAAAACAAATAACGTGTAAAAGTCAACAATATAATTCACCGTATTCATCACAGGTATTGAACATAACTTTTCATTATAAACTAGAATTATAATTCTTATTATTTGTGCCATAGCAAATTATTGTCACATTTCCCTGGATATTTGAGTATGGGAATATTGTTATTCTGGAGCCAAATCGATAGCGTTTGCTGAATAGAGTTATTGTTAGTAACCGTTGACTGGACAGAGTTATTACTGACGAAAATTGGAGTAACTGTTCTATTTTCATAGTTCTCAATAGTCGTCGCGATGGCGTGAATATCAACATTAGTCATCATTAAGACATCTACTGATGGAAGCTTGGATACATTTCAATAAATCGGGTTCGTATTCCTGTTTGAATTTCGTGCACGTTGAAAGAAAATATTGCCAGGTGCATGTACATCTCCTCGTCTCCAATATACTCGGGATTACGGTGTTCTCCCACTCTTGATAGCTAATCCATGAATATCCTTATGTTAACCTCAGTTTTACGTTTTGTATCAACATTTTTCATCTCTGTTGTATCGGGTTTTTGTATGATGTTTGCCTACGTGTCACAATGACGTCATCGACGCAGGGCACAATAACCGGTTATTTACCCCGGGCACTGATGGATCTGGCACTTCCTCGTTTATCACACATGTAAAAAGGTACGTGTTACGTACAAATATGTGATTAAAAAGGTTACAGTGTAATGCAACAAGAGAGAACAATGTTGTAAAATTAAGAAAATCATAATCAGTTTCAAGGACCAAAAATATCAGTAAAAAGTAATTGCATTGGATGCCAACCATAGGTGTTGATGACAGATTGGACAAGACGTCTAATTCCGACTAAGATTGGGAGGATTACGACCTGTGAAATGTTATTCCACCCATTCCTGTCCGATTGGGTAGTGTTTCTGATCTAAGTCGATTGTGTCAGACATGGTGGGTTAATTTGTCCCATGTGTACTTAGTCGAAGTCCGGTGATTTTGAAGGTCAATGCATTACATCTGTTTCGCTGCAAGCGAAAAGACATATTTACGCGAGCATTGTCTTACTGAAGCATACGGTTCATTCTGATACAGGGAATAAATATCTTCTCTGGATAAAATTGTATGTTTGTGTCTGGCACGTGTTCCAAGTAGCACAATTGCACCCAAAACTATCAAACTTTGGCCACTTTTTATCAGTCATGCTGTAGAGCACAACAAACAACAAATCTCCCCCTGGTGTGCCATAAACTGAACGTACCGAGATTCATTGTAAAACAAATGACTCCATTATTCAACCACCAACTTAATCGTGCTCAGCTCGATCAATTCCAGACGTTCTTGTCGTAGAGTAAAAGGTAGATCTATATATGCACGCATATGCCGCAAGTTTGCAATATGAAACTTTCTACGTATCGCTCGCACACTGACCCGTCTGTGTGGAATAACATATGTAACTGGTAGAAACAGACTTCGTAAGTGATGTAGACGATTAAACTTGTCATCAGCTGAAGATCTGAAGATGTGACTTCTTGCACGTTTTCCCAAAACCTGGATAAAAACGTGACATTCTGTAGAGTTTTCTGATAAGGTATGTGTTACCCTAATGTAAACTTACTAATAACATTACAAAATTATCAATATCGTGGTAAAACAGTAAGAAAGATTAAATACCAACAACATTACGTCAGACCGATGTGTGAAAAATTGATGGTCATTGATTAACAAAAGCATAGGTAGATGCAAGAATAAGATATATCGAAAATATATTATTCATTAAATTTCATATTTTGAAAATCTCTTTAGTTTCCGTTAGAGCAAAATGTCAACGTGTTTAATTATTGATTTGATTTTGACAATATTTAAGCGAACTGCAACGTACGGATTTCACTCGTTTCATCTGTATTGTAGATACCTTCTTGGTATTTCAATAAAATCAAAAGATTTGTTGTTTTAACACGATTTGTTCTATTCATAAATCAAAAGACGAAAGATTCAGTTTCAACCATTAGTACAACGTGCCGACATCATTGACAGATACTTGAACTAATTGACAGTTTGGAAAGAGTTTTAACGAGGTGTGATGGTGATTTGGTAAAACGGACTAATATATTGAAAAGCAATGATGTTTATCCTGTCTTTCTGTGTTGTAAACAAGATATTATTGTGATATGTTAGAACTCTTCAACCCACATGCCAAATGTACGCTTTAAATTGTTCGTGAAATATAAAACTATTTTCGTCATGGAATCAATGTATTGTAAGACATGGGTCACTGTAATACACAAACCACAATCAACAAAGTTAACGAAAGGACATCTGCGAAATCCAACCCGGAAACAAAATCTCCGAAACAAGTTGGAATTTGAAATATACGAAGCAAACACAACAAAACAGAAAAATGAGACATCCCATAGAACTCCTCGAGATCGTTTTAAAAAATGAATAACAAAAATTCATCAATTAAAATAGAATAATAATGAGATAAGAATTAGAAAGAAAAATAATAAAAAAAAATTGAAAATCAACGTAAACAGCGAATTCGACAAATTAAAAAATATTAATAAATAAAATTGAATTAATATCTGATTTTTAAAGCTCCTCTAAAAATCAAATGAGAGCCAAAGAATACCACCCTGTCGAAACGATTCCAAAATTCAATAGATAAATCGTAGATAGACGCAATATCGATACCCGTAACAAAAGGTTCAGCATGGTTGTTGAATTTAACGGACATAGCTCTAGATTACACAAACACACTTCACCCGATCTTACAATACTGTGTAATCATATGAAATTCATAATATATAATGATATATTTGAAGGCACCAATAATACTGTTCGCCACAATATAACTGAACTATTGTTGAAAGTGGCGCTAAGCACCATAATCCTAACCTTAACGCAATTCCTTTATGTGGAGTTGCTTCGTGAATAGACGTATTATGTAATGTCGTTCAGTGACTGTCCTTATTATTTGTTTTCTTCCAATTTTGTTTGCCCAGTTGACTTCCTTTTTTTTGTTTGGTTTATCACGTTTTGTGTTCGATTCGTACATAATAGCTATATAGAGACTCATAAATAATTGGAATCCTAATTATAATATCAGATTACCATTAGTGTGACGGAATGTAAGTCAATGGAACAACTCTGTTTGTATTTTTGCACGAAATGTTATTTTTATGCCGTAACTCTTAATTATATATTAATTATCAAAAAGTTCAATAAGTGCATGTAGTAAATTTTGTAAAATTACGCTTATCCTGCAATAAATGTAAAAAAAAAGAAACTGATAGTCATCAATGCATGTACAGTATGAGGACGTCATTTTTGGTCTTGGAGTTATTTCTCTTCACACATTCTTGTAATTTTATTGAAGTTTATATGATACATATTTCGGTTCAGTTTGTACTGAACATTACAGTGTTTGATTTACACTGAATTATCATCTCGGTTGTGAATAAATGTATACTTGTCAGTTAGGAATTGTATTTATCATATACTTGTAGATGATAGAGCTAAAATGTTACCCTGTAATACAACTTTGAGTTTTGTTTAGAATAATAAGAGGAGTCATGTTTATTTCACCCAGTTTCCCAAGAATGTTCCAAGCGGGCTGATAAAGCAAGTGTATTAACTGCTTCCGGAATGTTATTACATGCCTTTCCGTCAATATCCGTAAGTTCACTTCGTGAATTTCCGGAAAACTGTGTTTACATACACGGCGGATTCAATTGTTTTATAAAATATTTGCACAGAAAATTATTAACTACCAATTTCTCTCTTATGATATTGAAAGTGCTTTAAAAACGTGCATTTATTGGATTTGCATATTAAAACAATAATTTTCTTGTTCTATAACTATATACATATATTTAATTCTAGCCAAAATTACTAAACATTTTGGTACAAATCAGTTATTTCCTCTGTTGAAGTATATGATAAACACATCATAACATGTCATTTTTCATATCATACCCTTTTTCAGCCCTCGTTCATATGTCATCCCTTGAGCCTATCGGCTCTCGGGTTGATATCATGACCTCGGGCTGATAAAGGGAAATGCCATGTATTTAATCTAAGTATTATGTTACATTTGGCGCAAAAATGAGCATACATTGTGAACACGAAACGATCGTACTTCTAATATTACATCGATGTCAGAACCAAGTCATAATAAGCTTAATAAATACTGAGACAAAGTATTACACTTTTAATTAATACGAGTTTCGAGACAGACGTACATAGAATAAAATCGTGTTCATAGAACTAAATATTGAATGTTGTATTTCGCCGTTAGAAAATAAAAATTGCCTATTACATCGTTCAGAATATGAAAATGGACGAGACTCGAGACTAATTGTACTAATTCCCGTCAATTCTATGGCTTATTAATTTCTATTTAATTTGACTTTAATGCTATGTTATTGGATCAATACAGACATGTACATTACATGTATCTAACATAATATCAGAATATGTCAGGAATAAAATTAATAAAGGGAGAATATAAAAAAAACCCAGGTTAAACCATCTGAGATTCAAAACCTTGAAATAAGAGATGTCACTATTACTAATCACAAATATATTTATAATACAATAATTCAGAAAAGAAAACAAATATAACCTCCACTGTAGAACTTATAAGAGTTTAGATTGATCAAACATATAACCTCCACTGTAGAACTTATAAGAGTTTAGATTGATCAAACATATAACCTCCACTGTAGAACTTATAAGAGTTTAGATTGATCAAACATATAACCTCCACTGTAGAACTTATAAGAGTTTAGATTGATCAAACATATAACCTCCACTGTAGAACTTATAAGAGTTTAGATTGATCAAACATATAACCTCCACTGTAGAACTTATAAGAGTTTAGATTGATCAAACATATAACCTCCACTGTAGAACTTATAAGAGTTTAGATTGATCAAACATATAACCTCCACTGTAGAACTTATAAGAGTTTAGATTGATCAAATGAGAGTGTGTTCCACACGTGAGTAAACTATCAACCCTCACATATTACTGAGTGAGCAGCATTGTTATAAAATGTCAACCCTCACATATTACTGAGTGAGCAGCATTGTTATAAACTGTCAACCCTCACATATTACCGAGTGAGCAGCATTGTTATAAAATGTCAACCCTCACATATTACTGAGTGATCAGCATTGTAATAAAATGTCAACCCTCACATATTACTGAGTGAGCAGCATTGTTATAAACTATCAACCCTCACATATTACTGAGTGAGCAGCATTGTTATAAAATGTCAACCCTCACATATTACTGAGTGAGCAGCATTGTAATAAACTGTCAACCTTCACATATTACTGAATGAGCAGCATTGTTATAAAATGCCAACCCTCACATATTACTGAGTGATCAGCATTGTTATAAAATGTCAACCCTCACACATTACTGAGTGAGCAGCATTGTTATAAACTGTCAACCCTCACATATCACTGAGTGAGCAGCAGCATTGTTATCAACTGTCAACCCTCACATATTACTGAGTGATCAGAATTGTTATAAAATGTCAACCCTGACATATTACTGAGTGAGCAGCATTGTTATAAAATGTCAACCCTCACATATTACTGAGTGAGCAGCATTGTTATAAAATGTCAACCCTCACATATTACTGAGTGAGCAGCATTGTTATAAACTGTCAACCCTCACATATTACTGCGTGAGCAGCATTATTATAAACTGTCAACCCTCACATATTACTGAGTGATCAGCATTATTATCAACTGTCAACCCTCACATATTACTGAGTGAGCAGCATTGTTATAAAATGTCAACCCTCACATATTACTGAGTGAGCAGCATTGTTATAAAATGTCAACCCTCACATATTACTTAGTGAGCAGCATTGTTATAAAATGTCAACCCTCACATATTACTGAGTGAGCAGCATTGTTATAAACTGTCAACCCTCACATATTACTGCGTGAGCAGCATTATTATAAACTGTCAACCCTCACATATTACTGAGTGATCAGCATTATTATCAACTGTCAACCCTCACATATTACTGAGTGAGCAGCATTGTTATAAAATGTCAACCCTCACATATTACTGAGTGAGCAGCATTGTTATAAAATGTCAACCCTCACATATTACTTAGTGAGCAGCATTGTTATAAAATGTCAACCCTCATATATTACAGAGTGAGCAGCATTGTTATAAAATGTCAACCCTCACATATTACTGCGTGAGCAGCATTGTTATAAACTGTCAACCCTCACATATTACTGAGTGAGCAGCATTGTTATCAACTGTCAACCCTCACATATTACTGAGTGAGCAGCATTGTTATAAAATGTCAACCCTCACATATTACTGAGTGAGCAGCATTGTTATAAAATGTCAACCCTCTCATATTACTGAGTGAGCAGCATTGTTATAAAATGTCAACCCTCACATATTACTTAGTGAGCAGCATTGTTAAAAAATGTCAACCCTCACATATTACTGCGTGAGCAGCATTGTTATAAAATGTCAACCCTCACATATTACTGAGTGAGCAGCATTGTTATAAAATGTCAACCCTCACATATTACTGAGTGAGCAGCATTGTTATAAAATGTCAACCCTCACATATTACTGAGTGAGCAGCATTGTTATAAAATGTCAATCCTCACATATTACTGAGTGAGCAGCATTGTTATAAACTGTCAACCCTCGCATATTACTGAGTGAGCAGCAGCATTGTTATCAACTGTCAACCCTCACATATTACTGAGTGAGCAGCATTGTTATAAACTGTCAACCCTCGCATATTACTGAGTGAGCAGCATTGTTTTCAACTGTCAACCCTCACATATTACTGAGTGAGCAGCATTGTTATAAACTGTCAACCCTCACATATTACTGAGTGAGCAACATTGTTATAAACTGTCAACCCTCACATATTACTGAGTGAGCAGCATTGTTGTCAACTGTCAACCCTCACATATTACTGAGTGAGCAGCAGCATTGTTATCAACTGTCAACCCTCACATATTACTGAGTGAGCAGCATTGTTATAAAATGTCAACCCTCACATATTACTGAGTGAGCAGCAATGTTATAAAATGTCAACCCTCACATATTACTGAGTGAGAAGCATTGTTATCAACTGTCAACCCTCACATATTACTGAGTGAGCAGCATTGATATAAAATGTCAACCCTCACATATTACTTAGTGAGCAGCATTGTTATAAAATGTCAACCCTCACATATAACTGAGTGAGCAGCATTGTTATAAAATGTCAACCCTCACATATTACTGAGTGAGCAACATTGTTATAAACTGTCAACCCTCACATATTACTGAGTGAGCAACATTGGTATAAAATGTCAATCCTCACATATTAGTGAGTGAGCAGCATTGTTATAAACTGTCAACCCTCACATATTACTGAGTGAGCAGCATTGTTGTAAAATGTCAGCCCTCACATATTACTGAGTGAGCAGCATTGTTATAAAATGTCAACCCTCGCATATTACTGAGTGAGCAGCATTGTTATAAAATGTCAACCCTCACATATTACTGAGTGAGCAGCATTGTTATCAAATGTCAACCCTCACATATTACTGAGTGAGAGCATTGTTATAAAATGTCAACCCTCACATATTACTGAGTGAGCAGCATTGTTATAAAATGTCAACCCTCACATATTACTGAGTGAGCAGCATTGTTATAAAATGTCAACCCTCTCTTATTACTGAGTGAGCAGCAATGTTATAAAATGTCAACCCTCACATATTACTGAGTGAGCAGCATTGTTATAAACTGTCATCCCTCACATATTACTGAGTGAGCAGCATTGTTATCAAATGTCAACCCTCACATATTACTGAGTGAGAGCATTGTTATAAAATGTCAACCCTCACATATTACTGAGTGAGCAGCATTGTTATAAAATGTCAACCCTCAAATATTACTGAGTGAGCAGCATTGTTATAAAATGTCAACCCTCACATATTACTGAGTGAGCAGCATTGTTATAAACTGTCAACCCTCGCATATTACTGAGTGAGCAGCATTGTTATCAACTGTCAACCCTCGCATATTACTGAGTGAGCAGCATTGTTATCAACTGTCAACCTTCACATATAACTGAGTGAGCAGCATTGTTATAAACTGTCAACCCTCACATATTACTGAGTGAGAAGCATTGTTATCAACTGTCAACCTTCACATATTACTGAGTGAGCAGCATTGTTATAAACTGTCAACCCTCACATATTACTGAGTGAGCAGCATTGTTATAAACTGTCAACCCTCACATATTACTGAGTGAGCAGCATTGTTATGAAATGTCAACCCTTACATATTACTGAGTGAGCAGCATTGTTATAAAATGTCAACCCTCACATATTACTGAGTGAGCAGCATTGTTATAAAATGTCAACCCTCACATATTACTGAGTGAGCAGCATTGTTATTAACTGTCAACCCTCACATATTACTGAGTAAGCAGCATTGTTATAAACTGTCAACCCGCACATATTACTGAGTGAGCAGCATTGTTATAAACTGTCAACCCTCACATATTACTGAGTGAGAAGCATTGTTATCAACTGTCAACCTTCACATATTACTGAGTGAGCAGCATTGTTATAAACTGTCAACCCTCACATATTACTGAGTGAGCAGCATTGTTATAAACTGTCATCCCTCACATATTACTGAGTGAGCAGCATTGTTATAAAATGTCAACCCTCACATATTACTGAGTGAGCAGCATTGTTATAAAATGTCAACCCCCACATATTACTGAGTGAGCAGCATTGTTATAAAATGTCAACCCTCTCATATTACTGAGTGAGCAGCAGCATTGTTATAGACTGTCAACCCTCTCATATTACTGAGTGAGCAGCATTGTTATAAACCATCAACCCTCACATATTACTGAGTGAGCAGCATTGTTATCAACTGTCAACCCTCACATATTACTGAGTGAGCAGCATTGTTATAAAATGTCAACCCTCTCATATTACTGAGTGAGCAGCAGCATTGTTATAGACTGTCAACCCTCACATATTACTGAGTGAGAGCATTGTTATAAACTGTCAACCCTCACATATTACTGAGTGAGCAGCATTGTTATAAAATGTCAACCCTCACATATTACTGAGTGAGCAGCATTGTTTTAAAATGTCAACCCTCACATATTATTGAGTGAGCAGCATTGTTATAAAATGTCAACCCTCACATATTACTGAGTGAGAAGCATTGTAATAAACTGTCAACCCTCACATATTACTGAGTGAGCAGCATTGTTATAAAATGTCAACCCTCACATATTACTGAGTGAGCAGCATTGTTATAAACTGTCAACCCTCACATATTACTGAGTGAGAAGCATTGTAATAAACTGTCAACCCTCACATATTACTGAGTGAGCAGCATTGTTATAAAATGTCAACCCTCTCATATTACTGAGTGAGCAGCAGCATTGTTATCAACTGTCAACCCTCACATATTACTGAGTGAGCAGCATTGTTATAAACTGTCAACCTTCACATATTACTGGGTGAGCAGCATTGTTATCAACTGTCAACCCTCACATATTACTGGGTGAGCAGCATTGTTATCAACTGTCAACCCTCACATATTACTGAGTGAGCAACATTGTTATAAAATGTCAACCCTCACATATTACTGAGTGAGCAGCATTGTTATAAACTGTCAACCCTCACATATTACTTAGTGAGTAGCATTGTTATAAAATGTCAACCCTCACATATTACTGAGTGAGCAGCATTGTTATAAAATGTCAACCCTCACATATTACTGAGTGAGCAGCATTGTTATAAACTGTCAACCCTCACATATTACTGAGTGAGCAGCATTGTTATAAAATGTCAACCCTCACATATTACTGAGTGAGCAGTATTGTTATAAAATGTCAACCCTCACATATTACTGAGTGAGCAGCAGCATTGTTATCAAATGTCAACCCTCACATATTACTGAGTGAGCAGCATTGTTATCAACTGTCAACCCTCACATATTACTGAGTGAGCAGCATTGTTATAAAATGTCAACCCTCACATATTACTGAGTGAGCAGCATTGTTATAAACTGTCAACCCTCACATATTACTGAGTGAGCAGCATTGTTATAAAATGTCAACTCTCACATATTGCTGAGTGATCAGCATTGTTATAAAATGGTAACCCTCACATATTACTGAGTGAGCAGCATTGTTATAAACTGTTAACCCTCGCATATTACTGAGTGAGCAACATTGTTATAAAATGTCAACCCTCACATATTACTGAGTGAGCAGCATTGTTATAAACTGTCAACCCTCACATATTATTGAGTGAGCAGCATTGTTATAAAATGTCAACCCTCACATATTACTGAGTGAGCAGCATTGTTATAAACTCTCAACCCTCACATATTACTGAGTGAGCAGCATTGTTATAAAATGTCAACCCTCACATATAACTGAGTGAGCAGCATTGTTATAAAATGTCAACCCTCACATATTACTGAGTGAGCAGCATTGTTATAAAATGTCAACCCTCGCATATTACTGAGTGAGCAACATTGTTATAAACTGTCAACCCTCACATATTACTGAGTGAGCAGCATTGTTATAAAATGTCAACCCTCACATATTACTGAGTGAGCAGCATTGTTATAAAATGTCAACGCTCGCATATTACTGAGTGAGCAACATTGTTATAAAATGTCAACCCTCACATATTACTGAGTGAGCAGCATTGTTATAAACTGTCAACCCTCACATATTACTGAGTGAGCAGCATTGTTATAAAATGTCAACCCTCACATATAACTGAGTGAGCAGCATTGTTATAAAATGTCAACCCTCACATATTACTGAGTGAGCAGCATTGTTATAAAATGTCAACCCTCACATATTACTGAGTGAGTAGCATTGTTATAAAATGTCAACCCTCACATATTACTGAGTGAGAAGCATTGTTATAAACTGTCAACCCTCACATATTACTGAGTGAGAGCATTGTTATAAAATGTCAACCCTCACATATTATTGAGTGAGCAGCATTGTTATAAACTGTCAACCCTCACATATTACTGAGTGAGCAGCATTGTTATAAAATGTCAACCCTCACATATTACTGAGTGAGCAGCATTGTTATAAACTGTCAACCCTCACATATTACTGAGTGAGAGCATTGTTATAAAATGTCAACCCTCACATATTATTGAGTGAGCAGCATTGTTATAAACTGTCAACCCTCACATATTACTGAGTGAGCAGCATTGTTATAAAATGTCAACCCTCACATATTACTGAGTGAGAAGCATTGTAATAAACTGTCAACCCTCACATATTACTGAGTGAGCAGCATTGTTATAAACTGTCAACCCTCACATATTACTGAGTGAGAGCATTGTTAGAAACCATCAACCATCACATATTACTGAGTGAGCAGCATTGTTATAAAATGTCAACCCTCACATATTACTGAGTGAGCAGCATTGTTATAAAATGTCAACCCTCACATATTACTGAGTGAGAGCATTGTTATAAACTGTCAACCCTCACATGTTACTGAGTGAGAGCATTGTTATAAAATGTCAACCCTCACATATTATTGAGTGAGCAGCATTGTTATAAACTGTCAACCCTCACATATTACTGAGTGAGCAGCAGCATTGTTATAAAATGTCAACCCTTACATATTATTGAGTGAGCAGCATTGTTATAAAATGTCAACCCTCATATATTACTGAGTGAGCCGCATTGTTATAAACTGTCAACCCTCACATATTACTGAGTGAGCAGCAGCATTGTTATAAAATGTCAACCCTCACATATTACTGAGTGAGCAGCATTGTTATAAACTGTCAACCCTCACATATTACTGAGTGAGAGCATTGTTATAAAATGTCAACCCTCACATATTACTGAGTGAGCAGCATTGTTATCAACTGTCAACCCTCACATATTACTGAGTGAGAGCATTGTTATAAAATGTCAACCCTCACATATTACGGAGTGAGCAGCATTGTTATAAACTGTCAACCCTCACATATTACTGAGTGAGAGCATTGTTATAAAATGTCAACCCTCACATATTACTGAGTGAGCAGCATTGTTATAAAATGTCAACCCTCACATATTATTGAGTGAGCAGCATTGTTATAAAATGTCAACCCTCACATATTACTGAGTGAGCAGCATTGTTATAAAATGTCAACCCTCACATATTACTGAGTGAGCAGCATTGTTATAAAATGTCAACCCTCACATATTACTGAGTGAGCAGCATTGTTTTCAACTGTCAACCCTCACATATTACTGAGTGAGCAGCATTGTTATAAACTGTCAACCCTCACATATTACTGAGTGAGCAGCATTGTTATAAAATGTCAACCTTCACATATTACTGAGTGAGAGCATTGTTATAAAATGTCAACCCTCACATATTACTGAGTGAGCAGCATTGTTATAAAATGTCAACCCTCACATATCATTGAGTGAGCAGCATTGTTATAAAATGTCAACCCTCACATATTACTGAGTGAGCAGCATTGTTATAAAATGTCAACCCTCACATATTACTGAGTGAGCAGCATTGTTATAAAATGTCAACCCTCACATATTATTGAGTGAGCAGCATTGTTATAAAATGTCAACCCTCACATATTACTGAGTGAGCAGCATTGTTATAAAATGTCAACCCTCACATATTACTGAGTGAGCAGCATTGTTATAAAATGTCAACCCTCACATATTACTGAGTGAGCAGCATTGTTATAAACTGTCAACCCTCACATATTACTGAGTGAGCAGCATTGTTATAAAATGTCAACCCTCACATATTACTGAGTGAGCAGCATTGTTATAAAATGTCAACCCTCACATATTATTGAGTGAGCAGCATTGTTATAAAATGTCAACCCTCACATATTACTGAGTGAGCAGCATTGTTATAAAATGTCAACCCTCACATATTACTGAGTGAGCAGCATTGTTATAAAATGTCAACCCTCACATATTACTGAGTGAGCAGCATTGTTTTCAACTGTCAACCCTCACATATTACTGAGTGAGCAGCATTGTTATAAACTGTCAACCCTCACATATTACTGAGTGAGCAGCATTGTTATAAAATGTCAACCTTCACATATTACTGAGTGAGCAGCATTGTTATCAACTGTCAACCCTCACATATTACTGAGTGAGAGCATTGTTATAAACTGTCAACCCTCACATATTACTGAGTGAGAGCATTGTTATAAACTGTCAACCCTCACATATTACTGAGTGAGAGCATTGTTATAAAATGTCAACCCTCACATATTACTGAGTGAGAGCATTGTTATAAACTGTCAACCCTCACATATTACTGAGTGAGCAGCATTGTTATAAACTGTCAACCCTCACATATTACTGAGTGAGAGCATTGTTATAAACTGTCAACACTCACATATTACCTTTATTTAAATTCAAATTCGAATTCAAATTCAAAATAATTTATTGGATAAAGCATAGTTAAGTACATGTACATCATAATCACAATATTGCGTAAACCAATACATTCACAAGCATATATAGACATAGAGATAATACATAATATCATAATATTAAGTCTTCAGATAAGACTATAATCTGTAGGGGTGATCACATCAATTAGATAATAATATCATAATGTTTATAATGTTTATTAACATTTTGGGGACATAATAATTAGATAAGATTATTATTATCATTTGGAAGTTTTTGACAGTTACTTGAGGAAAGTTAAATATTTTTAAAAGTTGAATTTTTGAGTGAGTAAGATTCTTTTAAATATAAGCAAATGTTATTTAGATCTTGAGATGAACTAGGGTTGAGGAGACAGTTGATTGTCACCTCTGTAGTTTCATTAAATTTCCTATTAAACAGTTTAAAGAATTTATCTCTCACTGAATTATATATGGGACAGTCTATTAAAAAATGATGTTCATCTTCAACCTTGTCTTTACATGCTTTGCAGAATCTATCATTAGCTGGTATTGTGGGTTTGCAATACCTGCCAGTTTCAATAGCAAGGCTGTGTGCTAAGTTTTGTTAAGAGAGAGCGCACATATTTATTAATATTAAATGTTAAATACTTTTGTAATTCAAAAGTTGTGAGGATTTTACTGAAAAATCTCAGTTTTGCTATATATAATATATTTAATCTTCATGAGACATAAGTTGTCATATCTATAATATTGCTATATCAAAGAGAGTCGATGGCCTCAAACGTCGTTTGAATATTAGATGAACACAAGGCCATCGTATGAGATAATAAGGAAACAACAGACAACCAAAATCTAAGTCAAAATAATGTTTTAATCTACATTTGTATTATTGATTTGGAAAGACGCATTTCTTATTTTTGATTTTTATGCTAAAAAAAATAGCAATTTACAAGTCACGCAGAGGAACCGTCGTGGTCGTGAAAGTATGGATTTACAACTATCTATGCATTCAATGCCGATCGTCACTTAAGTTGTAAGTTCGAATCACGCTCATGGCGAGGTGTACTCGATACAACATTATGTGATGAAATGTGTCAGTAACTTGCGACAGGTCGGTGGTTTTCTCCGGATACTCCGAATTCCTCCAATAAAACTGACCGCCACGATATAGCTGACAATTTGTTGAAACTGTCGTTAAACACCATAGCCCATAACTTTAACCCTACAAGTTACTTTAGATTCTGGAGGGTAACATAACTGAAGCATTACGATTCAATATTAATTCTCCTAATCTACAACATCTTTCTCTCTCCCAAGTCTCTCATGAATATAATACATATTTTTGTTTATTTTCCTATTCTTTATACAGTATACAATATCAAGAGATTAAATTATCCAGTTCAATAAATTGTACACATATGAATACTGATAACTGTTGATTAATGAATTGATATATTTCATCTTCACTGTAAATTAATCAAGCGATGCATGTCCACTACAGTTTGACACATTTCGAGCGAAATGCAAATAACATAAACAAAGTAATCAAAATGACCACAGCTTGACCATCTTGACTTTTCTTAAAGTAATATTTCGACTGCACCAACCTTTAATTATGCACTAATTCACTATAAAAGTAAGTTTTAAGTCGCCAATCACATTCCAGTTACAGATGGTAGCATAAATCCGACAGACGAACAGACAGAGTAAAAGATAATAATCCTTCTATGGGAACCGTAGGGGTCTAATAAGGTTGAATTATTAGCCTTTATATGCATACATTTTCCCGTGCACCATTTAGACAACGTAAGTCATCCTTTCAGTTTTGCTATTAATGATTAATTGTTCACAGTGTAATATGCTGTTCTTTTACTACATTTTTATAAAATAATTTTCAGAAGCCGAAATGCATGAATCAGGTGAAGTCACGCTTCATTACATACATATGAGTAATATATATATATGGTACATATACAAATCATGTACCAAAATTTGTTTTTACAAAGCATTACGAAATGTGGAATGCAGATAACAGATCAATAGCATATATTACTGTAGTTCAGTCTATGATGAGGACAATGGGATACGAATGACATTTCAGATTACGAATGACATTTCAGATTACGAATGACATTTTAGATTACGAATGACATTTTAGATCATGATTCTTCAGTTGATAAAGGGATCTGAGACTGTAAGAGTTTATACTCAAAAATAAACAATGAAAACGATATCAAGGTAACGATGGTCGACACAATGGTGACACCAAACGACCATCCAACAGAATAACTTCCGGTCAGATCGATGCCCTTCTGTCGATATGTAAAGATAGTAAACTCGTCTCTCTGTATATCTATGATATAGTCTTTACCTTTTACAGCTACGACGATCAGTGTCATCATCGTAAAACATACTGAAAGAAAAACAAAAAAATACTGCAGATTGTTATCAAGGAAAGTCAAGTGTATATATTGTGTTGTATCTTTTTGTCTTCGTCTTGTGTACCCTATGTTGTCAGTTACTCTGGGTTGTACATTTTCGATAGCCCTTTTCGGTATTCTCTAACGTTTATTTATTAAGAATAACACATTACCATCAAAGACAAGGCATTTGTATGAAGGATATCAAGTATTAGCAAGGGCAACATATTGTTATACCAATGGTTTCCAGTTGTTATGTTGAAATCTTCATTCCAAAGGTTTTTAGGTCGCAACCATGACTTGGTAAACTGTTTCGGAATATATGTGTTACAAATTACCACAGATGTGTTCCCTTTGTCGTATTCACACATTTGACCTTTCCTGATTCACGATTTACCATCGGATATTCGAAAAAAGCAAAGCGATAAATTTACATAGTGGGGCAGGAGCTGCTTACATCCTCGACTCACTAGAGTTCACCGCAGGTATTTAGTGGGATTCCAGATGCTCAAT
Organism: Bathymodiolus septemdierum; assembly: GCA_963383655.1. Lineage (NCBI taxonomy): Eukaryota > Metazoa > Mollusca > Bivalvia > Mytilida > Modiolidae > Bathymodiolus > Bathymodiolus septemdierum. The sequence continues at coordinate 95,711,339 of OY726518.1, forward strand.
CTTTAGTTTTCTGCTTAGTATTTTAGTGACCATTGTCTATTTGTCTTTTTCCGTTTGGATACTATATTGTCTGTTTTTCTTCGACTTCCAACATCTGATTATCCCTTTGGTATCTTCAAACTTTTGCTACGAGATATACATTAGATAAGTTCTGTTAAACATTTTACGTACGATTCTAATTTTGAATAAGGAGGTAAAAACTTATTATTGGAGATAAAACATTATTTTTTCCCCAAACGTACCTGCTGAGAATGTTATCAGAGATGAAACCAACGATATATTCTTTGGATTCCAATAATCTCCAAAACTAACATTTCGTAGAATCAGAACTATCACTGAAACCATGATAACAAATTCCACAATGTAGAGCAGCAAAGTCACTATGGCAAGTGCTTGAGCTGCTGGTATGAATTCTGGAATATAAAAAAATATTTTGATGCAATGCATTCTACTACTCTTCGCTAATTAACAAAATCAAATATACAATATGAATGTTAATACTATGTTAATACTATGTTAATACTATGTTAATACTATGTTAATACTATGTTAATACTATGTACATTGAACAATAAAAACGCAGATGTCAAAATTTAGTACGCACGACGTGTTTCTGGAATGAATTTTATCAAGTACGCAAAAATGACAAAAATGACAGTGTGTAGCATCAAATTAAAATTAAGACCAGGTAAAATTACGTTCCCTCTCCTCTTTTCTAGGGAAGATAATTGTGTTCCACCTTTCCGTCCGTGTATCGCAAAGGTTTCCACTAGCAATTCATCCTACTTTTTAAATTGGAATTCGTTAATACTTGCACGGTTGTTTAAAAACTATATAGATATTTGCATATCATTACGAAATTTTGATCCAACTTAGTTTGAACGAGCTGTTTGCCCCGTTTAACTTAATAATATATTTCATCAAAAAATATTGTACGCACAATGCATCCTATATTTTAAATGAGAATTTCTTATAGCTTTGTATGCTTGCTTATCACCATATGGAGAATTACGCATTGCTTTGGCATATTGATAGAGCCAGTTTTAAGATCGAATATGCCATAAACATGAAGCAGTCTTTGTACGGGAACTCCTACGTTTTACATGTGCTAGTTTGACATGTGCTTTTTGCAACTACTTACAGAATACACAAAGCTTCTAAAAAGTGAAAAAAAATATGGAGGAGAAATGCTTTGGATAAAAAAAAACCCCTTTAATCTCAGTAAATTCCTATAATAAATGAACATTATTTACAAAGAGGAAATATTTATATATTTATGATTTGTTCTGGACACTATTTCTAAAATCAAAATTACCGCAAAAAGTAGGTATCATTCAAGCGGTTGCTTCGCTTGCTTTTTAATGGCACTACTTATTTGTCTTGAAAATGTCGTGTTTCTTTGAATGACATTTGATTCGTCCGATAGTATTTAATTTAAAATTGTAATACGCATTACGAGTAGCATAACATTTGCTTCAGAAATGTTATTGTGGTCATAAAAAAAATATTATCTACTCTTCACTGGTTGTATCCACGTGTTCATCGTAAATATGTGAATCTATGTTTCCCTGTAACGGAATTCGTGATCTATACGTTCACAATGTTGTCATATATGAGTCCGGATAGTTTACTACTCTACATCAGCATCCGTTGTATCTCATGATTTGTGTGAATGTTGTGTAATTTAAAAGCGTTTGTGTGGGTATCATTGTTAATTAATTACAATTTAATATCTGTTGTATTTGTTTCATCTAAAAATGTTGATTCAACCAAAGGTTTCTCGATAATCAACATAAAGATTAAACCATCGTTTATTAAATAGGTGTTATTTTCAGTCTGACGAACAGGTTCCGTATACAAATTACTTTGATGTTTGGTATTTCATCAAAGTAAACATAACACAAATCTCATTTAATGTTTCACAGTTTTCCGGTTGTTGACTGATTTTGTCTGTTTATATAATTATGAGTTTTAACTTTCCCTTTGTAAGATTGTTCGGAGTTCGGTAATTTTGTTATTACCCTTATTGAAAACATATTAAGGTAAGCGAATGACGTTTTAATTGCTGACCTTCATGTCTGTTTATTCTGCATCACACCCTAAAGCAACGATTATTTCAGTTTATACTACAAACAGTACATATATTGACTATACAAAGATGTACGGATAAATCTTTGCTTTATACATCTACTAGACGTCGTGTGTCTTATATAGAGCAAAGCGCAATAGACATTTGTCGAACAGGGAACATGCGTCAGACACCAATGTAGAGTCGAAGCACAATAGACACTTGTCGGACAGGGAACACGCCTCAAAAACCATTGTAGAGCGAAACGCAATAGACACTTGTCGAACAGGGAATACGCCTCAGACACCAATGTAGAGCGAAGCGCAATAGACATTTATCGAACAGGGAACACGCCTCAGACACCAATGTGGAGCGAAGCACAATAGACACTTGTCGAACAGGGAACACGCCTCAGACACCAATGCAGAACGAAGCGCAATAAACACTTGTCGAACAGGGAACACGCCTTAGACACCAATGTAGAGCGAAGCGCAATAGACACTTGTCAATCAGGGACCACGCTTTATACATCTACTAGACGTCGTGTGGCTTATGTAGAGCAAAGCGCAATAGACACTTGTCGAACAGGTAACACGTTTCACACACCAATGTAGAGCGAATCGCAATAGACACTTGTCGAACAGGGAACACGCCTCAAACACCAAACGGAGAGCGAAGCGCAACAGACACTTGTCGAACAGGTAACACGCTTCAGACACCAATTTAGAGCGAGGCGCAATAGACACTTATCGAACAGGGAACACACCTCAGACACCAATGTAGAGCGATGCGCAATATACACTTGTCGAACAGGGAACACGCCCCAGACACCAATGTAGAGCGAAGCGCAATAGACACTTGTCGAACATGGAACATGCCTCAAACACCAATGTAGAGCGAAGCGCAACAGACACTTATCGAACAGGGAACACGCCTCAGACACCAATGTAGAACGAAGAGCAATAAAGCCTTGTCGAACAGGGAACACGCCTCAGACACCAATGTAGAACGAAGGTCAATAGACACTTGTCGAACAGGGAACACGCCTCAGACACCAATGTAGAGCGAAGGGCAATAGACACTTGTCGAACAGGGAACATGCCTCAAACACCAATGTAGAACGAAGCGCAATATACACTTGTCGAACAGGGAACACGCATCGGACAACAATGTAGAACGAAGGGCAATATACACTTGTCGAACAGGGAACACGCCTCAGACACCAATGTAGAACGAAGAGCAATATACATTTGTCGAACAGGGAACACGCCTCAGACACCAATGTAGAGCGAAGGTCAATAGACACTTGTCGAACAGGGAACACGCCTCAGACACCAAGGTAGAGCGAAGGGCAATAGACACTTGTCGAACAGGGAATACGCCTCAGACACCAATGGAAATTCAAGCTAATAGCAAATGTTTTTGTCTTTTTATGTGTAAATTTCAGAATTTTGTGATTACACAACATTATTGTATAAACGCAATATACGTAAATTGTTGGAAAATATATAATTTACTAGTACAAAATGTACTCGCCTCGAAACAATGAAAAGCTGGCTAGAGGTTCTCTTTTTGTCCTGTTTCTAAAGCTCGTACAAAATAAATTTTATATTTACCGACATTGTCTGTATGTTTTCTATATATTGTTTATTATTCGGAAAATATACAAACACTATATAGTTAACATAATATGCCCCGATTGTCTAAGATCACATTGGCTAAATAAAAGGTCAATAACACATATAGATACTTGTCTCTGTATCTTAACTATCTTAACTATATACGTGTTGATAGTAAAGATATAATAATTTGATAAAGACGGGTGTCTGTGGAATTGCAGCTTACAATAAGGTGAACACATTTGGAACTAATTCTGGAACTATTTTCCAAAGCAAAGTTGCGACGTGCAATATCATCAGTTTAAAATTGAATGTCCTACACGAATTATTGATTCTCAGCCTGTTATCGCTACAAGTAATCTAGTAGATGAAATACTGCTTGCTTGGTGTTAATCAACAATTAATCCACAATGTTTGAAGACATTTAGATGTTATACCAATTGGTAATACCTACCTACTTTGAAATGAGAATGTCATGACCGCTATCACATAGAGCAGAAGAATGGGACTCTTCTAGATCCCAGTTGACCTTATGTTGGGAATTCGTGGTGTTTATTGTGTATTGTGTTTTCGATTTCCGCGTATAAAACAAGGTTCTTGTTGTCATCATACACATTTGGGTTTTTTCTTCAATTTTAAGTTTTGTTGGGTACTATTTTATTTTTCCGGTTTGTACATTTACTAATAACTACGATTTTAACTACTAATGATCAACAACAATAACAGTGGCAGGTGTAAAATTTTAGATTCAGACATTTCTTTATTTTATAGTTTTTTTTATAACTCACGGGTTGAGGACAAAAGGGAATACTTTTCTTACCCAGGAGACTACGTTGATTGATTGATTGATTGGTTGATTGATTGATTGATTGATTGATTGATTGAATACTTATCATCTAGCTAGGGATATTTCAACTACATTCAGAACGAGAACAGTTCAATAATAAATAAAACTATATTGAAATGAGAGTAAGGATGGGTCAACTTTTGACTGTCACTGAAAAAATATGGAGCGCTGGGTAGGTTTTGGTCAATAGATCTATAAATACTCTCAAACCTGCTTTATGTTGTGCTGAATTATGTGTTTGTTGTAATCCAGGTTCTCCGCTGTATCCATTACACGTCCAACCAACAGTTTGTACATAATAACAAACACTCCATAATCCACTCTGCATCCCGTGGTCAACATTTAACCAATTTGGTGTTGAAATTCCAATGAGAAAGCATAGAAATCCAGACAGGTACACTCCTAAAGCAATTCTAGCAGCTACACAGTTACGGTTCAGTGACAGATTTCCAACAGCCATCGTGTAACCAATATTTCGTTCACATGGTATCTACTCTAAGATAAAACAGAACAAACTAGGAAATAGTATACAATGATTAGAACATATTGCGCTGTTGCATCAAATTTATTTTAAGCAATCACCATGTCGTAAGACATATTTAATACAAGACCGGTTTATTGTTCCTCGCTTCATGTTTCGGGGATATGCGACTATGTACTGCATATAGTATAAATATATCAAATTAGAGGATGCAATGAATTAAAGTAGTGGATTCAATTCTTTAAAGTAGTGGATTCAATTCTTTAAAGTAGTGGATTCAACCATTAATATAGTGATTTCAATGTGCATTAATGTACTGGATTCATTATATCAGTGAGAATCAGTTTGGATTTAGAAAAGAATACTCAACTATTGATAACATTTTTGCCCTCCATTTCTTAATTTTTTATAATTGAACTTTTACGCTTGCAACGAGGAAAAAAACATTCTTATGTGCCTTCATAGATATCGCAAAGGCTTTGAGACGCTGTTGTCCTGGACTTTGGCCAACATTACTAAAACATTCAGTCAACAGAGTATTAAACTATTGTAAATATGTACCGCAATGTAAAATCTCGTGTTTTAATGGTGAAGAATATTCAGATTTTTCCCGTGTAATACGACAGGGTGAAAATTTATCCCCTGTCCTTTTTTCATTGTATTTACATGATCTAAAGGATTTTCTTTTTCAGAGTAATAATATAATTGGTTTGAATAGTATATCTGATAGACAGAATATAGATTATTATATATAGCTATTTGTTATTTTATATGCTGACGATACAGTTCTGATGTCAGAATCACAAGAAAACAGTTTCGTTTTCTTTTAGATTCTTTAAAGGAATATTGCAATATACGAAATTTTAAAGTGAATACTATAGGTAAAAGTAAATATGTAGTTTTCTGTAAGGGCAGAATAACTAAAAATATTGTATTTATGTATAGTAACACTGTTCTGCAAATTGTAAACGAATTTATATGCTTTGGTATTTTAATCTCCAGAACAGGAAGTATTTAAAAAAAAAAAGAAGAAAAAAAACTTGTTAACAAGGCAACAAGGGTTATGTATGATATTATCTGGAAAGTTAGATTACATAGCCTATCCATTGAATGCCATCTCGATATATTATTATATGGCTGTGAAATATGGAGAGTGGAAAATAATGACTTTATTGAAAGAGTTAATTTAAAGTTTTGCAAAATTCTATTACATGTAAAAACAAAAATTTAAAAAAAACCAAAAAGTACCCCTGATTGTATGGTATACGGAGAGCTTGGCAGATTTCCTTTAGGCATATACGTTACACCGTCAGAGCATTTCCAAAATCTAATCGGAAAATCGTAGGAAGAAAGGTAAGATCATCGACCCTCCAAAAGAATTATATTATATTTTACATATTGTAGTGTGCTTTGCTAATTTTCAATTATTTTTTTTTAAGTTTTCTAATCAAAACATAAGTACTCTCTAATAGAGAAATAGAAATAAATCAATAAACAGCACATTTATGTCAAGAAAGATTAAGATTTATAAAGTGACTACCTTCAATAGAGCATTATAAATCTACCTGTTGGTTTTTCATGTTAATTCTACTCAAAGAACATAATGATTACGTATATATAGTAAGATAAGTATAACATGTGAGATTTTTTTCTTCCATGCTAATGTGTGTGTCGAATGAAAGGATAACACTGTTTAACAATTTAACGTTTCACGTTTCACTCTTTACCAGATTTAATCTGCTTTTGATAGAACACTGGTGAAAAGTGACGTAAAGATGATTATCGCTGACGATTATTTCAATCAGCACAACAACCCCGTATCAACAAATCCTCAGGTGTTCTCTCGTAACATTCATGCAACAAAATGATAGAATAATAAGCCATGCCCTGCAAGTTCAAGGAAATATATTCATAGTATTATTAATTCATGGTCGAAGTAACGTTGGAGCAACCGATTCACACATGCAAACATGTGCTATGTCTCCTCTAAATTTTTTTCATTTCAAATATTTTATTGATAAATCAATAGGATTGGATAACAGGCTATGCCTATACAAATCCTCTCCAACAACAAGATGGAACCATTTGAACACAATTTACATAAGACATAGAGCAATCTACCCATCATGTATACATGCAATTCATCTTAATTACCAAGCATAAACACATGTATATTAATAGCAGAATAATACAAACAAAACAAAAAAGATTTTTCCCTTTCTTTTCTTTTTTCTTGCTAATAGATATGATATAATATGTATATTAATAGCAGGATCATACAAAATAAAGTTATTTTTTTCCCTTTTTTTCCCCATTTTTAATAGGTATGATATAATTTGGAATAGCTAAATTATGGCTTTACATTTAAGCTATTATTATTTATAATATTAATGATGATGAATTGGCATAGCATGATGGATAGACAACTTACATTTAATCACACAATATATACAACATGTAAACTGAAATTATGATATCAAAATCACTAATTAAGTGAGGTCCACCATATCAATATGAATTAACTCTTTTTCAGTATATATATTTATGATTGAATAAAGGGAATTTGGGAGAGATGGAGGAAGAAGAGACAAATAAGTAAATAAGGGGGGAAATATCTAAACAAAATAGTGATTGTGATTGAGATAAGCAAGTACAAATTGGGTAAAAGGGGGGAGGGGGAAGGGAGACCTGAATAATTGAAAGATTTACAGCTATTAATTAAGCTGAAAAATTTAAAGATTTGGAGCTACATGTATATATAGGAAGACTTTTCAATGTTATATGACCAAATACAAAGAAAAGGAAAATCTATTGAATCATGTGAATCTTCTACTACCAGTAATGAAATGGTGAACAGCATCGAATATCTCAGTATTCTCATCTACAGTAAGGATTGGTGAGCCTTTCAATAATATATCCAAATTTAAAACATCTTGAAACTTTCTTAGAGAATTAAAAAGTTGTATTCTGTGTCTTATGAACAATGGACAAACATACAAATAATGGAAATTATTTTCAATTGCATCTCCTCTAGATTAAAGCCTACGTGACTTTTTACATTTCAATTATTGAAGCTAGATTTTTAATAATTTTGGTTCGTGTTTTCAATGGTGTAAGGAATAATACAGTCGATTTATTGTCATACAATAACGAAGGTGTGATTTCAATTCCCGATGAGTCAGTGACAAACACTATCAGGCTGTTATTTTATACACATTGTGACTTATTTAATAAAAAAAAAATATTATGATTAATTTTTTTAGATATGTATTTTTGAAAAACAACCATAAGCTTCAATTAAATATATATCGATCGAATATATCATGTGCACGTCAGAAAAACAATCATAAGCTTCAATTAAATATATAGTGATCGAATATATCATGTCCACGTCAGAAAAACAACCATAAACTTCAATTAAATATATAGCGATCGAATATATCATGTCCACGTCAGAAAAGCTAGAAGATACCAAAAGGTGAATCGAATAAGAACAGACAATGCAATAGGAAAAAGACAGAGGACAAAGGAACAAACACCGATAAGTAAAACACTACACAGAAAGCTAACAATAACCCCAATAAAAGCCAGGGGAAATCTCACGTACCCCGGAAGGGAAAGAGTTCCTGTTCTATACCTGACATCCGTCGTGTTACTATTGTTACAAACCCGGTGTCATATTTTAATTTTTACATATCCAGCTGATCGTCAAGAGCACCATATTTGACCTTAATAGACTAATAAAAAATTGTGTGAACTTTCTTATACTGATACATTGTGTTAATTAAAAAACAAAAAAGCAGAAATAGGTAAAAGAGAGGGATATTGATTTTCTGTTTGTATATATATATATATTGTTGACCTTCATACAGAGCACCAGCACGCTTTCCAGTGATTTTGATTTTGTGTAAATCGTCTGCTATTTTTGGGGTCTTGTACTTAGGTCATAAAGGGAAAACTCATATGCGATTGTTATGAACTTTGCAAATGAATGGTCGGATATAAGCGACGGGTCATGAATTGATTGTTGGACAATCAACCGTCTATTTTCCACGGGAATGTCAGATAAAACACCTTATCGATCGATAATGCGCGTATGTGCAATACGGACAAAAAAACCACTATCACATTCACATTTCTTAAAGCGTGTTTGATTGTAGACGTCATATAATTTTTCGATTAGAATCGTGTTATTGCTATATTAAACTCGACTACAGTCGCAACATGTTCACATGTCACAGTTGGGTTTTATCAAAGAAAAGTGGAAGGACAATTGCAAATTAATGGTACCTTACTCTGTAATTGATCCCCAAATACAGCGTGTGTAAGCAACGAAGCTTTTGGTGACTTTTCGCAATCAGACAAGGCTCCACAGAGGTCCTGCTAGCAAGCTCGTAGGCTGTCGTGCTTGAAAATATATCATTGCTATATTAGCTTATCTTAGTTTTAGAGTTGCCCTTTGTTTGCAAAATAAGTCTTAGTGTAATTAGCAAACCAAGGCCAAGCAATGGTCGATAAAACAGCGCACAGCAAAGTAAAGATTGAGTAACACGAACCCAACTAAAAAACGGGTAAGAACTAAGATGCTCAACATTTGGAAAGTATTAGACTCTACAATACTGTACTTCAGTGCTTTGATTTTTAATTTGTTTGTAACAGTATGCTATTATATTACACACGAATTATGCTGAAGTAATGTTTATATCTTATTTATATTAATATGTTTGATTTCATATAATCAGATATTTTTTTCATAATACTTCATTTGTTTTTCCAATCTTTTGATTTTTAGAGTGTACCGGATGGAGGTTATTCTAGAAACACGTGGTGTACATTAAATTAGATATCTTTATCTTTTTCATTATACCATTTTTATCGTTTTTATTTCAAATAAATAAAACAATGCGTATTGCTTGACATTTCTCTCTTTGCTTTAAATGAAATGTCTATAATGAATTAATTCACAACCTACTCGTTTAGTTAAAGACAATTAATTGTTTGTTACTAATAAATACAACAATCAGTTAACCGAGTTTTATTAAATGAATGCAAGATTAAACGTTCTGTAGTATCGAGCGTTAAAATAGCATTCCAACAAAAATATCGTCCACATCAACACGACAAAGATCAATAGAGTTTTCAAGTGGAGGGAATAATTGTGAAAATAATTACAGCCAAGCCAAGTGTGTGTCGACAATAAAAGCCATGATCTTTATTTCTACCTTATAGTGGTTTACATGTATGGTATTAAGACATGTCTTTTGACACTGACAGTTAAATTTCTACAATAAACAAAACGATGACATGCAAATGGATGTAAAAAGATTATATACCTGGATATCTTCTATTTTTCTTCAGAAAGGAAATCAATCTCCTACAAATTGTCTCTGTATCGATCGATCTGTGTCAAGAACGACAACCATGCACAACTTTAGCCTAGTACAAGGGATTAGTGTTGTGTGTGTGTAACATATTTTTATATTATTGGAAAAAAAATCATTTTTTATTATATCATTGTATAATAGAATTATAATTAACAGTAGTATGTGGTCCTATGGTATCGGGGGTGTTAACAAAACAATGGTGGCGAAATATGGTTGAAATATTAAGTGAATGCATAATACCATAGACCACGCTATGTAGAATTGGACCGGACTGTATATATGTTAAAGAAAAAAAACAAAACAAAAACGTGTTTGACACCAAATTTAGGGCAATCAATATTCAATTCAAATTAATAATTCTTATAAAAAAAAAAAACAACAACAACAAAAAACCGGAGATATCAAATTTAGTGCGCACGGCGCGTTTCTGGAATAACCTTCATCAAATACGCGCAATATCGAAATATTGTAAAGTCAAATAACCTAAAAGTGTTTGGAGGCAATACCACTAAAGTGTCTAAACATGATAGTCAATATCGTCCATGGTCACATATACCTTAGTTACTTCAATGTAACACTCTATAATCGTCCATGGTCACCTATACCTTAGTTACTTCAATGTAACACTCTATAATCGTCCATGGTCACATATACCTTAGTTACTTCAATGTAGCACTCTATAATCGTCCATGGTCACCTATGCCTTAGTTATTTCAATGTAACACTCTATAATCCTCCATGGTCACCTATACCTTAGTTATTTCAATGTAACACTCTATAATCGTCCATGGTCACCTATGCCTTAGTTACTTCAATGTAACACTATATAATCGTCCATGGTCACATATACCTTAGTTACTTCATTGTAACACTCTATAATCCTCCATGGTCACCTATACCTTAGTTACTTCAATGTAACACTCTATAATCGTCCATGGTCACCTATGCCTTAGTTATTTCAATGTAACACTCTATAATCGTCCATGGTCACATATACCTTAGTTATTTCAATGTAACACTCTATAATCCTCCATGGTCACCTATACCTTAGTTATTTCAATGTAACACTCTATAATCGTCCATGGTCACCTATGCCTTAGTTACTTCAATGTAACACTCTATAATCGTCCATGGTCACCTATACCTTAGTTACTTCAATGTAGCACTCTATAATCGTCCATGGTCACCTATACCTTAGTTACTTCAATGTAACACTATATAATCGTCCATGGTCACCTATGCCTTAGTTACTTCAATGTAGCACTATATAATCGTCCATGGTCACCTATGCCTTAGTTACTTCAATGTAGCACTCTATAATCGTCCATGGTCACCTATGCCTTAGTTACTTCAATGTAGCACTCTATAATCGTCCATGGTCACCTATGCCTTAGTTACTTCAATGTAGCACTCTATAATCGTCCATGGTCACCTATGCCTTAGTTACTTCAATGTAGCACTCTATAATCGTCCATGGTCACCTATGCCTTAGTTATTTCAATGTAACACTCTATAATCCTCCATGGTCACCTATGCCTTAGTTACTTCAATGTAACACTCTATAATCGTCCATGGTCACCTATGCCTTAGTTACTTCAATGTAGCACTCTATAATCGTCCATGGTCACCTATGCCTTAGTTATTTCAATGTAACACTCTATAATCGTCCATGGTCACCTATACCTTAGTTATTTCATTGTAACACTCTATTATCGTCCATGGTCACCTATGCCTTAGTTACTTCAATGTAACACTATATAATCGTCCATGGTCACCTATGCCTTAGTTACTTCAATGTAACACTATATAATCGTCCATGGTCACCTATGCCTTAGTTACTTCAATGTAACAGTCTATAATCGTCCATGGTCACCTATGCCTTAGTTATTTCAATGTAACACTCTATAATCGTCCATGGTCACCTATACCTTAGTTACTTCAATGTAACACTCTATAATCCTCCATGGTCACCTATACCTTAGTTACTTCAATGTAACACTCTATAATCGTCCATGGTCACCTATGCCTTAGTTACTTCAATGTAACACTCTATAATCGTCCATGGTCACCTATACCTTAGTTACTTCAATGTAACACTATATAATCGTCCATGGTCACCTATACCTTAGTTACTTCAATGTAACACTCTATAATCGTCCATGGTCACCTATACCTTAGTTACTTCATTGTAACACTCTATAATCGTCCATGGTCACCTATGCCTTAGTTACTTCAATGTAACACTATATAATCGTCCATGGTCACCTATACCTTAGTTACTTCAATGTAACACTCTATAATCGTCCATGGTCACCTATACCTTAGTTACTTCAATGTAACACTCTATAATCGTCCATGGTCACCTATACCTTAGTTACTTCAATGTAACACTCTATAATCGTCCATGGTCACCTATACCTTAGTTACTTCAATGTAACACTCTATAATCGCCCATAGTCACCTATGCCTTAGTTACTTCAATGTAACACTCTATAATCGCCCATAGTCACCTATGCCTTAGTTACTTCAATGTAACACTCTATAATCGTCCATGGTCACCTATACCTTAGTTACTTCAATGTAACACTCTATAATCGTCCATGGTCACCTATACCTTAGTTACTTCAATGTAACACTCTATAATCGTCCATGGTCACATATACCTTAGTTACTTCAATGTAACACTCTATAATCGTCCATGGTCACCTATACCTTAGTTACTTCAATGTAACACTCTATAATCGTCCATGGTCACCTATACCTTAGTTACTTCAATGTAACACTCTATAATCGTCCATGGTCACCTATACCTTAGTTACTTCAATGTAACACTCTATAATCGTCCATGGTCACCTATGCCTTAGTTACTTCAATGTAACACTCTATAATCGTCCATGGTCACCTATGCCTTAGTTACTTCAATGTAACACTCTATAATCGTCCATGGTCACCTATGCCTTAGTTACTTCAATGTAACACTATATAATCGTCCATGGTCACCTATACCTTAGTTACTTCAATGTAACACTCTATAATCGTCCATGGTCACCTATGCCTTAGTTACTTCAATGTAACACTCTATTATCGTCCATGGTCACCTATACCTTAGTTACTTCAATGTAACACTCTATAATCGTCCAAGGTCACCTATGCCTTAGTTATTTCATTTTAACACTCTATAATCGTCCATGGTCACCTATGCCTTAGTTACTTCAATGTAACACTCTATAATCGTCCATGGTCACCTATACCTTAGTTATTTCAATGTAACACTCTATAATCGTCCATGGTCACCTATGCCTTAGTTATTTCAATGTAACACTATATAATCGTCCATGGTCACCTATACCTTAGTTACTTCAATGTAGCACTCTATAATCGTCCATGGTCACCTATACCTTAGTTACTTCAATGTAGCACTCTATAATCGTCCATGGTCACATATACCTTAGTTACTTCAATGTAACACTCTATAATCCTCCATGGTCACCTATACCTTAGTTACTTCAATGTAGCACTCTATAATCGTCCATGGTCACCTATGCCTTAGTTACTTCAATGTAGCACTCTATAATCGTCCATGGTCACCTATGCCTTAGTTACTTCAATGTAGCACTCTATAATCGTCCATGGTCACCTATGCCTTAGTTACTTCAATGTAGCACTCTATAATCGTCCATGGTCACCTATGCCTTAGTTACTTCAATGTAGCACTCTATAATCGTCCATGGTCACCTATGCCTTAGTTATTTCAATGTAACACTCTATAATCCTCCATGGTCACCTATGCCTTAGTTACTTCAATGTAACACTCTATAATCGTCCATGGTCACCTATGCCTTAGTTACTTCAATGTAGCACTCTATAATCGTCCATGGTCACCTATGCCTTAGTTATTTCAATGTAACACTCTATAATCGTCCATGGTCACCTATACCTTAGTTATTTCATTGTAACACTCTATTATCGTCCATGGTCACCTATACCTTAGTTACTTCAATGTAGCACTCTATAATCGTCCATGGTCACCTATGCCTTAGTTACTTCAATGTAACACTCTATAATCGTCCATGGTCACCTATGCCTTAGTTACTTCAATGTAACACTATATAATCGTCCATGGTCACCTATGCCTTAGTTACTTCAATGTAACACTATATAATCGTCCATGGTCACCTATACCTTAGTTACTTCAATGTAACACTCTATAATCGTCCATGGTCACCTATACCTTAGTTACTTCATTGTAACACTCTATAATCGTCCATGGTCACCTATACCTTAGTTATTTCAATGTAACACTCTATAATCGTCCATGGTCACCTATACCTTAGTTACTTCAATGTAACACTCTATAATCGTCCATGGTCACCTATACCTTAGTTACTTCAATGTAACACTCTATAATCGTCCATGGTCACCTATACCTTAGTTACTTCAATGTAACACTCTATAATCGTCCATGGTCACCTATACCTTAGTTACTTCAATGTAACACTATATAATCGTCCATGGTCACCTATACCTTAGTTATTTCAATGTAACACTCTATAATCGTCCATAGTCACCTATGCCTTAGTTATTTCATTGTAACAGTCTATAATCGTCCATGGTCACCTATACCTTAGTTACTTCAATGTAACACTCTATAATCGTCCATGGTCACCTATGCCTTAGTTACTTCATTGTAACACTCTATAATCGTCCATGGTCACCTATACCTTAGTTATTTCATTGTAACACTCTATTATCGTCCATGGTCACCTATGCCTTAGTTACTTCAATGTAACACTATATAATCGTCCATGGTCACCTATGCCTTAGTTACTTCAATGTAACACTCTATAATCGTCCATGGTCACCTATGCCTTAGTTACTTCAATGTAGCACTCTATAATCGTCCATGGTCACCTATGCCTTAGTTATTTCAATGTAACACTCTATAATCGTCCATGGTCACCTATACCTTAGTTATTTCATTGTAACACTCTATTATCGTCCATGGTCACCTATGCCTTAGTTACTTCAATGTAACACTCTATAATCGTCCATGGTCACCTATACCTTAGTTACTTCAATGTAACACTCTATAATCGTCCATGGTCACATATACCTTAGTTACTTCAATGTAACACTCTATAATCGTCCATGGTCACCTATACCTTAGTTACTTCAATGTAACACTCTATAATCGTCCATGGTCACCTATACCTTAGTTACTTCAATGTAACACTCTATAATCGTCCATGGTCACCTATACCTTAGTTACTTCAATGTAACACTCTATAATCGTCCATGGTCACCTATACCTTAGTTACTTCAATGTAACACTATATAATCGTCCATGGTCACCTATACCTTAGTTACTTCAATGTAACACTCTATAATCGTCCATGGTCACCTATACCTTAGTTATTTCATTGTAACACTCTATTATCGTCCATGGTCACCTATGCCTTAGTTACTTCAATGTAACACTATATAATCGTCCATGGTCACCTATGCCTTAGTTACTTCAATGTAACACTCTATAATCGTCCATGGTCACCTATGCCTTAGTTACTTCAATGTAGCACTCTATAATCGTCCATGGTCACCTATGCCTTAGTTATTTCAATGTAACACTCTATAATCGTCCATGGTCACCTATACCTTAGTTATTTCATTGTAACACTCTATTATCGTCCATGGTCACCTATGCCTTAGTTACTTCAATGTAACACTATATAATCGTCCATGGTCACCTATGCCTTAGTTACTTCAATGTAACACTCTATAATCGTCCATGGTCACCTATGCCTTAGTTACTTCAATGTAGCACTCTATAATCGTCCATGGTCACCTATGCCTTAGTTATTTCAATGTAACACTCTATAATCGTCCATGGTCACCTATACCTTAGTTATTTCATTGTAGCACTCTATAATCGTCCATGGTCACCTATACCTTAGTTACTTCAATGTAACACTCTATAATCGTCCATGGTCACCTATGCCTTAGTTATTTCAATGTAACACTCTATAATCGTCCATGGTCACCTATACCTTAGTTATTTCATTGTAACACTCTATTATCGTCCATGGTCACCTATGCCTTAGTTACTTCATTGTAACAGTCTATAATCGTCCATGGTCACATATACCTTAGTTACTTCAATGTAACACTCTATTATCGTCCATGGTCACCTATACCTTAGTTACTTCAATGTAACACTCTATAATCGTCCATGGTCACCTATACCTTAGTTACTTCAATGTAACACTCTATAATCGTCCATGGTCACATATACCTTAGTTACTTCAATGTAACACTCTATAATCGTCCATGGTCACCTATACCTTAGTTACTTCAATGTAACACTCTATAATCGTCCATGGTCACCTATGCCTTAGTTACTTCAATGTAACACTCTATAATCGTCCATGGTCACCTATACCTTAGTTATTTCATTGTAACACTCTATTATCGTCCATGGTCACCTATGCCTTAGTTACTTCAATGTAACACTCTATAATCGTCCATGGTCACCTATACCTTAGTTATTTCATTGTAACACTCTATTATCGTCCATGGTCACCTATGCCTTAGTTACTTCAATGTAACACTCTATAATCGTCCATGG
Organism: Bathymodiolus septemdierum; assembly: GCA_963383655.1. Taxonomy (NCBI): domain Eukaryota; kingdom Metazoa; phylum Mollusca; class Bivalvia; order Mytilida; family Modiolidae; genus Bathymodiolus; species Bathymodiolus septemdierum. Next base: position 95,728,360 of record OY726518.1, read on the forward strand.
TCACCTATGCCTTAGTTACTTCAATGTAACACTCTATAATCGTCCATGGTCACCTATGCCTTAGTTACTTCAATGTAGCACTCTATAATCGTCCATGGTCACCTATGCCTTAGTTACTTCAATGTAACACTCTATAATCGTCCATGGTCACCTATACCTTAGTTACTTCAATGTAGCACTCTATAATCGTCCATGGTCACCTATGCCTTAGTTATTTCAATGTAACACTCTATAATCGTCCATGGTCACCTATACCTTAGTTATTTCATTGTAGCACTCTATAATCGTCCATGGTCACCTATACCTTAGTTACTTCAATGTAACACTCTATAATCGTCCATGGTCACCTATACCTTAGTTACTTCAATGTAGCACTCTATAATCGTCCATGGTCACCTATGCCTTAGTTACTTCAATGTAACACTCTATAATCGTCCATGGTCACCTATACCTTAGTTACTTCAATGTAGCACTCTATAATCGTCCATGGTCACCTATGCCTTAGTTATTTCAATGTAACACTATATAATCGTCCATGGTCACCTATACCTTAGTTATTTCATTGTAACAGTCTATAATCGTCCATGGTCACATATACCTTAGTTACTTCAATGTAACACTCTATAATCGTCCATGGTCACATATACCTTAGTTACTTCAATGTAACACTCTATTATCGTCCATGGTCACCTATGCCTTAGTTACTTCAATGTAACACTATATAATCGTCCATGGTCACCTATGCCTTAGTTACTTCAATGTAACACTCTATAATCGTCCATGGTCACCTATGCCTTAGTTACTTCAATGTAACACTCTATAATCGTCCATGGTCACCTATGCCTTAGTTATTTCAATGTAACACTCTATAATCGTCCATGGTCACCTATGCCTTAGTTACTTCAATGTAACACTCTATAATCGTCCATGGTCACATATACCTTAGTTACTTCAATGTAACACTCTATAATCGTCCATGGTCACCTATACCTTAGTTACTTCAATGTAGCACTCTATAATCGTCCATGGTCACCTATGCCTTAGTTACTTCAATGTAACACTCTATAATCGTCCATGGTCACCTATGCCTTAGTTACTTCAATGTAACACTATATAATCGTCCATGGTCACCTATGCCTTAGTTACTTCAATGTAACACTATATAATCGTCCATGGTCACCTATGCCTTAGTTACTTCAATGTAACACTCTATAATCGTCCATGGTCACCTATGCCTTAGTTACTTCAATGTAACACTCTATAATCGTCCATGGTCACCTATACCTTAGTTATTTCAATGTAACAGTCTATAATTTAATATTCGAGTCTAACAATGAAGACCCAACACAAAGAATCACATTATTCATGTATGATATAGTCGTCATATGACTTATGTTTTATGTTTTATATACTAGTATACATTTAAATTGAACATAGAAACGCCTTTCAATTTCATTGATGTTTAATGCATTAATAAAATAGATTAAAAGCATCGTGGAATATTTTACGAGCAAGTGATATTATAATTTTAATTTTTAAATTTAGTTGTTTTATATAATTTAGATTTTTACATAATTTAATTGAACACCACATGTATCTGTTTTTGTTATTGTATTTTTTTTATTTGACTGTTTAGCCAAAATATAATATACACCACATTCAAATTATTAGCGATAAAATGAAAAACAAAACATAGCACACTGTCGGAACAATTCCAAAACCCAATACCAAAATCGTAGAAAGAGGCAAAATCGATACCATTAACACACAAATACATGTCCACTCATGATTTTATTTTTTCACTCTCGTTAGGTATCATATTTATTATAGTGACAGTCATAGGTTAGAAAGGAATTTTGAATCATTTCCTCTTTGTTCCAATACAAAATGTCATCTAAGTGAGATATATACTTGCTATGGTTAGTCAAAGGTCTGTTACACGGTTGGTCAAACTCAAAATATGAAATATCAAATATATTTAATTTAATATTATGAAAAGAACGTTTAAACAGGTCAACAATTTTGCCAATATCAACAAAGCGAACAATCACCTTTCACCTCAAATAATAAAACATAAGTGTTTTTACATATGATGTAGAGATCTCGAGTATATTGTTGTAGAAATATTAATTAAAACAAATAAGAAAAACCATTCGCTTCATTCAATGATTAAGAATCTTTGTAAGTAACACTACAGAAAACATAAAAAAAACCATCATAACCAAACAATACAGAGTTCATGGTTTGTCTGACAAATCAACGAAAGAGAACACAAGAAGACTGCAAAGTACCAAAACTTTTGTTAATTGAAAGTACCATATCACATTTACATGGTTTTGATGACAAAAACCTCTACTGAAATGTACATCTAGATAATTCAATCCCTTCATGTATGCTACATCACAGATACACTTTAGCACACCATCTATAATAGCCACGTATAATAAACACCCGTTGAAACAGCTAGGCCTTTAACATCAACCAGATAGACCTTGAAGATCGAACAGCTAATCCTTGAACATCAACCAACTAGGCATTGAACATCAACTATATAGACCTTGAAGATCGGATATGTTTTGTTATATAATTTGGGTTTGTTGTGTTGGCTTACGGTATCCGCGTTATCTACAACCGTGCATTCGTGACAGTACATTTATATCATTTACTCACGTGTATTTTACATCCCAAAATGGGCAAATATTTTGTTACATTTCGATTAAAGTTTTACACGTATTGAAGTAGAATTTCTAGGTGCTTTTCTGTGAAATTTTAAGATTTGATTTCCAAATAATTTTGCAAAAACACAGAGAAAAACTTAATCTATTTCGAAAATAAACTAAAAAATAATGTCAGTTATTACATTTAAATTCACAATTAGTAAGAAAAGATATGGATGTAAATGAACATTAGAGATTATTCAACATTGCACTGACGTTATGCACGATAATGCGTCTTATACGGTAATGTCAGATTTCGACGTTTTAGGACGAAAATTCGGGTATCAAAAGCAACGTCGTCTGAAGGTGTTTTATTCATTTCAAGATATATTAATTAATTTGCTTGCCTGTCTCTATTTAAGATATAAATTCAAGTAGAAGATTAACGTTTTTATTGCTGCTTTGCATGTCACATTCGCAGTAGGGTCTTCAACAATGAGCAAATCTCATACCCTAAAATGAGTGTGAACGGCCCTTAGACTACAATGGACCGATACTCTTTATTTCTGCCAATGAACGTAACATCTGGGCATATTTGTCGTTTTGTTGTGGGGCTATTAACAAGAAAACAAAACATGAGTGAAGCAATCTTACAAATACCGTCATCATTGTGGCCGATATCACATGACGAGGTTACACAGACAAAAAAAATTCCACAAAGCTCCCATTAGGTAAAACGTAAGAAACCTAGATAGTTTAACATAGTATGAAGTGGGCTGACTAATTGGGTGAACTGTATACATGTTTTAGAAAATAACATCTAAAAATAGAAAGCTAAAGGAGCGTAAATATTAAATACTCTATCACACACAACTGTATAACTAATACTAGTAGTATATACCTTAAATACTTGGAAATGTTTGACCAATTCCGCACTGCACGAACAAAACCTCTGACAATCAATAAGTAACAAAATATATGAATGTATATGAAAATGATAGACTATTTAGCATTACTCTTAAATTCAAGTAAAGGAACAGCATATTGCACAGTCACAGTTAAACGTTTACTGTTTTCGTTAAAGAGTAGAAGTGTGGTGTGATATGGTTCAGACAAGTTTGTGTTGTGGTATGGCTCAGACAAGTTTGTGTTGTGATATGGTTAAGACAAGTTTGTGTTGTGATATGGCTAAGACAAGTTTGTGATGTGATATGGTAAAGACAAGTTTGTGTTGTGATATGGTTAAGACAAGTTTGTGTTGTGATATGGTTCAGACAAGTTTGTGTTGTGATATGGTTAAGACAAGTTTGTGTTGTGATATGGTTCAGACAAGTTTGTGTTGTGATATGGTTAAGACAAGTTTGTGTTGTGATATGGTTCAGACAAGTTTGTGTTGTGATAAGGTTCAGACAAGTTTGTGTTGTGATATGGTTCAGACAAGTTTGTATTGTGATATGGTTAAGACAAGTTTGTGTTGTGATATGGTTAAGACAAGTTTGTGTTGTTATATGGTTCAGACAAGTTTGTGTTGTGATATGGTTAAGACAAGTTTGTGTTGTGATATGGTTCAGACAAGTTTGTGTTGTGATATGGTTCAGACAAGTTTGTGTTGTGATATGGCTAAGACAAGTTTGTGTTGTGATATGGTTCAGACAAGTTTGTGTTGTGATATGGTTCAGACAAGTTTGTGTTGTGATATGGTTCAGACAAGTTTGTGTTGTGATATGGTTCAGACAAGTTTGTGTTGTGATATGGTTCAGACAAGTTTGGGTTGTGATATGGTTAAGACAAGTTTGTGTTGTGATATGGTTCAGACAAGTTTGTGTTGTGATATGGTTCAGACAAGTTTGTGTTGTGATATGGTTCAGACAAGTTTGTGTTGTGATATGGTTCAGACAAGTTTGTGTTGTGATATGGTTCAGACAAGTTTGTGTTGTGATATGGTTCAGACAAGTTTGTGCTGTGATATGGTTCAGACAAGTTTGTGTTGTGATATGGTTAAGACAAGTTTGTGTTGTGATATGGTTCAGACAAGTTTGTGTTGTGATATGGTTTAGACAAGTTTGTGTTGTGATATGGTTCAGACAAGTTTGGGTTGTGATATGGTTAAGACAAGTTTGTGTTGTGATATGGTTCAGACAAGTTTGTGTTGTGATATGGTTCAGACAAGTTTGTGTTGTGATATGGTTAAGAAAAGTTTGTGTTGTGATATGGTTCAGATAAGTTTGTGTTGTGATATGGTTAAGACAAGTTTGTGTTGTGATATGGTTCAGACAAGTTTGTGTTGTCATATGGTTCAGACAAGTTTGTGTTGTGATATGGTTAAGACAAGTTTGTGTTGTGATATGGTTAAGACAAGTTTGTGCTGTGATATGTTTCAGACAAGTTTGTGTTGTGATATGGTTAAGACAAGTTTGGGTTGTGATATGGTTCAGACAAGTTTGTGTTGTGATATGGCTAAGACAAATTTGTGTTGTGATATGGATCAGACAAGTTTGTGTTGTGATATGGTTCAGACAAGTTTGTGTTGTGATATGGTTCAGACAAGTTTGTGTTGTGATATGGCTAAGACAAGTTTGTGTTGTGATATGGTTCAGACAAGTTTGTGTTGTGATGTGGTTAAGACAGGTTTGTGTTGTGATATGGCTAAGACAAGTTTGTGTTGTGATATGGTTAAGACAAGTTTGTGTTGTGATATGGTTAAGACAAGTTTGTGTTGTGATGTGGTTAAGACAGGTTTGTGTTGTGATATGGTTCAGACAAGTTTGTGTTGTGATATCGTTCAGACAAGTTTGTGTTGTGATATGGTTCAGACAAGTTTGTGTTGTGATATGGTTCAGACAAGTTTGTGTTGTGATATGGTTCCGACAAGTTTGTGTTGTGATATGGTTGACAAGTTTGTGTTGTGATATGGTTCAGACAAGTTTGTGTTGTGATATGGTTAAGACAAGTTTGTGTTGTGATATGGTTTAGACAAGTTTGTGTTGTGATATGGTTCAGACAAGTTTGTGTTGTGATATGGTTCAGACAAGTTTGTGTTGTGATATGGTTAAGACAAGTTTGTGTTGTGATATGGTTCAGACAAGTTTGTGTTGTGATATGATTCAGACAAGTTTGTGTTGTGATATGGTTCAGACAAGTTTGTGTTGTGATATGGTTCAGACAAGTTTGTGTTGTGATATGGCTAAGACAAGTTTGTGTTGTGATATGGCTAAGACAAGTTTGTGTTGTGATATGGTTCAGACAAGTTTGTGTTGTGATGTGGTTAAGACAGGTTTGTGTTGTGATATTGCTAAGACAAGTTTGTGTTGTGATATGGTTAAGACAAGTTTGTGTTGTGATATGGTTAAGACAAGTTTGTGTTGTGATGTGGTTAAGACAGGTTTGTGTTGTGATATGGTTCAGACAAGTTTGTGCTGTGATATGGTGCAGACAAGTTTGTGTTGTGATATGGTTCAGACAAGTTTGTGTTGTGATATGGTTCAGACAAGTTTGTGTTGTGATATGGTTCAGACAAGTTTGTGTTGTGATATGGTTCAGACAAGTTTGTGTTGTGATATGGTTCAGACAAGTTTGTGTTGTGATATGGTTCAGACAAGTTTGTGTTGTGATATGGTTAAGACAAGTTTGTGTTGTGATATGGTTCAGACAAGTTTGAAGCTACTAAAGGGAGGAATTAGAAGCCGTCTATTGAAGAAAGAGAGGCAACACAATGGACAAAGAAAAATGACATAAGAACAAACAATGTTATGCAAAACAGTTCATATAGCACTAAAGATTGAGCAACTCGAACCGCACAAAAAAACCGGGATTTAACTTTGCTTGGAATTGAATAATAGTGGTTTGTGGAGAAGCGTTGTTTGCTGTGAAAAAAAAATACAATATTAATGTACCATTTTTATTAAAAGAGAAAATTCAAGATACGTGAACATGAAGCATTTCTATCTAAGCAAGATATATTTTAAGGAATCGTGATTTCATTGTCGTTGTTTATCTAAAAGTCACCATTGTGTTCAAATTGTAAAACTGTATAAATATGACGCTTATAATTTGAGCACAGACCCATGTACAGTCAAGCATGTATTTAGAGGTGACATTTGGAACAAGGAAAATGGTCTTTTAAGACAAATTACCTCTTAAAAGAGGTTCAATATAACAGGACAAAAAAGATGACTTATCACTATTTGAAATGACTGCTTGATAGAGGTTACCACATGGGAAGGTTTGACTGTAAATGTTTCACCAATTCCATTTTATACAGAAAACTATCATCAGTATATTTTCGTAGATTATATAAATATAATAGTGTAATTCAATGAACGATTATGCAATAATAAACAGCTCATTTGATAACTTATAACTTTGTTTAGCCAGGATTTTAAATAATTGATTTATACGTAGAAACAAAGAGGAATATCATGACCAACACCAATAACAGGATAATTATCTCCCTTGGGGGCATTGCAAGAGGACGTAAATGTACTGACAAACTCTCATGTGATTAACTAATTTGTCATATCAGAATGTAAATACATGCAAATAAGATATTTATTCTATTATTCCAGTAAATAAACAATTTACACGTGTCCAACCTGTCGACCAATATGCCTGTCTTGTATAATTGTAGCACGTTAAAAGGACAATGTTAACGTATTGTAATTGTTTAGGTGCCTAAGGATTGGCTACAGATCAAATTGTCTAATGTTTAGCATGCTTTATTCTATTTCACATATAATATCTGCTAAATGTCATGATATCTAGGTTGCGGAATCATATCATACGAGGACTGCTATATAGTTGTGTTATAGGAAATAGTCACGTTGACCTGGGACATGTGAAGGTGGTTATGCATTCGATTATGTTAGACAGGTTGTGTTAGGTGTTTTTGTGTCATTTACCAATTCTTGGAAAATAATGTGTTAAGTCTGTGTTGTTATTGCTCAATTTTATTTTAATTATTATAATCACCATCCGTTAGTATTTTTTGACACTTTGTTTTGAAACCACCAACCCATTTGAAAACAAATGTTAATGAATATTCGAGAGAAGAGTGTTGTCACAACAGCGAAACTAATGACCTTCTGGGAAGTAAAAAGTGTGACGACACCAAAGGAAACCCAAGACTGTTTTATTATTAGACAGACGTTCACAATACCACACTTAGGTTTTTATTGTTTTATTGGACAGACGTTCACAATACCACACTTATGTTTTTATTGTTAATAAGCAAATTCACAGAAGAAATGGAAGCTGCTAATATCTCTTGAAAAAGATAAATACATGAATAAAATATTAGAAGGCTTATACCAGATTTGACTATATGAGTAAACACGACGGCTGTGTCTTATAAGAAACAGGAACTACTTATCTTTTGCGAGCATCTGGGTTCATCTCCCCCTTTTCTTTTATTTTTGGTGGGGTTCGTCTTGCTCATCTTTTTATGTTACTGTACAGTGTGTTTTTGTTTTGTTTTTCTTCGTTCTGTGTCTTGTGTCCAATGTTGCTTCTATCTCTTAATGTACATTCTTAGTTGTCTTTTCTATAGCGGTTGTTTTTCTCTCTTTTTATGGAAATGGAAGCCAAGGAAGGGAGAGAAATTAAGACTGCTTATACTGTAACATTATCATGAACATTATCGTCGTGGGCACTAAATTGGATATCTACGTTTTATACATCTGAAGAAATTCCTTGCATTAGTTAACATCTTGAAATTGATTTGATATGTGTTAATTACAACAGTATTAAAAAAACTACATCCATGTGGTGTAAAAATAAACAAAGTAGAAGCGCCCCCAGATACTTTATCTTCAAGGGAAAACTGTAATATTAATCTGTATGATTTAACATGTAACATATAATTAGTAATTATACACATAATAATGCAATTATTTCTTACAATTAAAGCATTATAGCCAAAACCATGTTGTATATGTTTTTGTTGATATAGTTAAGGAACCCCCAGATACTTTATCTTCAAGGGAAACCTGTAATATTAATATGTATGATTTTTAACATGTAACATATAATTAGTAATTATACACATAATAATGCAATTATTCCTTACAATTAAAACATTATAGCCAAAACCACGTTGTATATGTTTTTGTTGATATAGTTAAGGAATATCAAGTTGCAAAATATACATGATTTTGCAACACTTTTGTTAATTATTATTCAGAGATTTGTAAACAAATTGATTTTATAACTTCAAAGGCATATTTAAATATCTTTCCTTTTCTGTGTTGTGCTTTGTAGATTATTGTTTGTCCTTTTTGTATTTTGGTCACTGTATTGTCTGTATTTATTCGATTTGCGGCTTCTGATTACACCTTTGGTATCTTCAAATTATTCTTAAAGTATTCTATTACCCAATGTAATTTACATACTGCTGTATTTGATGATGTAAAGGATCAGCTGCTGAAAATGAAATAACTGAACTACGCAATGCATACATATCAGGTTTTTTGGATTGGTTTTATATTGAAATGTATTTGATAGCAATCTAACTTGTTTCATATTATTTACATTACGATTTCCGCATGGGAACGATGTTCTGTTCGTCTTTGCCTTCGGTTGTTTGTGGGGGGGGGGGGGGGGGATCGGGTCTTGTTTACGTTATTTGTGTTTGCTTGTGTATGATGGTGTCCGACACGTATTGTGTTGTGTGTGTATTTATATTTTTTTTGCTTATCTTCATATTGTGTCTTGTGTGTCCAATGTTGCCAGTTTCTTTGAATTTACCAATCTATATTGCCTCTGCGGTTTCTCTAACGTTTATTCATAGCAAACAATAATAGCAATCGTCTCAAGCAAGTGACAATTGTTCGATGTATGTTTGGATCCCGATAATACCAGCATGTATTAAATAATTTATATACATGTATAACAGTGTTAGAATTATACTTTAATGTTACAATAGATGTGTATTTATAAATTATTCAATATAGAACACCAATCGTTTAGCTTTATGCCCAGCAACATAGACCACATCTACTACAAAACTAAACAAAACATAGCTCGAAGTATTACCTTGATAAGCGAATCTAGGGTAGGCTTAAGTTATGTATTTAAGCGTTTGCATAGGTATATGTATAGATTGAAGTAAAAAAAGATTGTTGATATGAAAGGGGTAATCCAAATCAATAATCAGGACAGACAACAGAAAGGACAAAAGAAAAAGGACAAAAGGATAAACAATGAACGACATAACACCACACTACACGAACCCCACTAAAACGGGGTTGAATTCAGTTGTTCCGGAAAGGTAGGAAGTTCCTGCTCCACTAGTGTCACCTGAAGTACCACACTGTCAGAGAAGTTCCAAAAGCCATAGTGGGGCATAATAGAAAAACTATAGTCAACATTGAACCATAATTTGATCGCTGATACCATCTTTTATGCAAGCAAGTGATAGATACTTTTCAACAAGGCGTTGAAATCTTCCAAAATTTTAAGATAAGATTAGACGATTCTTTAAGAAACCTTGATAAAGTCTTCATAAGTCATAATACAAACTGCAAACTCGGGCGTAATGTATGAGTTGTGAAACTTTATACGCGGAAGTGGTTGGTATCAAGGCGTAGAAAATAAAAAATGTCATCTCTAACATAAAATCGTCTTTTTTGTCATAGAGTCTGGTAGAAATGTGAGCATTTTGTGTCAAATTTGAGGTAAATGTCAAGAAATGGGGCAGAGGATTACGACAAATGAAACATATCTGTGGTTATTTGAAACAAAGACAATCGTGACTATTAACCAAGTGATGATGGCGACAACACAATCTTCAAAGTGATGACATCAACTATGCACCTTTGGTTCAGTGGCTTTATTGTTAGCATCAACCCTTTATCAAGGAAATAATGATAGGAAGGCGTAGTTTACGTTATCCATCAATTACACATCTACAGAAAGTATATGATGCTTTGTCGCTTATCAATCGCAAATTGCTGCCAACCTTCAATGTTTTTATCTCATGAAGCAAGCAGGTTCACATCATATTTTGACATATTACTGGAATGTGACAAATATCGACAATTGCTTTTCTAATTTTATAACAAACTAGAATGATTACCATTTTCTCTTTTATTCTTAAATGGCCATATCATTGATTCCCTGTGAAAAACCCATACTCATAACCAACACAATTATCATTTATTCCTCAACGGTAGATTAGTCTAGGTGTACATGAAGGTCAAAGAAGGACTCTAAGGTCTCAGATCATCACTTATAATGTTTTATCACGAAAGACTTCATCATAACATAATTTTTGTTGCCGATATCTTAATTTTATATCCTATATATATCGTTTCAAGGCCAAATGAGTTTTTAAAAACATCTTTGGGAGCAAGAAACTCAAAGGGCCCAAACAGGATGGCCAAAATCAGCTAATATCACTTATGTCTGAGAGACAAGAACAGGATGGCCAAAATCAGCTAATATCACTTATGTCTGAGAGACAAGAACAGGATAGCCAAAAATCAGCTAACATCACTTATGCCTGACAGACAAGAACAGGATGGCCAAAAGTCAGCTAACATCACTTATACCTGAGAGACAAGAACAGGATGGCCAAAATCATCTAACATCACTTATGTCTGAGAGACAAGAACAGGATGGCCAAAATCAGCTAACATCACTTATGCCTGAGAGACAAGAACAGGATGGCAAAAAATCAGCTAACATTACTTATGCCTAAGAGACAAGAACAGGATGGCCAAAAATCAGCTAACATCACTTATGTCTGAGAGACAAGAACAGGATGGCTAAAAATCAGCTAACATCACTTATGCCTGGGAGACAAGAACAGGATGGCCAAAATCAGCTAACATCACTTATGCCTGAGAGACAAGAACAGGATGGCCAAAAATCAGCTAACATCACTTATGTCTGAGAGACAAGAACAGGATGGCTAAAAATCAGCTAACATCACTTATGTCTGAGAGACAAGAACAGGATGGCCAAAATCAGCTAACATCACTTATGCCTGGGAGACAAGAACAGGATGGCCAAAATCAGCTAACATCACTTATGCCTGAGAGACAAGAACAGGATGGCCAAAAATCAGCTAACATCACTTATGCCTGAGAGACAAGAACAGGATGGCCAAAAATCAGCTAACATCACTTATGTCTGAGAGACAAGAACAGGATGGCCAAAAATCAGCTAACATCACTTATGTCTGAGAGACAAGAACAGGATGGTCAAAATCAGCTAACATCACTTATGTCTGAGAGACAAGAACAGGATGGCAAAAAATCAGCTAACATCACTTATGCCTGAGAGACAAGAACAGGATGGCCAAAAATCAGCTAACATCACTTATGTCTGAGAGACAAGAACAGGATGACTAAAATCAGCTAACATCACTTATGTCTGAGAGACAAGAACAGGATGGCCAAAATCAGCCAACATCACTTATGTCTGAGAGACAAGAACAGGATGGCCAAAACCAGCTAACATCACTTATGTCTGAGAGACAAGAACAGGATGACCAAAATCAGCTAACATCACTTGCTTGCGAGGGAAGAACATTAGTTAAAATATTAAATAATAATTACATGATTTAGGAACTGTATATTTCGATAGAAATATAACTAATATACTAAGTGTAATTCCTGTTCATGTGTGAGATTGCTGACGAAGATACTGAGTTGTGTACGGTTCAAAAACGAGCAAGTATATTATTCTATGTGAAACCTGTGCATATGAAATGGGGAAAAAAGAATGTGTAATCATTCCCGAACTTGTCCTGACACGAAATAGGAATGTAGTGCACATGGATTAATGAATGTGAATCAAGCAGAAGCAAAAAATAAGTTATTCTCTTGGCATACATGAAATGGGCTAATATGAAAAGAAAGTTTAAACCGTGATGGCTCACAGTGGCCAATATCAACACACGATCACCTATATATCAATCCAAATCATTGCACTAAGCAAATATGACGCCATATGCCGATGAAAATCCAGGTGCAATGGACCAGGCAGAGAAATGTTACAGGATTAAACCGGTCAATGGAATCTCCCTTGATTATTGAATAACGGCAATACTGATATAAGCAAACAATACAATACATGTCCAATCATTAAGCTATCTATGATTCGTACCATTAATTAACTTTCAGCAATCATCTAAATATATTCATGAATAAAACAAGAAACGTCGTTTTAGAATTTATTAGTTCCGGTTCAGTTCTAGGTATATCTATTAAATCTTAAGTAGGAAACTAGATAAAAGTAGCTGTAATACATACAAAGGGATTTCAAGCCATATACGGACATACGTCAAGAGAAAACAAATTAAAGGCGGCGAATTAATATATGAAATTAGATGGTGGTGTGGTATTTATCATTTTGTTTTATTGTATTGCAACACTATATTCCCATCAAACGCAAGGTATTTTGAATCTATTTTTGGTGCACTGCTTCACATGGTTAACGATTCAAGTGTTTTAGACTCTAAATAAGGGTAATAACAAAATGATATAAACAGACAAAATCAGTCAACAACCGGAAAACTGTGAAAACCGTAATGACCCTGACTTGGTACAGGCATTTCTAAAGAAATGGTGGGTTGAATCAGATTGTAAGGCGCCAAACCTCCCGCTCTCATTACGGTGCAAAGATTCCGGCTGTCACATAGATGACAACATGAGAAGATCACTTTATCGTGTTAGGTTGTTTGAATACGACATTCAGACTACTATTGCTACTTTTCATATTGTTACCATGGATATTATACATATTCATAAGAACAAAAATTAAATTATGATGTTTTATAAAGTTGACACTTATTATTTGATTTGCATGCAACTTTAATCAAGAATTGCATATTGTGAAGTTGGACACAAGGAAGGTAGAGGTCACATGATCTTTTAAGTGCAGGGTGGTGTGTCCTTCAACTGAAATAGGATACGGTTTCGTTACTCGGTCAACTGATTCTCAAGTTATTAAAAGGGATGTTATAGACTGTGCCTGTTAGAGTGACAGATTCCCATAGTTTTCCTTTAAACTATCTGACTGTTTTAGTATTAAAAGGATCAAATTATATGTTGTTCCAAAGCGTATTTATTTCTTTATTAGCTCGTCTTATTATTGACGGAACAGAACAGAAATATTTCAAACATAGCCAACACAAACAAGACAATTTCATTATTTAGCTACAACCTAATATTGTAAACCAACATTGCCATGTATTATATACACATTTTACATAAGCTTGCATATACAAATAGTCAGACGTATATAGAGTAGGGCTTATACTTCACTGTAAAAACCATCATCAAAATTGAATTAATAAATCAATTAATAATATCTATTTTTGACAACTTGATCATTTCTTTTTTGGCATTTTTCATCAACCTATTTATTTTATCGTTAGTTTAGTACCTAGTTATTTTCGCGAGCGATGTGGGTGTGTTTTATGTTTGATGAAATCAAGATAGTGTTTTAGAACCAGGTATTTAACTTGTAGAATTATTTTGTATAGATGCACTTTTGAAACTCATCTGATACTTTTGAACATGAAAACAGCAGAAACTAATCACTTCCATCTATTTCTTTGTGGTTTCTTATAAATAATATATTAAATAAAAAGAAATGGAGAGAAAAAAAACTGGAAGTCTCCCACACTTTGTTTGGAAGACATAATTATATAAGTTAATGTTAGATGCTAGTCCACAATAATCAAGCAAGAGTACAAAACTAATAAACAACAAGAGATAAAACAACAGTAAATCACAGTACATAACATAACAGACATTCTGAACATGTGCAACAACTTAGTTGACTTCTCCTGATGGGTGTATCATGTGAAAAAAGGATATGTTCATATCTGAAAAGTAAACAAAAGCTCATCTTAAATTGGGAAGAGGTGTGTCCCACGTCCTACCGATCCCCCATATTTAATTATAATAGAACCGAAAAGAAAATTATGCTGATGATAGATTATCATTAAATTTGATTTAATTAAAACGTAGATATCAAATTTTGTGCGCACGACGCGTTTCTGGAATAACTTTCATCAGGTACGCTCTAAATCGACAGATTGAAAAGACAAATAATTTTCAATGACATTATATTAAAAATAAATTGATGAATTTCAAAACAAAATGAACATAAATTGGGGAGAAAGTAAATTAAAGGGGCATTATCTGCTAAAATCGTAAATTTTTGTTACCCATAACAACTATCAGATATGACTGATGCCTTAATAAAGCGTGTTTCTGTAACTTATAAATGTTATGAAATGTACGCGCATCGGGGGAAAAAGGTGCAACTGCTCGTGTTTTGAGATCGATGAAGAAATGGACGCCATCTTATTAATGATCGGCATTGTTTACGGGGTTTGCCGAATCGTCATTAAATCAGTACAACAATACACTTATTTCTTATTTTCTGTGACTCTGCTTTTAGTCGGCGTTAATTACGCACAAAGAACCATGCACGTTTGCAGTTAATAAGCGACAAAATACAAATTAATCGTGTTTACCTGTCACTAGTAAGGTCAGTTGCATACGGAGAAAGCGAGGTCAAATTATTTGCTTGCAAGGAAATAATAAATCGATGGTAATTTTCGTTCTCAAAAGGCGAAAAGTGGTACAATAAGCTGTTTAATGTGGAATATTTACCTCTATTTCATCATTTTAAAGCTATTTACCAATTTCCAAAACATATAATTTTGTTGGTCAAAATCGTAGCTAATGCCTCTTTAATAAAAAGAAAACCGACAGACATTTTTATTAAATGGTTAGAACATTTATCTTCATCACATCGACTTTCTAAATCAGAGCGTCTTGACCTTTCATGACGTGGAGGAATATTACCCTTTAAATGTCGATGATGTCACTTCTTTTTCTCTAGATTGACATTTTACCTTTAAATTCATTAAATCCAAATTAAAACTATATATTGTTCTTTCTCTGTAGTCTAGTCCAGGATCGTTGGCACTATGCAAATCTAATATAAACTTGAAGTCATCCAAAAGAAAACATATCCTATACAACGTGCAATCTTAACGGAGCTTTGGTTCTATGTATTGCCTTCCAAACCCTCGTATCATCCGCCCAGTTATTTCAGAGCTGACATGGTTTATTAGGTGTATTTATCATTGAAGTTTACAGTTCCTAAATAATGTAATCATTATTAAAACTAGGGTTATTCTCCCTCATGCATAGGTGACATTGCCGATTTTCTTGTTATCCTGATTATGCCACTTGTTTTTCTTGTTGTCAAAGACTTTTAAGTTTTGGCTTTTTAATCGTTTGACTTGATCGTACCTGATGAAGGCTATTTCAGAACCGTCTTGTGTAAGCTAAATTAGATTTCTATGTTTTGATTTCACTCAATTAGATATCCCCGACTTGATTAGAATTATCTTAGAATAAGCATTCCTTTATTATCCAACTACAATACTCATAAAATTTATAACAGTCACACCAGTCTCCAGCAGATATATCTGAATCAACAATCATGATGCAACATATGTACATCAAGACGAAATTAATTAATTTGGATAGCACAGCAACAAATCATGCTGTCCCGTGTTATAGCAAAAACACCTTATATATAGCAAGTGGTTATCTGCTTGTTGTTAAATAAAAATAAATATAATCATCATTTATTTATTAAATAATTAATTGATTTAATAATTATTTAATTTATTTATTTATTTATTTATTTATTTGTTTGTTTGTTTGTTTGTTTGTTTGTTTGTTTGTTTGTTTATAGCTTTACTAATGTACGTCAACATTTAAAAGCCTACAATGACAATATTTTCATCAATTATTGTATTCTATTAGAGTTCAATCTGCCATGAGTTTCCTTGGATTTTAATGTGTCTTGTTAGCATTGTGTTAACATGTAAACGAAATACTGACTTTCAACAAATATAATTTGATTCATATTACATATTTATTGTTTTGTGACGTCAAAACAAATGATCATGGGTTTTTAGGACAACAATACTTAATTAAGTATGGTGGAATTCTTCAGCCAAGAATCGAGCATATTTTCCATCAATGTTGTATTTCTTCGACTGTGTATACAGACTTTGTAAACGTTATTTCTTAATTAAAGCATCGATTTTTTTCCCCATTTAGAAATCATTACAACCAATGATTGGTTTTTTATGAGTTTCAGACAGTAATATTTTGCTACATTTCTTTATATATTATAAAGATGTTTGAAATGTCATCCAACCCTTTTCAGAACATATTTCTGTAAATCCATATTTTAAATTTCTTTTTTAAATGTGATCATTGAACGAAAATTGAAATTACTGATAAAAATTTACAAGACAAATCTCCTGTTAATTTTGCATTTTTTTCCTCATTAATTCTTGGATGAAAAAAACATGTGCTTTTGTGTTACTGTTTTGCTAATTTTGATGACGCAATGATAATTTGTTGATTGAATGTTTCGTTAGAGAATATAACATAGGTTCACAACCTTATAGGAAACCCTCGCACCATTATCAGAGTATAATGAAGGTAAGAATTGTATATTCTAACAGCAATTATGTTAATACTATTTGTTTTTGAATATCAGTAATATTGATATAGAAATGAAAGTAAGAATTTTATATTCTAACAAAAAAGATGTCAATATTGTATGTTTTTGCATATCAATATTAAAATAGAATCGTGATTTTCATGGTTGAAGCTTAAAGTTTACACAAAACGTAAAATAGTTGATTCAGGTACTTGTATTACCTTCGTTATTAAACGATTTTATTTTGAATGTATTAATCTTTTTTTTTCTTATAATTTCCTTTTTGACACGAGGTCATATTCATTAGATAACGATATAAATCATAAGCCATAGCTACAATATTATGCTATTTCCGTAGTTATTTGCCATTTCAAGCAACGTTAAAAGTGAATTGAAGAAGTATAAACATATTCCAATTTAATTTTTCAATTCCAATGGCTTGCAAATCTTGCGCCGCCATTCCTGAAAGCTAACAAGTCATATCAATAATCAAGACTTGCGGATTTTCATGGAACTTCACAATATCAAACTTATTAACTGATAGTTTTGCATATTTGTTTGAAATTTAATTTTTAAAACATGGGGGAATTAAAATCACATTTGAAAAGGTCGTTTCCCATGGGATATTTATCAAGTCCATTCGGAGAATTTTGATTCCATGGAAAAGTAATTCACTGATATTTCTTCACATTTTTCTTAAATTTAATTTTTTAAAATATGGAAAAGTTAAAATTCATCGAATTCCCATGGGATATTTATCAAGTCGCATGTGAGAATGTTGGAGCCATGGAAACTATATTAATATTCTCGGTAGCAGAATTGAGCCAAATTTTCAGTTCTGTACTCATATGACAGTTGTGGAATTTATTTATTTACCACAAGACCATATAATTGGGGTCAGCTTGCATTTCGGATTTGATGATTTTTGTTTGGTGTTTAGCGCCACTTTCAGCAATATTTCAGCTATATCATGGCGACCAGTTTTAGTGGTGGAAGAAACCGGAGATCCCGGAGAGAACCACCGACCATGGGCAAGCAAGTGGTAAACTTTATCACTTGCAGCTGCGAGTCGAGTGCACCTTTTTTGTAATTTACAAAGCGGGGCGCGAACCCACGTCGTATTGGTGATAGGCTTGTATGAGTTGCTAGGTAATCCAACTACCTAACTCATTGAGCCACCCGGGACCTGCTTGCATTTCGGTAGGAGTCCACAGTCACAATATGCATGATAGGAATCATATCGGTCTAGATATGCTGGCAAAATACATCAACAAAAATTGGTAAGATTCGGCTGTTGTTTCAGTGAATTAGCACTATAAAAATCCAACCAAACGTGTTGGTTTAGTGCAACGCGGACATCATCTCATTGAAAATTAATTTATTCTCGCCACGATATAGCTGAAACATTGCTGAGTTGGCGCTAAGCAACAATCACTCCTTGCATTGCACTGCAAACTTAGAAATATGCTAACCATAGTTCCGAAATAGAGACAGTTACATCGCATTGCTTTGATGTACATATTCGAATTATTAATAGAGTCAATGTAGGACAACGCACGACATCGGAAGAACAGCGTGAAGGTTTGGGGTCGATGTAATTTCCTTATGAATCGAAGCCATTAGAGCCTTGTTTCAAATAGAACCAAGAAATTATTGTTATGTATAAATACAAAATCATAAGAAATTACATAATTCGAAGAGTTATAATTTTCATGGCTTTTGGAACAATAACTTTATTATGATTTTCATGGCTTTTGAAATAAAATAATTTTATTTTGTTATCTTTTGTAGCATAATTGTATCTGCAATTTATTGTGTGTTAATTATTAATTCTTTCTCGTTATGTAATAACAATAAAAAAAACAATTAATTACAGCGTTCTTTATGATAACGCTGAGAGGGTTGGTATTTTAAAACAATAAAAAACAAATGATTACAGCGTTCTTTATGATAACGCTGAGAGGGTTGGTATTGTATAACAATAAAAAACAAATAATTACAGCGTTCTTTATGATAACGCTGAGAGGGTTGGTATTTAATAACAATAAAAAACAAATGATTACAGCGTTCTTTATGATAACGCTGAGAGGGTTGGTATTGTATAACAATAAAAAACAAATAATTACAGCGTTCTTTATGATAACACTGAGAGGGTTGGTATTGTATAACAATAAAAAACAAATAATTACAGCGTTCTTTATGATAACGCTGAGAGGGTTGGTATTGTATAACAATAAAAAACAAATAATTACAGCGTTCTTTATGATAACGCTGAGAGGGTTGGTATTGTATAACAATAAAAAACAAATAATTACAGCGTTCTTTATGATAACACTGAGAGGGTTGGTATTGTATAACAATAAAAAACAAATGATTACAGCGTTCTTTATGATAACGCTGAGAGGGTTGGTATTGTATAACAATAAAAAACAAATAATTACAGCGTTCTTTATGATAACGCTGAGAGGGTTGGTATTGTATAACAATAAAAAACAAATAATTACAGCGTTCTTTATGATAACGCTGAGAGGGTTGGTATTGTATAACAATAAAAAACAAATAATTACAGCGTTCTTTATGATAACGCTGAGAGGGTTGGTATTGTATAACAATAAAAAACAAATAATTACAGCGTTCTTTATGATAACGCTGAGAGGGTTGGTATTGTATAACAATAAAAAACAAATAATTACAGCGTTCTTTATGATAACACTGAGAGGGTTGGTATTTTATAACAATAAAAACAAATAATTACAGCGTTCTTTATGATAACGCTGAGAGGGTTGGTATTGTATAACAATAAAAAACAAATAATTACAGCGTTCTTTATGATAACGCTGAGAGGGTTGGTATTGTATAACAATAAAAAACAAATAATTACAGCGTTCTTTATGATAACACTGAGAGGGTTGGTATTTTATAACAATAAAAACAAATAATTACAGCGTTCTTTATGATAACGCTGAGAGGGTTGGTATTGTATAACAATAAAAAACAAATAATTACAGCGTTCTTTATGATAACGCTGAGAGGGTTGGTATTGTATAACAATAAAAAACAAATAATTACAGCGTTCTTTATGATAACGCTGAGAGGGTTGGTATTGTATAACAATAAAAAACAAATAATTACAGCGTTCTTTATGATAACACTGAGAGGGTTGGTATTTTATAACAATAAAAACAAATAATTACAGCGTTCTTTATGATAACGCTGAGAGGGTTGGTATTGTATAACAATAAAAAACAAATAATTACAGCGTTCTTTATGATAACGCTGAGAGGGTTGGTATTGTATAACAATAAAAAACAAATAATTACAGCGTTCTTTATGATAACACTGAGAGGGTTGGTATTTTATAACAATAAAAACAAATAATTACAGCGTTCTTATTGCTAACGCTGAGAGGGTTGGTATTTTACGCTGAAAGGGTTGGTATTTTACGCTGAGGGGGTTGGTATTTTACTGCTGAGAGGGTTGATATTTTACTCACACGTGGAATACACTTGTATGACGTCATCATTTCACCAAGAGGGAAGGTTTGGGTTCATAAAACTTTTTATTGAAGTGCCTGTACCAAGCCAGGAAAGTGAGCGGTCATGTATTTGTGTGTTAGGGGTACATTTTATTGAAGTACCTGCACCAGGTCAGGAGAGTGAGCGATCATGTATTTGTGTGTTAGAGGTATCCATTTTGTCTCTTTCTACGAATTTTCCATGGGATTTTGGAAACGTTCGGTCAGTGTGGTATTTATTTATATTATACTTTATGCAAATTTCTTTGATAATTCGGCAATTTCATTGGTAGATGTAGATGTGGTATTTTTCTCTAACTTTTCTTAACCCCGCCCACCAAAGCAGAGGGTGGTATTGCAAGGATATACCACATCCCGCAATACCACCCTCCGCAATACCACCCTCCAAAGGGCATTCAGTATAATATAAAACATACTACCTTTGGTTGAGTGGGTGTTACGGTAGATTGCCACACTCAGAAAAAATATCACCCTCGACTTCGTCTCGGGTGATTTTTTTTTCTTCTTGTGGTAATCTACCGTAAGAACCCTCAACAAAAGGCAGTGTGTTTATAATGTTTTTCTTTCTATTCAACTTCAAACAATTTCAACGTTGCTACAATAGCTATTTGTTCCTCATGTTAATAGGAATTCATATTTGCCTAGTGCAATTTTTATGGTGTGTGTATGTGTTTCACTTTGGTTTTGTTTGATTTTTTATGTTTTCTGTCTGTCATACGCAGGCTGTGTTAATCATAATATATTTTGTATTCTTACATACCAGTCGTTGGATAATATGGATAAAACGACTGAGATTGGTTTTCTCTGGGTACTTTACTTTCCTCTATAGATTGGCACGATATAACTGAAGTATTGATAGTAGTTGACGGAGGGTCGATGGCTTTCTCCGGGTACTTCAGTTTCCTCTAGTTCTGAAATTGACTGCCATGATATATCTGAAATGGTGTCAGTAACTGACGAAAAGTCGATGATATTCGCTGGGTACTTCAGTTTCCTCTAGGTATGCAATTGACTGCCACGATATAACTGACTTTGTCAGTAACTGACGGAATGCCGATGATTTTCTCTGAATACTTTAGTTTCCTCTAGTTACCTCTAGTTCTGAAATTGACTGCCATGATATATCTGAAATGGTGTCAGTAACTGACGGAAAGTCGATGATATTCGCTGGGTACTTCAGTTTCCTCTAGGTATGCAATTGAATGCCACGATATAACTGACTGTGTCAGTAACTGACGAAATGCCAACGATTTTCTCTGGGTACTTTAGTTTCCTCTAGTTATGAAATTATATACTGCCATAATATAACTGAAGAATTGTCAGTAATTGATGGAAGGTCGATAGTTTTCTCTGGGTACTTAGGAAGCTACATTTATAATACTGATTTTCATAATACAACTAAAAAATTGGCGGTAACCGAAGGAAGGTCGATGGGTTTTTCTTGGTATTTCAGTTCCCTCAATTTATAATACTGACTGCCATAATATATCTGAAGTGTTGTCAAGTAACTGACGGAAGGTCGATGGATTTCTGTGGGTACAACATGTTTCTCCACTTTTTAACTGACTAGCACGGCATAGCTGAAGTGTTGTTGACAGTGGCGATAAACACCATAATCATTGTCATGTGCAACACGTAATATCCTAACAATTTTAAAATGCATTTGATTAAAAATAAATATAAACGTCTTTTTCATAAAAAGGGAGAGAAGAAGAGAAAGTGCTAATATACTCTACCCTTTGTAGACATCTTAGAACTGGGTCAAAATTTCAAGTGGAACCATTCATTATGATATTAATGAATGCATGACAGTCAGCTTTTCGTGTAATGTTCTTGATCTTGGATTGTTTTCTGTGTGAATAAGATAATTACCATAACTTTCCTAAACTAACACCCTAATACTATCAGTATAAATAGTGAATGAACAGAAAAGTCGATGTAGTCTCGTTATGTACACTGGATTCCTCCATAAATATATGAAATACTGTTAAAAGTGCCATCAGACAGAAATAATCATATTTGTTTCTAAGACCACTTCAGTATAAGATAATATTATGGAGCTCAAAAAACATGATTTGTTTAAAGATTTACTTTCCTTTATGATTGGTATAAATAAAACCGTAGATATCAAAGTTAGTGCGCATGACACGTTTCTGGAATAACCTTCATCAGGTACGCTCAAAGTCAAAATATTAGAAAGCCAAATAATTAAAAAAAATCTTTGGGAGCAGGAAACCAAAGGGCCTAAACAGAATACCCAAAATCGGCTAATGTCACCTATGCCTGACAGAGGAGTAGCTTAGTTTTAATATATAGAAAAAATACATGATTTAGAAACTGTAAATTTCAATAAATGATATAATTTGATATAAAATTAAGTTCAATATTCTGGTAATATATGGTACTCTTTATTCTGTGATACAGATACCGTAAATTCTTGGGTAAAAAAAAATCGTTTTGTAATCGAATTTTGAGCCACGCCTTGATATTCGTCATAACGGGTAAATCAGATGTATGATTATCTAAATGAAATGTGATCACCGAAAGGTTAATAAAACACATGATTTTGGTGCTGCTATATAAATTATACATACGAAAAATCAATTTCGCTTTCACCAAACAAAGATTATTAACCCCTTAATAAATAGGTAATTATCAATAATATA
Source organism: Bathymodiolus septemdierum (assembly GCA_963383655.1). NCBI lineage: Eukaryota > Metazoa > Mollusca > Bivalvia > Mytilida > Modiolidae > Bathymodiolus > Bathymodiolus septemdierum. Next base: position 95,751,708 of record OY726518.1, read on the forward strand.
TTTATCGTGTGCCATTATTTTCAAGTGGGAAGATCTTAAGATCAGGGAACTCCAAGAATAATCTGAAATATTTTAACATTGTTGATGAAAAATTGAAAATTTGAGTATTTAAAGCCTATGTCACTTAGATGTTTTTAAAACAATTCACTGACTAAATTGGCATATTGAATCTGCGTTTATCAATTTTAGTAGTATTGGACATCTCACCTGTTACATGCTAGGAACCGTTCCGTGGCTTACCATCACACTGACGTAGCGAGAGTAAAATGAAGTGTACACACAAAGTAATGTCGAGGGGCCTAATGTTATATGGACGTCTACGGCTGCAAGTTGTCAAGGGCAAGTCATGTTGGGGTCGAGGCCTGAAACTCACACATTAAATATATTTAAATAATAATTTGCACATGCAAATTCATAATAAAAGTAGAGACATACAAAATGTATGAAACAATCTACACCCATTACATTCTTCCTTCAGGGGGAGACATATCATTTTGGTGCTCTCTGTCCATAACACAATTTTGAATTCGCAACTCCTCCAACAGTTGAAACAGGAATGTCTTCAACACTGTGCATGCTTGCTTATTACAATATGAAGATGCGCATATTGCTATGGCGAATGTGAGTGAGTGAGTGAGTGAGTGATTGTTGTGTAAAGTCAAATGAGCATTTTTTACAGATTTATCATGGCAGAACAAGCTACATTCGATGAAATTGTGATGATATCCGATTTGTACTAAACCAACACGCTGCGTTTGTTCTTTATAGTGATAACTCACTGAAATAATAGTCCGCGAGTAGACATATTGCTCCACTCATCATAAAGGTACAGTTATGATCAAGCTTTTCCCAGATATATTTGCTTTTAAGTCTTAACTGAAAGTACTTATTCATACCTAAATTAAAAATTAAGACCTACAATGGTTCGAACATTTGGAGTTTTTCATCTAAATGTATCCTTCCAATTAAATTTTTTATTGTACAAAGTTTATTATATAATGACTACCTTTTTTCTGTGTAGTGTTTTGTAGATAATTGTTTGACCTTTTCACCGTTTTCTTTTTTTGCTTTAACATTGTCCTTCTTCGATTTGCGCCTTTGGTATCTTCAAACTTTTATCATTCCCACAATAGTGTATTATATTGCGTCAGTTGACAACGCCAAGTGGACGATTTTAAAATACAATCTACTCTCAATGACACTTTTGCCTAGTATATAGCAAATTAAACAAACCACTCCTCACGCTGCAACAAAACATGGAGCCTACAGAAACAAGAGCAGTGAATGCTTTGAGTGAACTGTCTACAATTAAGAACGGACACTACAGAAACAAGAGCAGTGAATGTTTTGAGTGAACTGTCTACTATTAAAGACGAACACTACAGAAACAAGAGCAGTGAATGTTTTGAGTGAACTGTCTACAATTAAAGACGGACACTACAGAAACAAGAGCAGTTAATGTTTTGAGTGAACTGTCTACAATTAAAGACGGACACTACAGAAACAAGAGCAGTGAATGTTTTGAGTGAACTGTCTACAATTAAAGACGGACACTACAGAAACAAGAGCAGTGAATGTTTTGAGTGAACTGTCTACAATTAAAGACGGACACTGCAGAGACAAGAGCAGTGAATGTTTTGAGTGAACTGTCTACAATTAAAGACGGACACTACAGAAACAAGAGCAGTGAATGTTTTGAGTGAACTGTCTACAATTAAAGACGGACACTACAGAAACAAGAGCAGTGAATGTTTTGAGTGAACTGTCTACTATTAAAGACGGCCACTACAGAAACAGGAGAAGTGAATGTTTTGAGTGAACTGTCTACAATTAAAGACGGACACTACAGAAACAAGAGCAGTGAATGTTTTGAGTGAACTGTCTACAATTAAAGACGGACACTACAGAAACAAGAGCAGTGAATGTTTTGAGTGAACTGTCTACAATTAAAGACGGACACTACAGAAACAAGAGCAGTGAATGTTTTGAGTGAACTGTCTACTATTAAAGACGGCCACTACAGAAACAGGAGAAGTGAATGTTTTGAGTGAACTGTCTACAATTAAAGACGGACACTACAGAAACAAGAGCAGTGAATGTTTTGAGTGAACTGTCTACAATTAAAGACGGACACTACAGAAACAAGAGCAGTGAATGTTTTGAGTGAACTGTCTACAATTAAAGACGGACACTACAGAAACAGGAGCAGTGAATGTTTTGAGTGAACTGTCTACAATTAAAGACGGACACTACAGAAACAAGAGCAGTGAATGTTTTGAGTGAACTGTCTACAATTAAAGACGGACACTGCAGAAACAAGAGCAGTGAATGTTTTGAGTGAACTGTCTACAATTAAAGACGGACACTACAGAAACAAGAGCAGTGAATGTTTTGAGTGAACTGTCTACAATTAAAGACGGACACTACAGAAACAAGAGCAGTGAATGTTTTGAGTGAACTGTCTACTATTAAAGACGGCCACTACAGAAACAGGAGCAGTGAATGTTTTGAGTGAACTGTCTACAATTAAAGACGGACACTACAGAAACAAGAGCAGTGAATGTTTTGAGTGAACTGTCTACAATTAAAGACGGACACTACAGAAACAAGAGCAGTGAATGTTTTGAGTGAACTGTCTACAATTAAAGACGGACACTACAGAAACAAGAGCAGTGAATGTTTTGAGTGAACTGTCTACAATTAAAGACGGACACTACAGAAACAAGAGCAGTGAATGTTTTGAGTGAACTGTCTACAATTAAAGACGGACACTACAGAAACAAGAGCAGTGAATGTTTTGAGTGAACTGTCTACAATTAAAGACGGACACTACAGAAACAAGAGCAGTTAATGTTTTGAGTGAACTGTCTACAATTAAAGACGGACACTACAGAAACAAGAGCAGTGAATGTTTTGAGTGAACTGTCTACAATTAAAGACGGACACTACAGAAACAAGAGCATTGAATGTTTTGAGTGAACTGTCTACAATTAAAGACGGACACTACAGAAACAAGAGCAGTGAATGTTTTGAGTGAACTGTCTACAATTAAAGACGGACACTACAGAAACAAGAGCAGTGAATGTTTTGAGTGAACTGTCTACAATTAAAGACGGACACTACAGAAACAAGAGCAGTGAATGTTTTGAGTGAACTGTCTACAATTAAAGACGGACACTACAGAAACAAGAGCAGTGAATGTTTTGAGTGAACTGTCTACAATTAAAGACGGACACTACAGAAACAAGAGCAGTGAATGTTTTGAGTGAACTGTCTACAATTAAAGACGGACACTACAGAAACAAGAGCAGTGAATGTTTTGAGTGAACTGTCTACAATTAAAGACGGACACTACAGAAACAAGAGCATTGCATGTTTTGAGTGAACTGTCTACAATTAAAGACGGACACTACAGAAGCAAGAGCATTGAATGTTTTGAGTGAACTGTCTACTATTAAAGACGGACACTACAGAAACAAGAGCAGTGAATGTTTTGAGTGAACTGTCTACAATTAAAGACGGACACTACAGAAACAAGAGCAGTGAATGTTTTGAGTGAACTGTCTACAATTAAAGACGGACACTACAGAAGCAAGAGCATTGAATGTTTTGAGTGAACTGTCTACTATTAAAGACGGACACTACAGAAACAAGAGCAGTGAATGTTTTGAGTGAACTGTCTACAATTAAAGACGGACACTACAGAAACAAGAGCAGTGAATGTTTTGAGTGAACTGTCTACAATTAAAGACGGACACTACAGAAACAAGAGCAGTGAATGTTTTGAGTGAACTGTCTACAATTAAAGACGGACACTACAGAAACAAGAGCAGTGAATGTTTTGAGTGAACTATCTACAATTAAAGACGGACACTACAGAAACAAGAGCATTGCATGTTTTGAGTGAACTGTCTACAATTAAAGACGGACACTACAGAAGCAAGAGCATTGAATGTTTTGAGTGAACTGTCTACTATTAAAGACGGACACTACAGAAACAAGAGCAGTGAATGTTTTGAGTGAACTGTCTACAATTAAAGACGGACACTACAGAAACAAGAGCAGTGAATGTTTTGAGTGAACTGTCTACAATTAAAGACGGACACTACAGAAACAAGAGCAGTGAATGTTTTGAGTGAACTGTCTACAATTAAAGACGGACACTACAGAAACAAGAGCAGTGAATGTTTTGAGTGAACTGTCTACAATTAAAGACGGACACTACAGAAACAAGAGCAGTGAATGTTTTGAGTGAACTGTCTACAATTAAAGACGGACACTACAGAAACAAGAGCAGTGAATGTTTTGAGTGAACTGTCTACAATTAAAGACGGACACTACAGAAACAAGAGCAGTGAATGTTTTGAGTGAACTATCTACAATTAAAGACGGACACTACAGAAACAGGAGCAGAGAATGTTATTAACTGACTGCTACCAATTTACAGACGTTGACTCCTGACTAAACGACTATTATTACTAAATACAAGTTTGAGAAAACCGAAGGGGCAATCAAGAATGGACAATCCAGAGAAACTGGCAACATAGGGTACACCAGACAAACAAACAAAACAACACAACACAAAAAAGATGAGGAACACGTATTACATCAAAACCCTCACACATATACTAAGCTCACCAAGGTTTCCAGACATCTTCTCAATGTCAAAAGTTTCACTGATGAATTCGTCATAACTGAAAGAGAATATAATACACCAAAATCCAACATAAATTCATTAATAATCTTTGTGACAGAACATATTATGTAAAACAGCCTTCAAATTGTTAGCAATGTAATTACAATATCACCCTACTAATTCAGATATCAAATGATCTTTAATAATATAAACAAGCAATTTCTTCAGAGATGTTACAAGTTATCAATATTTTCTGTAGTTCAATTTTGTATTATACATTTTTTTAAGTATTTTACACCGCCACCCGTACGATATTCAATAACACAAATTTATCGAATGGCCTCTGTTACCCTATATCCCATTTTTATTTCCTTTCGATTTTCTAACAGTTCGATAATCATTTATTATAAAATAACATCGTTCGTTTTCCTTTAAGTTGATACAATATAGACATAATGTTAGTAAGAATAGATGGTAGAATTCCAGAAATAACAATGAGATGTATTTATCTCAATATATTCCAAAGATAACATATTCCAATCAGATGTGTATATAATCATCACAATTATTACCAGTCAAGTTACAATTATTACCAGTCAAGTATTAGCTCAAGTACCTCTAATGATTGATATCAAATAATTAATAACACATCGAGAATATTTCAAAAATAGCAAAAATAGCATCATTCAAGACGCAAAAAAACAAGAGATTTAGAAATTTTAAAATTTTTATCAATGCATATATTATTAAATTGTTGACAGGATGCGCATGGAGTTAAGATACATTTAATCTTTATCTAAAATCTTCAACATTATATCTCCACCTATTTTGCAGATGTTTATGACGAATTGCAAACAATGCATATTTATATGTTCTACAGAGGCAGTACTATATGGAGAACGGTCGATACGTTAACCGTGGTTTCTCATACATAAGCTTATCAGTAGATGATTGTCACTAGATAAGCAGTATTACAGTAGTTGCAACTGATTTTTAACGAGTTCTAAGAGACTGACAGGGGCGGTGATGTGACCCTGTTGATGACATACTCGTAGGGGTCGTCGTTGATGAAACAAAGCTGTTCTGTGCATGGGAGTTGTAATGCTTTTGGATATCTTATCTAAACATTCAATGCTATTTTTTGTCAATTCAAATTCAGAAAATGAAATAAACAGTAAATATATGTTCTGTCAAGATAAGTGATAACGTATCCGATGTCTTGTGTAACATATCTCAAATAGAAAGATATTATAATTAAGATGTGATCTAAACGAGAGTTACAGGTACTTTAGCTTTGACTGGTTTGCTACCACTGATTTCAGTACATATTATATAAGAGATTCTCGAACAACTCAGATGGAAAGCAGCACTATGGATGACCAGGCCTATGAATATGACTACAATTATAGTTGGACTGATTATAACTATACATATGACTACGAGGAGGCCATCAACCACCTGCCTCTACAAGAATTCATACCTGTTGTTTTCTGTTATGCCATTACTGGACTAGTCGGACTGGTCGGAAACACACTGGTTGTTTTCGCAATAGCGAAATTTCCTCGTATGCGAAGTATTACGAATTGGTTCTTGTTAAGCTTGGCATGTGCCGATCTCCTGTTGGTACTTGTATGTGTTCCAGTAAAGGTGAGTATTCATTTATGAATGTACTTTTACTGTTAGTATGAACTAAGGCTAAGCGAATAATGCTCCAGTATATCAAAGGTGTTTGCTCGAATCACGCCGAGGGTAGATTAAAATATCCCCACAGCTCATATATATAATTCTAGCACTGTTGGGATTCATTTTCAGGTGTAAACATTGATTTAGCACGTAGCGTAGTTAGTGACAATCCTTTATGAATCTTGTTATTTTATTGTATACAATGTGCAACTGAGCTTCATATCAAATGCTCCCCTCTGCCACCCCGAAGAATAGAAAGCACGCTTAGCTTTTTTTTTATTATGAAATTAACTTCAGCATCATGCATACATTTTTTGAGTTCTTTTATGTAAATTAATGTTCATGTCGTTACAGCAATTCAGTTATTTGTATGTTGAAATTATTACATAAGAAAAGTTTTAAGATACCAAAGAGGCAATCATAAATTATTACATATTATACATGTTTTTTTTTATTTATAATCAAAGATCTTTAGACTTCAAAATGTTTGCAAAGCATGTATGGTCCACATGTTTCAAGATTTCTAATTGAGTATTTCCATTTAAATAATCTTCTCATGTTTTCTCGATGAACTAGCAAATAAAATTAATTACTACTGGATGGAATCGGAGAAACTTGTGTTTGAATTTGTACCTATAATTTAGAATGTGCCAACTTCTATTAATAATGTCAGGATTTTCGAAAGTTACTCATGTTTGCAATGAGACATTCCGGTAATTTTAATACTTTTTATATTAATAAAAATTAGACTGTATTTGTTGTAATATTTAACAGTTTCAAAGTTTGTGAAATTTAACAGAAAAAAACGGTTGCATGTCTATTTCATACGGAAGTTGCTCGTCAAATGGATATGACGTAGAAAAAAATACTGAACATATGGATATATACATATACATGTAAGAAAATACCTGTTTTTAAAAGCCTTTTTCATGCATTGAAAATACCAAAGTGGTAATCAGACAATGCTACACAGAAACTAGAGAGTGAGCAACACAACCCGGAGTTGATCTCTGGTGCTCCGGAATGGTAAAACATTCCTGCTCCAATAATGATACCCGTCGTGTTACCATTGTTGCAAACACGCTGATGAATGAGGAAAGAATGGGATTGCGATTACGACGATCGGAACATGACCGTAGTCATTTATGACACATTTATTACGTAACGATTAATCTAGTCATGGGGGGGGGGGGGGGGGGGGGCGACTGTAAAACTTTCAAAATGATAATTTCAACTTAATTCACTATGAACACTTGGTTCAGTATCTTTCCTATTAACAGGAAGTCTCTATTAAGAAGATCGTGATAGGAAACACAAGCTCTGGAATATCGAAACATGTAATTAAAGTTTAGTGTTATCACTAAACTGTATATTGCAAGGTATTATTGACACATAAAAAGGGTATAAGGTGCATTTCAATCATGTCAATTTATAACAAGAATTTTCATTATATTATAAATTCAGCGGTATTTTGTTTAAAACCTGGATAAATCATCATTAATTATGACAGGTGAGAGACACACAAATACCAAATATCAGGTTTCTAGCACGTAAACTGGGATGTACATACAAACTACAGTAACATTATATTTCGCACAAAAATCCCGGTTTCCCATCGGAACCGATAGTTTAAGCTTAAATCTAAAGTAAATTTACGATTGAAAATGGATTCTTCTTGGCAAACGCTAACTAACTTTCGTGCAAATCGAATATAAAAATGCATGCAGTACTTTCTGTCAATTTAAACCAATCAGAAACAAGAAAGGCATTTCTGAAAGGAAAATCGCAAATCCGTATTTAATGTATGTCAATCAAAAACCAACAACCCAATTAAAACTATTTCTTAGACATCCAGAAACGAGAAACATGATTTGGAAATTGATAACGCAAATCACTATTTAAGGTAAACCAATCAAAACAGACCATAAAAAATATTTACGCTTGTCGGAATAAAGTTCCGATCGCAAAGTAATTTTCGGCTTAAGCTTAAATTGTTATTCCAATCTGAAATCGGGCTTTTCATGCGAAAAAAAACCAGTTTCGGTGCCAGAAACCAGACATTTCGCATTTTTATAACTCGCCTGTAAACATTCCGATCGAAAATTTCAATTTCCGCATGAAACACCATGTCATTTACACGAGAAGCCTTGTATTTTGCGGAATACATTGTCTTGCGATCGGTGATCATAGTTTTCGTGCCAAAAACTGATATTTTGTGACTATCGTTTGCCACATATATGTGTATGACATCATATTGTTTATGTGTACATTTGACGAATGTATTGTAAACATACAGTGTGTCAAATAAAATGGATGCAACTAATACCACATTGTCAGAACAGTTACACTATACATTAGAAAAATCGTAGAAAGAGGCAAAATAGATACCTCTAACACACAAATACAGTGTATCAACATCATCCAATGAACAAACAATACGTAATTCTCGGCAAACATCATTCCCTAACACACCACATTTTCAGAAACAAAAATATGCTTCCAAAAAGACTAAAGGATTTGCTACGGATTAAAATATTTTTTCTATCATTTTATTTACACAAAAACTATACCCTAAACATCTTCTAAATGAATGGTTGTTTCCTTTAGGGTGACTTGACTGATATATGACTTTCAACTTTTATCATTGTATTCAGGAAAGATTTGATGCTATCGTATATCATTTTTATCTGTTTATTTAATTTCATTTTCTGTATAGTTCATATTGTGCCTCTGAGACAGAGCTGAAATACTTTTCGTCAAAGGGAAAACTGGATAGTTTTCATTGATTGTAAATATTTGACCTCAAAACTTCATGCCCTGTAATGTTTTAACTTAGAAACAAACCGCAAGGCTTCTTTCATCTATAAAACAAAAATATCTCATTTTACCACGCTATGTTATTTAAGTCGTAAAGTAATTATTCTAATTTGCTCAAATCAAAGTGTGTTATTTCATTAATAAAACGTATGTATCAAATTTAGTGCGCACGACGCCTTTTTGGAAAAACCTTCATCACGTAGGCTCAAAATCGAAAGATTGGAAAGCCAAATAATTTTAACTTCTGGGAGCAATAAAACCAAAAGTGCCTAAAAAGGATAGCCAAAATCGGCTCAGGTCATCTATGCATGAGAGGGGAAATTATATTATTTAGGAACTGTAAATTTCAGTAATAAATATATCTAATAAACCATGTCAGTGCCGAAGCACTTACTACTGGGCGGATGATACCGTCGGGGACTAATAGTCTACCAGCAGAGGTATTGCCCCACTGATAGTAATGAAAATGTAGATATTAAATTTAGTGCGCACGACGCCTTTCTGGAATAACCTTCATCAGGTGACGCTCAAAATCAAAAGATTGGAAAACCAAATAATTTAGAGTTTTTGGAGCAATAAAACCAAAAAGCCATGAGCAGTGTAATTTCGTCCGTTTTTATACTACAATTGTAGAAAATACTGTTGAATAAAAGAGGTCTTTTAAAATATCTGCTATGTGAATGTCCAAGCGGAAGGTTTCTAAGATAGGTTCTCTCAACTAGATATACTGCAGTGCCTTTTTTCAGTATTAATGGTACTTTGCAGATATAATCAATGTTTATGTTTACTTAATGAGAAATACAATATAAATGGTAAAAAAAATAATTCGTCTTTTATTTTTGCTATCAATTTTATAGACATTTTCAATATAACTTTTAGGCTTGTATTGCAGAATTGAATATTTTGATGTGAGAAAGGTGGCCAATGAAAGTGTCGACATTACTTTTATTACATCTTTGATTGGAAAGAAGAAGAACAAGAAACCGTACTGTTGATGTATTGATATAACAAAAATGCAAAATAAATCATACTAAGTTGCTAAGCAATTATAGCGAATAGATATAAATCACAACATATATAATTTCGATGAATTTTCAAGATGGGCTCACGATGAAAGCTTAGTCTTTTAGATGAGTCCGTGATTGCGAAATTTCACTTTTTAGATAAAATTTAGAATGTTTTGCTTTTTTAGGAGAGGAAACAAATTAGTAACACACAAAAAAATGTTGCTCTAACTAACTCTCTAGTTTCATATTTATATTTAATATATCAAATTAGTAATGACACGGAAATGTGCAAAACAATATGAATTATTTATTCTATTAGATCGGAAATTGACTTATTTCAACCTAAAATGTTAAGAATAAAGTTACGATTTTATTAGATGTTTATTGTCCTTGTAAAATAAATATGACCCAATTATATGTCCCTTGACTTACAGACTGACTTTTTTTTTATGTGCGTGAATTCTCAGACTGCTGCAATCTGAACTATGACAATATCAGTGCTGTCGACTAAGGTATACGTAAGGTGTGAAATTTCTATTAAAGTCTGAGGAATCCAGTCGACTTGAGATTCATTACATTTGACTGGAGATTGTTATCGGACGTGATTTCATGGTGAATGCGCTGAGAATATTACGTACATTTAAAATAAGATGTAATAATCATCAGAATACAGTATTTTTGGTAAAGATATTTTCATAAATATATTATGGTGGAAATTAAAATATTTGTCAGGCCAACATAAGAAATGAATATACAATGTATTCTCTGAGAACTTATCACGCGGACGAAACCCAGATTTCCCAAACCTAAAAATTAATCTAGTGATTCCAGTTATCCGAAACCCTCATGGAATACCGTATGGTCAATTAACAGAATTACAATACAAATAATCCTAGATGAAGAACATTGATACATATCCTACATAATTGATTTGGTCAATAACGATCGGTTACTCTTTGTATCATTGTATATAATAGTTAATATCTCTATTTTATTCTTGATCTCAATAAAATAAGCAATTGATAACGGTAGAACTCTGTTCGTGGTATGAATTACAAACTTATATTTCCTAGATTTCTTTCAAAACAAATCGGAGAAAATTCTATTAAGAAATTGTGATATCACTGCTAACGGGCATATAATATATTCCAGATAGATGTCTTTGTAAACTACTTGATTTGATGCTAAAAAGAATGCAACCATACAAACACATAGGGGACTCTATAACAAACCAACAATATGATCTAACCCTGTTCAAACAATATGGACAGAACCCTAAAACAAGGAAATTGGCTCGCTTTCGATTTTTAAACTTTCCACTTCAACCATCATGTTTTTAACGTTTTCAACATTAAATGTATTGTATTTTCATATATAAACATATACCTATAGCGTTTAATGAGATAAACAAAATATGAATTATTTACATCATGTTGTTGGGGGTGATTATACTGGAAGGACATTGCTATCGCCCTTATTGTTAATTTGAAACATAACGTCTTTCTAATTTTTAAATCAACATGGGAGTTCCATTTCTTCTCATTTTTCTTTTTTTATTTCTTTACAGGGTGTTTTTCACTGATAGTATTTTGATTAGTATCCAAACTGTCCCTTGACGCGAATATTTTTATCTCTATATCATTCAGTGTTCCGTATCTCTATATATGATATTAATTAATGGAGAAGTGTATATCTCAAATTAACATTTCTTTTATTTTATTTCATAATAGTGGAACCTGGCACAAATAATTACAAAACTGTAATAGTATGTTATCGCTGTAATCACTATTTGCACGTCAAGAAGATACGTAATTATTTGATAGAATTTCACCAGCTCTAGTTGTCAAAACGAAAAATTTTAGGTATTTTTTGCATGTATTTCAAAATTGAATTGCCCAAATCGTGACATTTACAACCAAAAAATTAAGTATCATTTTATTGTAACGGGGTGTTTCCTGAACGCCAACATTCTTAAAACAGCATATAGTGGAGATTGTTGTTTTAGCCCTTAAGTTGGGGCACATGCAAGATGTTATTTTATTTCTTTAAAGGTAATTAATAAGTTAAATATTACCTAATATATAGATAGTGGATATTTCTGTTTCTTTCTGTCTTTCATTACTTTGTTATTAACTTTGGTTTCTACTGTTTTGGGGTAAAGCGTACCACAAAAAATCCTAAATGCTGTAATGCACATCTGGTGCGTATAATCAATATTGTCTGAATAGTTTCATATGTATTGCAATTATTATCATGTGCTTTTGTAATTTCTTAAAGTATGGTTATATAACTTTATATTGATTGACTGATTGTTGTTTAATGTCACATAACAATAGTTTAGCTATATTCATGACGAAAGCAAATACAAAAAATAAAACATGTAAAAGGGGGTACCAGGGTGGAACAATGGTTGGACATTTGATTATAGCAAAGAAAAAGAGCAGATGAAGGATATGGTTTGAACATTTGCCTTGCCATGGTCCTTCAACGACTGTTTCTCATCAGGAGCTGCTCTATGTTTCTTTTACGTACAAAGAGTGTGGCATTCTTCAAATAAATACGAGGTACCCATTATGCCCTCGTCTGACGACGAGTTCTGTATTTCAATCGTTCAGCACAACTAGACGAAACTAGATCCTATTTATATACCCGGGGTTCCATTGCGGATTGATAACTTTAAAATTTTCGCTTAAAAAAAAATATATATATTACTGATTGATAATTACACCTATACAAAGAACTGATTACTTGTTGGCAAAATAATTTTCGGTTGAGGAACTCGATCATTCGTCTCCTTCCATCTTTAATGGAGGTAACGGAATCATACGAGGTTTACCGATGGAACCCGAGGTCATTTTTTAAACACGTGATGAAATACACAATCCCACAATGACATGTAGCAGCGAAATTCTGGTTGTGTGGTGCAACATATATTTATTGTGGAAACATTTTGGGACGGAAAAAAGAAAAATGTAGATCTCATTGAGAGAAGAAACAATTCTACACGATTTATAGAATTTTATTATTAACATTGTACGTGATCCAAAACCCTTACTTTGCGTATGGTTTCTTTATTTACGTCCCACGAAACTCCTATTGATTCAGTTATGTCAATTATGCAATAATAAAAACGTCTTTATTTCAATAAAATTGATATGTAGCCTTGCATGAGAAGTTGTATATACTAAATTTACTAGTTATAATTACAGAAATAATTGAAATTCCAAAACCAGTCAATAAATAAAATTAATTCCTATATGATAAACAATGCTGCCAGATTTACTGAAATTAATTTATAGCTATGGGGAAACTAGTATGCTGGCTTTGGTTTACTGGAGATAGACATCGTAGATATCATAAATTAGATAAATAATCACAAAATATACATTAAATTTTGTATATGACACTTTTATTATCAAAATATATTTCGAGAATATACAAGATTCAAGAGGCATTATCGTTTGAGGTTGAATGTCATTTAGCAATATGGGGGGTAGGGTTAGAGTTATGGTGTTTAACGCCACTTTCAACAATAGTTCAGTTATATCGTGGCGTTCAATTTTATTGGTAGGGAAAACCAAAGTGCCAGGAGAAAACCACCGACCTGTCGCAAGTCCCTGACAAACTTTATCACATTGCATCGAGTACATCTCACCTGAGCGGGATTCGAACTCAAAACGTTAGTGGTGATAGGTAATGATTGCACAGGTAGTTGTAAATCTAACCACCATACGATCACGATCACGACAGTGCCCATTTGCAATATAAGAAGGTCCTTTATATATTATCTGGCAACGTACCAGTTTATTTACTTCTTTTTTAAGATTGTTTATAAAATTATTAACGTCGACAGTCGTTGGCGGTAAAGATCATGTACAGCTACAGTAGTTACAAAATGATCAATGTGATCAATGTGATCAATTTCTTCGTTTTTATTGATAGATTTCCAACAACATAAGATATTACCAGGGAAAAAAACACTTTTAATTTATGACACCGGTAACCTTGATGCCATTGTTCCCCATACTAACGATATTAAGTAATATACACCGAATAATATCGAAAAGACAAAGATACCCAGATGTAATGTTACTCAACTGCAGGCTAAGGGCCGTTCACACTCATTTTAGGGTATGAGTTTTGCTCATTGTTGAAGACCCTACTGTGACTGTGAAATGTAAAACTGCAATAAAAGCTCTGTTTCTTTACTTGAATTTGTGTCAAAGTGTAATGTTGGGTAGTCTCCCATGTTCATATCAATTCTTAATAATAAACGATAAAATCTGAATTAATGTAACAAATGAAGGTCAAACAAACCAGTTAAGAAATATAATAATAACCTTAGGAAAATGTAAACTGTAAAATGTAAATGTAAATATCATAAACGTGTGTTTTCCTAAAGAGTGAGAAGGTGTCGGGGGAATTTCTAATTCCAAGATTTGACATGACACTCTCGCTGTTAAAATTAACTCTATTTATAATAATTTAGACTATTTAAGAGAGGCAGGATTATTGACAGGTGATATAATATCTAGATATATACAATAATTGTTGAGAAGGATATATTCCATGTTTAGCCAAACAATGGAACATGTAGCGGTACACAAAGTGTGACATCGTTTATCATTGAAAATAACATGCCATTGGAGAATAACGACATGTCAAAATTTGTTTTTTTTTTGGTGGAAAGAAAAGATTGAAAACTAGAGTAATATCCGTGATACTTATATAAAGAACATAGCGAAAAAGGAAAAGAAGAGACAAAAAAAAAAGTTTTTTTTTTTTATCCCAGCAGATGTTTGATAACCAGAGATTATATTATTATATTATAGTTCTATGTAGTATTTTGTTCACGATTGTCTTTTTGTCCTTTTTCTTTTGACCATTGTATTGTCTGCTCTTCTTTGATTTACGGCTTCTGATTACCATTATATTGTCTGCTCTTCTCTGATTTACGACTTCTGATTACCATTGTATTGTCTGCTCTTCTCTGATTTACAGCTTCTGATTACCATTGTATTGTCTGCTTTTCTCTGATTTACGACTTCTGATTACCATTGTATTGTCTGCTTTTCTCTGATTTACGGCTTCTGATTACCATTGTGTTGTCTGCTCTTCTCTGATTTACGACTTCTGATTACCATTGTATTGTCTGCTCTTCTCTGATTTACAGCTTCTGATTACCATTGTATTGTCTGCTCTTCTCTGATTTACGACTTCTGATTACCATTGTATTGTCTGCTTTTCTCTGATTTACGGCTTCTGATTACCATTGTGTTGTCTGCTCTTCTCTGATTTACGGCTTCTGATTACCATTGTATTGTCTGCTCTTCTCTGAATAACAACTTTTGATTACCATTATATTGTCTGCTTTTCTCTGATTTACGGTTTCTGATTATCATTGTATTGTCTGCTCTTCTCTGATTTACGGCTTCTGATTACCATTGTACTGTCTGCTCTTCTCTGATTTACGGCTTCTGATTACCATTGTATTGTCTGCTTTTCTCTGATTTACGGCTTCTGATTACCATTGTATTATCTGCTCTTCTCTGATTTACAGCTTCTGATTACCATTATATTGTCTGCTCTTCTCTGATTTACAGCTTCTGATTACCATTATATTGTCTGCTCTTCTCTGATTTACAGCTTCTGATTACCATTGTGTTGTCTGCTCTTCTCTGATTTACGGCTTCTGATTACCATTGTATTGTCTGCTCTTCTCTGATTTACGGTTTCTGATTACCATTATATTATCTGCTCTTCTCTGATTTACAGCTTCTGATTACCATTGTGTTGTCTGCTCTTCTCTGATTTACGGCTTCTGATTACCACTGTATTGTCTGATTTACGGCTTCTGATTACCATTGTATTGTCTGCTCTTCTCTGATTTACAGCTTCTGATTACCATTGTGTTGTCTGCTTTTCTCTGATTTACGGCTTCTGATTACCATTGCATTGTCTGCTCTTCTCTGATTTATGGCTTCTGATTACCATTGTATTGTCTGCTCTTCTCTGATTTACGGCTTCTGATTACCATTGTGTTGTCTGCTCTTCTCTGATTTACGGCTTCTGATTACCATTGTACTGTCTGCTCTTCTCTGATTTACGGCTTCTGATTACCATTGTGTTGTCTGCTCTTCTCTGATTTACGGCTTCTGATTACCATTGTGTTGTCTGCTCTTCTTTGATTTACAGCTTCTGATTACCATTGTATTGTCTGCTCTTCTCTGAATAACAACTTTTGATTACCATTATATTGTCTGCTTTTCTCTGATTTACGGTTTCTGATTATCATTGTATTGTCTGCTTTTCTCTGATTTACGGCTTCTGATTACCATTGTCTTGTCTGCTCTTCTCTGATTTACGGCTTCTGATTACCATTGTATTGTCTGCTCTTCTCTGATTTACGGCTTCTGATTACCATTGTATTGTCTGCTCTTCTCTGATTTACAGCTTCTGATTACCATTGTGTTGTCTGCTTTTCTCTGATTTACGGCTTCTGATTACCATTGCATTGTCTGCTCTTCTCTGATTTACGGTTTCTGATTACCATTGTATTGTCTGCTCTTCTCTGATTTACGGCTTCTGATTGCCATTGTGTTGTCTGCTCTTCTCTGATTTACGGCTTCTGATTACCATTGTACTGTCTGCTCTTCTCTGATTTACGGCTTCTGATTACCATTGTGTTGTCTGCTCTTCTCTGATTTACGGCTTCTGATTACCATTGTGTTGTCTGCTCTTCTCTGATTTACAGCTTCTGATTACCATTGTATTGTCTGCTCTTCTCTGAATAACAACTTTTGATTACCATTATATTGTCTGCTTTTCTCTGATTTACGGTTTCTGATTATCATTGTATTGTGTGCTCTTCTCTGATTTACGGCTTCTGATTACCATTGTATTGTCTGCTCTTCTCTGATTTACGGCTTCTGATTACCATTGTATTGTCTGCTCTTCTCTGATTTACAGCTTCTGATTACCATTATATTGTCTGCTCTTCTCTGATTTACGACTTCTGATTACCATTGTGTTGTCTGCTCTTCTCTGATTTACGGTTTCTGATTACCATTGTATTGTCTGCTCTTCTCTGATTTACGGCTTCTGATTACCATTGTATTGTCTGCTCTTCTCTGATTTACAGCTTCTGATTACCATTGTGTTGTCTGCTTTTCTCTGATTTACGGCTTCTGATTACCATTGTATTGTCTGCTCTTCTCTGATATACGGCTTCTGATTACCATTGTGTTGTCTGCTCTTCTCTGATTTACGGCTTCTGATTACCATTGTACTGTCTGCTCTTCTCTGATTTACGGCTTCTGATTACCATTGTGTTGTCTGCTCTTCTCTGATTTACAGCTTCTGATTACCATTGTATGGTCTGCTCTTCTCTGAATAACAACTTTTGATTACCATTATATTGTCTGCTTTTCTCTGATTTACGGTTTCTGATTATCATTGTATTGTCTGCTCTTCTCTGATTTACGGCTTCTGATTACCATTGTATTGTGTGCTCTTCTCTGATTTACGGCTTCTGATTACCATTGTATTGTCTGCTCTTCTCTGAATAACAACTTTTGATTACCATTATATTGTCTGCTTTTCTCTGATTTACGGTTTCTGATTATCATTGTATTTTCTGCTCTTCTCTGATTTACAGCTTCTGATTACCATTGTATTGTCTGCTCTTCTCTGAATAACAACTTTTGATTACCATTATATTGTCTGCTTTTCTCTGATTTACGACTTCTGATTACCATTGTATGGTCTGCTCTTCTCTGATTTACGGCTTCTGATTACCATTGTATTGTCTGCTCTTCTCTGATTTACGGCTTCTGATTACCATTGTGTTGTCTGCTCTTCTCTGATTGACGGCTTCTGATTACCATTATATTGTCTGCTTTTCTCTGATTTACGGCTTCTGATTACCATTGTATTGTCTACTCTTCTCTGATTTACGGCTTCTGATTACCATTGTATTGTGTGCTCTTCTCTGATTTACGGCTTCTGATTACCATTGTATTGTCTGCTCTTCTCTGATTTACGACTTCTGATTACCATTATATTGTCTGCTTTTCTCTGATTTACGGCTTCTGATTACCATTGTATTGTCTGCTCTTCTCTGAATAACAACTTTTGATTACCATTATATTGTCTGCTTTTCTCTGATTTACGGTTTCTGATTATCATTGTATTTTCTGCTCTTCTCTGATTTACAGCTTCTGATTACCATTGTATTGTCTGCTCTTCTCTGAATAACAACTTTTGATTACCATTATATTGTCTGCTTTTCTCTGATTTACGACTTCTGATTACCATTGTATGGTCTGCTCTTCTCTGATTGACGGCTTCTGATTACCATTATATTGTCTGCTTTTCTCTGATTTACGGCTTCTGATTACCATTGTATTGTCTACTCTTCTCTGATTTACGGCTTCTGATTACCATTGCATTGTCTGCTCTTCTCTGATTTACGGCTTCTGATTACCATTGTGTTGTCTGCTTTTCTCTGATTTACGGCTTCTGATTACCATTGTATTGTCTGCTCTTCTCTGATTTACGGCTTCTGAAAACCATTATATGGTCTGCTCTTCTCTGATTTACGGTTTCTGATTACCATTGTATTGTCTGCTCTTCTCTGATTTACGGCTTCTGATTACCATTGTATTGTCTGCTCTTCTCTGATTTACGGCTTCTGATTACCATTGTGTTGTCTGCTCTTCTCTGATTTACGGCTTCTGATTACCATTGTACTGTCTGCTCTTCTCTGATTTACGGCTTCTGATTACCATTGTATTGTCTACTCTTCTCTGATTTACAGCTTCTGATTACCATTGTATTGTCTGCTCTTCTCTGATTTACAGCTTCTGATTACCATTGTATGGTCTGCTCTTCTCTGATTTACGGCTTCTGATTACCATTATATTGTCTGCTTTTCTCTGATTTACGGCTTCTGATTACCATTGTATTGTCTGCTCTTCTCTGATTTACGACTTATGATTACGCTTTTGGTATCTTCAAACTTTTTTTTTACAACATTTGAATTACAGATTGGCTTACGTAATAATTATTTAATGGAATATAAAAATTCTTCTGTAACAAGTTTTTACGTAGGATTTGAATACATCGTTGAAGAGTCTTAAAACAGAATTAAACTGATCATCAAACGAAGAATTTCTTTAGAATTGTTTACCTTTAAAGAAATAATCAACCTCACAGTGTTCATAGCAGGTATCACAAAAACTGAGTTGTACATAAAAGTATGGACTCTATTGAGGGAAAATTATGACTGAGTATAAGTATTTGCTCAATAAAAGACAAAGACTTACGTTGGCGATTTTTATATTGAAAAGAAATTTAATTTGAACCCTCTCACCTTGTAACCTTTGTAATATTGGTTAAGTATAGGTTATTCAATACCTGGTCATAGTATACGAAAAAAAATGCCTTGAGACGAAGCCGAGATACATTCCTTTTTAATATACTAATGACCAGGTATTGCATAATCATAATCAATTTAGCCCATACTTTCTTTGTCGAGTGTCATGATTACCAATTATTACTAATTTAGCAGGTCTAAGCCAGATTAGATTAAATGAGTATCAGCTCAAAAGCATTTCCTTCAATTACAACATATGTGGTATATGAAAAATATTCAATAGCACAAGACAAAGAAAGTATGGGCTAAGCGAATTTACATAAAGAAAACAGTAGTAGATGGTAAAAGTAACAATGACAGTAAAGATGGAACACATGAAAACAGAACAAAAACAAACACTTCAACATTGTCATGTTAATTTTAGTCAAACTTAATTTTACTTGCAAAAGAAAACAATTTGTAATTTTTATTTTACAAAATAATTCAAAATTTGCAAAGTAATAAAAAGTGGAGGAAAAACACAGATCAGAAACTACCAATGTGAACCCTCCTGTTAAAAATTGTTATTTTATATATCATAGTAACATAAAAAATATATACCTTAAGCAATTCATTATCACTAATCCCATCCACAATCATCGCTCGAAAATGTCAAAAATTATATATATACCATATGCCCTCTGGTCTTATCCTACTAATGCATGACGCATAGAGGTTATGGGATTAATGTGCTTAACGCCACTTCCAACCATATTTCAGCTATATCGTGGCGGTCAGTTTTATTGGTGGAGGAAACCGGAGTACCAACCACCGACCTGTCGAAAGTCACTGACAAACTTTATCACATAATGTTCGAAAGCACAACTGCAGTGGTGATAGACATTTCGAAAATTTGAAGATATTTCTATTTTCATTAACTGCGGCTAACTCTACAAAGAATGCGTGTACAGTAATTACAGTCAGCATGACATGGCACCATCTAAAAATGGTCCCATCTGAGTGTGTTTTAAACGGATGATTTAAAAATGACATTTGGGAAATATAAGCATAGCTTGTACAATCGGCAAAAATCAACACGAGATTATTAGGGTTTTTTTTCAAACAAAAGAAACCCCAAATTATCTCGTGCTGAGCTTTGCCGATTGTTGTGGGAGTTGGTCGCTGCATTAAGGAGAAAGAGAAAATACTGGTTGGCTCGGAATCAGGATAATGTGTCGAGAGGGGCGACATATCTATATGTTGTTTCACTGAGCTAGCACTATAATAATCTAAGCGTGTTGGACTAGTTATTTGTAAATTAACTTGTTGTCGCCAGGGGCGTATCTACGGAAAATAGCGCCCAAGGCAAGCACTAAAATTGGGTTTTACATTTATTATTTATTAATAATTTCTCCAGGTATTCATGTCTATGTGTATTACATGGTTTTTGCAAAATTACTCCAAGAAAATTATTTAAAAAATCTTTTTTAGGACGTTCCCATATGGGAACATTAGGCGCTAAAACCTCTCAGTGGCGCCCAGGGCACGTGCCCTACTTGCCATACCCTAGATACGCCACTGGTTGTCGCCATGATATAGCTGAATAATTGCTGAGTTGCCGTTAAGCAACAATCACTCACTCAAGCAAAAAATAATACCAAAAAGAGTATGTATCTGTAAGCAAATCAGTTTGGAAGTACTTTAAGTGTTTAGACTGTTGGTCATACGTTGTATATTTTCTTAGAAGATTTTTGCACTTTGGAACCTTATTGACGGTCAAATACTTAATGACAAAGCCATCATCAATTATAAGATGACAGCTTAGAATGAACACAAGAATCAATCTACTCGACCAACGTAAACACATTTTATTTGAAGCTTCTGCGCATGTTTATTGAAGAAATAAAAGATGTCTGCAACTTTGAATGTATAAATCTAAGACTTGCTCAAAATTACGACAATTTCTATCTGATTGTTCTCAAAGTTACAAATACTGTAATTATTTATACGGTCATCAATCCTCATTGTCTCTTGTTAATTTGATTGTAAATAAACGATTGTCTTTGTCCATATAAAGTTACATAAATTTAGCCATACTTAATAGTAGACATATTGTAAACATCGTAGAGCCAATTTTCTTTTATTCAATAACATATGTTTGATCCTTACTCAGTGTAAAGCAAGAAGTGGTTTGTCCTTTTTAAACTTCAAAAATTTTCTGTATCAGATAATAATATAAAAAAGACATAAAATAAGATATATATAACAAATACGTAATATATATTAGTATAGGCTTACATTCTGGGATATTCAGTCAAGATATTTTCGAGAAAAAAATTAGGGTGAATAAAAAATGAAAAGTTAAATATACCAATATTAATTAATAATAAAATTATACATATATTCTGTTGCAACATGAATGCATTTTTTTTCTTTGACGTTTGTATGGTTTATGTAAGCAACAGCAAAGATCTATGAAATAATACACGCAGATATCATACGAGATATTACACACTTTAAATCTGGGCTGTAGTTTTATTATTCTCAGATAGCCGTGCAATAATCAATGACCTAGATGTGATATTGCATGGCTTCATGTTACAAATCATTCATACCACGGTTTTACGAGTTTTCGCGTTCAATTGTTTAGCGTTTAACTCGGAAACAGGTGGTATAACGATTACTTTTATTTATGTATATCTTTGGAGTAATAAACTTACAAACTAAAATTACGACAGAAATTGATGATCTATGTCCTTGATTTCCTGACAAGCACATCTGCATGAAGATTTAGATACTTTTCAAGTAGATGATTTTAATCCCTTATTTTCAGATGTACATTCTGGGTTAAATTTTTCATTTAAATGTCCGACATTAGAAAATGAGAATACTGTAACAAAACAACAGTATATTAAGTGGAACAATGAAAAGAAAACAGAATTTATAGAGCATATGAGTGTAAACGAAATTGACAGTATTAGAAATATAGAGGTCATGATAGATGAATTACATGTAAAACAAAATATTTCACAATCTGATATTGATATTGTAGTCAATAATTTATGTGATTTGTTTAGTAAATCTTCATCTTATGTATTTGGTATAGTAAACAAAAAACCTAGGTATATAAATTCAAGTAATAAGCCATGGTATAATGCAAATTGTAAAACCAAAAGAAAGAATTTTCACAGGTGTAGAAGAAAATACGGCTATGTTAAAAATCAGGTAAATAAAAATGATATTAAACGTGCAAGTAAAGAATACAAACGTGAAATGTCTAAAAGTTTTAATATAAAGAGTATCAGTTGAAAACTGCTACTGCACTTAGAGAAAAGTCTAAAAAAGATCCTAACGGCTAATAGAAATTGTTAAATAATATTGATCAGCCCAAATCTGATTCTGGTAGTAATGTGGGTTTGGATGCTTTTCTTGAATACTTTAAGAATCAAAATGAGACTCCTGATGGAGATAATGAGGTAGATATTGATTTTGAAAAAATCCCACCAGAAAACATTAACAATATTTTAAATTCGCCTATCACAGAGGATGAAATTCTCTGTACTGTGAAAAATCTTAAAAATAACAAAGCTTGTGGGTACGATAATATAGTTAATGAACATATCAAACATACAATTCATATGATGATGTCAATATATTGTAAATTATTTAATTTAATTTTAAATACTGGTAAGATTCCTAATTCATGGTCAGAAGGTATTATTTTACCAATTTATGAAAATAAAGGTAGTGTGTCTGAGCCAAGCTCATACAGACCAATTACAATACAATGTAATACATTAGTGTCGTGTTTAGGAAAAACCTTTACAGCCATTTTAAATAATAGACTTAGTCAGTTGTCAGATGAAATAGAATTAATTACAGAAGCTCAAACTGGCTTTAGGAAGGATTATGGTACAATTGATAATATATTTACACTGTATGCTTTGTTCTCTATTTACCAGTCCCTTGGGAAAAAATTGCATTGTACCTTCGTCGATTTCTCCAAGGCATTTGATTCTATTTCCAGAGCTGCTCTGTGGGTCAAGCTACAAAATGCTGATATTAATGGAAAAATTCTTAAAGTCATACATAATCTCTATGATAATGTAAAATCTTGTGTGAGAAATAATCAAGAATATTCTGCCTTTTTCAGATGTGACATTGGGGTTAGACAGGGAGAAAATGTATGCTTCTTTCTGTTTGCTCTTTATTTAAATGATCTTGAAAAATTCTTTATACAAAATGACATTAATATTTTAGAAAAGGTTGAAACTTTATGTGTAGATAATCTCCATATTTATATTAAAATATTTGCATTGTTATATGCAGATGACACTATAATTCTTGCTGAAACTCCTGAATCTTTACAGAATGCTTTGAATAGTTTTGAAAATTATTGCACACGGTGGAAGTTGAAAGTGAATCTAAATAAAACAAAAGTTGTAAAAGGAAATCCAGACATATCCTTTAAGCTTTTTGAACATGATTTAGATATTGTAGACTCTTACTCATAGTTGGGTGTCACTTTTAATTACACATGTACATTCTTAAAAGATAAGAAACTTAAGTCAGAGCAGGCGCAAAAGGCACTTTTTAGCCTATATAGAAAGTTACGTAATATATCTGTGCTAGTAGATTTACAACTTAAACTATTCGACACCCTCATACTCCCCATCCTAACATATGGATGTGAAGTTTGGGGGTACGAAAATGTACAAGTGTTAGAAAAAATACATTTACAATTCTGTAGAAATATTCTTAAAATAAGAACTAGTACACCTAATTTTATGTCATATGATGAGATTGATAGAGTCTCTATTGATGTTATCATTAATGTAAGAATGATCTCTTTTTGGAATAAGCTTCTCACTTATAACCAAAAATTAAGTAGTATATTATACAGGATTATGTATATGCTTTATATGCTTAGTCATAGAGAAAATGTTAATTTTAAATGGATCAATCATATTAAGTCTATTTTTGATAATGTAGTGTAGGCCTTAGTTATGTTTGGAATCAACAAAATCCAATTCATTTAGTTGAATTAGAACTCACAGTGAAACAAAAGCTCACAGAACAATTTATACAGAAATGGTACAATCTTATAGCTACTTCTTCTAGGGGAAACTTATATGGGCAATTTAAAATGGAATCTAAATTGGAAAACTATTTGCTTAAATTATCTCCAAACGAGAGAGCTTTAATTACTAAATTAAGGTGTTGTAGATTAAAAATACCTGTAGAAACAGGCAGATGGGTAAATATCCCGAGAGAAGAAAGAATATGTTACTTGTGTCACAATGATATTGGATCCGAGTATCATTATATTTTTGAATGTTCATTTCCTAATGGTGTAGATATAAGAAAAAAAACATATACCTAGGTATTATACTAGATATCCAAATTTCCCAAAAATGATAGGAATTTTATCACTTTGTAATGTTCCAGTTTTGGAAAATTTATCATTGTTTATTAGTAAACTTAGAAAATATTTATAAATCCAGTGATATTGTGTTTGATTGCCTTGTTAGTCATATCCATCATTGTATTTTTGTATTATATGTTATTGTTTGTATTCCTCTTGTTACACATGTATTGTGTCAGCGAGTATAATTAAAAAAAAGTTTGTAATTTTTTACATTTTCTTTTAATTCTTTAAGCTGCTGGTGGTGGCGCACACTGCTTAATCCAAAGAGCGACTCGGCACGTCACCAGGGGATGCCCTTTCGTTAGGGGTGGGTGTGTCTGAACATCACTAAGAACCTCCAACCATAGTCGGTGTAGAATTATGAAGATTTGGGAGAAAAAGTAGGCGTAGTTTATCTGATACAACTGGCTAACTTTTTTGTCTCTACCAACTCTCCAAAATTTCGTTGTCCTGGTTATCCCATCTTCCCTTCATTTCTCATGTGCAATGTATATATATGTTGTCTTGCTTGTTCTCCTCATGAATATTCATGAATTATTTGCCGCCTGACGCTAAGCAACCAACAATCAATCAAACAATTAAGCAGACGGTTAATCAGTGCTCTATGACATCTTTCTACCAGACAATTATAAAAGTGAAACACAGGTTAATCTACAGTTTTAATATATTTATATATATATATATATATATATATATATATGAAGGGGCAATCAAGAATGGATAATCCACAGACACGGAAAACATTTGGCACAAAACACAGAATGAAATCACAGACCAATCCTAAAAAGCAGGGGCGAACACAGAATGATAAATGGTTCGTGTTTCTTATAAGAAACACACCACACTAGTCAAGTCCGGTAAAGGTTTTTGTCGGTGATAAAGGGAGGGGAAAAGTCTACATCAAATGGAAACGATCGATTCCCATTTCAGAAATGGATATACATCAAACGTATTGAAAAGTATACAATGAACAATTTTATCTCTATAGAACACAAATATACGATTCAATATCTTGTATCATTCGTTGATCTTAGCATTATTTTGTTGTTGTTGTATGTCCTGCTTTTTGCAGGCAATATGTCGTCTTGTTTGATTAATTTGGATTGGTTTTAGTTCATCTTACAAAAGTCGCCGCCACCATTTTATGTTTAATCACTACGCGAAAAGTGGTTGGCAACAAATATAAATGGAATGGTTATGTGAGCTTTATACTTTATCAATAAACACGATCAAAGCGTAATATACAATGTATATCTTTTCATGGTATATTATTGTATTTTGACCCGAATTATTTTTCTTTGCGATTCGTGGTACACAGACTGCGGTGCACAGAATGCAATTACTCGTAACAATTAAAATATCTAAAGAAAGAAGGATTTCAATTAGCATAATTGATTTTGAAATATGACATACTATTTTTATATATATATATTTTTTTAAATATATAACTTAGTAGTGGTAAAATATTTCAATCTCTTTAACAGTGGTCATGATCGTATGGTAGTGAGATTTACAACTACCTATGCAATCAGTGCCTATCACTCGTAAAGTTGTGAGTTCGAATCCCACTCATTGCAAGGTGTACTCGATACAACATTATGTGATAAAGTTTGTCAGTGACTTGCGACAGGTCGGTGTTTTTCTCCGGGTACACCGGATTCCTCCACCAATAAAACTGGCCTCGACGATATAGTTGAAATATTGTTGAAAATGGCGTTTAGCGCCACAACCCCAAACCTAACCTCTTAACAGAGTTATCAGTTCTCACACATTCTCATTATTCTCTCTCATTTTTTTTTAATAATAAATATTTTCTTATCCATGGATTGTGGTTTAACGCCAAGTTGGCATGTTTCAGCTATATAATGGTGAGGCCATGGATATGAACTTATGATAGCTGTTCTTGTATTACATATACAGATAGAAGAACAAATAATTACCCCTTATTCGCAGCTGTGTAATTAACTATTTTACTGACATTACTGCCTATCGGTAATCAAACTGGGGGTTTCCCCACATGGCTTGCTTTCCTTCGGCAATATATTTCTTAAAAATTCACAACAATGTGCATTGCATTAATACAGAAACGAGACATAATTGTTCGCTCGTCAATTTTTATCTCAACATACGTTTACTTCTCTTTCCTTTTCCACTCGTACCGCAACGGTGGAGTAATGGTTAGCGTGTTCGTCTCGAGTGTAGTAGATCGTGGGTTCGAGTCCCGGTTGGGTCAAACCAAAGACTAAAACATTGGAGTGGAGCGACATGTCTACCCGTGGACTGCTGTTTCAGTGAGCTAGCACTATAAAAATCCAACTCAACGTGTTGGTCTAGAACATAGCAGACTTCATCATCATCTCATTGATAATTAACTTGTTCTCGCCATGATATAGCTGAAAAATTGCTGAGTTTGCGCTAAGTAACAATCACTCACTCTCTCCACTCGTCTGGAGTGTATATAATTGTGGAAACAATACTAGCATCTAAAAACTTTTGAGCGTAAATGAAATAAAACAAAAGACTAAAAATGTTCTGCATTACATGCCAAACAAATGTAACACTGAATATTAAACGCTTATATCTTTCTGCAAAAAGTTGTAGTTTATATCTTATTTGTATCTGAAAAAAAACACGAACAGCTGACATCCTGTCCGCATAATGGGGGATTATATTCCTATGTCTCATCCGATACATATGATGGATGATCTTCGATTTACATTGTAAATGTTTGTCTTGTAAGAGTACAAAATTTATAAGTAGTTTAAGCGAAGTTATATGATTTTTAGTGTAATTAATATATTACGACCTTCATGTAATCTGTTTTAATGTGTCTAACATCTGATTCACCAGTTGTGTCTACAGTATTTAATATTGTGCTTCGTTTTTTCTACGCTGTCGTCGTCTTTCCTTTATTGGCTGTGGCAAGTGTCAGCATGGGGAATCATCACGCCATCCCTTGGGACTGTTTACCCTAATAAAACAAAATCAATCACGACACGTACTGTAAAATAGGCAAGTCAACAATCCTATTTCTTCTGTGTTTTATATAGTAATGATTTGTTTCCTCAAATGATATTTCTTTTGGATATGTTCATTTGTCAAACAATTAATTGTCTGTATATCATTTTAGATGTTGATAGACAAATATTCTGTCCTACTACTCTGTATTACATTTTTAGTTGTAAGAATTGCTAAGTCATAATTCAACTATTAGCGAACAATTGTCTGTGTATTTCGTTAAGCATTAGAATTGATGAATATGGAAAGGGGAAACGAATTACCAAAACAATTAGATAACGTATACGTAGTCTGTCTTTGTAACCGCTCAACTGCCGGCTATGGTCCGTTTAACACCCATTCTAGGGAGTGAGTTTTGCTCATGGTTGAAGACCCCACTGTGACTGTGAAATGCAGAACAGTAATAAATGCGCTGTTCCTTTACTTGAATTTATGTCTAAGTGTGATGTTGAATAATATCTCATATCCATATCTTTTCCTAGTAATTCACTCCGTAATTCATGTTTCTAGCGGAAGTCGTTTCAGCAAAACCTTAAGATTTATTCAAAATCTTCTTGATCTTGAAAAATATTCCATTTTTCATAGAACCTTTCAAACACTATATTTTGACCACATTTGTTGTATTCTATATGAGAATATATTCCTTTGTATTCTACCTTTGATTAAACAAAAATGTCAAGGTTTCCTGTCGCTTCTGACAAGTTACAAGTTAGTAATATCTTATATTGCCGACAATGGATATAGTTACAATCTACCGACTTAAAGCAAAAAAAATAAACAATGGAGTAGTTTTACGTAACTTTGTCAGATAGGATGTATTTATTTAGCTAATAACTTGTTGAAGACTTGGAAAGTATCAAATTAACATTGATTGAATCATTTGTATTGGACAAAATACAATGTTTGCTCGTTTTGGTACTATATTGACTGAGACTCAGGCAAACACCAAATAAATTACTGACAAATATGACGGCGAAAGTCGATATTAATTAGTACACAAATAATTGAAAAGTTGGTGCAATCATTTCAAAATGAACGGACCAGCCTGAAAGCAAATCTCATATACAGTGTATTTTCTTTTAATTTATTTGTCTAATAACTAACAATGGTAACACCATATACAAAAAGTTTTGACATTAATTGAAAATACTGTTGGTTATTATCGTAATATGACGAAAGTTTTATACATAAAGCTGATTTACTAAGGTATGCTCACCTTTCATCACAAAGAAATAAATAAATAAAATTTAAAGCAATTCTTTATGACAGTAGATATGCGTCTATGTTTAATTTACACCAATATGTACATGAATTGTATTTGAAAAGCCATTTATTTATTAGATATATACATATATGTTTTCTACTTTAAAATGTATAAAATGGAAGAAGCACTAAAACCTGGACCTAAACTACAAAACTGAAGCGAAACAGAAAGTAATTTTAATAATTTACACTATAAACAGTTATTAAAATTACTGACCGTAATCAGTTAACAATGACATTGCTGGACACACAATGTACTGACATTTTGATTACATTTTGTCCTTGGACTACTTTGGAACTGTGATTTTATTATTCCTGTTTTTGCACCATTGTTCTCTCTAGTGATATTATGCTAAAACCTGTAATGATAGAAATGCCAAAGTTAATCAATGTATTAATGACACATTTATTATCATATTACTGTGATTACAGTATATGACCTCCAAACATGTGTGTACTTTCGTTTGTCCTTTAATATGTATGCAACATTGTACTGGGCATCACAGATGTACAAACTAAGTTGCTATTGTGACAGGTATGCGGAAGAAAAAAAAATTGTACTATGCAAGCATTGATTCAATATGTGACGTGCGTATTCTTCAACTGAAAAGATTAGATTTTTAGATATTTATTTACCAGAAAAAATTGTAAGAAAAACATTATTTGAAAGAGTTGGTGAAAATAGAGGGGGTCGTTGTCTTCCTGGCTATCTGCCGACTACAGATATTTCATTAAACATTTGTGCTCTCTCGAGTTCAAATTTTCCCCACTCCCCCCACTGTCTGTTGGGGTCAGCACTGTGTCCCTTGTTGTCCGTCCCGCTCTTGATTTTAATTTGTATCTCTCACAATGATATTCTTTTTTTTATTTCGACAATTATGTGGGGGGGGGGGGGGGGGGGGGGGGGGGGAGGGGTTGTTTTTGTTTCGCGTTGACACTTCGTTTCGATTTGTTACATTTTATTTTCGTTTCTTATTTTAGATGATTCCCGTGGTTCGTACCGTTAATTGAATTCTTCCCAATTACAAAATGAAGCATTTTAGTAACTCCGCATATGATAAAGCGCCTCTATTAATAAATAGTTCAAATGAGGGATCACACATTCAATTAATAGTTAATACTAATGTGAATAGTTTTTAAAATGTTTGCTCTATTGATATCATGCTATCACCACAGTCTTTCCTCTGTTTAATATTTGAAGATTCTATATATGTTCTTAGTTTTCAAACTAACGTTACTGACTGCTGGAATTGACATGCTGTTATCCAAAACAAAGCGTGTCCGTTCATATGATAGATAACCAGTTATTCCTCATTTTTGTTGATGTTAAAACGCTAACACAGCTGTATCAGCATCACGTAATTGTAAAAACATTTCTTAAAGTCTCATCTTGAAGATTTAGCATGCAATCTTCACTTATCAAAATCTCGTTATACAATTAGTGTATCATAAATGCCTAGCTAATTCGGTATTGGGTTTCATTACCTCCCAAACGGTAAACTTATGTTGGTTTAATTGACTTCGATATAGTATTGATAACAAAACTTATGAAAAAATGATTTAGATGTTTAGATGAATCATAAAAAACTATATCGTTACTTTATCTGTTTGCATAATTTTATTATTAATATCTTGTCCTGTTCTTCATTGTCCCTCCTGTGATATATTGCCCTTTGACCTTCGTTCTCCCTCCTGTATTTGTTAATATATTGTCCTGTTCATCATTGTCCCTCCTGTGATATATTGCCCTTTGACCCTCGTTCTCCCTCCTGTTTTTGTTAATATATTGTCTTGTTCATCATTGTCCCTCCTGTGATATATTGCCCTTTGACCCTCGTTCTCCCTCCTGTTTTTGTTAATATATTGTCCTGTTCATCGTTGTCCCTCCTGTGATATATTGCCCTTTGACCCTCGTTCTCCCTCCTGTTTTTGTTAATATATTGTCCTGTTCATCGTTGTCCCTCCTGTGATATATTGTCCTTTGACCTTAGTTCTCCCTCCTGTTTTTGTTAATATATTGTCCTGTTCATCATTGTCCCTCCTGTGATATATTGCCCTTTGACCCTCGTTCTCCCTCCTGTTTTTGTTAATATATTGTCCTGTTCATCGTTGTCCCTCCTGGTTTTTGTTAATATGTTGTCCTGTTCTTCATTTTGATTTGTTTCTGTTTTTTCCTATTCCAGATTGTTTGGGTTCATCTATTTAGTTGTGTTTCAAGACATATGTATTTAATATTTACAATAAGTTGAAGACTGTGGTAGGTTTAAGACATTGATCATTGTAACAATCGAATAAATCCGACATTGCTCCAGCAAAATATAACATAATTTCCTAATTTGAGCATGCATATCCCGACATTATTACATCTGATTTCATATTTTCGGCATTGCAATCTCAAATTACAATATAGGGGCCACAATGACCATATAGTAGTTGGATTTACAACTACCTGTGCAATCAGTGCCTATCAACATTACAGTTGTGATTTCGAATCCCGGTCATGACGAGGTGTACATGATACAATGTGATAAAGTTTGTCAGTGACTTGGGGCAGGTTTTCTCCAGGTACTCCGGTTTCCTCCACCAATAAAACTGACCTCCACGATATAGTTACAATTTTGTTGAAAGTGGCGTTAAACACAATACATGTATATTATCTCATAATACAAATGTACTGAGATTTGATCTTTAGATTTTAGATTTGATCTTTAGATTTTAGCACATGATCTAGAAATGATATGTAGTAATTTAGAGACATGTGTCTTAAATAATGAGATCCTATGTTGTAATTTCGAGATAGGTGTTTCGAGATAGGTGTTTCGAATTTGCAAAATCATGAACCTGAATTTTAAGTTATCGATTTCAAAATTATGAAATGATTAATTTTATTAATGTTATCTTGCCATTAACTGGCTTCTATTGATGTTGAATTTATAAAGTACATATGTACGTTTTTGTTCAAAGTTACTAAAAGAAAGGTTCATATAGGTTCAGTTTCTAATCGGATAAAATAACAACAACATTTGATAGCTAAGCGTTGTCTTTATGTCCTGAAGTGAATCAATGTAGGTTTTGATTGTTTATTTGTTTTTGTCACTGGAGATCTAGTTATCAGGAAGAGGAAAGTGTTGAGGTACCATAAACTGGTTAAAACCCTGTCACATGTGTATGTCTGTCTAAAAAAAAACCACACAAGTTTCTATAGTTATCGTCAATGTGTTTTGGGTGGTTACTATGAGTAAAGAGGGAGGGGAGCATTGTCATGGTGGTTAATATTATTTGATCATAAATCAAATTTTCTTCTTTCATATATATCCAAAGTATCATTTTTATTTGTCTTTTAGGCGGCTGGACTATATTCCTACACATGGAGAATGGGTGATTTTATGTGTACGTTTGTTGCTTATATACAGAACGTATCAATGATTTGTTCGGTAATGACGTTGACAGTAATGAGTGTTGAAAGGTAAGGGTTAAGTCTTAAGGTAACGAGAACAACGTAGCGTCGTAGATGAAATCTCCTAATGATTAAACATAAAAACATCAATAAATTTAGAAAAAACCGGGAATCCACAACTTTTTTCCCTTTGAATCCAAAGATTGGCTTCTTCCATGAATTGTTCTGTCCTTTCAGATTTCTATTGTGATAATCAATAGCTTTTTCAAGAAATAGTATTTTTCCTGTAGTCGTTTAGGATTTTACCGTTTTGCATCAAACCATATCTGAAAAAAAAATCGGGTTTTATATATTTCTAAGCTAAAATTATTAATGTTCAAATATGAAAAAAAAAACAAAAAAACTAGGTTGAAGCGATTTTTTTCTCCAGAAATTCTGTTAATCTGTTGTATATGACTTTCCGTACCTCAAGATAAGATAGGTTTGAAGATACAAAAGGGGTAATCAGAAGCCGCAAGTACAGGCAATACAATGGCTAAATTAAAAAAGACAAACAACGAGCTACAAAACACACCATAGAAAACTAAAGATCGAGGCACACCACTAAACAATGGGAATGGGGTGTTAAATCAGGAACTCTGGAAGGGTAATCAGTTCCTGCCCCACTAGTCACACCCGTCGTGTTAGTTTAGCCACAAACCTCTGACATTTCATGAATGAGGAAAGGACCGTATGTTTGCTGTGTCTATTCATTTTTGTCTTGTTCTCGTTTTGTGTGTTGCTGTCATGACCGAGTTTCTAAATTAGATCTCTCTTTAATATGTTTCTATTTCTACGTGACTATATACATGTTCATTGTAGGTATTAAAGTATTGACGTTTTATTTTCATTACTTAATCTATTAATAATTAGAAGCAGTGGGTGTTTTGTTTTCTCTGATAGGGTCATTTATATGATCATCGAAATTAAAGCAGTGAATATTGCGGGAATAGGTACATTTCATTACTAAAAACGCTTCAACGATTTCCTCTCTGCTGTGATCACAGTGAAGAATGTCTCAATCCATTCATGATTTAAGCTATAAAAATAAGTAAGGAATCCTGTACTAAATTTATAATGACTGTCAGTATACATTAAACCTGTTAGAAGATTCTTCCATATGCTACTTCTGTTTTTCTCCCTGATTTATTAGGAGTGTTTCATATGACACATAAAAATTCTGAAGCTGATTGGAATTTGTGATATGTTGAAAATGACGATTGAGAAAAGCCATGAAATAGAAAAATATTGTAGCGTAAGACTTTATCATTGTCTTGCACAATGGGTTCAAAGAGATCATTGTTTTGTCTTTAATTGTAATATAAAATGTAATTGGTAGGAAAGGAACCTTCAGACATAGCATAATATCGCTCCATCCTTGTATCCATTGGTGAACGTTTATACTTGTGTCTTAGCCATTTGTCATCATGTTATTTTTTTTTCACAATAAAGAACAGCTTGAAAATACCAAAGGGGTAATCAGAAGCCGTAAATTTAAGAAGGACAGATAATATTAAATTAAATTTGGCTTTTCAACCTTTCGACTTTGAGCGTACCTGATGATGGTTATTCCAGAATCGTGTCGTGCGCACTAAATTTAAATTTTACATCTACGTTTTTATTTTTAAAGTATTGATAAAAGTACATACGCCATTGAACATGTGGATGAATTTCAGTAAATAACATATCATTGCTATCACAGGACCTATATTGTTAGATATGTAAGTTTCAATTATTTATAGCCATATGTCTCGTAAACATTAAGATGTTGCATTTTAATTCCTGACTTATAGTTTAAGAGGAATATAGTTTTGTGAGGTACAAATTTACAAAAGAAAACAAATACTTGGAGGGCTATTTGATTTTTATAATATTGCATAATATTGATTGGGTTTTTTTTATTTGGAAATTCACATTTGTTTTTAAACACCCCTCTCCGTATTAATATTTTATTCTTATTTTGGTATACATGGCCAATAGTTTCTCACTCCATTTTGATGTGTTATTCTCTCATTCAGTTCTCAATCAATGTCCAGTTTATGCGATATTTGGGTTGTTTGTGTTACCATATGGTGTTGTTTTATTTTATTTTATTCCACAAGTAATGTCTTCCTCTTAAGCAAGTGTTTTCCAAGTGTAAACCTAAATTTATATATTTCAACACAAAATACCAAATCAAAAAAGAACACAAAATGAAAACGGGCAATGATGGGATGCGATGACTAAAAATATTACTTATTGGATAATGCAATGAAAACGTAATTTCTGTTTCAAAATTTTTTTTTCTTGTTTAGAGCATTTCTTACATGATTAGAATGATTTGATTTTTTTCTTCAGATTTCTAGCCATATTATTTCCATTAAAGGCGCGGTATATTTGTACTATGAACCATACCAGAGTCGTCATCATCGGAATATGGCTTCTTTCTTTTGTAATGGCTGTTCCAATAATATTTGGGAAAGTAAGTAAACAATTTTGATCTAAGATATAGAAATATGTAGATCTTCTTTTATTTTATTTGAAATATTTTATATACAGAGGAACCAATGCAATTAGTGCCTATCACCAATGACGTTGTGAGCCCTAATCCCGCCCATGACGTGGTGTACTCGATACAACATTATGTGATAAAGTTTGTCAGTGATTTGCAACAGGTCTATGGTATTCTCCGAGTACTCCGGTTTCCTCTACCTATACAACTGATTGAAACGATATAACTAAAATATTGTTGAAAGTTGCGTTAAACACCATACCACAAAAACCATATATGCAGACTTGACTTCAAGCTAAAGAAAACGTCAATTTCTAATCAGAAAAAATACCATTGATAGTTCTCGTTCTCTTTATTCTGGTAGCTAGGGATTGTTTTCTCTTTCGGTTAAGCCGGATCATTTTAGTCAAAACATAGCAACTTTGCATCATCACACGCTGAACAATTGTGGCTGTTGCTCTTTCAATTACGATTTAATAAGGTTAAAGGTTATGGTCACCCATGACCTTTGATCATGATACCATTTTAAGTCACTCTATGCTGATGATTATTGGTGAAGATCCCAGGCCCCTACGGCCTATGGTTTTCCAGTTATCATGATGAACGGTATCAGTAATATTGAGGAGTCGGTTATCGACCATTTATATTCACCGACAAGTAACAATCTAAACACATCAACAATTATCAACAAAAATTGTTCGAATTTAGTTAATTGAGGACGAATAAAGGGACTAAGAGTTTGTAAAATATTCTTAGCAATTTATATAGATCTTTTATTAAAAATAATCATCGGGATTTCAAATTATGAGCTTTTATATCTCTTTAAATCATTAAATTTCATCCCTATATTCCCATGATATCATATCTGATGTGCATTAACTGCTATATTTGCTGAAATTCTGCAAGATCTAAAAACAATATATATCCCAACGTTCACAGAAGAACCTCCATTTACATTAATAGTCTTTTTTCACTTCTGTTGATTTTAAAGGAAATTTAATCTATATATCTTTAAAACAATCTGCATTTATTGTTATATCAGTTCTTGACATTTACCTCAAATTTGACATAAATGTTAACCTTCCTACCAGACATTATGACAAAAGAGACCATTTCAATTTTGCCATTAAAATTTTCCACACCTTGATATTAATATACCAATCGCTTCCGCGTATAGAGTTTATACTTCACAACTCATACGCTAAGCTCGAGCTTGTAGTTTATATTCAGACTTTTTACAACGTTACCGGATTCTGAGTGCTAACGCATTAATTCAAGGATAAAGAATCGTCACATCATATCTTAAGTTTTTCGGAAAATATCAACACATTGTTGAAAAATATTCGGTCAGTTGTGTACAGATAGCGAAAGTAGATTTTGGTTCAAAGTTAACTATTATTCCACTGCTATGACATACGATGGTCTGGATGAAGCCATCGGCTCTCTGTAATATATCTGGTATTATACATTATAGAAGAAGAGATTGAAAATACCAAAGAGGTAATCAGAATCTGTATATCGAAGAAGAACAGACAACACAATGGCCAAAAGAAAAAGTACACAATGACAAACAACGATCTACAAAACATACACATAAAACTAAAGATCTAGTATCATGAACCCCATTAAGACCCGGGGGTGAACTTGATAATAAAACTGTTTTCCCGGGGCTCTATGGGAAGGTTTGCATTTTACGCACATGTGGAAAACACTTGCATGACCGCATCATTTCACTAAGAGGGGAGGTGTGAACCCATAAAACTAGCTTAACCCCGCCACTATTTTTATCATTGAAATACCTGTACCAAGTGAGAGATCACGTATTAATGTGTTATGGAAATCAGCTTTGTCAACAACATCACTATGGAAACATGAATGTTTTTCCTCCATCATCACGAGATCACGGTCATCAAGCTGAACCCCGCCACTTGTTATTGAAGTGCATGTACCACGCCAGGAAAGTGAGCGGTCATGTATATGTGTGTTAGGAGAGTTCATTTTTGCCTCTTTCGACGATTTTGATATTTGATTTTGGAATTGTTCGGATACCGATAGTGTGGTAATTTTATTTTTTTCATTTTATTATTTCAGTATATTAAAGTTGTGAGAGGGATACATAGAACAGCATATTGGTGTAAAATTCAGTTTCCACCATCGTATTTTAAACTGTACGAACTGTACATGTTTGTTATAATGTTTGTCATACCAGTGATGGTGATGGCTATTTGTTATACAATGATATCGATAGAAATATGGCACATCGTATCAAACAGAGCAATGATGCGTTCAGGAAGGTGAGTATTAGTTACCTTTTTATTGAAGTGCCTGTGCCAAAACCGGGAAAGTGGTAGGCCAGGTATATGAGTGCTGGAGTGTCGCTTTTCATTCTTTTTGTGATTTTTCTTTCTGTTGGTCTTTGGAACTGTTCCGACATTGTGGTGTTGTTTGTTTTTCATTGTGTTACTATGATCTCAATAATAATACGTCACATCGTATCATATAGAGCAGAAATGCATTCAGGAAGGTTATTATTATTTAGTATGATATCGATAGAAATATGGCACACCGTATCAAACAGAGCAATGATGCATCCAAATATGGCGCATGGTATCAAACAGAGCAATGATGCATCCAAATATGGCACACCGTATCAAACAGAGCAATGATGCATCCAAATATGGCGCATGGTATCACATAGAGAACTAATGATACCAGTAAGGTAATTATTAAAATCAACCATTCAACAAATATGGACACACACTAAAAAACCTACATATTTAATTTCAACTCAACAACACACAGGAATGACAACATGTACATCAGTAATGCAATAGCAACACAAATATTAAAGCATTGGTAAAATATATGTTGGACGTATTATTATTTTTGTTTCCCATGCATTCCTGTACAAACGTAGAAATAAACTTTAAAAGGCCCCAAATTCTAGAGAGAAAAAAACTAATAGGTACATGCGTTTGTTTTTGCTGTTATTATTAGAACATTTCATACATTATATTTGAAAAAAAATTAAAGAGGTAAAAGGTGTCAGAGATACAAACAACCTTGGAATTGGACACGATATCGTGCCATTGTAGAAATCGTTGTTAA
The DNA here is from genome assembly GCA_963383655.1 of Bathymodiolus septemdierum. Lineage (NCBI taxonomy): Eukaryota > Metazoa > Mollusca > Bivalvia > Mytilida > Modiolidae > Bathymodiolus > Bathymodiolus septemdierum. The sequence continues at coordinate 95,789,950 of OY726518.1, forward strand.
GTTTAACCTTGAAACAACCTTGGAATTGGACACGATATCGTGCCATTGTAGAAATCGTTGTTAAGCTTAGCCTTGAAACAACCTTGGAATTGGACACGATATCGTGCCATTGTAGAAATCGTTGTTAAGGTTAGCCTTGAAACAACCTTGGAATTGGACACGATATCGTACCATTGTAGAAATCGTTGCTAAGTTTAGCCTTGACGCTATATAAGTATAAATCTTATTAGCAATATGTCAAATGTTTCTTTTCATCAGAAGAAAAGATGTCGATTATTTCAAAAATTGGTAAATATAGGAGATAAGTAAAGACGTTTGCTGTAAACACACATGACTACAGGCGATACAAGATTGATACCGTTATTAATGGTGGGAACATCGCTTTCTATGTTAAAATGTTTGTTTAACAGCCGTCAAAATATTTGTATAAGAGTTTCGTTGTATTAACAAATTAGTCAAACACGATTTCTCAAGTTTCTATCGTACATCATCTGTCTGTTGAAGAGGAGTATAACAAATATAAATACCAAAGGTTACTGTGCCATGTATTTTCTGTGCCAAACATATTGAAAAAGACACGAAGAATTGACATCGACTGTAATAGAAAACTTTCTAATTCTTGCTATTACCAATGAGTCATTTAAGGGAAAATTTATTAAAGAAAAACAGTTATCTATTTAAAAGAAAAATTGCAAGCTTGCAAGCATGAACGTGTTAAAAAGAACAAGCATAATCATATTTTCTTTGAATCTTTTAAGTAGACAATATACTACATGTCTACTAATAACGCGAAGTCACAACTTTATACCAAATGTTTAATTTAAGAAAATTTTTTTTTTTAAATATTTAAGATAAAGGATGTCTTTCCACGCTGACGAGTACTTGAATGTGGACGCCTTGATTCTTTACTCTTGTTGTGTATCGGCTATATTTTCAGTGTTTAATCAAATGATATTAACCGGTTAATAGTACTTTAAACTATCAACTGCTACATAACTGGCTATTTAAAATAAACAGTAATTCCCTAACCTTTTAAATAGTATGCTGATATATATATGATTGATTTTGATTTTTGGTGTTTTAACGTCACTTTCAACAATATTTCAGCTATATCATGGCGACCAGTGTTAGTGGTGGGGGAAGCCGGAGTACCCGGAGAGAACCACCGACCATGGGCAAGCAACTGGTAAACTTTATCACTTGCGGCTGCGAGTCGAGTGCACCCTTTTTGTAATTTACAAAGCCGGGCGCGAGCCCACGCCGTATTGGTGATAGGCTTGTATGAGTTGTTAGATCCAACGACCTAACTCATTGAGCCTCCCGGCCCCGATATATATATGTTACCGTCACCCTAATGATACATTTTACATTGAGATGTAATTCACAATTGGACTAGTACAGTTCTTAAGCTATAAAAGATAAGACATTGCTTAGGCCACATTCATATTTTTCATTATTGCATTTTATATTGAAAAAGTGTATTCCTGTTGACAGAATTAAATAGTAAAGATATTCTAACGTATTATATATTGTATGTTGTTAATTTTTCAGTGAGTGTCAGTATTCATGTTCTGAACGCAGCACAGGAAAAACATCGTCAAATGGGGAGGCTGGTGGGAAAGTGAAAGTTTCTACACGAAAACGTCCGGTCACAAACGACGACGATGCCAGAACGAGAAAACAGGTGAGCATTAGGGTGAGCACTTTATTAGGTATTTGTACATACATTGATTGATTGATTTATTTTTTTTTTCTTTGATTTTTTTTTATTGAAGATAACTCCAGTAATATTTCAATGATGTCGTGCCATTAACTCACTATTTTAAATAGTAAATTAAGATAGCGTATATAAAAATATCTAGTTTATCATTAAACTCCAATCGTATTTAAACATATGCGTAGTCAAAGATATATGACAAAAGAAAATCATATGTTTACTCATCCATGGTTAACGACCTCACTTCCAGTGTAGTAGATCGCGGGTTCGATCCGTGGTTGGATTAAATAAAAACCTAACACGACGGGTGTCACTAGCGGAGCAGGAATTACTTGTACTTTTGGAGCACCTGAGTTCGTGTTACTCGATCTTTAGTTGTATATGTATGTTTTGTAGATCGTTGTTTGTTCTTTTGTACTTTTTCTTTTGGTCATTGTGTTGTCTGTCCTTCTTCGATATACGGATTCTGATTACTCTTTTGGTATCTTCAAACTCTTCTATAAAAGTGTATTGGCTAATTCTATGGTAATTATTCAACGCAAAGGAGAAATATCAAATATTGTCTGGATAATGTGTCGGAGTGGAACGACATGTCTGTATGTAAATTGGTTTGATTTTTTACGAAAATGTATTGTATAATGATTTCGTAGTAAATACCAAAATGATATTTAAAGACGACCACGAACATATGTAAATCCGACATATTCCAATATATCATCGAAAAGTTTGAAACAGTTTAATGATAAGTATAGCTGTAGTAATATTTTAGGTTAGCTTTACAAAGTTTATTTGTTTGTTTGATGATGTTTATCGCCACTTTCAACAATATTCCAGTTATATCGTGGCAGTCAGTTTTATTGGTGGAGGAAACCAGAGGACCCGGAGAAAACCATCGACCTGTCGCAAGTCACTGACAAACATTATCACATAATGTTGCATATCTCGCTCTGATCGAGATTTGAACTCGCAACATCAATGGTGATTAGCACTGATTGCATAGGTATATGTAAATCCAATTACCATCCGATCACGGCCACGACGGCCCCTAACTTTACAAAGTCAAAACTAACACAGTCAATGTAATTTTTTTAAAGTTTACCTTACAAACAGTCAAAATAACTAAATCACAAAAATGTATTTAAAAAAACCTTTATGAAGTTAAAATAAATAATAAAAACGTAGATATCTAATTTAGTACGCACGACACGTTTCTGGAATATCCTACATCTGATCAGGTACAGTCGAAAGGTTGGAAAGTCATATCATTTAAAACATTTTGGTAGCAAGTTAACCGAAGGGCCTTATCAGGAGAGCGATAATCCTGTAAGGTTACATATGCCTGAGGGAGGAGAACCTTAGTTTTAATAATACTTACATTATTTAGGAACTGCTTTCAATGGCGAATATATATAAAAATACCGTGTCAGTGCGAAACACTAACTACTAGTCGGATAATAACATCGGGAAATAATAGTCCACCTGTAAGGGTATCGACCCAGTGACAGTAATACTGAAACACTGAATACTGGGTGGATAATAACCTCGAGGACCAATTTCCACCAGTAGAGGTATCGACCTAATGACAGTAATACTGAAACACTGAATACTGGGTGGATAATAACCTCGCGGACTAATTTCCACCAGTAGAGGTATCGACCTAATGACAGTAATACTGAAACACTGAATACTGGGTGGATAATAACCTCGCGAACTAATTTCCACCAGTAGAGGTATCGACCTAGTGACAGTAATACTGAAACACTGAATACTGGGTGGATAATAACCTCGCGGACTAATTTCCACCAGTAGAGGTATCGACCTAGTGACAGTAATACTGAAACACTGAATACTGGGTGGATAATAACCTCGCGGACTAATTTCCACCAGTAGAGATATCGACCTAGTGACAGTAATACTGAAACACTGAATACTGGGTGGATAATAACCTCGCGGACTAATTTCCACCAGTAGAGGTATCGACCTAATGACAGTAATACTGAAACACTGAATACTGGGTGGATAATAACCTCGCGGACTAATTTCCACCAGTAGAGGTATCGACCTAATGACAGTAATACTGAAACACTGAATACTGGGTGGATAATAACCTCGCGGACTAATTTCCACCAGTAGAGGTATCGACCTAGTGACAGTAATAAAAATGTAAAACACAGCATATGTAAATATTAATGTCTGTCTTGTAATCAAATCCGTATTTGAAACGACCAAAATAAAAATAAAAGGTAAGGAACAACCTTTTTATTGTCATTCGTTATTTCATAGTCACTATGCTGCATATGAAATAAGTGTAACTTATTCCTATTGTGTTACTACACAGTAGGAACAGAATCATTTTGTACTGGATATTGTAAACAAACAAATATGTTAAGGTAATACTTGGCTTATATACAACTGGTCTGAGAACAATTACAATATATAACATAATTTCATTTATCCGCGGAGTATTTGATATTCTTATGACAAACTCTATTCTTTTGTTCTATATTATTTATCTTGATACGAGACCATGGAACGATTCATATTTAATTATCATATTTATTTTGTTTCAGGTTATAATGATGTTGATCATTGTAGTATTTTTGTTTGCTGTTTGCTGGGGTCCTATCCTGATTAATAATGTATTTGTAGCTTTCGGTATTATAAACGATCTTCACACAGACTTCCTCAAACCCATGAGAACAGCGTTTCTTTTAATGTCGTACGCAAATAGTTGTATCAATCCTATAGTGTATGGATTTATGTCTAAAAACTTTAGGGACACGTTCAGACATGCCATAAGTAACTGTCTTAAAAGAGGATATTCTATGAATAGACATGCGTATGTAACAGACATTACGCGGGGATCCATCTTGAAATCGAGCAATAGTGCGGGTAGTGATGAAAAAGATCCTGGATTCGTCCGCAATGATACGACTAAAGGAAGTTACACTGCTGTTGAAATGAAAGCAATGCCATCACAATGAATACTAACAATCAAACGAAACAATGTGTAAAAAATCTTATATTATTGTAGCATGTGCTTATTTAGCACAAAACTGTAAAACTATACGTCATTTTATCGTAATAAATGAGTTTACCTTGGAATTGCTTATTTCCATCTAGATAGCGGGGTACTCAAAATACTTCGATTCCTATGCAATGACAAAAGTAGAAACTTTTAAGAATTACATGTATAAAGATAAAGTTTAAACAATGATGGTCACCAATTCCATCAATATCAGCAAAACGAACAATCACCTCTTATAATAATAACTCACAGATAACAAAAAGAACTACGACATAGAATTTTGGAAATCCATGTCCTGGCTTGGGACAGGTATACAAATGTGGCAGTGTTAAACCGGTAAATAGGATCTCAACCCTCCCGTCTTGATAACTGGATTTCCAACAACGATACATTTATAAACATACTATAAAAAATCAGCAGATATTCACTTCCACTCAGAAAGACCCTATCCTATCACAAAAATGAATACCAATATAAACATGGATAGTACAATGGCAGGATCAATGAATGTTCGTAGTTGACTGACTCCTAGCTAAGAAAGTAGAATCTGTTGGTTAAAGATGATAACTCTATAGACAGTACAATAGTAGGGACAATGAATGTTCGTAGTTAACTGACTACTAATTAAAAAGGTAGAATATGTTGGCTAAAGATCATTTCTCTTTAGATAGTACAATAGCGGGGTCAATGAATGTTCGTAGTTAACTGACTACTAGTTAAGAAGGTAGAATCTGTTGGTTAAAGATCATTACTCTTTAGACAGTACAATGGCAGGGTCAATGAATGTTCGTAGTTAACTGACTACTAGTTAAGAAGGTAGAATATGTTGGTTAAAGATCATTACTCTTTGGATAAAAAACAATAAATGATACTTCTAACAAATATTATATCAATTAGTCATGAACATCCAAAGAAATTAATGATCTGCATTGAAGACCAGAATAAATAGGTTATCAAATTGTTGGAATCAAATATTGAACAGAAAATAGTAATATAATATGGAATGAAATATAAATGTATTAATTTAATTACTAGTTCTACCAGCAGATTGTTTATATTTCTAGCAAAGTAAACCTGTACAATAGTAGATAAATCACAGCCTTAACAAATAAGATTCTGAAAGGATTTTACCAGATTTGAACTTTTTAGCTTTGTTAAGAGAGCAGCAACATAAATATTCTGGTATTTGGTTTGACTCTAGAATATTGGGGACGGGCACGCCAACTAGTATACCACAGATGCGGTCAGTATGACCAGGGTGTACATATTCGCTTGTATCAATGCTATTGATTGAGCATTCCAATAAAATACACTTGGAACTATCTAAATAGATTTTAACGGTATAAGATCGCCCAGACACTTTCTATAACATTAGATTGATAAATGAATGATTAATAGGCAATATATCTCAATCCGTCAACACTTCAATGGAAATTAGCCTATTTAATAGATTGGGTTTCCACAAAAATTTATTTGGACCAGACAATTTCTCATTTCTAAAACAGTTTTGCACATATTACAGAACGTATTTAGGAAATTGGATAATATCGTATTGCGGAATATTGTCTTCAGTTAAAATGTACCAAAATTCTTTTTTCAAGGTTTGTTAATTTAAGAAAAAGTAGCATTGATATTAGTTTAATATAATATAACCACTACAACATTACTGCGAGACATACATAAACATTGTCCGACTGTCATTTTGATTTTTCTATATACTTTATAGTAATAACAACGTAGATATCACATGTAGTACGCAATGTACGTTACTGGAATAACATTAATTTTGATCACGTGCTCATGATCAATAGATTGGAAAGAAAATAATCTACAAGTCTCTGAAAGCAACAAATTTACAAATTTCAATTTTGCACATATATATTCAGATTAATACAGTAGCGAAAATGACAAGAGTCCGTGATAATGAACTTGTCTGTCTGACGATCACATGTGTTACATATTACATTTCATTTAAAATATATAAAAAAAACTGACAATTATCCTGGGCTGATAGTCGTTGTATGTCATCTTTTTTTCTTTTTTTTTTTTTTTTTTATCTTAGACATATATGTCATTATGTCATATTCCTCGAAGTAAAGCAATTATTGTTCAAGGAAGATTGAAATACGTATCGTAATAAGCGGAGGGAAAATGGTTTCAGAAAACCAATTACTCAATAGATACACCTTTTTAAGTGAGGCTATATTGGTCCTAGGTGGCATTGCTGAATGTAGTTGTGTTGGGATGTCCAATCAAATCTGCCTAATATTTTGTTCTGGGAAACAATTTCATTTCCTCTGTTCCTAGATGAGATCAAATATTTTCTATATTTTCAGTTATTACATTCAATTCACCATACATTCCGGATTTATTTACCGCTTCGGTGGTTTATTTGCGTTCTCGCTTCGAGTGTGGCAGATCGTAGGATTGAGCGCTGATCGGAATTTGTTGTCTCCCCGCACGCATCATTACCGAGTAAGAACAAATAATAGTTTCCTCAGAATCACGATAATATGTTCGAGTGTCAATATGTGGACCATTCGAAAACACCTGGGTTCACCCCGGTATTTTGTTGGGATCCGTGATGCTTATCTTTTATAAAGTTTTTTTTTGTGTTGTATTTTTGGTGTTTTTATTTTTTGTTTGTTTGTTTGTTGTTGTTTTTCTTGGTACTCGTGGTCTTGTTTCCATTGTTGCTCGTGGTCTTGTTTCCATTGTTGCTTGTGTCTCTGGTTTATTCATTCTTGGTTGTCCTTTCGGTTTTCTCTAACGTTTATTTATCTGAAACTTGCGTAACAATAGTACCCATTATCATGGAATATACCTGTATCTACACATCAGTTATATTTTTGGAATATCCTAATATCTACAATTTAACGTTAAGAAGAGTCTGAAGATACCAAAGAGGTAATCAGAATCCGTATATCGAAGAAGAACAGACAACACAATGTCCAAAAGAAAATATCAGATATCTGAAATATCACAATATCTACACGGAAATGTTGACATAGTAATCATCTGTTTGGAATATTATGATACACATCAACGTAAAAAGAGTAGCCATCCCTTCTGGAATATCGTGATATGTACACATCAATGTTAAAATGGTAGCCACATCTGATAAATCAAGATGTCTACAGAGCAACATCAGAATAGTATTCATCTCCCTTGGAATATCATGATATCTACGCATCAATGTTTAAATAGTATCCATCATTTGACAATATCATGATATCTATAAATCAACGTTACAATGGTAGCCCTGTGTGTGGTATATCATGATATTTACCAACCAACGTTAAAATAGTAACCATCTGTATGAAATATCATGATATCTATAGTAGCCATTTCTTTTTAATAATATGACATCTACATACCGGATGTAAAATAGTTTTCAGAATTTATTCTGTATTTCAATGATTTATTAATAAAGACAGAAAATATCATGACGTCTTACAAATTCCTAAATTAATATAAAAATAAAAACACGTGACAATAGAGGAAAAATAATAGAAAAAACCAACAATAATTAACATAAACAAACACTGAAACTAAAGATGAGAAAAACAAGATCGCACCCTAAAAACCGGGGATGACCTCAGGTGCTCCGGAAAGATAAGCAGCTCATGCTTCACATATGGCACGATCCGTGTCTCTCACGATAAGGATCAAAGTCAAATAAATGACGTAGATGAGGCTGATTTAACCCTGTACATATCTGTGTCTAGGTAAAACCTGAACATAGGTTTCCATTGTCTTGTCTTGACCCTGCTGTTTTCAACAATACACAAAGCTTGGTGTCTAAATATACATACTGTCTAAATATACCTAAAGTTTGTGTAGTTTCAAAACTTTCACAGAATGCTATTTGGGTTAGCTTAAGGGTTATGGTGTTTAACGGCACTTTTAATAATATTTCAGTTATTTCGTGGTAGTCAGTTTTATTAGAGGAGGCAACCGGAGTACACGGAGAAAACCATCGACCTCTCGCAAGTCACTGCCAAACTTTATCATATAATGTTGTATCGAGTGCACCTCGACATGAGATGAATTATTCGAACTCACAATTTTTGTGGTGATAGGCACTGATTGCAAAGGTAGGTGTAAATCCAACTGCCATACGATCACGAAGGTATGTTGTGTTTCATAATAAATGCAAATAATTTTCATTGTGATCTAGCATTTAGCAATTTTGTTTTGATGAACGTAGTTCTTCAATCCATTCCTCTTTACATGTGAAGCCATGTGTTACATTTATATTTAGAATGAACATAGACCAATCCAACATGTAGAAACACGTATTAAAACAGTCATTCTAATATGGCGTGCCGCTTTCGCTTTGTAGACAAACCTATTCTCTAAATATCACAATTATTTCTATGACATGCGCGAAGTCCTATCGGTGTTTTCCAGTGTTTTTCACTATCTGATCGCGTAAACCAGCAATTAAAGTAATAAAAATAGAAATTAATAATGCCTTCTTTGAATCTTAATGGAATATTTGTCTTAACTATATCTAAAAAGTCATATTTTCTTGAATGGGGCGGTCCTTCACTAACCGCTGTTACGGCTGTTCCGTTAACTTCGTAACATCCCCTTGAAAAAGCACATGCTGTTGCGTCATTGTCTTCTCCGATTACAAACAACATACAGAACTATGGTTCATACAAACATAAAAATTCTCGAAATGTTTCTTGACATGTAAAATTTTCCGGGAAAAAGTACTTAAGACAACCATCAATCGACTTTGACTTTTGTAATTTGTCGTCATCTCGTGATCCGGTGACGTAGTTTACAAGGAACGCTGGTGACATTGACACAAGCTGGTTATTGATTTATTTTGCGATTGTGTGTGCATTTTACTTGTTTAAGTTGCTAAATGCAAAATGCCATCAAATTGGAAAATATCAGTAACTTAATTACATCACCGTCTAGTTATCAATGTAGGAAAACTACTGTAAATATGAAGGTTAGTGGATTTTGTTATTGTATGCATTTCCATTAATACTTACTTCCATCAAGGATATGAAACTCTATTTTTTTTTTATTTTACGTGTATGAATAGCATAAAACCTAGCCAGGCGAGATAAAGCGAGAAAATACGAGATTCGTATCCTTTCTATTTAAATCCTTGCTTCCGTTCAAAATATAAGTTATATTTTTCCTACTAGAATCGAAATAATTCATGGAAGCCATAGTGTGTATAACATAGGTAACATTATTTTCGTTTAATTTAGTCATTACTTTTCAATAATTCATGGTAGAATGCGAAGTTTTCATTCGAGGAGGTAATCGGAACAGCCAAGTCATTCGGTGTCCAAAAGTCTGTATTGATTTACAAATTTACTGTAAATGCCCTATTTGAATCGAAATAATTCTCCCATGTTATGTTATATGCTCATTTCAACATGGTTAGGCATTATATTTGTCTAAACTTTACACCTCGCTTTCGCTCGATGTTAAATATCGACAAATATAATGTCTCACCGTGATAAAATGAGCATAAAACATGACATGAGAGAATCATTTTTTTAATACGGTTGTTTCGAATCATTTCCATTCCGTCAACATTTTGTTATTTTCGTCCGCTAGACCATGTGATTTCGATGGAACTCCTGGCACTGAACTTCCGGTGTCAATGTACACAACAAAAACTCTAATCGCTATGTGCCGTTGTAACGTTCGATCCTCAATTTAAAAAAATCTTAACATTTTCTGTAAAAGACAGATATCAATTAAATTATTTTATTTGTATCAAAGACTTCAATGCAGAGACAAATTCATCTTTAAATTTTATTTTTTTTTCTTTATTTGCGGCTGTCAGCATCATCAAAGGAAAACGATCTGCCTTTATGTATATATTTCCTATATCAAACAGATAGTGGGGTACCGAACACCAGTATTTATTCAGCTGTTTCTTTAGCGTCTTCATATTACAATTACTTATAATCTACCGCATCTACGACGTTGTCACAGTAATAGCGTAAACACCGGAAGTCGCCTGCCGATTTGTTCAGACGTCAAGACAAGAAAAAGACGGAACGTGGTCGGAATTGACATGATTCGAAACAACCGTATTAAAACACATCAAATTTGGGAAATTAAAAATTATCAATGTAAGATGTGTCTCAACAGATATGGTCCATTTGTCGTAATCACAATCTGGTCATTCCCTCATTCATAACTTATCACCAGCTTGGAAACGTCGGGTACTACTAGTTGAGCAGGCACTGTCTACCCTTTCGGAGCGACCGATATGTAGTGAGGTTAGTGTTGTTCAATCTTTAGCTATGTACTTCATTGTCCTTTTGTATATATTTTTGCCATTGTACTGTCTGTCCTTGGATTTACGACTCCTGATTACCACTTTCGTACCTTTAAACTTTTCTTACCCGTCTTAAATATGCATTCATTTAGGACCTGTTACCGCTAAAATCATTTAAAGATTCATCAAAGTAAAATTTCCAAGCAAAATAGTATAATAGACTATAAAATTGAGTCACTGTTTTATACATAATAACGTATAATAAAACAAATAAATGTCAAATCAAATCTTTTATACAGCAGTATGAGTTGCATGGATAAAAGGCACACCAAAAGCATTAAACGTGGCCATTACAGTTGTCTTAGACTTTCTATCCTTAAAACGACCAATAATCTCTGTGCCCCCTATTTCAAGTTCAAAATCGCCAACCCATTCCGTTGGCCACATATTTCCATCTGGTGGTGGTATTTCCATCTTTCCTAATTTCATGCATCCTTTTTGATCAGTGAAAAGTGGTTTCTTCTCAGTTGTAAAATATAAGTCTAAAATATGATTCTTCGATCTTTTGGCTTGTCTATTTTTGTCTTTATAAGAGTCTTTTATTGTAACGACACTTTTTTCGCCTATCGACACTTCTTGATTAATCGTAAATAATGTCTTGAATGAATTCTTGCACCATAGTTTTCCTTCTTCGTTGACTTTTTTGTCTTCTGGGTCTCCTTTTTGGAAAGCCCTGTACGCCCGTATACCGTATGAATACTTCGCAATTCTAGATATCACCACTTTTGGGTTATGTCCATATAATACAGCCCCTTTCAATACAGCAAGTCTAGCTTCAGTCGGAATAATTACTTTGATATTGGAAAAAGAAGGATGTTTTCGAATCGTCTCTGTAACGATAAGGGATTCCGAGAATCCCCCAACCATCACCATTGCAGGTGGAATTGGTCCACAGTTTCTACTGTCTAAAACTTTCTCTAAATGGGATATTATATTCTCTGTAGTTTCTGTAAAGAACTCTTTGAAAATGTAAGCTTTGATATGTAATCGATCTCTCTGGTTTTCCTTTACGGATACCACATTTTTATGGGGAGATAACTCAACAACATCAGCTAAGCTGCCTTTCTTTTGATTCCGAATAGCTTCCATTACTCCTCCAGGTAATCGTATAACCATATCGTGTTCACGATCATTGGTAATTTTACGTTTTTGTTCTTCGAAATCATGTTGCATTTCAAGTAGATCACTACGATACTCTCTATGAATTTCAGTCATAATAACAGTACCTAAAACTTCTTCTATAAATTTCATATATTTATTGTCAATATTTGTCCCACCCCAGTCACCACCTGTTGCTCTTTCGATGGTTTTTAAGTTTTGCTCTTTTGTGACCTCATTTATTGAAATATCAGCTGTTCCACCTAAAACAAATTATTGAGGTTAAGTGACGTCTAAACGTTATTACTAAATTTAAATGATTAGACATATATGTAAGTATATTCATCAGATGCTAAATTACGTGGTTAGCAGTACTTATATAATATTGACTGAATATTAGATTTACGACACATTTGCAGATATATAAACACAGGCAGGTTATTGGCGTGGAGGAAGCCTGGAGTCCCCAGGAAAAACAACAACGTATTGGTAAATACCTACAATTATTCATTTTCAATGAAATGTTATTTGGAATAAGAAAATATCATTGGATATTACAAATTATTTTACAACTTTTATTTTTGTCATGGTTGATAGATGTATGAGAAAGATCTGTTTCTATTTAGCAAATACACCGAATCTAATATGACCAACCTTTGTGTTGAGAATAGACAGGTTTTCGGTTTATACAGTTTAAATCAACAAATATTTCTAATGTATGGACTTTATTCAAAATTCGGTTTATACAAGACTCTGTTTTATTCAGGTTTCGGTTCAGAAATGTTTCACTGTGTAATAAAACAATGTGTATAGACGTCATAGTTTCAGGCCAACACTAATTTCGATAGTATTTCCATCCAAAACGATATGTCATGTACGTTATATTGTATATTACCTCCAAGATCTACAATAATAATCTTCTTTCCTGCCTCAAAGCACGATAAGTAGTTATTTCCTCCTGATATCTTCATTGTATCTATAGGCAACAGTCTACAGTACAAAGCAGCAGCTTCTGGTTCGAAGGCCAACATCAAGCTGTCACGATGAATTCCAGCCTAGAAAAAAGATCTAAATTTCACGAATAATTCTCGTTGAAACTATAATAACAATTTTAAAGATCATAATATGGCAGTCATGAATAGAAACTAAAGTTTTATGTGCATGTTTTGTAGATCGTTGTTTGTCCTTTCGCACTTTTGCTTTTGGCCATTGTGTACTCCTTTGGTATCTTCAAACTCTTCTCCCATTGGAATTAATCATTTTAGATTATACTAAAAAATAAAACACTAAACCTATTAACCATACCAACGTAAAACGGTGGTGCATCTTTGAAATTATTTAAGCTAATTCATTATAGGGACGAGTTTTATTTCATTCATTTGGAAACAACCATGTATTCGGTATCAAACTATTTTCACAATTTAATCGAAATCATACCTTTCAGAACGAAACTGATCGTTCAAAGTATAAAATAACGATCTTACTATGGCATGTATTCATGCAAATGTATGCAAAAACTTTTAATTTGAATAAATCATCTCCATTGAAAATTATGCAGACCTCTATTGATACATGCCTGGAATTGATGTTTCTCTGTACTTTCTAGAAACACGTCGTGCGCACTAAGTTTGATATCTACGTTTTTTATTCTATTCAGTATACATACATTTAAGATTCTATGGTTTTTTATTCATAAACTCTATAAATCAAATGTTTTATAAAGAACGAAAGTACCAACTATAATAAGTATTAGATAACCAAATCTCGATTGTGTAATTGTTATTGTGCTAACCTCTATAGGTAGATCGTTGGTTCGGTCCACTTGTGGTTCGATCTCCTATCGGGTTACCAAACGTAATTATTATCTCTTCAAAACGTAACGCGATTTCACCATATTATAGATGAAAAATCACTGACGGCGTTAAGCATAAATCACCCTCTAACAAAGTCCTCTTATAGTCAGGTATTAACGCATGCAATGTCTCATATATGAAATCAGTATACATGAGTGGTACCATTAATGTTAAATTAAGAGGCTTCCATTTCAGACCACCTAGCCCCCCTTACGGTTTATATAAATTCCGTTACCTATGCTTAATAATTTTTAATGATTCTAATTTTACTCACCCAGCCTCGTGTAACGATTAACATTCATTCTTTAAAATATTTGTTTAAATGACCTGTATTTTTTCCTTAATTATGTATCTATATAAGGGACCGTCGTCGCCGTGATCGTATGGTAGTTGGATTTATTATGCAATCATTGCCTATCACCACTGATGTTGTGAGTTCGGAAGATTGTTCGGTGTTCGGTAATTTTGTTATTACCCTTATTTTCAAATTTCGACCAGGGCAATGTGTACAACATTATGTGATAAAAAATTAGTGACTTGCGACAGGTCCGTAGTTTTCTCCTGATCCTCCGATTTTCTCCACCAATAAAACCAAACGCTGCGATACAACTGAAATATTGTTAAAAGTGGCGTTAAACAGAATCAATCAAACAAACAAACATGTATTTATGTACAAAATAATATATACTTTGCTACTTTGTGCTCCAATATACAGTTCATACCTCTTCTGCTGCCATTCGCATGAATTGTTTGGCTGGATCTGACCAGATGGCGGGAACGGTTAGTACCCATTTTATTTGGTTGTCAGGGACATCCAAGTTACGTTTCTTTAGATCATTTAACAAATGATCCTTGAGATATCTGATAGTCTCTGTAAATATTAGGAGAGCTGACACTTCCTTTTTGTCCATGTCCTCTATCACAGTATCTTTGTCTAGAACCTTTGATTTAAAATAACAAATAATTATAAACCAGCTTATATATTTAAAAAAATTCTTTTCGATTTAAATTAAAACAAATCTGAATATTTAGCAAATTATCTAAGAGACTCTAAGGATGATGACAGAATTGTATACAAGTCTGCAACTTCCAATAGGCTTACTATCACAGTTGTGCCATTCATCTCATCAATCTTAATTGATGATATGCTCAGATTCCCCCCTATTTTCAAAATTACTGAAATTTATAAAAAGTTGTTTCACCTTGAAAAAGGAGATTAAGTCATATATGGTAACACAGTCGAGGACAAGCAATCGTGGAGTGTCCTAATTGACCAATTACTAACTGTTCCAATCCTTAGACAATCTTGAAAACATGCATAGCCAAGTATATTTTTGAACTTTTTAAAGACCGTTAGAGGCCTTCAACACAATAATAAATTGCATAGAATTCAATATATTGTTGCCAAATCCCTGCAAGAGGCAAGTCGTTTTGACACGTTGTCGCATATGTCATACTAGGATGACACATGGTTATTTAAAATGAACAACAAGAAGAGTTTGAAGATACCAAAGGGGTAATCAGAATCGGTATATTGAAGAAGAACCGACAAAACAATGGCCAAAAGAAAAAGTACAAAAGGACGATCTACAAAGCATACACATAAAACTAAAGATCGAGTAACACGAACCCCACTAAAAACTGGTGGTGAACACAGGTGCTCCGGAAGGGTAGGAAGT
Source organism: Bathymodiolus septemdierum (assembly GCA_963383655.1). Taxonomy (NCBI): domain Eukaryota; kingdom Metazoa; phylum Mollusca; class Bivalvia; order Mytilida; family Modiolidae; genus Bathymodiolus; species Bathymodiolus septemdierum. Next base: position 95,805,650 of record OY726518.1, read on the forward strand.
TCCTACTCCACTACCTGAATGCATTACACCACAAAACATGATTAGTCAACTGTATATGTGTTCTTAATATCCGATAGTTTACTCAATCTTTAGTTGTCTGTGTGTTTTGTGGATCATTTTCTGTCCTTTTGACTTTCTTCTTTTTGGGCATTGCCCTGTCTTTCTCCGATTCACGGCTTCTGGTTACCCCTTTAGTATATTCAAACTTTTCTTAAACGTGATATGATTTATCTTACATCTTTCTCCATTAAAATCATTTTGAATCTTCTAACAAAATACCAGTTTTCGTGCTCCTCATTTTCTGCCAAACTGATATATTTGTTTTCAGCTTCCCTACCAAAGGAATGGAATATCTTTTCTGCTGTAAGCAGGACACACGTAGGTGTTTTGTATGATGGTCCATCTGGCCAATTGTGAGATGTGATGTTCAGTGGTTTCGCTTTGTACTCATGGTCAAAGGAAAATGCATATCCAGAATATGTGGTACCTATATCGAGGGCTACAACCAAAGTTTGATCCATGGTAATTATCTATAAATACAAACAAATAAAGTTAATCTTTGTGTTAGTATTCTGTGCATGAGTGATGGAAGGTTGTCGGAAATGATGTAAATCATGATATATTGGTATAATAATAAATTGGTTAAGTCCTTTAAATACATAATAACATCTATAACCAGGTTAGGTTAATGATGTTTTAACAATTGGTTAGAGTATTGGTATCTATAATTGTGGTTACACCGGATGTTTGCTTTTCTTGATTTATTCTATTTTCCTTTTTATGTATATTAATATTCATTAGGCTTGTTTTAATAAGAACCCGATAAGTACTCAGGTTCCCACCACCAATACGACTAACAAAACTTTGTTGAAAATTCATATCATAATTAATAAAGAATTAATTTTCTTCCCAAAATAACTTACAGCTCATTCACAAGTCCACATTTCATATAATATACAACTCATTTATGAGTCCACTTGTCAAACGGACCTCTATTTGATGCTAGAAATCGTAGAATATTTTATTACATATAAAGTATAGTATAATCTTGTGAATCCTATGTTGCCAGTTTCTCTGAATTGGCCATTTTCGATTGCACCTTCGGTATTCTCTGACGTTTATAATATAGATAACACGTTGTGATCAAGTGATATCATCGATCTCGCAACTACTTCATATATGAATTATTTATAGAAAAAAATTATACTTGTACACTCTACCTGAAAGACATAGTCAATGACACATCCAATGTAGATTAATTATGTTGTTTTTTTCTGGAAGGAAATGCCACCATTAAATCTATCTGCATTAACAACCTGAAATTAACAAATTTCATAAACAAAAACAGACTACTAAATACTAAGTATTAGATTTCCTTCTTACCAATTGACCTGGTTAACCGTTACGGAATATTTACCAATTGACCTGGTTAACCGTTACGGAATATTTGTGTCACAATTGACATCGGATATTCTCCGTTTACCGTTATTACAATACCACCCATTCGGGTTTTTAACTAGAGTAACACGATGGCTGTCACTAGTGGAGCAGGACCTACTTATACTTACGGAACATTTGTGTTCACCTCCGTATTATTGTAGTTCGCATTGCTCAATCTTTTGTTTACTGTGTAGTATTTTCGCGATCATTGTTTGTCTTTTTTCCTTCCCCCCCCCCCCCCCCCCCCCCTTTGGCCATTGCATTTTATGTCCTTCTTCGAATAATCACTTCTGATGAACCCCTTGGTATCTTCAAACTGTTCATCTCATGGTTTCTTATGTGTAAAATGTGATCGAAAAGTGACACAGAGCAGTCATTTATTCAATATACACAATCCAATTACGTTTCAATATACGACAATCATCGAAAATAAGATTTTTTTTGTTTTCTTTGGTTTGTCTTCAGTGTCGTCAATACTTACTATCTTTCATATAAGATTGATTGATTAATGTTTAACGCCAACTTTAACAGTATTTCAGCTATTATTCCATATAAGATTGTAAACGAGAGCCATCAATCTAATATGTATCTCTCATTTTAAGTATACGCAAAAATAATCAAGAATGTTGTCGTATGAACATGTATCTTTAATAAATATTGTAAAAATGATCGGTCGTCTATCCATTTTAATTTGATCAGATAATGGCTTAATGTGGTGTTCGAAAAAGAAATTTACACCCTATATATCTACACTCAATTTATTACCTTGAAATTTGTATTTGTGTAATTTTCTAAATTCGGAGTCATTAACTTAAAGGTATGAACTTATTGGTTGTTACTGGGGTAACTCGACTTTTGCACGTTTTAGGTTTCGTGATTACAGACTATTTTAATAGTAATCTAATCTATGTTTGTGACAGGTAAAGTTGATTATGTAGTTACATAATTTGGTAACTTTAAATATGCGTAATAAACTATATACCATCTTAACGAACCGCTGATGAGGTGTAAAAATATTTAGCATTGAAAAAACATTTAAAAGTTACTCTAGGTAAGAAATGACGAAATTTATATGATTAAAATACTCTAAAGTATAAATAAAGCTTTGAACTTGAACTTGTAAGAAACGACGAAATTGACATTTATTAATATACAGTCAAATATAGGCCGTGTTAAAACATATTCATTAGAACTTATGATACATGTATGTATGAAACCCAATAAAATGAATCGAGATTTTTTCTTATAAAGATTTACCTTTCTTAGAACGAAAGACATACACATATCTGGTAATTTTGAAACTCGTATCTGTGGCTATTACTATTGATTCCGACATGAGCTTATTGCTGATGATATTTATGTAAACTCACCAAACTGGCCAACAGACACAGGACGTTGCAAAGGTAAAAAAGAGCCATCGTTCATACTGTTAGATACAAACATGAAATTGGTCGCTCTTGGACAATATACTTAATTATATGTTGGATGAATGACTAACATGTGTAGTGCTTTTTTTATATTAAGCAGTTTTACAAAACAGGTATTTTAGATTAAATATAACTATGTATATTGTAATTATTACTTAAACTTACATTGATAAAAAAAATCCCATCATTACATCAATGGGAGCATTTTTTATTGTACACTTTATTTGTTATTTACCTACACTGATCTTATTTTTCAGGATGGAATTTCAACGGAAATGTTTCTATTGTATTCGAACATGAGGCAGCATAGATATATTCTCTCTTCTACTAGTAGATAGATTTGTTGAACAAAATCATCAAACTTTACATTCGACCCTGGGAAATAAATCTTAGTTAGAATTCTGAGTAGGAATAAAAGAACAGCAAGTCAAAAAATGTGTAAATAACTAGTATTTTCCAACTGAAATCTATATACAGCTGCACAAAATAGCTGCAAATAAACGTTAGAGAATACCGAAGTGGCAATTAAAATGTGGTCAATCCAGAGAAACTGGCAACATAGGATATACAAGGCAAAGACACAACACAATATGTGTTGGGCACCATAATATGCAAACAAACACAAATAACGGAAGTAAGGCATGAGCCCTCCTACAAACAACTGGAGGTAGAGGCGAACCGGACATCGCTTTATGCGGACATCGGAGCGGACATCACAACACGGAACACAGAACGTAAAGACACATAATAGGACAACACAAAAAACTAAAAAGATGAGCAACAAGGACACTATTCTATGTTTTGTAATGTTGCCTTTTCAAGATATTTTAAAAATAATATATTATATTTTACCAAAACAAACCAAGACAAATTTGAAGGGTAATCAGTAGCCCTTAATTGAAGGATATATAACATAATTGCCCAAAGAGAATAAAAACCCGCAACGACAAGACAAACAATGACCCTCAAACCACCACACAGAGAACTAAAACTTGAACAACACGAACCCAATGAAAACAAGGGTTGAACTCGTGTGTGCACCGGAAGGGTAAACAGTACTTGTTCCACTAGTGGCGCCCGTCGTGTTACTCGTGTCATGAAAACGGACTGGACGGATTTGGAATACGACAAACAGAACATATTCGTGGTCACTTACAACACATACATTCTACAATGATTAACAAAGTTGTGATGTCGACAAAACAAAAAGGAAATCACACGAGTTAATAAACGTTAGAGGATACCGAAGCGGCAATTAGAAATGGACAATCCAGAGAAACTGGCAACATATGGTACACAAGACGAAGACAAGCAAAGCAAAAACACAGCACAATATATGTTGGACAGCGATATACGCAAACAAGCACAAATAACCTAAATAAGCTCTTTTACAAATAAATGGAGGCAAAGAAGAAGCGAACATCATTTATATACGGAAATCATAATGGACATCACAACACGGAACACAGAACGTAAAGACACATAATAGGATAACATAAAAAACTAAAAAGATGAGCAACACGAACCCCACCAATAAACTAGTCTATGAAGCATTTTACAAAATGATAGCATTATATAACAAAATAATCAAGATTATAACAGAATACGAACCTACATTTTTACTTCATCTCACCATGAGCGACAATCGAAAGCATATCTTTAATGTTGATCGACAGGTGTAAATCCAACTACGATACGATAACGATCACGACGTCCTCATGTTTAAATCAGGTATCCAACAATCAGTCTGCTTTGGTTTGTGTCAAATAATGAGCAGCATCTTGACTTAATTGAAGGCGACATTAGGTGTGTTTTATTTAGATAGAAGCGAATATTAGCTGTATTTTCTGATTTAAGAAGTGTTCATGTTAGCGAATTACCGGTGTTTTGAATTAATATAAGGGTATGCTAGCAGTGTTTCTGTTTACAGAAGAGGAAGTTAGCAGTATTTGTATTTAAATAGAAGAATCTGCTAATAGTAGTTCTTTTGATGATGTTGGCAGTGTTTAGTTCAGGGTATTGGTAACGGTTTCCAGGGGCGATCTACAGAGTTACCCAGTGAGTCCTCATGTGGCGGATAGAGGGTACCCTCTCTCGGTGGGGGGGGAGGGTTCAGGTTATTCTGATTTTGTGCAGGTTTCGGACAGAGTAGACGAGTTGCATAGTCCTACATAATACTACTTATGTCGTCCCTGTCCATTTCTCCATTCTTTTTCAGTGGTAATCAAAAATCGTTCCAATGGTTTTTTCCTATTTCTCCTACATTTCGGTATAGTTTTTGTTATTTTTCAAGTTGTTCTCGCCCTCAACTATTTTCCGCTTGCACGATATGACTAATCATTCAGTGTTTTGTGTAAATAGAAAGGAATGTTAACAGTATTTTGTTTGTTTGTTTATGCTCGGGTAGAGTCAATGGAATCGTAGAGTTTCTATGCTTTCTAACTTGTATTGATAGTTAAATTAATAAGCTAAAGAATAGTTAACAATGAACAGGGACATTTTTGCACTATATGATTGATATACAATTGATCTATCAACTTTGTGTGTACAGAAAATGCAACACTATTAGATATTAAGAAATAAGACTTATTATTATTATTTACATTGCATTTGAAGTAAGGTAAATATTTAAACTCGCATGAACACAACAATAAGTATATATAGTTTTATTTTATGTAGGACTTTATTATCTTTGAATGGTTGTATGCATGGCTATAAGATCATGTATATACGATTTAAAGGGATATGTATTGTAAATTCAAAATTATATCTGGACGTATTGATTATCTGTCGAATTAATCCATCCAAGCACTTCAAATTTTATTAACCTATCTTCTTCTTATGCAAAGATTTTTTTTAATATTTATTCTTGATATGGTCGACAAATGCACACAAAAATATATAAACAATTATTAGCGTTAATGTGATGGGTACCGTGGGTTAAGCTGCTAATTTGAATTAGTATAACATACAGACCGAGCCACAGAGACAATTTTTTGTCTTCAATTTACTTGTAAAAAGATCAATGGCAAAAAATAATATTTTTTCTTTACTCCTATAAAGCAAGATTTTACACAAAAAGTCATGGGCAAAAGAAATACCGAAGCTAAGTCCTTAATCTAATATTCAGACATACCGGTGATGCTCTGTTCATTAATAATATGCACTTTACCAATTCGATTCCATTAATATTCCCTCAACGAACTTGAGATAACAGAACTAACAGAAACAACTGTCTTATTTTTTGACCTTGCATCTTTCTAACAATGTCACTAGTGGAGCAGGAAATGCCTACCCTTCCGGAGCACATGAGTTCACCCCCGGTTTTTAGTTGGGTTCGTGTTACTCGATCTTTAGCTTTATATGTATGTTTTGTAGATCGTTGTTTGTCCTTTTGTACTTTTTTTTTGGCCATTGTGTTGTCTATTCTTCTTCTATATACGGATTCTGATTTCACCTTTCGTATCTTCAAACCCTTCTTACGTCATCGAGGTGGTTAATTAATACTGAAAATTTAATTTCCAACAATATCAAATTGCCAATGACTTGACTTTGTAAACATGAATATTATGGAGTCATTTTCAACCATTATTCGTCTTTGTCACACTACATACAATCTGCATTCAATGTACTATATGGTTAATGGAATTTAGGGAGCATGTTCAGGGTCATTACAGTTTTCACAGTTTTCTGGTTGTTGACTGCTTTTGTCTGTTTATATACATATGAGTTTTGACTTTCCCTTTGTAAGATTGTTCGGAGTTCGGTAATTTTGTTATTACCCTTCTTCACACTACATACAATATGCATTCAATGTAATACATTGTTAATGGAATTTAGGGAGCATGTTGTGTAAGCAGAGATCTATGCGATCTAAACATAGAAATATTAAAACGTAAGTTGAAAGTGAAACAGTATGCTACTTACATTATGATAAGTTTGCTTTTCAAACTATCAAGATTGTGCTGTTTGCGTGTATTCCCTATAAATAAATATTGGAAACTATATAAATAATAATAATCAATGAAAAAAATATATAAAATAAAATTTCTTACCCTATAGGATTGATATGCCCTATAAGTTATTGATATGACTTTGATAATGGTAGCAGGTTCCAACTCGTTATCCAATCAATATGAGCTCCCAACTTCCTGGTAGGTCTTAATAGTACATGCAAAATATATATTCCACATTCTTGGAATGAATAGAAATAGATCAAGGTAGGATTTGTTTGTAAAGTTCATTATCTATACCTTTCACATTTTTTCATTCATTTTTGTTCTTCTTCACCTGTTAATTAAATGGTATTTTTGCGTGTGTTTCAGTATATACTTTACCCTTTGAAAGCCTCTAAAAACGAATCAATAAAGATGGTAGGTTTAAATTTGATGAATACATTTAAAATGTTATATATTCTTGTAACAAAAGAATAAACATGTAGTGTAATATTATTATATTTTCGGATCTGTCTGCTATTTTTCTACTAGATTTGGAACTGTTCTGATTGTATTATTATTTTATTTTTCATACCAGTTCACACAGTGACATCAGCAAAGAATGACTTGCACAACTTCTAAATTAATTGTGGCTGCTATTGACTTTGGAAGTTATGGATCTGGATATGCTTTCTCATTCAAACACGAGTTCGAGGCCAATCCCATCAATGTTTCTACTCCATTATGGTCTCCTGAGAGCGGGGGAGATAGCTGTTACAAGACGCCTTCAGCAATGTTGCTGGATTCAAAGAAGAAATTAGTGGCTTTTGGTCATGATGCTGATGATAGATATTCACAGATTTGTGAGGCTAATAACCAGAATTCATGGTATTATCTTAAAGGATTCAAAATGCAATTATATAAAGCCGTGCTTGACAGAAAGGTAATTTAGAAGGCATTTAAAGTATGTCAAAATATACATTTGATTTGCAATACATGACCACACAAGTTAAATATTTAACTCGGGTAATTGCCGTGCGTTTTTTTTTATTTGGCTTTCCAATCTTTTGATTATGATCGTACCTGATGAAAGCTATTCCAGAAACGCGTTGTGCGCACTAAACTAGATATCTACGTTTTTATTACGATTCCTGGTTAAAACATTATGCTATGTTCCTACGCAGAAAATTAATGCTGAACAAATTTAAAAGTTATGTGAAACTCAACATAATTTATTGCTTTCACATCACTACATAACGAATTTCATAATCATACTGCAAACTTTGTCCTATATTCACATGCATCAATCACAATATAATGTAATCTCTTATCAGTACAATTGAGGTATATATTGGAGAACGCCAATCAACCGTAAACTCGCTTTCGATCAGGAAGTATTCCAACATTATAAGCTTCTGTTGATTCAAGCAACCCGTTAATATTCCTAGTAAGATTCATTATATATAACCGGTATGAAAGAAATTCAAAAGCTATATATTGCAAAATAATTGACCAAACGGAAAATGCTTGTAGAAGTCGACTTTTATGCAGTTGTAGCTTTTGACAACCAAAGAATTTCAATAAACAACACGTCAACAAGCAATTTTCATGGTGTATATTTAAGCACAAATATGTTGCAGTGCATGCATTGTAGAATTTTTACAATAACTATTTCTACTGTATTTGATAGGACATCAGAAACGATTTTTCAATGAAAGAGATCAACGGTAAAGAAATATCTGCCAAACTAGTTATACAATTAGCTATCAAGTACCTCCGTGATCACCTCCTACAGTCGTTTAAAGAACGAAACATCGGAATTAAGTCAGACGACATAGAATGGGTACTAACAGTTCCTGCTATCTGGAATGATGCGTGTAAGCAGTTCATGAGGGACGCAGCAATAGGGGTTTGTTATTTGTTGACAGACATATTTGAATAAAATGAAAAACAAACAATACTACATTCTCGGAACAATTCCAGCAGTTAAATCGTAGAAAGAGGCAAAATCGATACCCTTAACACACATATACATGACCTCTCACTTTTCTGGCTTGGTAAGGTACTTCAATAAAAAGTGGCGGGGTGAAACTAGTGCTTTTCAATGAAATTAGTTGTATTTACATACTGTGAAAGAACTTTGAGACGTGGATATCAATATACTTGGTTCCGATAAGGTAATTATGTTCGAGGGTTCTGATATTCTTTGATTGCAACACGAACACATAATACCAGTCCAAATATATTCGAATACAGAGTTGATATGAATACAATGACAACAATAATACAAATGTAAAAAATATAACGATGAAAAACAGCGAATGAGTAGGAGCTCTGGAAGTGTTTCCATCTTCGGTTCCATTAATCAATAGGATAGTTACATTTCGTTGAGATTTCGTTGAAAAAACACAGAATATGATGACAATATTACACTTCATATACTTTTTAGGCTGGTATACGAGGGGGCATGTTTTCTATTGTTTATGAACCCGAAGCAGCCTCTGTTTATGCCCGACTCCTTCCAGTTGATAGGTTTGTTGGCGAAAATAAAACAACAATTTTGAAAACATTTGATCCAGGGAAGAAATTTATTGTAGTAGATGCTGGAGGTAAGATTATAATGAACTTAAAAATATTGATTTTTCAACGTGTTTTCTCAAAAACCATTACATAAAAGCAAGGGTAGAATCTACTTTGGCGGACCCCGGATGTCAGATATTGTATTAATCAACGCACATGACCCATAACCTTTCATTTTGTTACCATGTGTATATGGCAACAAAAGAGTTAGGGTTAGGGTTAGGTTCCGCTAAAGTAGAAGTACTCCTAAAAGCAAATACAAATTATAAAGAACAGTACAAAAAGTTAACATCAGTGAAACCTAAAATCAAGAATGGAATAACAAATACCTAGAGAGGACGAACTTCAACAACCGGAAATTAGATAATATGATTACAATGGGTCAGCAGATATTTATAATATTCCAGCAGCACTGATGTTTTTCTTAAATATTGAAATAAATATACACATACAACTGAAAACAAATCGGCAAAGATCGAAGAACTCGGAAATATTTTCAAAATAAAATATATACTTCTATTTTTTGCTTCAAATTTATACTTAGTAAATGAAATAACCAATAGTAGGAAGAGGTTTTAGGTCTATTGATATATATTTCACAGATAAAAGACTAAGTTTGAAATTCCAGATTAAATTATTTTAACATTCAATGATATATTCGAAAACTCAAATAGCAAATAACAGTGAAATGACAGTGCATTTGCTAGAATAATTGCCTTCATATCATAATCACTGTCCATTCAAACTTAGTCCAATGACTATTAATTTTCATCAGATTGAATAGTATGAAAAACAAAAAAATACCACGCTGTAGGAACAGTTTCAAAATCTAATAGAACAATCGTAGAAAAAGGCAGAAATATAAAAGTCAACAATTTGGGTTTTCATTTCTTCATTTTCTTAATTTCATTCTTATCAATATTGAATCATAGTTTTACCTTTAGGTGGTACAGTAGACATTTCAACACAAGAAGTTGCACCAAGCGGAGAACTGAAGATTATTCACACAGTATGTGGAGGTTCTTGGGGTGGAGAAATGGTCAATGAAAAATATAGAAGTATGCTTAGAAGGTTGGTTGGTGGTGATATTCTGTCGGGAGAATTCAAAAAAGAACAAGGAGCTGATTATAATGAAATGATGAGAGATTTTGAACGAAAAAAGAAACTGTTTAAATTTGATAGTACCGAAACCATCAATACTAGATTCCCTACAACACTTAAAGATATCATAATAAAACAGCTAGACTGTTCAACTGACGATCTTATTAAAGATTCTTCGTTCAAGGAAGATTTAAAAAGCAGACGAGATAAAATGTTTATTAAACCGGAGTTGTTTAAAACCTTTTTCAAGGAATCATGTGATCTTACTATCATGGAGATTCGAGACATTCTTGATCACCCTCGTTGTAAAGATGTGTCTGCTGTTATGATGGTGGGTGGTTATTCCGAATCAGATATGCTTCAAAACGCTGTGAAGGTTGCATATCCAGACTTAGAGGTATTTGTGCCTGTAGATGGTGGATTGTCCGTACTTAAAGGTGCTGTCATATATGGTCATAATCCAAATATAGTTTCTTCTAGAATATGTAATTATACATTTGGTGTTAGCTTGAGTATTCCATTTCAAACTGGAAAACACCCGGAAAGCAAACGATATACTTGGGATAATGAGCAATGGTGTCGACATATTTTCCATACATGTTTTAAAGCTGACGAAGTGGTGAAAATTGGAGACATGAGGCAGATTGAACTGAATGATACATTTGAAACCGCAAAATCCCAATCTAGAAGAACTCATCCGTTGAAAGTAGAAATATATATTTCTGACAAACAAGACCCTACATATGTTACTGATGATGGATGTCAGAAACATGCAGTGATTCAAGTTGACCCTCCCGGTGGTACGTGGCCTCAACAGATATTTGGTTGGGTAGAACTGGAAATATCTGGAACAGAAATGACAGGAACGTATGTAAACGCAACAACAAAAGAAAGGACAACAACAAAGTTTGAGTTTTTACCGTCGGGATATAGATTCACTAAAGGAGAAAAAAGACGATTATATGACCCTGAACTTTTTGAATAATTTTGTAGCTTGCTCTTTTATTCATTATCTGGGAATATTAAAAGATAAATCGATTAAAATACAATCTTTGCTGTCTACCTGTCGTTTAATTTGGTACATATTTCTCGAGAATGAAGTTAGGTATTTTTTATGTTCACGGAAATGCTAAAAACCACAATGGTAGGAATTCAAACACTTTTAATGTTGACAACATCAAATCAATCAAACTGTGTGACAGCGTAAGCTGAAGTACCCAAATCTATTTAATGAAGAAAAAAACATTATAAATTACAGATGTCTTTAAAGAACAGTTTGAAGATACCAAAGGAGTAATCAGAAGCTGTAAATCATAGAAAGACAGACAATACAATGAACAAAAATGAAAAAAGACAAAATAATACACAATGGTCAACAAAATACTACACAGAAACTAACGATTGAGCGACACAAGCCCTATTAACACCGGGGTGTTACTGTTGAAAGACACAAACATCATCCAATCGTGTTGAATATCAGTATACATAATATGAATAAAACTTAAACAACCTACAAAATAAATCGGAGTACAGACGAAATAAACAGCTTTGTATGCAGAAATCGTAACAGACATCACAACACGGAACCAAAAACGTGAAGATTTGTAAATGGACAAAATGTACAACACGAACCCCACACTAAATATCGGGGTGAGAGATGGGGGGCTCCTACTCCAACAATAGCATCCGTTGTGTTACTATTGTTGTCGTCAGCAAATAATAGACAATTATAAAGGATGAAGCCAGTTCAAACCCAACAATGCTAACCCGAAGCATATTAACCAGATCAACCATCAGAACATAATACAAGGCAAGGGAGATAACGCCTACCTACTTCACACTAAATTCCTGTTCAAAAGGCTCTTTTTGAAGTATTTGATAAGCTCTTTCACTATGTAGATCATCCTTTGTTTGATAAGCTCTTTCACTATGTAGATCAACCTTTGTTCGGTGAGTTCTTTCACTATGTAGATCAACCTTTGTTTGGTGAGCTCTTTCACTATGTAGATCAACCTTTGTTTGGTGAGCTCTTTCACTATGTAGATCAACCTTTGTTTGGTGAGCTCTTTCACTATGTAGATCAACTTTTGTTTGATAAGCTCTTTCACTATGTAGATCAACCTTTGCTTGGTGAGCTCTTTCACTATGTAGATCAACCTTTGTTTGGTGAGCTCTTTCACTATGTAGATCAACCTTTGTTTGATGAGCTCTTTCACTATGTAGATCAACCTTTGTTTGATAAGCTCTTTCACTATGTAGATCAACCTTTGTTTGATAAGCTCTTTCACTATGTAGATCAACCTTTGTTTGATGAGCTCTTTCACTCTGTAGATCAACCTTTGTTTGATGAGCTCTTTCACTATGTAGATCAACCTTTGTTTGATAAGCTCTTTCACTATGTAGATCAACCTTTGTTTGATAAGCTCTTTCACTATGTAGATCAACCTTTGTTTGATGAGCTCTTTCACTCTGTAGATCAACCTTTGTTTGATGAGCTCTTTCACTATGTAGATCAACCTTTGTTTGATGAGCTCTTTCACTATGTAAATCAACCTTTGTTTGATAAGCTCTTTCACTATGTAGATCAACCTTTGTTTGATGAGCTCTTTCACTCTGTAGATCAACCTTTGTTTGATGAGCTCTTTCACTATGTAGATCAACCTTTGTTTGATGAGCTCTTTCACTCTGTAGATCAACCTTTGTTTGATGAGCTCTTTCACTATGTAGATCAACCTTTGTTTGATGAGCTCTTTCACTCTGTAGATCAACCTTTGTTTGATGAGCTCTTTCACTATGTAGATCAACCTTTGTTTGATGAGCTCTTTCACTCTGTAGATCAACCTTTGTTTGATGAGCTCTTTCACTATGTAGATCAACCTTTGTTTGATAAGCTCTTTCACTATGTAGATCAACCTTTGAAAATCAAATATCCATTACCTTGTTCTTACTAATGAAACATTTGTTGTTGAATAAATTGATTTTGACGCTATTTTTCTTATGATAGCGACTTGAAATTTATGTTTCCTTACACGAAATAATTTGCATCAAACGATTACCGATTTCCGGATCTTTGCATTTATTTTTGTCGAGGTTCGCCTTGTACCTTCTTTTAGCAATCTATTACAATACTTCTCCCAAAAAAATCCTGTAATTTTTTTTTACCATTTTCACCTTTCCAATAATTTCATTTATATTCCTTTACATTACCTTTATTTTGGTAAGATCAAATTTGTATTTAATACAATTATGAAAAGAATACCAATCCGTGTCGTCTTTTACATTCCATACAGGCAAAAGTGCAGATGAATTTGTCTTTATTGAACATTATTATCGTTGAAGCAAACTGTACAAAGTCGTTTTGTAAGTCAATATAAGCGAGGCATATATTTTCTGATAAGCCGTTAGATAATAATACATAATAAATAGCTGATCTCCATTCATTACAAATACGTGTATAATGTCCATTATAACAATTAAAAGTATTAGTTACACACAATTGGCTTACCTCAACGAACTGTAGTATATCTTAGTGGTAAATTAATGAGATACATTTGAATCTGTTTGGGTATTTGAAGCACAATACAACTACATCGGTGGTGTAATGGTTAGCGTGTTCGTCTCGAGTGTTGTAGATCGTGGGTGTCAACAAAAGACTTAAAAATTGGTATTTGGTTGGCTCGGAATCAGGCTAATTTGTCCGAGTGGGGCGACATATCAGTCCGAGGACTGTTGTTTCAGTGAGCTAGCACTACAAATCCAACTAAGCATGTTCGACAATCGAACTTATTATCAACTACATTCGAACTCATTCTTAACTGCACTGGTTGTGAGAGTACTAACAATTACGCCACCGAAGTGGTAAATTAATACTGAAAATTTAATTTCCAACAATATCAAATAACCTATGACCTTTTTAAACATGAACATTATGGTGTCAATTTCCACCTTTATTCGTCTTTGTCACACTACATACAATATGCATTCAATGTAATATATTGTTAATATAATGGAATTTAGGGAGCATGTTGTGTAAACAGAGATCTATGCGATCTAAACACAGAAATATTAAAACGAAAGTTGAAAGTGAAACAGTATGCTACTTACATTATGACAATTTTGGTTTTCAAACTATCAAGATTATGTTATGTGTATTCCCTATAAATAAATATTAGAAACTATAATTAATAATAATATATCAAATAAAATTTCTTACCATATAGTCTTGATATGCCCGATAGGTTTTGTTATTGCTTTGGTAATGAAAACTGGTTCCAACTCGTTATCCAATCAATGCGAGTTCCTAACGCACTGTTAGCTCCTCATAGTACATACAAAACGTCATTGCACATTCTTAGGAAGAGTAGAAATTGATCAAGGTAGGGTCTGTTTGTGAAGTTCATTATCAATAACTTTAACAATTTTTGTAGATGCTATATATTTTTGCAGCAATTGAATAAACATGTAGTGTAATATAAATAATATTTTCGGATCTTTCTACGATTTTTCTGCTAGATTTTGGAGTTGTTCTGTCTTTATGCTTTTCTGTTGTATAACTTATTACAGTTTGCACAGTGACATCATCAGCAAAGAATGACCTTCACAACTTCTAAATTACTTGTTGCTGCTATTGACTTTGGAAGTTATGGATCTGGATATGCTTTCTCATTCAAACACGAGTTCGAGGCCAATCCCATCAATGTTTCTACTCCATTATGGTCTCCTGAAAACGGTGGAGTCAGCTGTTACAAGACGCTTTCTTCAATGTTGCTGGATTCACAGAAGAAATTGGTGGCTTTTGGTCATGATGCTGAAGATAGATACTCACAGATTTGTGAGGTTAATCAACAGAATGCATGGTATTACCTTAAAGGATTCAAAATGCAATTATATAAAGCCGTGCTTGACAGCAAGGTAATTTAGAAGGTTTTCAAAGTATGTCAATATATACATTTGATTTACAATGCGTGACCACCACTAAGTTGAATATTTAACTCGGGTAATTGCGGTAGGTTTTTTTATTTGGCTTTCCAATCTTTTGATTATGAGCGTCGTTCGCACAACATTAGATATCTACGTTTTTATTACAATTCCTAGTTAAAATATTATGTTATGTTCCTACGCCGAAAATGCACACCGAATAAGTTTAAAAGTAATGTGAAATTCAACGCAATTAATTGCTTTCACACCAATGCATATCGAATTACATATTTATACTTCAAGCTTTGTGTTATATTGACATGCATAGATCACAATATAATGTAATCTCTTATCAGCACTGTTAATAGATAGAACACCATTTAACCGTAAAATCACTTTCGATCGGGAAGTACTTCAGCATGTAAGCTTCTGTTTATCCAAGCAACACGTCAAGACAGCCTAATTAATGTTCATACTTTAGTAAGATTCACTATATATAACCGGTATAAAAGAAATTCATCAGCTAAATTTTGGAAAATAATTGACCAAATGTAAAATTTCTGTAGAAGTCGACTTTCATGCAGTTGTAGGTTTTGGAATTATAGAAAACATTGTATTTCAAGAAACAACTATTCCTACTGTATTTGATAGGACATCAGAAAAGATTTTTTAATGAAAGAGATCAACGACAAAGAAATATCTGCCAAGTTAGTTATACAATTAGCTATCAAGTACCTCCGTGATCACCTCCTACAGTCGTTTAAAGAACGAAACATCGGAATTAAGTCAGACGACATAGAATGGGTACTAACAGTTCCTGCTATCTGGAATGATGCGTGTAAGCAGTTCATGAGGGACGCAGCAATAGGGGTTTGTTATTTATTGATAGACATATTTGAATAAAATGAAAAACAAAAAATACTACACTCTCGGAACAATTCCAGCACTTAAATCGTAGAAAGAGGCAAAATTGATACCCTTAACACACATATACATGACCTCTCACTTTTCTGGCTTGGTAAGGTACTTCAATAAAAAGTGGCGGGGTGAAACTAGTGCTTTTCAATGAAATTAGTTGTATTTACATACTGTGGAAGAACTTTGAAACGTGGATATCAATCTACTTGGTTCCGATAAGGTAATTATGTTCGAGGGTTCTGATATTCTTTGATTGCAACACGAACACCTAATAATAAAGTCCAAATATATTCGAATACAGAGGTGATATCAATACAATGACAACAACAATACAAATCTAAACAAATATAACGATAAAAAAAAACAGAGAATGAGTAGGTGCTCCGGAAGTGTTTCATTCTTCGGTCCCATTAATCAATAGGATATTTACATTTCGTGGAGGTTTAAACGTCGCAGATTGAAGAAACACAGAATATGATGACAATATTACACTTCATATACTTTTTAGGCTGGTATACGAGGGGGCATGTTTTCTATTGTTTATGAACCCGAAGCAGCCTCTGTTTATGCCCGACTCCTTCCAGTTGATAGGTTTGTTGGGGAAAATAAAACAACAATTTTGAAAACATTTGATCCAGGGAAGAAATTTATTGTAGTAGATGCTGGAGGTAAGATTATAATGAACTTAAAAATATTGATTTTTCAACGTGTTTTCTCAAAAACCATTACATAAAAGCAAGGGTAGAATCTACTTTGGCGGACCCCGGATGTCAGATATTGTATTAATCAACACACATGACCCATAACCTTTCATTTCGTTACCATGTGTATATGGCAACAAAAGGGTTAGGGTTATGGTTAGGGTTAGGTTCCGCTAAAGTAGAAGTACTCCTAAAAGCAAATACAAATTATAAAGAACAGTACAAAAAGTTAACATCAGTGAAACCTAAAATCAAGAATGGAATAACAAATACCTAGAGAGGACGAACTTCAACAACCGGAAATTAGATAATCTGATTACAATGGGTCAGCAGATATTTATAACATTCCAGCAGCACTGATGTTTTTCTTAAATATTAAAATAAATATACACATACAACTGAAAACAAATCGGCAAAGATCGAAGAACTCGGAAATATTTTCAAAATAAAATATATACTTCTATTTTTTGCTTCAAATTTATACTTAGTAAATGAAATAACCAATAGTAGGAAGAGGTTTTAGGTCTATTGATATATATTTCACAGATAAAAGACTAAGTTTGAAATTCCAGATTAAATTATTTTAGCATTCAATGATATATTAAAAAACTCAAATAGCAAATAACCGTGAAATGACAGTGCATTTGCTAGAATAATTGCCTTCATATCATAATCACTGTCCATTCAAACTTAGTCCAATTACTATTAATTTTCATAAGATTGAATAGCATGAAAAACAAAAAAATACCACGCTGTAAGAACAGTTTCAACATCCAATAGAACAATCGTAGAAAAAGGCAGAAATATAAGAGTAAACAATTTGGGTTTTCATTTCTTCATTTTCTTAATTTCATTCTTATCAATATTAAATCATAGTTTTACCTTTAGGTGGTACAGTAGACATTTCAACACAAGAAATTGCACCAAACGGAGAACTAAAGATTATTCACAAAGTATGTGGAGGTTCTTGGGGTGGAGAAATGGTCAATGAAAAATATAGAAGTATGCTTAGAAGGTTGGTTGGTGGTGATATTCTGTCGGGAGAATTCAAAAAAGAACAAGGAGCTGATTATAATGAAATGATGAGAGATTTTGAACGAAAAAAGAAACTGTTTAAATTTGATAGTACCGAAACCATCAATACTAGATTCCCTACAACACTTAAAGATATCATAATAAAACAGCTAGACTGTTCAATTGACGATCTTATTAAAGATTCTTCGTTCAAGGAAGATTTAAAAAGCAGACGAGATAAAATGTTTATTAAACCGGAGTTGTTTAAAACCTTTTTCAAGGAATCATGTGATCTTACTATCATGGAGATTCGAGACATTCTTGATCACCCTCGTTGTAAAGATTTGTCTGCTGTTATGATGGTGGGTGGTTATTCTGAATCAGATATGCTTCAAAACGCTGTGAAGGTTGCATATCCAGACTTAGAGGTATTTGTGCCTGTAGATGGTGGATTGTCCGTACTTAAAGGTGCTGTCATATATGGTCATAATCCAAATATAGTTTCTTCTAGAATATGTAATTATACATTTGGTGTTAGCTTGAGTATTCCATTTCAAACTGGAAAACACCCGGAAAGCAAACGATATACTTGGGATAATGAGCAATGGTGTCGACATATTTTTCATACATGTTTCAATGCTGACGAAGTGGTGCAAATTGGTGATATTCGGCAAATTGAACTGAACGATACTTTTGAAACCGCAGATTCCCATCGTAGGAGAATTCAACCGTTGAAAGTAGAAATATATATTTCTGACAAACAAGACCCTACATATGTTACTGATGATGGATGTCAGAAGCATGCAGTGATTCAAGTTGACCCTCCCGGTGGTACGTGGCCTCAACAGATATTTGGTTGGGTAGAACTGGAAGTATCTGGAACAGAAATGACAGGAACGTATGTAAACGCAACAACAAACGAAAGGACTACAACAATATTTGAGTTTTTGCCGTCGGGATATAGATTTACTAAAGGAGAAAAAAGACGATTAAATGAGACTGATCTTTTCGAATAATTATGTAACTTACTCTTTTATTCTATATCTCGAAATATTTAAAGATGCATCGATTATTAAAGACGTAACATTTTAAGTATGAAAATTTAGAAATCTAATTTTATGTGTTTGATGTTGTGTTTATATATTCACGTAAGAGATGTGTTTATGTTTACCATTATCAGCTGTTGTTTATCAGTAACTCCCAGTCCACTTTACTATAAATAATGACATTTTAATGCGCATGTCTCCCGATCAGGCTGATCGGATGTTTCTGGTTTTAAAGTTGAATAAACTCTTTGTTGTCTGTTCATACCTGTGGTCCAAATTGCTACATATTCCCGAGAATGGAGTTAAGTACTTTTTATGATCAAAATGCTAAAACCCACAGTTGTAGGAATTCAAAAACATTGAATTTTTACAACGTCAAACTGTGTGACAGGGAGGCTGAAGTTCCCAAATTCATTAAATGAAACACAAAATCGTTATGAATTACAGATGTCTTTAAAGAAGCCGTAAATCACAGAAAGACAGACAATATAATAAATAAAGGAAAAGGGACAAAAGGATACACAGTGGTCAACAAAATACTACACAGAAACTAACGATTGAGCGACACAAGCCCTATTAACACCGGGGTGTTACTGTTGAACGACACAAACATCATCCAATCGTGTTGAATATCAGTATACATAAATATGAATAAAACTTAAATAACCTACAAAATAAATCAGAGTAAAGACGAAATAAACAGCTTTTTTATGCAGAAATCGTGACAGCCATCACAACACGGAAGATATGTACATGGGCAAAATGAACAACGCGAACCCTACACTAAATATCGGGGAAGGGATCCTACTCAACCAATAGCATCTGTCGTGTGACAATTTATAAAGGATGAAGCCAGTTCAAACCCAGCAATGCTATCCCGAAGCATATTAACTATCAGAATATAATACAAGGTAAGAGATAACGCATGTCTACTTAACACTAACTTACTGTTCAACAAGTTCTTTTTGAAATTTTACAAACAGAGCCTTCCTACTAACATTGCTATGCATAGCCTTATATGTTTTCCATGTATACCATTCTGCCACAGTAAATAAAAGCGTCCGTTCCGTCCTATACGGTCAAAGGCTGTAGATAAGTCATGAAAAGCAAGAAACATTTTCATTTTTCTCAACTTATGTAAAGTATATACATAAAAATGTATGTAATGTGAACCATTTATGATCTGTCCGCCTGTTGCTTCTAAAAGCTCCCTATGCCTCCCCTAGTATGTCAATATGACTCATGATATATTCCTCTTTGGGGTATACCTTACGCACATAAGAAATGAGGATGATCCTCTATTTATCAAGGTTAACAGCAGACCTCCCCCTTATGGATCGGCCGGCTAATTCCTTTTAGCCATTCATCCCGGAAATTTTAAGATAGACGATAGCTGTCAATAGATCAATAAGAGGGGGAAGTAGGAAATTACCGCCGTATTTTCAAAATTTCAATCCCACATTCCTTACTATATTTTAATCTTCGCAAAATTAGAGTAATTTTCTCTCGATCAATATCTAAAGATACCCTGGAATTTTCTAGAATTTCATTTGAATCTATTCTCCAGAGATACTCTTCGACTTCGAATTTAAAAGTGCAATCATTATTTCGAATTTGTCAAATCAAGAAAAAAAATGTGCTTGAAGGACATTGGTGATATCTGAGGTTTCGGACTGATCGGTCGGATTGAGTATTTGATAAGGTGTTTCACTATGTAGATCATCCTTTAAACAATTTTAAAACCCTTTATGTTGTTCTTACTAATGACACACTTGTTGAATAAATTGATTTTGACGCGTCTTTTCTTATGATAGCGTCTTGAACTTTGTTTCCTTACCCGAAATAATTTGTATCAAACGATTACCGACTTCTGGATCTTTGCATTTATATTTGTCGAACACTCGCTTTTGACGGTTTGGCTTGCGCTTTCTCTTAGCAATTTATTACGATACTTCTCCCAAAATATCATGTAGTTTTTCACTTTGCCAATAGTTTTGATTGCGACTTCATCAAGTAATTCTTTCAATTAGACAATATTTCATTTATATTGTCTTAAATTACCTATATTTTTGTAGGATCAAATTTCTATTTAATACAATTCTGAAAAGCATTCCAATCTCTGTCGTCTTTAAAATTCCACAAAGGCATATGTGCAGTTGAATATTTTATTGAACATTAATATCGTTGTACAATTCATTACGTGGTCGTTTTGTAAGTCGATATAAGCGAGATATACATTTTCTGATAAGCCGTTAGATAATACTGAATAGCTGATCTTCAGTCATTACAAATTCATTAGCTTACCTCAATGAAATGTAACTTATGTTTGAATCTTAATGAAATACATTTGAATCTGTATGGGTATCTTAAGTATAATACGAATAATACTGTCTGTGTATTTGTGTATCTTAAATAAATGCATAACTCTGAGGTACGTTTGTATGTTGAAAACTGTAAATACTTTGTTGACACCTTCATCGGTATCCCGCTAATGACTTTCCCGGTGTAAAGGGATACTTTCAATATATATATGACCACGGGTTTGTTCCTTTGAGAGGGAATCATAATCCTGTCCTTTCCTCATTTATGACTTACCACCGAATTTGTAACGAGAGTAACACAACCTGTGTCACATGTGGAACATTGACCTTCCGGGGCACCTGAGTTCGTCCTTTCTTTTTAGTGGGGTTCGTGTCGATCTTTAGTTTTATGTGTAATGTTTTGCAGATCATTGTTTGTCCCTTCGGCATTCTTACTTCTGACGACCGTTTCACTAAAGTGATCGTAAATCGTAAGTCTAAGATCACTCTTAAGATTTCCTTACGTGCACGTATATGTGCGTTTCACTAAACTAGTTCTAATCGTAAGAGTTACGACTTACGACTTGCGACAAGTAACATCTCCTATAATGGAGGTAGAAAGATACATTGTATCATATATAATGATTGATTTTTGGTGCTTAACGCCACTTTAAGCAGTATTTCAGCTATATCATAGTGGTGGAAGAAGCCGGAGTACCCGGACAGAACCACCGACCATGGGCAAGTAACTGGTAAACTTTATCACCTGCGAGTCGAGTGCGCCCTTTTTTTTAATTTACAAAACCGGGAGCGAACCCACGCCGTATTGGTGATAGGCTTGTAAGAGTTGTTAGGTAATCCAACTACCTATCTCATTGAGCCACCTGGGCCCTATATTTTATTTATAAATCCAACAGATCGGAAGCTGATTACATTAATAATCACATTTTAAATGTATTTAGATACATTTTTAATATTCAACTAATTATAAAACTCTAAAGTGATTTTTTAAATGAATAAACCAAAGCTATCAGAAAAAAAAAGTGTAAAATTTTACCGAAATTTGAGAAGAAATTTATTTTATGGAATATATTTTATAAATTTCATGCTATATGCAGTCACTTGAAGTTTAAAAAATAAGGGGGAAAAATAAGAAAAACTTCGAAACATGTTGGTTATCTATAATAAATAAGGGAAATTTTTCGAAGTTTTTCTTATTTTTTCCCCTTATATTTGAAACTTCAAGTGACTGTGCTATATGTAAGGAGAAATTTCCAAAATGTGACCATAGATTTGGCAATATATTCACATTCTGCACCGATATACCGTTTGCGGTGCATTTCAATTGCGCGGAAAAAATCCTACATTTACGTGAAGAACTTAAACACATGACAATTGTGCGGATTTGTTTTACCTTTCTATAAAGTATATTTCGCATTTTCATAATATTTTATAGTTTTTGTAAGTACTGATGTACAACTTCTTTTTTACCTCTTTATTTACTCCTTTCGCCATAAAGAAATGACTTAATCTGTATCCACTGCATCACTACATTAAACAACAAAAATACACATCTTACAATATTATATCTTAAAAACATGTACATGTACTTTGATTTATATTCATAGTGAATGTTTTAACCCTTTATTTAATCAATAAAAACTACCAATGAATATTAACATTTGGACTGCTAGAATATCTGTTGCTTTCAAAATCATTATTTTTTTTTTATATACATGTATGTTATAAATTTTTGTTTTAATTTATATTTCATATATTTGTATCTATGTTATTCTGATATTTTTTGTTTTCATTTTAAAGGATGACGAAAGAGGTGAATAATCCATATTGCATCGTCAGTCATGCTGCAAAATGCAGAAAATATTATGAGTAAATTAAATATATTCTAAATAACAGGTAATCCGCGCAAATGCAAAAAAAAAAAGTATCAGGTACATTTTACTGTAATGCTCTTTCTCCGTGCGAAAGTAATAACTGTTAATCTCCAAATCCTCGCAAATGTAATGCACCCTCTGTGTGTGCTTAAGTTTATTTTTGAACCATTGTTTGTACATGTACCCGATATAGTTCTTTTCCAGAAATTTCTTCTAGGTACACATTCGTTAATAAAATATGTTGATAAATTGTAAATGCAGAACTGAAACAAACAATAACGCGTAGCTGTTTTATTGATTTTTTATGACTCTCGAAATATAAAAAAATGTAGCGTGCATCTAATATGTATTGCTTGCTTCATTTGATTAATGTTCATATTAAGAAAAATACAGATAGCAATTATTCTCTTCAAAATTAGATTTACGATTTACGACTTGCGAGTACCTTCCACCTTTGCGATAACTTTTTGTCGTAAGTCTCAGAATCCAACTAATGTTATCTATTTTTTTAAAGTGTCATAAGAAATGATGGAAAATGTTGCAAAATATTTGTAACAAATGCCGGTTTCCATGGCAACCAGCTCAAATATTCCGAGTCTGAAAATTTGTAAAAAAAATCACATCCCTCTAAAAGTCTCGTACCCTCTCTTGTAAGGAACGACAGCTCGATTGAATGAGACTAGATTCGGCCCTAATAAAAAGTCGTCCCCAATATATCTCGGCCCAAAAAATCTCGACACTTTTTGATGAAATTGCCAGATAATTTTCAGATGCGCGAGCATTCAAGGCCGTGCCGGTTTCATATTAATTTACTTATACTAAGTTGAATCAATAGTTCCAATAACATAGAATTGTATTCAATAAACAAAATAATGGGAGCTTCTCTATGTGATTACTGAGAGTTGGAATTTCCCTATTGGAGCCCTTCTTATTCAGGTAAGGATTATCTCCCTTCCTTAACTCTCCTTTGTGGAATCAATTATAGTACATGTAAACAAATTGGCGGGCTAAACTAGCAACCTGTATGATTTTCCTAAACATCACATTTATTAATATTTGTTAACTTTAATTCTTTGTACAACATCTGAATAATTGAAAAAAATTAAGATTTGAAGTTAACTACCTTTCTAAAACCAAGATATGGGTTCATATTCATAGGTTGGTAGACACCTTTTTTTTTTTGGAAATTTTTTATTTTATGAAAAAAATAACCGAACTGTTTTTTTACCTTTTCTTTTAATTAAATATTCAAAAACAACATACCAAAAGCATCATGTACATGTTAACATTCAGAAGTTGAAAAAATAGGGCATATTTTCAATAGAAATTTTTTTATGGGTCTTAAAATAGGGGTACACTCCTACGTTTTTCATGAAAAAATACACAAATGTAAAAAGAACTACATTTTTTCAAAATTTTCAATATTTTTTTTATCTTCGAAATATAAATAGACAATCATGTGTAATTACCTCAATGATTATGATAATTTAAATGGGTGGTCATTACATTCTGTTTACATATTTATGAAAAATATACAAAAAAATGTATTCCTTATTTGAGTGGTCAATTTTCAAAACTGAAGCAATAAAAAAAAGTCACTATCGTTTCAAAACATACCCTTATCCAAACATCCTTATCTAACTGGACAAAATATGTTTCCATACTAAAGTAACAAAAAAGGGTTTTGTGTTCTTAAATTTAATGCGGAAAAAAAGGTGGGGGTAAATTAGTTTTGCCACCCTCAACTTTTCAAAGTGGGGGAGGGGGTGATTGTCCCCAGCTCCTTTTCCCATGAAGTGGCATTAGTGAAGTTTGAACTGCAGACTCATATGGAGCATCTGAGTTCATGTTGGTCCAGAATTCTAGTGATATTTGTGTTGCTCAATCTTCAGTTTTCTGTATATTCGTAATTTTTTGTCAGCCATTAAATATTTGTCTTTTTGTTTTGTTATACCTGTATATTTATATCATATATTGTTAATGAAGTAATATATTGACCCTTTAAAGGGATATTGTCTACAAAAATCGTAATTTTTTCATACCCAAAATTATTGTCGTTTTCTGTACTGACCTTCATAAAATGAAGATTAACACCGAGTTATGCTGCAAAAGTACAATTTTTTGACAAAAAATACCCAAAACTATCGTTATCAGAATTATTGTCTGGATGACAATATTCAAATCTATTCATATGGCCTTCTATGTGAACACGTCTTGAGCATGCACACTGTTTAGAAACAATAAACAACATGTGGTTCTTGGGCAAAAGAGAAACTGTCAACGCGTAGAAGAAAGCGTACTTTGACTGATTCAGAGAGAAAGATGAATAGAAGTGAAGTATCTTCCAAATGGAACAAATGCAGGATATATGTAGGGGATCAGTTGGACCATTGGAGCGAACTCAAGGAAGTGCTACACGTCAAATCTCACGCTGAAGTTGGAAAGATTTTGCTTGATACTGATAGGTAAGCCGAGCATGTTGCCTTCTTTTCTCAATCGTTTTTCATATTTTATGAATTTATGATGATGCCTATGATCATTTTCGGTAGATATTATTCAATATATGTAATTTTGCACCTGGCAACAGCAAATTATAGTCAATTCTCTTTTCCGGGCATCCCGGTATTTCGGTCAACGAATTATCTCCCTTGTCATTGAGGTGGTGAAACATTCGCCATTTTAAATTTGATTTTCACCGCCTAAAGATGGCTGACTCGTTGTTGTTAGAGGAAGTGACGTCACCCCGGAAAAGAGAATGAGTAGCATAAAAGGGCCATATTTGTGAGGTAAACAAACACAAATTTTAAGAGGCCAGCAAAGGGGAAATGGGAGTGCAAAAATGATATCAATGCTGTTTATTATTTTTTCGACCAAATATTGAAATGAGCCGATTTTTTATTATTATTATTATCAATTTAAATAAAAATATCGAATCAATTCATTTTTAATGCAAGATTTAAAACTGCACATGGCTTATATGAAAACCCTATAAAGTTCTTTTTATTCAAGCAAATTTATTTTTTTGATATTCTAAATATATTACATATAATTAGACTTTTAATTTGATCAAATTTCAACAACTTGGACATAAAACTTAGTTTTGGGAACCAAAAGTATATACCTTACTTTCTGTGAATTATCACTATAATGGAAAATCGGTATGTATTTTTCAAATAAAAGCTTTCTATTTAAAGAAGCTTCATTTCAATTGCACTTTAAGTTTGGATCCTGTAAGTATAATATATAAACAAGGTTTTGAAGAAATGATATGAATATCCATTGAAATTTTCAAGTTTCAGAACTTTTTTTATATATGACTACAAAATTTTACTGAAATGTCCTAAAACGCATATTTTAGACCATGGCTAAATGAAAATCATTTTCAATTCCTTTATGCAAACAAGTTTATATCTTGGGTACTGGAAGTACATTACATAAATAAGGTTTTAAGTACTATTCAACAAGTTTGAACATAAAACTTTGTTATGGGAGCCAAAATTATATCTTCGTGTCTGAATTATCACCATAGTGGAAAATCAGTGTGTATCTTTTATATAAAAAGCTTTCCATTTAAATAAGTGTCATTTCAGTAGCATTTTTAGTTTGGATCCTGTAAGTATGATACATAAACAAGGTTTTTAAAAAGTGATATGAAGATCCATAGAAATTTGCAAGTTTCAGAAACTTTTCTATATGTGACTATAAAATTTTACTGAAATGTCCTGAGCTGCATATTTTAGACTGGCTAAATGATAATCATTTTCAATTTCTTTTTGCAAACCAAGTTTATTTCTTGACTATTCTAAAAACATTACATTAACTAGTTTTTTACTACATTTCAACAATTTTGGACATAATTTTTAGTTCAGGGAGCCAAAATTATACTTACTATCTTAGAATTATCAACATAGACATGATAGAGGGAAATCAATATGTATTTTTCATATA
Organism: Bathymodiolus septemdierum; assembly: GCA_963383655.1. Taxonomy (NCBI): domain Eukaryota; kingdom Metazoa; phylum Mollusca; class Bivalvia; order Mytilida; family Modiolidae; genus Bathymodiolus; species Bathymodiolus septemdierum. Next base: position 95,832,872 of record OY726518.1, read on the forward strand.
AAGGCTTTCTATTTAAAGAAGTGTCATTTGAACTGCTTTTTATCCCCTCGCCAACAAAGTTGTGAAGGGATATAGTAACGCTACCGTCCGTCTGTCCCATCCTTGTGAACACTCTAGAATCAACATCCTTCAATGGATTTTGACCAAACTTGGTACATACTTAGTCCTTAAGAGAATCTGGACCCTATTGATTTTCAAAGTCAAAGGTCAAGGTCACCAGGTCAAATATTTAGGCGAGAGGATACGCCACGCTTTGCCCTTGTTTAGTTTGGATCTTGTAAGTATGATTTATAAACAAGATTTTTAAGAAATAATGTGAAGATCCATAGCAATTTGCATGTTTCAGTGTGTGAATTTAACAGTAGACCGATGTCCTATGTCTGTGTTAAAATCATGCAGGTTTTTGTAAAATTATCTTATTTTTTTAGGCTAATTTGCCTAAAAAAATAAGATAATTTTACAAAAACTGGTAATTTCAGACAAATGTGATTTTGTAGTGATTGATATTTGTACTTTTGATTTAGATATTCTGACCAAGGTATTTCTGGATGAAACTGGAGAAATCGAATTCATTTGTGAACCCATTTGAGTATGTTCATTTTGTTAAAGATTAGACATATTCTACATTATGTTTATAGGTACAATGTAACATTGTCAATATTGTTCAACACAGTCATTTGTATAACACTAACAGTTTCCTATTAATTATTGTGGCTTGCATGGTGATACTACTAGTAGCTATATTATATAGGGATCATGTTGGCTTCTGCGTCATCGTTACATTTTCATCCATCAACAAGCTGAAATGGCTACTTATGGGAATGAAACCAAACTTGGACAGAATTGACGCACGTCTGGCGCACCAAATTTTTGCCTGGATTTTTGATGTAATTTTGTCTCTTTATATTGGGTTGTGTAGATGTGTGCTGGATACATGTATTTAGATTATAGATTTAATATTATTTTGAAAAGCTTTTTCATTATACAGCTGCACATCAGAACCATATAACAAAATTTGTTTCAATATTATACACATACACTGTAATAAACAATTATTTTTTATTCTTACAGTCTCTCAATAGATATTACTGAAGAGGGTGGTGATGATTCTGACGATGAAGATTTTGAACCTAGCCTCAACTTCACTCTAAGGTTTGTCTTGTTAATTTCATATGTTTCAGTTGTAACTTACATACTTGAAATTTTGTCCTAATAACAGAACCATTCATGATCATATGTCATAGGAGCTTTATTATACCCCCGCTCCACCGGAAGAGGGGGTATACTGTTTTACCTCTGTCCGTCCATTCGTCCCAAGATGTTCATAACATTTTTCTCAGTAATTATTTGTGGCAGCAATCTGATATTTGGTCATAGGCTTCAGAAGGGTCAATCAAAAGTCGCAAACCCGCTGCGTTGTCCATGGTCAAGTCCGGTAGAAGTCACATCCGATGAAGGGAAAGACATCGACAACAAATGAAGATCAGTTCTGATTTGGGTAACAGACACCCTGTAATCGTTGACCAGCTCGTGATGCCTGCCGTAGAACTTCTTGAGGGATGACCACAACCTAAAAGCTGTCTACAAATCACTCAGATCCTTCATAAAGTGGACTTGTAATGATATGTTCAGTTGCTCATTCACTATGCATTCGAGATATTCATCTTGAATTGAAAGTTAGGGCTCCATAGATCATAATCTCAATTCTATTGTTTTATTCTTGTGAATTACATTGTATGTATTTTTCTACTTCAGGTGGCAGAGAAGTTACAACAAAAAGACAGCTAGATGGTCTGTGCAGCCTGTTAAAGCTGACAAGTCATATTCCTATGTTCCAAGACTATTAAGGGTCATCATTTGTATAAGACTGCAAGATAATGAAGGAATGAATCAACGTGTGCAGATTGAAGTAGATGATCCCAGAAGATTCTCGGTCCATCTTGCACCAATTCCACAACCTTCAACTCGGGATAATATTGTAGCATCTCAGAAATCCAGATTTGAAGACCAAGACAAAACAATTGACTATATTGTCGCATAAAATAAATTTAGATTGTCACTCTTTGTTTTTACTGGTCTAACAGAAGTTCTGCACATTTAGAGCGGAAAAGTACCTAAGTCAGGATAATGGGCATTACAAATTGTCCAATGCACAATAATGATAGCGCTCAGTGTGTTGGTCTAGTTAGTACAAACCAGGACAACTTTTTAGGAACTCGCAAGAAACATCTCTGCCAAGTTTGGTTAAATTCTGTTCGGCTGTTCTCAAGAAGATGAAAATGTTGTTTCCTATAGGGTTTCAATGCAAACTTTGACCTCCGCTGGTGGCAATTTTGAATTTTCAAATGGCGCAAACAGTAACAACACATGTTAAAGACATTCGTAGGAACATATATACCAGATTTCAATTTAATCCCTTCAGCGGTTCCTGAGAAGAAGTTTCTTGAAAATCAACCAATCAGAATTTTCAGTCACATGGTGGCCATGTTTTTTGACGAATCTGCACAAAAGTAACAACTCTTGTGTAGGACCTCATAGAAAACATCTCTGCCAAGTTTGGTTTTGAATTATATAAAAGACTGTCAGTCCATTTTAGAAGAAGTTGTCAGTGCTGATAGAACTAAAAATAATAATAAGATGGCAAAACTTTCAAATTAAATTTACAATTCCAACTGACCAACTTGTGAAATTAACAACTTATTAGGGTTGATTTATTTTTTATTTTTGGTGTTTTAATGCCACTTTCAGCATTATTTCAGCTATATCATGGCGACCAGTTTTAGTTGTGGAGGAAGCCAGAGTACCCGGACAACCACCGACCATAGGGAAGCAACTGGTAAACTTTATCATTAGGGTATATGGGATCAAGTACAAAATATTTCATGAACAAGTTTTAATTAAATCGTCTTGGAATGAAACCCTTGTATTGTCCATATGGATCAGGATACGTGTCCCTAATTTTCCAAGTACAACAGCTTGGGATCACACGTCTGACCCCAGCTCCAAGTCGGCCATGTGCCCAAATGGTATACTGGCGGTAGGCTGCATACCTATTGGATCTGTTGTAATCCTCGTCATGGGGCATTACTACAAGTTCCTCTCGAAACATTCTAGCAACCCCCAACACTGCCTCATCAAGGACAATCCGATCAAAGTCCAGCAATAAAGACGAGATTTAATAAAAACAGAGTAATGACAGATGGTTATACATTCATCTAGAAAAATGAGCTCTATTTAAAAAAAATATATAATTCATTATAAGTGAAATAGTTTGCACAAATACAGTTTAGAGAAATAAAAAAAAAGTCTTATTTTGGAAGGAAAGATTTTCTGGTGGGACTTTCTTATAACTAGTTTTATTTCGTTTTTTTGTTGGTTTATGGGAGAACCATTTTGGTCTTGCAATTTTTTTATCATTTTACCCCTCGAGCTATTCAATTTTAATTTTATATGGTTTTTTCCTAAAAAAATATTTTGATTCTGAATCATGAAGAAAAAAATTTGGCTGGACAGGAGAGAAAAAATAATATTCCGACTTGACATTTTCACAGTTATAATCATATGCAAAATTTTGAAGAAAAAAAATTATTCCAGCACTTCGCCAATTTAATTAAAATTAGATCTACGCACTTGCTCCATATTTTCTATCTTTTTTTTTTGGTCGCTCGTGTACTCCCTACCCCCGCTCCCTGAAGGGGGAGGGGGTATACTGTTTTACCTCTGTCTGTCGGTCCGTCCGTCCTTCCAAGATATTTTTCTCAGCAACTATTGATGGCAGAAATCTGATATTTGGTCACAAGTTTCATATAGGTACCCCATATCGTGGGAAGCGTTTTTGGACCTGTCAGATTCCTACTTCCTGTTTGTCGACTTAGTTGGGTTTTTTTTATACACATTGAACATATATGCACATTTTTCACAACAACTATTGATGGCAGAAATCTGGTATTTGGTCACAAGCTTCATATAGGTACCCCATATCATGGGAAGTGGCAGGGGTATCATAAGTGAGCATTAGCGCACAGTTCACCTTGTTTTAATTAGATTGGCACTTCGCCGGAAAATAAGAAAATATGATTGTTGTGGCGTCTGAAAAAAAAATTCTACGGCGAAAAAACGTGACATAGTTTTTCTTATTTTTTTTTTTATTTTTGAAACTTCAAGTGACTGTGGTAAAACTGGCTAAAATAAATTAATTTAACATGTGTATCAAAATCTCGGGGAACAACTTCATATCTTATATGAGGAAAAAAACTAATTTAGTTATTTTTAAGGCCGGCAAAAATTTCCGATCGAAAATACGTAGTTGCTATAAAACAATTTGTCCCCATTGGGTGCCTCCTGGCATGTTTTCAATGGTTATCGTGGAAATATCGGCTGAATCTGTTCAGGCATGTAGTTTTCATCAAAGAAAATCTATTCCTTATACAGAAATTATTTATTCTACGTCTTTTAGATACAATCGGTTCGCAAATAGCTTTTTTCCTCAACTTTTATAGAAACTTACCTCAATATCCATACTGGCATAACAACAGATAAGTAAATAGAGTTGGCCTCGCCCAGGTCAGTGCATAATTAATTAGCTTCCGGTAACGATGGTCAGCTTTTTTAGTCGAAAAAAACAACGTTTCGATGCGTATTCGTCAATAATTCGGTGTTTAATCTTCATTTTATGAAGGTCAGTACGGAAATGGACAATAATTTTGGGTATGAAAAAATTACGCAACTGGTAGACAATATCCCTTTAAACCCTTTTTAACAAGAATATTTCATTTGATAATTATTAAACCTAACATGAAATGCATATCTGCAACGCATTATAAATATATCGTATGAACTTCATAAAAAGGACAATTCGATTACTTAAATGTCCTGGCGACCGTTTCACTAAAGGTCGTAAGTAGTAAACGTAGACGTAAGTGTCCTCTTAAGAGTTACGACCGTTTCACCAATAGTTAGGATTTACGACTTACGATAAAAAGTGATCGCAAAGTTAAGAGTGGTGGAAGGTAGTCGTAAATCGTAAACCTATTTTTAAAGAGAAGAATTGCTACATGTATCTATATTTTTTTTTAATATGAACATTAATCAAATGAAGCAATCAATAAATATTAGATGCACGCAACATTTTTTATATTTCGAGAGCCATAAAAAAATCATTAAAACAGTTACACATTATTGTTCGTTTCAGTGTACTTTCTATCAATTCTGCATTTACAATATCAACATTTTATTAACGAGTGTATGTCCCTAGATGAAATTTCAAGAAAACAATGATATCGGGTGCATGTACAAACAATGGTTCAAAAATAAAGTTAAGCACAAACAGAGGGCACATTACATTTCCGTGGATTTGAGGATTAACAGGTGTCACTTTTGCACGGAGAAAGAGCATTACAATTGCCCGTAAAATATACCCCAGACTTTTTTTTACATTTGCGCGGATTACCTGTTATTTAGAATATATTTGATTTACTCATAACATTTTCTGCATTTTGCAGCACGACTGACGATGCAATATGGATTATTCGCCTCTTTGGTCAGCCTTTAAAATGAAAACAAAAAATATAAGAATTAACATCTATACAAATATATGAAATATATTTTTTTTTTAAATAGTGGAACATACATGTATAAAAAAAAACAATAATTGTGAAGGTAACAGATATTTTAGCAGTCCAAATGTTAAAATTCATTGGGAGTTTTTATTGATTATATAAAGCGTTAAACACTCACTATGAATATAAATCAACAGTACATGTACATGTTAAGGTTTGATATTGTAAGATGTGTATTTTTGTTGTTTTATGTGTTGATGAAACATATTTTATATGCGTGAATATAGTGATGCAATAAAACTACCCAAATCCTACCCCCCACCCCCCTCTCGTGGTGGGCAAGGATTACAGATTAAGTAATTTCTGGCTGGCGGAAGAAGTCAATAAAGAGTTAAAAAAGAAGTTGCTGCATCAGTGTTTATAAAAACCATAAATTATTATGAAAATACGAATTGTACTTTAACGAAAGGTAAAAAAAAAATCCGCACAATTGACATGTGTTGAAGTTCTTCACGTAAATGTAGGATTTTTTTCCGCACAATTGAAATGCACCGCAAACGGAATATCAGTGCAGAATGTGAATGTATTGCCAAATATATATGGTCACATATTTTAAATTTCCCCTTACATATTGCATGAAATTTGTTAGAATATATTCCATCACAAAAATTTCTTCTCAAATTTCGGTAAATTTTTAGACTTAACATTTTTTTCCCTTATAGCTTTGGTTTATTCATTAAAAAAGTCACTTTGGAGTTTTATAATTAGATGAATATTAAAAATGTATTTAAACACATTTAAAATGTGATTATTAATGTAATTAGCTTTTGATTTGATTTTTTGGTGTTTTAATGCCACTTTCAGCAGTATTTCAGCTATATCGGCTGCGAGTCGAGTGCACCCTTTTTGTAATTTACAAAGCCGGGCGCGAACTCACTCCGTATTGGGGATAAGCTTGTATGAGTTGTTAGATCCAACGACCTAACTCATTGAGCCACCCGGGTCCCTAATCAGCTTTTGATCTGTTGGATTTATCATATATAGAATATATGATACAATATAATATCTTTTTACCTCCATTATAGGAGATGTTACTTGTCGATGTAATTCTATTGGCTAACCTTACTGTATATTTCTACCTTCTAAACTCGAGGTTTTTGTATGTTCGGGACATCAAAGAAATTGTTAAAGTTGTCACAAAACACCAAAATGATTTGAATTTGGGTAGGAATTCAAACTCCGGAAATAGCAATAACTTTTTATTATCGAATCGTTGACGGACACACTGAATTTCCGCATTGTATGCTATTATTTGACAAATCTAATAAACGATCCACTCGGCTTGAAACTGCAGTGATCAAAATCTAATTCAAATATGACGAATATTTATGATGAAAAGTACTTCTAATTTTTGGATAATGATAATTTTATTGCACATAATTAAATCTTGGAGATACATTTGTATATTGCCTTCTTCATCACGTTCTACTAAGTCTAAGATCAGTGGAAAGAAGAACGATTAACGATCAAGAGGCCACCGATACGATCCTCGTTCATGGCGTTTTTATTATGTTTTTTTTTATTGCTATTGATATACAACTATAGCCAGTTGTATCATCTTAACGCAAAAATGTAGCTTAATAACAACACAACTTGGTCACATTTTTTACTGATGAACCTGGAAATGCAAAAAGTCCTTATCAACCATGCATTTTTAGAATCAGGAGATCAACTACTATCAAATTCAAAGTCATGTCTAGAGAATACTTTCCAATTTGAAAAAAATCACTTTTTAATTAAGATTCTTTCCCTTTTCCAGGGAAATACCTTAATGATTGGTGATAAGTACGTACGGTTGTTTGACAACGACTTGCATATAGCGTATTCTGAAATACGTTACCAGGACGTAATAATTACGTTTGAGTTTTTACGTTAGCATCAAGACCATATCCGTACGTAACAAAAGCGTTCAAACTACAGTGTCACAACGACTTGCATATAACGTATTCTGAATACGTTACCAGGACGTAATAATTACGTTTGAGTTTTTACGTTAGCATCAAGGCCATATCGGTACGTAACAAAGACGTTGGAAAGTACGTTGCCACAACGTCTTGGATATAACTTATTCTGAATACGTTACCAGGACGTACACATTACGTTTGAGCTTTTACGTTAGCATCAAGACCATATCCGTACGTAACAAAAACGTTCAAACTACAGTGTCACAACGACTTGCATATAACGTATTCTGAATACGTTACCAGGACGTAATAATTACGTTTGAGTTTTTACGTTAGCATCAAGGCCATATCGGTACGTAATAAAGACGTTGGAAAGTACGTTGTCACAACGTCTTGGATATAACTTATTCTGAATACGTTACCACGACGTACACATTACGTTTGAGCTTTTACGTTAGCATCAAGACCATATCCGTACATAACAAAAACGTTCAAACTACAGTGTCACAACGACTTGCATATAACGTATTCTGAATACGCTACCAGGACGTAATAATTACGTTTGAGTTTTTACGTTAGCATCAAGGCCATATCTGTACGTAACAAAGACGTTGGAAAGTACGTTGTCACAACGTCTTGGATATAACGTATTCTGAATACGTTACCAGGACGTACACATTACGTTTGAGCTTTTACGTTAGCATCAAGACCATATCCGTACGTAACAAAAACGTTGGAACATACGTTGTCACAACGACTTGCATATCACGTATCTAAAATACGTTGTGGCAACGTAATTTTCACGTAAGAAAGGGACCTGACCAAACAGCAACCAAACTGCAACGTTGTGTATACGTAGTGTGCTAGCTGGGAGACTACTCTAACTTCCTTTCCGTCGTCAAGTGCCTTACCGAATTCGTTCGTTATATATAAAAGCTGATTAATCGCAGAGTCGCCAGGAGTAAAATTAGATTGATTAGACGATATAATCCTATTTTCTAAAAGAAAATTGTAGATGTGCTTATAGACACAGCGTTCCATAACTTTACCGATTATGCTAATGAGTGATATCGGGCGATAATTTTTCAATACTACAGCCTTTGTTAATTTGCTTATCTGTAATATTAATGTAAACATTATACTGTGAAGAAATTTAGATATCGTATCCACGAACTTATCTCCACAGAGTGACTTACTTCGTTATCAACGAGTATGAAATTAAAATATTGTGTTATAAAAAGAATCTCCCACTACTCAATTGAAGCGCCTGGACAGCGACTTAAAGTAAGTGTAGCGTATTGAGCACCAACCGTAATGCCAGTGCCACAAAAAGCATATCAAAATCAAGTGTTTGCGACAATAGCAATTTAACATCGAAATAACTATTTGTTTATTGTACAAAGTAGATGAAATTAGCAGCCATGGCGAATATTCATACTATGGATCAGTATTTATCGCTTTTGAGATATTTCCTAATCATAACTATTGTTAAATTGCAATATAATGATCAATAATAATACGATCAGTCGTATTTACATACTGACAAATCCGTTTCTTAATAAATGACACAACCGGTTTGTATACATGTTTACATTTTGACCAAGCCGGATTTCAAAAACATCTGTTGACATCAGTTTTAGGGTATAACTAGTTACTAATTGACTTTTCCTCAACAAAATAATATTTCTAAGTAAAATCAATCATTCATCAATACTTTTTTTCTTTGTTGGCAACATTTAATTCATTCGTAAATGCAAGATATAGCGATATTTCAGTTGTTTGTAATGACTTTGATGCCGGATTCCTTATAATTTATAGAAAAATCTAATTTTACACTGCAAAAATAAATGATATTTGGACAAAAAATGAAATTAATAATAATAAAAATCATAAAGCATCATAATTCAAAACATTGTATACACAGTATATTCATAAATACTTACGATAATTATCTGTGTCTTCCTTAAAAATACCGCTTTAAAATATCCCGATGTTGACCAAACATTTTCGATCGGAGCTCTTTGACGACAGTGTTAATATTATCCCTTAACTAAGGAATTCCTTAGTGAAATCTTAGTTTAAGGAATACTTAAGTTAAGATGTTTTATGCATACGGGCCCTGTCTCCTACATTGCCTGTTCTGTGAGTTCTCTCAGATTCAGCCAAATCAACAAAATGGAATTTTCCAAACATATTGTGAGTTCTTCTAGACAACAATCAAAAACCCATAGACAACATACCATACCCATAAATATCTATATATAGGCCAATAATTGAAAAACAATATTCAAATTGAATAGCCACACGACAGTGCCATGTGCTGAATAAAAAGAACGGGAAATCGAAATCAAATTTTATCTTGTTTCTTAATAAATAAACTAATCAGATCATTTTTAAATTATTTATTACGCATCCAAACCTATATTATCGGAACCAATTAACCTGTCTTTTAATGAATCTTTTTAAACGTATCCATCTTTTGCAAACGGTCAGAAATGGCATAATCCAATCTGCTGCGGTAGCCGCACTACCAGGTCTCAAGCTGTGTAATCCATATTTCTTAATATCAGAAACAAACGGTCGAAATGTATCAATGAATAATTCCCTCATACGAGTGTTTAATGTGAAAAGAGAGATAACTCTTTTCAACTTTCCTCAGCTGAGATACACAACTTTAATTAAGTATATGTTTATTGTTCTTTTTGTATTGTTATTTTACATTGTACATTGTTGTATTGACATTGAAGATAGATCATTGTCTGGTCTTTATTTCAATAAAATTATCTTATCTTACGAGTGTATGAAAGTGGTCTATTCTCCTTCCGCAATTCAAAACGATCCTTACACTTAGTTAAGTTTCTATTCAACAACAATAAATACTTTTCTAGATTGTTTAACTGGATACAAGTTGCTATCCATTCGGGATATGACAACTGTATTTCCGTCGCGACATATGTCAGTTTTACATTTAGGAATAAAAATCGACACATAATAAGATTCGAAAATAATATCGCTCCTCTTAATTTATCATAACTCGGAAACACGCAGAAATTCTGCAAAGGCAACTAGGCAAGAACTGATAATACGCTGTGATATAAGATTGTTCTCTTTGAAAATTTTGACGGTTTACTGCATCCAAAACTGTCTGAAAAGATATTTCTGGGTTGGGAGGTGTATCGATATCCATTGTGTTAACTAACGAAGTAAAACACGTCCAATCGAGACGGCGGGAAAATACATACGGTCTATGGGCAGATAACTAGAAGAAATTAATTTCAATCTAATTCAGTTCCTTCGAACGATTGAAATAATATTAATATATGGGGGGGGGGGGGGGGGGGGATCAAAATATTATACAGTCCAACTTGATAGTGTCATGGGGGAAGGGATCATTCATTTTAATTTGTAACATCCTAGTATTTGAGTTTTTAATAATAAATTAAGCAGACAATACTTTGAGCGGAATAAGTAAATATTTCTTTTTGGGTTATACCAGAAAATCAGAAATACAAGATTGAAACTTATATTTTGTAGATATTTATCTGTTGTTGTTGACATGCATGGCTTTACATTTTGTTGACATAAAAATTTGCTTGCTTTTTTTTAACTTACAAAAATTTGCTTCTTGTTGATTACAACATTTATTTAGCTCCATTCTGTTGATATTAACTTCTGGTTATTAACAAATATAAGTTTGCTTAGTAAAAAATTGCTCTACGCTTACTGTGTGTATTGCATTATTTAAATGAAAGAAATTATTCATTTTTATATTTGGACTATAACTAATTGATAAGCTTCAAGTTTGATTGTTATCTCGATAAGTGAAATGTTGCAAGAAGTAATTTTGGGAAATCACGTTTTATTTTGTCAGCAGCTTCTAATATCAATTAAGTTTGACAAAATGATTTTGCCATTAATTTCCTTTTCTTACAAATTATTTTCTTGCTATTAATTAAAAATACTATAAAGACAATACCCCAACCACTTAAATAAATAAATTAGTTAGTATTCTAGTGTTTAAATTAAATTATTAGTAAGTTTGTTGGCTGTTTATATTTTGGAACTCAAAAATTTATTTGTTTAGCTTTAATAATCACCATGAATCTAGACACACAATTCTAATTATCAAAAGAAATACAGGGCTCTCGGTCTATAATTTATGGTGTTTAACGCCACTTTTCAACAATATATATATATATATACAGGGCTTTCAATATTTTTCAATTGTACCAGTACTTCACTATTTAAACTGATAATGTGTCCGAATGGAGCGGCATGTATAACCGCGGACTAATGTTTCAGTGGGCTAGCACTATAAAAAAGTAACTCAGAGCGTTGTTCTGGTACAAAGCGGACCCCATCATATCTCATTGAAAATTTACTTGTTCTCGCCATGATATAGCTGAATAAATTGCTGAATTGGCGTTAAACAACACTCTCTCCTCAACATGTCCCTATTATAGATGGTATTTTCGTTGGTCAGGCATGACAATTGTAACATTTAAGTCCTAATAAAATGCATTACCATATGTGTTATCGTCATAGAATAAAACGCTTCAGTGACTCATAATTGATTGCAGTGTTTCAAATAATAAACAGGAATAGTATTGGAAATAACTAGGAAGCAGTCAAATATAAAACCAGTATTGCATTTATGAAGGGGCATTGTGAAAATATTAAGTTGAAAATGAATGCCATTTGATAAAAGGAAGGACTTTACCTGTGGATCGGCTATTGTTACTTACCGATTTTTCGGGAGTGTCTAAATTATGACTGGACAAAAGCCTATGTTCAGTAGTAATTTCACAGGATTTTTTGTATGCTGGTGGTCACTTGTCTGAAAAGACCTTGTTATACATTTTTTATAGGATACAATTTCTGGTTTGTTTGAAAAAATGAGAAGAGAGGGATTGGACATGAATGCTAAAATACAAAGAAGAAAGGATTTTAGAAATCCCAGGTAAATTTATCTTCAGTTTGAAAAAGGAAATTAAGACACACAAAAAATTAGCTTCATACGTATCTACTATTTTATCATCTTTAGGTCGATAAGGTCAAGGATGATAGGTCAACTTGATATATAAGTCAAACTGATAGATACGTCATATTTGATATATATAATATAGGTCAAATTGATATTTATAAGTCAAATAAAAACGTAGATATCAAATTTAGTCAAAATCAAAAGATTGGAACGCTAAAGAATTTAGAGTTTTGGGAGCAATAACACCAATCGGCATAAACAGGATAACCAAAATCAGCGAAGGTCATCTATGCCTGAGTGAGGAGAACCATAGTTTTATTAATATTTACATAATGTAAGAACTAAATTTCAGTAATATATATATCTAATAAACCATGTCAGTGCCGAAGTATTGTCTACTGGGCAGATGATACCCTCGGGGGTTTGTTGTTTGCATTTCTGTTTCAAAAGTGAATTTACAGATGATTATATCTACTGTTCTTCATGATTGGCTTTAAGTCTGAGATAAATTGATGGAGACAATTGAGGTTAAGACAGCAATTTACTATTAATACAATCTTGTATTATTAAATACAATTGCATTGAATATGAACTTTCAATATTTCAATTTCATGCTCAGTAATATTATCTACAAATTTTGATAATTAAATATCATCTGAAACTGACCAATGGAAACAGGTTTGAGGTTTAGGTTTATGATGTTTAATGCCACTTTCAACAATATTTGAAAGTGGCGTTTAACATTGAAACCTGACATTACATGACCACTGAAACAAATAATTCTTGTAATTATAATATCTATCTATTTATTCAGCATATACGAAAAACTTATCGACTTTATTGGAATAGACGAGAAAGGCTCAAATTATCCGGCTGTAAGTATACAATCTTGTATTTTGGGATCAGACATACCATGTAGGTTATTAAGTCTCTAACCCTTCTGGGGGTGACATATTGTTTTTGTACTGTCCATTTGTCATATTAGTTTGAGTGAAGATAGTAAAGGGATAATCAGAATCCGTATATCGAAGAAGAACAGACAATACAATTGCCAAAAGAAAAAGTACAAAAGGACAAACAATGATCTGTTTTTATTCAATGAGTGATCATAAGTTTGTTCTTTACAACAAAGTTAACATTTTTTTATGTTGATTTTATATCCAAGATGGCCACCACAACTGGACAAAGTTATTTCCCTATAGAGAAATTGTTTTTTTTTAATTTGTTTATCTGACACTACTAACAAAGCTGAAAAAAAACTTGATGTAATTTTTCTAATAAAGGGTCATGTGAGCTTTTGCCATCATTTATCATCTGTTGTCCATCTGTCATCTGCCAGCTTTTCACATTTCAATCGGCTACTCTGAAATTACTTTGCCTATTGGAATCAAACTTAACAGGAATGATGTACTGAAAGTCATCTACAAAAATTCCTCATTTCGTTATGATCCGACAAAAATATACATACAAATAGGCAATATTTTTGTTTCTGAATGTAACTTTTTGTCAACATATACTGTTAGAATTACTTACCCTTAATTTCCATTAATGAAGAAAAAATTATTAGTCAAAATAGAATTTCTATTTAGTTTCTAATCCAATATTAATGGTATGTCCTAAAGGCAGAAATAATGACATTTGTTTATGTATGGCAAATGGGACCCAATATGATTATTAGTTCACCTGGCCAAAGGCCTTGTGGGCCTTTTTGCACCGTTTTATCTCCACCTTTTTATGGAAAGAGGTAAAAATAATGGACAAAATTGTAAAATATTATTTGCCAGGCTTTACACAACCAATTCTTTTCATATGTTAATGCAATGTTAATACGCTCAAAATTCAATCAAAGTTTGATTTTGAGATTATTGGCCCCACTTGTTATTGGAACAGAAGTCTAAAACTGCAAAAAAAACAAATGAAACTATCAACTTGATTAAAATTGAGGTTGTCATATATCTATGGAAAGGTTATGGAAGTAGAAATTGTATTAATTAAGAGCACATGGGGTCCAACAAAGGGGCAACAAAAAAGCTAATACAGCAAACTTGCCCATGCGGTTACCTGTATTAAAAGGTCACCTATTTCTTGTCCTGTCATAGAAAATTTCAATTGAATTGAACCTCTTTTAAGAGATCACCTGTCTTAAAACACAACTTTTACTTTGTCCCGAAGGTGTCCTCTTAATACAGGTCTGACTGTATGATCAGGTGAGAAATAAAGGCTCATGGGAGACTCTGGTTATGTTGATCAGAAATTTAAGATGGCAAACTTTGATGGTAATCACATCATATTCTCGGAAACTACAAATCTAGCTGAAACTAAATTGTATCCAAGTTGTCTTTGAAGAATAAACAGATAATGTATACCATAATTAGTTGATCTATGTTTTTGTATTTTTATTGATAAAGCACAAAAAGTAGAAATGAAGAAAAAAGAAAAGGAAACAAAGGACAGAACAAATGTGTAGCAGTTTCTACTAGAATATTTTTTTGTATATATTTCCCCATCCCACCAATCTCTTGAAATATCATACTTTCAAATGTTTTTTCTTTCTTCTCTAAGAGGTCATCGTGGCCGTGACAGTATTATATCAGTGCCTATCACCACTGATGTTTTGAGTTCGAACCCTGTTCTTGACGAGGTGTACTCGATACAACATTATGTGATAAAGTTTGTCAGTGACTTGCGACATGTCGGTGGTTTTCTCTGGGTATTTCGGTTTCCTCCACCAATAAAACTGACCGCCACGATATAACTGAAATATTGTTGAAAGTGGCGTTAAACATCATTAACAAAAACTGTCTTCTCTATTCTGACCACAATCATCTCGTTATACATTTGTAGTTTGGTCAGCTTCTGTGATGCTCATTTTACCTGAAGGGACCCAGAGCTATATAGATAGGACCAAGGTCCATGCTTTCTGCTGCGAGGTACGTACAACCCTTTTGACGGGGCATCTGCTATCGGTGTGGGACAAACCATAATACATAACTCATCCTCACAGTAGTAAGTGAAAGAGAAACTTGTGCTTGGAGAACGCCACACTCCTTCAACTTAACAGACAACTTGCAGCAGCTCCTAACGACGTCGTTTGTGACCTATGGCAAGGCTAATTTCCCCTACCTTATCCATTATATTACTTTCTCTGTGGTAATCTAAATATCTGCCTGAAGGTTCATCCTATCACCCCCAGCTTATTTTGTTGGGTTTGTGATGTTCAATATTTACTTTTCTGTGTAGTCTTTTGTTGATCATTGTTCTTTTTAGCCAGAAGGGCCGTCGTAGTCGTGATCGTATGGTAGTTAGATTTACAACTATCTGTGCAATCAGTGCCTATCACCATTAAAGTTGTGAGTTCAAACCCCGTTCATGGCGAGGTGTACTCCATACAGCATTATGTGATCAAGTTTGTCAGGTTTCCTCCACCAATAAAACTGACCGCCATGGACACTCATCATTATTTTCATCTTTTTGAGATTGAATTTGTCATTGGAACTAAAAGACCTCCATCTGCAACAGATGCTACTAATGGTAGGTACTGTCAAACCTGTATTAAGAGGTCACCTTTGGGACAAAGAAAAAGTTGTGTTTTAAGACAGGTGACCTCTTAAAAGAGGTTCAAATCATATGAAATTTTCTATGATTTGACAATAAAAAGGTGACTTTTTAATACATGTGACTGCTTAATAGAGGTGACCTCATGGGCAGGTTTGACTGTATATCTTGATGGTTCGTACAAGCTATAAATATAGATTCTCCTGCTGCCAGTGAACTACGATATTTATCCACTTGAGATTTTCAAATATTAATCTTCCAGTCTATGCAAATTTAACTATCGAGAATGGAGATATATCGTAATGCACTGGTAGCAGAAGGAGAATCGGTAAAAATATTTTAAGTTGTTAATTTATGTGGTTAATGACATTGAAAGGAAATTGACATGAATTTACATACAGAAATTTAACACTGTGGTGATTAAAAACATTACGAAAATTTAACAAACTGGTTAAACATGCTAAAAATAGGAGAAAATGTTATTATCCATGCCGTAAATCAAATTGTATTTCAGATGTATAGTGTACTTGATATTTTAAAATGTATAGGACCAGAATGTCTAGTTGGTTCTAAAAAAAAAAATTTGTGCTGGGTCTCTACAGTTATATGTTAGGGGTCCAAACAGGGGTGGGGGTCATATAGATTCAAAGCCTATTAATAAGGACTTTTGCAACAGTTACACTTACATAATTCTTTTTTTTTTAGATCAAAATATCATACCTATTAATTATATTCCAAAAATTATTATTTACAATGGACACATTTAAAAATTTGAATGAATCAATAAAATAGATTATTTTAACATTATTAGACAACAACCACTATATTTAACGCCACGATACAGCTGAAATATTGCTAAAGTTGGCATTAAACACCAATTAATCAATCAGCCACTCTGTTTAATTGACAAGGTTTAGCAACATGTATTTTTATTATGGAATGTATAATTTGGTTAATGCCTAAACAGTCTTTTCTTAGTTTACTATTTATATTGTACAGTGAAACTTGTCTAAAATGGGCCAACTTTTATTTTCGGAAAAGACAGGTGTTTGGATTATACAGGTTAACTTAACAAAGATTACCTACAATGTGACTTTATTTAAAGTTTGGATTATGTAGGATTTCATTTTATTCTGGATTCTGATTAGACAGGTTTCACTATATATATCGGATGTATATATGCTGTCAAAGTGAAAAATGAAATTATATGTGCAATCTTCAGTTTGATGCCAATGAACCCATGAATTTCAGCACTTGAGGCGATCAAAATACACGTTAGAGAATACCGAAGGGGAAATCAAAAAAGGACAATCCAGAAAAATTGCAAACATTAGGTACACAAGACGAAGAAAAACAAAACAAAAACACAACACAATATGTGTTGGACATCAAGCAAACACAAATAACGTAAACAAGACATGAGCCCTCCTACAAACAACTGTAGATAAAGGCAGTTAGCACATATAGAAGAGCCCTATCACTGATTAAAAAAGCAAAAAAAAATTAGTTGAATAGAGGCAAGATATAATATACATGTACAATTGTGTACCATCTAGGCATGCTTAATCAGATGTCGTATGTCTATCTCTAGATTCGCCTTATGAGACAAGGTAACACTCGGATTATTGAAGCTATCACTTATAAAGCGAATGTGGCCGAGTGGTCTAGGGCGCTAAACTATAGGACTAAGCGATTGGTGCTGCAATGTATTAATGGTGTGAGTTCAAATACTTTCATGGGAGAACAAAAATTTGTGAGCTCAAAAATATAAATTATACTTTTTTTGTGTGTAGACGATAAGAAGAGAAAGACAAAGTGGGACAATCAACCCATCTTCCAATGTGACTGGTTCACGTGGTGGTCTTCCAGGGGTGTAAACTCCTAGTGTAGTGATTGGTTCCGTATCTGGTACTAAATCAACAGTGATACCAGCAGTAGGAAATATTACAAGAAAACCTAAATGATGTGTTCTGTGTTCAAGAGATGCTTTATTGAATGAGAATTCCAGAAAACGTTCAAGGGATACTTTATTAAATACAAATAAAAAAAAATGTTCAAGGGATACTTTATTAAATACAAATCCAAAAGAACCAATGGAAGATTGTGGTTACATTGCTGTGTTCTAGAGAAGAAGAGAGAGAAAAAAAAACAGATGGTACAAACAGAAAACGGTTGACATGAAGATGTTTTCCTTCTCAGGAACGACATTTTATGAAAACTGGTGATTTTTTAGCAAACAAAACGCTGTGTCATTTAAAAAAATGAAACATTTGTCATGCAATTTTGTATGTATATTTCATATCATTAAATATATGTTTTTTTATGATTTTTTTACGAACAGTCAAGATAGGTGTGTTCAACAAAATCGTTCCCAGAATATAGGGGTAAACCTTCATCAAATGAACAAAGGGGGAGCTGAAACGACTATTTCACCGCCAGTTCTTCAACTGCATCAGTCGGAGCCAGTCATTACACAATCAGCTGTACCAGAGTTTCAACCGTCTGTTTCCCGGTTGCACCAGCCCGAACCAGTCAGTGCACCACAACATAGCTCGTCTGGTGCGCTAAATGCTGTAATTTCAAAGTTGTCACAAGTTTCTAATATCTCAGATGTTGGGGGAATAGTACAGACAAGTCTTATTCCTGAGGGATTAGGTAGCATGTTTGACCCCGTTTCGGCACACATTCCCCTGAGAATAAAGGAAAAAATATGGAAAGGGGAATTCATTCAATTGGGTATCTTGTTGAAATCCGCTAGAGACTTGGCTCAAGATTCGGTTCTTGATGGCGAGTTTGTTCTAAAACGGGGGGGGGGGGGGGGGGGGGGGGTCTTAACTATAATAAATAAAAAACCAGAGCGAGATAATAATATTCATCTATGGACTAATGCTTTCATTATCTACATGAGCATCTTATTTGAAAAATGGCCAATGAAAGCACAACAGTTTTTAAAATATATGCAAAGCATTCGTTTTGCGGCATCAAAATTTTTGAATAGTGGTTGAGTTCAATATGATGAACAGTACAGGCTGAAAAAGGCCAGATACCCAGAATCTTCTTGGGGGATAATTGATTGTGGCAACCGAGAGTGTTAGATCTTTTAATCCTAATTTTGAGAGTATGTTTGATGCTAGGACATACATTGGTTCTCGTCAGAGGTCAAATTCCTTTCAAGGACCGAGTCCCAATTCTTTTCGTTCAGACTTGCAAAAATCTGGGAAAAAGTGCTGGCGCTTTAACGCCGGGAGCTGTTCATTCGGAAGATCAGGCAGATTTGAGCATAAATGTACAAAGTGCAACGCACCACACCCCGCAATCAAATGTAGAAATTAATACTCAGCGAAATATTGAACTTTATGAGATCGGAAAGTCCCCTATTATTAGTTCTGTGGTTGAAGAGTGTTTAGTTGATTACGCAGATAAACATTCTGCCAAGGAATTACTTCAGGGTCTAAAATTTGGCTTTAAATTAAATTATTCGGGACCGAGAAAAACTTGTTTTTCGAAGAATTTAAGGAGTACCCAGCGTTTTCCAGAGGCGGTTCGTGAAAAACTTACAAATGAACTTGAATTAGGACGAATTGCAGGTCCCTTTTCTAGTCCGCCATTTCCTATATTCCGATGTTCCCCACTAGCTCTTATACCAAAAAAGGCTGAAGGTGAGTTTCGATTGGTTCTGAATTTATCTTATCCTCGTAATCAATCAGTAAATGATTTTATTGACCGAGATTTGCGTACCGTGTGGTATTCAAGCATGGACGACGCGGTTAGAGTGATTCAAAAGCTAGGGAAAGGTGCGTTACTTGCCAAAGCCGCAATCAAATCTGCATTTAGATTGTTGAAAATATGGCCAGGTGATTTTGATCAGTTGGGGTTCAGTTTCGAAAATCAGTTTTATTTTGACCGATGTTTGCCAATGGGAACTTCAATAAGCTGTTCATTTTTCGAAAAAAAATTCACAGCTCTTCATTGGTTCACGGAAAAAAGTTGTGAGAACGAGAGTATTATACATTATTTAGATGACTTTTTGTTCGGAGGTATAGCTGGTACTAGTTAATGTTTAAATTCGTTGAATACTTTCTCCGATGTTTGTAAAAAGTGGGGAGTCCCTCTAGTTGAAGACAAAACGGTATTCCCAACAGAAATTCTTACGTTTCTTGGTGTCGAAATGGATACTATTGCAATGAAACTACGCTTACCGCAAAATAAATTAGTAGAAAACAAGAATCGAATTCTCAGCTTGTTGAACCGTAAAAAGGAGACTTTGAAAAATATTCAGTCCCTTATAGGTGTGTTAAATTTTGCCTGTCCCTGGTAGAGCGTTTTGTCGACGTCTCATAGACAGCACATGTAATGTGAAACAATCTTGGCATAGAATTCGCGTTTCATTTGAAATGAAGGCAGATTTACAAGTTTGGTTAACTTTTTTAAAGGACTATAACGGAGTGTCTGTTATGTTGGATCAGTTCTCAACTTCAAACGAAACTTTGCTATTGCTTACAGATAGGTCAGGTGGTATCGGCAATGGTTTTGGTATATTCTTTGATAATAAATGGACTCACAGAAAATGGCCAGCTCACTGGGTTGAGAATGAAATTTTGTGAGACGTTACGTTTTTGGAGTTATTTCCGGTGGTTGTTGCTCTGGCAATTTGGGACACTAATTTGCAGAATAAAAAATTACTGTTTAGTATTGATAATCAGGCTGTTGTTGCAATTTTAAATAAAAATTCATGCAAGGTTCCTAGGACCATGAACCTAGTTCGAAGGCTAGTATTATTATCTTTACGTTTTAATGTATTAATTAAAGTACAACATATTGCAGGTTCTTCAAATGGTATAGCTGATGCTTTATTCAGATGTAATTTTCAGCTTTTCAGAAAATTAACCCCGTTCGCAGACCAATATCCCGAAGTAATTCCAGACCATCTATGACAGATTTAGCCGTCGAAGCTGAGTCTCTTATAAAACATTCTCTGTCGGAAAATACATGGAAAACTTACAAAGTAACAGTAGAGTCACTCAATAAATTTAGGGCCGAGTATAACTTACCGATTGCTTGGCCGATATCATTAGAACACTTATTCAATATATTTCTTATTTATCTTATTCTAATTTTGCACATGCGTCTATTTCGACATACATTTCGGGAATTAGTCATCAGCACAAATTATTAGGTGTAAGTGACCATACGCAGAATTTTCTTGTCACTAAAATATTAGAAGGAACACATCGTAAATTCGGCAAACGCAGAAATCGTCGTATACCTGTTTCTTTAGAGTTGATAACAAAAATAGTGACGTCTCTTCATCTGATTTGTAATTCTAATTACGAAGCTTTGTTATTTTCAGCGTCTTTCAGTCTCTGTGTTTTTTTTTTTTTTTTTGCCTTATTACGGGTAGGGGAGATAACTGCAGATAGTAGATCAAATGATGGGGTTCATACTTTAAGAGCCGGTGACATTTCTTTCAAAGATAATTATATGCATGTTACGATTCGGAGCTCCAAGGCCAACCAGCATGGGGAACAAGTGACACTTATACTTTCGAAACAAGAGAAGGGCCTTTGCCCCATTAAAGCGACCAACCAATTGTTGGATATAAGATACCCTTCGCAGAATTCTCCAATATTTTTACATTTTGATGGTTCAGTAGTTACCAGATATCAATTTAGCGCAGTTTTATCACAAGCACTAGCCTTCTGCAAAATCTGTGATCATGTACGCCTTCATTCCTTTCGTATAGGAGGAGCCACTGAATTATCGAGGAGGGGTCGCCGACAGTGATATTAAAAGGTGGGGTAGGTGGTCTTCAAATGCTTACACTAATTACATCGGATTGGAGGCATTCTAATATGAATATTCAATTATTTGATGTTGTTTATTGTAGATAATTTGTATTATAGGTCCCAAACATGTGTGGGTAGTTGGATCATCGATTATTTACTGGTTGTCCAGAAGGGCCCATGATTGTTAGGACAGGGGGTACAAATTTGGGATTGCTACGGAAAGGCCTTCGCCTACAATGATACGGTATTCGAGGGATGTTGTGGGAGAGCTTCATCTCTACTTTTGATAAATATGTCAAATCATATCCTCGCCCTGATTATACAAGCTGACTAATGACCTTGGTGTTGTCAAAGGGAAGGAATTAATTGAAAACATAAGGGCTGACATTATGCGTTTAGCCATTTTATATCCAGATTTAAAAATTATCTGGAGTGATATATTGCCAAGGCGTTATTGGCATTATGGCGATAACCACGGCACAATAGAAGGCACTCGAAAAAGAGTAAATATAGCTGTGAGAAAAGTGGTAAAAGAAGAAATAACTAACGGTTATGTGATCAGCCATCCAAATATTACAGAAAAGGAGAGAACATTATATAGAAATGATGGTACTCATTTATCTGACGTTGGGAATGATGTTTTTCTTATCAACGTCCAGGCAGCTCTAGAGTCATTTTTCCAGACGGAAAACAGGTGTTTCCCTTGAAACAGAAATATTTTATATTTTGGTTGAAAATTAATTTTTTCAATAGTCAGGGTAGAACGTGCAGCTCTCCCAAGAACAGCTCTTTTATATAATCTAGTTAAGTTTTTGGTACCATTTTGGCGCTGAGTAGGTATAGACCTACTCATATGGCGGGATCTGGCAATATGAAAATCGGGAGTTATGACCCTATAATTCTGCGATAAACCATATTTGTTACCATTCAGTGGTACCACTGCATGGTGGGGAATTTTTCGAGGCTCGGTTTGCTTTGTCACCAAAGCGACCGGTTCATTACTGGTACCAGTCTTGAATTTCCTATACCCTTCAAACGGGGTATTAGTAAATAATAGAATTAGTATGGCCTAGTGTAAGTGGCGGGTAATGCTCCTCGTTCTTTTGTAGGGGAACACAGAAGAACTTACGTTCTAATGGTATCGTTGGAACACCTACTTGCCCTCTTGAACTTTTCGGCAGTCGGTAATTCCTCTTGCCAGATCTCGTGTGCGTTTTAATCTGTGGTCGTTTTTCATCCACATATATCTCTGGTTTTATTACACATTAAATCTTTTATTAACACGTCTAATTGGATTTTGAAAGTGCTAACCCACTGAAACAACACTTGAACAGTCTGCGAGTAGAGAAGTCGATCCACTCAATTAACCTGATTCTGAGCCATTCAAATTGTGCTATTACTCCTTAATGCATCTTTAGCGGAGAAGCAGCTTTAACAATTTTATAGTTTTTGGTTTGACCAAAGATCTACCACATTCTAGGAGAGCAGGCTAATCATTACACCACTAGTGTTGTTTGCTATAGAAGTAAATAAGCTTTTGATATTTTGTGTGTAGTACTCACCACGTATGATAATGTTTTTAATCATAACAAAATAGTTAATATGATACTCAAATAATTACACCTACACCTAAAATGTCTTGCTCATGATTATTGCTTTACATTTGCACAAATTGGGCTTATTCTGCCAAACTTCATATAACATATTCTTTTCGGAAACCACAAAACAAATTTAAAACAAAATGAGATGGAATGATCATTCGGTGGTTCCTCTTTTAAATATGTATCCAATAACATGCCTACTACATGTAATAAAGATTTTACACTTTTTGTATGCAAGAAGAGTTTGAAGATACCAAAGGGGTAATTAGAATCTCTAAATCGAAGAATGACAGACAACACAATTACCAAAAGAAAAAGGACAAACAACGATCTACAAAACATTACACATAAAACTAAAGAACGAGCAACACAAACCCACTAAAACTGGGGGTGAACTCATGTGATCCGCTTGGGAAAGTAGTTTCTGCTCCACTGTTGGCACCCCGCGTGTTACTCTAGTTACAAATCTGGTGATAAGCAAGTTTCTAGATGATTTTGTTGATTATGGAAATTAGACCATTTTTTGAAGAAAAAGAAAAAAATGTTGGTTTCCATGAAATTCCCTTCAATATTTTCAGAAGTAGTGTAGAAAATATATTTTTTCTATATTTTAATATATAAAGTTGAAAAAAGTATTGATGTAATATTAATAATCTCCAGGTATTATCAAAATACACTGTAGTTATAAAATCTAACAAAAAATGTTATTATAACAAAAACTGTAATACTAGAATAATGTTTCACAAACTATATACATTTGTACATGTATATCTTTATACTAGTAAACCTTTGATGGTCCAGTTGTATACAGAGCATGCAACAAAATAAATATATAAACATCTGAATACATTATATATGCTATATACAATGTACAATAAATATAGATTATTACATGGCATTCTTCATATCATACCCTTTATCAGCCCTAGGTGATATCAACCTGAGAGCAAAATAGGCTCGAGGGATGATATATGGATGAGGGCTGATAAAGGGTATGATATGGAAAATGACATGTTATGTATGATCTGTATTATCATATACTTCAACAGAGGAAATAACTGATTTGTACCCAAAAAAAAATCGTGATATTCTGCCTGGTCGATAAGACAATACAAAATACGGAAACACCTGTTTGTATTGTCCGTCATGTAATGTTATCATATTTGTAGAAAAAATATGTGGGTCAATGTAAACATTCAATTAATTGATGATAAAGAAAGGTTATAACAATGGAACAAATTCACAATAACATAAAGCAATTTATTTACAATACATCATTAAATGTACATGTTAGCAAATATACATGACTGATCGATTGGTGTTTAATGCCAACTTTAGCAATATTTCAGCTATATTTTTGTGTCAACTAATGCGAATATATGTGTTGGCTACTGTCTGTTACAGAGTAACAATTCATAACATGCCAAACAAAGTGAAAGTAGAATAAGAATAACCAGCAGGCCCAAAAAATTGTCAGCAGCCTAATCACTAAATGTTGCAGTATTCCATGAAATATTGCTGTAAAAACTACTTTATAAATAACCAGGTGAGCTTCTAGTTAAAAAAAAGATTTTATTTTAAATATTGCAACTATCCATTAAAAATAATCATTTTCAAGCTAAATGCCTTATTTTTCATTTTTATTCTCATGTAGGTTCATCTGTCAATAGTTCTGCTGGGTACTGGTGAAGGTTCCCAGTGCTCAAACCTACAGAGTGTGGTTCAGTGTGCACCCCAGGTGGCACACAGGGAGTGCCATGTCAGGCTATGATATATATAGTCTGACCGTGGACCATTGTGGGTTACGTGTTTAGTGAGGGTCATACTGCCTCCTCATTAAATACCTCTTTTGTAGATTCCGAAAAAGAGTAGCGCATTGTAGCCACTACAAAAGATTACATTTTTCGTCCCTACCTAACTCTCCACAGTTTTCCAGTGGTAGTTAAAAATATATGGTTGGCCCAACCCTCTCTTGTTTCTATATAGCTTTTGCCATCATTTACCATCCATGTACATGTATCATCCATCATATACTTTCTTTGGTTCGCCTACTTTCAAAATTATGTGTGACCCCCTATTTTCTATAAACTTTAGAAGTCATATTGAAAACCATCAAAGCGATTACAGACTCTAATTACATATTGTTGAATTTGTTCTCGACCTGAATATAGCTGAATTACTGCTCGTTGGACGTTAAGCAATAATCAATCAATCAAACAATAGTTATGACAAAGTGGCAATCTGTTTGTATTACTTCCAGTATATTGTAATGGAATTTTGTATTGGTAATTATGAAATTCTACTAATATCAACAAATCTATCTCTCACCTCAAATCATTAAACACAAAAAAAAGATCATGATATATGCCAAAGGAAATCCATGTCCTGCTTTGGGCAGGCCCAAACGGTGGCTGGGTTAAATTGTTTATTTGTATTCCAACCCTCCTAAGATAACTTGACCTCTAATACAATACATATACATGTATAAACAAACAAAAAACAACCTGCACAGATTGGTTTCCACTAAAGTAAATCCCCACACTGTCACAAAAATAAACAACATCAACATGGACAGTACATTTAGTGAAGGAGGGTCTTTTAGTTGGTCTTTTCTTGCCAATACAAAGTGATAAATATATTTTCTATTTTATATGATACTAATGTTTTTAATTAAAATCTTTTGATTAAGCCATGATATTACTCTAGTATACAATATCTTTAGAAAAGTACTGTGACTTGATTAGCTGAGCCGCCACCATATAACTGAAATATTGTTGAAAGTGATGGTAAACACCATAACCCTAACCCCTTGATTAGCTGGGTAAAGTTCAATAGTTACTGAAGACTACAGGAGGTAACTATAACTTCTTTTATTTTCATCTTTGAGCTATTCCAATGCCAATATTAAGGATTTAATTGCAAAAGTGTCAAATTGGTCCAGCAATTGCAAAACTGAAATGACAATTTCACGAACATAAATGTTCTTTTTTCTGTCTTTTCTGGTAAACTGACTGTGCAATAGAAGCATAGGTGGATGTATAAAGCCCTGTGTCACAGTAATTAATTTGCGGACGTAAAAAAAAATTCACATCAGTATTTGTTCATAAGGAGTTGATAGATAACTAACAGTCCTGAGTATTTATAAGGATGTTGCACAGTCATTTTAAATGTATTGATCATCGTATCTTTGCTGTCCACACGAATTTGATATAGACAAGTGGGGTTCTGTGATATATGCAAATCAACTTGTGCTGATGATGAAGGTGGAGCATGAACAATATTTGTTTTATCACTGTCAGCTGGTCTTGACAATTTCAAGTCCAATATATCTAGGAGTTTTATTCAAACCACTGATGCCAGCAAAATTAGTGTTGAATATTAACTATTTATATAATAATGTTGTGTTAGCAATGACCACTATATGGCATATATTCGGGGAGTGCACTATGTCTTCAACCCTGACCACTATATGGCATAGTAATTCCTAACACAATATTATTATTATTATTATGCTGACTGTTATATGTAGACAAAATGTATTGAGAACTATTACAATAAAGGGGGTCCAGATATTGGTGACTAATATATTGGATCAGATAGTCTTGAAAGTGTGATAATATTCTTTGTTTCATTTAAGGCTTTAAAAATATAAAGATTTTTGAAGATTGAAATTTAATTAACAACAATAACAAGTATTAAACAAACGTTTAGACGACTATGATAGATTGACAGATTCGATCCGCCCCCTTGCACGTGGACTAGCTATATATAGCTTGACATACAGCTGAAAACCCAACCTTCCCCGCGTGAAACTGGCATAGTAGATGTACTATTTTCGCATAGTATATCAACGCTATATAATTCTTTGTGATATATGCCAAAATATCGTATGAACTTATATTACAGAAGAAATTTACAGAAAGCATAATAATAGTACATATAATTACAGAATATTAACTATTTAACCTATTGGTATATATAGTTACAAGTTAAAAATAAAATATTAACTATTTAGCCTATTGGTATATATAGTTACAAATTAAAAATGTATCTGATTATATATATATCATATGTTCTTGCTCTTTTCTTTATCTACAGAATGGTGCTGAAAACAAATATCAGTTTATGAGAATGAAATAAATTAAATAAACAGTAAGAATAACCGTACATTATTTGATCAATTTTACTTTTATCACGAATACGACATAATATTAAATAATCATATTCTGGGTATCGTTTATACTTCACAGGGCTCAAAACCCACAGAGCTGCTCAGTGCATCCTCGGATAGCGAGAACCCTCTCGATGGGGTTGTCATGTTACAATACGGAAAGCCTGATCCTGGACCATAGTGGGTAGCGTGTTTGTAGAGTGCCACGCTAAAGACCTCTTATGTAGATTTCGAAAAAGAGTAGGCACATTTTAGCTTCTACAAAAGACTAAATGTTTCGTCCCTACTCAACTCTCCATACTTTTTCAATACCAGTCAAAAGTTGTTGACCCGGTTGACCCATCCCTTCCCCCATTTCTATATAGATTGAATAATGTATTTAGCTTGTTCTCGTCCTGAATAGGGGGTCGTCGTGTTCGTGATATTGTGGTAGTTGGATTTACAACTACCCGTGCAATCAGTTCCTATCACCACTAAAGTGTGGTGAGTTCGATACAACATTATGTGATACAGTTTGTCAGTGACTTGCGACATGTTGGTGATTTTCTCCGGGTACTCCGGTTTCCTCCACCAATAAACCTGACCGCCACGATATAACTGAAATATTGTTGAAAATGGTGTTAAACACAATAACCCCCTAGTCCTGAATGTAGCTGAAATACTGTTCGCTGAACGTTAAGAAATAATCAATCAATCATCAAAATATTGTCCAAGTTTTCAGACAAACAAAGCAAAAAATAAACAAAACGAAACAAACAGAAAAAATACACAAAAAATAAAAACAGGGCAAACAATAGCGAAACAGAGACTCATAACTGTATTTCTACCGTTAGCGATGATGCCGATAGAGGGCGCAGTATTATTCGAGTTAACTTTTTCTGTGAATTTCAATGGATATATACCGATTATTCAAATATGAATGTTTTGATAAAAGATTACATTTAATTCTTCTCCCCTAACTTGCTGAACTAAATTAAGCCAAATTTGTCTGGGATGGCCCTTGATTGGCCACCTTTCAAAATTGTGTGTGCAACCTCCCCCATCCCATTTTCTATTAACTCTAGAAACTAAATTGGGAACCATGTGAGCGACTACAGGCTCCTGGGAACCCTAGTTTAGAAAATGTTGCCGCATGTTAGAATTTACATTGAAGCTTAGTATTGTTCTCTCTGGGACGTTATGCCATTGACAGTATCTCATTATTCACTAATTTAATTACAAGATGAGACAGTTAGTCAGTCTTTATATTTGTTTAGGGTTGGATATTTTAGCTACATCTGGGATTTTATTGGTTCGGTCGTAAAAGCAGAACGTTTATGCTTTATACTAAATATTAATTTAACACAACTGTGAGCCTGGTACTTCAATGGTACCACATGTTTGTACATTAAGATTTCTATGGGCATCTCGACAGCAGCGGGCAGCGTCTTTTTTGAGAGTATTACACGCACAAATTGGTACCAAGCTGATGTTTGCCAACGTTTTAAAGGGGTATGTCTTCCAAATAAAACATATAGCTACAGTAACGACTTATTCAAATGACCATGGATATGTTCCACTTGTCGTAAACACTTCCCGGTACTTTCCTCATTCACGACTTAACACCGGATTTATAACTACATTAGCACGACGGGTGTCACTAGTGGAGCAGGAGCTGTTTACCCATTCGGAGCACATTAATTCACCCCCGGTTTTGGTGGTGTTCGTGTTACTCGATCTTTGGTTTAATATCTATGTTTTGTAGATCGTTGTTTGTCCTTTTGTACTTTTTCTTTTGGCCATTGTGTTGTCTGTTCTTCTTCGATATACGGATTCTGATTATCCCTTTTGTATCTTCAAACTCTCCTTATTGACGAGGAGGTAGCAGTTATTGAAAGCGTGTACCATTTTATCCCGCAGTTGTCCTATTTGAGCAGGAAAACTGCATTGACTAGATAAATTGTTGCTATATACTTTCACTGACCGAAATAAAAAAATACACAATGGTAAAAAGAAAAAAAGAACAAAAGAACAAACAACGATCTACAAAACATTACACAGAAAACCAAAGATTGAGTCACACGAACCCCACTAAAACACGGGGGTGAACTCACATGCTCCAGAAAGATAAGCAGTTCCTGCTCCACTAGTGGCATCCGTCGTATTACTCTAGTTATTCTTTTTAAGTGTTCAAAAATAATTGTTCTTTAAGCAATATCAACTCACCAAGTCTTTCTTTGGATTGGATTTCCTTTCTAACCTCTTCTCGTACATTACTCAACTTTTCCTCATTGACCTTCCTAAGTTCCTCTAAGTCATCCAGTCTTTCTTGCATCATCAGCCTTTGTAACTTGAATTTAGTGGTTCTCTTGAATTCTTCTGTTTTTTTTTTGTATTCCATCTCTACCATTTTCCGAATTTGTTCTTCTCTCTGTAGTACTATTTCTTCGGCTTTCTTAAACTGATCATCGTAATAAAAGGCAAGTCCTTTTGATATCCTCAGAGTTTCAATCGTTAATAAGATATTTAAAATCTGTTCGTAATTTTGTTCCTCGTTGATCATGAATTGGTTGTTGAAAAGAATGACACGATCTTCACAATTTTTCATAAATGTCTTGAGTTTTTCTGGAACTGTTTCTAAATAATCAGAAAGAGTTTGTTTCGCATTCAGAAGTTTGTCGCCATGCGTAAATACAACAATCCCTCGATTTTCCATTTCCTCCCCAAAAAACTTCAGGAAAGTGCGCATAGTCTGTATGTCTTTGTGTCTGATACGACCTATTTCCATTACATAAAGTATGGCATGGAGGCCTGGTGCTCCAAGGTAGACACATCTTTTTATTTCTCTTTTAATAGCATGTTGATTACTTTCTTCGTCGAATATACCTGGTGTGTCAATTATGGATATACTTCTACCAAATCTAGTAACTTTCTGTTGTTGACAAATTTGAGTCATTGCTTGTGCACAGACCCCGCTTTTGAAGTAATTTCCTCCACAAATGGTGTTGGCCGTCGCACTTTTTCCCACCCCAGTCTTACCAACTAGAACAATTCTAATTTCCTTTTCTGCAAAACAATTGATATGTAGACTATTTACATAAATTTTAAATATAAATTTGGTCGTCGATAACCATTGCGTATAATGGTGTTCAACACGTCTCGACTATATGATAAGAAGCAGCAAAAATTATTTTTAGTCGTCGGTTTGACCCAAGGCCAAGCGGGAATATAACCCACAATCTATCACAGTCTAGACGAGCACGCCGATTTGTTTTGTAGGGGTTTCGTGTTTTATTTATGTTATTTGTAATTATTTACATAATACTGATATCCAATATGATTTCTATATCAGATGATGTTCGTGTCGTTGACCAGTAACACGATGGGTGTCACATGTGGAGAAGGAGCTGCATCGGAAGACGGAAAGATGTGCAAATTCACATTGAAATTATCAAGTTTCTTATGAGAAGAATGATGTGTGTCGGACTATTGGATCAACGAACCGTCATACTATCATAGTCTGCATTCCAATATATTTGT
This sequence comes from Bathymodiolus septemdierum, assembly GCA_963383655.1. Classification (NCBI taxonomy): domain Eukaryota; kingdom Metazoa; phylum Mollusca; class Bivalvia; order Mytilida; family Modiolidae; genus Bathymodiolus; species Bathymodiolus septemdierum. The sequence goes on from OY726518.1 coordinate 95,864,010, forward strand.
ATTTATGCAACGCTATGGGAATGTTGTTCATCTTATCAATTGTTTTGGTTCTTGTACCCAATGTTGCCTGTGTCTATGGATTTTTCATTCTTGGCGCCAAATTTTACAGAATAAAATTAATTGACCTGAAAGATGCAAAAAATAATCTGCGAAAAAAATTATTCGACTGAGTGAGGGGATGGGGGCTGGACCTGAACCTACAACTAAGTTTGTCGGGTGGGGGGCCGGGGGGGGGGGGTGGGGGTATGGGGTTATAGATAAAAGTGAACACCTATAGAATCATTGATTAGTAGCATTCTTCCCATCATCGAACAAATTTAATTGTTTTTCTACTTTTTTTAAAATAATAATTCAAACTTACCCAATGTTCGGCGACTAATTTTTCTTGTCTTTACTGTATCAAGTAGAGTAGGTTGTCTTATCGCAGCTTGGGCCATACGCTGCATCTATTAAGTAAAAAAAATCCACGAACTATATTATTACAAGGCGGATGTAGAAGTCGTTAATTGAATAGGATTATTACAACAGAGAATATTCGCTTGACCTTAAAACAAAAAAAAATCGTAAAAAAAAATTCAATATGGGGTCAAACTATCGTGCAATAGAAAAATATTTATTTCAGGTGGAAAATAAACAATTAACATTCTTGAATAATCAAAACGTTATTTAGATTTACATTAAGATTTTGAATGCAATAATTGTTTTAATTAAATGACCGGGCTAGCTTACTAGTATTTTTTGTTTTTCATGAGGAGTCCTGTAGCACTTTTCACAAAAAATCGTAATTATAGTCGTAACTTTTTCACTTAAGATTTTCGTACGACAATTCCTAAGTCATTTTCACAAAGATTATGTTACGACAAATTTTAATCTTACGACTAAAATTGCACTTACGATAAAAAAAAATCTTCCTTAGGTGTACTCGATACAACATTATGTGATAAAGTTTGTCAGTGACTTGTGACAGGTCGGTGGTTTTCTCTGGATATATATATATATATATATATATATATATATATATATATATATATATATATATATATATAAACGTCTGAAAAAGTAGCCAACGTATGAACCTACGAGATGTCGGATCGGAAACCAGTGTTAACGATACTGTGCAAACAAACAAAAATGATAAATAAACGTCTAAAATGTTAGCACAACGATATCAAAAAAAGATGTTAAAATGTAACAAAAATAACTATAAGTCTACAAAAAGACTATAATTATAATTAAATCGATGGATATTTCGCTTGACCGACAAGCTTTATCAGCGTCTGTAATCTGATTTAAAAAAAAAAAAAAAAAAAAAAAAAAATCAGATTACTGTCGGTCAAGCGATATATCCGTCGATTTAATTATAATTATAGTCTTTTTGTAGACTTATGGTTATTTTTGTTACATTTTAACATATTTTTTTTATATCGTTGTGCTAATATTTTAGACGTTTATATATATATATATATATATATATATATATATATATATATATATATATATATGTGTGTGTACGTCTGAATATTAAACCAAACAGTGTTAGAATTAGATTTTAGAGCTGTCAAATTTTTGTTCTTCCCTCGACGGGATTTGAACCCACACCATTGATACACTACAGCACCATTCGCTTAGCCTTACGTCCAGCGCCCTAGACCACTCGATCACATCCACTCCCTGTATGTATATATATAAATTTATAATGTCTAACAGAAGAATGTACACATGTGTATTACCAGAGACTGTCCGATGATCATCGAAGTTGTCAAAAATTAATAAATTATATTACAAATATAAAAGCAATATCAAAACGATATTATTGGATCCAGAAACTTCAAGTTCTATAGCGACTGTTTATACAAAACTTGTTTAAGAGGAGTCGATGTCTAGAAGAAAATCCCGTATTCGTGTTTTTATTAAAAAACATAAATAAAGGAAAAGATAAATTCTCCCCATGGTAACAAGTAGTCTTTTCGATTGTCGACCGTTCCCAATTTTGTAATCTAAAATTAAAAAGAATTATCCTGATTTTTTTACTATATGGTAGTTACTTGTTGATATGTAAACGATACACTTTGCTGCATTGAAAAGGTAAATGTACGGAATGTATCGTGTATCGTTAAAGACTCTGTTATTAGTCACGCCAAAAATCATTTGTAGCGTCTGTTTGTATTAACCAATCGAATTAAAATTAGATATGGAGCAAGTGCGGAGATTTAATTTTAATTAGATTGGTATTAAACCAGATTTATTTCAATAAACATTTATCAATATGTGTAATAATGTTTGTCATACGGTCAGAGAAAAAGCAATAACGATGAATAGCTCTCTTATTTTCAAGCCGAAGCGCCAATGCACCGTCCATCTTTTTATTTTTATTTTTTCACTCGCGATAAAAGGTGAGAATTATTTTTTCTTACGTTCAAAATTTTACACTTACGACAATGTAGTATTACACGTAAAGTTAGGACTATCTTTACACTTAGGATTATCATAAGTATTTTTGTGACACTCTTTATGATCTTAATTTTACACTTGCCACAATTTTTTATCGTAAGAATTTTTGTGAAAAGGGCTGCAGAAACTTAAGAAAAATATCTTTTCCCATTGTCGGTAACCAACGCTTTATCACACTTGGATACCGTCTTCTAAAGAGGAGTGAAGAGTATCAAAGCGTGATCAGCAGTAGATGGTTTTTCCATGCTCGGACCACAAAATGTCGGTTTTTTTGTGTTTCACTAATACAGTGGAGAGTTCGAACCCCGTTCATGGTGAGGTGCTATGTTGTAAAATTTGTCGGCGATTTGCAGCAGGTCGATGCTTTTCTCCGGTTTCCTCCACCAATTAAACTGACCGCCACGATATAACTGAAATATTGTTGAAAGTGGCGTTAAACATCATAAACTACCCTAAACTAAACTAGTTTTTTTTCCTTTTTTTGTGTTCCGATCCAATAACAAACATGAAATCTATGGAAGGTACTCTATGCAAATTGCTCATTTCGTCCCGATCCGTTAACAAACATGGTCGCCACAGGCAATTCTTGTTTCTAATTGGTTGATTTCTAAAAAAATCTTCTCTTCTGAAACCGCTTGTCCAAATGAAACAAATCTTGGTAGGAATTATCTATGGAAGGTTCTGTATAACGTTTCCTCAAAACAGAATGAAAGGTGAGCGACACAGGCTCAGCTCAATGAGCCTCTGGTTTTTTATCCTACATGTATCCGGTGCTTTTTATTTCTTTCAATATTGATTGGACATTTATAAATATAATATTTGTAATGAACTTTATTTCTTTGAGATTATGTTATTCATATACGTTGTGTGTAGTCACATCGTAATTCGTTCCATAATTGGACATGGTATATAGAAGCCCCTTTTTCGGAACGGGAGGAGGGGTGATTGCGGAATGTGTGTACTTGTATTTCGGTTGTCCCTGGAATTGCACTGGTTTCCTGTATTGTGTGTGTGTTTGTACGGGAAAGGTTACGGTGTGTAGTACCCGTGGTAGCTGTATAGTGTCGTCTGAATGTACGTAGCACAGGCACTTGTTTCATTCAAAAAATATATGCCCCTTCCTCTTCCTTACTTCAAGGTAAACATCTGCCCTTTTCCCTTTCTCCACTTCGCCTCAATATGTTTCGCTTATTTGTGATCCTTTCGCTGACCCAATGATATCGTTACACTCCCCGAGATATTTCTCTTTACGACTGCCACATTTAAATATACCTACCGGGCCCCCCTCAGACGAATTGGACAAGAATATCAGCGAACGTAGCTTGTTTTATTTTTAGTCATTGAAACGGATACAGCCACTTCCGGTCCGGTTTAAATTGATTTAGAAAATTTTAAAAAAGGTGCTTTAAAAATCAAATGTCAGTAATTTGGAGTTGAACTTATTTTTATAATCTGCATTGGAACAATTATCTGTATTTAAAAGGCTTACTTTACATTTGAGAGGAGATGATCATGATGGCATTGTTACACATGGCCGGTCTAGAGAATTCCGAATGCATATGAAAAATCCAGCGCAAACCTGAAGTGGCTGTATCCGTTTCAATGACTTAAAAATAAAACAAGCTACGTTCGCTGATATTCTTGTCCAATTCGTCTGAGGGGTGCCCGGTAGGTATATCTCGGGAGTGTAACGATATAATTGGGTCAGCGAAAGGATCACAAATAAGCGAAAAATATTGAGGCGAAGTGGGGAAGGGGAAAAGGGCAGATGTTTACCTTGAAGTAAGGAAGAGGAGGGGGTATATATTTTTTGAATGAAACAAGTGCCTGTGGTACGTAGTTATCAGAGTTACATGCTATTTGCCGTATTGTACGTGTATTTTGTCAATGATTAATAAATCATATGTGTTAATACGTATTCATTTATCACTGGTAAACTATGGCATTAGTTATATGGTTAAAATAAACCTACACATCATAGCACAATTATTTGTCTGTTATCACATATGCATATAACATTGTTTTTATTATATGTGATATAATGATATATTATATAATATAATTATTACAGTGTGTATGTAAAATTGAAATTAAAAATATTGCACTTTGAATTTATCCTAAAACTCGCATTGCATAAATAGAAAGTTTTCAAAACTTGACATTTATTTACATGCAAATTATATCTTTTCCCCCTTTTCTTTTATAATGATATATAATATAAGCTAATTATTACAATGTGCATGTAAAATTAAAATTAAAAATATATTTGTACATTACACTTTAAATTTATCCTAAGACTCACTTTGCATAAATAGAAAGTTTTCAAAACTTGACATTTATTTACATACAAATTATACCTTTTCTCCCCTTTTCATTTATTCAAGCCTTATACATATACATGTACTGGAACAAATTATCAGATATTGTGGTCAAATAAACACCTAATTAATGTTAAATAAACAATCCTACAGGTAAAAAATTAAAAGTTGGATAAATGGGAATACCTGATTTTCAAAAGTTAAATGGGAAGATACCGTTTTCTCCGAGTACTTATGTTCCCATCACCAATACAATTAACAAAACATTGTTGAAAATTCATATCATAATTAATAAAGAATTAATTTTCTTCCCAAAATAACTTACAGCTCATTCACAAGTCAACATTTCATATGAAATACAACTCATTTATGAGTCCACTTGTCAAACGGACCTTTATTTGACGCTAGAAATCGTAGAATATTATATTATATATAAAGTATAATATAATCTTGTAAATCCTATGTTGTCAGTTTTTCTGGATTGGCCATTTTTCAATTCAATTCAAATATTTTATTGAATAAATGCACAAATACAATATCCAATGGGATTGCACATCATGCATAGCCTATGTAAGTGCTCTCCCTCAATAACTAAGGACATCATGTATAATGATAAGAATAATTAATTAATTTACATTGTAATTAGTGTACAAAAAAAATTTTCTTAGGAGAAATTCAAAATTTTGTAATAATTTTCAAACTGTCCATTTATTCATTATAATTGTGAAATTTGCCAATTTAGAGTGTGATTGGCCATTTTCGATTGCCCCTTCGGTATTCTCTGACGTTTATAATATAGATAACACGTTGTGATCCAGTAATATTATCGATCTAGCAACTACTTCATATATGAATTATGCATAGATAAAAATTCTACTTGTTACATTCTACCTGCTGACACATCCAATAAAGATTGCCATTCCTCTTTTACACGTAAAACCATGTATTACGTCTATATTTATTATTATTTATTATTATTATTATTATTTACAGTACTTATATAGCGCATTATATAATCAAATATAAATTACTCTAAGAGCTTTGCAAAAATATTATATAAAAATTTAAAAAAATACAAGGGTAAACATAGAAAAGTAAAAATTCACAACATGTGTAAATACCTCAAATCAAAAATTAAAATAGTAATGATAATAAAAACACACACAAAGATGAATTATGATTACACATTCACAAAAGTATTGATAAAATAAACTTGTCGGGAGAAAAAATTAATAAAATATGATATCAATAATTAAAAACGTAAAAAATTTAAGATAATGTAGGGAAAATCAATGCAATTAAAAAGATACCAATAATGAACGCACAAACTGTGAAAAATCAGTAAAGTAAATAAACAATGACCAACAATTTAAAACGGCAAAGATTTGAAATTGTGTGGATAAAAATTTATAGTAAGATACCGATGATCAACATATAGAGCAATAAAAATGTTAAATAGTATCGAGAAAAATTAAGAAAAATCACTGTAGGCGTGCCTAAAAAGTAAAGTTTTCAGCTGCTTTTTGAAGGCTTCAATGGATTGTTCATGTCTAATGCTGCTGGGAAGACTATTCCACAAAGTCGAGGCCGCCATATCAAAACGCCTTTCACCATATGTTTTAGTTCGCACTTTCGGTTGAACTACAAGAATTGCGTTCTCGGAACGAAGTGTTCTTGCTGGTTCGTACACTGTAACAAGGTCTTTCAGATACACAGGAGCCAGGCCATTTAAAGCTTTGAATACATAGAGAAGTAGCTTATATTGAGTTCTATAACAAACAGGAAGCCAGTGTAAATCCATGAGAACATGTGTGATGTGTTCACATCTTTTGGTTCATGTAATGAGTCGTGTGGTAGTGTTCTGTATTCGTTGTAGCTTCGTGATTAGACTTGCATTTACACCATACAACAGAGCATTCCCATAGTCAAGCCAAGATATCACAAGGGCCGCGACTAATGTTTGCATGTGTCATTCGAGATGTTCCTAATTTGAAAAAAGCACGACTTTGCAAGAGATGATCCTTGCTTTTCCATGTTCAGGGTTTTATCAAAAAATACTCCTAAGTTTTTACCACAACATGCGTCACTGACTAAACTTCCGTCAAATTCTAGTTGGCAACCTGTGAACTCTTGCGATCGATGTTGAGGCGCAAAAATAATGAGTTCAGTCTTGTCTTGATTCAACTTCAATAGATTGAGTTTCATCCATCTGCTGATATCTGATAAGCAAGACTCTAACTTTTGTGCGATGTCATTCCAAATGTGACGTGGCTTGATAACAAGGTACACCTGGGTATCATCAGCGTAACAGTGAGAGTTCATGCCATGGCTACTACAAATTTCACCGATAGGCTTGGAAAACATACAGTACTTCCGCGGTCCAAGAACCGACCCTTGCGGTACTACGTAGTTAAGTTGTAAGCTGTTCGATTGAGTAGACCCGATAGCGATGCATTGTGTTCTGTCACTAAGGTACGACACTATCAATGAAAGCGCATCACTAGTTATTCCATAGGAATACTGCATACGTCGATAGATTATTTGGTGGTCTATAACGGCGAATGCGGCGGACAGATCCAGCATAACTAGCAAAGCACACTGATTATTATCCAGTGCATACGCAATGTCGTGGTGAACTCGAAGTAAGGCTGTTTCGATTGAATGACACGGTCTGTATGCTGATTGTAGATTATCCTGTAGACTATGTGAATTGATATGCTCTTCTAGACGTGTTGATACTACCTTTTCAAGGATCTTAGATATAAAAGGTAAGTTTGAAACTGAACGGTAGTTTTTGAACTCTTCCTTGTCTAAACAAGGCTTTTTAAGTTGTGGTCGTACTACAGCCGTTTTAAATGATGTCGGTGCATGACACTCTTCGAGAGATTTATTAACTATCGCCGTAATCATAGGTAGTGAACTGTCCAGGCAAGACTTGCTGAACTCACAGATTTGAATGTCGCGGTATTTACGACACATTACTGTTTTCCGTTGTCTAGGGAGTTTAAGTATCCTGAAATTCGAACGAATTGCCATATCATCCCTCACTAGATCTCCTTTATCGTTACAGAGAATCGGATCAAAAATAAACGGTGTGCCATGTAAAAGCTGAGTGTTTTCTCTCACTATTACAACGTCAAAGGTATGACCGCGGACGTGAGTTGCTCCGACCATGTGTTGGGATAGGCTGTGTTCATCCAAGATTTCCAAAAAAGTGCGAGAATTCGAATCATTTGGATCATCGAGATGGAAATTGAAGTCTCCGATTATAATCAGTTCATGCGGACTGTGCGGCTTTCCGAACAAAACTTGAGAATTCCTCGAAGAAATGCGAGACTCGGAAGTTTTTGTTTTTCGACGGAGGTGGGCGGTAAATCACGACAATTCTAAAATCGACATTTCGGTGTGTTACTGAACATTCCAAGAGTTCAAAGTTTGACCATTTATCTTCATTTCGTATAGACTTTATTTCTAAATTCAGATAAAACATAAACCAATCACGTATTAAAACAGTCATTAAAACACATCAAATTTGTGAAATTAAAATTTTTCAGTGGAAGATGTGTCTCAACAGATATGTTCCATTTGTCATAATCACAATCTGGTCATTTCCTCATTCATGACTTATCATCAGCTTTGTAACGGCGGGTACTACTAGTGGAGCAGGCACTGTCTACCCTTCCGGAGTGACCGATATGTAGTGAGGTTAGTGTTGTTCAATCTTTAGCTATGTACTTCATTGTCCTTTTGTATATATGTTTGCCATTGTACTGTCTGTCCTTGGATTTACGACTCCTGATTACCACTTTCGTACCTTTAAACTTTTCTTACTCGTCCTAAATATGCATTCATTAAAGAACTGTTACCGCTAAGATCGATTAAAGATTCATCAAAGTATAATTTCCAAGCAAAATAGTATAATAGACATTAAAATAGCGTCACTATTTTATACATAGTAAATAATAATAAAACATAAATGTCAAATCAAATCTTTTATATAGCATTATTTGTTGCATTGATAAAAGGCACACCAAAAGTATTAAACGTGGCCATTACAGTTTTATCAGACTTTCTATCCTTAAAACGAACAATAATCTCTGTGCCCCTTATTTCAAGTTCAAAACTGCCAACCCATTCCGTTGGCCATCTTTCCATCTGGTGGTGGTATTTCCATCTGTCCTAATTTCATGCATCCATTTTGATCAGTGAAAATGATTTCTTCTCAGTTTTTAAATACAAGTCTAAAACATGATTCTTCGATCTATTGGCTTGTCTATATTTGTCTTTATAAGAGTCTGTTATTGTAAATAAACTTTTTCGCCTATCGCCACTTCATTTTTTTTTTAAATACTTATAAAGGACGAAGTCCTTCTAACGGTAAGCTGTCCGATTTTTCCTTCTATATTGATAGCCAAAAATCTGCTCACCGGAAGTTTAAAAAATAGATCAACTGATAATTTAGAAACGCAAAAGAAATCTATTTCAATGAAAAATTCCCAATTCTTTGATTATTTACTCTATGCAAAACCGAAATAAACTTGAAATAAAATTCTAATAAAAAAATCTCTTTCTACGAAACTCCCGATGGAAGAGCGACGTAGCCATAACAAATCGGCTACACAATTCATTCAAAATAAAAGATAATAGCCTCACCGGACGCAATTACGAACGGACACAATTACGAACGAAATAAAAAGTATGTCCCCTAATTGTTCCTTCAAAACATGAATTAAAAAAATGCTTTATAAATAGATACCCCGCTAAATTACACGTGTTTTGGGAGAAAATTATTCATGCGCAGTTGTTGAATGTTGCAGTCAACGGGTTTTCATATTTGTAAACAGAAAACGATCGACAATTGCACTTGAAATATATCGCTAAAATTCATTGAGGTACGCATATTTTGTTATCTTATGCCTGTAATTGGAAAGAATATGATTTCTTGGTTCTATGCATATGCAATTAAAACAAAAACAGTCAATATGACATTTTCCTTACCTTGATCTATCCCAAAATGTCAAAATCCGCGAGGTACCTTATTCATTGAAGAGTCCAAGGAATTCCCAATGCAAACTGGCACACATTTATGGTATGAATAAAGGAAAGGTTTTTATGTTATGTGTATTATATACAAATGGATATGTGAACGTAAATGAATGAATGCTCTTTCAATTTTAACAGTTGTCATTAAATAATTTACACTAGAAAGGTTATTATGATGTCGTTCGAAATTGTGTCCGGATCTAGGTCACATGAAAATCTGTTTAAAACCCGTAACAATGCATTGAATAATATATGGACTATGATTCAAAAGGAATATTGGTGTTTAATCTGAAATATGAACATGCAATCAGCTTCATCAATTTGGTCAAATTTATTATCAAATGCCACGGTCAATATCATCGAAATTGTTCGTAATTGCGTCCGGTGAGGCTAACGTGTACGGATGATCGTATTATTGAAATTTGAGGACTTCGTCCTTCAAACAGGTTGCCTGTCTCATATTAGTATAACTAACTGATGTCCGTTTACCAAAAATATGTCACGAATGACCGCACAACTGATAATTCACGAATGCGCAAAGCACATGAGTGAATTATCAGTGTTGTTGCGGTCAAGAGTGACATATTTTTGGTAATCGGACATCGACGTTAGTTATACTGTTTATTATATAGACTGTTTTGAGCCAATAAATTTGATATTTTCTTTCATCTGCATTGTATGTGTTTATTTCTTTATTGCGCATTAATATAAAACTGTGTCCTTGGCTACTCGTTGACTCCGCCCACTTTATTCTTTGAAGTTAAAATGGCGCCGCCCTTTGAACATGGATTTATAACTGAAAAGTTTGTCTAATGCTTTCAATTTTGTAAATAAATAAATTCATGTACACATATTTCGATTAAGAATGTAATTTTCATGTTGTTTACTTGTAAACTTTGTGACCATAGTATGCACTCGACCTTGAAAGACACAATTTTATTTATTGACACTTGATTTATATTTTGTTTTTATTATGTACATTTCATTTGTAACCTTGTGGGAAGAGTGTTTTGTGAAAGAAGTCTGATGCATACCAATATTTGGCCGTTAACGAAACCAAAACTATTTCAAATTCGATGGATTATTTTATTAGAAAACAAGTAATTTAACAATATAACAGCTAGGAAATGTAAATCGTTATATGTGGGTCCAAACGGTTCAAACGTTAGATGTGTAATTCAAACGGATTATAACGGAAGGAAAATGGACTAAAGTTCATTCAGAATCGGAATCACTAAACGATAAAGGTAGGATTCTTTTATATTTTGTTTTTGCTATTTGTAGTCCGGAATCATCACTTTGTCTTTTCTGACTAGACTGAGGATTGTTAAAATTAAAAGTTCATCCGTAAATGTAAGTGATCTCATAATAAAGAGATGACATCTTAGTGTCAGAAGTCATTGAACTAGAGTTAATTAATTTTATAGCAGACGATTTTTTGGGGGTGGTTAACAGTTTTACTGTTGGAAAGATTCTTTCTGCCGAGACCACATGTTTTAGAACATAATTCTGCCATGAAAAGTATTAAAACTGTCAATGTTTGCCAAATTTACCTGCTTTTTAGTGTATCACAATGAAATACTAGATTAAGATATCATTTTTTTTATTTTTTAAATCTTTCCTTTATCGTAAATGAAACTAACAATCTGTCAATGAAATGAAGGAAAGGGACATCACTCCATATAATATTCTAAAAAAAAATAGTTCCGGCTTGAAAAATGGTGGGAAAAATAGCGAGAGTGAAAATAAAAATGGTAATTTCACTAGTTGAAATTATCGTTTTTATTTAACTCGGAAATCACGGTATTTCATCGATATCTATATAATAAATACAGTTTATTGTACAAACCCCTGATTTATAATAACCTAAGTAGCTCACTTAGGGCCCCTAATTGCTTACAAACTCATTTGTACAGGGAAAAACAAATGAGCATATTATATTTAAACAAATTCCCTTTATTTTTTGCAATATACATACACGTTTTGAAAAATTAACTATTGAACGATGTATACATTATTTACATACAAGATGACATCCATACAATCACAAAAACAGACAAAAAACAAAGTAATATTAATGAAATAAATTTTCATAAAAAAAATTCTAAATGCCCTCTATCCATATGATTACATAATACGTATATTTTTCCCCTAAATTTAAATGACACCGAACAAATTAAACAAAATATCCCCCCTCTATTTTTACCAACTTTTCATTGTAGTAACTATTAGTGTATGATTTATAGCCCACGTGCTACTTGCGATTCATGTTGGTCAATCAATAATTATAAATCTGAACTTTAAAATGTGTATTTATTTTGGATTTACCAGTAAAAGAGATATAATAATAATATGAAGAAGATGCTGTAAATGTAAGTAAGTTTATACTTATTTTATCAATTCAACGACTTCATTCAGATTATTGACAAAATTACGAGTCTCTATTGACTTACGAGGGATAGACTCGATTAACATTATAATTTCAGATTTCACCAATTGAAGTAAAGCTTTTGATGTATACACTTTTTGCTGATACCGGATAATATTACGTGACTTCCAAAATGAGAATTTAGACATATTTATTATTGTATTTAAAACAGATGATTCTTTGCTATTCCCCTCATAAATCCCTAAAAATATATGTTCTTCCGTAATCTCATTAATATCTATATTTTTTATTTCACGAGAGTTCATGTAGTTTTTTAACGCCGATATGATTTTTACCCAATTTTGTTGTATGACTGTACAGTCGTAAAATAAATGTTTTAAGTTTCTACTTGAGTATTACGAAAATGGCATAAACCATTCATAGATCGCCCCCATTTATCGCCACTTCTTGATTAATCGTATATAATGTCTTGAATGAATTCTTGCACCATAGTTTTCCTTCTTCGTTCACTTTTTTGTCTTCTGGATCTCCTTTTTGGAAAGCCCTGTACATCTGTATGCCGTATGAATACTTCGCAATTCTAGATATCTGTGGTAAGATTAGGTTAAAGGTATTAGGACATCCCAGATCAACATACCAGGATGCAGGTATTAGGACATCCCAGATCGACATCCGGGCACCCTAGGACAAGAAGACGCAAAAATTCCGAAAATATTGACATTTGAAATTGTTCCATTTTCAATGAGATCAGGACGGTAACGAGAGATAATTTGTTTTTGAGATTTTTGAAGAAATTATATTTTGGTGCCCGAGTACCTGAAAGTTAAAGCATTTCAATCCGAATATTGTAAATTTTGTATGTGGTGAGTCGAGGAGCTCTTGACACTCTGTACTTCTTGAACTGAAGAGTTTACATATTTTTGTAAATTCCGAAATTGTGCATTTGTTTAGATTGATTTAGTTTGACCGTATTAACGGTACTGACACTCATTTACTTTGTGAATAAGGTGTAATATCAATAGCTATGTCGAATAAAAAGATACCAATAAACATTTGTAGTTATGATGAGATGTTGCAAATTCCTACAACTGGGAGAGCGATAGCGATCAGAATTTGGGAACTAAGAAGAGTGAGAACGATTACTCCGAAATTGTTAGCGACTATCTCTTACAGTAAGATGGAAGTGGTAAATCAATATATTTATTATACATCACTAAATGAATTTGAGTTTGAGGACCAAGATGAATTGGATTACGAGGAACAGGATGAATTAGAGGATTTCGACGATAGAATGACACATGCATCTGAGAGTGATAAAAATGATATATCGTAACATCAGAGTTGGTTAGAATCGCCATTTGATAAAATGAAAATATCTGATCAAAAAGGTCGTATGCAAGTAGTAAACATGCTTAAACCATGTTCATTTCAATTTCAAAATATAAAACAAGAGGCAACAGGAGTATAACCAAAAGATCTGACAGCAGTAAGCCAGGCCCCAACCAACACGAAACGTCCAGTTACATCAACCGTGCATACTGGAGCCCCGCATGAACCAATCTTTCCCCCCAGAATTACAAGTACAGTTGGGCTTACGACAAGGAAAGGGAGAAAATTATCACGACAAAGCGTGACCCCCAATCGGTCAGATTTGCCTAGACCGCAATATCCAAATCCATTTGATCAAGTTATACAACAACACCATTCTGAACCTGTAAACACACCAGCTACTCAATTGCAGCCACAGGAAAACCTTCAATTTCAATCTCCTATTGTGCAAAATCCAATACAATCAAGTGTATCACCTCAATTTAGTTTACCGAGCAATTTACAAAGCACTCTACAGGTGCCGGACTATTCAAATGTAAATATATTAAGAAACGTTAATAAACAGACATTATCAGCACCAAAGTCGCTCAAATTTGATGGGACTGACAAGAATGAGGATTGGGTCTCCTTTTTTGTGAAATATGAAATGCACTCAGATGCTTATCAGTGGACTAATATACAAAAGCGAGCACATTTATGTTGGGCTATGACGGGAACAGCTAGAAAATATTGTTCGGCAATTATTCGAAGGGAGAAAAACATAGCATTTGAGGAGTTAGTGAACATAATGGAAAAACGTTTTAATCTGCGTAAATTGGTAGCAACGTTACAAGTGCAGTTTAATAATGCAAGACAGAGTGAAAATGAAGATATTGTTGAATGGGCAGATAGGTTGTTACCATTGGCCGACAAAGCTTTTCGTGATCTCCCTGATGAATATGTGACAAATCAGGTAGTGATAAAACTATGTCAGGGTTGTATAGATAAAAATGTTGGCAGTGTTGCAGCATCTTTTCAACCAAAAACAGTAGAGGACGCATTGGAAAGAATAAAATGGTTGTAACATAGTAACCAAGCGATTTTTGGTGGAACAATGCGCACTAAAGAACCATCTATCGAGACTGATAACACCGATGTTTCGGTAAATGCTACCAAACCGGAGGAAACGACTACCAAGGTTATGAAAAAACACATGGACAGTATACAATCTGTAATACAAGACACTATGAAAACTGTACACGAAAATATAGACATAGTACAAAGTAATGTGGACAAAGTTCATACCGAGGTGAGAAGCTTAGAACAATGGTGGAGAAAAGAATTAAATAGTGCTTTAGAAAAGGTAAAACCGAAAACTGCTAATGAACCGAATAGAAATTTTAGGCAACCAGAAAACTGGCAAGATCGGCAATTGGTGAACCGTAATAATTTTCAGTGTTGGAATTGCCAAAGATATGGCCATGTAGTCAGGTTTTGTAGACAACCAAAAAGAAATATTGCACCAGAGACAACTGACAAACAAAACAGTGATTTAAACAGGTCGGGGTTGAAATTGTAGGCGTTACTTTGACCCCAAATTCCGATAATCGCCTAATACAAAACAATGAGACTAGCAGTAGTGTGAACCCACAGGTGAAAATAGTGAAGAACCATTCAGAAGGCAGAGTTAAATTAAACAGTGAGGACAATAAAACCACCCAGGATGAGCAAGTTCCTTTTAAAAAACTGGGGCCACAATCAAACTAAACGCCGCTATGGAAAGGGAAGAAAGAATAATCGGGCAGATGGTAATAAGTCAACGAAAAATTTGAACTCTAATATCCAACCCGAGGACAAAATTAGTGAGCTAAAGTGTGACAATAGTAAAACACAGATAAATCGGCCCACCTCTCTTTATCCTCAGAACAACAATATGCAACCGGATCAGAATACTGAAAAATGAGTGTAAAAAAGGGAATGCAGTCTGATCTTCTGACAAGTGGAAAAACAATTAAAACATTTGACAATGAACAAAGTGATAAAAGCATAAAAACAGACCGATTACTAACTATTGGGAAATTAGGAATATCTTCATTGCTAAGACTGGACTTGAAACTAATGAACACCCCTGTAAAGGCGGCTGTAGATACAGCAGCTGAGGTTTCAATCATATCAGACAATCTAGGTAACAAACAGAAAACAAAACCACCAACATTAAGACATGCAGTAGTGAATACGACAGGAAGAGGGATGAAAATGGATACTTTGATTGTGGGACCAGTGAAGATTGAAATAGGTTCAAAATTCTATACGACAGAGCTCTATGTTGCCCCAATAGATGACGACATGCTGCTTGGACTAAATTTTATGGTTACTTATAATGTAACAGTGGACATGGGACGATCAAAATTCATAATTGGTGGTAACGAATTCCACTTGAATTCAGACAAAAACTCCATTATCCCAGTAGTAGCGAGGGTATCAATTCCTTAGAGGACAGTAATTCCACCAAATACAGTAGTGCATGTCAACGGACAATTAGACACAAAAATGGAAAATTACATAGTAGAACAATGTAATTACGACTTGCTCGTTTTGGTGTCACGATGCTAAATTATAAAGATCAAGACCAACCTAGGTTATGCTTAGCGAACATCACAGACCGTGTATTTACCATCAAAAGTGATACAATCGTTGCCATAGCGGAAACGGTCACAGAAATACAACCAGAAGTGGAAGTTCAAACCGACCGAACTACTACAGAAGATAAGATTCAAGAGGAATTGCCAGAAAAAGTGGAAACTTTATGGCAAAATTCAAATGAATACTCGAACCAGGACGAGAGAGTGCAGTTGAGACAGTTGTTACATAAATATATGGACATTTTATCTAACGATGAATTTGACATTGGACAATTTCAAGGGGTGGAACATACAATAAACACTGGTGAGGCACAACCAATCAAACAGAGGATGAGACGTACCCCACTACATTTTGTGAACGAAGAAAAAGAACAACTGATAAAAATGCTACAGGCAGGAGTGATAGAACCAAGTATTTCAGAATGGGCTTCTCCGCCTGTGTTAATCCGAAAATCAGATGGTAAAGTAAGATATGCCATTGATTACAGAAAGTTGAACTCTGATAGAAGATTGTCTGGACATATTGTCAGGAAATGAGTGGTTCAGTAAGTTAGATACAAATAATGCGTACTACCGAATGCCCATTAAATCGGAAGACAGACCAAAAGCTGCATTCATAACAAAGTATGGTCTCTTTCATTTTACAAGAATGAGTTTTGGGTTGTGTAATGCTCCGTCAACTTATGCTAGGGCAATGGATCTAGTATGGCGTGGTTTAAATTGTCAAATTGTACTTGCTGTTTTGGATGACATTCTAGTCATGGGACGAAATTTTAAGGACCATCTCAACAATCTCAGGTAGGTTTTTGAACAATTCAGATAATACGGAATAAAATTAAAAGCCAAAAAGTATGATTTATGTAAAAAAAAGAGGAAGCATTGGAAACCTTAAAACAAGCACTTCAAACAACTCCAGTATTAACCTTGCCGAATGCCCATGATACATTTATTTTAGACACAGATGCTTCAGATACAGCAATCGGCGCAGAATTATCACAGATTCAAAATGGAGAAGAACGTGTCATTGTGTATGGAAGCTTTACACTAGACCATAGTAGCCTTCAGTGGCTGGTTAATTTCAAAGAACCGCAAGGTCAACTAGCAAGGTGGCTAGAAGTGCTGAATCAGTACAACATGACGATACAACATCGCGCTGGAAAACAACATGCCAACGCGGATGCACTTTCTAGACTAGAAACTGACAAACCGTGCAAAGAAATGTAAATTTTTGTAAAACCTGAGGATTTGCCTTGCGGCGGGTGTAAACATTGTAGTCAAGTTCATGAAAAATGTCAAGATTTTACTAAGATAGATGACGTAATACCGTTGGCTGCAGTTCGAGTAGCAAAAATAGATAAAATGGTTCATTTTCTAGAGAAACGATCAAGTGCATGGTTGTGTGGCAAAGACATGGATGTAGTATGTTCAGAGGTGCAGGACCTTGCATATTCTGACAACCAAGAGCTAATTACGGAATCGACGGAGAGCAAAGTTGGACTTAACATTACAAAGGTTGACGATGGTAGTGCTTATGGTTTGAGTTACACACCGGACCAGTTGACAAAAGCACAAGAGAACGATTCAGACTTGAATTTAATTCGATCTTGCTTACAAACAAAAGTTGAACCACAGGGCAAAATTTTATTTTTAGCTAGTCCAGCTGCTAAAACGTATGTCATCAACAAAGAGCAATTTTTCCTTGATGAAAATAGAATATTGTGGAATAGGTCTAAGAGCAGTATGGTTAGATTAGTTCTCCCAAAGGGATACAAACAGGAAGCAATGAGATTAAATCATTACTTGATTATGACTGGACACGAGGGAATAGATAGCACTAGACATGCCAAAAGTGTAACAGATTTAAAAAAGCAACAAGGAAGCCAAAATGTCCACTCACTAATGTTCATGCAGGTGCAACGATGAAGCGTGTCCATATTGATTTCTTAGGGCCTTTACCAGAAACAAACAATGGAAACAGCAATATCTTGGTCATGGTTGACCAATTCACAAAATGAGTTGAAATAATTCCTTTGCCATCACAAACAGCTGAAATAACAGCAAAAACAGTTGTAAATGAATTCTTTACTCGTTCTGATTGCCCATTTACCATCCATAGTGACCAAGGAAGAAATTTTGAAAGTCAGCTATTCAAATCAATATGTTCGACATTAGGAATTCAAAAAACACGAACAACTGCTTATAGACCGTCAGCAAATGGTCAGGTGCAACGGTTTAACCGAACGTTAATGGACAGTGTCAGGTGTTTTGTGGACCAATCTCAGACTGATTGGGATAAATATTTACCGCAATTGGCAAGTGCAATTCATTCCTCCGTAAACCGCATGACCAGTATGACTCCAAATCAAATGATGTTAGGTCGTGAGATTTGCTTACCAACTGATTTCGTGTTCAGACCACCGAAAGAGGACAAAACAGAGGACGAACATAAATTTGTTACAATGTTGAAAGAAGCTATCAGAAAAACACACGAGTTTGCTAGGAAAAAACTACAAACAAATCAGGAATATATGAAAAAAGACTATGACCTGAATGTCAGAAAAACTGAATATAAGCCAGGAGATTTTGTTTATATTCTGGACACGGCCACTCGAAAGGGGAAAAACAAGAAGTTAGACCCGCCGTGGAAAGGACCAGACACTGTTGTTCAAAGAATTACATCATATGTGTACAAAGTAAAAATGGAAAAAAACGGTCATATTCATAAACCATGATCAAATGAAGCGTTGTAATGATAAAAAAGTGCCCGTATTGTTAAAACGAGCACAAAGCCGGTTGAATGCTTGGGAAATATTTTGGACAATGAGGGTGACAATGTGTGGTGTTTGTGTCGCCAAGGTGATAATGAAAAATTCATGATTCAATGTGATTTGTGTGATGAGTGGTATCATGGTGAGTGTGTGAAAGTAACGTCGAAATTAGCTGAAACCTGGTCGAAATATCACTGTCCGCGATGTCAAACCCCGCATTTATTTCAGTCTTGAGTTGTGCAGTAAGGGGGCAATGATAGCACAATAATGGTAAAAATGAATTCTGTTTTATTTTTCAGCTGATGTAAAAAGAGTGGGAAGGGTTTTATATAAATTTATTGCATGGATATTTGTATTCTGTGAGTTGGGTGTACTCTAGAAATGGAGGAGAGCGAGAGTGAGGGAGCACAAGCGTATGGGGAGTCGGAGAATACGGTTTTGGACATAGACAGTATAAGTGATTACAGTAAGGATGAATTGGCAAAGATATAATCAGATATTAATAAGCAGGTAGTACACGACACTACGACGGGAGAGGTTACCATCATTTTGTCCTCGGATGTACCACAGAGATTAACCGTAGTCACGTATGATCAATGGCAACAAAGAACTAAGGTGGTAAAAGAAGATTTATCAGACATCTTCAAAATGTGAGAGATTAACCGTAGTCACGGACAACCAATGGCAACAAAGAACTAAGGTGGTAAAAGAAGATTTATCAGACATCTTCAAAATGTGTGAACCAGTTTCATCAGAGTCCGATTTCAGTAATGACGAGCAGACACCAGCTGTTCAGTGGGAGGACATTGTTACGGACAGTGACTGTGACACCAACAACAATGATTCCAACCTACCTCAACGAAACACTGAATTGACAGAACCACAGCAATACGGTATGCCCAGTCCGCGGGTGTAAATACATTTCAAGAAAAATAAAACATCATGTGCAAAAGATGCATCTCCCGCGTATCATGTGAGATAACCCACAGCCACCAGTGAAAACAGAGAAGATCAATGATTTGAACATAATACGGAGAGAGGGCCTTGTTTATTTGACCCAGTGTATTTTGGGTAAATCATCAGCTTTTTGCCCTGATGAGATGGGTAAATGAACTGGGATATCCGTTAATACCACGTAAATCTAAAATTGTTCATAAGGCGTTTATCCAGATGGACAGCTTGTCTACTTCAGTAAATTGGCCAACCCCAAGAAACAGGCTTATACCAATGAATTCCCCAAGTATTCTAATCCATTGGAGATAACAGGCTGCTCTAGTGCAGCATCTGTGGCAACCACAATTGAAGATTTATTTACGGATGGGGAATAGTTTCATGTCAGACATAGACAATTTGACAAACTCGCCGTACAACTATGCGAGGGAAAGATCTTTGTTAGCAATGTTGGTATGGAGATATTGTCAATGAAACACCGTTCCATACGGTACCCAACCAACATCGGATGATGAAGCAGATGATGCCGGGGTTGTAAGCACCCATTGCAGGACCGATAGAACAACCAGCAGAGAATTGGGAGAGGGAGGCTACGATAGTGTCGGAGCAGCATAAACGAAGAGCTATGTATAAGGAATCACACAACGATGAACCAACAACAAAACGTGTGAAAGTCAGAGATATACAAGAAACTCATCATTCTGATGTAAGTCACCACCTCACTATATTCAGTGCGTACGACACTCATTTCCATTTGGATCGAATGAGTAAAATGATTTTAGGGGATACAAGTCTGACTGTCTAATCCGTGGTAACAGAGCAAATGGAACGTTCGCCGTTCATTCCTGTCAACCTTGAGGGAGGCGTTTTGATCTATTGTGATCCTGAAAATTATCCCATGAACATGCCAATTGACACGAAATGGAAAGTGGCTGTGGGGATGCACCCAAAACAGGTTGCAAAATGTACCGAGGTGCAAATCAAGCAATTTGTTGATTTAATTAAAAATCCAAGAATGTCGGACATAGGGGAAGTAGAATTATATACAAGTTTGAGAGAAGGTAACAGAAGAGTACAGGAAAACAATTTGAGATGGGTGATACTAAACAGAGTCGACTAGAGTCTACTAGAGTCAACTACTGAAATAACGCAAAATAAACTTGTAAAAGTATTGCATTACTTTGTAGATTATATTAAATAACTTAAATCATATTTGTAAGTTAATTTTATTGATGTTTTAGTTCTCACGGAGTGAAAATATACAAGAAAGATCGGCGCGATTTACTTCCGGTTTACCAAATAAAGACAAGTAACGTTTATAGTTCCTTTAGACTGAGATATGAAATATCATGTTTGTCAATAACTCATAAGTGGTATTTGAGTATTAAATCATATTTTTAAAGCACATGCATGTTGAAATTTAGGTCAGATATCATTCATGTGTGTCAAAGTAAAATAAAAGCGCTTCTAAGTTTAAAATCAATATCGGTCTAGAACATGAAAATGCTTGACGTATCTGAAGTTCACTAAAATGAACACATGAGATGATGATACATACATAAGATACACAATCAATGTATAGGATATTTTTTAAAACCAAGTATTTTAATTATGAAACGCTGACAAGTTTTACACATGCACAATTTTTTTCATCCTTATTTATCGTGTTTTATACATTTTTTTCATGTACTTTTGTTTTGATTTGACTATTTAATATCCAAGTCACTCACGTTTTGCTCTTGAAAAGAGCCATCGACGTCACTTGATACATGTGATTTTGAGTCGGAATCAAGATGAAATTCCATCACATGATCAGACATGATGGCAGTCTGATTCAGTTTCAGGCAACTGAACAAATGAGTCAATAGGGGCTTCTTCTGAAACATGAGATGTGGACTCAGAATCAATAACAGATTCCATCACATGTTCAGACTCTATAGAGTTTGATTCAGTTTGGCAAGACTGAACAAAAGAAGCAATTGTAGCCTTCAGTACGGGGTCACTGATATCAGAGTAGTTGATTGTAGTGTCTGGGTACACTAAATGACTTTGCAGGTGTGGAAGGGTGGGAATTGTTCGTCGTTATTAATATTGATGGTCGAACATTCCACCGTATGGGGTATAAGGGGAACAAAATGACATGGCTTCCAGAATGAGCCTATGGTGTTACCACCGGACTACATGATAGTGATATCATGTCTGGATCTTGACCCATGGGGCTTGAATGTGGTGTTCAAGATCTTGATGTTCATGTCAGCAGGGCCATTGACAACATGATACACAGACTTGACAGGCTTGCCAATAACAGTACTGGCAGCATGCATGGTCCATGTGCCTGAATAGCTACCAATCTGTGCACATTGTCGAATGACACTGGCAAGAGGTGTACTAACGTCCTATATGAAAGATTTGACATGCATACGCTTATAGAACGCTACATTGTCAAATGATTCAAAGAATGTCTTCAATCTGATCTCAGATCAAGCATTCTCATGGCCAAATAATACCAAGGAGATGGCATTGAAAAGACAATTACCATCTCCCCTGACTACCATAGCAGTAGACCCAGTATACTGAAAACAAAAAAGAGCACTATGTTAAGCACTAAATCAATACAAGTAAAAATATTTACAGCAAAGTGAAAAGTCAAACTTTAAAGAGAAGAATATTTACAGCAAAGTAAAAAGTCAAACTTTAAAGAAAAATATCAGTAAATTAATTTAAGCTGAATATTTCCTCAATATATATAAATAGTTTGTATGTGAAAACAGAGACATGTCTGATGGAAGCGGTGCCTATATCTTTCTTTTAAAATTAAAAGCTATGTTGTTCACTTGGAGCTAGCATAATATTGGCCGAAATACACATACTCTAAAATATCGAAATGAAGATTATCAGTATTACAGTAACCGTACACAGTGCGGTCTTATGTATGGGCACAATGGGCAGTTGCCCGGTGGTCCCACGAGCAAATGAACCCCATACTAATCTATGTATGTTGTATACGGCATGATTTTTAATGTTTAAACACTGATTTTGTTGGAAGTACCAATACAAGAAATACATGTTTAATTTTATCGAACATTTACAGTTTTATTTCTGTGAGTGTTTACATAGATAGGGGCTTCAGTGCACTGCTTTGACCGGGGCATATATTGCTGATAAGACGGTCCTGACCGTACGTCATTCATCATTTACACTTCATGAACCTGTATCGGCTGTACATAGTATGGTATAGGCCAATATTGCTTATGTATGTTGGTTGTATTAATTGATATTTTCGTAATAAAATTATTTTCTTATGACTTAAAAGACCATACTTTCATTTTACAGAAACCGGCGTCTACTACCCCCTTTTAAATATAATGGTTGATACCACTCGCGTACTACTACTAGTTAGCCTTCAATGTTTGCACTGTCCCTAATCCAACAATAAAAGATTTCATACTTTTTTCTCGTAATTTTCTATTCTACTTCATGTAACTTTTCAGTGGATGTCATAGGGGATATAAAGGTATTTTTAGTATCATTTAATTTCAAATAATGCCGTCCTCTCTATAGGCCGTGTCTAGTCATATTAAGCTACAATGGAATGTTGAGAAATTTGAGTAGATGCACCCAAAACAGGTTGCAAAATGTACCGAGGTGCAAATCAAGCAATTTGTTGATTTAATTAAAAATCCAAGAATGTCGGACATAGGGGAAGTAGGATTATATACAAGTTTGAGAGAAGGTAACAGAAGAGTACAGGAAAACAATTTGAGATGGGTGATACTAAACAGAGTCGACTAGAGTCTACTAGAGTCAACTACTGAAATAACGCAGAATAAACTTGTAAAAGTATTGCATTACTTTGTAGATTATATTAAATAACTTAAATCATATTTGTAAGTTAATTTTATTGATGTTTTAGTTCTCACGGAGTGAAAATATACAAGAAAGATCGGCGCGATTTACTTCCGGTTTACCAAATAAAGACAAGTAACGTTTATAGTTCCTTTAGACTGAGATATGAAATATCATGTTTGTCAATAACTCATAAGTGGTATTTGAGTATTAAATCATATTTTTAAAGCACATGCATGTTGAAATTTAGGTCAGATATCATTCATGTGTGTCAAAGTAAAATAAAAGCGCTTCTAAGTTTAAAATCAATATCGGTCTAGAACATGAAAATGCTTGACGTATCTGAAGTTCACTAAAATGAACACATGAGATGATGATACATACATAAGATACACAATCAATGTATAGGATATTTTTTAAAACCAAGTATTTTAATTATGAAACGCTGACAAGTTTTACACATGCACAATTTTTTTCATCCTTATTAATCGTGTTTTATACATTTTTTTCATGTACTTTTGTTTTGATTTGACTATTTAATATCCATGTCACTCACGTTTTGCTCTTGAAAAGAGCCATCGACGTCACTTGATACATGTGATTTTGAGTCGGAATCAAGATGAAATTCCATCACATGATCAGACATGATGGCAGTCTGATTCAGTTTCAGGCAACTGAACAAATGAGTCAATAGGGGCTTCTTCTGAAACATGAGATGTGGACTCAGAATCAATAACAGATTCCATCACATGTTCAGACTCTATAGAGTTTGATTCAGTTTGGCAAGACTGAACAAAAGAAGCAATTGTAGCCTTCAGTACGGGGTCACTGATATCAGAGTAGTTGATTGTAGTGTCTGGGTACACTAAATGACTTTGCAGGTGTGGAAGGGTGGGAATTGTTCGTCGTTATTAATATTGATGGTCGAACATTCCACCGTATGGGGTATAAGGGGAACAAAATGACATGGCTTCCAGAATGAGCCTATGGTGTTACCACCGGACTACATGATAGTGATATCATGTCTGGATCTTGACCCATGGGGCTTGAATGTGGTGTTCAAGATCTTGATGTTCATGTCAGCAGGGCCATTGACAACATGATACACAGACTTGACAGGCTTGCCAATAACAGTACTGGCAGCATGCATGGTCCATGTGCCTGAATAGCTACCAATCTGTGCACATTGTCGAATGACACTGGCAAGAGGTGTACTAACGTCCTATATGAAAGATTTGACATGCATACGCTTATAGAACGCTACATTGTCAAATGATTCAAAGAATGTCTTCAATCTGATCTCAGATCAAGCATTCTCATGGCCAAATAATACCAAGGAGATGGCATTGAAAAGACAATTACCATCTCCCCTGACTACCATAGCAGTAGACCCAGTATACTGAAAACAAAAAAGAGCACTATGTTAAGCACTAAATCAATACAAGTAAAAATATTTACAGCAAAGTGAAAAGTCAAACTTTAAAGAGAAGAATATTTACAGCAAAGTAAAAAGTCAAACTTTAAAGAAAAATATCAGTAAATTAATTTAAGCTGAATATTTCCTCAATATATATAGATAGTTTGTATGTGAAAACAGAGACATGTCTGATGGAAGCGGTGCCTATATCTTTCTTTTAAAATTAAAAGCTATGTTGTTCACTTGGAGCTAGCATAATATTGGCCGAAATACACATACTCTAAAATATCGAAATGAAGATTATCAGTATTACAGTAACCGTACACAGTGCGGTCTTATGTATGGGCACAATGGGCAGTTGCCCGGTGGTCCCACGAGCAAATGAACCCCATACTAATCTATGTATGTTGTATACGGCATGATTTTTAATGTTTAAACACTGATTTTGTTGGAAGTACCAATACAAGAAATACATGTTTAATTTTATCGAACATTTACAGTTTTATTTCTGTGAGTGTTTACATAGATAGGGGCTTCAGTGCACTGCTTTGACCGGGGCATATATTGCTGATAAGACGGTCCTGACCGTACGTCATTCATCATTTACACTTCATGAACCTGTATCGGCTGTACATAGTATGGTATAGGCCAATATTGCTTATGTATGTTGGTTGTATTAATTGATATTTTCGTAATAAAATTATTTTCTTATGACTTAAAAGACCATACTTTCATTTTACAGAAACCGGCGTCTACTACCCCCTTTTAAATATAATGGTTGATACCACTCGCGTACTAGTACTAGTTAGCCTTCAATGTTTGCACTGTCCCTAATCCAACAATAAAAGATTTCATACTTTTTTCTCGTAATTTTCTATTCTACTTCATGTAACTTTTCAGTGGATGTCATAGGGGATATAAAGGTATTTTTAGTATCATTTAATTTCAAATAATGCCGTCCTCTCTATAGGCCGTGTCTAGTCATATTAAGCTACAATGGAATGTTGAGAAATTTGAGTAGATGGAGTCATACTCAACATGTTTTTAGAATCATAACGGTCGTTTGATCTCCCCTTTAATCACAATTTAATTAAGACACGCGCTTGAATTAGTTTATTGAAGTAGGTTCATCCAATCAATACCACCTGTCAGGTATTCATCAATAACACAAGCATGTCATCGTGTTTAAATCGTTAATTAGGGTCTGATCATATATATGTCATTATCGATTTTGATTGGAATTAACAGCGATGTTGTTTTCTTTGATTGTTACTAGCTTACATGGTGACCACTTTTAACAGACACAAGTTTATGAGACAATTTATGTTAGACAAATTAATTAAATTGTTTCATTGATATTGTTGTATGAAGATAAATAAAAATAAAAGTTTCTTTATATGAATTTCATTCAATATTGTAAGTTATCACATATTTCTACGTTTTACGTATCGTTTTGCATGTGTGATAAACAAAGACGTTCCCGATCCATATCAGTGCCCCAGGCAAATAACCGGTTACTGTGCCCTGTATCGATGACGTCATTGTGACACGTAAGCAAACATTATACAAAAAACCGATACAACGGAGATGAAAAATGTCATTACAAAAGGTGAAACTGAGAGTGACATAAGGATATTCAAGGATTGTCTATCAACAGTGGGAGAACACCATAATCCCGAGTATATTGGAGTGAAGGAGATGTACATGCACCTGGCAATATTTTTTTCAGCGCGCACGAAATTCAAACAGGATTACGAATCCGATTCCTTGAAATGTATCCAAGCTTCCGGCAGTAGATATCTTAGTGATGGCGAATGTTGATATTCACGCCATCGTATCGACTATTGAGAACTATGAAAATAGAACAGTTACTCCAATTTTCGTCAGTAATAACTCTGTCTAGTCAACGGTTACTAACAATAACTCTATTCAGCAAACCGTTATTGATTTGCCTTCTATTTTGCCCAACTCCAGAATAACACTATTCCCATTCTCAAATATCCAGGGAAATGTGACAATATTTTTTATGGCACAAATGATAAGAATTGGAAGTATGATTTATTGAAAAGTTATGTTTAATACCTGTGCTAAATACGATGAATTATTTTGTTGATTTTTACACGTTATTTATTTTGTTGTTATTTTAATGAATAAACATAAATTCATTTATTTATTAAAAATTTATTTATTTCAGTCATGGTTAAATATGTGATAAACAGATTATAACATAGCCTTTTCCATATAGATCCTGGTAACATCCCTCGACTAAAATTTCAGACCAGAAAAACCTGAAAATCACTGTATTGTGTGATATAAACCTTTATTCATAACAAAAAAGCATTTTTTTATTGAGTTCTTAAAAGTATTGAGTATAAAGTTACTTGTCTCTATTTTGGTAAACCGGAAGTAAATCGCGCCGATCTTTCTTGTATATTTTCACTCCGTGAGAACTAAAGCATCAATAAAATTAACTTATAAATATCATTTAAGTCATTTAATATCATCTACAAAGTAATGCAATACTTTTACATGTTTATTTTGCGTTATTTCAGTAGTTGACTCTAGTCGACTCTGTTTAGTATCACCGTTTGAGAGAAGTATTGCAGCATCTAAAACCAAAAATACCTTTAATTCTCCACATCAGATCAACAAAACATGATCGTTACTCAAATTGGTTGTATATCTTCGCGCTTTGGAAATTCAAAAACAACAGTGTCATCCAACCCAAAACGTAATTTTGCATTGCTTTACAGGAACTAAAATGGCCTACATCGGAGGAAAGAAGGCAAAGGGCTAGACTAGTCTTAATGTACAAGATCGTAAATGGTATAGTTAAATTTGATGCCACTGACAGATTCGTACAACCATCACGACTGAGTCGAAACACTCCTTTCAGATACCATCATGTAACATCATTACAAGGAAGGAGTCATTCTACCCAAGAACCATCAGGAATTGGAACGCTCTGCCCACTGACACTGCCACTACCAATCCTTCAAGGCTCACTTACTTGATTAAATTAATCAAGTTGTTTTAACTTTGTACAGCACTTTGTTGTTTTCAGTTTTAAAAATTAAGTTTAAAATTGGCATGCGCACCAAAGAGGCAGTATCATCAGTGATTGATGGTGGCCGCAAACTGGTAGAAGTAGAAGGAGAAGACGACTCCGTCCGAGCAGAATGGTCAAACCATTTTCCAAACGTTTTTTTTTAGTTTCTCTTTTATACTAAGAAGATTTGACCAAGAACAGTTAAAGGCTGTTAGAAACATTCCAGTTACTCGCCTGTTGGTAGAAACTGATTCACCATATATGCCACCATACGTATCAACAGTCCAATATACATTGGAGAGACAATTGAGACCTTAGCTAAATTGCATTCCAGCACAACTCAGGAAATGGGGAGAATTACTACTCTTAATGCAATGACATTAATAGGCAACTAAAGTGTAGTTATAAAGTGTAGATTATGATCAGAATGGAAAATTTTAATTTTAAGCACCGTGCAACGGTACCTTGATCGTATAAGGACACTGTTTAGTGTTGTGTATAGATTAATTTAATTAAGTAAAAATACATGTAAGGAGAATCACTTTTGTTAGAAGTTTAATATGCAGCTAGTATGACATATACACTGTCGTCAAAGAGCTCCGGTCGGAAATGCTCTGTCATCTTCCGGTACAAATCAATTAGGCATGTTTGACATACAGGCGACGACAAAAAATAAGTATTATGATCATATAGTATTAGTATATCTTGAATCCAGAAGATGTCGTTATCGGTCGATTATTTTTGCTTGTTTTTACCTATATATTACTGTAGTTATCTTCATCGATTACTCAGATATAGATAAAATGATGGACATAAACAATGACAAATGCTAATAATCAGATTGAAATCATCAAATAAAGCTATAAAAAGTAGTTTATATGTGTAATTAAAGTACACAAACCCTTTGTAATGCTTATATACATGATAGTTTGCACTGGTGTGCCACCATGAATAGTTTTAGATTTACTACAGTGAAAAACACAATGCTTATTTACGTACATTCGTTCCGGCTCTGTCAGCCACTACTTTCCGGTTGGGTCGCAAAAATTGTGTTTCAGTAGAACCGGTTTTGTCTATGTAAAAAATTGAAAGAATAGCGAAAACAGCTCAATATCACAATTAATGTTTCCTTTCTGTAATGTATTTAAGGTTCATTATAACACTTGTCAAGGGTATGTTCGACTTGCAAATTGTTAAAAAAAGATTGTCTTCAATGAATAAAAGTTGTGAAAAATAAACCAACAGCACATAGTCAAAATATGTTACATGTGGATGTTTTGTATACCATTAAAAGGAAGAAATACAAAACGGTTTGTGCAGAATTGGCATTTACCAACTCACCTTCGACAGAATGGTCATGATTTTGTATAGAACTTATAATTCGTTTTCTTTATTTGCTAGACAGTTGGATTATTGCATATTTAAAGAGTGTTTGATCAAAAGTAGGAACTCTCACTGTTTATATAGATATCAAGTAACTCTTATTGTTTTGGATTAATTTTTGTTTTCAAATAATATATTGAAGGACAATAAGAAATTTTGATTAAATGAATAAATAAAAATTAAATAAAAATAGGGAACCGCATCGGTAGCGTAATGGCTAGCGTGCTCGCCTCGAGTGCGATAGATTGTGGGTACGAGCCGCGGTCTTGTCCAACAAAAGAATATAAAATTGGTATTTGTTGCTTCTCCGCTAAGAACGCAGCATTAAGGAGAAAGAGCAAAGACTGGTTGGCTCGGAATCAGAATAATGTGTCCGAGTGGAGCGACATATCTACCCAATGACTGTTGTTAGCTCACCTTGCCAAAGACAACGTGAGCTTTTACCATCACTTGACGCCCGTCGTCTTTCGTTCGTCGTCTGTCGTCCATTAACTATTCACATTGTAATCTCCTCTGAAACGCCTCAACCAAATGAAGTGAAACTTAGTAGGAAGCATCTATGGAAGGTCCTCTGTAACGATTACTCATTTCGTCCCGATCCGTTAACAAACATGGTCGCCACAAGCGATTCTTGTTTCTAATTGGCCGATTTGATCAAATCTTCTCCTCTCAAACTGCTAAGTCAAATGAATATGGGTAATAACATAACAAAATTACCGAACTCCGAACAATCTTCCAAATGGAAAGTCAAAACTCATAAGTATATAAAGGGACAAAATCTGTACACATTATTTCACTAAAGCTAGATACAATAAAAACCGAAACTTGGTAGGAAGCAACTATGGAAGGTCTTCTATAAATATTGCTCATTTCATCCCTCCCTCCCTCCCTCCCTCCCGACCGACCGACCGACCGACCGACCGACCGACCGACCGACCGACCGACCGACCGACCGACCGACCGACCGACCGACCGACCGACCGACCGACCGACCGACCGACCGACCGACCGACCGACCGACCGACCGACCGACCGACCGACCGACCGACCGACCGACCGACCGACTGACCGACTGACTGACTGACTGACTCACTGACTCACTCACTGACTCACTCACTCACTCACTCACTCACTCACTCACTCACTCACTCACTCACTCACTCACTCACAGTGAGTGTAGCGTATTGAGCACCAACCGTGATGCCAGTGCCACAAAAAGCATAAATAAATCAAGTGTTCGCGACAGTAGCAATTTAACATAGAAAAATGACGATTTTTTTTATTGTACAAAGTAACTGAAATTAGCAGCCATGGCGAATATTCATACTATGGATCAGTATTTATCGCCTTTGAGATATTTCCTAATCACAATTATTGTTAAATTGCAATATAATGCTCAATAACAATAAGATCAGTGGTATTTACATACTGACAAACCCGTTTTTTATAAATGACACAACCGGTTTCTATACATGTTTACATTTTGACCAAACCGGATTTCAAAAACATCTGTTGACATCATGTTTTAGGGTATAATTAGTTACTAATTGACTTTTCATCAACAAAATAATATTTTTAAGTAAAATCAATCATTCATCAATATTTTTTTTTTTTTGGGGCAACATTTAATTCATTCGTAAATGCAAGATATAGCGATATTTCAGTTGATTGTAATGATTTTGAAGCCGGATTCTTTATAACTTATAGAAAAATCTAATTTTACACTGCAAAAATAAATGATATTTGGACAAAAAATGAAATTAATAATAATAACAATCATAAAGCATTATAATTCAAAACATTATATACACAATATATTTATAAATACTTACGATAATTATCCGTGTCTGCTTTAAAAATACCGCTTTAAAATATCCCGAATGTTGACCAAACATTTTCGATCGGAGCTCTTTGACGACAGTGATATATGAATAAACAATAATGGTGCTACTATGGTTTGTGTGATGAAAAGGGTTTGAGTAAGCGGTTGTGTATATTGATGGACAAATTGATATTTATTAATATTTGACATACATTGTATCACACTATGTTAAAATTGTTTCACATATTTATTGGTAGAAATGTTAACGTAAGACATTATGTTAAATTGGTCGAATTTAAAATGAACTGAAGTTTGACTTAGGACAGGATGTTAAACACAGCATAGGAGTAAATATATTTGACGTAGGACATTATGTTAAATATGATTGAAGGACATTTAACATTGGAATTCATGTTAAATAATTTGTGAAGTATATTTGACAAAATATATTTTGTGAAATACCACTGGAATAGACAATACACAAAGTGGACTAGAATATTTGAACAATGAGATGTAAATCCAAAAACGATTATGTTCATAGATTTATGCTGCATGTTTTCTTTTACATTCCAAGAGATGAGTCGGTGACGAAAATTCGTTTTTACATTGGAAGACATTATATATAGTGTTCGTTCATATTGTACAGGGTTGCAACATTCAACAGCATAAGAGCTATATTTTTGTTCGAAGTATGAAACATTATTGGAATCTTGTTCAGTAGATGAAACTTTAACGTTTTTGTTTTTGTGGATATATTGTATACAGGGAGTATACAGCAATTATTAATGGTAAAAACATGTTCTGAACAGAGGGATTCATAACTAGGTCGAAGGTAATCAGTATTGGTGTACATACATTTGTGACGATATATATAGTCAGTGGAGGGAAAATATGATTTACGGAGTGGATAGATTTGTTGCTTACAGTGAGCTTCAAGATTCCTGGATATATAAATACCGTAGCCCCGTTTTTACGGGAAAATGTCTCGATAAAGAGTGAAAAGTAACGTTCTAAGTATCAGAATCGGGGATCTTTTGACAATCATTGGATATTACCTCTTATCTTTCAAAAGGGGGAGGGTGTGGTAAGATTAGCTTAAGGTATTAGGACATCCCAGATCGACATACCAGGATGCAGGTATTAGGACATCCCAGATCGATATCTGGGCACCCTTAGAGGCAAGTGAGACGAACTGTCATGGCAGCGTTTTAGGAAGGTACGGTCGAATCATCAGCCATCCACTCAATTCCTATCCCCTGTTTAAGTGTGGAAAATTACCTTTAGGTCTTGAGCATCCCTCGGCTTACCATATATCACCACATTTGGGTTATGTCCATATAATACAGCTCCTTTCATTACAGCAAGTCTAGCTTCAGTCGGAATAATTACTTTGATATTGGAAAAAGAAGGATGATTTCGAATGGTCTCTGTAACAATAAGAGATTCCGAGAATCCCCCAACCATCACCATTGCAGGCGGAATCGGTCCACAGTTTGTACTCTCTAAAACTTTCTCTAAATGGGATATTATATTCGCTGTATTTTCTTTATAGAACTCTTTGAAAATGTAAGTTTTGATATATAATCGATCTCTGTAGTATTTCTTTACGGATACCACATTTTTATGAGGAGAAAACTCAACAACATCAGCTAAGCTGCCTTTCTTTTGATTCCGAATAGCTTCCATTACTCCTCCAGGTAATCGTATAACCATATCGTGTTCACGATCATTGGTAATTTTACGTTTTTGTTCTTCGAAATCATGTTGCATTTCAAGCAGATCTCTACGATACTCTTTCTGAATTTCAGCCATAATAACAGTACCTAAAACTTCTTCTATAAATTTCATATATTTCCTGTCAATCTTTGTCCCATCCCAGTCACCACCTGTCGCCCTTTCGATGGTTTTTAAGTTTTGCTTGTTTGTGACCTCATTTATTGAAATATCAGCTGTTCCACCTAAAACAAATGTATTGAGTTTAAGTGAGTTCTAAACGTTATTACTAAATTTAAATGATTAGACATATATGTAAGTATATTCATTAGATGCTAAATTACGTGGTCAGCAGTACTTATATAATATTGACTGAATATTAGATTTACGCCACATTTGCAGCTATATAACCACAGGCAGGGTATTGGCGTGGAGGAAGCCTGGAGTCCCCAGGAAAAACAACAGCGTATTAGTAAATACCTACAATTATTCATTTTCAATGAAATGTTATTTGGAATAAGAAAATATGTTTGGATATTGCAAATTATTTTCTACAACTCTTATTTTTGTCATGGTTGATAGATGTGTGAGAAATATCTGTTTCTATTTAGCAAATACACCGAATTTCCGTGGGACCAACCTTTGTGTTGAGAATAGACAGGTTTTTGGTTGATACAGTTTAAATCAACAAATAGTTCTAATGTATGGACTTTATTCAAAATTCGGTTTATACAACACTCTGTTTTATTCAGGTTTCGGTTCAGACATGTTTCACTGTGTAATAAAACAATATGTATAGACGTCATAGTTTCTGGCCAACACTAATTTCGATATTATTTCCATCCCAAACGATATGTCATGTACGTTATATTTTATATTACCTCCAAGATCTACAATAATAAACTTCTTTCCTGCCTCAAAGCACGATAAGTAGTTATTTTCTCCTGATATCTTTATTGTATCTATAGACAACAGTCTACAGTACAAAGCAGCAGCTTCTGGTTCGAAGGCCAACATCAAGCAGTCACGATGAATTCCAGCCTAGAAAAAAAGATCAAAATTGCACGAATAATTCTCGTTGAAACTATAATAACAATTTTCAAGATCAAAATATGGCAGTCATGAATAGAAATTAAAGTTTCATGTGCATATTTTGTAGATCGTTGTTTGTCCTTTTGCAACTTTGCTTTTGGCCATTGTGTTGTCTGTTCTTCTTCGATATACGGATTCTGATTACCCCTTTGGTATCTTCAACCTCTTCTCCCATTGAAATTAATCATTTGCATTTTTGATTATACTAAAAAATAAAACACTAAACCTATTAACCATACCAACGTAAAACAGTGGTGCATCTTTGAAATTATTTAAGCTAATTCATTATAGGGACGAGTTTTATTTCATTCATTTGGAAACAACCATGTATT
Source organism: Bathymodiolus septemdierum (assembly GCA_963383655.1). Lineage (NCBI taxonomy): Eukaryota > Metazoa > Mollusca > Bivalvia > Mytilida > Modiolidae > Bathymodiolus > Bathymodiolus septemdierum. Next base: position 95,898,534 of record OY726518.1, read on the forward strand.
CGGTATTAAACTATTTCCACAATTTATTCGAAATCATACCTTTCAGAACGAAACTGATCGTTCAAAGTATAAAATAATGATCTTAATATGGCATGTATTCATGCAAATGTATGCAAAAACTTTTAATTTGAATAAATCATCTCCATTGAAAATTATGCAGACCTCTATTGATACATGCCTGGAATTGATGTTTCTCTGTACTTTCTAGAAACACGTCGTGTGCACTAAGTTTGATATCTACGTTTTTTATTCTATTCAGTATACATACATTTAAGATTCTGTGGTTTTTATTCATAAACTCTATAAATCAAATGTTTTATAAAGAACGAAAGTACCAACTATAATAATTATTAGATAACCAAATCTCGATTGTGTAATTGTTATTGTGCTAACCTCTATTAGAGGTAGATCGTTGGTTCGGTCCAATTGTGGTTCGATCTCCTATCGGGTTACAAAACGTAATTATTATCTCATCAAAACGTAACGCGTTTTCACCATATTATAGATGAAGAATCATTGACGGCGTTAAGCATCAATCACCCTCTAACAAAGTCCTATAATAGTCAGGTATTAACGCATGCAATGTCTCATATATGAAATCAGTATACATGAGTGGTACCATTAATGTTAAATTAAGAGGCTTCCATTTCAGACCACCTAGCACCCCTTTCGGTTTATATAGATTCCGTTACCTATGCTTAATAATTTTTAATGATTCCAATTTTAATCACCCAGCCTCGTGTAACGATTAACATTCATTCCTTAAAATATTTGTTTAAATGACCTGTATTTTTTCCTTAATTATGTATCTATATAAGGGACCGTCGTCGCCGTGATCGTATGGTAGTTGGATTTATTATGCAATCATTGCCTATCACCACTGATGTTGTGAGTTCGGAAGATTGTTCGGTGTTCGGTAATTTTGTTATTACCCTTATTTTCAAATTTCGACCAGGGCAAGGTGTACAACTTATGTGATAAAATTTGTTAGTGACTTGCGACAGGTCCGTGGTTTTCTCCTGATCCTCCGATTTTCTCCACCAATAAAACTAACCGCCGCGATACAACTGAAATATTGTTAAAAGTGGCGTTAAACAGAATCAATCAAACAAACAAACATGTATCTATGTAAACAATAATATATACTTTGCTACTTTGTGTTCCAATATACAGTTCATACCTCTTCTGCTGCCATTCGCATGAATTGTTTGGCTGGATCTGACCAGATGGCGGGAACGGTTAGTACCCATTTTATTTTGTTGTCAGGGACATCCAAGTTACGTTTCTTTAGATCATTTAACAAATGATTCTTGAGATATCTGATAGTCTCTGTAAATATTAGGAGAGCTGACACTTCCTTTTTGTCCATGTCCTCTATCACAGTATCTTTGTCTAGAACCTTTGATTTAAAATAACAAATAATTATAAACCAGCTTATATATTTAAAAAAATTCTTTTCGATTTGAATTAAAACAAATCTGAATATTGAGCAAATTATCTAAGCGACTCTAAGGATGATGACAGAATTGTATACAAGTCTGCAACTTCCAATAGGCTTACTATCACAGTTGTGCCTTCATCGCATCAATCTTAATTGATGATATGCTCAGATTCCCCCCTATTTTCAAAATTACTGAAATTTATAAAAAGTTGTTTCACCTTGAAAAAGGAGATTAAGTCATATATGGTAACACAGTCGAGGACAAGCAATCGTGGAGTGTCCTAATTGACCAATTACTAACTGTTCCAATCCTTAGACAATCTTGAAAACATGCATAGCCAAGTATATTTTTGAACTTTTTAAAGACCGTTAGAGGCCTTCAACACAATAATAAATTGCATAGAATTCAATATATTGTTGCCAAATCCCTGCAAGAGGCAAGTCGTTTTGACACGTTGTCGCATATGTCATACTAGGATGACACATGGTTATTTAAAATGAACAACAAGAAGAGTTTGAAGATACCAAAGGGGTAATCAGAATCGGTATATTGAAGAAGAACCGACAAAACAATGGCCAAAAGAAAAAGTACAAAAGGACGATCTACAAAGCATACACATAAAACTAAAGATCGAGTAACACGAACCCCACTAAACCCTGGTGGTGAACACAGGTGCTCCGGAAGGGTAGGAAGTTCCTACTCCACTACCTGAATGCATTACACCACAAAACATGATTAGTCAACCGTATATGTGTTCTTAATATCCGATAGTTTACTCAATCTTTAGTTGTCTGTGTGTTTTGTGGATCATTTTCTGTCCTTTTGACTTTCTTCTTTTTGGGCATTGCCCTGTCTTTCTCCGATTCACGGCTTCTGGTTACCCCTATAGTATATTCAAACTTTTCTTAAACGTGATATGATTTATCTTACATCTTTCTCCATTAAAATCATTTTGAATCTTCTAACAAAATACCAGTTTTCGTGCTCCTCATGTTCTGCCAAACTGATATATTTGTTTTCAGCTTCCCTACCAAAGGAATGGAATATCTTTTCTGCTGTAAGCAGGACACACGTAGGTGTTTTGTATGATGGTCCATCTGGCCAATTGTGAGATGTGATGTTCAGTGGTTTCGCTAATGACAGTAATACTGAAACACTGAATACTGGGTGGATAATAACCTCGCGGACTAATTTCCACCAGTAGAGGTATCGACCTAATGACAGTAATACTGAAACACTGAATACTGGGTGGATAATAACCTCGCGGACTAATTTCCACCAGTAGAGGTATCGACCTAGTGACAGTAATGCTGAAACACTGAATACTGGGTGGATAATAACCTCGCGGACTAATTTCCACCAGTAGAGGTATCGACCTAGTGACAGTAATAAAAATGTAAAACACAGCAAATGAATAGTACAATGGTAGGGACAATGAATGTTCGTAGTTAACTGACTGCTAGTTAAGAAGGTAGAATCTGTTGGTTAAAGATCATAACTCTATAGACAGTACAATAGTAGGGACAATGAATGTTCGTAGTTAACTGACTGCTAGTTAAGAAGGTAGAATCTGTTGGTTAAAGATCATAACTCTATAGACAGTACAATAGTAGGGACAATGAATGTTCGTAGTTAACTGACTACTAGTTAAAAAGGTAGAATATGTTGGTTAAAGATCATTTCTCTTTAGATAGTACAATAGCAGGGTCAATGAATGTTCGTAGTTAACTGACTACTAGTTAAGAAGGTAGAATCTGTTGGTTAAAGATCATTACTCTTTAGACAGTACAATGACAGGGTCAATGAATGTTCGTAGTAAACTGACTACTAGTTAAGAAGGTAGAATCTGTTGGTTAAAGATCATTACTCTTTGGATAAAAAATAATAACTGATACTTCTAACAAATATTATATCAATTAGTCATGAACATCCAAAGAAATTAATGATCTGCATTGAAGACCAGAATAAATAGGTTATCAAATTGTTGGAATCAAATATTGAACAGAAAATAGTAATATAATATGGAATGAAATATAAATGTATTCATTTAATTACTAGTTCTACCAGCAGATTGTTTATATTTCTAGCAAAGTAAACCTGTACAATAGTAGATAAATCACAGCCTTAACAAATAAGATTCTGAAAGGATTTTACCAGATTTGAACTTTTTAGCTTTGTTAAGAGAGCAGCAACATAAATATTCTGGTATTTAGTTTGACTCTAGAATATTGGAGACGGACACGCCAACTAGTATACCACAGATGCGGTCAGTATGACCAGGGTGTACATATTCGCTTGTATCAATGCTATTGATTGAGCATTCCAATAAAATACACTTGGAACTATCTAAATAGATTTTAACGATATAAGATCACCCAGACACTTTCTATAACATTAGATTGATAAATGAATGATTAATAGGCAATATATCTCAATCCGTCAACACTTCAATGGAAATTAGCCTATTTAATAGATTGTGTTTCCACAAAAATTGTATTTGGACCAGACAATTTCTCATTCCTAAAACAGTTTTGCACATATTACAGAACGTATTTAGGAAATTGGATAATATCGTATTGCGGAATATTGTCTTCAGTTAAAATGTACCAAAATTCTTTTTTCAAGGTTTGTTAATTTAAGAAAAAGTAGCATTGATATTAGTTTAATATAATATAACCACTACAACATTACTGCGAGACATACATAAACATTGTCCGACTGTCATTTTGATTTTTCTATATACTTTATAGTAATAACAACGTAGATATCACATGTAGTACGCAATGTACGTTACTGGAATAACATTAATTTTGATCACGTGCTCATGATCAATAGATTGGAAAGAAAATAATCTACAAGTCTCTGAAAGCAACAAATTTACAAATTTCAATTTTGCACATATATATTCAGATTAATACAGTAGCGAAAATGACAAGAGTCCGTGATAATGAACTTGTCTGTCTGACGATCACATGTGTTACATATTACATTTCATTTAAAATATATAAAAAACTGACAATTATCCTGGGCTGATAGTCAAAGTTGTATGTCATCTTTTTTTCTTTTTTTTTTTATCTTAGACATATATGTCATTATGTCATATTCCTCGAAGTAAAGCAATTATTGTTCAAGGAAGATGGAAATACGTATCGTAATAAGCGGAGGGAAAATGGTTTCAGAAAACCAATTACTCAATTGATATACCTTTTTAAGTGAGGCTATATTGGTCCTAGGTGGCATTGCTGAATGTAGTTGTGTTGGGATGTCCAATCAAATCTGCCTAACATTTTGTTCTGGGAGACAATTTCATTTCCTCTGTTCCTAGATGAGATCAAATACTATTTGTTTTCTATATTTTCAGTTATTACATTCAGTTCACCATACATTCCGGATTTATTTACCGCTTCGGTGGTTTATTTGCGTTCTCGCTTCGAGTGTGGCAGATCGTAGGATTGAGCGCTGATCGGAATTTGTTGTCTCCCCGCACGCATCATTACCGAGTAAGAACAAATAATAGTTTCCTCAGAATCACGATAATATGCTCGAGTGTCAATATGTGGACCATTCGAAAACACCTGGGTTCACCCCGGTGTTTTGTTGGGATCCGTGATGCTTATCTTTTATAAAGTTTTTTTTTGTGTTGTATTTTTGGTGTTTTTATTTTTTGTTTGTTTGTTTGTTGTTGTTTTTCTTGGTACTCGTGGTCTTGTTTCCATTGTTGCTCGTGGTCTTGTTTACATTGTTGCTTGTGTCTCTGGTTTATTCATTCTTGGTTGTCCTTTCGGTTTTCTCTAACGTTTATTTATCTGAAACCTGCGTAACAATAGTACCCATTATCATGGAATATACCTGTATCTACACATCAGTTATATTTTTGGAATATCCTAATATCTACAATTTAACGTTAAAAAGAGTCTGAAGATACCAAAGAGGTAATCAGAATCCGTATATCGAAGAAGAACAGACAACACAATGGCCAAAAGAAAATATCAGATATCTGAAATATCACAATATCTACACGGAAATGTTGACATAGTGATCATCTGTTTGGAATATTATGATACACATCAACGTAAAAAGAGTAGCCATCCCTTCTGGAATATCGTGATATGTACACATCAATGTTAAAATGGTAGCCACCTCTCTGATAAATCAAGATGTCTACAGAGCAACATCAGAATAGTATTCATCTCCCTTGGAATATCATGATATCTACGCATCAATGTTTAAATAGTATCCATCATTTGACAATATCATGATATCTATAAATCAACGTTACAATGGTAGCCCTGTGTGTGGTATATCATGATATTTACCAACCAACGTTAAAATAGTAACCACCTGTATGAAATATCATGATATCTATAGTAGCCATTTCTTTTTAATAATATGACATCTACATACCGGATGTAAAATAGTTTTCAGAATTTATTCTGTATTTCAATGATTTATTAATAAAGACAGAAAATACCATGACGTCTTACAAATTCCTAAATTAATATAAAAATAAAAACACGTGACAATAGAGAAAAAATAATAGAAAAGACCAACAATAATTAACATAAACAAACACTGAAACTAAAGATGAGCAAAACAAGATCGCACCCTAAAAACCGGGGATGACCTCAGGTGCTCCGGAAAGATAAGCAGCTCATGCTTCACATATGGCACGATCCGTGTCTCTCACGGTAAGGATCAAAGCCAAATAAATGAAGTAGATGAGACTGATTTAACCCTGTACATATCTGTGTCTAGGTAAAACCTGAACATAGGTTTCCATTGTCTTGTCTTGACCCTGCTGTTTTCAACAATACACAAAGCTTGGTGTCTAAATATACATACTGTCTAAATATACCTAAAGTTTGTGTAGTTTCAAAACTTTCACAGAATGCTATTTGGGTTAGCTGAAGGGTTATGGTGTTTAACGGCACTTTTAATAATATTTCAGTTATTTCGTGGTAGTGAGTTTTATTAGAGGAGGCAACCGGAGTACACGGAGAAAACCATCGACCTCTCGCAAGTCACTGCCAAACTTTATCATATAATGTTGTATCGAGTGCACCTCGACATGAGATGAATTATTCGAACTCACAATTTTTGTGGTGATAGGCACTGATTGCAAAGGTAGGTGTAAATCCAACTGCCATACGATCACGAAGGTATGTTGTGTTTCATAATAAATGCAAATAATTTTCATTGTGATCTAGCATTTAGCAATTTTGTTTTGATGAACGTAGTTCTTCAATCCATTCCTCTTTACATGTGAAGCCATGTGTTACATCTATATTTAGAATGAACATAGACCAATCCAAAATGTAGAAACACGTATTAAAACAGTCATTCTAATATGGCGTGCCGCTTTCGCTTTGTAGACAAACCTATTCTCTAAATATCACAATTATTTTTATGACATGCGCGAAGTCCTATCGGTGTTTTCCAGTGTTTTTCACTATCTGATCGCGTAAACCAGCAATTAAAGTAATAAAAATAGAAATTAATAATGCCTTCTTTGAATCTTAATGGAATATTTGTCTTAACTATATCTAAAAAGTCATATTTTCTTGAATGGGGCGGTCCTCCACTAACCGCTGTTACGGCTGTTCGTTAACTTCGTAACATCCCCTTGAAAAAGCACATGCTGTTGCGTCATTGTCTTCTCCGATTACAAACAACATACAGGACCATGGTCCATACAAACATAAAAATTCTCGAAATGTTTCTTGACATGTAATATTTTCCGGAAAAAAGTACTTAAGACAACCATCAATCGACTTTGACTTTTGTAATTTGTCGTCATCCCGTGATCCGGTGACGTAGTTTACAAGGAACGCTGGTGACATTGACACAAGCTGGTTATTGATTTAGTTTGCGATTGTGTGTGCATTTAACTTGTTTAAGTTGCTAAATGCAAAATGCCATCAAATTGGAAAATACCAGTAACTTAATTACATCACCGTCTAGTTATCAATGTAGGAAAACTACTGTAAATATGAAGGTTAGTGGATTTTGTTATTGCATACATTTCCATTAATACTGACTTCCATCAAGGATATGAAACTCTATTTTTTTTTATTTTACGTGTATGAATAGCATAAAACCTAGCCAGGCGAGATAAAGCGAGAAAATACGAGATTCGTATCCTTTCTATTTAAATCCTTGCTTCCATTCAAAATATAAGTTATATTTTTCCTACTAGAATCGAAATAATTCATGGAAGCCATTGTTTGTATAACATAGGTAACATTATTTTCGTTTAATTTAGTCATTACTTTTCTGTAATTCATGGTAGAATGCGAACTTTTCATTCGAGGAGGTAATCGAAACAGCCAAGTCATTCGGTGTCTAAAAGTCTGTATTGATTTACAAATTTACTGTAAATGCCCTATTTGAATCGAAATAATTCTCCCATGTTATGTTGTATGCTCATTTCAACATGGTTAGGCATTATATTTGTCTAAATTTTACACCTCGCTTTCGCTCGATGTAAAATATCGACAAATATAATGCCTCACCGTGATAAAATGAGCATAAAACATGACATGAGAGAATCATTTTTTTAATACGGTTGTTTCGAATCATTTCCATTCCGTCAACATTTTGTTATTTTCGTCCGCTAGATCATGTGATTTCGATGGAACTCCTGGCACTGAACTTGCGGTGACAATGTACACAACAAAAACTCTAATCGATATGTGCCGTTGTAACGTTCGATCCTCAATTTAAAAAAATCTTAACATTTTCTGTAAAAGACAGATATCAATTAAATTATTTTATTTGTATCAAAGACTTCAATGCAGAGACAAATACATCTTTAAAATTTATTTTTTTTTCTTTATTTGCGGCTGTCAGCATCATCAAAGGAAAACGATCTGCCTTTATGTATATATTTCCTATATCAAACAGATAGTGGGGTACCGAACACCAGTATTTATTCAGCTGTTTCTTTAGCGTCTTCATATTACAATTACTTATAATCTACCGCATCTACGACGTTGTCACAGTAATAGCGTAAACACCGGAAGTCGCCTGCCGATTTGTTCAGACGTCAAGACAAGAAAAAGACGGAACGTGGTCGGAATTGACATGATTCGAAACAACCGTATTAAAACACATCAAATTTGGGAAATTATAAATTATCAATGTAAGATGTGTCTCAACAGATATGGTCCATTTGTCGTAATCACAATCTGGTCATTTCCTCATTCATAACTTATCACCAGCTTGGAAACGGCGGATACTACTAGTTGAGCAGGCACTGTCTACCCTTTCGGAGCGACCTATATGTAGTGAGGTTAGTGTTGTTCAATCTTTAGCTATGTACTCCATTGTCCTTTTGTATATATGTTTGCCATTGTACTGTCTGTCCTTGGATTTACGACTCCTGATTACCACTTTCGTACCTTTAAACTTTTCTTACCCGTCTTAAATATGCATTCATTTAGAACCTGTTACCGCTAAAATCAATTAAAGATTCATCAAAGTAAAATTTCCAAACAAAATAGTATAATAGACTATAAAATTGAGTCACTGTTTTATACATAATAACGTATAATAAAACAAATAAATGTCAAATCAAATCTTTTATACAGCAGTATGAGTTGCATGGATAAAAGGCACACCAATAGCATTAAACGTGGTCATTACAGTTGTCTTAGACTTTCTATCCTTAAAACGACCAATAATCTCTGTGCCCCTATTTCAAGTTCAAAATCGCCAACCCATTCCGTTGGCCACATATTTCCATCTGGTGGTGGTATTTTCATCTTTCCTAATTTCATGCATCCCCTTTGATCAGTGAAAAGTGGTTTCTTCTCAGTTGTAAAATACAAGTCTAAAACATGATTCTTCGATCTTTTGGCTTGTCTATTTTCGTCTTTATAAGATTTTCTTATTGTAACGACACTTTTTTGGCCTATCGACACTTCTTGATTAATCGTAAATAATGTCTTGAATGAATCCTTGCACCATAGTTTTCCTTCTACGTTGACTTTTTTGTTTTCTGGGTCTCCTTTTTGGAAAGCCCTGTACGCCCGTATACCGTATGAATACTTCGCAATTCTAAATATCACCACTTTTGGGTTATGTCCATATAATACAGCCCCTTTCAATACAGCAAGTCTAGCTTCAGTCGGAATAATTACTTTCATATTGGAAAAAGAAGGATGATTTCGAATCGTCTCTGTAACGATAAGGGATTCAGAGAATCCCCCAACCATCACCATTGCAGGTGGAATTGGTCCACAGTTTCTCCTGTCTAAAACTTTCTCTAAATGGGATATTATATTCTCTGTAGTTTCTGTAAAGAACTCTTTGAAAATGTAAGCTTTGATATGTAATCGATCTCTCTGGTTTTCCTTTACGGATACCACATTTTTATGGGGAGATAACTCAACAACATCAGCTAAGCTGCCTTTCTTTTGATTCCGAATAGCTTTCATTACTCCTCCAGGTAATCGTATAACCATATCGTGTTCACGATCATTGGTAATTCTACGTTTTTGTTCTTCGAAATCATGTTGCATTTCAAGTAGATCACTACGATACTCTCTATGAATTTCAGTCATAATAACAGTACCTAAAACTTCTTCTATAAATTTCATATATTTATTGTCAATATTTGTCCCACCCCAGTCACCACCTGTTGCTCTTTCGATGGTTTTTAAGTTTTGCTCTTTTGTGACCTCATTTATTGAAATATCAGCTGTTCCACCTAAAACAAATTATTGAGGTTAAGTGACGTCTAAACGTTATTACTAAATTTAAATGATTAGACATATATGTAAGTATATTCATCAGATGCTAAATTACGTGGTTAGCAGTACTTATATAATATTGACTGAATATTAGATTTACGACACATTTGCAGATATATAAACACAGGCAGGTTATTGGCGTGGAGGAAGCCTGGAGTCCCCAGGAAAAACAACAACGTATTGGTAAATACCTACAATTATTAATTTTCAATGAAATGTTATTTGGAATAAGAAAATATGTTTGGATATTACAAATTATTTTACAACTTTTATTTTTGTCATGGTTGATAGATGTATGAGAAAGATCTGTTTCTATTTAGCAAATACACCGAATCTTATATGACCAACCTTTGTGTTGAGAATAGACAGGTTTTTGGTTTATACAGTTTAAATCAACAAATATTTCTAATGTATGGACTTTATTCAAAATTCGGTTTATACAACACTCTGTTTTATTCAGGTTTCGGTTCAGAAATGTTTCACTGTGTAATAAAACAATGTGTATAGACGTCATAGTTTCAGGCCAACACTAATTTCGATAGTATTTCCATCCAAAACGATATGTCATGTACGTTATATTTTATATTACCTCCAAGATCTACAATAATAATCTTCTTTCCTGCCTCAAAGCACGATAAGTAGTTATTTCCTCCTGATATCTTCATTGTATCTATAGGCAACAGTCTACAGTACAAAGCAGCAACTTCTGGTTCGAAGGCCAACATCAAGCAGTCACGATGAATTCCAGCCTAGAAAAAAAATCTAAATTTCACGAATAATTCTCGTTGAAACTATAATAACAATTTTCAAGATCATAATATGGCAGTCATGAATAGAAACTAAAGTTTTATGTGCATGTTTTGTAGATCGTTGTTTGTCCTTTTGCACTTTTGCTTTTGGCCATTGTGTACTCCTTTGGTATCTTCAAACTCTTCTCCCATTGAAATTAATCATTTGCATTTTTGATTATACTAAAAAATAAAACACTAAACCTATTAACCATACCAACGTAAAACGGTGGTGCATCTTTGAAATTATTTAAGCTAATTCATTATAGGGACGAGTTTTATTTCATTCATTTGGAAACTACCATGTATTCGGTATCAAACTATTTTCACAATTTATTCGAAATCATACCTTTCAGAACGAAACTGATCGTTCAAAGTATAAAATAACGATCTTAATATGGCATGTATTCATGCAAATGTATGCAAAAACTTTTAATTTGAATAAATCATCTCCATTGAAAATTATGCAGACCTCTATTGATACATGCCTGGAATTGATGTTTCTCTGTACTTTCTAGAAACACGTCGTGCGCACTAAGTTTGATATCTACGTTTTTATTCTATTCAGTATACATGCATTTAAGATTCTGTGGTTTTTTATTCATAAACTCTATAAATCAAATGTTTTATAAAGAACGAAAGTACCAACTATAATAAGTATTAGATAACCAAATCTCGATTGTGTAATTGTTATTGTGCTAACCTCTATAGGTAGATCGTTGGTTCGGTCCACTTGTGGTTCGATCTCCTATCGGGTTACCAAACGTAATTATTATCTCTTCAAAACGTAACGCGATTTCACCATATTATAGATGAAAAATCACTGACGGCGTTAAGCATAAATCACCCTCTAACAAAGTCCTCTTATAGTCAGGTATTAACGCATGCAATGTCTCATATATGAAATCAGTATACATGAGTGGTACCATTAATGTTAAATTAAGAGGCTTCCATTTCAGACCACCTAGCCCCCCTTACGGTTTATATAAATTCCGTTACCTATGCTTAATAATTTTTAATGATTCTAATTTTACTCACCCAGCCTCGTGTAACGATTAACATTCATTCTTTAAAATATTTGTTTAAATGACCTGTATTTTTTCCTTAATTATGTATCTATATAAGGGACCGTCGTCGCCGTGATCGTATGGTAGTTGGATTTATTATGCAATCATTGCCTATCACCACTGATGTTGTGAGTTCGGAAGATTGTTCGGTGTTCGGTAATTTTGTTATTACCCTTATTTTCAAATTTCGACCAGGGCAATGTGTACAACATTATGTGATACAATTTGTTAGTGACTTGCGACAGGTCCGTAGTTTTCTCCTGATCCTCCGATTTTCTCCACCAATAAAACTAACCGCTGCGATACAACTGAAATATTGTTAAAAGTGGCGTTAAACAGAATCAATCAAACAAACAAACATGTATTTATGTACAAAATAATATATACTTTGCTACTTTGTGCTCCAATATACAGTTCATACCTCTTCTGCTGCCATTCGCATGAATTGTTTGGCTGGATCTGACCAGATGGCGGGAACGGTTAGTACCCATTTTATTTGGTTGTCAGGGACATCCAAGTTACGTTTCTTTAGATCATTTAACAAATGATCCTTGAGATATCTGATAGTCTCTGTAAATATTAGGAGAGCTGACACTTCCTTTTTGTCCATGTCCTCTATCACAGTATCTTTGTCTAGAACCTTTGATTTAAAATAACAAATAATTATAAACCAGCTTATATATTTAAAAAAATTCTTTTCGATTTAAATTAAAACAAATCTGAATATTTAGCAAATTATCTAAGAGACTCTAAGGATGATGACAGAATTGTATACAAGTCTGCAACTTCCAATAGGCTTACTATCACAGTTGTGCCATTCATCTCATCAATCTTAATTGATGATATGCTCAGATTCCCCCCTATTTTCAAAATTACTGAAATTTATAAAAAGTTGTTTCACCTTGAAAAAGGAGATTAAGTCATATATGGTAACACAGTCGAGGACAAGCAATCGTGGAGTGTCCTAATTGACCAATTACTAACTGTTCCAATCCTTAGACAATCTTGAAAACATGCATAGCCAAGTATATTTTTGAACTTTTTAAAGACCGTTAGAGGCCTTCAACACAATAATAAATTGCATAGAATTCAATATATTGTTGCCAAATCCCTGCAAGAGGCAAGTCGTTTTGACACGTTGTCGCATATGTCATACTAGGATGACACATGGTTATTTAAAATGAACAACAAGAAGAGTTTGAAGATACCAAAGGGGTAATCAGAATCGGTATATTGAAGAAGAACCGACAAAACAATGGCCAAAAGAAAAAGTACAAAAGGACGATCTACAAAGCATACACATAAAACTAAAGATCGAGTAACACGAACCCCACTAAAAACTGGTGGTGAACACAGGTGCTCCGGAAGGGTAGGAAGTTCCTACTCCACTACCTGAATGCATTACACCACAAAACATGATTAGTCAACTGTATATGTGTTCTTAATATCCGATAGTTTACTCAATCTTTAGTTGTCTGTGTGTTTTGTGGATCATTTTCTGTCCTTTTGACTTTCTTCTTTTTGGGCATTGCCCTGTCTTTCTCCGATTCACGGCTTCTGGTTACCCCTTTAGTATATTCAAACTTTTCTTAAACGTGATATGATTTATCTTACATCTTTCTCCATTAAAATCATTTTGAATCTTCTAACAAAATACCAGTTTTCGTGCTCCTCATTTTCTGCCAAACTGATATATTTGTTTTCAGCTTCCCTACCAAAGGAATGGAATATCTTTTCTGCTGTAAGCAGGACACACGTAGGTGTTTTGTATGATGGTCCATCTGGCCAATTGTGAGATGTGATGTTCAGTGGTTTCGCTTTGTACTCATGGTCAAAGGAAAATGCATATCCAGAATATGTGGTACCTATATCGAGGGCTACAACCAAAGTTTGATCCATGGTAATTATCTATAAATACAAACAAATAAAGTTAATCTTTGTGTTAGTATTCTGTGCATGAGTGATGGAAGGTTGTCGGAAATGATGTAAATCATGATATATTGGTATAATAATAAATTGGTTAAGTCCTTTAAATACATAATAACATCTATAACCAGGTTAGGTTAATGATGTTTTAACAATTGGTTAGAGTATTGGTATCTATAATTGTGGTTACACCGGATGTTTGCTTTTCTTGATTTATTCTATTTTCCTTTTTATGTATATTAATATTCATTAGGCTTGTTTTAATAAGAACCCGATAAGTACTCAGGTTCCCACCACCAATACGACTAACAAAACTTTGTTGAAAATTCATATCATAATTAATAAAGAATTAATTTTCTTCCCAAAATAACTTACAGCTCATTCACAAGTCCACATTTCATATAATATACAACTCATTTATGAGTCCACTTGTCAAACGGACCTCTATTTGATGCTAGAAATCGTAGAATATTTTATTACATATAAAGTATAGTATAATCTTGTGAATCCTATGTTGCCAGTTTCTCTGAATTGGCCATTTTCGATTGCACCTTCGGTATTCTCTGACGTTTATAATATAGATAACACGTTGTGATCAAGTGATATCATCGATCTCGCAACTACTTCATATATGAATTATTTATAGAAAAAAATTATACTTGTACACTCTACCTGAAAGACATAGTCAATGACACATCCAATGTAGATTAATTATGTTGTTTTTTTCTGGAAGGAAATGCCACCATTAAATCTATCTGCATTAACAACCTGAAATTAACAAATTTCATAAACAAAAACAGACTACTAAATACTAAGTATTAGATTTCCTTCTTACCAATTGACCTGGTTAACCGTTACGGAATATTTACCAATTGACCTGGTTAACCGTTACGGAATATTTGTGTCACAATTGACATCGGATATTCTCCGTTTATCGTTATTACAATACCACCCATTCGGGTTTTTAACTAGAGTAACACGATGGCTGTCACTAGTGGAGCAGGACCTACTTATACTTACGGAACATTTGTGTTCACCTCCGTATTATTGTAGTTCGCATTGCTCAATCTTTTGTTTACTGTGTAGTATTTTCGCGATCATTGTTTGTCTTTTTTCAATATACGACAAACATCGAAAATAAGATTTTTTTTTTTGTTTTCTTTGGTTTGTCTTCAGTGTCGTCAATACTTACTATCTTTCATATAAGATTGATTGATTAATGTTTAACGCCAACTTTAACAGTATTTCAGCTATTATTCCATATAAGATTGTAAACGAGAGCCATCAATCTAATATGTATCTCTCATTTTAAGTATACGCAAAAATAATCAAGAATGTTGTCGTATGAACATGTATCTTTAATAAATATTGTAAAAATGATCGGTCGTCTATCCATTTTAATTTGATCAGATAATGGCTTAATGTGGTGTTCGAAAAAGAAATTTACACCCTATATATCTACACTCAATTTATTACCTTGAAATTTGTATTTGTGTAATTTTCTAAATTCGGAGTCATTAACTTAAAGGTATGAACTTATTGGTTGTTACTGGGGTAACTCGATTTTTGCACGTTTTAGGTTTCGTGATTACAGACTATTTTAATAGTAATCTAATCTATGTTTGTGACAGGTAAAGTTGATTATGTAGTTACATAATTTGGTAACTTTAAATATGCGTAATAAACTATATACCATCTTAACGAACCGCTGAGGTGTAAAAATATTTAGCATTGAAAAAACATTTAAAAGTTACTCTAGGTCTAAATGACGAAATTTATATGATTAAAATACTCTAAAGTATAAATAAAGCTTTGAACTTGAACTTGTAAGAAACGACGAAATTGACATTTATTAATATACAGTCAAAAATAGGCCGTGTTAAAACATATTCATTAGAACTTATGATACATGTATGTATGAAACCCAATAAAATGAATCAAGATTTTTTCTTATAAAGATTTACCTTTCTTAGAACGAAAGACATACACATATCTGGTAATTTTGAAACTCGTATCTGTGGCTATTACTATTGATTCCGACATGAGTTTATTGCTGATGATATTTATGTAAACTCACCAAACTGGCCAACAGACACAGGACGTTGCATAGGTAAAAAAGAGCCATCGTTCATACTGTTAGATACAAACATGAAATTGGTCGCTCTTAGACAATATACTTAATTATATGTTGGATGAATGACTAACATGCGTAGTGCTTTTTTTATATTAAGCAGTTTTATAAAACAGGTATTTTAGATTAAATATAACTATGTATATTGTAATTATTACTTAAACTTACATTGATAAAAAAAATCCCATCATTACATCAATGGGAGCATTTTTTATTGTACACTTTATTTGTTATTTACCTACACTGATCTTATTTTTCAGGATGGAATTTCAACGGAAATGTTTCTATTGTATTCGAACATGAGGCAGCATAGATATATTCTCTCTTCTACTAGTAGATAGATTTGTTGAACAAAATCATCAAACTTTACATTCGACCCTGGGAAATAAATCTTAGTTAGAATTCTGAGTAGGAATAAAAGAACAGCAAGTCAAAAAATGTGTAAATAACTAGTATTTTCCAACTGAAATCTATATACAGCTGCACAAAATAGCTGCAAATAAACGTTAGAGAATACCGAAGGGGCAATCAAAATGTGGTCAATCCAGAGAAACTGGCAACATAGGATATACAAGGCAAAGACACAACACAATATGTGTTGGACACCATAATATGCAAACAAACACAAATAACGGAAGTAAGGCATGAGCCCTCCTACAAACAACTGGAGGTAGAGGCGAACCGGACATCGTTTTATGCGGACATCGGAGCGGACATCACAACACGGAACACAGAACGTAAAGACACATAATAGGACAACACAAAAAACTAAAAAGATGAGCAACAAGGACACTATTCTATGTTTTGTAATGTTGCCTTTTCAAGATATTTTAAAAATAATATACTATATTTTACCAAAACAAACGAAGACAAGTTTGAAGGGTTATCAGTAGCCCTTAATTGAAGGATATATAACATAATTGTCCAAAGAGAATAAAAACCCGCAACGACAAGACAAACAATGACCCTCAAACCACCACACAGAGAACTAAAACTTGAACAACACGAACCCAATGAAAACATGGGGTTGAACTCGTGTGTGCACCGGAAGGGTAAACAGTACCTGTTCCACTAGTGGCACCCGTCGTGTTACTCGTGTCATGAAAACAGACTGGACGAATTTGGAATACGACAAACAGAACATATCCGTGGTCACTTACAACACATACATTCTACAATGGTTAACCAAGTTGTGATGTCGACAAAACAAAAAGGAAATCACACGAGTTAATAAACGTTAGAGGATACCGAAGCGGCAATTAGAAATGGACAATCCAGAGAAACTGGCAACATATGGTACACAAGACGAAGACAAGCAAAGCAAAAACACAGCACAATATATGTTGGACACCGATATACGCAAACAAGCACAAATAACCTAAATAAGCTCTTTTACAAATAAATGGAGGCAAAGAAGAAGCGAACATCATTTATATACGGAAATCATAATGGACATCACAACACGGAACACAGAACGTAAAGACACATAATAGGATAACATAAAAAACTAAAAAGATGAGCAACACGAATCCCACCAATAAACTAGTCTATGAAGCATTTTACAAAATGATAGCATTATATAACAAAATAATCAAGATTATAACAGAATACGAACCTACATTTTTACTTCATCTCACCATGAGCGACAATCGAAAGCATATCTTTAATGTTGATCGACAGGTGTAAATCCAACTACGATACGATAACGATCACGACGTCCTCATGTTTAAATCAGGTATCCAACAATCAGTCTGCTTTGGTTTGTGTCAAATAATGAGCAGCATCTTGACTTAATTGAAGGCGACATTAGATGTGTTTTATTTAGATAGAAGCGAATATTAGCAGTATTTTCTGATTTAAGAAGTGTTCATATTAGCGAATTACCGGTGTTTTGAATTAATATAAGGGTATGCTAGCAGTGTTTCTGTTTACAGAAGAGGAAGTTAGCAGTATTTGTATTTAAATAGAAGAAGCTGCTAATAGTAGTTCTTTTGATGATGTTGGCAGTGTTTAGTTCAGGGTATTGGTAACGGTTTCCAGGGGCGATCTACAGAGTTACACAGTGAGTCCCCATGTGGCGGATAGAGGGTACCCTCTCTCGGTGGGGGGGGAGGGTTCAGGTTATTCTGATTTTGTGCAGGTTTCGGACAGAGTAGACGAGTTGCATAGTCCTACATAATACTAAGTATGTCGTCCCTGTCCATTTCTTCATTCTTTTTCAGTGGTAATCAAAAATCGTTCCAATGGTTTTTTCCTATTTCTCCTACATTTCGGTATAGTTTTTGTTATTTTTCAAGTTGTTCTCGCCCTCAACTATTTTCCGCTTGGACGATATGACTAATCATTCAGTGTTTTGTGTAAATAGAAAGCAATGTTAACAGTATTTTGCTTGTTTGTTTATGCTCGGGTAGAGTCAATGGAATCGTAGAGTTTCTATGCTTTCTAACTTGTATTGATAGTTAAATTAATAAGCTAAAGAATAGCTAACAATGAACAGGGACATTTTTGCACTATATGATTGATATACAATTGATCTATCAACTTTGTGTGTACAGAAAATGCAACACTATTAGATATTAAGAAATAAGACTTATTATTATTATTTACATTGCATTTGAAGTAAGGTAAATATTTAAACTCGCATGAACACAATAAGTATATATAGTTTTATTTTATGTAGGACTTTATTATCTTTGAATGGTTGTATGCATGGCTATAAGATCATGTATATACGATTTAAAGGGATATGTATTGTAAATTCAAAATTATATCTGGACGTATTGATTATCTGTCGAATTAATCCATCCAAGCACTTCAAATTTTATTAACCTATCTTCTTCTTATGCAAAGATTTTTTTTAATATTTATTCTTGATATGGTCGACAAATGCACACAAAAATATATAAACAATTATTAGCGTTAATGTGATGGGTACCGTGGGTTAAGCTGCTAATTTGAATTAGTATAACATACAGACCGAGCCACAGAGACAATTTTTTTTCTTCAATTTACTTGTAAAAAGATCAATGGCAAAAAATAATATTTTTTCTTTACTCCTATAAAGCAAGATTTTACACAAAAAGTCATGGGCAAAAGAAATACCGAAGCTAAGTCCTTAATCTAATATTCAGACATACCGGTGATGCTCTGTTCATTAATAATATGCACTTTACCAATTCGATTCCATTAATATTCCCTCAACGAACTTGAGATAACAGAACTAACAGAAACAACTGTCTTATTTTTTGACCTTGCATCTTTCTAACAATGTCACTAGTGGAGCAGGAAATGCCTACCCTTCCGGAGCACATGAGTTCACCCCCGGTTTTTAGTTGGGTTCGTGTTACTCGATCTTTAGCTTTATATGTATGTTTTGTAGATCGTTGTTTGTCCTTTTGTACTTTTTTTTGGCCATTGTGTTGTCTATTCTTCTTCTATATACGGATTCTGATTTCCCCTTTCGTATCTTCAAACCCTTCTTACGTCATCGAGGTGTTTAATTAATACTGAAAATTTAATTTCCAACAATATCAAATTGCCAATGACTTGACTTTGTAAACATGAATATTATGGAGTCATTTTCAACCATTATTCGTCTTTGTCACACTACATACAATCTGCATTCAATGTACTATATGGTTAATGGAATTTAGGGAGCATGTTCAGGGTCATTACAGTTTTCACAGTTTTCTGGTTGTTGACTGCTTTTGTCTGTTTATATACATATGAGTTTTGACTTTCCCTTTGTAAGATTGTTCGGAGTTCGGTAATTTTGTTATTACCCTTCTTCACACTACATACAATATGCATTCAATGTAATACATTGTTAATGGAATTTAGGGAGCATGTTGTGTAAACAGAGATCTATGCGATCTAAACATAGAAATATTAAAACGGAAGTTGAAAGTGAAACAGTATGCTTTTCAAACTATCAAGATTGTGCTGTTTGCGTGTATTCCCTATAAATAAATATTGGAAACTATATAAATAATAATAATCAATGAAAAAAATATATAAAATAAAATTTCTTACCCTATAGGATTGATATGCCCTATAAGTTATTGATATGACTTTGATAATGGTAGCAGGTTCCAACTCGTTATCCAATCAATATGAGCTCCCAACTTCCTGGTAGGTCTTAATAGTACATGCAAAATATATATTCCACATTCTTGGAATGAATAGAAATAGATCAAGGTAGGATTTGTTTGTAAAGTTCATTATCTATACCTTTCACATTTTTTCATTCATTTTTGTTCTTCTTCACCTGTTAATTAAATGGTATTTTTGCGTGTGTTTCAGTATATACTTTACCCTTTGAAAGCCTCTAAAAACGAATCAATAAAGATGGTAGGTTTAAATTTGATGAATACATTTAAAATGTTATATATTCTTGTAACAAAAGAATAAACATGTAGTGTAATATTATTATATTTTCGGATCTGTCTGCTATTTTTCTACTAGATTTGGGACTGTTCTGATTGTATTATTATTTTATTTTTCATACCAGTTCACACAGTGACATCAGCAAAGAATGACTTGCACAACTTCTAAATTAATTGTGGCTGCTATTGACTTTGGAAGTTATGGATCTGGATATGCTTTCTCATTCAAACACGAGTTCGAGGCCAATCCCATCAATGTTTCTACTCCATTATGGTCTCCTGAGAGCGGGGGAGATAGCTGTTACAAGACGCCTTCAGCAATGTTGCTGGATTCAAAGAAGAAATTAGTGGCTTTTGGTCATGATGCTGATGATAGATATTCACAGATTTGTGAGGCTAATAACCAGAATTCATGGTATTATCTTAAAGGATTCAAAATGCAATTATATAAAGCCGTGCTTGACAGAAAGGTAATTTAGAAGGCATTTAAAGTATGTCAAAATATACATTTGATTTGCAATACATGACCACACAAGTTAAATATTTAACTCGGTAATTGCCGTGCGTTTTTTTTTATTTGGCTTTCCAATCTTTTGATTATGATCGTACCTGATGAAAGCTATTCCAGAAACGGGTTGTGCGCACTAAACTAGATATCTACGTTTTTATTACGATTCCTGGTTAAAACATTATGCCATGTTCCTACGCAGAAAATTAATGCTGAACAAATTTAAAAGTTATGTGAAACTCAACATAATTTATTGCTTTCACATCACTACATAACGAATTTCATAATCATACTGCAAACTTTGTCCTATATTCACATGCATCAATCACAATATAATGTAATCTCTTATCAGTACAATTGAGGTATATATTGGAGAACGCCAATCAACCGTAAACTCGCTTTCGATCAGGAAGTACTCCAACATTATAAGCTTCTGTTGATTCAAGCAACCCGTTAATATTCCTAGTAAAATTCATTATATATAACCGGTATGAAAGAAATTCAAAAGCTATATATTGCAAAATAATTGACCAAACGGAAAATGCTTGTAGAAGTCGACTTTTATGCAGTTGTAGGTTTTGACAACCAATGAATTTCAATAAACAACACGTCAACAAGCAATTTTCATGGTGTATATTTAAGCACAAATATGTTGCAGTGCATGCATTGTAGAATTTTTACAATAACTATTTCTACTGTATTTGATAGGACATCAGAAACGATTTTTCAATGAAAGAGATCAACGGTAAAGAAATATCTGCCAAACTAGTTATACAATTAGCTATCAAGTACCTCCGTGATCACCTCCTACAGTCGTTTAAAGAACGAAACATCGGAATTAAGTCAGACGACATAGAATGGGTACTAACAGTTCCTGCTATCTGGAATGATGCGTGTAAGCAGTTCATGAGGGACGCAGCAATAGGGGTTTGTTATTTGTTGATAGACATATTTGAATAAAATGAAAAACAAACAATACTACATTCTCGGAACAATTCCAGCAGTTAAATCGTAGAAAGAGGCAAAATCGATACCCTTAACACACATATACATGACCTCTCACTTTTCTGGCTTGGTAAGGTACTTCAATAAAAAGTGGCGGGGTGAAACTAGTGCTTTTCAATGAAATTAGTTGTATTTACATACTGTGAAAGAACTTTGAGACGTGGATATCAATATACTTGGTTCCGATAAGGTAATTATGTTCGAGGGTTCTGATATTCTTTGATTGCAACACGAACACATAATACCAGTCCAAATATATTCGAATACAGAGTTGATATGAATACAATGACAACAATAATACAAATGTAAAAAATATAACGATGAAAAACAGAGAATGAGTAGGAACTCTGGAAGTGTTTCCATCTTCGGTTCCATTAATCAATAGGATAGTTACATTTCGTTGAGATTTCGTTGAAAAAACACAGAATATGATAACAATATTACACTTCATATACTTTTTAGGCTGGTATACGAGGGGGCATGTTTTCTATTGTTTATGAACCCGAAGCAGCCTCTGTTTATGCCCGGCTCCTTCCAGTTGATAGGTTTGTTGGCGAAAATAAAACAACAATTTTGAAAACATTTGATCCAGGGAAGAAATTTATTGTAGTAGATGCTGGAGGTAAGATTATAATGAACTTAAAAATATTGATTTTTCAACGTGTTTTCTCAAAAACCATTACATAAAAGCAAGGGTAGAATCTACTTTGGCGGACCCCGGATGTCAGATATTGTATTAATCAACGCACATGACCCATAACCTTTCATTTCGTTACCATGTGTATATGGCAACAAAATGGTTAGGGTTATGGTTAGGCTTAAGTTCCGCTAAAGTAGAAGTACTCCTAAAAGCAAATACAAATTATACAGAACAGTACAAAAAGTTAACATCAGTGAAACCTAAAATCAAGAATGGAATAACAAATACCTAGAGAGGACGAACTTCAACAACCGGAAATTAGATAATATGATTACAATGGGTCAGCAGATATTTATAATATTCCAGCAGCACTGATGTTTTTCTTAAATATTAAAATAAATATACACATACAACTGAAAACAAATCGGCAAAGATCGAAGAACTCGGAAATATTTTCAAAATAAAATATATACTTCTATTTTTTGCTTCAAATTTATACTTAGTAAATGAAATAACCAATAGTAGGAAGAGGTTTTAGGTCTATTGATATATATTTCACAGATAAAAGACTAAGTTTGAAATTCCAGATTAAATTATTTTAGCATTCAATGATATATTCGAAAACTCAAATAGCAAATAACAGTGAAATGACAGTGCATTTGCTAGAATAATTGCCTTTATATCATAATCACTGTCCATTCAAACTTAGTCCAATGACTATTAATTTTCATCAGATTGAATAGTATGAAAAACAAAAAAATACCACGCTGTAGGAACAGTTTCAAAATCTAATAGAACAATCGTAGAAAAAGGCAGAAATATAAAAGTCAACAATTTGGGTTTTCATTTCTTCATTTTCTTAATTTCATTCTTATCAATATTAAATCATAGTTTTACCTTTAGGTGGTACAGTAGACATTTCAACACAAGAAGTTGCACCAAGCGGAGAACTGAAGATTATTCACACAGTATGTGGAGGTTCTTGGGGTGGAGAAATGGTCAATGAAAAATATAGAAGTATGCTTAGAAGGTTGGTTGGTGGTGATATTCTGTCGGGAGAATTCAAAAAAGAACAAGGAGCTGATTATAATGAAATGATGAGAGATTTTGAACGAAAAAAGAAACTGTTTAAATTTGATAGTACCGAAACCATCAATACTAGATTCCCTACAACACTTAAAGATATCATAATAAAACAGCTAGACTGTTCAACTGACGATCTTATTAAAGATTCTTCGTTCAAGGAAGATTTAAAAAGCAGACGAGATAAAATGTTTATTAAACCGGAGTTGTTTAAAACCTTTTTCAAGGAATCATGTGATCTTACTATCATGGAGATTCGAGACATTCTTGATCACCCTCGTTGTAAAGATGTGTCTGCTGTTATGATGGTGGGTGGTTATTCCGAATCAGATATGCTTCAAAACGCTGTGAAGGTTGCATATCCAGACTTAGAGGTATTTGTGCCTGTAGATGGTGGATTGTCCGTACTTAAAGGTGCTGTCATATATGGTCATAATCCAAATATAGTTTCTTCTAGAATATGTAATTATACATTTGGTGTTAGCTTGAGTATTCCATTTCAAACTGGAAAACACCCGGAAAGCAAACGATATACTTGGGATAATGAGCAATGGTGTCGACATATTTTCCATACATGTTTTAAAGCTGACGAAGTGGTGAAAATTGGAGACATGAGGCAGATTGAACTGAATGATACATTTGAAACCGCAAAATCCCAATCTAGAAGAACTCATCCGTTGAAAGTAGAAATATATATTTCTGACAAACAAGACCCTACATATGTTACTGATGATGGATGTCAGAAGCATGCAGTGATTCAAGTTGACCCTCCCGGTGGTACTTGGCCACAGCGGGTATTTGGTTGGGTAGAACTGGAAATATCTGGAACAGAAATGACAGGAACGTATGTAAACGCAACAACAAAAGAAAGGACAACAACAAAGTTTGAGTTTTTACCGTCGGGATATAGATTCACTAAAGGAGAAAAAAGACGATTATATGACCCTGATTTTTTTGAATAATTTTGTAGCTTGCTCTTTTATTCATTATCTGGGAATATTAAAAGATAAATCGATTAAAATACAATCTTTGCTGTCTACCTGTCGTCCAATTTGGTACATATTTCTCGAGAATGAAGTTAGGTATTTTTTATGTTCACGGAAATGCTAAAAACCACAATGGTAGGAATTCAAACACTTTTAATGTTGACAACATCAAATCAATCAAACTGTGTGACAGCGTAAGCTGAAGTACCCAAATCTATTTAATGAAGAAAAAAACATTATAAATTACAGATGTCTTTAAAGAACAGTTTGAAGATACCAAAGGAGTAATCAGAAGCTGTAAATCATAGAAAGACAGACAATACAATGAACAAAAATGAAAAAAGACAAAATAATACACAATGGTCAACAAAATACTACACAGAAACTAACGATTGAGCGACACAAGCCCTATTAACACCGGGGTGTTACTGTTGAAAGACACAAACATCATCCAATCGTGTTGAATATCAGTATACATAATATGAATAAAACTTAAACAACCTACAAAATAAATCGGAGTACAGACGAAATAAACAGCTTTTTATGCAGAAATCGTAACAGACATCACAACACGGAACCAAAAACGTGAAGATTTGTAAATGGACAAAATGTACAACACGAACCCCACACTAAATATCGGGGTGAGAGATGGGGGGCTCCTACTCCAACAATAGCATCCGTTGTGTTACTATTGTTGTCGTCAGCAAATAATAGACAATTATAAAGGATGAAGCCAGTTCAAACCCAACAATGCTAACCCGAAGCATATTAACCAGATCAACCATCAGAACATAATACAAGGCAAGGGAGATAACGCCTACCTACTTCACACTAAATTCCTGTTCAAAAGGCTCTTTTTGAAGTATTTGATAAGCTCTTTCACTATGTAGATCATCCTTTGTTTGATAAGCTCTTTCACTATGTAGATCAACCTTTGTTTGATGAGCTCTTTCACTATGTAGATCAACCTTTGTTTGATAAGCTCTTTCACTATGTAGATCATCCTTTGTTTGATGAGCTCTTTCACTATGTAGATCATCCTTTGTTTGATGAGCTCTTTCACTATGTAGATCAACCTTTGTTTGATGAGCTCTTTCACTATGTAGATCAACCTTTGTTTGATAAGCTCTTTCACTATGTAGATCAACCTTTGTTTGATAAGCTCTTTCACTATGTAGATCAACCTTTGTTTGATGAGCTCTTTCACTATGTAGATTAACCTTTGTTTGATGAGCTCTTTCACTATGTAGATCAACCTTTGAAAATCAAATATCCATTACCTTGTTCTTACTAATGAAACATTTGTTGTTGAATAAATTGATTTTGACGCTATTTTTCTTATGATAGCGTCTTGAAATTTATGTTTCCTTACACGAAATAATTTGCATCAAACGATTACCGATTTCCGGATCTTTGCATTTATTTTTGTCGAGGTTCGCCTTGTACCTTCTTTTAGCAATCTATTACAATACTTCTCCCAAAAAAATCCTGTAATTTTTTTTTACCATTTTCACCTTTCCAATAATTTCATTTATATTCCTTTACATTACCTTTATTTTGGTAAGATCAAATTTGTATTTAATACAATTATGAAAAGAATACCAATCCGTGTCGTCTTTTACATTCCATACAGGCAAAAGTGCAGTTGATTTTGTCTTTATTGAACATTATTATCGTTGAAGCAAACTGTACAAAGTCGTTTTGTAAGTCAATATAAGCGAGGCATATATTTTCTGATAAGCCGTTAGATAATAATACATAATAAATAGCTGATCTCCATTCATTACAAATACGTGTATAATGTCCATTATAACAATTAAAAGTATTAGTTACACACAATTGGCTTACCTCAACGAACTGTAGTATATCTTAGTAGTAAATTAATGAGATACATTTGAATCTGTTTGGGTATTTGAAGCACAATACAACTACATCGGTGGTGTAATGGTTAGCGTGTTCGTCTCGAGTGTTGTAGATCGTGGGTGTCAACAAAAGACTTAAAAATTGGTATTTGGTTGGCTCGGAATCAGGCTAATTTGTCCGAGTGGGGCGACATATCAGTCCGAGGACTGTTGTTTCAGTGAGCTAGCACTACAAATCCAACTAAGCATGTTCGACAATCGAACTTATTATCAACTACATTCGAACTCATTCTTAACTGCACTGGTTGTGAGAGTACTAATAATTACGCCACCGAAGTGGTAAATTAATACTGAAAATTTAATTTCCAACAATATCAAATAACCTATGACCTTTTTAAACATGAACATTATGGTGTCAATTTCCACCTTTATTCGTCTTTGTCACACTACATACAATATGCATTCAATGTAATATATTGTTAATATAATGGAATTTAGGGAGCATGTTGTGTAAACAGAGATCTATGCGATCTAAACACAGAAATATTAAAACGAAAGTTAAAAGTGAAACAGTATGCTACTTACATTATGACAATTTTGGTTTTCAAACTATCAAGATTATGTTATGTGTATTCCCTATAAATAAATATTAGAAACTATAATTAATAATAATATATCAAATAAAATTTCTTACCATATAGTCTTGATATGCCCGATAGGTTTTGTTATTGCTTTGGTAATGAAAACTGGTTCCAACTCGTTATCCAATCAATGCGAGTTCCTAACGCACTGTTAGCTCCTCATAGTACATACAAAACGTCATTGCACATTCTTAGGAAGAGTAGAAATTGATCAAGGTAGGGTCTGTTTGTGAAGTTCATTATCAATAACTTTAACAATTTTTGTAGATGCTATATATTTTTGCAGCAATTGAATAAACATGTAGTGTAATATAAATAATATTTTCGGATCTTTCTACGATTTTTCTGCTAGATTTTGGAGTTGTTCTGTCTTTATGCTTTTCTGTTGTATAACTTATTACAGTTTGCACAGTGACATCATCAGCAAAGAATGACCTTCACAACTTCTAAATTACTTGTTGCTGCTATTGACTTTGGAAGTTATGGATCTGGATATGCTTTCTCATTCAAACACGAGTTCGAGGCCAATCCCATCAATGTTTCTACTCCATTATGGTCTCCTGAAAACGGTGGAGTCAGCTGTTACAAGACGCTTTCTTCAATGTTGCTGGATTCACAGAAGAAATTGGTGGCTTTTGGTCATGATGCTGAAGATAGATACTCACAGATTTGTGAGGTTAATCAACAGAATGCATGGTATTACCTTAAAGGATTCAAAATGCAATTATATAAAGCCGTGCTTGACAGCAAGGTAATTTAGAAGGTTTTCAAAGTATGTCAATATATACATTTGATTTACAATGCGTGACCACCACTAAGTTGAATATTTAACTCGGGTAATTGCGGTAGGTTTTTTTATTTGGCTTTCCAATCTTTTGATTATAAGCGTCGTTCGCACAAAATTAGATATCTACGTTTTTATAACAATTCCTAGTTAAAATATTATGTTATGTTCCTACGCCGAAAATGCACACCGAATAAGTTTAAAAGTAATGTGAAATTCAACGCAATTAATTGCTTTCACACCAATGCATATCGAATTACATATTTATACTTCAAGCTTTGTGTTATATTGACATGCATAGATCACAATATAATGTAATCTCTTATCAGCACTGTTAATAAATAGAACACCATTTAACCGTAAAATCACTTTCGATCGGGAAGTACTTCAGCATGTAAGCTTCTGTTTATCCAAGCAACACGTCAAGACAGCCTAATTAATGTTCATACTTTAGTAAGATTCACTATATATAACCGGTATAAAAGAAATTCATCAGCTAAATTTTGGAAAATAATTGACCAAATGTAAAATTTCTGTAGAAGTCGACTTTCATGCAGTTGTAGGTTTTGGAATTATAGAAAACATTGTATTTCAAGAAACAACTATTCCTACTGTATTTGATAGGACATCAGAAAAGATTTTTTAATGAAAGAGATCAACGACAAAGAAATATCTGCCAAGTTAGTTATACAATTAGCTATCAAGTACCTCCGTGATCACCTCCTACAGTCGTTTAAAGAACGAAACATCGGAATTAAGTCAGACGACATAGAATGGGTACTAACAGTTCCTGCTATCTGGAATGATGCGTGTAAGCAGTTCATGAGGGACGCAGCAATAGGGGTTTGTTATTTATTGATAGACATATTTGAATAAAATGAAAAACAAAAAATACTACACTCTCGGAACAATTCCAGCACTTAAATCGTAGAAAGAGGCAAAATTGATACCCTTAGCACACATATACATGACCTCTCACTTTTCTGGCTTGGTAAGGTACTTCAATAAAAAGTGGCGGGGTGAAACTAGTGCTTTTCAATGAAATTAGTTGTATTTACATACTGTGGAAGAACTTTGAAACGTGGATATCAATCTACTTGGTTCCGATAAGGTAATTATGTTCGAGGGTTCTGATATTCTTTGATTGCAACACGAACACCTAATAACAAAGTCCAAATATATTCGAATACAGAGGTGATATCAATACAATGACAACAACAATACAAATCTAAACAAATATAACGATAAAAAAAAACAGAGAATGAGTAGGTGCTCCGGAAGTGTTTCAATCTTCGGTCCCATTAATCAATAGGATAGTTACATTTCGTGGAGGTTTAAACGTCGCAGATTGAAGAAACACAGAATATGATGACAATATTACACTTCATATACTTTTTAGGCTGGTATACGAGGGGGCATGTTTTCTATTGTTTATGAACCCGAAGCAGCCTCTGTTTATGCCCGACTCCTTCCAGTTGATAGGTTTGTTGGCGAAAATAAAACAACAATTTTGAAAACATTTGATCCAGGGAAGAAATTTATTGTAGTAGATGCTGGAGGTAAGATTATAATGAACTTAAAAATATTGATTTTTCAACGTGTTTTCTCAAAAACCATTACATAAAAGCAAGGGTAGAATCTACTTTGGCGGACCCCGGATGTCAGATATTGTATTAATCAACACACATGACCCATAACCTTTCATTTCGTTACCATGTGTATATGGCAACAAAAGGGTTAGGGTTATGGTTAGGGTTAGGTTCCGCTAAAGTAGAAGTACTCCTAAAAGCAAATACAAATTATAAAGAACAGTACAAAAAGTTAACATCAGTGAAACCTAAAATCAAGAATGGA
Organism: Bathymodiolus septemdierum; assembly: GCA_963383655.1. Lineage (NCBI taxonomy): Eukaryota > Metazoa > Mollusca > Bivalvia > Mytilida > Modiolidae > Bathymodiolus > Bathymodiolus septemdierum. Next base: position 95,928,389 of record OY726518.1, read on the forward strand.
ATAACAAATACCTAGAGAGGACGAACTTCAACAACCGGAAATTAGATAATCTGATTACAATGGGTCAGTAGATATTTATAACATTCCAGCAGCACTGATGTTTTTCTTAAATATTAAAATAAATATACACATACAACTGAAAACAAATCGGCAAAGATCGAAGAACTCGGAAATATTTTCAAAATAAAATATATACTTCTATTTTTTGCTTCAAATTTATACTTAGTAAATGAAATAACCAATAGTAGGAAGAGGTTTTAGGTCTATTGATATATATTTCACAGATAAAAGACTAAGTTTGAAATTCCAGATTAAATTATTTTAGCATTCAATGATATATTCGAAAACTCAAATAGCAAATAACAGTGAAATGACAGTGCATTTGCTAAAATAATTGCCTTCATATCATAATCACTGTCCATTCAAACTTAGTCCAATGACTATTAATTTTCATAAGATTGAATAGCATGAAAAGCAAAAAAAATACCACGCTGTAAGAACAGTTTCAAAAGCCAATAGAACAATCGTAGAAAAAGGCAGAAATATAAGAGTAAACAATTTGGGTTTTCATTTCTTCATTTTCTTAATTTCATTCTTATCAATATTAAATCATAGTTTTACCTTTAGGTGGTACAGTAGACATTTCAACACAAGAAATTGCACCAAACGGAGAACTGAAGATTATTCACAAAGTATGTGGAGGTTCTTGGGGTGGAGAAATGGTCAATGAAAAATATAGAAGTATGCTTAGAAGGTTGGTTGGTGGTGATATTCTGTCGGGAGAATTCAAAAAAGAACAAGGAGCTGATTATAATGAAATGATGAGAGATTTTGAACGAAAAAAGAAACTGTTTAAATTTGATAGTACCGAAACCATCAATACTAGATTCCCCACAACACTTAAAGATATCATCATAAAACAGCTAGACTGTTCAATTGACGATCTTATTAAAGATTCTTCGTTCAAGGAAGATTTAAAAAGCAGACGAGATAAAATGTTTATTAAACCGGAGTTGTTTAAAACCTTTTTCAAGGAATCATGTGATCTTACTATCATGGAGATTCGAGACATTCTTGATCACCCTCGTTGTAAAGATGTGTCTGCTGTTATGATGGTGGGTGGTTATTCTGAATCAGATATGCTTCAAAACGCTGTGAAGGTTGCATATCCAGACTTAGAGGTATTTGTGCCTGTAGATGGTGGATTGTCCGTACTTAAAGGTACTGTCATATATGGTCATAATCCAAATATAGTTTCTTCTAGAATATGTAATTATACATTTGGTGTTAGCTTGAGTATTCCATTTCAAACTGGAAAACACCCGGAAAGCAAACGATATACTTGGGATAATGAGCAATGGTGTCGACATATTTTTCATACATGTTTCAATGCTGACGAAGTGGTGCAAATTGGTGATATTCGGCAAATTGAACTGAACGATACTTTTGAAACCGCAGATTCCCAACGTAGGAGAATTCAACCGTTGAAAGTGGAAATATATATTTCTGACAAACGATACCCTACATATGTTACTGATGATGGATGTCAGAAGCATGCAGTGATTCAAGTTGACCCTCCCGGTGGTACTTGGCCTCAACAGATATTTGGTTGGGTAGAACTGGAAGTATCTGGAACAGAAATGACAGGAACGTATGTAAACGCAACAACAAACGAAAGGACTACAACAATATTTGAGTTTTTGCCGTCGGGATATAGATTTACTAAAGGAGAAAAAAGACGATTAAATGAGACTGATCTTTTCGAATAATTATGTAACTTACTCTTTTATTCTATATCTCGAAATATTTAAAGACGTAACATTTTAAGTATGAAAATTTAGAAATCTAATTTTATGTGTTTGATGTTGTGCTTATATATTCACGTAAGAGATGTGTTTATGTTTACCATTATCAGCTGTTGTTTATCAGTAACTCCCAGTCCACTTTACTATAAATAATTTTAATGCGCATGTCTCCCGATCAGGCTGATCGGATGTTTCTGGTTTTAAAGTTGAATAAACTCTTTGTTGTCTGTTCATACCTGTGGTTCAAATTGCTACATATTCCCGAGAATGGAGTTAAGTACTTTTTATGATCAAAATGCTAAAACCCACAGCTGTAGGAATTCAAAAACATGGAATTTTTACAACGTCAAACTGTGTGACAGGGAGGCTGAAGTTCCCAAATTCATTAAATGAAACACAAAATCGCTATGAATTACAGATGTCTTTAAAGAAGCCGTAAATCACAGAAAGACAGACAATATAATAAATAAAGGAAAAGGGACAAAAGGATACACAGTGGTCAACAAAATACTACACAGAAACTAACGATTGAGCGACACAAGCCCTATTAACACCGGGGTGTTACTGTTGAACGACACAAACATCATCCAATCGTGTTGAATATCAGTATACATAAATATGAATAAAACTTAAATAACCTACAAAATAAATCAGAGTAAAGACGAAATAAACAGCTTTTTTTATGCAGAAATCGTGACAGCCATCACAACACGGAAGATATGTACATGGACAAAATGAACAACGCGAACCCTACACTAAATATCGGGGAAGGGATCCTACTCAACCAATAGCATCTGTCGTGCGACAATTTATGAAGGATGAAGCCAGTTCAAACCCAGCAATGCTATCCCGAAGCATATTAACCATCAGAATATAATACAAGGTAAGAGATAACGCATGTCTACTTAACACTAACTTACTGTTCAACAAGTTCTTTTTGAAATTTTACAAACAGAGCCTTCCTACTAACATTGCTATGCATAGCCTTATATGTTTTCCATGTATACCATTCTGCCACAGTAAATAAAAGCGTCCGTTCCGTCCTATACGGTCAAAGGCTGTAGATAAGTCATGAAAAGCAAGAAACATTTTCATTTTTCTCAACTTATGTAAAGTATATACATAAAAATGTATGTAATGTGAACCATTTATTATCTGTCCGCCTGTTGCTTCTAAAAGCTCCCCTATGCCTCCCCTAGTATGTCAATATGACTCATGATATATTCCTCTTTGGGGTATACCTTACGCACATAAGAAATGAGGATGATCCTCTATTTATCAAGGTTAACAGCAGACCTCCCCCTTATGGATCGGCCGGCTAATTCCTTTTAGCCATTCATCCCGGAAATTTTAAGATAGACGATAGCTGTCAATAGATCAATAAGAGGGGGAAGTAGGGCATTGCCGCCGTATTTTCAAAATTTCAATCCCACATTCTTTACCATACTTTAATCTTCGCAAAATTAGAGTAATTTTCTCTCGATCAATATCTAAAGATATTCTGGAATTTTCTAGAATTTCATTTGAATCTATTCTCCAGAGATACTCTTCGACTTCGAATTTAAAAGTGCAATCATTATTTCGAATTTGTCAAATCAAGAAAAGATGTGCTTGAAGGACATTGGTGATATCTGAGGTTTCGGACTGATCGGTCGGATTGAGTATTTGATAAGGTGTTTCACTATGTAGATCATCCTTTAAACAATTTTAAAACCCTTTATGTTGTTCTTACTAATGACACACTTGTTGAATAAATTGATTTTGACGCGTCTTTTCTTATGATAGCGTCTTGAACTTTGTTTCCTTACCCGAAATAATTTGCATCAAACGATTACCGACTTCTGGATCTTTGCATTTATTTTTGTCGAACACTCGCTTTTGACGGTTTGGCTTGCGCTTTCTCTTAGCAATTTATTACGATACTTCTCCCAAATATCATGTAGTTTTTCACTTTGCCAATAGTTTTGATTGCGACTTCATCAAGTAATTCTTTCAATTAGACAATATTTCATTTATATTGTCTTAAATTTCCTATATTTTTGTAGGATCAAATTTCTATTTAATACAATTCTGAAAAGCATTCCAATCTCTGTCGTCTTTAAAATTCCATAAAGGCATATGTGCAGTTGAATATTTTATTGAACATTAATATCGTTGTACAATTCATTACGTGGTCGTTTTGTAAGTCGATACACAGGCGCTTGTGTAGAGTCAAAAATATGCTCGCTATGTACCTAAAATACCACAAGGCCGGACTCACTCCTACTACCCCTGTCACTTCAATCGCTATTTCCCCTGTCAAAATGTCGATAGGACGCAAATCGCTTACTAATTTGCGTAGTGAAATGATTTTTCTTCAAGGAAAACCCGTTTTTTTATATCTTTCTACCATCTACACCCCCATACTGACAGATAATCCTCAGATTTTGTTGACAATGGACACCTAAGTGGCATCAAAGCGAAAGTAGGTCACGTGCGACATATTTCAGCCTTTCGGTCGTTCTCAGGTTTTATCATTGCCTTACGAAACATACCTGAGAAGTTCAGAAAGAAAAGTTCGGGAAACGTAATTATATATCAGTATTGTTACTGTATAATTATAATGTTTTTTAAATACAATTATTTCCTATGCCTTATTTTTAGTATTATTTGCATACCAAGAAGCACTGAAGTTTTCATTCATTTTGTCAGTCATATTTTGGCGCCTTGTAATGTTTCTAGTGTTTAGTAATTATATATGATAAAACCCGAGAACAACCGAAAGGCGTAAATATGTCGCACGTGACCTACTTTCGCTTTGCTGCCACTTAGGTGTCCATTGTCAACAAAATCTGAGGATTATCTGTCAGTATGGGGGTGTAGATGGTAGGAAGATATAAAAAACGGGTTTTCCTTGAAGAAAAATCATCTCACTACGCAAATTAGTAAGCGATTTGCATCCTATCGACATTTTGACAGGGGAAATAACGATTGAAGTGACAGGGGTAGTAGGAGTGAGTCCGGCCTTGTGGTATTTTAGGTACATAGCGAGCATATTTTTGACTCTACACAAGCGCCTGTGGTCGATATAAGCGAGATATACATTTTCTGATAAGCCGTTAGGTAATACTGAATAGCTGATCTTCAGTCATTACAAATACATTAGCTTACCTCAATGAAATGTAACTTATATTTTAATCTTAATGAAATACATTTGAATCTGTATGGGTATCTTAAGTATAATACGAATAATACTGTCTGTGTATTTGTGTATCTTACATAAATGCATAACTCTGAGGTACGTTTGTATGTTGAAAACTGTAAATACTTTGTTGACACCTCCATCGGTATTCCGCTAATGACTTTCCCGGTGTAAAGGGATACTTTCAATATATATATGACCACGGGTTTGTTCCTTTGAGAGGGAATCATAATCCTGTCCTTTCCTCATTTATGACTTACCACCGAATTTGTAACGAGAGTAACACAACCTGTGTCACATGTGGAACATTGACCTTCCGGGGCACCTGAGTTCGTCCTTTCTTTTTAGTGGGGTTCGTGTCGATCTTTAGTTTTATGTGTAATGTTTTGCAGATCATTGTTTGTCCCTTCGTCATTCTTACTTCTGACGACCGTTTCACTAAAGTGATCGTAAATCGTAAGTCTAAGATCACTCTTAAGATTTCCTTACGTGCACGTATATGTGCGTTTCACTAAACTAGTTCTAATCGTAAGAGTTACGACTTACGACTTGCGACAAGTAACATCTCCTATAATGGAGGTAGAAAGATACATTGTATCATATACAATGATTGATTTTTGGTGCTTAACGCCACTTTAAGCAGTATTTCAGCTATATCATAGTGGTGGAAGAAGCCGGAGTACCCGGACAGAACCACCGACCATGGGCAAGTAACTGGTAAACTTTACCACCTGCGAGTCGAGTGCGCCCTTTTTTTAATTTACAAAGCCGGGAGCGAACCCACGCCGTATTGGTGATAGGCTTGTATGAGTTGTTAGGTAATCCAACTACCTATCTCATTGAGCCACCCGGGCCCTATATTTTATTTATAAATCCAACAGATCGGAAGCTGATTACATTAATAATCACATTTTAAATGTATTTAGATACATTTTTAATATTCAACCAATTATAAAACTCTAAAGTGATTTTTTAAATGAATAAACCAAAGCTATCAGAAAAAAAAAGTGTAAAATTTTACCGAAATTTGAGAAGAAATTTATTTTATGGAATATATTTTAATAAATTTCATGCTATATCATATATGCAGTCACTTGAAGTTTAAAAAATAAGGGGGAAAAAATAAGAAAAACTTCGAAACATGTTGGTTATCTATAATAAATAAGGTAAATTTTTCGAAGTTTTTCTTATTTTTTCCCCTTATATTTGAAACTTCAAGTGACTGTGCTGTATGTAAGGAGAAATTTCCAAAATGTGACCATAGATTTGGCAATATATTCACATTCTGCACCGATATACCGTTTGCGGTGCATTTCAATTGCGCGGAAAAAATCCTACATTTACGTGAAGAACTTAAACACATGACAGTTGTGCGGATTTGTTTTACCTTTCTAAAAGTATATTTCGCATTTTCATAATATTTTATAGTTTTTATAAGTACTGATGTACAACTTCTTTTTTACCTCTTTATTTACTCCTTTCGCCATAAAGAAATGACTTAATCTGTATCCACTGCATCACTACATTAAACAACAAAAATACACATCTTACAATATTATACCTTAAAAACATGTACATGTACTTTGATTTATATTCATAGTGAATGTTTTAACCCTTTATTTAATCAATAAAAACTACCAATGAATATTAACATTTGGACTGCTAGAATATCTGTTGCTTTCAAAATCATTTTTTTTTTTTTATATACATGTATGTTATAAATTTTTGTTTTAATTTATATTTCATATATTTGTATCTATGTTATTCTGATATTTTTTGTTTTCATTTTAAAGGATGACGAAAGAGGTGAATAATCCATATTGCATCGTCAGTCATGCTGCAAAATGCAGAAAATATTATGAGTAAATTAAATATATTCTAAATAACAGGTAATCCGCGCAAATGCACAAAAAAAAGTATCAGGTACATTTTACGGCCAATTGTAATGCTCTTTCTCCGTGCGAAAGTAATACCTGTTAATCTCCAAATCCTCGCAAATGTAATGCACCCTCTGTGTGTGCTTAAGTTTATTTTTGAACCATTGTTTGTACATGTACCCGATATAGTTCTTTTCTAGAAATTTCTTCTAGGTACACATTCGTTAATAAAATATGTTGATAAATTGTAAATGCAGAACTGAAACAAACAATAACGCGTAGCTGTTTTATTGATTTTTTATGACTCTCGAAATATAAAAAATGTAGCGTGCATCTAATATGTATTGCTTGCTTCATTTGATTAATGTTCATATTAAAAAAAATACAGATAGCAATTATTCTCTTCAAAATTAGATTTACGATTTACGACTTGCGAGTACCTTCCACCTTTGCGATAACTTTTTGTCGTAAGTCGTAAATCCTAACTATACCCATTCTCTGTAAGGGCTTAAATTGACAGGAAATGCAAAGTCTCAGAATCCAACTAATGTTATCTATTTTCTTAAAGTGTCATAAGAAATGATGGAAAATGTTGCAAAATATTTGTAACAAATGCCGGTTTCCATGGCAACCCGCTCAAATATTCCGAGTCTGAAAAATTTAAAAAAAAATCACATCCCTCTAAAAGAAAGTTCAGTTGTTAAAACTATTCTTAATCCAAACACCCACTCTTGTTAAGAACATTTTATATGGTTTTTAGGTAAAAAATGGTCAGAGTGCCAAATGTGTAACTTGTACCGAACATTGGCTATTGGCTGTCAAAATGTGATTATGACAAAGAAAGGGACAGGAATAACCTTTTTATGAGTATAAAAAAAATGAGGTTGTCATGCTTATAATTTACTTATACTAAGTTGAATCAATAGTTCCAATAACATAGAATTGTATTCAATAAACAAAATAATGGGAGCTTCTCTTATATGTGATTACTGAGAGTTGGAATTTCCCTATTGGAGACCTTCTTATTCAGGTAAGGATTATCTCCCTTCCTTAACTCTCCTTTGTGGAATCAATTATAGTACATGTAAACAAATTGGCGGGCTAAACTAGCAACCTGTATGATTTTCCTAAACATCACATTTATTAATATTTGTTCACTTTAATTCTTTGTACAACATCTGAATAATTGAAAAAAATTAATATTTGAAGTTAACTACCTTTCTAAAACCAAGATATGGGTTCATATTCATAGGTTGGTAGACACCTTTTTTTTTTTGGAAATTTTTTATTTTATGAAAAAAATAACCCAACTGTTTTTTTTACCTTTTCTTTTAATTAAATATTCAAAAACAACATATCAAAGGCATCATGTACATGTTAACATTCAGAAGTTGAAAAAATAGGGCATATTTTCAATAGAATTTTTTTTATTGGTCTTTAAATAGGGGTACACTCGTACGTTTTTCATGAAAAAATACACAAATGTAAAAAGAACTACATTTTTTCAAAATTTTCAATATTTTTTTTATCTTCGAAATATAAATAGACAATCATGTGTAATTACCTCAATGATTATGATAATTTAAATGGGTGGTCATTACATTCTGTTTACATATTTATGAAAAATGTACAAAAAAATGTATTCCCTTATTTGAGTGGTCAATTTTCAAAACTGAAGCAATAAAAAAAAGTCACTATCGTTTCAAAACATACCCTTATCCAAACATCCTTATATCCTTGGCTAACTGGACAATATATGTTTCCATACTAACGTAACAAGAAAGGTTTTTTTGTTCTTAAAATTAATGCGGAAAAAAAGGTGAGGGTAAATTAGTTTTGCCACCCTCAACTTTTCAAAGTGTGAGGGGGGGGAGGTGATTGTCCCCAGCTCCTTTTCCCATGAAGTGGCATTAGTGAAGTTTGAACTGCAGACTCATATGGAGCATCAGAGTTCATGTTGGTCCAGAATTCTAGTGATATTTGTGTTGCTCAATCTTCAGTTTTCTGTATATTCGTAATTTTTTGTCAGCCATTGAATATTTGTCTTTTTGTTTTGTTATACCTGTATATTTATATCATATATTGTTAATGAAGTAATATATTGACCCTTTAAAGGGATATTGTCTACAAAAATCGTAATTTTTTCATACCCAAAATTATTGTCGTTTTCCGTACTGACCTTCATATAATGAAGATTAACACCGAGTTATGCTGCAAAAGATACAATTTTTTTACAAAAAATACCCAAAACTATCGTTATCAGAATTATTGTCTGGATGACAATATTCAAATCTATTTATATGGCCTTCTATGTGAACACGTCTTGAGCATGCACACTGTTTAGAAACAATAAACAACATGTGGTTCTTGGGCAAAAGAGAAACTGTCAACGCATGGAAGAAAGCGTACTTTGACGGATTCAGAGAGAAAGATGAATAGAAGTGAAGTATCTTCCAAATGGAACAAATGCAGGATATATGGAGGGAACTCAAGGAAGTGCTACGCATCAAATCTCACGCTGAAATTGGAAAGATTTTGCTTGATACTGATAGGTAAGCCGAGCATGTTGCCTTCTTTTCTCAATCGTTTTTCATATTTTATGAATTTATGATGATGCCTATGATCATTTTCGGTAGATATTATTCAATATATGTAATTTTGCACCTGGCAACAGCAAATTATAGTCAATTCTCTTTTCCGGGCATCCCGGTATTTCGGTCAACGAATTATCTCCCTTGTCATTGAGGCGGTGAAACATTCGCCATTTTAAATTTGATTTTCATCGCCTAAAGATGGCCGACTCGTTGTTAGAGGAAGTGACGTCACCCCGGAAAAGAGAATGAGTAGCATAAAAGGGCTGTATTTGTGAGGTAAACAAACACAAATTTTAAGAGGCCAGCAAAGGGGAAATGGGAGTGCAAAAATGATATCAATGCAGTTTATTATTTTTTCCACCAAATATTGAAATGAGCCGATTTTTTATTATTATTATTATCAATTTAAATAAAAATATCGAATCAATTCATTTTTAATGCAAGAATTAAAACTGCACATGGCTTATATGAAAACCCTATAAAGTTCTTTTTATTCAAGCAAATTTATTTTTTTGATATTCTAAATATATTACATATAATTAGACTTTTAATTTTATCAAATTTTAACAACTTGGACATAAAACTTAGTTTTGGGAACCAAAAGTATATACCTTACTTTCTGTGAATTATCACTATAATGGAAAATCGGTATGTATTTTTCAAATAAAAGCTTTCTATTTAAAGAAGCTTCATTTCAATTGCACTTTAAGTTTAGATCCTGTAAGTATAATATATAAACAAGGTTTTGGAGAAATGATATGAATATCCATTGAAATTTTCAAGTTTCAGAACTTTTTTTATATATGACTTCAAAATTTTACTGAAATGTCCTAAAACGCATATTTTAGACCATGGCTAAATGAAAATCATTTTCAATTCCTTTATGCAAACAAGTTTATATCTTGGGTACTGGAAATACATTACATAAATAAGGTTTTAAGTACTATTCAACAAGTTTGAACATAAAACTTTGTTATGGGAGCCAAAATTATATCTTCGTGTCTGAATTATCACCATAGTGGAAAATCAGTGTGTATCTTTTATATAAAAAGCTTTCCATTTAAATAAGTGTCATTTCAGTAGCATTTTTAGTTTGGATCCTGTAAGTATGATACATAAACAAGGTTTTTAAAAAGTAATATGAAGAGCCATAGAAACTTTTCTATATGTGACTATAAAATTTTACTGAAATGTCCTGAGCTGCATATTTTAGACTATGGCTAAATGATAATCATTTTCAATTTCTTTATGCAAACCAAGCTTATTTCTTGACTATTCTAAAAACATTACATTAACTGGTTTTTTACTACATTTCAACAATTTTGGACATAATTTTTAGTTCAGGGAGCCAAAATTATACTTACTATCTTAGAATTATCAACATAGACATGATAGAGGGAAATCAATATGTATTTTTCATATAAAGGCTTTCTATTTAAAGAAGTGTCATTTGAACTGCTTTTTATCCCCTCGCCAACAAAGTTGTGAAGGGATATAGTAACGCTACCGTCCGTCTGTCCCATCCTTGTGAACACTCTAGAATCAACATCCTTCAATGGATTTTGACCAAACTTGGTACATACTTAGTCCTTAAGAGAATTTGAAACCCTATTGATTTTAAAGGTCAAAGGTAAAGGTCACTGGGTCAAATTTTTACCGCGTAACATCCTTGTGAACACTCTAGAATCAACATCCTTCAATGGATTTTGACCAAACTTGGTACATACTTAGTCCTTAAGAGAATCTGGAACCCTATTGATTTGCAAGGTCATAGGTCAAGGTCCCCGGGTCAAATTTTTACTGCATATCTCCTTGTGAACACTCTAGAATCAACATCCTTCAATGGATTTTGACCAATCTTGGTACATACTTAGTCCTTAAGAGAATCTGGAACCCTATTGATTTTCAAAGTCAACGGTCAAGGTCACCAGGTCAAATATTTAGGCGAGGGGATACACCACGCTTTGCCCTTGTTTAGTTTGGATCTTGTAAGTATGATTTATAAACAAGATTTTTAAGAAATAATGTGAAGATCCATAGCAATTTGCATGTTTCAGTGTGTGAATTTAACAGTAGACCGATGACCCATGTCTGTGTTAAAATCATGCAGGTTTTTGTAAAATTATCTTATTTTTTTAGGCAAATTACCACAAAAACTGGTAATTTCAGACAAATGTAATTTTGTAGTGATTGATATTTGTACTTTTGATTTAGATATTCTGACCAAGGTATTTCTGGAGTAGAAGAAATGAGCAGCCATCACATTTCAACGAAACGGATGAAACTGGAGAAATCGAATTCATTTGTGAACCCATTTGAGTATGTTCATTTTGTTAAAGATTAAACATATTCTACATTATGTTTATAGGTACAATGTAACATTGTCAATATTGTTCAACACAGTCATTTGTATAACAGTTTCCTATTAATTATTGTGGCTTGCATAGTGATACTACTAGTAGCTATATTATATAGGGATCATGTTGGCTTCTGCTCATCATTACATTTTCATCCATCCACAAGCTGAAATGGCTACTTATGGGAATGAAACCAAACTTGGACAGAATTGACGTACGTCTGGCGCACCAAATTTTTGCCTGGATTTTTGATGTAATTTTGTCTCTTTATATTGGGTTGTGTAGATGTGTGCTGGATACATGTATTTAGATTATAGATTTAATATTATTTTGAAAAGCTTTTTCGTTATACAGCTGCACATCAGAACCATATAGCAAAATTTGTTTCAATATTATACACATACACTGTAATAAACAATTATTTTTTATTCTTACAGTCTCTCAATAGATATTACTGAAGAGGGTGGTGATGATTCTGACGATGAAGATTTTGAACCTAGCCTCAACTTCACTCTAAGGTTTGTCATGTTAATTTCATATGTTTCAGTTGTAACTTACATACTTGAAATTTTGTCCTAATAACAGAACCATTCATGATCATATGTCATAGGAGCTTTATTATACCCCCGCTCCACCGGAAGGGGGGGGTATACTGTTTTACCTCTGTCCATCCGTTCGTCCCAAGATGTTCATAACATTTTTCTCAGTAATTATTTGGTCATAGACTTCAGAAGGGTCAATCAAAAGTCGCAAACCCGCTGCGTTGTCCATGGTCAAGTCCGGTAGAAGTCACATCCGATGAAGGGAAAGACATCATCAACAAATGAAGATCAGTTCTGATTTGGGTAACAGACACCCTGTAATCGTTGACGAGCTCGTGATGCCTGCCGTAGAACTTCTTGACTGATGACCACAACCTAAAAGCTGTCTACAAATCACTCAGATCCTTCATAAAGTGGACTTGTAATGATATGTTCAGTTGCTCATTCACTATACATTCGAGATATTCATCTTGAATTGAAAGTTAGGGCTCCATAGATCATAATCTCAATTCTATTGTTTTATTCTTGTGAATTACATTGTATGTATTTTTCTACTTCAGGTGGCAGAGAAGTTACAACAAAAAGACAGCTAGATGGTCTGTGCAGCCTGTTAAAGCTGACAAGTCATATTCCTATGTTTCAAGACTATTAAGGGTCATCATTTGTATGAGACTGCAAGATAATGAAGGAATGAATCAACGTGTGCAGATTGAAGTAGATGATCCCAGAAGATTCTCGGTCCATCTTGCACCAATTCCACAACCTCCAACTCGGGATAATATTGTAGCATCTCAGAAATCCAGATTTGAAGACCAAGACAAAACAATTGACTATATTGTCGCATATAATAAATTTAGATTGTCATTCTTTGTTTTTACTGGTCTAACAGAAGTTCTGCACATTTAGAGTAGAAAAGTACCTAAGTCAGGATAATGGGCATTACAAATTGTCCAATGCACAATAATGATAGCGCTCAGTGTGTTGGTCTAGTTAGTACAAACCAGGACAACTTTTTAGGAACTCACAAGAAACATCTCTGCCAAGTTTGGTTAAATTCTGTTCGGCTGTTCTCAAGAAGATGAAAATGTTGTTTCCTATAGGGTTTCAATGCAAACTTTGACCTCTGCTGGTGGTCATTTTGAATTTTCAAATGGTGCAAACAGTAACAACACATGTTAAAGACATTCGTAGGAACATATATACCAGATTTCAATTTAATCCCTTCAGCGGTTCCTGAGAAGAAGTTTCTTGAAAATCAACCAATCAGAATTTTCAGTCACATGGTGGCCATGTTTTTTGACGAATCTGCACAAAAGTAACAACTCTTGTGTAGGACCTCATAGAAAACATCTCTGCCAAGTTTGGTTTTGAATTATATAAAAGACTGTCAGTCCATTTTAGAAGAAGTTGTCAGTGCTGATAGAACTAAAAATAATAATAAGATGGCAAAACTTTCAAATTAAATTTACAATTCCAACTGACCAACTTGTGAAATTAACAACTTATTAGGGTTGATTTATTTTTTATTTTTGGTGTTTTAATGCCACTTTCAGCATTATTTCAGCTATATCATGGCGACCAGTTTTAGTTGTGGAGGAAGCCAGAGTACCAGGACAACCACCGACCATAGGGAAGCAACTGATAAACTTTATCATTAGGGTATATGGGATAAAATACAAAATATTTCATGAACAAGTTTTAATTAAATCGTCTAGGAATGAAACCCTTGTATTGTCCATATGGATCAGGATACGTGTCCCTAATTTTCCAAGTACAACAGCTTGGGATCACACGTCTGACCCCAGCTCCAAGTCGGCCATGTGCCCAAATGGTATACTGGCGGTAGGCTGCATACCTATTGGATCTGTTGTAATCCTCGTCATGGGGCATTACTACAAGTTCCTCTCGAAAGATTCTAGCAACCCCCAACACTGCCTCATCAAGGACAATCCGATCAAAGTCCTGCAATAAAGACGAGATTTAATAAAAACAGAGTAAAGACAGATGGTTATACATTCATCTAGAAAAAAGAGCTCTATTTAAAAAAAATATATAATTCATTATAAGTGAAATAGTTTGCACAAATACAGTTTAGAGAAATAAAAAAAAAGTCTTATTTTGGAAGGAAAGATTTTCTGGTGGGACTTTCTTATGACTAGTTTTTTTGTTGGTTTATGGGAGAACCATTTTGGTCTTGCAATTTTTTTATCATTTTACCCCTCAAGCTATTCAATTTTAATTTTATATGGTTTTTTCCTAAAAAAATATTTTGATTCTGGATCTTGAAGAAAAAAATTTGGCTGGACAGGAGAGAAAAAATAATATTCCGACTTGACATTTTCACAGTATAATCATATGCAAAATTTTGAAGGAAAAAAATTATTCCAGCACTTCGCCAATCTAATTAAAATTAGATCTACGCACTTGCTCCCTATTTTCTATCTTTTTTTTTTGGTCGCTCGTGTACTCCCTACCCCCGCTCCCTGAAGGGGGAGGGGGTATACTGTTTTACCTCTGTCTGTCTGTCCGTCCGTCCTTCCAAGATATTTTTCTCAGCAACTATTGATGGCAGAAATCTGATATTTGGTCACAAGTTTCATATAGGTACCCCATATCGTGGGAAGCGTTTTTGGACCTATCAGATTCCTACTTCCTGTTTGTCGACTTAGTTGGGTTTTTTTATACACATTGAACATATATGCACATTTTTCACAACAACTATTGATGGCAGAAATCTGGTATTTGGTCACAAGCTTCATATAGGTACCCCATATCATGGGAAGTGGCAGGGGTATCATAAGTGAGCATTAGCGCACAGTTCACCTTGTTTTAATTAGATTGGCACTTCGCCGGAAAATAAGAAAATATGATTGTTGTGGCGTCTGAAAAAAAATTTCTAAGGCGAAAAAACGTGACAGTTTTTCTTATTTTTTTTTTATTTTTGAAACTTCAAGTGACTGGTAAAACTGGCTAAAGTAAATTAATTTAACATGTGTATCAAAATCTCGGGGAACAACTTCATAACTTATATGAGGAAAAAAACTAATTTAGTTATTTTTAAGGCCGGCAAAAATTTATCATATGAACTTCATAAAAAGGACAATTCGATTACTTAAATGTCCTGGCGACCGTTTCACTAAAGGTCGTAAGTCGTAAACGTAGACGTAAGTGTCCTCTTAAGAGTTACGACCGTTTCACTAATAGTTAGGATTTACGACTTACGATAAAAAGTGATCGCAAAGTTAAGAGTGGTGGAAGGTAGTCGTAAGTCGTAAATCGTAAACCTATTTTTGAAGAGAAGAATTGCTACATGTATCTATATTTTTTTTAATATGAACATTAATCAAATGAAGCAATCAATAAATATTAGATGCACGCAACATTTTTTATATTTCGAGAGCCATAAAAAAATCATTAAAACAGTTACACATTATTGTTCGTTTCAGTGTACTTTCTATCAATTCTGCATTTACAATATCAACATTTTATTAACGAGTGTATGTACCTAGATGAAATTTCAAGAAAACAATGATATCGGGTGCATGTACAAACAATGGTTCAAAAATAAAGTTAAGCACATACAGAGGGCACATTACATTTCCGTGGATTTGAGGATTAACAGGTGTCACTTTTGCACGGAGAAAGAGCATTACAATTGCCCGTAAAATATACCCCAGACTTTTTTTTTTACATTTGCGCGGATTACCTGTTATTTAGAATATATTTGATTTACTCATAACATTTTCTGCATTTTGCAGCACGACTGACGATGCAATATGGATTATTCGCCTCTTTGGTCAGCCTTTAAAATGAAAACAAAAAATATAAGAATAACATCTATACAAATATATGAAATATATTTTTTTTTAAATAGTGGAACATACATGTATAAAAAAAACAATAATTGTGAAGGTAACAGATATTTTAGCAGTCCAAATGTTAAAATTCATTGGGAGTTTTTATTGATTATATAAAGCGTTAAACACTCACTATGAATATAAATCAACAGTACATGTACAAGGTTTGATATTGTAAGATGTGTATTTTTGTTGTTTTATGTGTTGATGAAACATATTTTATATGCGTGAATATAGTGATGCAATAAAACTACCCAAATCCTACCCCCCACCCCCCTCTCGTGGTGGGCAGGGATTACAGATTAAGTAATTTCTGGCTGGCGGAAGAAGTCAATAAAGAGTTAAAAAAGAAGTTGCTGCATCAGTGTTTATAAAAACCATAAATTATTATGAAAATACGAATTGTACTTTAACGAAAGGTAAAAAAAAATCCGTACAATTGACATGTGTTGAAGTTCTTCACGTAAATGTAAGATTTTTTTCCGCACAATTGAAATGCACCGCAAACGGAATATCAGTGCAGAATGTGAATGTATTGCCAAATATATATGGTCACATATTTTAAATTTCCCCTTACATATTGCATGAAATTTGTTAGAATATATTCCATAACAAAAATTTCTTCTCAAATTTCGGTAAATTTTTAGACTTAACATTTTTTTTCCTTATAGCTTTGGTTTATTCATTAAAAAAATCACTTTGGAGTTTTATAATTAATTGAATATTAAAAATGTATTTAAACACATTTAAAATGTGATTATTAATGTAATTAGCTTTTGATTTGATTTTTTGGTGTTTTAATGCCACTTTCAGCAGTATTTCAGCTATATCGGCTGCGAGTCGAGTGCACCCTTTTTGTAATTTACAAAGCCGGGCGCGAACCCACTCCGTATTGGGGATAAGCTTGTATGAGTTGTTAGATCCAACGACCTAACTCATTGAGCCACCCGGGTCCCTAATCAGCTTTTGATCTGTTGGATTTATCATATATAGAATATATGATACAATATAATATCTTTTTACCTCCATTATAGGAGATGTTACTTGTCGTAAGTCGTAACTCTTAAGCTTAGGACTAGTTTAGTGAAACGCACGTATACGTGCACGTAAGGAAATCTTAAGAGTGATTTTAGACTTACGATTTACGATCACTAGTGAAACGGTCGCCTGAATACATTGTTACCGCGAATAATACCTTGTATAGTAGTAATTTGAATTGTACAATGCATTTATACATTTAACATAGCTACTTTTCTTTGAATTTGTTATCTAAAATTAATATGATATGATTACAAGAGACATGCAGTCAGAATTTAAAATTATAACAGAAAGACATACATTCTGCTTTTTGAAACATTATTTGGTACAGAGGGTAGGTTACGGACCATAAAGCTAGTTGAACCCCGCCACTTTTTTAAAGTGCATGTTGTACCAATCCCGAAAATGAATGGTCATGTATTTGTGTGTTACGGGTATCGATTTGCATCTTTCTCTGATTTTCCATTGCAGTTTAGAAATGTTCGAACAGTGGTATTCTTTGTTTTGTCGAAATCACAATCTCATCTATACCTCATTCATGCTTATCACCGGATTTGTGACAAGAGTATCATGACAGGCGGCACTAATTGAGCTGGAAGGGCTTACCACTCCGGAACATCTGAGCTCATCCCCGATTCCATGTGGGTTTCGTGTCGCTCAGCTTTTAATTTTCTGTGTAGTGTTTAGTCCACCATTGTTTGTCTTTTGAACACTTATCGTTTGGGTATTGGTTGTTGACAATGACAGACAAGAGTATCTAGCAAATTCAAGCAGGGCCGTCATAGTCGTGATCGTATGGTAGTTCGATTTACAACTACCTGTCCAATCAGTACCTATCACCACTAAAGTTATGAGTTCGAATCAAGCTCGTGGCGAGGTGTACCCGATACAACATCTGATAAAGTTTGTACTACGATTTCCTCCAGCAATAAAACTGGCCGCCACGATATAACTGAAATATTGTTGAAAGTGGCGTTAAGCAACATAACACTAACCCAAATTCAAGCGGATTGTTGGACACCTTAAGAGGGATTCTTTTGCTAACAGTTTAGTTTTCTATGTAGTGTTTTGTAGATCATTGTTTGCCCTTTTTGTTTGACATTTGTAGTATCTGTCCTTCAATTTACTGCTTCTGATTATCCCTTTCGTATTTTCATACTTTTATTACATCAGACATAACCCAATAGGTGGTCATGAAAATGACATTATCATAATTATAATAATGCAACACAAATTTCATTCTTCGTGTTTCAGACGAACAACGCTTGAAAGGAAATAGAGTCGACAATATAATTAATTTATTACACCGAGGTTCATTCCTCTGACAGATCTTAAACAACAGCCAATATCACATTATACCAATGATCATTCAGGAACGTATTTTACAAAGGTTGGTTAACTTCCAGTGTAGGCGCATTGGTAGTAAAATGGTTAGCGTGTTCGTCTCGAAAGCGGTATATCGTGGGTCGGTTTAGGTTTGGTTTATGGTATTTAACGCCACTTTCAACAATATTTCAGTAATATCGTGGCGGTCACTTTTATTGGTGGAGGAAACCGGAGAAAAGCATCGACCTGTTGCAAGTCACTTCGTGGGTTCGAACACCGGTAAGGTCAAACCAATGACTATTAAATTGGTTTTTGCTGATTCCCCGTTAAGCATGCACCATGAAGGAGCAACAGCAGTGACTGGTTGGCTCGGTATCAGGATAATGTATCAGAGTGGAGCGACATTTCTACCTGTAGACTGTTGCTTCATTGAGCTACCTCTATGAAAATCTAATTAAACGTATTGGCCTAGTACAAATCGGATATCATCTCATCGAATGTATCTTGTTCTCGCCATGATATACCTGAACAAATGGCTAATTTGGCGTTTAGCAAGCAATAACACACTCACTCATTTCAATACCAGTGGTAAAAAACTGGATAATAAATAGATGAAAATAACGATGTTTTCTGTTAACAAACGTAACACAAACAAGTGCAATATCATGAACATCTACATATTGTTTCAAATGCTTTATTCAGGTAATACAAATATGTATTAGAAAAAAATTAATTATATGAGACTTGAATCTAGCTCAGATATATATTTTTTTCTACAGTTTATGCTGGATCTAGAATTGTCGTATTATAATTGACATTGTTTTAATAAGGAAATTTCAGTTGAAAATCTACATGCATGCTTCTAACGCTGTTAGTATTGACATTTACAATCTGTATTAAGACGCGAATAGACGCAAACCAATTTCTCTTGGCTCCACACTGTACCAGGAGCACACAGCATGAGAAAACTCTCACTGTGGCCGTCACATTGGATGAACTTTGTAGAAATTCTTGATGCAAAGTAAAACTGGGGCGGATCTTTCAACATACCAACTGCGCATATCTTTGAAAGTTCTATGTAATAAATATTAAATAGTTCAACCGTTAGCAGCGAAAACTGTACACAATGTTTGTCTGCCTGTGTATTTCACTGTAGTGTTTTGATAATATATTTATATGTTGACAAGGTTATCGTCGTCAACTAAATTCGGTTAAAATGAAAACAGAACCACTCGATTGTACATATATGTATGTGAATAAATAGAAGAAAGTAAAAACAGTATGATAAAGGTATATAAGAGTAGAGGGTTAGGGTTATGGTGTTTAACGCCACTTTCAACAATATTTTAGCTATATCGTGACGGTCAGTTTCATTGGTGGAGGAAACCGGAGTACCCGGAGAGAACCACCGACCATGGGCAAGCAACTGGTAAACTTTATCACTTGCGGCTGAGAGTCGAGTGCACAATAACTTTTTTTCCAGTTGCACTGCTTATTTCACCTGAAATCCGTAACCGTTTTAAATTTGTGTGTGTATGTGTGCGTAGAATGTCGGTGAGAAATACCGTTAGCATGTTCAAAACAACACAATACATTATGTACGTCTAAGACTATCAAAACATGTCCTTTCTTCTGTTAGAATCTAGACTGGACAACTTACATACTCATATTAGAGTACCATAAACTTGATTTTAATATTTAATTTCCCATCGTCATTCATATCTTTGTCCTACATATCGCCTAATTGACACACACAAGACCGCACACACGCACACGCGTAGAGGAAACAAACGGGAAGAAACAGTATATTAAAAAGACATTAAATAACAAAATATCGAACAATACGATCGCCCACAAAAAGTAAGACTGAACCCTGATACTTTGAAATGATAACTTCTTCCTGTTTCATACTTGGCACCCATTGTGACATTCGCAGTAAAGTACAAATTGGATGGCAGGATGTGAGGTTAAAATATTTACAACGTATACATGCTGCTTGCAAACAGTTGAGATACGGAAATCCGAGGATGATAAATTGATTGATGCAGACGACCATATTTTCGAGAGAATAATCTTTACTTTCCTTAACAATGCATTCCTGTGACCGAATGTTCAATACTTCAAAAACGGTCCATAGTTATTGTTAAGTTGGTATATGTAGTTATTGATAGCAACAGCTGTAATATCATTCATAATTATATAAATTATATATAGTTGTTTTTTCTTTCGAACATTTTTCTATATTAGAATTACAGAACCCCTTTTGTCTATGTTAGTTTAAAAGTCGCACATGACACATAGCTTCAAGATAATTAAGAACTGGTATGTTTGAAGATATCTCACATTTATATTTGATTTAACAATAAGTATAAGTGTATACATACCATTTTGGGTTTCTTGTCCGTCAGCACGGACCTGTCTTCTAGTCGTAGCAACTACAGAAAATAACACATATATTTACAATTATAATTATATGCATATTCATAGTTATTTGGTATTTTTGAACGAATTTGTGCAGGATTTTTATCGTTTTTTTATATGTGTATTGCTGTTAAAGATCGAATTATCAAGAGGGGGTTTCACATCCCATTAATCGGTTCAACTCCGCCACATTTTTGAGTCTATCCCTAGCTAGAATCTGGATTTTCAACACCAGATGTTGTTGTGATTTTGTGTTCAATGATTTGAGGTGATATGTGGAATTACTTACCATTACTGGTTACATATTTTATTCATAATTAGAATAACCATCGTAGACATCCATCATACAGGGAGATAAGCAAAAATAGGACCTAGTTACTCCTAGCTACGGTGTAAAGTCTCTCCAAATGGGGTGTCTATTATTTGTTTCAATGACTGTTGGAAATCAATTTATCATGTGAAGACGGTTGGGGTCTATTGATCATGTGAAGACGGTTGGGGTCTATTTATCATGTGAAGACGGTTGGGGTCTAATGATCATGTGAAGACGGTTGGGGTCTATTTATCATGTGAAGACGGTTGGGGTCTATTTATTATGTGAAAACGGTTGGGGATCTATTATCATGTGAAGACGGTTGGGGTCTATTTATCATGTGAAGACGGTTGGGGTCTATTGATCATGTGAAGACGGTTGGGGTCTATTTATCATGTGAAGACGGTTGGGGTCTAATGATCATGTGAAGACAGTTGGGGTCTATTTATCATGTGAAGACGGTTGGGGTCTATTTATCATGTGGAGACGGTTGGGGTCTATTTATCATGTGAAGACGGTTGGGGTCTTTATCATGTGAAGACGGTTGGGGTCTATTTATCATGTGAAGACGGTTGGGGTCTATTTATCATGTGAAGACGGTTGAGGGTCTATTTAACCCAGCCACATTTGTTGTGTTCTCCTTATATTAAATAGTTTGTGATGGTTCGTGCTGTGGTGGTTAGTATGTTTTTAGACTATAGCTGTTTTTACAGGACCAGTTCTAGTTAGTTCCTTGTAGTCGAGACATTTACTAAATGGCAATAGTAACATGATAAATATGCGAGGATAGTTAGTGAAGTATTAAGTACATGTACTCATATATATCACTGCATCATTTCTCGAATAATGTTTAAAGATATAAAAATTACCACAAATTAGAATATAGAACAAGTAAATATGTTTACTGTGTGGACAGTAGCGCTAGCCAAGATACACAATTAATCAAATATAATAAATAGTTGTTACAGATCACTATAGCGACACAGTCGTCACATAGTTTTTGTTTATGTTTGGTGAGGATGAAAACAGAAAGAGGACACTTGACAAAAACGAGTAAACACTTTCAATAATATACTATCCTTGAGAAAATATTTATTAAGTATTTATTAAACACAAATTAATAAGTGCACGTAATATATTTCCAATCCTAACATTTCCGTGGAATAGTTTTGTGTTTTTGTTTTTCATCATCGTTTGCCAAAGTGTACTTAAATGACGATAGTATACCCATAAACCTTCCCATATATATATTATCTTCATTTTTTTCTCCATCGAATGAGGTATCTTCCTTTGATATGCATCCCTCTAACGTCTGCTTTACACACAATTGGTGTACAACATTCTATTAGCAAATATTTACTGATACATGTAAGAGACAACCGAAAGAACAATGAAGAAT
This sequence comes from Bathymodiolus septemdierum, assembly GCA_963383655.1. Taxonomy (NCBI): domain Eukaryota; kingdom Metazoa; phylum Mollusca; class Bivalvia; order Mytilida; family Modiolidae; genus Bathymodiolus; species Bathymodiolus septemdierum. The sequence continues at coordinate 95,951,099 of OY726518.1, forward strand.
TGACAATCTAGAGACAGAGACAACCGAACGAACAATGAAGAATTGACAATCTAGAGACAGAGACAACCGAACGAACAATGAAGAATTGACAATCTAGAGACAGAGACAACCGAACGAACAATGAAGAATTGACAATCTAGAGACAGAGACAACCGAACGAACAATGAAGAATTGACAATCTAGAGACAGAGACAACCGAACGAACAATGAAGAATTGACAATCTAGAGACAGAGACAACCGAACGAACAATGAAGAATTGATAATCTAGAGACAGAGACAACCGAACGAACAATGAAGAATTGACAATCTAGAGACAGAGACAACCGAACGAACAATGAAGAATTGACAATCTAGAGACAGAGACAACCGAACGAACAATGAAGAATTGACAATCTAGAGACAGAGACAACCGAACGAACAATGAAGAATTGACAATCTAGAGACAGAGACAACCGAACGAACAATGAAGAATTGACAATCTAGAGACAGAGACAACCGAACGAACAATGAAGAATTGACAATCTAGAGACAGAGACAACCGAACGAACAATGAAGAATTGACAATCTAGAGACAGAGACAACCGAACGAACAATGAAGAATTGACAATCTAGAGACAGAGACAACCGAACGAACAATGAAGAATTGACAATCTAAGAGACAGAGACAACCGAACGAACAATGAAGAATTGACAATCTAGAGACACGGACAACATTGGACAGAAGACACAACGAAACACAGAAAACTAATAAGATGAAAAACACGAACCTCGCCATAAACCATTTGTGAACCTAGGTACTCGCGAAGGGAAAGCAGTTCCTGCTTCTTGTGAGACACCCCGTCATGTTACTCATAGTCAAGTTCGGTAAACATGTAGTCGGTGATAGAGGAAAGAAAAAAATTACGTAAGCAGAAAAAAATACATTGCCATTTGGGAAATGGATATTTCGTAGCGGACTAGATGACTAGAGAATCTGATGCTCAGATATTTAATTTGGACGAATTGTATTCTTTTTCTGAAATTGTTTTTTTTTTAATTCTGAACAAAGCATTGTAACTAAATAAATTGTATATGCATAGGGAATACTTTCAATAGGATTTGATTATTTTTGGATTTTTTTTTAGAAAATAATTTAAAATTAAATAGCTTTGTTCGAGACAGTAAATAAATCTTTTTCCATTTATTTCATCATTTTATTTTTGTTGTTTGTTTGATTGTTTTGTTTCTGTGGATGATCACATTTCATGTTACCACCTCATTATGAAAATGATGCAATATGAATACGAATTTGAACATTGAACTTCTTGTTTCTACCATTTCCTCAACTGACCTACTAAATTATGCAAAATAGACATCTACATCAAACATAACTCGTACCATCATTGAAACCAATCCTGTTAATGTCGTTATGCTAAATTGACAAAATGGTTATAATCTTATAACAACATAGAACATATTTACAATGACTAAAGAGTTACGATGACTAGGGTCTTTGTGTTTGTATTTTGAGATTCGAAGCAGTGGAAACATGACCAGATATATACATTTTGTATTAATATACACTGCAACTGCCAAGCATTCTAGGGGCGGGGGTGGTAAACCGTGTAGCATCCCACCTCCCAAGACATTATTATTTGAACATTTTGAACTTTTGATGTGATCGAGTTACATATGGGGGCAAGTGGTCGATATTTACCATTTTGTCAGCTGTGATAATTATAAACGACGGAGAGTCTAACGTACTATTTATTTGTAAATTTTCTCAGATGACTCATCGAATAGTTGTACTTTTTGTCAGCACTTGTTATTCTGTCAGTTACATACGCAGGATTCGAGTTAGTTCGTACGACAGACTCATCAACACTGCCGTATAGCTCATTACTATCTATATTGTAAACATTATACGTAAAGTTGGTTTTATTTAATTCGTTATGATCACTCGGAAAAGAACGAAACATTGTTGTCCCAGTTTTTGGAATACTATGATACATTGGCTTATCATCATATGAACTGTAATCCGGATAGCTACGAGTTATTGCTTTTTTGTAAAAGTCTGGTTCTTCGAATGTGGCTGATGATTCCCATTTCATTCTAGTTTCTGTATCAGAAAGTCTGAATGATGGATCCATTTTTAATATAGGCTTCTGTTGTTTTTGATGTGTTCCTAATGGATATACGTTGATTTTAATATTCGAGCCTTGGTTTGCTCTTGGTTTAATCCAAATCTTATTGTCCAAGTGTTGTGCAGTATTACTCGGATCTGGTGTTAGCCCAAGCGCATGTCGTACATTTTCCCTGTTTCTATTTGTACAGCATGGACACGTCTGAACACCCGTTCCTTCATAGATAGGTATCATGTAACCATAGTGATGATTACAGAGATAATCAGCGACCAATGTATCAACCACTGCACGTTCTGTTTTCAGGTCTTGTCCTTTGATGGGAAATGTTCCTTTCCGATTGACGTTTTTCAGGATTCCTGAAGCCGTGTCGAACCTGTGATGTTTCTTTGGGTTTGCAGGGTATATATACTGTGGTACGTCATCTAAGGCCTCTGGTTGCTCACGTTCTGGGTACACCAAAGCGTTAGCATGTGAACCAACATTGTGTTTTAGCACTTCTGACTTGGTCTGGGGTAAATATCCTTTGAATTTTGGACGACGTTTGACGTACTGTGTACCGGCACTATGATTATTATGGGTAGGAAATACAACAAAATTGCCAAATTTAATGAAATGATCATGTTTCTTCTGTAACTGTCGGAATGAAACCTCATCTTCTATAGGCGAAATACGAAATTTACGACCTGCCATTTTCTTTGTAGTTTTACCAATTCCACTGAAAATATAAAATAAATTGATCTAAGCATTTTATCCTCCAAACAGGTCACATTTTTATTTTATTTGTTGGGATACCTTTTTCAAGTCTTAATTATTATGTAACTGTATATTTTCCCACTATGCTAACGTATGTTAGATATAAGTATGGATTTTTCTAAAAATCAAATGATTAAAGGATAGCTATGTTTGTTTTATCAAAATCGATTGACAATGCTTTTTTATACGACTCCTTGTCGTTGTCTACATAATTCGTTTCGTGAATCTATCTAGATTGCAATATTCAATACTACATAGTCTACTGTAATTCCAAGGCACCGCATCTGCAGTGTAATGGTTAGCGTGCTCGCCTGTATTGCAGTAGATCGCGGGTTCTAGCACCGGTCGGGTTGGAAAAGACTGGTTGGCTCGGATTCAGAATAATGTGACCGATAGGGAGCGACATGTCCACCCGTAAACTGTTGTTTCAGTGTGCTAGCACTATAAAAATCTAACCATACGTGTTGGTCTATTACAAAGCGGACATCATCTCATTGAAATGTAATTTGTTCTCCTCATGATATAGCTGACAAAATGTAATTTGTTCTCGTCATGATATAGCTGAAAAAATGTAATTTGTTCTCGTCATGGTATAGCTGACAAAATGTAACTTGTTCTCACCATGATATAGCTGACAAAATGTAACTTGTTCTCACCATGATATAGCTGACAAAATGTAACTTGTTCTCACCATGATATAGCTGAAAAAATGTTATTTGTTCTCGTCATGGTATAGCTGACAAAATGTAACTTGTTCTCACCATGATATAGCCGACAAAATGTAATTTGTTCTCGTCATGGTATAGCTGACAAAATGTAATTTGTTCTCGTCATGGTATAGCTGACACAATGTAATTTGTTCTCGTCATGATATAGCTGACAAAATGTAATTTGTTCTCGTCATGGTATAGCTGACAAAATGTAATTTGTTCTAGTCATGGTATAGCTGACACAATGTAATTTGTTCTCGTCATGATATAGCTGACAAAATGTAATTTGTTCTCGTCATGGTATAGCTGACAAAATGTAATTTGTTCTCGTCATGGTATAGCTGACAAAATGTAATTTGTTCTCGTCATGGTATAGCTCGAAAATTGTTAACTTGGCATTAAACAATCATTCACTCACTCACTGTACTTCTAAGCTTTTATAATATCATTATAAACAGTATATTATATTATTGTCTTACCTTTTAGAGAAATACTTCAATGGAAAGAGATATACAAAATGTATATATATAAACATATTAATATGCTAATATTTATATTAAATCTGTTCATGGCAAATTTTCAGTGCTTTTGTATTAATATGCAATCAATTTAGTTTTCATTATGTCGCACTACAAAGCGGTATACTGTTAGTTATAGATCATTTACGTTCAACAAAACGTCTATATATCTACACTTGCTTTATTAGTGGTATTCAATATCTTATTTGTAGTAATTCATGTTACGGAAAGAAAGCACACTTTTCAAATGTCTATTTTCGTCGTTTGTATTCTAATATATTTTAAATGAATTGGTCGAAATTAAAAAGTCATTTAACAAAATTAATAAACCGCCAAGTTCATGTGTTGCTTTTGTACAAGTTCATATAAAAATGCGAGGGGTAACTGGTATTCAAATGACCATTCGTACCAGTGATGTTTTTAGCTCACCTGTGTGAGCTATTGCCAACACTTGGCGTCCGTCGTCCGTCTGTAAACTTGTTCGAAAATCTTCTCCTCTGAAACCACTGGGCCAATTTAAACCAAACTTGGCCTGAATCGTCCTTAGGGGGTTCCCTTTAAAAGTTATGTCCGATAGCCATGCCCTCCATCCAAGATGGCTGCCGTTACTAAAAATATAAATTTCTTCAAATGGTCAAAACTGCTTTATTTTAAGCCAGAATGTGCCCAAATTTGAACTGTATAAGCATAATGATGAGCTTTTTAACATATATTACGGGATTTTTTATGAACCTGGAACTTTTGCCGATTTTGATCGATTATGCAAATTAGGCATAAATAAGCAAAAAATCATTTAAATCTTGTTAGAAACCACGTGGTCAATGTCAACCAAACTTTGTCTGAATGATCCTTAGGTGGTCCCCTTTCAAAATTGTGAACTTTAAAAGTTATGTCCGATAGCCATGCCCTCCATCCAAGATGGCTGCCATTACTAAAAATAGAAATTTCTTCAAATGGCCAAAACTGCTCTATTTTAAGCCAGAAAGTGCCCAAATTTGAACTGTATAAGAATAATGATGAGCTTTTTAACATATATTACAGGATTTTTTATGAACTTTGAACTTTTGCCAATTTTGACCGATTATGCAAATTTGAAAAAAGGGGGGATGAAATATAAAAAAAGTCTTCTCCTCTGAAACTACTGAGCCAATCTCAACCAAACTTTGCTGAGATGATTCTTGGGTGGTACTCTTCCAAATTTGTGTCCGGCATTTCAGAACACCGACCAAGATGGCCACCACAGCCGAACTTAATTTAACATAGGACCCTATGGGAAATTCCCATAAAAATCTTCTTGTCTGAAACCATTTGCTCAATAAGAACAAAATTTTGATGAAATAGTCATTGGATGGTTCTCTTCCAAAAATGTGTCCGGCGGTTCGGCCCTTCAATCAATTTTTTTTTTTTATTTTAATACTTTTCGTGTTATATTTCAAAAACTATAAGAGATAGATGTGCACCATGTCGAGATCTACCTACCCTGCAATTTTGAAGTAAATCTGATTACCCATCTTGGAGTTCTTGCCTTTTTTTCATCAAATTAAAAAAAATAATAATACTTTTCGTCTTATATTTCAAAAACTATAAGTTTAAATTGCAGAAAGGACTGGGAGCTATAAGAGCCAAAATCGGCCCCACCTCAGATGTCGATAAAATTTTCTCCAAAATGTATTCACAATATGTGCTTTTCATAAATAAATACAGTTAGTTAATATGTGCATCTAATTCCTCACAGCGGACCGACAAAGTCAGGTAATGAAAAGCACTGAACGTCATTTTTTTCAGAATACAGAATGTACGTATCATTGTATTATAATGCATATCTTTAAAAAAGAAAAAAAAAGAAAAACAAAGCATAATAAAACTCAATAAACAAAGCATAAATTTGACTTAATATGCAATGGGGATTGATTTCAGGAATAAAAACATGTTCTGAAACTGTATTATGAAATTAAAGTGAACGAACGTCACCCATTTTCGACGGTCTCCTGTTTTCGACGGTTTGTTTCACGTGATAAAATCTCTCATTATTTTGATCGCTTCATTTGTCAGAGGTTATATTATGATGCTGAAATTGCATGAATGATCTCAAGAAATCTGATCTAAAAATATCATCTTTAAATATAAGAATTACGTACCACATCTATTATTTCACGTTCAAATTGTATTTTTTCGTAATTCATTTTTTCGTCACCTTAACAAAGCTTTAATCATTTAATAAATATATCTCATACAGACCAATTTTGGTTTCATCGTCTGCTATGACATTGATAATGTACATATTGAGATCATATCAATTCAGAAACTTATTAACATTGATTGTCGAAAACTGATCGAAATTTTGGTATTAACCTTAAAGAAGTAATAGATAGATTTATTTGAGGAATAGAACTTTATCATATTTGAAATTTTTTTAAGCACTTTTTTAACCGTACTTTATTCTTAGCGACAACCAATGTTATGATATATTCCAGTACATTTTTACGGACAACCATCATAAATCTATAAAAAAAAATGCCAAGGTGCGGGTTGAGAGAACTTGATAACGTAAAATAAAGCATTTGGTTTTGCAGTTTCTAAGAAAAAGATTAAATATTAATATGAAAAGTTATGGATAACAGACGACGGACACTAAATGATATTATTTCTACGATTTTTCTATTGAATATTGGAACTGTTCCGACAGCGTGATATATATTTTTTCATTTTATTATACGCTATGAAAAAAAACAGGTGCGTTGCAATTGTTAAAAAAAATATGGTTGTGATCGTCTTTCGTAATTAAAGTCGTCAAAATGAAATACAACCGAATTGATATCAAATGGCAACATGTTTCAACCTCATTTAAAATATACCTTGACATTCTTTCATACTTTTACATCACGTTCACGATATTTTATTACAACAATATTTCACGCAAGGGTAAATTCTTTTCTGTTGTAGTTAAAGGACTTTATCAAACAGAATAATACAGTTTACATGTAATGCAGTTAATACGCATTTAAACCACAGAAGAATATTTCTATTTTCCACACCTTATGGTGGTGGGTCGCTATTGTGCATGCGAAATATTAATTGCAGACCCCATTGACTGGCTATATGCTGCCTGTCTAGAATACTTTATTTTTTTCTCGATCGACAGTTCAGAAGCTAGAAAACAATATGATGAATATTGTCTGTCAATCATGCAAACTTTGCTGAGATGATTCTTGGGTGGTACTCTTCCAAATTTGTGTCCGGCATTTCAGAACACCGACCAAGATGGCCCCCACAGCCGAACTTAGCTTAACACAAGACCCTATGGGAAGTTCACATAAAAATATTCTCCTCAGAAACCACTGGGCCAATTGCAACCAAACGTTGGTGGAATGATCCTTGGATGGCCCCCTTCCCAAATTGTGTCCGGTGATCCCGACTTCCAACCAAGATGGCCGCCAAGCTTAAAATAGAAAAAAGGGGGGATGAAATTTAAAAAAAAATCTTCTCCTCTGAAACTACTGAGCCAATCTCAACCAAACTTTGCTGAATGATCCTTGAATGGTCCCCATCCAAAATTGTGTCAGGCATTTCAGACCTCCGACCAAGATGGCCGCCACAACCGAACTTAATTTAATATAGGACCCTATGGGAAATTCCCATAAAAATATTCTTGTCTCAAACCATTTGCTCAATAAGAACTAAATGTTGATTAAATAGTCATTGGATGGTTCTCTTCCAAAAATATGTCCGGCGGCTCGGCTCTTCGACCAAGATGGCCCCCACAGTCGAACCTAGCTTAACATAGGACCCTATGGGCAATTCACATAAAAATCTTCTCCTCAGAAACCTCTGGGCCAATTGCAACCAAACTTTGGTGGAATGGTCCTTGGATGACCCCCTTCCAAAATTGTGTCCGGTGATCCCGACTTCCAACCAAGATGGCCGCCAAGCTAAAAATAGAAAAAGGGGGATGAAATTAAAAAAATCTTCTCCTCTGAAACTACTGAGCCAATCTCAACTAAACTTTGCTGAAATGATCATTGGGTGGTCCCCTTCCAAAATTGTGTCCGACATTTCAGACCTTCGACCAAGATGGCCGTCACAGCCGAACTTAATTTAACATAGGACCCTATGGGAAATTCCCATAAAAATCTTCTTGTCTGAAACCATTTGCTCAATAAGAACTAAATTTTGATGAAATTGTCATTGGATCGTTCTCTTCCAAAAATGTGGCCGGCGGTTCGGCCCTTCGACCAAGATGGCCCCCACAGCCAAACTTAGCTTAACATAGGCAGTCGCGCTTTCCCACCAAGATGACCGCCACAGTGCAGTTGCGTTGTTATTGAAAGCAGCTTTGATCCAGGTGAGCGATTACAGGCTCCTTGGAGCCTCTGGGTTTTTTCTCTCACAAGTATGTGTTTCGAGCCCCTGGGGTAAAACTAAATATTTTTTAAATTTTGTATTAGTTGCAGACTTACTTAGACAAATGACTAGCCAGTTTGAGAGTAATAGATTCTTGCATACGTTCTTGGGAAAGACCGGGTGATCTTCCACGAGTGATAGAAATGTTATGTCTTTTCGCGAGTGGAGCGCAGCGAAACGAGCGAGAAGACACAACAATTTCTATCACGAGTGGAAGATCACCCGGGCTTTCCCAACAACGCCGTAAGTACCTATTTCTTCCGTAAACCAACAACTTTCACTATCGCGAACTCCTAGAGACGCCCGCCATTGATCAGTAACTAATTTGTATACATTATCAGATCAATATCATTGAGCGTTATGAAATACACATCACATAAAATTGACTTTTGTGACACCGACTAATAAACTAAGTAGCTTTCTACTGATATTTGAGCTTTTCTCACTAATATTTTATTGAAAGTACAGTATTTTACTTCATGAGACACCCCATACATGAAATATGACGTGACACATATTTTGACGTCATTGAAAAATGACGTCAAAGGTACGGAAAAGGACATCTAGAAATACGAAGAAATGAAAATAAAAGACACAAATATATATTTAATACGGTTGGAATCTGTATTTGAAAAAAAAACAATGGTTAAATCCGTAATATATCTGTTATTCAGCTATCATACAGGGTATATAATGTGACATTCCAGGCTTAGGGTATATATTTAAACGATTTTTTTTCTTGTTAGAGGCGTTCTCATTGGATGTCACAACGAGTAAAGACGAGTGCACGTGGACTCGTCTTACCTCGGTCGTCTTCACCCAAAAACGTCCATTTACGGAAGAATAATAGGTTCTTACATACGTTCTTGGGAAAGACTGGGTGATCTTCCACGAGTGATAGAAATTTCATGTCTTTTCGCGAGTGGAGCGCAGCGAAACGAGCGAAAAGACACAACAATTTCTATCACGAGAGGAAGATCACCCGGGCTTTCCCAACAACGCATGTAAGTACCTATTTCTTCCGTAAACCAACAACTTTCACTATCGCGAACTCCTAGAGACGCCCTCCATTGATCAGTAACTAATTTGCATCAATTATCAGATCAATATCATTGAGCGTTATGAAATACACATCACATAAAATTGACTTTTGTGACACCGACTAATTAAACTAAGTAGCTTTCTACTGATATTTGAGCTTTTCTCACTAATATTTTATTGAAAGTACAGTATTTTCCTTCATGAGACACCCCATACATGAAATATGACGTGACACATATTTTGACGTCATTGAAGAATGACGTCAAAGGTACGGAAAAGGACATCTAGAAATACAAAAAAAATGAAAATAAAAGACACAAATATATTTAATACGGTTGGAGTCTGTATTTGGAAAAAAAACAATGGTTAAATCCGTAATATATCTGTTATTCAGCTATCAGACAGGGTATATAATGTGACATTCCCGGCTTAGGGTATATATTTAAACGATTTTTTTCTTGTTAGAGGCGTTCTGATTGGATGTCACAACGAGTAAAGACGAGTGCACGTGGACTCGTCTTACCTCGGTCGTCTTCACCCGAAAACGGCCATTTACGGAAGAATACTTGTTTTTCGTACCAAAATTATAATATTTTCCTTCGTATATTTCCATAAATCTAGATTATGCCGCATAAAAGTGGAAAAAATGTTACCGGTCTACAGGGTCAAAATATGAGATCCTCTATTTGCTTTGCCCGACTATAGTCGGTAAATATAGGTACAAAGGATATTGATCATTATAATATTTTTTTTATAGATGTAAATCCACAAAATAGTCTACTTTGTTTGGTTTTAATGGGTCAATTCTTTGTCATTTTGAACCATTCAAACAAATACACAGATTGAAAATGAAAATGTCTCCAATGCCATGCACAACGTCATTATAGAATTATTTCAAATGGTTTTAATATTTCGATTATTAAGATATTATTCTATTGGGTTTCACTCTCCAGCTTTAACAATTGAAAGTGTATACATAATTAATGCTTTATTCTCATTGACCACGAGCCATTGTGAAGCATAGCACGGAAACGAAAAGCTAACAACCAATAAAAAACAAGGAATTCTACTGAGTATGCTAAATATTTTTTTATAGGATGCTTGGCAAATATAAAATAATGTCTGAAGAAAAAAAGACAACTTGGGGCTCGAAAACAATTAATGTGATTCCATTTTGGCCATTGTATTGTCTGTGTTACTTCGATTTGGTGTCTTCAAATCTTGTTGGTATACTTAAAGGGTGTTACTTAAAATGCATCTGTATATTTCTATAAGATACGATTTCAATTTTCTTTAGTTTTCAGCGCATTCCGTGTATTTCTTATATTTCATTGCGCGTTAATTGCATGTCTTTGTTCTATTTTGGCTGCATGAGTGTGTCGTTTTTGTACTTTAAACGTTCCTTGTTACAACATGGTTTAGACCAACTCTATCATAAAATATTTTGCGCTTCGAACACGATTCCTATTTAATACGCTGCAGAATGATCAATTTGGAGGAGTCAATTTATACCTTTAGGTAGAGATTGAGCCTCGACTTTAGGAATAATTATCCATACCTGTTGAAACATTGGTTAACAATCATACTAAAACATATCTAAATAAATATTAAACAGTATTTAACACTGGGGAAAGTTATGGAGGAGAGAGTTTGAAAACTTGTCAGTTATTTGTAATCATAGTGTTATAAATAATAGCTTATAGAAAACGTGTGGCAATTTTTCAAGAACATTTAAAATTAGTTTAATCAGTTTATACATTCAAGGTCGTACTATTATGGATATACATTTTGTATTTAGAAATCATTCAGTATGGATATGTCTGTCTGTTGATTGCAGTATGTTTTTTTTTAGCTGATTCATGATATATTTACATTATAGATTAAACTCATTCTTATCCTCATAATGTTATCTCATACGTTTTCCTTACCCTTTAATCAATTTTTATTGCTATAAGCTGTGAGAACTACAAGCCTTTAACTTTCACGAAACCGATGATTTTCAGAAAATTACGAAAGTAAAAATGTAGCTGAGTTTGTTATCAATCAGGAAAATGGGTCTACCGATCCCCAATGACTACTTAATTCGTCATCGTGATAATAATATTATTGTATATTTTTATAAGTATTTCAATATATTTTCTTCTTTTGTTAAAAAAAAAAGGGGGGGGGGCACCTGTAGGGTGAAGATCAACAACTAGTGACTATGCCATTATTCATTTGAAATTGTTTATTAATTTTCATTAAATTATTTGTTCAATTCCTCTTAACTACGATGACGATGAAACGAATAGGAAATGGGTAATAAGGTGTAATCTCAGAACAGTCCTTTGGTAGCGTTGAATTCAAACCTCTCATGTTGATTATGTTTTGTAAATATTTTTATCTTTAATTTGCAGGCTGATCTAAGGAAATAAAGCAAAATATGGCAGCCAGTAAATCAAAATATCAAGTGTCGGTGACTAAACTACACCGTCTCCCTCCTATCCGAGAGGAGAGCATGTCTGGACGTACACCAAGGAGTGGACGAAGGGCAAACCGTGATAGTTACCTCTCTGGAAGGAAAGTTCAGTTTGAACCACGTAGATCTATGTCTACCAGAAGTGAAACCGATATTTTAGATTCATATCTGAAAACTGTGTATAGCGACAAACCAAAGGAACCGATAACAAATATTAAACCACATATTAATCCACAACGAACTTTAGTAGACGGTTTAGTAGCTGACTATCTTCATTATGCTCAGTATGGACATATCATTCCTGTGTATGAAGGAACCGGAACTCTATCTTGTTCTTGTTGTACGGACAGAAATAGAGAAAATGTACGGACTATGTTAGGATTTCCTACAAACCCAACACATCAGACACCATATAACAGTGTAGGTCCTAAGCCTATAGGTCCAAATCCTAAACCAGACACCTGGTTAACTGGACATGTCTCTCCCGCCAAAAATGTACGAAGTCCGAACCCAAGTCCCCGATTTGATAATATAAATACTGAACCATGGTCTGACTCGACACCACGAGAAAAGTGGTTAGACTATCAGCCGAAACCATATGCATCTTCGTATACTAATGTAGAATTTAATAGACCGTCTGTTGTTTATAATCATTTCAGAGAAAGTAATGAAAATGCCCACAACAAGCACAAATATGTGTCGCATGACATTTTAGATGCTAACACAAAATACGACGATGCAATGAAAAAGTTGGAGAAATTTTCGTTCAGTTAACAATCATAGGGTCTATGCACAAATCATGGCTTTTATAAGATTACTTATACTTCAATGTAAGAAGCTTATCTGATACATATTTTATTACTTGAAAATTAATTAATATTGAACGTTTCTTATCATATCAAGTGCTGTTAATGACACATTACATTTAGTTTTTGTTAATATTCTATTTTGTTATATAGTTAAAATATATTATAAGCTACATTTTTTTTTACCAGACTCTGATTTTACTTACATAATCTGGCATTATATTTATAAAGGAGTCCTTACTAGTACAGTACCACCTTTTGTGCTGCTCAATCTTTACTCTGTGAACTGTTTTGTTGATAAGAAAAATGCTAAGTTTAAATTAACCTAAAGCAAATCATACTGAACACCAACAAAATCTACACATGGAAATTTAACATGTAACCCATGTTTCTAGTATTTCTTTCAAACACTATTATTTTATTTTAAGCTGTCAAAGTATGACGAAATAACAAAATGCTCCCAGGATACTATAACAAAGACATATACTTGTAGCCAATATAGATACGTTCGGAGTATCACAATCTACATCATATATATAAACTATCCTCTGACATTCATTAAAGGGGCCGTCGTGGTCGTGATCGTATGGTAGTATAACTACCTATGCAATCAGCGCCTATCACCACTAACTTTGTGAGTTCGAATCCCGCTCAGTCGAGGTGTACTCGATACAACATTACGCGATAAAGCTTGTCAGTGACTTGCGACAGGTACTTTGGTTTCTTCCACAAATAAAACTGACCACCACGATATAGCTGAAATATTGTTGAAGGTGGCGATAAACACCATCTTAAAGACAAATGCTATCGTCCTTATGGTCAATTGTTCAAATATCGTGTCGGCATGTGGTGACAGCCGTTTGTATGTGCATTATCTTTGCCACTTTCGTTAATTATCTGAAACGAGTCCAGTTTGGAGGTGTCGGCTATATCTACGAACCTAATAAAAACGTAGATATCTAATTTAGTGCGCACAACAGTTTTCTGGAATAACCTTCCGCTCAAATTCAAAAGATTGGAAAACTAAATAACTTAAGATTCTTTGAGAGCAAGTAAACCAAAGGGCCTAAACAGGATAGCCGTAATCGGTTAAGGTTATATATACCTGAACCTAAAGCTCGTCAATATTGTCATATACGTAAGATGTACAGACAGGTAATTGGTGTTATTATATTTCATGTAAATTTCCTCTCTTCTCATTGGTTAGTTTAAACATATTTTATTGTCCAAAAACATGACAATAGGATCAGATACAAGTTTTCCAACTTAGAACATCTTCTCCTTTATATAAACAATATACAGATACAGTTGAACATAAATACACAAAAGCTGCAGTCTTTCTTAATAATTAGAAAAAAAAAAACAAAAAAAACAACAACATGAAATATACGAGTGCAACACAATTTGATATTTGCCAAATGACAAATCGAACAGACCTTTACAAGAATTGCACTAGTATATAGAACACACCTAGAATGAAGAAAATCAATAATTGTTATACAATGTAGTGGGATTATTAATTCGGTAAAGGTAGGATCTTTTAAAATTTAGTTTCAAAATACATAACAATATCATTATTTATTCAGTAAGAATTTTAACATAAAGTGCTCACACGTGTGTATTGCAACATTTACTAATTCACACCAGGTCAGCCACAAACCAATTGTCACCTGATTACATTCACGATAATCAGCGGAAAGAAAAGCGACATGTTTCCTTAATATATCTCATTGGTTAAGGAGCGTGTGCCAATTTAGTCTATCACATGGCAGAGGGTGATAATTTAGTCTATCACATGACATAGCTGACACAATTGCTCACTTTTCATTTAAGAACACCCATCTGTATAAAACATACACCAAAATGGCAGAAAAATATTAACAAATACAAAAAATGTATGTAATCTTATTTATTACACATCATCGATATCACAGTTTAACACATTTAAAGACAACAGCAATTAAAATTCAGCGCATCAAAATTATAAAAAAGAATGAAACCAGGAGAAAAGAACATTCAGTTAAATAAAACAAATAACACATAGCTGAGAGGGTGGTAGAGCAGATTGTTACCCCGAGAAATTCATTGTCAACCTCGCCTCGGGATAACAATATGCTCTACCACCCTCTCAGCTATGTGTTATTTGTATATAATAATCTTTGAATTGATCATTATTTACATTAAAGATTATGCCCCTAATTTTCAATTGTGGCTGTGGCGGTTTTCAGCTGCCACCCCTTTTTGTATTTGAAATTTTTATTGCTTAGGAGTGTTTTAAGTTTGTTTACATTTTAGTTAGATTATTAGTCACATTTGTTTTTGTCACACTCCTAAGGTTATGTAAGAAATTTAGTCATTTATTTAGAAATTTTTATAATAAATGACATTTTGAATTGGAGCAATTGTTTACTTCTTATAACAAAAACAAGCAGAGTATTTGATACACTAGAGGAGTATAATGTACCAGGAGTTGGTACAAGTTAATGGAGTATATGAACATGAACAGGTCAATATTCTTTCATGGTGGAATGTGAAAATCTAATGGTGGTTTTTCTGGTTTTATAGAGTCTGTGGTTATATAAAAGATTATTTATTAGAATGTCCCCTTTATACGGATGCAAGAATGCAATTAATTATGAGTATTACACCGTATACAGTTATCTCAATTGAAAACTTATTATTTGGCTCTGATAATTTAACCGATGAAAACAATTTAATAGTGTTTAGAAATGTCCAACAATATATACACCATTCTAATAGATTTGAATGATACGAAATTATACCCTGTACTCAGGATGGTATCATTTATTTGCACTCGATCCCCTTATCCCCCTTTTTTCCCCATTACTTCTGTTTATCAAATATATTCATGCATACATTTATTATATTATGTAACTTGCTGTCATTTTCTTATTTATGTATATAACATTATTGTATAGAGCGGATATACTAAGTTGATATAACTTGTTTCCAATCTAATTGTACATTTATAAGACAATAAAATATGTTTAAACTAAAAGATTAAACTCATTTCATAATACACATTCATTTCAATATTAAATGAAATATTTTAAGTAGCCGTTGACACTTCGCTTTCTTTAAAATTGGTTTCAATACAACACACGTGTCCCGAAAAATAACATTGATCCTGAAAATCATATGTAATACATTGCAACACAACAAAATAACAAAATAGCACAAAAACGCATCGGAAAAAACACGGGGACCAATACTACGAAGACATAGCATTATGAAAAGAAAGTTTAAATAGTGCTGGTCATCAATTCCACCAATATCAACAAAACGAACAATCACCTACATATAACGTTGTAAATCCAGATCCTGGCAAGGAATAGGCACAAACATATGGCGGGGTTAAACAGGTTAATGTGATACCAATCTTGTCCTCTTGATAAATGATATAAATAGACGATAAAAAAAAAAAAACCTGCACAGATTACTTCCACTCAAAAAGACCACATACCATTATAAAAATGAAAGACAACATAAAGATGGACAGTACAATAACAGAGTCAATGAATGTTCGTAGTTAACTGACTTCTAGATAGGAAGGTAGAGTCGGCTCTATAATCTAATGGAAAAATATAGCGCTTTCCCGACATAACATCTCGTGTTGGAATTCCGTTTTTAAAAATATATGACTGCATTTCATAATATCTAGTTATCGCTTTACATTATCGTGAAATATAAAATATATTGTTCGGAGGGCAAGTGTTCAACAAATGATTGGCATTCCCATAGGAAAAAACTGTACCCCCGATCTCGTCCTTAAAATAACCATATGGGCAAGACTTTATACAAGTACTTAACAGACAACAAAACCACGGAAGGTAAAGCCTTGAATCACAATTGTAGATATATTGATGATGATTTGTCAATCAATAAAATCCATTAATATACACAAAGAACTTGAGATAAAAGAAATAACAGACACGGCTTCCTCTGCCTCAACACTAAAACATTTATCGAATTTAACACAAACTGTCACTTTTTCACCAGACTCTATACCAAAAGAGTCTACTTCAATTTTGCCATATAAAGTTACCACATCTTAACAACCGCTCCCGAGTATAGCGTATATCTTCATAATTCAATTGCAGTTTGTGCATAGACTTCTTACAATGTCTTCTGATTAAGTCGAGGATTTTAGTACCATGTGATGTCAACTACGCTTTCTGCGTAAAAAGGACGTGTGGTTCGTCTTTATTCACATTTGTTTTATTGATTACTTATTTACGTTATTTGTATTTATATATTTATGATGGTTTTCAACATGATTTACCTATCAGATGATGTTCGTGTTGTTTAAGAATAACACGACAGTGTTGTTTAAGAATAACACGACATATACCGCTAGTGGAGCAGGAACAACTGGCCCTTCCACAGCACACGAGTTCACCCTGTTTTTAGTGGGGTTCATCCTGTCCAATCTTTAGTTTTTAGTGGGGTTCTTCCTGTCCAATCTTTGGTTTTCAGTGGGGTTCTTCCTGTCCAATCTTTAGTTTTTAGTAGGGTTCTTCCTGTCCAATCTTTAGTTTGTAGTGGGGTTCTTCCTGTCCAATCTTTAGTTTTTAGTGGGGTTCTTCATGTCCAATCTATTAGCTTTTAGTGGGGTTCTTCCTGTCCAATCTGGTTTTTAGTGGGGTTCTTCCTGTCCAATCTTTAGTTTGTAGTGGGGTTCTTCCTGTCCAATCTTTAGTTCTTACTGGGGTTCTTCCTGTCCAATCTTTAGATTTTAGTGGGGTTCTTCCTGTCCAATCTTTAGTTCTTACTGGGTTTCTTCCTGTCCAATCTTTAGTTTTTAGTGGGGTTCTTCCTGTCCAATCTGGTTTTTAGTGGGGTTCTTCCTGTCCAATCTTTGGTTTTTAGTGGGGTTCTTCCTGTCTAATCTTTAGTTTTTAGTAGGGTTCTTCCTGTCCAATCTTTAGTTTGTAGTGGGGTTCTTCCTGTCCAATCTTTAGTTTTTAGTGGGGTTCTTCCTGTCCAATCTATTAGTTTTTAGTGGGGTTCTTCCTGTCCAATCTTTAGTTTTTTGTAGGGTTCTCCCTGTCCAATCTTTAGTTTGTAGTGGGGTTCTTCCTGTACAATCTATTCGTTTTTAGGGGGGTTCTTCCTGTCCAATCTTTAGTTTTTAGTAGGGTTCTTCCTGTCCAATCTTTAGTTTTTAGTGGTGTTCTTCCTGTTCAATCATTAGTTTGTAGTGGGGTTCTTCCTGTCCAATCTTTAGATTTTAGTGGGGTTCTTCCTGTCCAATCTTTAGTTCTTACTGGGGTTCTTCCTGTCCAATCTTTAGTTTTTAGTGGGGTTCTTCCTGTCCAATCTGGTTTTTAGTGGGGTTCTTCCTGTCCAATCTTTGGTTTTTAGTGGGGTTCTTCCTGTCTAATCTTTAGTTTTTAGTAGGGTTCTTCCTGTCTAATCTTTAGTTTGTAGTGGGGTTCTTCCTGTCCAATCTTTAGTTTTTAGTGGGGTTCTTCCTGTCCAATCTATTAGTTTTTAGTGGGGTTCTTCCTGTCCAATCTTTAGTTTTTTGTGGGGTTCTACCTGTCCAATCTTTAGTTCGTAGTGGGGTTCTTCCTGTCCCATCTTTGGTTTTTAGTGGGTTCTTCCTGTCCAATCTTTAGTTTTTAGTAGGGTTCTTCATGTCCAATCTTTAGTTTTTAGTGGGGTTCTTCCTGTTCAATCTCTAGTTATTAGTAGGGTTCTTCCTGTCCAATCTTTAGTTTGTAGTAGGGTTCTTCCTGTCCAATCTTTAGTCTTTAGTGGAGTTCTTCCTGTCCAATCTTTAGTTTTTAGTGGTGTTCTTCCTGTTCAATCATTAGTTTGTAGTGGGGTTCTTTCTGTCCAATCTTTAGATTTTAGTGGGGTTCTTCCTGTCCAATCTTTAGTTCTTACTGGGGTTCTTCCTGTCCAATCTTTAGTTTTTAGTTGGGTTCTTCCTGTCCAATCTGGTTTTTAGTGGGGTTCTTCCTGTCCAATCTTTGGTTTTTAGTGGGGTTCTTCCTGTCTAATCTTTAGTTTTTAGTAGGGTTCTTCCTGTCTAATCTATTAGTTTTTAGTGGGGTTCTTCCTGTCCAATCTTTAGTTTTTTGTGGGGTTCTACCTGTCCAATCTTTAGTTTGTAGTGGGGTTCTTCCTGTCCCATCTTTGGTTTTTAGTGGGTTCTTCCTGTCCAATCTTTAGTTTTTAGTAGGGTTCTTCCTGTCCAATCTTTAGTTTTTAGTGAGGTTCTTCCTGTTCAATCTCTAGTTATTAGTGGGTTCTTCCTGTCCAATCTTTAGTTTGTAGTAGGGTTCTTCCTGTCCAATCTTTAGTCTTTAGTGGAGTTCTTCCTGTCCAATCTTTAGTTTTTAGTGGGTTCTTCCTGTCCAATCTTTAGTTTTTAGTGGGTTCTTCCTGTCCAATCTTTAGTTTTTAGTAGGGTTCTTCCTCTCCAATCTTTAGTTTTTAGTAGGGTTCTTCCTGTCCAATCTTTAGTTTGTAGTGGGATTCTTCCTGTCCAATCTTTAGTTTTTAGTGGGATTCTTCCTGTCCAAGCTTTAGTTTTTAGTGGGGTTCTTCCTGTCCAATTTTTAGTTTTTAGTGGGGTTCTTCCTGTCCAATCTTTAGCTTTTAGTTGGGTTCTTCCTGTCCAATCTTTAGTTTGTAGTAGGGTTCTTCCTTTCCATTCTGGAGTTTTTAGTGGGGTTCCTCCTGTCCAATCTTTAGCTTTTAGTAGGGTTCTTCCTGTCCAATCTTTAGCTTTTAGTAGGGTTCTTCCTGTTCAATCTTTAGCTTTTAGTAGGGTTCTTCCTGTCCAATCTTTGGTTTTTAGTGGGGTTCTTCCTGTCCAATCTTTAGTTTGTAGTGGGGTTCTTCCTGTCCAATCTTTAGTTTTTAGTGGGGCTCTTCCTGGCCAATCTTTAGTTTTTAGTGGGGTTCTTCCTGTTCAATCTTTACTTTTTAATGGGGTTCTTCCTGTCCAATCTTTAGTTTTTAGTGGGGTTCTTCCTGTCCAATCTTTAGCTTTAAGTAGGGTTCTTCCTGTCCAATCTTTAGTTTGTAGTGGCGTTCTTCCTTTCCATTCTTTAGTTTTTAGTGGGGTTCTTCCTGTCCAATCTTTAGTGTTTAGTGGGGTTCTTCCTGTCCAATCTTTAGTTTTTAGTGGGTTCTTCCTGTCCAATCTTTAGTTTTTAGTAGGGTTCTTCCTGTCCAATCTTTAGTTTTTAGTTGGGTTCTTCCTGTCCAATCTTCAGTTTCCTGTGTAGTATTATGTCGACCATTGCTGTCTTTCCGTCAATTTATTTTGGCCATTGTATTATCTATCTGTCTTCAATTTACCTCTTCGGATTATCCAGGCCAGGATTAACCCTTAGACAAATAAGCACATACTTAGGGAATCAAGGGGCAGGGGACAGCACAAAAATCCGGCCACAAGGCAATTTATTTTATCAATCAGATATTAGGCTCAAAAACACACACACAAAAAAAACCAAACAAACATGAAAAATGAAACGAAACACTAATAAATGTTATAGGCTTTATTTATACATGTTAAAACTTTGAGGATTTAACCAAAGACTTTGCTAATAAGAAATGTAGGAGAAAACTCTTTAAAGTGCAATTTTGTTTCTTTTTTGAAATATTGACAATACTGGCTCCTGTTGAAAGACACAATTTGTAGTACAAAATGTATTTCTGTTTGTATTGTTCTCTTTATAACTTGCATTGTATCTGTTGTCCTAGTTATAAGTAAATAATCTGTTTATACTGTTGTCTGCTCTAAAGCATAGGTTCAGTCACTATGTTAAATAAATATGAAAAACAGATATCTAAATGATTTTAATATAAGAGGCTTGGCCTGACTGAAAATTGAATTCTAAATATAATGTTAGGCATTAGACAATTATGTTGAGTCTTGTCAACAAGGGGTTGTGTTAGTTTTTACATTATGCCAGTGGAAGATGCGGGGGCAATAAGGTTTTCCTGTGCTTAGGGTGTAAATTGACTTTAATTCGGACGTAGGATTATCCCATTGGTATCTTAAAACTTTATTTTAAGGATCGTCTCATCTTGTCTTTCAATGATGTTATTAGCTGAGCAGCATATACCTTTGTTAACCATGTTAAGAAACAGTGTAGAGAACAAGTTACCCCTATACCAACCATGTATGATAAAGAAATTTGTAGAGATCTAGCGAATTTGTCGAGATCATCTGATAGCTGTTCCTCATTGATTTTGTTAGGGAGGGGACAGACATTAAGTCCTTTAGAGAGTACACAAATTTCAGTCAGTTTTAGATCTTTTGATGACAAATTGACAACTGTGTCATTTTGGTCTCTATTTATTTCTTTGTGCCTTGTAAATCTTCGTTTCCGACTTGTCATTTCCCCAGAAGTGACAAATGATTCTGATGGTATATTTTTGTTTGTGTTGATACCGTCTCTAAAGAATTTCTTTCGTTGTTTCTCTCGCCACTTTAGGCTTTGAATTTTGTGGATGTCTTAAGCTTGCAGACGTTTGTTTATATTGTTGGTATCGGAGAGCGTCCAAGTTATAAATATATTCATGTATTAATAAAATATAGATTAAGATTTTGGTTTAGTTTTATGTCATAAGTAAAAAATATAAGTCATTTATCTTGAATTGTTGATTGTACATATATATATTCTCTCATAGCTCTATTAAGAGTGGCTCTTAGTTGTTTTATATATAATATGTATGTATATAATTGTTTTATAATATGAGAGGTGAGACTTTACTAAAGTATTTGTCTTGTCTTGTCTATGTGAAATAGAAACAGACTATAGCAGAATATGTCACCAATTAACCTATATTAATTGTTAAATAAACAACACAATGAATCTCACTTGGCCAACTTAAAAAATTACCTGTACATAACAAAATTTTAAAATGTTGGCTAAGTGTGAAGACACCATCTATATTTATTATTCTTATGGTGAACAATATTGAACAAAATGAAATGCAGTAATAAAACAAACAATACGGTGTACTTTTCACAATTTATATTGTCAATCCTTAAATATAAAAGTCATCGACCATGTCTAGCTACCACACCTTTGAACAATACTACGCGGCTTATATTTTCCGAAAATCAAGAGGGTTTTTCCGATCGAAAGGTGAAAACGGAAAACATCTCTATAAAAAAAAACAGCGTCACATAGATCATTAGTGTCAATGAACATTGTTGATGCGTTGAAATGAAGGTATGTGTCCTTTTAATGCTAAAATTTTATACATTTCTATGATATTTAGACATACCTGTTAACCTCTGGGAACTGCTAGGGGGGAGATCTCCCCTACCAACTCTTCTAAGGGGGAGATTTTGTGCCTCGCCTTTAAACGCACAAAATTGTACCTTGTAGTTGCATACATGTGATAGAGTTACTATGCTACAACTGGAGATTTGTAAATTTTTGGCTGGAGATTTAGTCTCATAACTGGAGATTTTTTATCAATGTATTTGGTGCATGTTTTTATTGTTAATTGATGTTTTCTTTTTGTTTGTTTCAGTATTGAATCAACTGCATCCCATTTCAATATATATTGTTTACATTTCTGTCTTATTAGTAGTGTTTCATATGATGAATGAAGGATAAAAACTGTATTTATAATTTATTAATAATCATTCATAATCATAAGGTTATAACAAAGCAATAAAAATGAAGACAGAATGCTCTGAACAATAAAGTCATAGAGCACTAAAATTAAAAAGTCACTTTGCTGCTGGTGCGTTGGGTGATAGCATACGTTTTGGCATTTTTGTGGTTTACCAATTACATCCTGGAACTTAGTCCTTAAATAATACTTTGATCGGCTTTGGTCCCAAACAAGCCATAACAACTCAATCCGAGATGAATTCATTGTCCGACTCCTGTTTGCACAACGGTTTATAACTATTTTTAATTGCCGCTATCACACTTCTAATCATCTAAGCGTGTGCCACAAACCCGCTTCCTTATCCCCAATTAACTGTCAATCAGTGGATAATTGTTGTATAATCATCAACACCTTAATTAATCTCCATGACCCAATTTACCTGTAAAGGTGTCAAACAGATCAATAACCGGAACGTATCTCTCGCCGTTTTTCATCAGCGCGGGAGTTCCAAATGGGGAATTTCCAGAAATATTGATCGCAAAATGTAGGTCAAGATTTTATTGTACTTGATTTTTTTGTTGGGGGGATATCGTGCGGGAGGAAAAGGTGTGTGCGGGAGATTAATGTCTCCCGCGCATGAGACCCAGTCCATGCGGGAGATAAGGCTCTTACGCGGGAGACTCCCGCGAAAAGGGGGAGGGTTAACAGGTATGATTTAGAACAACATATTATTATACGAATGTTCTTTAATATGAAAAAGAGAGAACACATATTTTTTTTTTTTTTTTTTTTTTTTTTTTTTCATTATAATATAGTTTATTCAAAATCTCCTGTTTACAATAACCTTAATGGCCCAGGAGTGAACATTAAGGGTCCCTGTTTTACATAAATCTCACTTGTCCAGGGGTAGCAAGTGAAAATAAAAATAAAAAGTCCACTTAAACATATTTCATATTGATTTGTTTTTACATTTCATTATAATATACACTATTAGACTATACAATTATTACCATGCATTAACTTTATGTTCATAAATAATAAATACTCATATGTTATTCCGGAAAAGTTCTAATTTGTTTTTATCATTTTCATTAATATGCGAAGTTTGTAATGTGCATTGTAAATGTTTTCTAAAATTATTTTTCCAAGTGTTGAAAATTGTTTGATCTCCAATTCGGGATTGGTTATATTTCACCTTATTACGTATTTTCCATATTTCCCACTTTGAGATAAATATTACGGTATTAAAAATGACGTCTAAATCCTCACCCTCATATAGCCCTAACATTATATTTAATTCCTTGATTTCTATATTAGCTGTTAATCCAGATCTGTTAAATATTGCTTCTATTTCTTTTATAATTTGTTTCACAGAAGGACATTTAAAAAATAGATGCTGCATCGGTTCGTCCAAGTTATAAATATATTCATGTATTAATAAAATATAGATTAAGATTTTGGTTTAGTTTTATGTCATAAGTAAAAAATATAAGTCATTTATCTTGAATTGTTGATTGTACATATATATATTCTCTCATAGCTCTATTAAGAGTGGCTCTTAGTTGTTTTATATATAATATGTATGTATATAATTGTTTTATAATATGAGAGGTGAGACTTTACTAAAGTATTTGTCTTGTCTTGTCTATGTGAAATAGAAACAGACTATAGCAGAATATGTCACCAATTAACCTATATTAATTGTTAAATAAACAACACAATGAATCTCACTTGGCCAACTTAAAAAATTACCTGTACATAACAAAATTTTAAAATGTTGGCTAAGTGTGAAGACACCATCTATATTTATTATTCTTATGGTGAACAATATTGAACAAAATGAAATGCAGTAATAAAACAAACAATACGGTGTACTTTTCACAATTTATATTGTCAATCCTTAAATATAAAAGTCATCGACCATGTCTAGCTACCACACCTTTGAACAATACTACGCGGCTTATATTTTCCGAAAATCAAGAGGGTTTTTCCGATCGAAAGGTGAAAACGGAAAACATCTCTATAAAAAAAAACAGCGTCACATAGATCATTAGTGTCAATGAACATTGTTGATGCGTTGAAATGAAGGTATGTGTCCTTTTAATGCTAAAATTTTATACATTTCTATGATATTTAGACATACCTGTTAACCTCTGGGAACTGCTAGGGGGGAGATCTCCCCTACCAACTCTTCTAAGGGGGAGATTTTGTGCCTCGCCTTTAAACGCACAAAATTGTACCTTGTAGTTGCATACATGTGATAGAGTTACTATGCTACAACTGGAGATTTGTAAATTTTTGGCTGGAGATTTAGTCTCATAACTGGAGATTTTTTATCAATGTATTTGGTGCATGTTTTTATTGTTAATTGATGTTTTCTTTTTGTTTGTTTCAGTATTGAATCAACTGCATCCCATTTCAATATATATTGTTTACATTTCTGTCTTATTAGTAGTGTTTCATATGATGAATGAAGGATAAAAACTGTATTTATAATTTATTAATAATCATTCATAATCATAAGGTTATAACAAAGCAATAAAAATGAAGACAGAATGCTCTGAACAATAAAGTCATAGAGCACTAAAATTAAAAAGTCACTTTGCTGCTGGTGCGTTGGGTGATAGCATACGTTTTGGCATTTTTGTGGTTTACCAATTACATCCTGGAACTTAGTCCTTAAATAATACTTTGATCGGCTTTGGTCCCAAACAAGCCATAACAACTCAATCCGAGATGAATTCATTGTCCGACTCCTGTTTGCACAACGGTTTATAACTATTTTTAATTGCCGCTATCACACTTCTAATCATCTAAGCGTGTGCCACAAACCCGCTTCCTTATCCCCAATTAACTGTCAATCAGTGGATAATTGTTGTATAATCATCAACACCTTAATTAATCTCCATGACCCAATTTACCTGTAAAGGTGTCAAACAGATCAATAACCGGAACGTATCTCTCGCCGTTTTTCATCAGCGCGGGAGTTCCAAATGGGGAATTTCCAGAAATATTGATCGCAAAATGTAGGTCAAGATTTTATTGTACTTGATTTTTTTGTTGGGGGGATATCGTGCGGGAGGAAAAGGTGTGTGCGGGAGATTAATGTCTCCCGCGCATGAGACCCAGTCCATGCGGGAGATAAGGCTCTTACGCGGGAGACTCCCGCGAAAAGGGGGAGGGTTAACAGGTATGATTTAGAACAACATATTATTATACGAATGTTCTTTAATATGAAAAAGAGAGAACACATATTTTTTTTTTTTTTTTTTTTTTTTTTTTTTCATTATAATATAGTTTATTCAAAATCTCCTGTTTACAATAACCTTAATGGCCCAGGAGTGAACATTAAGGGTCCCTGTTTTACATAAATCTCACTTGTCCAGGGGTAGCAAGTGAAAATAAAAATAAAAAGTCCACTTAAACATATTTCATATTGATTTGTTTTTACATTTCATTATAATATACACTATTAGACTATACAATTATTACCATGCATTAACTTTATGTTCATAAATAATAAATACTCATATGTTATTCCGGAAAAGTTCTAATTTGTTTTTATCATTTTCATTAATATGCGAAGTTTGTAATGTGCATTGTAAATGTTTTCTAAAATTATTTTTCCAAGTGTTGAAAATTGTTTGATCTCCAATTCGGGATTGGTTATATTTCACCTTATTACGTATTTTCCATATTTCCCACTTTGAGATAAATATTACGGTATTAAAAATGACGTCTAAATCCTCACCCTCATATAGCCCTAACATTATATTTAATTCCTTGATTTCTATATTAGCTGTTAATCCAGATCTGTTAAATATTGCTTCTATTTCTTTTATAATTTGTTTCACAGAAGGACATTTAAAAAATAGATGCTGCATCGGTTCGTCCAAGTTATAAATATATTCATGTATTAATAAAATATAGATTAAGATTTTGGTTTAGTTTTATGTCATAAGTAAAAAATATAAGTCATTTATCTTGAATTGTTGATTGTACATATATATATTCTCTCATAGCTCTATTAAGAGTGGCTCTTAGTTGTTTTATATATAATATGTATGTATATAATTGTTTTATAATATGAGAGGTGAGACTTTACTAAAGTATTTGTCTTGTCTTGTCTATGTGAAATAGAAACAGACTATAGCAGAATATGTCACCAATTAACCTATATTAATTGTTAAATAAACAACACAATGAATCTCACTTGGCCAACTTAAAAAATTACCTGTACATAACAAAATTTTAAAATGTTGGCTAAGTGTGAAGACACCATCTATATTTATTATTCTTATGGTGAACAATATTGAACAAAATGAAATGCAGTAATAAAACAAACAATACGGTGTACTTTTCACAATTTATATTGTCAATCCTTAAATATAAAAGTCATCGACCATGTCTAGCTACCACACCTTTGAACAATACTACGCGGTTTATATTTTCCGAAATTCAAGAGGGTTTTTCCGATCGAAAGGTGAAAACAGAAAACATCTCTATCAAAAAAAACAGCGTCACATAGATCATTAGTGTCAATGAACATTGTTGATGCGTTGAAATGAAGGTATGTGTCCTTTTAATGCTAAAATTTTATACATTTCTATGATATTTAGACATACCTGTTAACCTCTGGGAACTGCTAGGGGGGAGATCTCCCCTACCAACTCTTCTAAGGGGGAGATTTTGTGCCTCGCCTTTAAACGCACAAAATTGTACCTTGTAGTTGCATACATGTGATAGAGTTACTATGCTACAACTGGAGATTTGTAAATTTTTGGCTGGAGATTTAGTCTCATAACTGGAGATTTTTTATCAATGTATTTGGTGCATGTTTTTATTGTTAATTGATGTTTTCTTTTTGTTTGTTTCAGTATTGAACCAACTGCATCCCATTTCAATATATATTGTTTACATTTCTGTCTTATTAGTAGTGTTTCATATGATGAATGAAGGATAAAAACTGTATTTATAATTTATTAATAATCATTCATAATCATAAGGTTATAACAAAGCAATAAAAATGAAGACAGAATGCTCTGAACAATAAAGTCATAGAGCACTAAAATTAAAAAGTCACTTTGCTGCTGGTGCGTTGGGTGATAGCATACGTTTTGGCATTTTTGTGGTTTACCAATTACATCCTGGAACTTAGTCCTTAAATAATACTTTGATCGGCTTTGGTCCCAAACAAGCCATAACAACTCAATCCGAGATGAATTCATTGTCCGACTCTTGTTTGCACAACGGTTTATAACTATTTTTAATTGCCGCTATCACACTTCTAATCATCTAAGCGTGTACCACAAACCCACTTCCTTATCCCCAATTAACTGTCAATCAGTGGATAATTGTTGTATAATCATCAACACCTTAATTAATCTCCATGACCCAATTTACCTGTAAAGGTGTCAAACAGATCAATAACCGGAACGTATCTCTCGCCGTTTTTCATCAGCGCGGTAGTTCCAAATGGGGAATTTCCAGAAATATTGATCGCAAAATGTAGGTCAAGATTTTATTGTACTTGATTTTTTTGTTGGGGGGATATCGTGCGGGAGGAAAAGGTGTGTGCGGGAGATTAATGTCTCCCGCGCATGAGACCCAGTCCATGCGGGAGATAAGGCTCTTACGCGGGAGACTCCCGCGAAAAGGGGGAGGGTTAACAGGTATGATTTAGAACAACATATTTTTATACGAATGTTCTTTAATAAGAAAAAGAGAGAACACATATTTTTTTTTTTTTTTTTTTTTTTCATCATAATATAGTTTATTCAAAATCTCCTGTTTACAATAACCTTAATGGCCCAGGAGTGAACATTAAGGGTCCCTGTTTTACATAAATCTCACTTGTCCAGGGATAGCAAGTGAAAATAAAAATAAAAAGTCCACTTAAACATATTTCATATTGATTTGTTTTTACATTTCATTATAATATACACAATTAGACTATACAATTATTACCATGCATTAACTTTATGTTCATAAATAATAAATACTCATATGTTATTCCGGAAAAGTTCTAATTTGTTTTTATCATTTTCATTAATATGCGAAGTTTGTAATGTGCATTGTAAATGTTTTCTAAAATTATTTTTCCAAGTGTTGAAAATTGTTTGATCTCCAATTCGGGATTGGTTATATTTCACCTTATTACGTATTTTCCATATTTCCCACTTTGAGATAAATATTACGGTATTAAAAATGACGTCTAAATCCTCACCCTCATATAGCCCTAACATTATATTTAATTCCTTGATTTCTATATTAGCTGTTAATCCAGATCTGTTAAATATTGCTTCTATTTCTTTTATAATTTGTTTCACAGAAGGACATTTAAAAAATAGATGCTGCATCGTTTCATCGTTGTCTCTTATTTGGCAGAGATGGCATCTTCCGTTTGACAAATTCATTTTTTTCAATTTATGTTCTGTATAATTTATATTATGGAGACATTTCCACTGGAATTCTTTGACCTTATTAGTAACTTTGATTTTCTTTAATTTTTTCCAAATTTGTGTCCAATCAATATTACCCCCGTACTGTTCTTCCCACTTAATCTGACATTTTGGTTTTATATTTTGTTTAAAGATTCCCTGAATTACTTTTATTTTCAATTTATCAGGTGATATAGTTGTATTTGACTCATTTAAAAATTGTAGCTTATCGTTGATATTTAAGGTAACTCTACGTTCTGGTACTATTGTAGTTTCACCTTTTAAGACTTTTATGAACTTTTCGGGGATTTCTTTTTTTATCTTAGAAAACTCTGAAATACAGTTCCTCCTATCTATTAATAAATTGTATATATCATGACAACTTTTAAAATTTGTATTATTTGAATCCCAAATATCGTTTATAGTTCGTAAGTTACTTTGCAGAAACGAGGTAAACCCTAATGGTTTGTTTTTAAAAGTTATTGAAGAGTTACAAAATATTCTGGTTTTTAGAATGGAATCAATGTCATTATTACACAATTGAATAAGTTCCTGTAATTTTGACCATGATTGGATACATATTTTGTAAAAAATTGGTATCATATTTAAGTTTAGAGTTGATACATTAGAGCACTTGCATACAAAATATTTTTCATTAAACTTGATATCTAACTTACGGAGCCAATACTTACCAATTGCATTCCAACTTTCTAATGGTTCATGTAAAATTCGGTATAGAAGCTTAATTCTTTTGCTGTCAATAAACTCTTGTATGTTAATCATACTCATGCCTCCATTTTCTACTCCCAAGCAGCAAACTTTCCTATCTATTTGATTAATACCCCCTCCCCAGATAAAACCCCATACCAAAGTTGTTATTTCTTTTACGTATTTTTCTGGTATTCCCCGCATTTCAATTTCGTAACCACAAAGAGAGATCAAGAGATTTTTCACTATTAAAGTTTTTCCTGTATATGTCAAGTTTCTACTTTTCCAAATGTGGACACAATTTTTCATTTTATCTGTTATTGATTTCCATATCTCATCATTTTGTATATTATAACCATGATGAATGCCAAGAGTTTTAACATTATCCTTTGTCCAAACTATTTTTGTAAACTTGGGTCTGTTATTTTTAGCCGATCCAATATACATACCTTTTGTCTTTTCATAATTGACTTTTGAACCAGAGGCTTTTTCATATATAGTTAAAATATCAAAAGATTTTTTGACAGATTCATCATTTTTATTAAATAGCTGAGTGTCATCTGCAAACATGCAGAGCTTAGTCTCGATATATTCCCCATCTTTCCCCCCAGGTAATTTGATTCCTTGTATTTCACTATCCCCCCTTATAGCACAGGCTACAGGTTCGGCCTGTAGTATGTAAACAAGAGGCGCTATTGAACACCCTTGTCTACAGGACCTTGAAATATTGAAATATTTAGACACAAAACCATTGGTCTTGATACAAGTTTGTGCATATTTGAATAACATTTGAACCCACTCCCTAAATTTTTCACCAAAGTTAAATTTGCTTAATACATGATCCACCCATCCCCATTCTACCCGGTCGAAGGCCTTTTGTTGATCTAAAAATATTATGATACCGTCATCATCTTCACGATCAGTATATTCTATTACATCTTGTATTAGACGGTTAGCTTCACTGATATTACGACCTTTTACAAATCCCTTCTGGTCCGAATGTATTAATTTTGGTAAAACAACTTTTAATCTTTCTGCAAGAATTTTTGCAATTATTTTGTAGTCACTGTTTAATAGAGTCAGTGGTCTCCAGTTTCGTATATCTTCCCGCTCCCCACTTTTATGTAATAGAGTAAGAACCCCCTTATATTGTGAAGGAGTTAGTTCTTTTTTTTCGAAAGTATCATTTACAAGCAGAAAGAATTCGTCTTTGATTTGTTCCCAGTGAGTTATATAAAACTCAGAAATTATTCCATCCTCTCCGGGTGATTTATTTGGTTTCAAAATTTTTAAAACATTTATAATTTCTTCTATGCTTACATCCAATTCGAGAGTTTCTTTTTCATCCCCATTTAACTTACTTTCAATATGTTGCGTTAATTTATTAGCACTGTTTTCATCCCATCCCTCAGTTGTAAATAACTTGGAGTAAAATGTTATCTGTTCGTCAATTATTGAATCTATATCATATTTATACTTACCTTCTGTGTTTTTAATTCGATTCCACATTTTATTTTCTCCCTGTTTTTTTTCAAGTTCAAAGAAATATCGAGTTGACCTTTCCCCTTCTTCCGCCCATTTTATTCTTGAACGAATTTTTGCGGCTTCCGCTTTTTGTGTATAATATTTCTTAATTAAATTTTCTAATTCTAGTATCTTACCTTTGATGATATCGCCGTCATCTGTACTAGATTTAAGATCTTCTAACTGTTTCTCAAATTGTTCTATGTCTTTTTTATTTTGACCTTTTTTTAATTGCTTACTTATTTGCATTGTCAAATATTTAATTTTAGTCTTTGTAACATCCCACCATTCTTGAATATTTCGGAATCTTTCTATCTCGTTCTTCCATATACCCCACTAAGTATTAAATGCTTTTGTAAATAATTCACTAGTTATAGTGTTAAAATTCAGTGCCCAAATTCCCGGGCCCCTCTCAATGTCATCTAATTTTAATTTAGTGGATACTAAGTCGTGATCGCTGAATGGAAAGTGTTTTATATTGGTATCAAACACTTTACTACATAAACCATTTGAACATAAAATAAAATCAATACGTGATTTTGAATTCCCTCTTTGAAAAGAATATCGTTTTTTATTTGGGTTAAGCTTTCTCCATGCATCATATAAATCATACCTAGTAATAAGATTTTGTAGTTCTATTTTGCCTATGTCGTCCGTCCGTCTATTGGGATATCTATCAATCTTTTTATCGAGAATACAATTAAAATCTCCCAAAACAATATTATAATGATAGATACTATCATCTTCATGGTTGTAAGAAATGTTTTAAAAAGAATCGAAAAATTGTTTTCTATCACTGCATAGATTTGGAGCATATATATTAAAAATATGAAACACTGCATTTTCTGTGTTTATCTCACATATTAATAGTCTACCAGTCTTGTCAAAAAAATTAAAATTAATATCAAAAGCAAAATGTTTACTTAAAAGGATAGCCACGCCCTTTGATTCGCTAGATCCACATGACCATGCACTAGCACCGCCCCCTTGTGTTTTCCATTCACTTTCCCACCGCTTAATATCAACTCCCGTACAGTGCGTCTCCTGTAAACAAATACAATCATATTTCTTTGATACGAGCCAATTAAACACCAATTCACGTTTTCTATTATCTCGTAGTCCATTAAAATTAATTGTGACAAGTTTCAATGACATTATCTAAACTATTGTCTGGGTATTTACTCACTTGTGACGGATTTATTTTAACTTGACAATAAACACATTTTAACCTTTTCATCAGCTGTGAAAAAAAATCACATTGACCTTTAAGATAATACATTTTCATTTTAAAATTGAGACTATATTTCCAAAAACAATTACAAATATCGTCACTGGATTCATTTATATATACACATTTCAAATAATAATTCAATAAGAAATACAAATCTTGCAAATACACATACATATAACATATATTACAGTTTAAAGAAAAACACGCCTGTTTAAAGGCTACAAATTGTAAAGAAGTGGACATTATTATGTACAATCAAAATAATAGCAAATAATAGCACATTCAACTAGTAATTACCGTCTGTTTATTTTTAATTCTTGATTGTGTATTTTCTTTAAATAAGATAAAACAAAATATAATGTAAATATCAAATAAAGTTACTATTTCAATATTCAGTTGCGGATCCTAATTTCGAATGTTTTGTTTTTCTATCAACGGATGAGGGTGTCGGTGTAATGTCACTTAAGTTTCTTTTACGATCAGTATTTGTCAAATCAAATACGTCATTTGGTGCCTTGAGAAATTCACGGATTTTTTCTTGTATTTTTTTTGAACCATCAGGACCGATGTGTACGCCACTGTGATCATTTTGATCAAACATTGACTTAACAATTGCACGCTGATTGAAGAAGTCACTGATTGTGTCAATGTATTCAACTGTTGGATCTTTCATACACAGTTTACGGATAAAATTATTCACACTGGTAGTAGTCGCATTTAATATATTTGTGTTATTGCCGCTCCCTTTTCGTGGAAATATACCACAAATACCAATCAAGGAGTCGGGAAAGTGACTTTTGACCTTAGCAATAGCTTGTGTCAATAGTACATTCACTTGATCACTATCATCTTTACATTTGCTCACATCATTTGTTCCCAAACACATAACAACTTTATTAACCATGCTGTTTGTATTTTCTAATTTTGAAATTGCCCTGTCAATGCATTGATCAATGTTGTTTAGAGTTGCGCCCGATATAGATGCGTTTATAAAGTTGTCATCAAATGCGCCAAGTCGTACACCATTTGATGCACCTAACAGTATATTAACAGCACTGATTGTACTTGTGTCTTTGTTATCACCAAGTTTATTGTCTACATTATTTGTTTGTGATGTTTGTTGTGCGTCTTGTTCAGTAGCTTTCCTACCCTCAATAATTTCAGGGGCATAGCTCCCAAAATCTCGACGTGTTTGATCCGTATCATATAGCTCACAATCTCGCCTTATATGCCCTTCCTGTTTACAAAATGAACAAGTTGGTGCACTCATACAGTCTCTTGCTAAGTGACCCAGATCGTTACAATTATAGCATCGCTTTTACCATGTTGGTTTCTGTCTACATGCGTAGGATGGGTGGTTGGTTTGTTTACAGTGTAAGCATTGAGTTCGGTTATTGTCTGCGAATAACCTAACTTCAAATCGGCCAAAGTCAGTTCTATTGGGTAAAGTTGGGGCACAGTTTATGATTTGGAGATACCTAGAACCGTTCTCTATATTTGTACCTTTAATGTACCCTCTACGCACTGATCCTGGAATAACTTCTCCATACTTCATCATTTGTGTGGCAATATAACAGTCGCTTACCTCATAAGGAGCATCTTTGATTGTTACATTTGTGATTGTTTTTTCAACGTCTAAAAAGTTAACTGACCTGTTTTTTAGTGTTATTCCACCGGATATTAATTTTTCCTTCGTATTCAAATCCTTCACTGAAATTATACAGTCAGTTTCCGTGAACTGCACAGAACCAACATTGTCTAATTCTACCTTTTTCTCAATTCCACTCAAAATCTCTTCATGAGTAATCCCCTTGAAAAATCTGGTGTTGAAGTGAATGGATAAATGTCTTTGTACTTTAGCCATTTTTTTTTCCGTGAGTCAACATATTGTGAAAAGATACATTTAACACTTTTAACATTTTGGTGCCTATCCCAAAACAGGATCTGGATTTCCAACGTTATAGGATCTTTTTTGTTATCAGTAATTTTATTGATATTGGTGGAATTGTTGACCATCACTGTTTAAGCTATCTTTTCAAAATAATTCTGACTTGAAAACACACAATTACATTTACTCCCTGTAAATTAGAATAATTATTATCAGAGCTAGGGTAATTTCTGTTTAATGTCACTTACACAATTGTACCAACTATATCTTATTATCGGTGAGATGGGGGAGGGGGATGTAGACCAGTAGATATAACGTACTGACCCATGTACTTTGGGTAAGATTCTGAAAACCTTAACACTAGAGGTGGGTAGCGGGGCTCGAACCCACGTCACTGGTGTTAAGGTTTTGGTCAGAAATCAAACGACCTTTAGTATCCACTACACCACTTAACACCTATGAATAACAACGAATTCAATGAAGACCAAAGATACTATCTTTGTATTAATAAAAATATGTAATATCTTTCATTTAAATCAGCCTAATATGATTATCTTGCTACTGACGACGATGTTGGGAGTTGTGTCAACACAGATAGCATTAAGCGATTCAGCATCATCATCTACATCCGGGTTTCCTAAAGAATGTTATGCTATTTTAAATTCTTCAAGTGGTGGTAACTATCCAGTAACATCGATAGCTAATGCCTTTAACACATTTTGCGGGTAAGTATTAAGATACGATTATTGCTAGAGAAACTATGTATTATCAGTATTTCAAAGGATAAATTAAAACCAAATGAGGTTTCCCTGTATTGACAAATCAAAATTGAAATGAATAGCTCAATGAAATGCTCAATATATTGATTTATATTGTAATGTTATATTGAATTAATTAATAAAGTATGTTTAAACTATATATTGATTTTAATATGAGACAGACAACCTGTTTGAAGGACGAAGTCCTAAAATTTCAATTATGCGATGATCCGTACAAGTTATTATCTATTATTTTGAATGAATTTTGTAGCCGATTTGTTATGGCTGTTCCGTTCATTTTACCTACTGTACGCCGCTCTTCCGTCGGGAGTTTCGTAGAAAGAGATTTTTTATTAGAATTTTATTTCAAGTTTATCTCGATTTTACATAGAGTAAATAATTAAAGTATTGGGAATTTTTCATTGAAATATATTTCTTTTGCGTTTCTAAATTATCAATTGATCTATTTTTTAAACTTCCGATGAACAGATATTTGGCTATCAATATAGAAGGAAAAATCGGACAGCCTACCGTTATAAGGACTTCGTCCTTTAATATATTCACAATGCTACGATTTCCGCACAAACACGATGGTCAGTTCGTCTTTTCCTCCAGTTGTTTGTAGGAGGGCTCAAGTCTTATTTACGTTATTTGTGTTTGTTTGCGTATAGTGGTGTCAAACACATATTGTGCTTTTGCTTTGTTTTTTTTGTCTTCGTACTGTGTCTCGAGTACCCAATGTTGCCAGTTTCTCTTGATTGTCCATTTTTGATTATCCCTTCGGTATTCTCTAACGTTTATTCACAGTTAAAACAAACATGATAATTTCACGCTTAGTAGCACACAATCTATGTAAAAATTAACATTTTAAAACTTTTTTAAAAGACACTACATTATCTGTTCATGTTAGGCTACATTATTTTATTTCGAAAGCTATATTTACTCTTTTCGTAAACCATAAACGGTTCAATTTCTCTGTATATCGTATGGTCGTCACACATTGGTCTCTTGAGCTATGACATATGACGTGACCAATAAAACAGAATATAGTTAAATGTTAGTTGATCGCCAGATAAAACAGTTTATGTACAACAAGCAGGGATACTTGTAGCAATTTATCGTGATGAGTTTAAATCAAAAGACATTTCTGAAAATTTGAGTGAGTCCCACTTGTGTGAAAATCTAACATTTGAAAATTTGGTGAGTCCCAACTGAAAATGGCGAACCCATAACTCACTTAGGCGAGTTTCAATGATCTTTGAACAAGCATATAATTGTAATTAGATGGTGTAATGTAAAAACAAAATTATGATTTAGTATTGCTGTTTTCTATTCTTGTAGAATTAACTATTGATGTTGCTTATCCTTGTAGAGTGGAAGATGAGTTTGCTGATTGCTTAAAGAGAAATCTAGCAGAGCTAAGAAATAGCAGTGTTTCTGTATTAAGATTACTAGCAGAGAACTTCGACTTCTATCAATTAAAATCCAGAATGTCTAAAGTTTGTAATGAGCTTCCCGGTAAGTGGGGACGAAAAACAAATGATTACAATTAATGATTCTAGCTTCAAAGAAACCATTTGTTCATATATATATATATATCTAAACAGCCATTCTGTATGTTCGACTGTCTACTATTTATGGGAGAACCGATGTATTCCATTGTCGTCTTGTAACTCAGATAGAGGATAAAGATAATCTTTTTATTATTATTTTTTTTTATCAATACCAATCGTATCCCTCATTAAATGTTGAAAAACAACGTTGGTTATGTACAGCCAATGTACTAATGTTCACTTTCAGTGAAATCTTACCATAAATATAAAACCTTTACTCAATATTCATTTCCTTCTCGAATAAATATACAAATACTACCAAAATTGGTCAACCAACATATATAGAAATATCTTCAGTTTTACAGCTTTTATTTGATCTTGTGTTGAAAAAAAAGTGTCTTTGTTTCAGTCTTATTGCAAGTGATGAAGGTTTTGATCAACATGTTCACGTCTTACATATACTTGAAGCTTTGCATTGTCAACAATCATTTCTCACTGTATTGACAACCAAAATTACCAGACGTATTAAAACAAACATATTTATATTGATGATTACTCCAAATATTCTGTCTATTATATCTAAGGACAGTTTGAAAATGCCAAATGGCTAATCAGAAGTCACAAGGACAACACAATACAATGAACAAGAAAAAAAAAGCTTAATAGACAATGTCAACATAATACTATACAGAAAAGCTAAGACTGAGCAACGCGACCCCCACTATAAAGGGAAGTTAATTCAGCTGCTCCGGGTGGTCAAGCAGTTCCTGCTCCATAAGTGGCCCTCGTCGTGCTGCTCATCTCAAAATCCCGACGATAAGTAATGTTGGATGATAAGTAATTATTACCTTACCCGGTATGTTTCTTATTTTCTACCTTTGTCATGTTGAAGTCGCGATGAACTACATTAAATCATGTTTTAATTATTGCTATCGACACTAGACGTAATATAGCAATGTTGTTCTCCAAATAGATCGCCATTTTCTAAGGAGACTTGTCAGAATCAAAGATAAACATTACGTCCGCGTAAACTATTTGTAATGTTCCTAATATACAACATGTGATAAAGTTTGTCAGTGACTTGCGACAGGTTGGTGGTTTTATCGGGATACTTCGGTTCCCTCTACAATAAAACTGACCACCACTATATAAGTGATATATTGTTGAAAGTGGTGCTAAATACCATAAACCAACCAAACCAACTTAATATACAACATCATAACAATTTAAAACAAATCGGTACTTTAAACCTCCTTTACAGATTAGTAAGCAACTTTGTTTATTTCAGACATGGTCAATGACCTAGAATGTCTTAAAAACGTAACAGAAAATATGTCTTGTAGTAACCGACAACATGTACTATGGAATCAACAGAGATTAGCTCTGAATGAATTGTGTCAGTAAGTATATTAAGTTTTGATTCTTTTTCATCAATTTTTATCTGCGGGAACAAAAATTGTCAATAACAACGAGAGGTAACCAGAAACAGTAAATAGAGAGATAGTCAATACAACAGGCAATAGAAAAGGACAAACAAACAATGGTCGAAAAAATTCTACGCACAAGCAAATCCCCTAAAGATTGAACAACACGAACCCAACTACAAACTGTGGTGAACTAAGGTGCCTCAGAAGGATAAGCAATTCCTGCTCCCTTAGTGACATCTGCCGCGTTGCTCTTTAAAAATCCGGTGAAAATTCATGAAAGAGGGAAAAGGACAAGGTTATGATTAGTAATCCTGGTAGGAACCACAAACACTGGAATATCGTAAAACTGAGGGATTTATACCCCAGGTGCTGCTGAAATGTTGCTACATACATTGCATAAATGAAAAATTTACAATATGAAAATCTCTTTTGTCGTAACGTTTCGTTTTTCATCTGTACTCTCTGTCAAGTTCTTGGTTTAGAAGCAAGCCAAGTTGTATCTGTGGTATCCTTTATTTCAAGTTGAATGGGATAGATTTCATCAACATAATCACCAAACATGGAATTATTTATTGACAGGATATCAGTTATATAGCGAAACGTGAAATTAAAGGACTTGTCTAGCTTCTTTTCGAATTTCTGCAGAAGCCTCTACGCGGAGTCTGCTTCATGCGAATAAAGTAACAAGTTGGCGAGAAAAGATGCACAGTGTTGATCCCCACGGGAATGCTGACTGTCTATTGAAAATCTGCCAGATATGACAAATATATACGATATCAATTACAACCTAGAGTATTTTGATAATGTGACTTTCAGAGAACATTTTAGAGTGTGTCTCTTTCACAAATTAAATTTGCTCTGTCATAAAACATGAATAAATGGTACATACAATTGCAGAATGTCAAATCGTTGATGTCAGTCAATTTTGCAAAATATCTTCAGCAAATCACAAAAGTGACAAAATTCTCAAACTTGTTTGCATGTGGAACAGGATTATTCCATAATAAATTAATTATAGAGTCACATGCAATTTTATACGTGTTTTGATTGGTTTAAAAAGTTGATGTTGTTTGTCAATGCACTGAATCTAAATATAGACGTCTTTCTCAAGGCGTTGCGTGCCGTTGTCATCAGGTGATTTTCTTTAAATGAGGCACCTTTGGGGTTATTAAATTTATTTCCGATTATTTACCTTATTTTGAAAAAATAAATATATTTTTCAATATCATGGTAAAAAAAGTTGAATTAATTTATAAGGATTGATCGAAATTATTTGTTCAGTTCATTCGAAATAACCTCAATCAGGTTGTACACACCCTTGCGTAACCCGCCACGCGGGTTACATGGTGTATACAACCTGATTGAGGTTATTTCTTCATGAACCGAACAAAAATTTCGATCAATCTTTAAGTATTTTTCCTATCCGACCATACAATGTGCATAAATAAATGCCTAAATGGAAACAATAATGATCAAAGTAACATTTCAGTAACTAGTTTTTTAATACACGAGATATACTTTATTTAGTCCAATTTAATTTCTTGTAGAAGTATGGAATCTATTGATGAATGTTTCCAGGATGTTGCCAAGGATAAGTGTCCAGACAGGGTGAATGACTTTTATACGTTTTACACATATGTGTTTATGCCAACCCAGTGTCAGATGTAAGTCTACATATGTATGAATGGTACACACAATTGCTCTTATATTAAACACCATACGGCTTACAAATAGGTATGCGAAACACATCGGCTCTACCTAAAATGTTAGGCTTGATTTAACATGTGGCGCTAAACGCAAGTCACATTCCAATTTTGTTTTATGTTGATGTTGGATCATTTTTAATTTATTTTGTAATATTGCTTTATTTTGTAATATTGCTTAATTTTGTAATATTACTTTATTTTGTAATATTGCTTTATTTTGCAATATTGCTTGATTTTGTAATATTGCTTTATTTTGTATTATTACATACTTAGTTCAAATAAAGGCATTTTTGTATGACCAATATGACCGGAAGTAAACTGTCCATATGTTCACACCCCGGGAAATTAACCGGTTATTGGATTACTACAAGATCATTTTCATATCGAGGCCCATATTGGCCCGGTCCAATATGGGCCTCGACTTCGTCTCAGGCCAATATGGGTGTCTCTTTTCTAGATGTCGGAAGTATGTAATAAATAGTTTCATACATGGGCATTTCCATATTGGCCTGGTTATCATCCCTCGACCCATATTGTCCCTGGACTCCGTCTCGGGCCAATATGGGGGTCTCGGGATGATAACCAGGCCAATATGGAAATACCCATGTATTAATCTGTATATCTTGTTCATTGTGTACTAATAAACCTATATTTCCAAAGAAATACAACTGATAGTTCATCTTTGTCATTATAAAACAATCTTATCAGCTGACTTTTTTGCCAATATGTAATCCTGTGTCAAAGGACATTAATATTAAAGATTATATGGGGTATTGAAATGAGTAATCTCATTTTGACGAGTACTGTCTTAAAAGCGAAAAAAAAATAGCGACCTTATTACCATTCAAGGTTTCACAGGTCAGTTCGTTACAGCTGTCACGGCTTTCCTCCCAATTATGTCTGGTAGTCGTGGTAACAATGGCTGACACTGGCTATAATACGAACATCCTCAACGTGGTTAACCGCTACGGACTATCTGTCACGGATATGTTTCGCTTGTCGTAAGCACTTCTCATTCAATACTTATGATCGGGTTTGCAACAAGAGTAACACGACGGGTGCCACTAGTGGAACAAGAACTGCTTAAACTTCCGGAACGCCTGACTTCTTCTACGGTTTTTAGTGGAGTTCGTGATGCTCGATCTTTAGTTTTGTAGATCTGTAGTGTTTTGTAAATCGTTATTTGTCCTTTTGTTCTTTTTGTGCCATTGTGTTGTCTGTCCTTCTTCAATTTACGGATTCTGGTTACCTCTTTGGTTTCTTTAAACTCTTCTCTCAACCATAACTATTCAATAATATTGTTTTCTTAGAAAGGTGGACGATTACGGCATTTTTTTTTATACTTTGGGTTTATTTGCCACAGATGAATTTATACTTCTTTCAATTGTCTAAACATTTCGACAGTTAGAAATTTTCAATTTTTTTCTGAGATATACCAATGAGATCAGAATCATTATCACCTCCTATAATTTCATCAAATATATTTTATTTGTTGAATAATACAGGAGCAGTTCTTTTAATGTAGGATCCGATATTATTATTCATGTGTTGTTGGTCTAATGTCCCAGTGTGCATGCTTCGTTGCTTTTTAAGACACATATGAGCTGTTGTAAGATATGTTGTGTTTCTTACCTTCAAATATTATTTGTCTTTCTAATCATGCGACTTTGAACGATGAATGTTATTCTATAAACGCGTCGTGCTCCCCAACATTGATATCTACATTTTAATTAGTTCATATTTTTTCCATAAAATTCATCATTTTGAAGTTATTTACGACAAGTATCCTACACCTTACCATGTGATAATAAAAACGTTGTGTTTGAATTTCCAAAGCATGTAATCAGGTGCTAACATAACTAAGGGTTGTGAGTTCAACCCAGCTCCTGGTGATATGCAATCGAGACAACCAAACGTGTACTTTGGAAGGACGGTTGTTTACCTTAGTTTTCAGAACGGACTGTTCTCATAAAACTACATTTTTATGATATCATGTCATTTTAGAATATGTAGGTCTGATCTTGCTCATAGTAATAATAAGGATTTCCATGTTTCCACTCTGATAATTGTTAATAGAACATTTCGTTCGTTCTTGTTTCCTTATTCATGACTTATCACCTCAATTTTAACATCAGTAACACGGCGGGTACGATTAGGAAAGCAGGAACTTCATACTCTTTCAGAGCACATGTGTTCACTCCCCGAGTTTTAGTTTGGTTTATGCACCTCAGTCTTTAATTATTTGAGTAGTGGTTTGTGGACAATTGTTGATATTTAATTCCTTTTACTTTGACCATTGTAATGTGTATTCTTTGATTTACGGCATCTGATTACCATTAATGTGTATTCCTAGATTTACGGCATCTGATTACCATTAATGTGTATTCCTAGATTTACGGCATCTAATTACCTTTAATGTGTATTCCTAGATTTACGGCATCTAATTACCTTTAATGTGTATTCCTAGATTTACGGCATCTGATTACCTTTAATGTGTATTCCTAGATTTACGGCATCTGATTACCATTAATGTGTATTCCTAGATTTACGGCATCTGATTACCATTAATGTGTATTCCTAGATTTACGGCATCTGATTACCATTAATGTGTATTCCTAGATTTACGGCATCTGATTACCATTAATGTGTATTCCTAGATTTACGGCATCTAATTACCTTTAATGTGTATTCCTAGATTTACGGCATCTGATTACCTTTAATGTGTATTCCTAGATTTACGGCATCTAATTACCATTAATGTGTATTCCTAGATTTACGGCATCTGATTACCATTAATGTGTATTACTAGATTCACGGCATCTGATTACCTTTAATGTGTATTCCTAGATTTACGGCATCTGATTACCTTTAATGTGTATTCCTAGATTTACGGCATTTAATTACCTTTAATGTGTATTCCTAGATTTACGGCATCTGATTACCATTAATGTGTATTCCTAGATTTACGGCATCTGATTACCTTTAATGTGTATTCCTAGATTTACGGCATCTAATTACCTTTAATGTGTATTCCTAGATTTACGGCATCTGATTACCTTTAATGT
Organism: Bathymodiolus septemdierum; assembly: GCA_963383655.1. Taxonomy (NCBI): domain Eukaryota; kingdom Metazoa; phylum Mollusca; class Bivalvia; order Mytilida; family Modiolidae; genus Bathymodiolus; species Bathymodiolus septemdierum. Next base: position 95,993,828 of record OY726518.1, read on the forward strand.
GTATTCCTAGATTTACGGCATCTGATTACCTTTTGGGTATCTTCAAACATTTCTGTCATTGTTAAATACCAAAAATCAAGATAATAGATTCAGAATATACAGAAATATATACAAGATATGTGTTTTATCTATTTCAGTCCACGATATTTCACACCACAGGTGACATCAGGAGGGTGAGTAACTCAAAGAATATTCATTGCATCAGACACCAATTATGTTGAGTGTCACATGACTTCCGCCGATGTCGTGATTTTGTCGCTGTATTTAATTGTTGATATTCGACCCACAGTGGTATCATTTAATAATTGTTTCGAAAGTCTTCATAAAATATATCTTAGAGTCTACTTTCATCTCTTGACCATTGCTACATGCTATAATTAGTATGCTGAATGACATCTGGTAAAATCATACCATTATCGGCAACGTACAGAATTCGAGGTTCAAACAATAAACTGTAAATATTGCTTTACATCATGATTATGCTATTTGATAATTGTTGTATTTGTTTGGATAAACTAAGCTGTATTGAATAAGACAATAACAATAAAAAAAATAACAAAGGAATACAATATTATGACAATCGCTCCCCTACAAAGAGCTTATATTTCACAACCCGTACACTGAGCTTGCAGTGTGTATTAAGATTTTAGACAATGTAGCCGTCTTATGAGAACTAATTTCAAAGGATCGCTTCATCCTATCTTTCAAAATAGTTGTTTTTCCAGAAGGTATCAATACCTTCTTGAAAACAAGTATGTCACTTGCGTACAGATGTCTAGGGATGGTGTGTCTTCCGGTAGTCTTGTGTACTATCTACCTGTCTAGGGATGGTGTATCTTCCGGTAGTCTTGTGTACTATCTACCTGTCTAGGGATGGTGTATCTTCCGGTAGTCTTGTGTACTATCTACCTGTCTAGGGATGGTGTGTCTTCCGGTAGTCCTGTGTACTATCTACCTGTCTAGGGATGGTGTGTCTTCCGTTAGTCTTGTGTACTATCTACCTGTCTAGGGATGGTGTATCTTCCGGTAGTCTTGTGTACTATCTACCTGTCTAGGGATGGTGTGTCTTCCGGTAGTCTTGTGTACTATCTACCTGTCTAGGGATGGTGTGTCTTCCGGTAGTCTTGTGTACTATCTACCTGTCTAGGGATGGTGTGTCTTCCGTTAGTCTTGTGTACTATCTACCTGTCTAGGGATGGTGTATCTTCCGGTAGTCTTGTGTACTATCTACCTGTCTAGGGATGGTGTGTCTTCCGGTAGTCTTGTGTACTATCTACCTGTCTAGGGATGGTGTGTCTTCCGGTAGTCTTGTGTACTATCTACCTGTCTAGGGATGGTGTGTCTTCCGGTAGTCTTGTGTACTATCTACCTGTCTAGGGATGGTGTGTCTTCCGGTAGTCTTGTGTACTATCTACCTGTCTAGGGATGGTGTGTCTTCCGGTAATCTTGTGTACTATCTACCTATCTAGGGATGGTGTGTCTTCCGGTAGTCTTGTGTACTATCTACCTGTCTAGGGATGGTGTGTCTTCCTGTAGTCTTGTGTACTATCTACCTGTCTAGGGATGGTGTGTCTTCAGGTAGTCTTGTGTACTATCTACCTGTCTAGGGATGGTGTGTCTTCAGGTAGTCTTGTGTACTATCTACCTGTCTAGGGATGGTGTGTCTTCCGGTAGTCTTGTGTACTATCTACCTTTTAAATGGTGATTAAGACAGTCGACTTTCTTTTGTTGAACTAATGTTATACAAATGATAATTTTTGCATCAGAAGGAATATCTATATTATGTACTAAGTTCCACATTACAACAACGCTGCTAACCGTGTAATATTAAGATGGAAAACAAAACATACCACACTGTCCAAAATCAAATATCTAAAACGTAGAAAGAAGCAATATAGATGCCCCATAACACACAAATTCACTTTTCTGGTTTGGTACAGGCACTTTAATAATAAAGTGGCGGAGTAAAGCAAGTTTTATGCCATCAACAGATATATTGGTTTCGAAATCTATCAATTGCTTTTAAGTAAATTATGTATTGAATAACGACCGGTTTTTTTATGTTTGCCATATCAGGCCTGACTCAGTTATCATAGCATGTGCTCAAGAGATTTATCCCGATATGCTGAGAAAATTTTACCGATTGAAGGTGGATTCTACAGGTGCACAGTCAGCAAACATCTCCAGAATTATCTTCGAATCATTTGAGGATGTTTGCAGGTAAGATATTTGTTTCTCTTTAGAAAGAAGAACTAATAGGTTTTCTATCCATGCGCAAATATTATTAGTTAGTTCTATTTGCTTCTCCCCTTAGAGATTCACAGTATATTATAAATGAAATTTATTCCTACGGATAGGGATTAATATAAGTTCTTGTAACTTGTTTCCCAATCCTATTAATTACTTCTTATTATGTAATGTATATAGCTAAATATTGTAATGTTATATTGAATTAATTAATAAAATATGCTTAAACTTATGCATGCGCAAACGAGATAAACTGTTGTGTTTGTTTTTGAAACCTCGTGATCCCGATAACGTAGGACAAACATAAAATCCTATTTTTTTATAATTACATTCTGATTGCACCAGAAAAGCCATAAATACACAAACCATAAAAAAAGATATCTAATTTAGTTCACACGACGTGTTTCTGGAATAACCTTCATCAAGTATGCTCAAAATCTAGACTTGAAAGCCAAATCCTTAAAACACCCTTATTATTTATGACTAGTCGTACACGGAACTCTAATAATATTGTATTGCAATTGTTTCTGGAATGAAAATGTGATTTTAATGAAAGGAACACGAAAATGAAGATTAAAAAAATATATAAATCATTTAAATGACAAATGCGAGTCACTAAAACCTGACTTGAAATGTAATAATAAATAATTATGGCGGTTTTTGAGAAACTGTATTTTCTCAAAAATCACATGAAAACACTGAAAAATGTGACTCACTAAAATGTATTAATATACATTTTTATTCACCCACGAGTATCATATTCCCCATTTCCTGAACCCGCATGCTATTAATGTTTTATTATACCGAATGAAACCAAGAAAACACATACATGTAAAATACTGCTAGCAAACATATTTTATGTCCACTGGAACGTTGTCTCAGACATTTAAGAACCACATCCATTGTAAAGGTCGCCTGCAAGTAATGCGTTTCGAGTGCCTCTGACGTTTTCCTGTCAAAGAACGAGAACTCTGGCGGGAAAACTCGCGAGGCTTCCGAGGGGGTGGAATATGATATTTATTTCACGGAATATGATTTTTGTCCTGTGTGATCACGTGTTCTGATTTTTACCCATTGTCCAATAAAATTAATCTATTTATGGTAATTAATATATGAGGTATAATAATATCTTTTGTGGTGGTTTTGAAAACTGTTTTGAATAAATCAAGTCTCAACTCCGAAGAAATGTACTTAATATTGGCTTGAAATATTAAAGAATACATTGCCATGTGGAATGCAAGACATTATGAGTAAAATGTAAAATAAAAAAATTGCATATTCACAATATTTAAATAAACTTAATTAATTATATGGACACAGTATCAATACATTATTTTCTTTTAATTTTCTTTTAGAAATCGCTCAACGTTTGCTGCCTGTGTGAAGGAGAGGTTTGTTCCACCCTTCATGAAGCCAGATGAAATCCTAGATAAATTATTGAATCAAAACTCGATTGGGCCTGCCTTAGACCAGTTTTGTGAATTGTGTAAGTGATCTTAGTAATTGAGTCCAATAAATGATACTCTAAATTTAATCAGTAAAGCTTGAGGCGAGATATGTATAATTTTATTTTATCTACTATTTTTTTTAATAATTGAATGTGTTTTCGATACTTGTATCATGGGTTTATTCCTGACTTTAATTGGTTGTTCACCTATGTGATGATGTCACCGTTATGCATTGAATGTTGCTGATAATCCCGCAAGTATTTACTGAAAGATAGGACCATTACCGATATTCAAGCAGGGGCTGTTTCACTTATTGAAAAACTCACAATGACTGCTAGACGATTAACAACAATATATATACTGTGTTGATTTATATACTAATTTCATCTTCACTTTTATCCTTTTTCAAGATCGTGGGTTCGAGCCTCGTTCGGATCAAACCAAAGATTATACAATTAGTATTTACTGCTTCTTTGCTAAACAGGCAGCATTACGGAGTAAGAACAAAGACTTACTGGCTCAGAAAAAGGATAATGTGTCTGATTGGAGTGACATGTCTACCCGCAGACTGTTGTTTTAGTGAGCTAGTACTATAAAAATCCAGCTAGGCCTGTTGGTCTAGTACAAGGCAGACGACATTTCTTCGAAATGTAACTTGTTCTCGTCATGATATAGCTGAGACATTGCGCACTTTCCATTAAATAACAATTACTCACTCACTACATCCTTTTGACTTTACAAGTACAAGCCATGACCCTACAAGTACAAGCCATGACCCTACAAGTACATGCCATGACCCTACAAGTACAAGCCATGACCCTACAAGTACAAGCCATGACCCTACAAGTACATGCCATGACCCTTCAAGTACAAGCCATGACCCTACAAGTACAAACCATGACCCTACAAGTACAAGCCATGACCCTACAAGTACAAGCCATGACCCTACAAGTACTTGCCATGACCCTACAAGTACAAGCCATGACCCTACAAGTACAAGCCATGACCCTACAAGTACAAACCATGACCCTACAAGTACAAGCCATGACCCTATAAGCACATGCCATGACCCTACCAAGTACAAGCCATGACCCTACAAGTACAAGCCATGACTCTACAAGTACAAGCCATGACCCTACAAGTACAAGCCATGACCCTACAAGTACATGCCATGACCCTACAAGTACAAGCCATGACCCTACAAGTACATGCCATGACCCTACAAGTACAAGCCATGACCCTACAAGTACAAACCATGACCCTACAAGTACAAGCCATGACCCTACAAGTACAAGCCATGACCCTACAAGTACATGCCATGACCCTACAAGTACAAGCCATGACCCTACAAGTACAAGCCATGACCCTACAAGTACATGCCATGACCCTTCAAGTACAAGCCATGACCCTACAAGTACAAACCATGACCCTACAAGTACAAGCCATGACCCTACAAGTACAAGCCATGACCCTACAAGTACATGCCATGACCCTACAAGTACAAGCCATGACCCTACAAGTACAAGCCATGACCCTACAAGTACAAACCATGACCCTACAAGTACAAACCATGACCCTATAAGCACATGCCATGACCCTACCAAGTACAAGCCATGACCCTACAAGTACAAGCCATGACCCTACAAGTACAAGCCATGACTCTACAGGTACAAGCCACGACCCTACAAGTACAAGCCATGACTCTACAAGTACAAGCCATGACCCTACAAGTACAAGCCATGACCCTACAAGTACAAGCCATGACCCTACAAGTACAAGCCATGACCCTACAAGTACAAGCCATGACCCTACAAGTACAAACCATGATCCTACAAGTACAAGCTATGACCCTACAAGTACAAGCCATGACCCTACAAATACAAGCCATGACCCTACGACGGGTCTCTTATCATGGTCTCTTATTATGATATAAATGAATAGTGTAAAACAGCTTCATATAGATTCATATACCGCGGTATTAAAGAAAATGGGCAGTTAAAAGAGGATAGTTGAAGTAACACAAAAATGGGCAGCTAACAGGGGATAGTTGAAGTAACACAAAAATGGGTAGTCAACAGGGGATAGTTGAAGTAACACAAAAATGGGCAGTTAACAGGGGATAGTTGAAGTAACACAAAAATGGGTAGTTAACAGGGGATAGTTGAAGTAACACAAAAATGAGTAGTTAACAGGGGATAGTTGAAGTAACACAAAAATGGGCAGTTAACAGGGGATAGTTGAAGTAACACAAAAATGGGCAGATAACAGGGGATAGTTGAAGTAACACAAAAATGGGCAGTTAACAGGGGATAGTTGAAGTAACACAAAAATGGGCAGTTAACAGGGGATAGTTGAAGTAACACAAAAATGGGCAGTTAACAGGGGATAGTTGAAGTAACACAAAAATGGGCAGTTAACAGGGAATAGTTGAAGAAACACAAAAATGAAATATAACATTGTATCCTACTACTACTTGCACCATAGACATTGTCATGACAATAGTTTGAAATATTTTCTAATACCAGTCGATGGAATTAACATTATTGGCTTTAACTCGAATGTGAATATATTGAAACATTTCTAGAAAGTTTCATAACACACGGACTACAAACAATCGAAAAATTCATTCATCTTTTTAGTCATATCAAACAGATTTGTATATAGTGAAAACGTAAATATCTAAGTTAGTGCGTACGACGCATTTCTGGAATAAACCTTTTTGGGAGTAAGTAAACCAAAGGGCATAAACAGGATAGCCAAACTCGTCTAAGGTAAACAGGATAGCCAAACTCGTCTAAGGTAAACAGGATAGCCAAACTCGTCTAAGGTAAACAGGATAGCCAAACTCGTCAAAGGTAAACAGGATAGCCAAACTCGTCTAAGGTAAACAGGATAGCCAAACTCGTCTAAGGTAAACAGGATAGCCAAACTCGTCTAAGGTAAACAGGATAGCCAAACTCGTCCAAGGTAAACAGGATAGCCAAACTCGTCCAAGGTAAACAGGATAGCCAAACTCGTCAAAGGTAAACAGGATAGCCAAACTCGTCTAAGGTAAACAGGATAGCCAACCTCGTCTAAGGTAAACAGGATAGCCAAACTCGTCTAAGGTTACCTATGCCTGAGGGGGGGGGAGACAATATTAGTTTTAATAATGATTACATATTTAGGAACTTTCAATAACAAATACAAAATCTAATAAACCATGGCACTGCCGAAACATATTACCATTCCGCTTCAAGCTCAACAATTCCCATTGTTTGCCTCCATCGGAAAGATATCTAATGATATAGAACATGCAGTAGGTCCTATCTGTATTTTTACTTTCAGCTCTCAGTAGACAAGAAGAGACTTGTCTAGAAGAGTCAACTGCTGGAATGATGCTATGTGGAAGTTCCAGTACACTTACATCATCTGTCTTAGCTCCGGGAAGTATCGTTACCCCAGGGACTGGCAATGTCAATCCAGATAACGTTAGTTACATTTGCCCGTAAGTAAAAGACAATATAATATAAGATATACACTTAAATGGTTTGGGAAAACTGACCTTTAAATTATTTGGCTCTCAAATAGTTTGATTTGGGTTGTACCTGATGAAGGTTATCCCAGAAACGGGTCGTGCGCATTAAATTTGTGATATATCTTTTTATTTATCTAAAAAGTACATTAAAATTCATGTATAATTCTGTATTATACACTTTATCATGTCAGTTACAAATTAATCAAATTGAAATAATTTAATTTGATTTGAATATTTCAATCTGATTGGCTAATCCGCCTGGAGAAAATTTTGGTTATACTCGATAACCTGGGTTGGTATTGTGACGTCACCAACGTGTTCATCCGCCAATGACAAATTCAAATAGTCACATGAAATAATAGTAATTAAAATCGAGGAATCATTAAATTTTGTTGTAAAAATTAAATTATAAGGAATATTTGAAATTGTTGAACAGGTTATACTTGTATAACCTGGTTTGGGTCAGTATACGCTTTTCATAAACCGCTTCACGGTTTATTAAGCGTAACCTGATCCAAACCAGGTTATATCGCATAACCTGTTCAACAATTTCAAATATTCCTTAAATAAATAAACCAAAGGAGTAATTAACAATTGGGCCATCTAGAGCCACATGCAACATTGGACACAATATACAGGCGAGGACGAAGATAAACAAACAAAAACACAACGAAGACGAAGATAAACCAACAAAAACACAACAGTGAAAACGAAAAGAAAAAGATGAACAACTCGGTTTTCAGAGAAAATGGTCGAAACAAACAAAAAAGCTAGATAGCTCATTCGAATAAATGCATGTCTCTTATATTTCACATGATATACGATTGCCATTATAGCTATCACCTCTTTCTGATGCCACAAAAAAGTCAGACATTACTTAGAACTTACTTTATATCTATTAGTCAGACATTACTTAGAACTTACTTTATATCTATTTAGAATAAGAGTATAAAACTGAAAATTGATGCATAGGAAAACACTAATAAACAGTAAAAGACGAAAGTGAAATTTATGGGGGTTTAACGCCACTTTCAACAATATTTCAGTTATATCGTGGCGATCTGTTTTATTGTTGGAGGAAACCAGAGTACCCAGAGAAATCACCCACCTGCCGCAAGCCACTGACCAATTTTATCACATAATGTTGCATCGAGTACACCTTTCCCGATCGGGATTGAACTCACAACGTGAGCGGTAATATTCTCTGATTGAACAGGTAGTTCTAAATCCAACATACGATCACGACCACGACCACCCGGATATACAGTTCAATCTGATAGATACAAATTAATAAGAAGCGTGTGGACGGTAATAAAAACGTATTGATGCACCATAAAGATGCATATATCATATTATCATCCTCGTATATAAATAGTCCATATATTAATGATTTATTTTTATTTTTGGTGTTTTAACGCCACTTTCAGCAACATTTCAGCTATATCATGGCGACCAGTTTTAGTGGTGGAAGAAGCCAGAGTACCCGGAGAGAACCACCGACCATGGGCAAGTAACTGGTAAACTTTATCACTTGTGGCTGCGAGTGCACCCTTTTTTGTAATTTACAAAGCCGGGCGCGAACCCACGCCGTATTGGTGATAGGCTTGTATGAGTTGTTAGGTAATCCAACTACCTAATTCATTGAGCCACCCGGTCTCTTCCATATATTAAGATGGGTCATTATCTCAAATGTTTGATAAACATAAAACTCTGACCAAATGATTAATGTAACAGTAACAAAAAAACATTTGAATAGTAGTACGTCGTCAAGATTGAAGATACCAAAGAAGTAGTAATCAGAAGCCGTAATTCGAAGGACATAAAACACAAATCATGACCGTAAGAAAAAGGACAAAAATACAAACAACGCTCTATAAAACATTACATAGACAACTAAAGATCGAGCAACACGACCTCCACAACAAATCGGGGGTGAACTCAGGTGCTCCAAAAGGGTAAGCAGTTCTTGCTCCACATGTGGCACCCGTCGTGTTACTCTTGTTACAAACTTTTAAATTTCTTCTGAAAAAAAGTGTACATTCTTTTAGAAATAATCAATTAAAAAAAATTATACGTGATTATTTAACGATTATTGTAGAGTGCTCAATGCTATGATTAAATGCATTGGTATACAGTTACGAAGATGTAGTCCTAAATTAGGTCAAACCTTTACAAATGTCAACAAACAACTGCTTTCTCCTGAATGTCAGGCAGCTGAACCAACGACAGTGTTGAAGAAATCCCCATTGACTTCCGTTCTTACACTGTGTGGATTACCATTAGGCGGGGAAATATTCGTGCAAATTTCAAAATTCAAAGAGACCGGAAGTGACAGGGAACAACCTACTATTGGTATTGTAAGAGATTTGATCCCCGTTGTATGTGGGTAAGTGTACTTAATGTTGTCTTTTAAAAGTAATTTTTGAAAATGTGTGAATAGACAGCTTAATATTTGTTTTCTCTCGCATGGTAATGTTTAAAATAACATGTAAAGTTAAAAGAGGTGTTTGACTATTTGTATATACTGTGTCTCACAAGTAGAAGATGACCTTGAAACAGGAATGTGACAACTTTATGATTAAAATCATCCATGGACATCTTTTAATTGCAACAAGAAGCAATTAAATAAGTAATACCGAACTACAATTAAATGAAGATCATCGACATGGACCCCACCAAATAACCAGGAGTGAACCCATGTGCTCGCGGATGGTATATACATGTGTCCATCTGACGTTATGTCAAGTAACATTTATTGAAAATTTTATTTATTCTATTATTTCGTTGTTTTTAATCTTAAGACGTAGGTCAAATACTGATATTTATAGCAGTGTCAAATATAATAAAATGAATGGCATACCTTGAATTTATTTTAAACAGATATGTAGATTTTTATACCACATGTATTGCCCAAGAACTTGGAACATCGATGAATATAATAGACAAAATTGCAATGAAGCTTTTCGACTTAACTAATGCCGACAGGTTGAAAACAGTGTTTCGAGCAGTCTGTGAGGAGACAAAGGGTGAATATAAAAATATTAAACTGAGGGCATATTTTGTCACATTTAACGGTATGAGCGATTGATTTTTGTTAAGTGAGCAGTTTACGAAAAGAACAAGTTTACAAACAATAAATCTTGCATGTACAATAGGTGGCAATGGGATGGGTCTATGGGTTAAAATTTAACCATGAAAATCAGAGTATATATTAGATAGGATCGGAAAATGTTGGCATGCAAGTGTCCAGTAATTACTATTCCAACCAAGCTATATTGCTCGTTAGGCGCTGGATGATGCAAATTGTCTTTTACATGCAAGGAATACGTCATTCTCTATATACGAGACACTCATTTTCGTTCCATTCTAAGGGTAAGTCTTGTTTTTATTTTATTCGTCCGCATAACCAGCGGAAACCCAAGTCTAAGTAGACAACTCGGTCCTTTTATTAAAACAACTAGGACCGTTTACAAAATGAACCAGGACCGCACAGAAACCTAATTTTGATATTTTGTTATGGACGGTACGAGTTGTCCCATATTCATACGACATGCATATTTCATATTATTGTAACAATAGCCATAAAACATATTTTTAAATATACTATTTGTTAATTTGGAAATTATCATATGTACATCTTCCTTTGTATCATCATGGATTACGAAAAAAACAAATCTTATATATCATATAATAATTTGGCAGTTATAATGTTTATATACTTTAAGTTAAACTTACTTATAAAAGGTTTGGTTTGGCTTATGGTGTTTAACGCCACTTTCAACAATATTTCAGCTATATCGTGGTGGTCAGTTTTATTTGTGGAGGAAACCGGAGGACCTGGAGAAAACCACACACCTGTCGCAAGTCACAAGACAAATTTTATCACACAATGTTGTACACCTCATCCTGATCGAGATTTGAACTCACAACATCAGTGGTGATAGGCACTGATTGCATAGGTAGTTGTAAATCCAACTACCATACGATCACGGTCATGACAGCCCCTAATTATAAAGTATAAATCTGATGTGTGTGCTTTGAGATCCGACAAGATTAGAATCATGACAAAATAACAACAATGCAATGGTACATTATACTTTCAATAGCGCTATAATCATATTTGGTGTTATCAATCTACGAACGTATTTTACACCCAGTTTTGAAGGTTTTCTTGCTGACTCACAATGTTACATACCAGTACACAACTAAATCTAAGTCAATTTAAATTGAGAATATATACTTCCCATCGTCAACGGTTACAGAAACTTTAGTAACACCATCATATACCCATTGTATCTTCGGACTATTGTGTATCATTAAAATTATCGTATTTCTCCTGCAGATGACAACGTCTGGTCAGTTAAATTTAATTATCTTTCTTATGTTGTTTGTCCAGTAATATATCAGCAAGAGGAAATGCAGAAAAATTTCTGAAAAATATTGAAAAAAACCAAAAAAACCCAAAATGAATGGAAAAAAAGTAACCATATTTATGTTTATTTCTTTTCAGAAATACAAGATAATATAAATTGTATCAAAGGAACTTTTTCTGAGTCATCAAAGTGTACAAGTAATCCAACTTATACACCATTATTTCAAAGATTTAGAAATATATCAGCCATTGATTTCAACACAGTAAACGAAATATGTGGGTACGTATTTACTTGAAGACAATAAAATCAATATTGCAGACCCAGACTGATACACATCCAGAAATTAAGTTATTATAGGTGCTTAATGCAATTGTAATAAAAACGTAGATATCATATTTAGTGCGCACTACGTATTTATGGAATAACCTTCACCAGATACGCTAAAAATCGAAAGATTGGAAAGCCAAATAATTTAAAGTTTCGGGAGCAATAAAATCAAATGTAAACAAGATTTCAGTTATTTCAATGCCGGTTAGATGTATATAACCATATTATACGATAGTGTCCTACGAAGAATCAGAAAGTTAAATGATTTAATCTTAATGTTCTCCTCCAGATGAAACACAAACACGCCATGAATAACACGTTATACAACAAGTCTAGTAATAATACTGACTTCTATTTTAACACGCTATACAACAATTCTAGTAATAATACTGACTTCTATTTTAACACGTTATACAACAAGTCTAGTAATAATACTGACTTCAATTTTAACACGTTATACAACAAGTCTAGTAATAATACTGACTTCTATTTTAACAGTTATACAACAAGTCTAGTAATAATACTGACTTCTATTTTAACACGTTATACAACAAGTCTAGTAATAATACTGACTTCTATTTTAACACGCTATACAACAATTCTAGTAATAATACTGACTTCTATTTTAACACGTTATACAACAAGTCTAGTAATAATACTGACTTCAATTTTAACACGTTATACAACAAGTCTAGTAATAATACTGACTTCAATTTTAACACGTTATACAACAAGTCTAGTAATAATACTGACTTCTATTTTAACAGTTATACAACAAGTCTAGTAATAATACTGACTTCTATTTTAACACGTTATACAACAAGTCTAGTAATAATACTGATTTCTATTTTAACACGTTATACAACAAGTCTAGTAATAATACTGACTTCTATTTTAAATTAAATTGCACATGATAAGATATAATGTTGAAGGAGGCACATGGACCAATATCTAACAGTATTTAAATACGCAAGACAAATTGTAATATTACGCTGGAAACATTTTGAATTGTATTTAAGGTACCTTAATATCATTCAAGACAATACTACCTGCTGTGTATTGTCCTACATGTTTGATTTTGTGAAAAATCATAATAAAGACTATGGAAACTAAATAATATATTATATTTCTCCGTTTTTTATATTTTGCTTACTTCAGTTGCCAATTATATTGGCCCACTGCATAGTTTACATTTTGAAGTTTTCAGTTGATATGCCTGTGAATAATAATTCTTTCGTTTATTATTGTGTGTTATTTGTTGTATAGTAGTATCAATGGTTTATGTCTGTATGCTTAACTTATTTAATTTGCTGGCTATTCCAGTGGAGCGTAAATAGTCACACAAATATGAAAACCTACAACATAAACATATCAGACCTGAGTTTTACAATTTATATTTTGTTAATTGTTTATTGTGTGCAAATTTTTACCATTCCATCTATATCTTAACAGCCCTATAAAAGAAATCGGACTATGTGGTGCAAGGTTGATGTCAAATTGCAGTAAAGATCTGGCAGAGATGGGTGAGAATGTTGTCCTCGAACTTCTACGAACAGACTGTGGAGGGAAACGACCACTAAATAATGGCTCAGCAAACATTAATTCTGGTTTATTACTGTTTATTCTTGTCCTTCTTCACTCGCTTGTAGAGGTTCTGAATGTCAACTGGTAAAAATACATTGAGTGGAATCTCAATCGGGGCGAGGTGTACAACAGTATGTGATAAAATTTGTCAGTAACTTACGACAGGTCGGTGGTTTTCTTCGGGTACTCCGGTTTCCTTTCACCAATAAAACTGATCGCCATGATATAACTGAAATATTGTTGAAAGTGGCGATAAACACCATCAAACAAACATATTATTGGTGTTTACCGACACTTTCAACAAGATCTACAGTTATATCGTGGTCGTCAGTTTTGTTGGTAGACAAACTGGAGAAAACTGAAAAGCTTTCAGAAAGCACGATAAACTTGTTCACATAAAGACACTTCCTTGTTACTATTTTTGTGAAAACCATGATGACCTATGGAAATGTCCTCTGCCTTATGTCAATATTATTAATATGATTATTTGTCTATATGTGAAGAATGTAGTATTTATTTCAATAAATGTTGATGAGAATTAATATATAAGGTTTTTTTTACTACACTTAGCAATTTTCATAATGCAAAGCAAGACATAAAAAAAGAGTAAAACTCAAATCTACAACACCGACATAAATAAATGTAAAACATCCATCCATTTCATCACATCGCCACATGTTTCACCACATTCACATCGATGCCTTTTAGTTCCATCTATCATCTAACATGAACAAATATTACCGTGCAGTGGACTAATGGCGTGAGTACGCAGAACAATCAAATTATTTATCAGCTGAAAAATTTACCTCTAACACTATTGGTTTGAATATTCAGACGTTTAAATTAAAAATATAATAGCCCAGTATTCTCTCGGGATCCAGTGGGGTAGATACATTGATTGGCACTTGTTTTGTGGATATCGTGGTCAGTGGTTTTCAACAGAACTCTTGAGTTCCCCTAGCAATGAAACAAGAAAATTTGAAGATACCAAAGGGGAAATCAGAAGTTGACCACCATTATATAAATTTCATAGTTTTGAAAGTGGCGTTACATGTAAACATGTAATCATTTCACATTTCAGCCAAGGGACCGGGTGGCTCAATGAGTTAGGTAGTTGGATTACCTAACGACTCATGCAAGCCTATCACCAATACGGCGTGAGTTCGTGCCCGGCTTTGTAAATTACAAAAAGGGTGCACCGGACTCGCATCCGCAAGTGATAAAGCTTACCAGTTGCTTGCTCGTGATCGGTGGTTCTCTCCGGGTACTCCGGCTTCTTCCACCACTGAAACTGGTCGCCATGATATAGCTGAAATATTGCTGAAAGTGGCGTTAAACACAATAAATCATCAAACCAATCATCACATTTCAGCCTTTTCCAACTCTGACGATTAAATACCAAAGATTGACATAACACTTTACAAGTTATCAATTATATATCTTTGTACAGGGTTCTTTGTATGCATTACACGTAGGAGAATTTATTTTCATATACAAGTTCTAGGAAGTTTTTGAAAATATAATTTATAAACAGACACATATATCTAAATTTAATTTTAAGTCCAACTGACAATGGTTTTAAAAAATCAATCCAAAACAGTGAAATTTAAATTTGAAATTCTATTTGACTGAAATGATATTCACTATTTGCAGCCTTCATATATACATTTTAGCATATATTGATCTAACCTGTTACCATATAAACAGCTAAGTCTGATTGATATCTTGACCTACACATTGTAATTGACAGTCAGTGCTGATTAAGAACGAAATCTATGACAAAGGAAATCATTTTAATATTCCCATTGTGAATTTTCCATTTATATGTAGCAAAATCCAGCAATAACTGTATATGGAGTATTGCTTATGGGTTATTTCAGAGCATGTGGTTCCTATCTTAATTTTCTTGATAGAGGGTTGTTGCTAACAAGGAAGCTAATGATATAGATACTCTGTGTGCGTCTTGGCAATAATGAATTACTGACAAAGATTTTACACAGGAATCTAAAAATTCAAAATATCAACTAAGCAAAATTATGAGAACACTGGTTAAAAATATATCGAAGCACAATCCAGATATAAAATCCAGAAAAACTCGGGCTACAAAACACAATCCGGCCAAAAACAAGAACAAACAACACAAACAAAAATACCATAACAAAAGAAGAAACAAGTATGGTAAATGAGCCTAAAACAATAACTTGCCAGTAAGTGGAATCAACCGAAAGAGCAATATCTGTATGCAGTGGTCGTATGTGGCCCGTTGCTAGATAACATTTTCCCTACTCTATCCTGTTGTTTTTGACGATCAAGAATGCTGCTTTAACTGTAAATATATATTGCTGTAACAAAACTTTAGAAATGGATATTCGAGAAGGTCTTTACTAAGATAATTGTCCTCGATTTTTTTATGCTTACCATTCGGAAGTGGGAAGCACAAAACAAGCGCTTAGAGGAAAGCCAACTACATAAATGTGATATTATTATTCACGATTCACGACAGAAACACCTCATTTTAAGCCACGTCTTTTCCTGACAGTTCATAATGGTCTGTGTATTGTTTATTTATTGTTGCAAATATACAGTGTTGATTTATTTATTCTTATTATGATCATACATGAGTTGCACATAAATGATTCAAAAAATATAAAATAAATAAAATGTACATAAATGTGTGCATTTATGTACATTATGCGAGTAGGGAAATGTTCCTGCACATACCGATCGCTATCTTAATACGACAAATTACCGATTACAGTTTGGAAACTTATAGTTCTGAGGTTTACTATAACATAAATATTTTAGAGTGAGATTTGCTTACACAATGTCGTAAGAGCTAGGTAATAATAAAATAAGAAGTGATCTTCAATCAAGCAGCGTGTTTGAAGATAATACACAAGGCAATTCAATATATTAATCACATTTGTCAATGTTACATCAATATTATTTGCGCAATATAACAAACATTCAAAGACCGCAGTTTTTACGTAAAATGTTAAGGAAAACATTTAGTAGATTTCTAAGAAGTGAATACAATGCAGTTTTTACGTAAAATGTTAAGGAAAACATTTAGTAGATTTCTAAGAAGTGAATACAATGCAGTTTTTACGTAATATGTTAAGGAAAACATTTAGTAGATTTCTAAGAAGTGAATACAATGTTTCGATTTTTTTATACAACATAATAATTGACTTAAGCAAACACTAAGAAGAACATGTCTAACTATATTCTATGGTATCTTATATAATACGTAAGTAATTATTTCATCTGCAAGTTAGTGATATTTCGTGTTGCAACCAAAACTACATTGTGTTACAAGTTATTCAGGTTCAAAACAGTGTACACCATGTCTAATTTATAGCTTGCGCATAGTGGTGTCTAACCCATATTGTGTTTTGTTTCTTTGTTTTGTTTGTCTTCGTCTTGTGTCTAATATACCCAATATTGCCAGTTTCTCTGGATTGTCCATTCTTGATTGCCCCTTCGGTTTTCTATAACATTTATTATATACTCGGATCCTAACATCTCGAGGGTATATATAATGGTGTGGTATTTGTATTTGCTATGATAGATACAGTGCAAACTGTCTTAACCGAACCCTAAATAAAATGGAATCCTGTTTTAGCCTAACTTTAAGCAAATTCCCAATGTGAGAAACCTTTGTTAATTTAACCTTTATAAACCGAACACTTGTCTACTCACTCCGAACACAAGAGTTGATCGGGAATAAGGTACAGTTTAGACAAGTTTCACTGTATCAGCTTATATGTTTTAGGATGACTTACCTACTCTGTATTGGACACCAAAACTTCACAATAATTCATATAGAGAAAGGTGCATTGCTGATTCTTATTCTTGTTCAACAAAACAACTGAATTATGACTAAACTTGTATCTGCGGTAAGAGACTATAATAATACCTTCACAAAGTCTAGTCATGTAGTAACATCAATCAAATGTGGATACTGAAAAAATCAACAACCATTCCCCATGAAAATCTTAAAATCCTTTTAAAAGAAATCATTCCCAACACATTTTATATAACTGACACATTGCTTACATGGCGTTAAACAACAATCAGTCAAATTAATGATAAATTGACATAAACTTACAAAAATGACTTAAATAGATTTTTTTTAATTATTTTTTCCTCATGATGTGTTTTATTGAAGCTACATTGTTTAGATATAAATAAAATGAAAACAAAAATATCACACTGTGGGAACAGTCTCAAAACCCAAATACATGGCTGTTCACTTTCCTTCTCGGTACAGGCACTTCAATAAAAAGTGGCGGGGTTAAAATACTTCTATCGATTGGACATCTTTGTATTCAGTTACCTTCTTGACAATAAGATCCGGTATATCCAGTCATGCACTTGCATTCGGGTGAATTGTCTTCTGGATTAATTAGACACACACCATGCGGACCACAGCGACCATCTTTACACACTGTCAAAAGATAATCATGTAAACTAGATTAAAGCTTGATGTCGAAGAACATAATCACTAAATCTACGTTAATTACATGTATATGCGATAAACAAATTTATTTCTAATATTTATAATTTATCAGATAAAAGTGGATGATTAATAATCTTACAAAAAGGTACATATAGCAGGCATATCCTGCAACAAACATGAAACGCTATGTACGCAATAAAGGCATTTATTACATACTTAGTTCAAATAAAGGCATTTTTGTATGACCAATATGACCGGAAGTAAACTGTCCATATTTTGACACCCCGGGAAAATAACCGGTTATTGGACTACTACAAGATCATTTCCATATCGAGGCTCATATTGGCCCGGGCCAATATGGGCCTCGACTTCGTCTCAGGCCAATATGGGTGTCTCTTTTCTAGATGTCGAAAGTATGTAATAAATAGTTTAATACATGGGCATTTCCATATTGGCCTGGTTATCATCCCTCGACCCATATTGGCCCTAGACGTAGTCTCGGGCCAATATGGAAATGCCCATGTATTAATCTGTAATTATCCCACACCGGTTCTATTTGAGCAGTCAAATTACATTGATTATATATTTTTATTTACGATCACTAACCAAAATACAATTTTGTTCTGGTACCTGATTCGTGTTCAGCGACAACAAGAAACGGCAACAACAGCAAAATATATTAGAATAACACTTTTTTCTGCTCTGTATTGACAATTTGGCAGTTGTTGTGTGCTTTTTGACATTGCGGGATAAACACAATACGTGCATTGTCTATTTCTCTTCTTAATAGTTTAAGATAATAAGATTACCTTTTTCGTGACAGCATTCGCCTTGGAAACCTAAATCACAGCTGCACACTCCCTCGCCATCTTCGTTCATAAGACATAGACCATTAACACATTGACCACTGTTTTCACGTGCTACAAAATATTTTTTCTTTCAAATAGCACATCAACGTTAATATTAGTATAATGATGTTGACGTCATTCGATAATGTACAACCATATTTTCCGCGTTTGATCATATTTCCTGGATCGTTAGGAAAGTGAAATATGTGATCAGAAAAAATATTTCCTCATATTACCGGTCAACATTATAGTATTATTATGCTGAATGTCATTGGTTCTATACAACGAAGTCAATGTCAAAGCTAAATATCACCAGACTAATCAGATGATAATATGTTGTTTTTACTCTCTCAATTACGTGAGAATTTGGCTGGTTGCAAAGGATCGACGGAATTGTGTTGGTCAGAACAGATCTGTTTTCAATGAACAACTATTTTGTACTAACGGAAGAAAGCAAAGCTAAAAAAAAGTATACATTTAGTATGCATTCTATAGATATCAAGATTTTAACCATTGTAATAAGATTAAAAAAAAAACTTTTACCATTATGAAAAGAAAGATGAAACAGTGGTGGTCGTCAATTCCACCAATATCAATAAAATAAAAAATCACCTCTCGTCAGTTGTGTAAACCGTATTACTACTCGACGATACGCGTCTCGTAGTGATACGGTTTACACAACTGGCTCAACATTATACAAACAATTGTACCTACACGATATGTATTTAATGTGAATGATGCAAAAACTATTTAAAGGGATATATGCACGTGAAATATTTATTTTCTTTCGAATTGTGATTCTATTTTAAATAAATCCTTTAAACATTTCACCAATATCTAATTATCTTTCAATTTAGCGCAAATTTTCTATATAAAAGTAAAATGACTTACGTGGTGACATAGAGATAAGTGCAGCAGCAAGTACCGAAGCATAAGAACACACCAACAGACTGACGAACATTGCAATATTCATTATTACACCTAACTATCAGTAAAGGTTCAGTATGGTGCGATGTAACAATTTCGGCTGAATTTATACTCACATTTGTTTTTAATCATGATCATCTCGTTGGTAACCACGTTTTAAAAATCAACCAATCGTAAAGTGTCATATCATAAGCTTTGATCCAAATTTATATACTGTCTTTATAACTGACTAGTCATAGAATTGAACTTTTATGTTAATATTTGGTACAAAGATTCTTATATTCATTTAGTACTTTCAACTTTCAACTTTCAACCACATATGATGTAAATGACTTATCAAACTCTCAGGGATTACCATTACATATTGTCTTCGAATTTGACACTTCAATATAGACTAAAACAGAATTCTGAAAACATAAATATTCCATATGCAATGATCGCTTTACACTTGAACTTGGAAATAGGGTACTATATACTGCCTCGAACCAAAGGTGTGAGATCAATTGCGGTGAAAAGGGTAAAAGGTAAAATATATGTAGGTTAAAAATATATCAACATTCCACGCTGTTGAAGTATACTCGATACAACATTTTGTTATAACGTTTATCAGTTACTTGTGACAGGTCCGTGGTTATTGTAACGAGTACTTTCCTACAACAATTAAACTGAAATATTGTTGATAGTGGCGTTAAACACAACTAACCAAAATCCTATTAAAAAACCTTGATCGAATAGTAGTTGGATTTACATCTACCTATGCAATCAGTATCCCGTTAGAATCCCGCCTGTGGTGTACTCGATACCACGTTATATTATAAAGTCAGTCGGTGACTTTAGAAAGGAAGTCGGTTTTCTCTGGTTACTATATTTCTTAGTTGATCTGATATTCCAGAGCTTGTGGTTCCTATCATGATATCCTTTATAGAGGGTTGCTGCTAACACGTCAATTACTGCACTGGGGGGCATTATTGGCGATCATCGTCACTCTGGGCAATTTTACAAAACTATATAGTGACTATCAATGTTGTTGCATCATATCAACTTGTTCTAATTTCAAATATTTTAAAAAATAAAACTTTTCCGAGATGGTTTGTTTTACGACTTTCCCATCATAATACAAAGCAATAAATATCTCACTGTTGGCACAGTTTCTAAAATCCAATAGAAACAATGTAGAAAGAGTCGATACCACTGACCCACGTGAATTAGAATAAATCATTAAATAAAAATATAGCTTTTGTTTCAGTAATTGTTTTGATATTTTGTTTTAGAATAGTTTGGAGATACTAAAGGGGTAATCAGAATCCGTAAATCGAAGAAGGACAGACAACTCAATGACCAAACGAAAAAGAACAAAAGGACAACGATCTACTAAACATACACATAAAACTAACCCTACTAAAAACCGGGAGTGAACTCAGGTGCCCCGGGATTTTGTATTTCTTATTGCTTGTAATTTTGTAAGTTTCCTTTATTTCATTGTTCAAATATACTTATGAAAAATAAACTAAAATAAAAGGACATTGAAATCATGCATTAAAATAAATGCAGAGGCTTGGTAGTATATTTTATGGGGAAAATGTATACGAGTGCCCGATAATTTATCTTATTTTTCAATAGAAATTATTAATTTTCATATCCTGTTCAAATAATAAGGTCATATAAAGTACGCATAGGATTAGTAGTAATACGTTATCAATTCTATTTGTACCATGAATTATGTAAAGACATAGCTATAAAACACCAGACACTATTTTTAGCTCACATGACTCGGGTTATTGCCATCATTTGGCGTCCTTCGCAGTCGTCTGTTACTGTACATCTTCTTCTCTGAACCCACTGAGCCAATTAGAGCTAAATTTAGTGTGAAAGTTCATCGGATGGTCTTCTATAAGTTTTATGTTTTATTTATCTATTTATGGGTATAAATAATTTATTTTTCATTTGTTTTGATGATATGATATTTTTTAATGTATACTGTATTTATTCAGATTCATTTAAAATTATTGAGAAATAAAGATATATATATATATATATATATATATATATAACAATAATATATCTGTACTCTATGTTACAGTTTCCAATATATGCTATAGATTAGGCACTCCCAACATACTGATGACTTTATTTTCAGGGTAGCACATTTTATCTTTTGTTTCGTGGTGGACAAATAAAAGTTAAATAATACCGAAGTGGCAATCAAAAATGGACTATCAAGAGAAACCGGTAACATTGGGCACACAAGACGAAGACAAACAACACAATACGTTTTGGACACCATCATAACCAAACAAACAAACTTAAATAAGACATGAGCCTACACACAATTGGAGATGAAGACGAACCGAACATCCTTTTTATGCGGAAATCGACATATGTTAATTCGCTACCAAAAACTATAACCTTATAACATAGCTAACCATTTTAATGTAAAATGTGTTGGGAATGATTTCTTTTAAAAGGATTTTAAGATTTTCATGGGGAATGGTTGTTGATTTTTTCAGTATCCACATTTGATTGATGTTACTACATGACTAGATTTTGTGAAGGTATTATTATAGTCTCTTACCGCAGATACAAGTTTAGTCATAATTCAGTTGTTTTGTTGAACAAGAATAAGAATCAGCAATGCACCTTTCTCTATATGAATTATTGTGAAGTTTTGGTGTCCAATACAGAGTAGGTAAGTCATCTTTTTCTTCATTAATCGAAATAATCCTAAAACATATAAGCTGATACAGTGAAACTTGTCTAAACTGTACCTTATTTCCGATCAACTCTTGTGTTCGGAGTGAGTAGACAAGTGTTCGGTTTATAAAGGTTAAATTAACAAAGGTTTCTCACATTGGGAATTTGCTTAAAGTTAGGCTAAAACAGGATTCCATTTTATTTTGGGTTCGGTTAAGACAGTTTGTACTGTATCTATCATAGCAATGACAAATACCACACCATTATATATACCCTCGAAATGTTAGGATCCGAGTATATAATAAATGTTATAGAAAACCGAAGGGGCAATCAAGAATGGACAATCCAGAGAAACTGGCAATATTGGGTATATTAGACACAAGACGACAAACAAAACAAAGAAACAAAACACAATATGGGTTGGACACCACTATGTGCAAGCTATAAATTAGACATGTTGTACACTGTTTGGAACCTGAATAACTTGTAGCACAATGTAGTTTTGGTTGCAACATGAAATATCACTAACTCGCAGATGAAATAATGACTTACGTATTATATAAGATACCATAGAATATAGTTAGACATGTTCTTCTTAGTGTTTGCTTAAGTCAATTATTATGTTGTATAAAAAAATCGAAACATTGTATTCACTTCTTAGAAATCTATTAAATGTTTGTCTTAACATTTTACGTAAAAACTGCGGTCTTTGAATGTTTGTTATATTGCGCAAATAATATTGATGTAACATTGACAAATGTGATCAATATATTGAATTGCCTTGTGTATTATCTTCAAACACGCTGCTTGATTGAAGATCACTTCTTATTTTATTATTACCTAGCTCTTACGACATTGTGTAAGCAAATCTCACTCTAAAATATTTATGCTATAGTAAACCTCAGAACTATAAGTTCCCAAACTGTAATCGGTAATTTGTCGTATTAAGATAGCGATCGGTATGTGCAGGAACATTTCCCTACTCGCATAATGTACATAAATGCACACATTTATGTACATTTTATTTATTTTATATTTTTTGTCTCATTTATGTGCAACTCATGTAAGATCATAATAAGAATAAATAAATCAACACTGTATATTTGCAACAATAAATAAACAATACACAGACCAACATGAACTGTCAGGAAAAGACGTGGCATAAAATGAGGTGTTTCTGTCGTGAATCGTGAATAATAATATCACATTTATGTAGTTGGCTTTCCTCTAAGCGCTTGTTTTGTGCTTCCCACTTTCGAATGGTAAACATAAAAAATCGAGGACAATTATCTTAGTAAAGACCTTCTCGAATATCCATTTCTAAAGTTTTGTTACAGCAATATATATTTACAGTTAAAGCAGCATTCTTGATCGTCAAAAACAACAGGATAGTGTAGGGAAAATGTTATCTAGCAACAGGCCACATACGACCACTGCATACAGATGTTGCTCTTTCGGTTGATTCCACTTACTGGCAAGAAATATTAGGCATGTAGATCCCTGTTACAGATGTAGTTTTCAGAAATAGAGAACAAATTGTCTCATTTACCATACTTGTTTCTTCTTTTGTTTTGGTATTTTTGTTTGTGTTGTTTGTTCTTGTTTTTGGCCGGATTGTGTTTTGTAGCCAGAGTTTTTCTGGATTTTATATCTGGATTGTGCTTCGACATATTTTTAACCAGTTTTTTCATAAGTTTGCTTTGTAACCAGATTTTGCTTAGTTGATATTTTGAATTTTTAGATTCCTGTGTAAAATCTTTGTCAGTAATTCATTATTGCCAACACGCACACAGAGTATCTATATCAGAAGAGAATATCGAAGTGATTACTTCAACTTAACCACTAGGAACCCTTCGTTCATTAGCTTCCTTGTTAGCAACAACCCTCTATCAAGGAAATTAAGATAGGAACCACATACTCTGTAATATCGCAAGTCAGGGTCATTACGGTTTTCACAGTTTTCCGGTTGTTGACTGATTTTGTCTGTTTATATAATTATGAGTTTTGACTTTCCCTTTGTGAGATTGTTCGGAGTTCGGTAATTTTGTTATTACCTTTATTTATTATAAGCAATACTCCATATACAGGTATTGCTGGATTTTGCTACATATAAATGGAAAATTCACAATGGGAATATTAAAATGATTTCCTTTGTCATAGATTTCGTTCTTAATCGGCACTCACTGTCAATTACAATGTGTAGGTCAAGATATCAATCAGACTTAGCTGTTTATATGGTAACAGGTTAGATCAATATATGCTAAAATGTAAAATAGTGAATATCATTTCAGTCAAATAGAATCTCAAATTTTAATTTCACTGTTTTGGATTGATTTTTTAAAACCATTGTCAGTTGGACTTAAAATTAAATTTAGATATATGTGTCTGTTTATAAATTATATTTTCAAAAACTTCCTAGAACTTGTATATGAAAATAAATTCTCCTACGTGTAATGCATACAAAGAACCCTGTACAAAGATATATAATTGATAACTTGTAAAGTGTTATGTCAATCTTTGGTATTTAATCGTCAGAGTTGGAAAAGGCTGAAATGTGATGATTGGTTTGATGATTTATTGTGTTTAACGCCACTTTCAGCAATATTTCAGCTATATCATGGCGACCAGTTTTAGTGGTGGAAGAAGCCGGAGTACCCGGAGAGAACCACCGATCACGAGCAAGCAACTGGTAAACTTTATCACTTGCGGATGCGAGTCCAGTGCACCCTTTTTGTAATTTACAAAGCCGGGCACGAACTCACGCCGTATTGGTGATAGTCTTGTATGAGTTGTTAGGTAATCCAACTACCTAACTCATTGAGCCACCCGGGCCCTTGGCTGAAATGTGAAATGATTACATGTTTACATGTAACGCCACTTTCAAAACTATGAAATTTATATAATGGTGGTCAGCTTCTGATTTCCCCTTTGGTATTTTCAAATGTTCTTGTTTCATTACTAGGGGAACTCAAGAGTTCTGTTGAAAACCACTGACCACGATATCCACAAAACAAGTGACATACAATGTATCTACTCCACTGGATCCCGAGAGAATACTGGGTTATTATATTTTTAATTTAAACGTCTGAATATTCAAACCAATAGTGTTAGAGGTAAATTTTTCAGCTGATAAATAATTAGATTTTTCTGCATACTCACGCCATTAGTCCACTGCACGGTAATATTTGTTCATGTTAGATGATAGATGGAACTAAAAGGCATCGATGTGAATGTGGTGAAACATGTGGCGATGTGATGAAATGGATGGATGTTTTACATTTATTTATGTCCGTGTTGTAGATTTGAGTTTTACTCTTTTTTTTCATGTCTTGCTTTGCATTATGAAAATTGCTAAGTGTAGTAAAAAAAATCTTATATATTAATTCTCATCAACATTTATTGAAATAAATACTACATTCTTCACATATAGACAAATAATCATATTAATAATATTGACATAAGGCAGAGGACATTTCCATAGGTCATCATGGTTTTCACAAAAATTGTAACAAGGAAGTGTCTTTATGTGAACAAGTTTATCAGTGCTTTCTGAAAGCTCTTCAGTTTTCTCCAGTTTGTCTACCAACAAAACTGACGACCACGATATAACTGTAGATCTTGTTGAAAGTGTCGGTAAGCACCAATAATATGTTTGTTTGATGGTGTTTATCGCCACTTTCAACAGTATTTCAGTTATATCGTGGCGATCAGTTTTATTGGTGAAAGGAAACCGGAGTACCCGAAGAAATCCACCGACCTGTCGTAAGTTACTGACAAACTTTATCACATAATGTTGTACACCTCGCCCTGATTGAGATTCCACTCAATGTATTTTTACCAGTTGACATTCAGAACCTCTACAAGCGAGTGAAGAAGGACAAGAATAAACAGTAATAAACCAGAATTAATGTTTGCTGAGCCATTAGTTAGTGGTCGTTTCCCTCCACAGTCTGTTCGTAGAAGTTCGAGGACAACATTCTCACCCATCTCTGCCAGATCTTTACTGCAATTTGACACCAACCTTGCACCACATAGTCCGATTTCTTTTATAGGGCTGTTAAGATATAGATGGAATGGTAAAAATTTGCACACAATAAACAATTAACAAAATATAAATTGTAAAACTCAGGTCTGATATGTTTATGTTGTAGGTTTTCATATTTGTGTGACTATTTACGCTCCACTGGAATAGCCAGCAAATTAAATAAGTTAAGCATACAGACATAAACCATTGATACTACTATACAACAAATAACACACAATAATAAACGAAAGAATTATTATTCACAGGCATATCAACTGAAAACTTCAAAATGTAAACTATGCAGTGGGCCAATATAATTGGCAACTGAAGTAAGCAAAATATAAGAAACAGGGAAATATAATATATTATTTAGTTTCCATAGTCTTTATTATGATTTTTCACAAAATCAAACATGTACGACAATACACAGCAGGTAGTATTGTCTTGAATGATATTAAGGTACCTTAAATACAATTCAAAATGTTTCCAGCGTAATATTACAATTTGTCTTGCGTATTTAAATACTGTTAGATATTGGTTCATGCAACTCCTTCAACATTATATCTTATCATGTGCAATTTAATTTAAAATAGAAATCAGTATTATTACTAGACTTGTTGTATAACGTGTTAAAATAGAAGTCAGTATTATTACTCGATTTGTTGTATTACGTACCGTGTTAAAATAGAAGTCAGTATTATTACTAGACTTGTTGTATAACGTGTTAAAATAGAAGTCAGTATTATTACTAGACTTGTTGTATAGCGTGTTAAGATAGAAGTCAGTATTATTACTAGACTTGTTGTATAACGTGTTAAAATAGAAGTCAGTATTATTACTAGACTTGTTGTATAGCGTGTTAAAATAGAAGTCAGTATTATTACTAGACTTGTTGTATAACGTGTTAAAATAGAAGTCAGTATTATTACTAGACTTGTTGTATAACGTGTTAAGATAGAAGTCAGTATTATTACTAGACTTGTTGTATAACGTGTTAAAATAGAAGTCAGTATTATTACTAGACTTGTTGTATAACTGTTAAAATAGAAGTCAGTATTATTACTAGACTTGTTGTATAACGTGTTAAAATAGAAGTCAGTATTATTACTAGACTTGTTGTATAACGTGTTAAAATAGAAGTCAGTATTATTACTAGAATTGTTGTATAACTGTTAAAATAGAAGTCAGTATTATTACTAGACTTGTTGTATAACGTGTTAAAATAGAAGTCAGTATTATTACTAGACTTGTTGTATAACGTGTTAAGATAGAAGTCAGTATTATTACTAGACTTGTTGTATAACGTGTTAAAATAGAAGTCAGTATTATTACTAGACTTGTTGTATAACTGTTAAAATAGAAGTCAGTATTATTACTAGACTTGTTGTATAACGTGTTAAGATAGAAGTCAGTATTATTACTAGACTTGTTGTATAACGTGTTAAAATAGAAGTCAGTATTATTACTAGACTTGTTGTATAACTGTTAAAATAGAAGTCAGTATTATTACTAGACTTGTTGTATAACGTGTTAAAATAGAAGTCAGTATTATTACTAGACTTGTTGTATAACGTGTTAAAATAGAAGTCAGTATTATTACTAGAATTGTTGTATAACGTGTTAAGATAGAAGTCAGTATTATTACTAGAATTGTTGTATAGCGTGTTAAGATAGAAGTCAGTATTATTACTAGACTTGTTGTATAACGTGTTAAAATAGAAGTCAGTATTATTACTAGACTTGTTGTATAGCGTGTTAAAATAGAAGTCAGTATTATTACTAGAATTGTTGTATAACGTGTTAAGATAGAAGTCAGTATTATTACTAGACTTGTTGTATAACGTGTTAAAATAGAAGTCAGTATTATTACTAGACTTGTTGTATAACGTGTTAAAATAGAAGTCAGTATTATTACTAGACTTGTTGTATAGCGTGTTAAGATAGAAGTCAGTATTATTACTAGACTTGTTGTATAACGTGTTAAAATAGAAGTCAGTATTATTACTAGACTTGTTGTATAGCGTGTTAAAATAGAAGTCAGTATTATTACTAGACTTGTTGTATAACGTGTTAAAATAGAAGTCAGTATTATTACTAGACTTGTTGTATAACGTGTTAAGATAGAAGTCAGTATTATTACTAGACTTGTTGTATAACGTGTTAAAATAGAAGTCAGTATTATTACTAGACTTGTTGTATAACTGTTAAAATAGAAGTCAGTATTATTACTAGACTTGTTGTATAACGTGTTAAAATAGAAGTCAGTATTATTACTAGACTTGTTGTATAACGTGTTAAAATAGAAGTCAGTATTATTACTAGACTTGTTGTATAGCGTGTTAAAATAGAAGTCAGTATTATTACTAGACTTGTTGTATAACGTGTTAAAATAGAAGTCAGTATTATTACTAGACTTGTTGTATAACGTGTTAAGATAGAAGTCAGTATTATTACTAGACTTGTTGTATAACGTGTTAAAATAGAAGTCAGTATTATTACTAGACTTGTTGTATAACTGTTAAAATAGAAGTCAGTATTATTACTAGACTTGTTGTATAACGTGTTAAAATAGAAGTCAGTATTATTACTAGACTTGTTGTATAACGTGTTAAAATAGAAGTCAGTATTATTACTAGAATTGTTGTATAACTGTTAAAATAGAAGTCAGTATTATTACTAGACTTGTTGTATAACGTGTTAAAATAGAAGTCAGTATTATTACTAGACTTGTTGTATAACGTGTTAAGATAGAAGTCAGTATTATTACTAGACTTGTTGTATAACGTGTTAAAATAGAAGTCAGTATTATTACTAGACTTGTTGTATAACTGTTAAAATAGAAGTCAGTATTATTACTAGACTTGTTGTATAACGTGTTAAGATAGAAGTCAGTATTATTACTAGACTTGTTGTATAACGTGTTAAAATAGAAGTCAGTATTATTACTAGACTTGTTGTATAACTGTTAAAATAGAAGTCAGTATTATTACTAGACTTGTTGTATAACGTGTTAAAATAGAAGTCAGTATTATTACTAGACTTGTTGTATAACGTGTTAAAATAGAAGTCAGTATTATTACTAGAATTGTTGTATAACGTGTTAAGATAGAAGTCAGTATTATTACTAGAATTGTTGTATAACGTGTTAAGATAGAAGTCAGTATTATTACTAGACTTGTTGTATAACGTGTTAAAATAGAAGTCAGTATTATTACTAGACTTGTTGTATAGCGTGTTAAAATAGAAGTCAGTATTATTACTAGACTTGTTGTATAACGTGTTAAAATAGAAGTCAGTATTATTACTAGACTTGTTGTATAACGTGTTAAAATAGAAGTCAGTATTATTACTAGAATTGTTGTATAACGTGTTAAAATAGAAGTCAGTATTATTACTAGACTTGTTGTATAAGGTGTTATTCATGTTTTTCATGGCGTGTTTGTGTTTCATCTGGAGGAGAACATTAAGATTAAATCATTTAACTTTCTGATTCTTCGTAGGACACTATCGTATAATATCGTTATATACATCTAACCGGCATTGAAATAACTGAAATCTTGTTTACATTTGATTTTATTGCTCCCGAAACTTTAAATTATTTGGCTTTCCAATCTTTCGATTTTTAGCGTATCTGGTGAAGGTTATTCCATAAACACGTAGTGCGCACTAAATATGATATCTACGTTTTTATTACAATTGCATTAAGCACCTATAATAATTTAATTTCTGGATGTGTATCAGTCTGGGTCTGCAATATTGATTTTATTGTTTTCAAGTGTATTATTTTACAAATATGACTATTAGGGGAAAATTGCATTATATTTTGTGTTTTCGTTAAAATTAGACTGTCTATCACTGTATCATTGCTACAGCCATTTTCAGAATGGTTGATTTATTCTAAATTTTAACTAAGAATGAGCTACCTATAAATATATATATATATAACTGTATTAAAACTTGGTGATTTTGTTCTCATATTTTTGTTGTATTCTTGTAAATACGTACCCACATATTTCGTTATCTGTGTTGAAATCAATGGCTGATATATTTCTAAATCTTTGAAATAATGGTGCATAAGTTGGATTACTTATACACTTTGATGACTCAGGAAAAGTTCCTTTGATACAATTTATATTATCTTGTATTTCTGAAAAGAAATAAACATAAATATGGTTACTTTTTTCCATTCATTTTGGGTTTTTTTGTTTTTTTTCAATATTTTTCAGAAATTTTTCTGCATTTCCTCTTGCTGATATATTACTGGACAAACAACATAAGAAAGATAATTAAATTTAACTGACCAGACGTTGTCATCTGCAGGAGAAATACGATAATTTTAATGATACACAATAGTCCGAAGATACAATGGGTATATGATGGTGTTACTAAAGTTTCTGTAACCGTTGACGAAGGGAAGTATATATTCTCAATTTAAATTGACTTAGATTTAGTTGTGTACTGGTATGTAACATTGTGAGTCAGCAAGAAAACCTTCAAAACTGGGTGTAAAATACGTTCGTAGATTGATAACACCAAATATGATTATAGCGCTATTGAAAGTATAATGTACCATTGCATTGTTGTTATTTTGTTATGATTCTAATCTTGTCGGATCTCAAAGCACACACATCAGATTTATACTTTATAATTAGGGGCTGTCATGACCGTGATCGTATGGTAGTTGATTTACAACTACCTATGCAATCAGTGCCTATCACCACTGATGTTGTGAGTTCAAATCTCGATCAGGATGAGGTGTACAACATTGTGTGATAAAATTTGTCTTGTGACTTGCGACAGGTGTGTGGTTTTCTCCAGGTCCTCCGGTTTCCTCCACAAATAAAACTGACCACCACGATATAGCTGAAATATTGTTGAAAGTGGCGTTAAACACCATAAGCCAAACCAAACCTTTTATAAGTAAGTTTAACTTAAAGTATATAAACATTATAACTGCCAAATTATTATATGATATATAAGATTTGTTTTTTTCGTAATCCATGATGATACAAAGGAAGATGTACATATGATAATTTCCAAATTAACAAATAGTATATTTAAAAATATCTTTTATGGCTATTGTTACAATAATATGAAATATGCATGTCGTATGAATATGGGACAACTCGTACCGTCCATAACAAAATATCAAAATTAGGTTTCTGTGCGGTCCTGGTTCATTTTGTAAACGGTCCTAGTTGTTTTAATAAAAGGACCGAGTTGTCTACTTAGACTTGGGTGTCCGCTGGTTATGCGGGACGAATAAAATAAATACAAGACTTACCCTTAGAATGGAACGAAAATGAGTGTCTCGTATATAGAGAATGACGTATTCCTTGCATGTAAAAGACAATTTGCATCATCCAGCGCCTAACGAGCAATATAGCTTGGTTGCAGTAGTAATTACTGGACACTTGCATGCCAACATTTTCCGATCCTATCTAATATATACTCTGATTTTCATGGTTAAATTTTAACCCATAGACCCATCCCATTGCCACCTATTGTGCATGCAAGATTTATTGTTTGTAAACTTGTTCTTTTCGTAAACTGCTCACTTAACAAAAATCAATCGCTCATACCGTTAAATGTGACAAAATATGCCCTCAGTTTAATATTTTTATATTCACCCTTTGTCTCCTCACAGACTGCTCGAAACACTGTTTTCAACCTGTCGGCATTAGTTAAGTCGAAAAGCTTCATTGCAATTTTGTCCAATATATTCACCGATGTTCCAAGTTCTTGGGCAATACATGTGGTATAAAAATCTACATATCTGTTTAAAATAAATTCAAGGTATGCCATTCATTTTATTATATTTGACACTGCTATAAATATCAGTATTTGACCTACGTCTTAAGATTAAAAACAACGAAATAATAGAATGAATAAAATTTTCAATAAATGTTACTTGACATAACGTCAGATGGACACATGTATATACCATCCGCGAGCACATGGGTTCACACCTGGTTATTTGGTGGGGTCCATGTCGATGATCTTCATTTAATTGTAGTTCGGTATTACTTATTTAATTGCTTCTTGTTGCAATTAAAAGATGTCCATGGATGATTTTAATCATAAAGTTGTCACATTCCTGTTTCAAGGTCATCTTCTGCTTGTGAGACACAGTATATACAAATAGTCAAACACCTCTTTTAACTTTACATGTTATTTTAAACATTACCATGCGATAGAAAACAAATATTAAGCTGTCTATTCACACATTTTCAAAAATTACTTTTAAAAGACAACATTAAGTACACTTACCCACATACAACGGGGATCAAATCTCTTACAATACCAATAGTAGCTTGTTCCCTGTCACTTCCGGTCTCTTTGATTTTTGAAATTTGCACGAATATTTCCCCGCCTAATGGTAATCCACACAGTGTAAGAACGGAAGTCAATGGGGATTTCTTCAACAATGTCGTTGGTCCAGCTGCCTGACATTCAGGAGAAAGCAGTTGTTTGTTGACATTTGTAAAGGTTTGACCTAATTTAGGACTACATCTTCGTAACTGTATACCAATGCATTTATTCATAGCATTGAGCACTCTACAATAATCGTTAAATAATCACGTATAATTTTTTTTAATTGATTATTTCTAAAAGAATGTACACTTTTTTTCAGAAGAAATTTAAAAGTTTGTAACAAGAGTAACACGACAGGTGTCACATGTGGAGCAAGAACTGCTTACCCTTTTGGAGCACCTGAGTTCACCCCCGGTTTTTTGTGGAGTTCGTGTTGCTCGATCTTTAGTTGTCTATGTAATGTTTTATAGAGCGTTGTTTGTATGTTTGTCCTTTTACTTACGGTCATGATTTGTGTTGTATGTACTTCGAATTACGGCTTCTGATTACTGCTTCTTTGGTATCTTCAATCTTGACGACGTACTAATATTCAAATGTTTTTTTCTTACTGTTACATTAATCATTTGGTCAGAGTTTTATGTTTATCAAGCATTTGAGATAATGACCCATCTTAATATATGGAAGAGCCCGGGTGGCTCAATGAGTTAGGTAGTTGGATTACCTAACAACTCATACAAGCCTATCACCAATACGGCGTGGGTTCGCGCCCGGCTTTGTAAATTACAAAAAAGGGTGCACTCGCAGCCACAAGTGATAATGTTTACCAGTTACTTGCCCATGGTCGGTGGTTCTCTCCGGGTACTCCGGCTTCTTCCACCACTAAAACTGGTCGCCATGATATAGCTGAAATGTTGCTGAAAGTGGCGTTAAAACACCAAAAATAAAAATAAATCATTAATATATGGACTATTTATATACGATGATGATAGTATGATATATGCATCTTTATGGTGCACCAATACGTTTTTATTACCGTCCACACGCTTCTTATTAATTTGTATCTATCAGATTGAACTGTATATCCGGGTGGTCGTGGTCGTGATCGTATGTTGGATTTAGAACTACCTGTTCAATCAGTGAATATTACCGCTCACGTTGTGAGTTCAATCCCGATCGGGAAAGGTGTACTCAATGCAACATTATGTGATAAAATTGGTCAGTGGCTTGCGGCAGGTGGGTGATTTCTCCGGGTACTCTGGTTTCCTCCAACAATAAAACAGATCGCCACGATATAGCTGAAATATTGTTGAAAGTGGCGTTAAACCCCCATAAATTTCACTTTCGTCTTTTGCTGTTTATTAGTGTTTTCCTATGCATCAATTTTCAGTTTTATACTCTTATTCTAAATAGATATAAAGTAAGTTTTAAGTAATGTCTGACTAATAGATATAAAGTAAGTTCTAAGCAATGTCTGACTTTTTTGTGGCATCAGAAAGAGGTGATAGCTATAATGGCAATCGTATATCATGTGAAATAAAAGAGACATGCATTTATTCGAATGAGCTATCTAGCTTTTTTGTTTGTTTCGACCATTTTCTCTGAAAACCGAGTTGTTCATCTTTTTCTTTTCGTTTTCACTGTTGTGTTTTTGTTTGTTTATCTTCGTCCTCGTTGTGTTTTTGTTTGTTTATCTTCGTCTTCGCCTGTATATTGTGTCCAATGTTGCATGTGGCTCTAGATGGCCCAATTGTTAATTACTCCTTTGGTTTATTTAGTTAAGGAATATTTGAAATTGTTGAACAGGTTATGCGATATAACCTGGTTTGGATCAGGTTACGCTTAATAAACCGTGAAGCGGTTTATGAAAAGCGTATACTGACCCAAACCAGGTTATGCAAGTATAACCTGTTCAACAATTTCAAATATTCCTTATAATTTAATTTTTACAACAAAATTTAATGATTCCTCGATTTTAATTACTATTATTTCATGTGACTATTTGAATTTGTCATTGGCGGATGAACACGTTGGTGACGTCACAATACCAACCCAGGTTATCGAGTATAACCAAAATTTTCTCCAGGCGGATTAGCCAATCAGATTGAAATATTCAAATCAAATTAAATTATTTCAATTTGATTAATTTGTAACGGACATGATAAAATGTATAATACAGAATTATACATGAATTTTAATGTACTTTTTAGATAAATCAAAACATATATCTCAAATTTATTGCGCACGACCCGTTTCTGGGATAACCTTCATCAGGTACACCCCAAATCAAACTATTTGAGAGCCAAATAATTTAAAGGTCAGTTTTCCCAAACCATTTAAGTGTATATCTTATATTATATTGTCGCTTACTTACGGGCAAATGTAACTAACGTAATCTGGATTGACATTGCCAGTCCCTGGAGTAACGATACTTCCCGGAGCTAAGACAGATGATGTAAGTGTACTGAATCTTCCAGTTGATCCAAATGTGCTTCCTGTGGATCTTGCATGATTACCGAAAATACTAATGAACGCCCCACCACATAGCATCATTCCAACAGTTGACTCTTCTAGACAAGTCTCTTCTTGTCTACTGAGAGCTGAAAGTAAAAATACAGATAGGACCTACTGCATGTTCTATATCATTAGATATTTTTCCGATGGAGGCAAGCAATGGGAATTGTTGAGCTTGAAGCGGAATGGTAATATGTTTCAGCAGTGCCATGGTTTATTAGATTTTGTATTTGTTATTGAAAGTTCCTAAATATGTAATCATTATTAAAACTAATATTGTCCCCCCCCCTCAGGCATAGGTAACCTTAGACGAGTTTGGCTATCTTGTTTACCTTAGACGAGTTTGGCTATCCTGTTTACCTTAGACGAGTTTGGTTATCCTGTTTACCTTAGACGAGTTTGGCTATCCTGTTTATCTTAGACGAGTTTGACTATCCTGTTTACCTTAGACGAGTTTGGCTATCCTGTTTACCTTAGACGAGTTTGGCTATCCTGTTTACCTTAGACGAGTTTGGCTATCCTGTTTACATTAGACGAGTTTGGCTATCCTGTTTACCTTAGACGAGTTTGGCTATCCTGTTTACCTTAGACGAGTTTGGCTATCCTGTTTATGCCCTTTGGTTTACTTACTCCCAAAAAGGTTTATTCCAGAAACGCGTCGTACGCACTAACTTAGATATTTACGTTTTCACTATATACAAATCTGTTTGATATGACTAAAAAGATGAATGAATTTTTCGATTGTTTGTAGTCCGTGTGTTATGAAACTTTCTAGAAATGTTTCAATATATTCACATTCGAGTTAAAGCCAATAATGTTAATTCCATCGACTGGTATTAGAAAATATTTCAAACTATTGTCATGACAATGTCTATGGTGCAAGTAGTAGTAGGATACAATGTTATATTTCATTTTTGTGTTACTTCAACTATCCCCTGTTAACTGCCCATTTTTGTGTTACTTCAACTATCCCCTGTTAACTACTCATTTTTGTGTTACTTCAACTATCCCCTGTTAACTACCCATTTTTGTGTTACTTCAACTATCCTCTGTTAACTGCCCATTTTTGTGTTACTTCAACTATCCCCTGTTAACTACCAATTTTTGTGTTACTTCAACTATCCCCTGTTAACTGCCCATTTTTGTGTTACTTCAACTATCCTCTTTTAACTGCCCATTTTCTTTAATACCGCGGTATATGAATCTATATGAAGCTGTTTTACATTATTCATTTATATCATAATAAGAGACCATGATAAGAGACCCGTCGTAGGATCATGGCTTGTATTTGTAGAGTCATGGCTTCTACTTGTAGGGTCATGGCATGTACTTGTAGGGTCATGGCTTGTACTTGTAGGGTCATAGCTTGTACTTGTAGGGTCATGGCTTGTACTTGTAGAGTCATGGCTTGTACTTGTAGGGTCATGGCTTGTACTTGTAGGGTCATGGCTTGTACTTGTAGGGTCGTGGCTTGTACTTGTAGGGTCGTGGCTTGTACTTCTAGGGTCATGGTTTGTACTTGTAGGGTCATGGCTTGTACTTGTAGGGTCATGGCTTGTACTTGTAGGGTCATGGCTTGTACTTGTAGGGTCATGGTTTGTACTTGTAGGGTCATGGCTTGTACTTGTAGGGTCATGGCTTGTACTTGTAGGGTCATGGCATGTACTTGTAGGGTCATGGTTTGTACTTGTAGGGTCATGGCTTGTACTTGTAGGGTCATGGCATGTACTTGTAGGGTCATGGCTTGTACTTGTAGGGTCATGGCTTGTACTTGTAGGGTCATGGCATGTACTTGTAGGATCATGGCATGTACTTGTAGGGTCATGGCTTGTACTTGTAGGGTCATGGCATGTACTTGTAGGGTCATGGCTTGTACTTGTAGGGTCATGGTTTGTACTTGTAGGGTTATGGCTTGTACTTGTAGGGTCATGGCTTGTACTTGTAGGGTCATGGCATGTACTTGTAGGGTCATGGCTTGTACTTATAGGATCATGGCATGTACTTGTAGGGTCATGGTTTGTACTTGTAGGGTCATGGCATGTACTTGTAGGGTCATGGCATGTACTTGTAGGATCATGGCTTGTACTTGTAGGGTCATGGCATGTACTTGTAGATTCATGGCTTGTACTTGTAGGGTCATAGCTTGTACTTGTAGGGTCATGGCTTGTACTTGTAGGGTCATGGTTTGTACTTGTAGGGTCATGGCTTGTACTTGTAGAGTCATGGCTTGTACTTGTAGGGTCGTGGCTTGTACTTGTAGAGTCATGGCTTGTACTTGTAGGGTCATGGCTTGTATTTGTAGGGTCATGGCTTGTACTTGATAGGGTCATGGCATGTACTTATAGGGTCATGGCTTGTACTTGTAGGGTCATGGCATGTACTTGTAGGATCATGGCATGTACTTGTAGGGTCATGGCTTGTACTTGTAGGGTCATGGCATGTACTTGTAGGGTCATGGCTTGTACTTGTAGGGTCATGGTTTGTACTTGTAGGGTCATGGCTTGTACTTGTAGGGTCATGGCTTGTACTTGTAGGGTCATAGCATGTACTTGTAGGGTCATGGCTTGTACTTGTAGGGTCATGGTTTGTACTTGTAGGGTCATGGCTTGTACTTGTAGGGTCATGGCATGTACTTGTAGGGTCATGGCTTGTTCTTGTAGGGTCATGGCTTGTACTTGTAGGGTCATGGCATGTACTTGTAGGGTCATGGCTTGTACTTGTAGGGTCATGGTTTGTTCTTGTAGGGTCATGGCATGTACTTGTAGGGTCATGGCTTGTACTTGTAGGGTCATGGCATGTACTTGTAGGATCATGGCATGTACTTGTAGGGTCATGGCTTGTACTTGTAGGGTCATGGTTTGTACTTGTAGGGTCATGGCTTGTACTTGTAGGGTCATGGTTTGTACTTGTAGGGTCATGGCTTGTACTTGTAGGGTCATGGCTTGTACTTGTAGGGTCATGGCATGTACTTGTAGGGTCATGGCTTGTACTTGTAGGGTCATGGTTTGTACTTGTAGGGTCATGGCTTGTACTTGTAGGGTCATGGCTTGTTCTTGTAGGGTCATGGCTTGTACTTGTAGGGTCATGGCATGTACTTGTAGGGTCATGGCTTGTACTTGTAGGGTCATGGTTTGTTCTTGTAGGGTCATGGCATGTACTTGTAGGGTCATGGCTTGTACTTGTAGGGTCATGGGTTGTACTTGTAGGGTCATGGCTTGTACTTGTAGGGTCATGGCTTGTACTTGTAGGGTCATGGCTTGTACTTGTAAGGTCATGGTTTGTACTTGTAGGGTCATGGCTTGTACTTGTAGGGTCATGGCATGTACTTGTAGGGTCATGGCTTGTACTTGTAGGGTCATGGCTTGTACTTGTAGGGTCATGGCTTGTACTTGTAGGGTCATGGTTTGTACTTGTAGGGTCATGGCTTGTACTTGTAGGGTCATGGCATGTACTTGTAGGGTCATGGCTTGTTCTTGTAGGGTCATGGCTTGTACTTGTAGGGTCATGGCTTGTACTTGTAGGGTCATGGCTTGTACTTGTAAAGTCAAAAGGATGTAGTGAGTGAGTAATTGTTATTTAATGGAAAGTGCGCAATGTGTCAGCTATATCATGACGAGAACAAGTTACATTTCGAAGAAATGTCGTCTGCCTTGTACTAGACCAACAGGCCTAGCTGGATTTTTATAGTACTAGCTCACTAAAACAACAATCCGCGGGTAGACATGTCACTCCAATCAGACACATTATCCTTTTTCTGAGCCAATAAGTCTTTGTTCTTACTCCGTAATGCTGCCTGTTTAGTAAAGAAGCAGCAAATACTAATTGTATAGTCTTTGGTTTGATCCGGACGGGGCTCGAACCCACGATCTTGAAAAGGATAGAAGTGAAGATGAAATTAGTATATAAATCAACACAGTATATATATTGTTGTTAATCGTCTAGCAGTCATTGTGAGTTTTTCAATCTGTGAAACAGCTCCTGCTTGAATATCGGTAATGGTCCTATCTTTCAGTAAATACTTGCGGGATTATCAGTAACATTCAATGTATAACGGTGACATCATCACATAGGTGAACAACCAATTAAAGTCAGGAATAAACCCATGATACAAATATCGAAAACACATTCAATTATTAAAAAAAATAGTAGATAAAATAAAACTATACATATCTCGCCTCAAGCTTTACTGATTAAATTTAGAGTATCATTTATTGGACTCAATTACTAAGATCACTTACACAATTCACAAAACTGGTCTAAGGCAAGCCCAATCGAGTTTTGATTCAATAATTTATCTAGGATTTCATCTAGCTTCATGAAGGGTGGAACAAACCTCTCCTTCACACAGGCAGCAAACGTTGAGCGATTTCTAAAAGAAAATTAAAAGAAAATAATGTATTGATACTGTGTCCATATAATTAATTAAGTTTATTTAAATATTGTGAATATGCAATTTTTTTATTTTACATTTTACTCATAATGTCTTGCATTCCACATGGCAATGTATTCTTTAATATTTCAAGCCAATATTAAG
This sequence comes from Bathymodiolus septemdierum, assembly GCA_963383655.1. Taxonomy (NCBI): domain Eukaryota; kingdom Metazoa; phylum Mollusca; class Bivalvia; order Mytilida; family Modiolidae; genus Bathymodiolus; species Bathymodiolus septemdierum. The sequence continues at coordinate 96,033,636 of OY726518.1, forward strand.
TACATTTCTTCGGTGTTGAGACTTGATTTATTCAAAACAGTTTTTAAAATCACCACAAAAGATATTATTATACCTCATATATTAATTACCATAAATAGATTAATTTTATTGGACAATGGGTAAAAATCAGAACACGTGATCACACAGGACAAAAATCATATTCCGTGAAATAAATATCATATTCCACCCCCTCGGAAGCCTCGCGAGTTTTCCCGCCAGAGTTATCGTTCATTGACAGGAAAACGTCAGAGGCACTCGAAACGCATCACTTGCAGGCGACCTTTACAATGGATGTGGTTCTTAAATGTCTGAGACAACGTTCCAGTGGACATAAAATATGCTTGCTAGCAGTATTTTACATGTATGTGTTTTCTTGGTTTCATTCGGTATAATAAAACATTAATAGCATGCGGCTTCAGGAAATGGGGAATATGATACTCGTGGGTGAATAAAAATGTATATTAATACATTTTAGTGAGTCACATTTTTCAGTGTTTTCATGTGATTTTTGAGAAAATACAGTTTCTCAAAAACCGCCATAATTATTTATTATTGCATTTCAAGTCAGGTTTTAGTGACTCGCATTTGTCATTTAAATGATTTATATATTTTTTTAATCTTCATTTTCGTGTTCCTTTCATTAAAATCACATTTTCATTCCAGAAACAATTGCAATACATATTATTAGAGTTCCGTGTACGACTAGTCATAAATAATAAGGGTGTTTTAAAGATTTGGCTTTCAAGTCTAGATTTTGAGCATACTTGATGAAGGTTATTCCAGAAACACGTCGTGTGAACTAAATTAGATATCTTTTTTTTATGGTTTGTGTATTTATGGCTTTTCTGGTGCAATCAGAATGTAATTATAAAAAAAGAGGATTTTATGTTTGTCCTACGTTATCGGGATCACGAGGTTTCAAAAACAAACACAACAGTTTATCTCGTTTGCGCATGCATAAGTTTAAACATATTTTATTAATTAATTCAATATAACATTACAATATTTAGCTATATACATTACATAATAAGAAGTAATTAATAGGATTGGGAAACAAGTTACAAGAACTTATATTAATCCCTATCCGTAGGAATAAATTTCATTTATAATATACTGTGAATCTCTAAGGGGAGAAGCAAATAGAACTAACTAATAATATTTGCGCATGGATAAAAAAAACCTATTAGTTCTTCTTTCTAAAGAGAAACAAATATCTTACCTGCAAACATCCTCAAATGATTCGAAGATAATTCTGGAGATGTTTGCTGACTGTGCACCTGTAGAATGCACCTTCAATCGGTAAAATTTTCTCAGCATATCGGGATAAATCTCTTGAGCACATGCTATGATAACTGAGTCAGGCCTGATATGGCAAACATAAAAAAAAACGGTCGTTATTCAATACATAATTTACTTAAAAGCAATTGATAGATTTCGAAACCAATATATCTGTTGAAGGCATAAAACTTGTTTTACTCCGCCACTTTATTATTAAAGTGCCTGTACCAAACCAGAAAAGTGAATTTGTGTGTTATGGGGCATCTATATTGCTTCTTTCTACGTTTTAGATATTTGATTTTGGACAGTGTGGTATGTTTTGTTTTCCATCTTAATATTACACGGTTAGCAGCGTTGTTGTTATGTGGAACTTAGTACATAATATAGATATTCTTTCTGATGCAAAAATTATCATTTGTATAACATTAGTTCAACAAAAGAAAGTCGACTGCCTTAATCACCATTTAAAGGGTAGATAGTACACAAGACTACCGGAAGACACACCATCCCTAGACAGGTAGATAGTACACAAGACTACCGGAAGACACACCATCCCTAGACAGGTAGATAGTACACAAGACTACCTGAAGACACACCATCCCTAGACAGGTAGATAGTACACAAGACTACCTGAAGACACACCATCCCTAGACAGGTAGATAGTACACAGGACTACCGGAAGACACACCATCCCTAGACAGGTAGATAGTACACAAGACTACCTGAAGACACACCATCCCTAGACAGGTAGATAGTACACAAGACTACCTGAAGATACACCATCCCTAGACAGGTAGATAGTACACAAGACTACCTGAAGACACACCATCCCTAGACAGGTAGATAGTACACCAGACTACCTGAAGACACACCATCCCTAGACAGGTAGATAGTACACAGGACTACCGGAAGACACACCATCCCTAGACAGGTAGATAGTACACAAGACTACCTGAAGACACACCATCCCTAGACAGGTAGATAGTACACAAGACTACCGGAAGATACACCATCCCTAGACAGGTAGATAGTACACAAGACTACCGGAAGACACACCATCCCTAGACAGGTAGATAGTACACAAGACTACCGGAAGACACACCATCCCTAGACATCTGTACGCAAGTGACAGACTTGTTTTCAAGAAGGTATTGATACCTTCTGGAAAAACAACTATTTTGAAAGATAGGATGAAGCGATCCTTTGAAATTAGTTCTCATAAGACGGCTACATTGTCTAAAGTCTTAATACACACTGCAAGCTCAGTGTACGGGTTGTGAAATATAAGCTCTTTGTAGGGGAGCGGTTGTCATAATATTGTATTCCTTTGTTATTTTTTTTATGGTTATTGTCTTATTCAATACAGCTTAGTTTATCCAAACAAATACAACAATTATCAAATAGCATAATCATGATGTAAAGCAATATTTACAGTTTATTGTTTGAACCTCGAATTCTGTACGTTGCCGATAATGGTATGATTTTACCAGATGTCATTCAGCATACTAATTATAGCATGTAGCAATGGTCAAGAGATGAAAGTAGACTCTAAGATATATTTTATGAAGACTTTCGAAACAATTATTAAATGATACCACTGTGGGTCGAATATCAACAATTAAATACAGCGACAAAATCACGACATCGGCGGAAGTCATGTGACACTCAACATAATTGGTGTCTGATGCAATGAATATTCTTTGAGTTACTCACCCTCCTGATGTCACCTGTGGTGTGAAATATCGTGGGCTGAAATAGATAAAACACATATCTTGTATATATTTCTGTATATTCTGAATCTATTATCTTGATTTTTGGTATTTAACAATGACAGAAATGTTTGAAGATACCCAAAAAGTAATCAGATGCCGTAAATCTAGGAATACACATTAAAGGTAATCAGATGCCGTAAATCTAGGAATACACATTAAAGGTAATTAGATGCCGTAAATCTAGGAATACACATTAATGGTAATCAGATGCCGTAAATCTAGGAATACACATTAAAGGTAATTAGATGCCGTAAATCTAGGAATACACATTAAAGGTAATCAGATGCCGTAAATCTAGGAATACACATTAATGGTAATCAGATGCCGTAAATCTAGGAATACACATTAATGGTAATTAAATGCCGTAAATCTAGGAATACACATTAATGGTAATCAGATGCCGTAAATCTAGGAATACACAGTAATGGTAATCAGATGCCGTAAATCTAGGAATACTCATTAATGGTAATCAGATGCCGTAAATCTAGGAATACACATTAATGGTAATCAGATGCCGTAAATCAAAGAATACACATTACAATGGTCAAAGTAAAAGGAATTAAATATCAACAATTGTCCACAAACCACTACTCAAATAAAAGACTGAGGTGCATAAACCAAACTAAAACTCGGGGAGTGAACACATGTGCTCTGAAAGAGTATGAAGTTCCTGCTTTCCTAATCGTACCCGCCGTGTTACTGATGTTAAAATTGAGGTGATAAGTCATGAATAAGGAAACAAGAACGAACGAAATGTTCTATTAACAATTATCAGAGTGGAAACATGGAAATCCTTATTATTACTATGAGCAAGATCAGACCTACATATTCTAAAATGACATGATATCATAAAAATGTAGTTTTATGAGAACAGTCCGTTCTGAAAACTAAGGTAAACAACCGTCCTTCCAAAGTACACGTTCGGTTGTCTCGATTGCATATCACCAGGAGCTGGGTTGAACTCATAACCCTTAGCTATGCTAGCACCTGATTGCATGCTTTGGAAATTCAAACACAACGTTTTTATTATCACATGGTAAGGTGTAGGATACTTGTCGTAAATAACTTCAAAATGATGAATTTTATGGAAAAAATATGAACTAATTAAAATGTAGATATCAATGTTGGGGAGCACGACGCGTTTATAGAATAACATTCATCGTTCAAAGTCGCATGATTAGAAAGACAAATAATATTTGAAGGTAAGAAACACAACATATCTTACAACAGCTCATATGTGTCTTAAAAAGCAACGAAGCATGCACACTGGGACATTAGACCAACAACACATGAATAATAATATCGGATCCTACATTAAAAGAACTGCTCCTGTATTATTCAACAAATAAAATATATTTGATGAAATTATAGGAGGTGATAATGATTCTGATCTCATTGGTATATCTCAGAAAAAAATTGAAAATTTCTAACTGTCGAAATGTTTAGACAATTGAAAGAAGTATAAATTCATCTGTGGCAAATAAACCCAAAGTATAAAAAAAATGCCGTAATCGTCCGACACCTTTCTAAGAAAATAATATTATTGAATAGTTGTGGTTGAGAGAAGAGTTTAAAGAAACCAAAGAGGTAACCAGAATCCGTAAATTGAAGGACAGACAACACAATGGCACAAAAAGAACAAAAGGACAAATAACGATTTACAAAACACTACAGATCTACAAAACTAAAGATCGAGCATCACGAACTCCACTAAAAACCGTAGAAGAAGTCAAGCGTTCCGGAAGTTTAAGCAGTTCTTGTTCCACTAGTGGCACCCGTCGTGTTACTCTTGTTGCAAACCCGATCATAAGTATTGAATGAGAAGTGCTTACGACAAGCGAAACATATCCGTGACAGATAGTCCGTCGAGGATATTCGTATTATAGCCAGTGTCAGCCATTGTTATCACGACTACCAGACAAAATTGGGAGGAAAGCCGTGACAGCTGTAACGAACTGACCTGTGAAACCTTGAATGGTAATAAGGTCGCTATTTTTTTCGCTTTTAAGACAGTACTCATCAAAATGAGATTACTCATTTCAATACCCCATATAATCTTTAATATTAATGTCCTTTGACACAGGATTACATATTGGCAAAAAAGTCAGCTGATAAGATTGTTTCATAATGACAAAGATGAACTATCAGTTGTATTTCTTTGGAAATATAGGTTTATTAGTACACAATGAACAAGATATACAGATTAATACATGGGCATTTCCATATTGCCCTGGTTATCATCCCGATACCCCCATATTGGCCCGAGACGGAGTCGAGGGACAATATGGGTCGAGGGATGATAACCAGGCCAATATGGAAATGCCCATGTATTAAACTATTTATTACATACTTCCGACATCTAGAAAAGAGACACCCATATTGGCCTGAGACGAAGTCGAGGCCCATATTGGACCGGGCCAATATGGGCCTCGATATGAAAATGATCTTGTAGTAATCCAATAACCGGTTAATTTCCCGGGGTGTGAAAATATGGACAGTTTACTTCCGGTCATATTGGTCATACAAAAATGCCTTTATTTGAACTAAGTATGTAATAATACAAAATAAAGTAATATTACAAAATCAAGCAATGTTGCAAAATAAAGCAATATTACAAAATAAAGTAATATTACAAAATTAAGCAATATTACAAAATAAAGCAATATTACAAAATAAATTAAAAATGATCCAACATCAACATAAAACAAAATTGGAATGTGACTTGCGTTTAGCGCCACATTTTAAATCAAGCCTAACATTTTAGGTAGAGCCGATGTGTTTCGCATACCTATTTGTAAGCCGTATGGTGTTTAATATAAGAGCAATTGAGTGTACCATTCATACATATGTAGACTTACATCTGACACTGGGTTGGCATAAACACATATGTGTAAGACGTATAAAAGTCATTCACCCTGTCTGGACACTTATCCTTGGCAACATCCCGGAAACATTCATCAATAGATTCCATACTTCTACAAGAAATTAAATTGGACTAAATAAAGTATATCTCGTGTATTAAAAAACTAGTTTCTGAAATGTTACTTTGATCATTATTGTTTCCATTTAGGCATTTATTTATGCACATTGTATGGTCGGATAGGAAAAATACTTAAAGGTTGATCGAAATTTTTGTTCGGTTCATGAAGAAATAATCTCAATCAGGTTGTATACACCATGTAACCCGCGGGTTACGCAAGGGTGTGTACAACCTGATTGAGGTTATTTCGAATGAACCGAACAAATAATTTCGATCAATCCTTATAAACTAATTCAACTTTTTTTGTCATGATATTGAAAAATACATTTATTTTTTCAAAATAAGGCAAATAATCGGAAATCAATTTAATAACCCCAAAGGTGCCTCATTTAAAGAAAATCACCTGATGACAACGGCACGCAACGCCTTGAGAACGACGTCTATATTTAGATTCAGTACATTGACAAATAACGTCAACTTTTTAAACCAATCAAAACACGTATAAAATTACATGTGACTTTATAATTAATTTATTATGGAATAATCCTGTTCCACATGCAAACAAGTTTGAGAATTTTTTCACTTTTGTGATTTGCTGAAGATATTTTGCAAAATTGACTGACATCAACGATTTGACATTCTGCAATTGTATGTACCATTTATTCATGTTTTATGACGGAGCAAATCTAATTTGTAAAAGAGACACACTCTAAAATGTTCTCTGAAAGTCACATTATCAAAATACTCTAGGTTGTAATTGATATCGTATATATTTGTCATATCTGGCAGATTTTCAATAGACAGTCAGCATTCCCGTGGGGATCAACACCGTGCATCTTTTCTCGCCAACTTGTTACTTTATTCGCATGAAGCAGACTCCGCGTAGAGGCTTCTGCAGAAATTCGAAAAGAAGCTAGACAAGTCCTTTAATTTCACGTTTCGCTATATAACTGATATCCTGTCAATACATAATTCCATGTTTGGTGATTATGTTGATGAAATCTATCCCATTCAACTTGAAATAAAGGATACCACAGATACAACTTGGCTTGCTTCTAAACCAAGAACTTGACAGAGAGTACAGATGAAGAACGAAACGTTACGACAAAAGAGATTTTCATATTGTAAATTTTTCATTTATGCAATGTATGTAGCAACATTTCAGCAGCACCTGAGGTATAAATCCCTCAGTTTTACGATATTCCAGTGTTTGTGGTTCCTACCAGGATTACTAATCATAATCTTGTCCTTTTCCCTCTTTCATGAATTTTCACCGGATTTTTAAAGAGCAACGCGGCAGATGTCACTAAGGGAGCAGGAATTGCTTATCCTTCCGAGGCACCTTAGTTCACCACAGTTTGTAGTTGGGTTCGTGTTGTTCAATCTTTAGGGGGTTTGCTTGTGCGTAGAATTTTTTCGACCATTGTTTGTTTGTCCTTTTCTATTGCCTGTTGTATTGACTATCTCTCTATTTACTGTTTCTGGTTACCTCTCGTTGTTATTGCCATTTTATTTTCCCGCAGATAAAAATTGATGAAAAAGAATCAAAACTTAATATACTTACTGACACAATTCATTCAGAGCTAATCTCGGTTGATTCCTTAGTACATGTTGTCGGTTAATACAAGACATATTTTCTTTTACGTTTTTAAGACATTCTAGGTCATTGACCATGTCTGAAATAAACAAAGTTGCTTACTAATCTGTAAAGGAGGTTTAAAGTACCGATTTGTTTTAAATTGTTATGATGTTGTATATTAAGTTGGTTTGGTTGGTTTATGGTATTTAGCACCACTTTCAACAATATATCACTTATATAGTGGTGGTCAGTTTTATTGTAGAGGGAACCGAAGTATCCCGATAAAACCACCAACCTGTCGCAAGTCACTGACAAACTTTATCACATGTTGTATATTAGGAACATTACAAATAGTTTACGCGGACGTAATGTTTATCTTTGATTCTGACAAGTCTCCTTAGAAAATGGCGAGCTATTTGGAGAACAACATTGCTATATTACGTCTAGTGTCGATAGCAATAATTAAAACATGATTTAATGTAGTTCATCGCGACTTCACCATGACAAAGGTAGAAAATAAGAAACATACCGGGTAAGGTAATAATTACTTATCATCCAACATTACTTATCGTCGGGATTTTGACATGAGCAACACGACGAGGGCCACTTATGGAGCAGGAACTGCTTGACCACCCGGAGCAGCTGAATTAACTTCCCTTTATAGTGGGGGTCGTGTTGCTCAGTCTTAGCTTTTCTGTGTAGTATTATGTTGACATTGTCTATTAAGCTTTTTTTTTCTTGTTCATTGTATTGTGTTGTCCTTGTGACTTCTGATTAGCCATTTGGCATTTTCAAACTGTCCTTAGATATAATAGACAGAATATTTGGAGTAATCATCAATATAAATATGTTTGTTTTAATACGTCTGGTAATTTTGGTTGTCAATACAGTGAGAAATGATTGTTGGCAATGCAAAGGCTTCAAGTATATGTAAGACGTGAACATGTTCATCAAAGCCTTCATCACTTGCAATAAGACTGAAACAAAGACACTTTTTTTCAACACAAGATCAAATAAAAGCTGTAAAGCTGAAGATATTTCTATATATGTTGGTTGACCAATTTTGGTAGTATTTGTATATTTATTCGAGAAGGAAATGAATATTGTGTAAAGGTTTTATATTTATGGTAAGATTTCACTGAAAGTGAACATTAGTACATTGGCTGTACATAACCAACGTTGTTTTTCAACATTTAATGAGGGATACGATTGATATTGATAAAAAAAAATAATAATAAAAAGATTATCTTTATCCTCTATCTGAGTTACAAGACGACAATGGAATACATCGGTTCTCCCATAAATAGTAGACAGTCGAACATACAGAATGGCTGTTTAGATATATATATATATATGAACAAATGGTTTCTTTGAAGCTAGAATCATTAATTGTAATCATTTGTTTTTCGTCCCCACTTACCGGGAAGCTCATTACAAACTTTAGACATTCTGGATTTTAATTGATAGAAGTCGAAGTTCTCTGCTAGTAATCTTAATACAGAAACACTGCTATTTCTTAGCTCTGCTAGATTTCTCTTTAAGCAATCAGCAAACTCATCTTCCACTCTACAAGGATAAGCAACATCAATAGTTAATTCTACAAGAATAGAAAACAGCAATACTAAATCATAATTTTGTTTTTACATTACACCATCTAATTACAATTATATGCTTGTTCAAAGATCATTGAAACTCGCCTAAGTGAGTTATGGGTTCGCCATTTTCAGTTGGGACTCACCAAATTTTCAAATGTTAGATTTTCACATAAGTGGGACTCACTCAAATTTTCAGAAATGTTTTTTGATTTGAACTCATCACGATAAATTGCTACAAGTATCCCTGCTTGTTGTATATAAACTGTTTTATCTGGCGATCAACTAACATTTAACTATATTCTGTTTTATTGGTCACGTCATATGTCATAGCTCAAGAGACCAATGTGTGACGACCATACGATATACAGAGAAATTGAACCGTTTATTGTTTACGAAAAGAGTAAATATAGCTTTCGAAATAAAATAATGTAGCCTAACATGAACAGATAATGTAATGTCTTTTAAAAAAGTTTTAAAATGTTAATTTTTACATAGATTGTGTGCTACTAAGCGTGAAATTATCATGTTTGTTTTAACTGTGAATAAACGTTAGAGAATACCGAAGGGATAATCAAAAAGGGATAATCAAGAGAAACTGGCAACATTGGGTACTCGAGACACAGTACGAAGACAAAAAAAGCAAAGCAAAAGCACAATATGTGTTTGACACCACTATACGCAAACAAACACAAATAACGTAAATAAGACTTGAGACCTCCTACAAACAACTGGAGGAAAAGACGAACTGACCATCGTGTTTGTGCGGAAATCGTAGCATTGTGAATATATTAAAGGACGAAGTCCTTATAACGGTAGGCTGTCCGATTTTTCCTTCTATATTGATAGCCAAATATCTGTTCATCGGAAGTTTAAAAAATAGATCAATTGATAATTTAGAAACGCAAAAGAAATATATTTCAATGAAAAATTCTCAATTCTTTAATTATTTACTCTATGTAAAATCGAGATAAACTTGAAATAAAATTCTAATAAAAAATCTCTTTCTACGAAACTCCCGACGGAAGAGCGGTGTACAGTAGGTAAAATGAACGGAACAGCCAGAACAAATCGGCTACAAAATTCATTCAAAATAAAAGATAATAACTTGTACGGATCATCGTATTATTGAAATTTTAGAACTTCGTCCTTCAAACAGGTTGTCTGTCTCATATTAAAATCAATATATTGAGCATTTCATTGAGCTATTAATTTCAATTTTGATTTGTCAATACAGGGAAACCTCATTTGGTTTTAATTTATCCTTTGAAATACTGATAATACATAGTTTCTCTAGCAATAATCGTATCTTAATACTTACTCGCAAAATGTGTTAAAGGCATTAGCTATCGATGTTACTGGATAGTTACCACCACTTGAAGAATTTAAAATAGCATAACATTCTTTAGGAAACCCGGATGTAGATGATGATGCTGAACCGCTTAATGCTATCTGTGTTGACACAACTCCCAACATCGTCGTCAGTAGCAAGATAATCATATTAGGCTGATTTAAATGAAAGATATTACATATTTTTATTAATACAAAGATAGTATCTTTGGTCTTCATTAAATTCGTTGTTATTCATAGGTGTTAAGTGGTGTAGTGGATACTAAAGATCGTTTGATTTCTGACCAAAACCTTAACACCGGTGACGTGGGTTCGAGCCCCGCTACCCACCTCTAGTGTTAAGGTTTTCAGAATCTTACCCAAAGTTCATGGGTCAGTACGTTATATCTACTGGTCTACATCCCCCCTCCCCCATCCCACCGATAATAAGATATAGTTGGTACAATTGTGTGACATTAAACAGAAATTACCCTAGCTCTGATAATAATTATTCTAATTTACAGGGAGTAAATGTAATTGTGTGTTTTCAAGTCAGAATTATTTTGAAAAGATAGCTTAAACAGTGATGGTCAACAATTCCACCAATATCAATAAAATTACTGATAACAAAAAAGATCCTATAACGTTGGAAATCCAGATCCTGTTTTGGGATAGGCACCAAAATGTTAAAAGTGTTAAATGTATCTTTTCACAATATGTGTTCTCTCTTTTTCATATTAAAGAACATTCGTATAAAAATATGTTGTTCTAAATATCATAGAAATGTATAAAATTTTAGCATTAAAAGAACACATACCTTCATTTCAACCGCATCAACAATGTTCATTGACACTAATGATCTATGTGACGCTGTTTTATTTGATAGAGATGTTTTCCGTTTTCACCTTCCGATCGGAAAAACCCTCTTGATTGTCGGAAAAAATAAGCAGCGCAGTATTGTTCAAAGGTGTGGTAGCTAGACATGGTCGATGACTTTTATATGTTAGGATTGACAATATAAATTGTGAAAAGTACACCGTATTGTTTGTTTTATTATTGCATTTCATTTTGTTCAATATTGTTCACCACAAGAATAATAAATATAGATGGTGTCTTCACACTTAGCCAACATTTTAAAATTTTGTTATGTACAGGTAATTTTTTAAGTTGGCCAAGTGAGATTCATTGTGTTGTTTATTTAACAATTAATATAGGTTAATTGGTGACATATTCTGCTATAGTCTGTTTCTATTTCACATAGACAAGACAAGACAAATACTTTAGTAAAGTCTCACCTCTCATATTATAAAACAATTATATACATACATATTATATATAAAACAACTAAGAGCCACTCTTAAAAGAGCTATGAGAGAATATATATATGTACAATCAACAATTCAAGATAAATGACTTATATTTTTTACTTATGACATAAAACTAAACCAAAATCTTAATCTATATTTTATTAATACATGAATATATTTATATCTTGGACGCTCTCCGATACCAACAATATAAACAAACGTCTGCAAGCTTAAGACATCCACAAAATTCAAAGCCTAAAGTGGCGAGAGAAACAACGAAAGAAATTCTTTAGAGACGGTATCAACACAAACAAAAATATACCATCAGAATCATTTGTCACTTCTGGGGAAATGACAAGTCGGAAACGAAGATTTACAAGGCACAAAGAAATAAATAGAGACCAAAATGACACAGTCGTCAATTTGTCATCAAAAGATCTAAAACTTGCTGAAATTTGTGTACTCTCTAAAGGACTTAATGTCTGTCCCCTCCCTAACAAAATCAATGAGGAACAGCTATCAGATGATCTCGACAAATTTGCTAGATCTCTACGAATTTCTTTATCATACATGGTTGGTATAGGGGTAACTTGTTCTCTACACTGTTTCTTAACCTGGTTAACAAAGGCATATGCTGCTCAGCTAATAACATCATTGAAAGACAAGATGAGACGATCCTTAAAATAAAGTTTTAAGATACCAATGGGATAATCCTACGTCCGAATTAAAGCCAATTTATACCCCAAGCATAGGACAACCTTATTGTCCCCGCATCTTCCACTGGCATAATGTAAAAACTAACACAACCCCTTGTTGACAAGACTCAACATAATTGTCTAATGCCTAACATTATATTTAGAATTCAATTTTCAGTCAGGCCAAGCCTCTTATATTAAAATCATTTAGATATCTGTTTTTCATATTTATTTAACATAGTGACTGAATCTATGCTTTAGAGCAGACAACAGTATAAACAGATTATTTACTTATAACTAGGACAACAGATACAATGCAAGTTATAAAGAGAACAATACAAACAGAAATACATTTTGTACTACAAATTGTGTCTTTCAACAGGAGCCAGTATTGTCAATATTTCAAAAAAGAAACAAAATTGCACTTTAAAGAGTTTTCTCCTACATTTCTTATTAGCAAAGTCTTTGGTTAATTCCTAAAAGTTTTAACATGTATAAATAAAGCCTATAACATTTATTAGTGTTTCATTTCATTTTTCATGTTTGTTTGTTTGGTTTTTTTTTGGTGTGTTTTTGAGCCTAATATCTGACTGATAAAATAAATTACCTTGTGGCCGAATTTTTGTGCTGTCCCCTGCCCCTTGATTCCCTAAGTATGTGCTTATTTGTCTAAGGGTTAATCCTGGCCTGGGTAATCCGAAGAGGTAAATTGAAGACAGATAGATAATACAATGGCCAAAATAAATTGAGAGAAAGACAAGCAATGGTCGACATAATACTACACAGGAAACTAAAGATTGGACAGGAAGAACCCTACTAAAAGCTAAAGATTGAACAGGAAGAACTCTACTAAAAGCTAAAGATTGGACAGGAAGAACCCCACTAAAAACTACAGAATGGAAAGGAAGAACCCAACTACAAACTAAAGATTGGACAGGAAGAACCCCACTAAACACTAAAGATTGGACAGGAAGAACCTCACTAAAAACTAAAGATTGGACAGGAAGAACCCTACTACAAATTAAAGATTGGACAGGAAGAACCCTACTAAAAACTAAAGATTGGAAAGGAAGAACCCCACTGAAAACTAAAGATTGGACAGGAAGAACCCCAATAAAAACTAGAAATTGGACAGGAAGAACCTACTAAAAGCTAAATATTGGACAGGAAGAACCCCACTAAAATCTAAAGATTGGACAGGAAGAACCCTACTACAAACTAAAGATTGGACAGGAAGAACCCCACTAAAAACTAGATTGGACAGGAAGAACCCCACTAAAAACTAAAGAATGGAAAGGAAGAACCCCACTACAAACTAAAGATTGGACAGGAAGAACCCCACTAAAAACTAAAGATTGGACAGGAAGAATACCACTAAAAACTAGATTGGACAGGAAGAACCCCACTAAAAACTAGAGAATGGAAAGGAAGAACCCCACTACAAACTAAAGATTGGACATGAAGAACCCCACTAAAAACTAAAGATTGGACAGGAAGAACCCCAGTAAGAACTAAAGATTGGACAGGAAGAACCCCACTAAAATCTAAAGATTGGACAGGAAGAACCCCACTAAAAACTAAAGATTGAACAGGAAGAACCCCACTAAAAACTAAGATTGGACAGGAAGAACCCCACTAAAAACAGGGTGAACTCGTGTGCTGTGGAAGGGTAAGTTGTTCCTGCTCCACTAGTGGCATCTGTCGTGTTATTCTTAAACAACACTGTCGTGTTATTCTTAAACAACACGAACATCATCTGATAGGTAAATCATGTTGAAAACCATCATAAATAAATAAGTACAAATAACGTATATAAGTAATCAATAAAACAAATGTGAATAAAGACGAACCACACGTCCTTTTTACGCAGAAAGCGTAGTTGACATCACATGGTACTAAAATCCTCGACTTAATCAGAAGACATTGTAAGAAGTCTATATACAAACTGCAATTGAATCCCAACACGAGATGTTATGTCGGGAAAGCGCTATATTTTTCCATTAGATTATAGAGCCGACTCTACCTTCCTATCTAGAAGTCAGTTAACTACGAACATGTATTGTACTGTCCATCTTTATGTTGTCTTTCATTTTTATAATGATATGTGGTCTTTTTGAGTGGAAGTAATCTGTGCAGGTTTTTTTTTATCGTTTATTTATATCATTTTTCAAGAGGACAAGATTGGGATCACATTAATCTGTTTAACCCCGCCATATGTTTGTGCCTATTCCTTGCCAGGATCTGGATTTCCAACGTCATTTGTAGGTGATTGTTCGTTTTGTTGATATTGGTGGAATTGATGACCAGCACTATTTAAACTTTCTTTTCATAATGCTATGTCTTCGTAGTATTGGTCCCCGTATTTTTTCCGATGCATTTTTGTGCTATTTTGTTATTTTGTGATGTTGCAATGTATTACACATGATTTTCAGGATCAATGTTATTTTTCGGCACACGTGTGTTGTATTGAAGCCAATTTTAAAGAAAGTGAAGTGTCAACGGCTACTTAAAATATTTCATTTAATATTGAAATGAATGTGTATTATGAAATGAGTTTAATCTTTTAGTTTAAACATATTTTATTGTCTTATAAATGTACAATTAGATTGGAAACAAGTTATATCAACTTAGTATATCCGCTCTATACAATAATGTTATATACATAAATAAGAAAATGACAGCAAGTTACATAATATGATAAATGTATACATGAATATATTTGATAAACAGAAGTAATGGGGAAAAAAGGGGAGGATAAGGGGATTGAGTGCAAATAAATGATAACATCCTGAGTACAGGGTATAATTTCGTATCATTCAAATCTATTAGAATGGTGTATATATTTTTGGACATTTCTAAACACTATTAAATTGTTTTCATCAGTAAAATTATCAGAGCCAAATAATAAGTTTTCAATTGAGATAACTGTATACGGTGTAATACTCATAATTAATTGCATTCTTGCATTCGTATAAAGGGGACATTCTAATAAATAATCTTTAATGTAAATAATGATCAATTCAAAGATTAATTATATACAAATAACATATAGCTGAGAGGGTGGTAGAGCAGATTGTTATCCCGAGGCGAGGTTGACAATGAATTTCTCGGGGTAACAATCTGCTCTACCACCCTCTCAGCTATGTGTTATTTGTTTTATTTAACTGAATGTTCTTTTCTCCTGGTTTCATTCTTTTTTTATGATTTTGATGTGCTGAATTTCAATTGCTGTTGTCTTTAAATGTGTTAAACTGTGATATCGATGATGTGTAATAAATAAGATCACATACATTTTTTGTATTTGTTAATATTTTTCTGCCATTTTGGTGTATGTTTTATATAGATGGGTGTTCTTAAATGAAAAGTGAGCAATTTGGTCAGCTATGCCATGTGATAGACTAAATTATCACCCTCTGCCATGTGATAGACTAAATTGGCACACCCTCCTTAACCAATGAGATATATTAAGGAAACATGTCGCTATTTTTCCGCTGATTATCGTGAATGTAATCAGGTGACAATTGGTTTGTGGCTGATCTGGTGTGAATTAGTAAATGTTGCAATACACACGTGTGAGCACTTTATTCTTACTGAATAAATAATGATATTGTTATGTATTTTGAAACTAAATTTTAAAAGATCCTACCTTTACCGAATTAATAATCCCACTACATTGTATAACAATTATTGATTTTCTTCATTCTAGGTGTGTTCTATATACTAGTCCAATTTTTGTAAAGGTCTGTTCGATTTGTCATTTGGCAAATATCAAATTGTGTTGCACTCGTATATTTCATGTTGTTGGGTTTTTTTCTTTTTTTCTAATTATTAAGAAAGACTGCAGCTTTTGTGTATTTATGTTCAACTGTATCTGTATATTGTTTATATAAAGGAGAAGATGTTTTAAGTTGGAAAACTTGTATTTGATCCTATTGTCATGTTTTTGGACAATAAAATATGTTTAAACTAACCAATGAGAAGAGAGGAAATTTACATGAAATATAATAACACCAATTACCTGTCTGTATATCTTACGTATATGACAATATTGACGAGCTTTAGGTTCAGGTATATGTGATCTTAACCGATTACGGCTATCCTGTTTAGGCCCTTTGGTTTACTTGCTCTCAAAGAATCTTAAGTTATTTAGTTTTCCAATCTTTTGAATTTGAGCGGAAGGTTATTCCAAAAAACTGTTGTGCGCACTAAATTAGATATCTACGTTTTTATTAGGTTCGTAGATATAGCCGACATCTCCAAACTGGACTCCGTTTCAGATAATTAACGAAAGTGGCAAAGATAATGCACATACAAACGACTGTCACCACATGCCGACACGATATTTGAACAATTGACCATAAGGACGATAGTATTTGTCTTTAAGATGGTGTTTATCGCCACCTTCAACAATATTTCAGCTATATCGTGGTTTGTCAGTTTTATTTGTGGAAGAAACCAAAGTACCTGTCGCAAGTCACTGACAAGCGTTATCGCGTAATGTTGTATCGAGTACACCTCGACTGAGCGGGATTCGAACTCACAAAGTTAGTGGTGATAGGCGCGGATTGCATAGGTAGTTATACTACCATACGATCACGACCACGACGGCCCCTTTAATGAATGTCAGAGGATAGTTTATATATATGATGTAGATTGTGATACTCCGAACGTATCTATATTGGCTACAAGTATATGTCTTTGTTATAGTATCCTGGGAGCATTTTGTTATTTCGTCATATTTTGACAGCTTAAAATAAAATAATAGTGTTTGAAAGAAATACTAGAAACATGCTAAATTTCCATGTGTAGATTGTGTTGGTGTTCAGTATGATTTGCTTTAGGTTAATTTAAACTTAGCATTTTTCTTATCAACAAAACACTTCACAGAGTAAAGATTGAGCAGCACAAAAGGTGGTACTGTACTAGTAAGGACTCCTTTATAAATATAATGCCAGATTATGTAAGTAAAATCAGAGTCTGGTAAAAAAAAATGTAGCTTATAATATATTTTAACTATATAACAAAATAGAATATTAACAAAAACTAAATGTAATGTGTCATTAACAGCACTTGATATGATAAGAAACGTTCAATATTAATTAATTTTCAAGTAATAAAATATGTATCAGATAAGCTTCTTACATTGAAGTATAAGTAATCTTATAAAAGCCATGATTTGTGCATAGACCCTATGATTGTTAACTGAACGAAAATTTCTCCAACTTTTTCATTGCATCGTCGTATTTTGTGTTAGCATCTAAAATGTCATGCGACACATATTTGTGCTTGTTGTGGGCATTTTCATTACTTTCTCTGAAATGATTATAAACAACAGACGGTCTATTAAATTCTACATTAGTATACGAAGATGCATATGGTTTCGGCTGATAGTCTAACCACTTTTCTCGTGGTGTCGAGTCAGACCATGGTTCAGTATTTATATTATCAAATCGGGGACTTGGGTTCGGACTTCGTATATTTTTGGCGGGAGAGACATGTCCAGTTAACCAGGTGTCTGGTTTAGGATTTGGATCTATAGGCTTAGGACCTACACTGTTATATGGTGTCTGATGTGTTGGGTTTGTAGGAAATCCTAACATAGTCCGTACATTTTCTCTATTTCTGTCCGTACAACAAGAACAAGATAGAGTTCCGGTTCCTTCATACACAGGAATGATATGTCCATACTGAGCATAATGAAGATAGTCAGCTACTAAACCGTCTACTAAAGTTCGTTGTGGATTAATATGTGGTTTAATATTTGTTATCGGTTCCTTTGGTTTGTCGCTATACACAGTTTTCGGATATGAATCTAAAATATCGGTTTCACTTCTGGTAGACATAGATCTACGTGGTTCAAACTGAACTTTCCTTCCAGAGAGGTAACTATCACGGTTTGCCCTTCGTCCACTCCTTGGTGTACATCCAGACATGCTCTCCCCTCGGATAGGAGGGAGACGGTGTAGTTTAGTCACCAACACTTGATATCTTGATTTACTGGCTGCCATATTTTGCTTTATTTCCTTAGATCAGCCTGCAAATTAAAGATAAAAATATTTACAAAACATAATCAACATGAGAGGTTTGAATTCAACGCTACCAAAGGACTGTTCTGAGATTACACCTTATTACCCATTTCCTATTCGTTTCATCGTCATCGTAGTTAAGAGGAATTGAACAAATAATTTAATGAAAATTAATAAACAATTTCAAATGAATAATGGCATAGTCACTAGTTGTTGATCTTCACCCTACAGGTGCCCCCCCTTTTTTTTTTAACAAAAGTAGAAAATATATTGAAATACTTATAAAAATATACAATAATATTATTATCACGATGACGAATTAAGTAGTCATTGGGGATCGGTAGACCCATTTTCCTGATTGATAACAAACTCAGCTACATTTTTACTTTCGTAATTTTCTGAAAATCATCGGTTTCGTGAAAGTTAAAGGCTTGTAGTTCTCACAGCTTATAGCAATAAAAAGTGATTAAAGGGTAAGGAAAACGTATGAGATAACATTATGAGGATAAGAATTAGTTTAATCTATAATGTAAATATATCATGAATCAGTTAAAAAAAAACATACTGCAATCAACAGAGAGACATATCCATACTGAATGATTTCTAAATACAAAATGTATATCCATAATAGTACGACCTTGAATGTATAAACTGATTAAACTAATTTTAAATGTTCTTGACAAATTGCCACACGTTTTCTAAGCTATTATTTACAACACTATGATTACAAATAACTGACAAGTTTTCAAACTCTCTCCTCCATAACTTTCCCCAGTGTTAAATACTGTTTAATATTTATTTAGATATGTTTTAGTATGATTGTTAACCAATGTTTCAACAGGTATGGATAATTATTCCTAAAGTCGAGGCTCAATCTCTACCTAAAGGTATAAATTGACTCCTCCAAATTGATCATTCTGCAGCGTATTAAATAGGAATCGTGTTCCAAGCGCAAAATATTTTATGATAGAGTTGGTCTAAACCATGTTGTAACAAGGAACGTTTAAAGTACAAAAACGACACACTCATGCAGCCAAAATAGAACAAAGACATGCAATTAACGCGCAATGAAATATAAGAAATACACGGAATGCGCTGAAAACTAAAGAAAATTGAAATCGTATCTTATAGAAATATACAGATGCATTTTAAGTAACACCCTTTAAGTATACCAACAAGATTTGAAGACACCAAATCGAAGTAACACAGACAATACAATGGCCAAAGTGGAATCACATTAATTGTTTTCGAGCCCCAAGTTGTCTTTTTTTCTTCAGACATTATTTTATATTTGCCAAGCATCCTATAAAAAAATATTTAGCATACTCAGTAGAATTCCTTGTTTTTTATTGGTTGTTAGCTTTTCGTTTCCGTGCTATGCTTCACAATGGCTCGTGATCAATGAGAATAAAGCATTAATTATGTATACACTTTCAATTGTTAAAGCTGGAGAGTGAAACCCAATAGAATAATATCTTAATAATCGAAATATTAAAACCATTTGAAATAATTCTATAATGACGTTGTGCATGGCATTGGAGACATTTTCATTTTCAATCTGTGTATTTGTTTGAATGGTTCAAAATGACAAAGAATTGACCCATTAAAACCAAACAAAGTAAACTATTTTGTGGATTTACATCTATAAAAAAAATATTATAATGATCAATATCCTTTGTACCTATATTTACCGACTATAGTCGGGCAAAGCAAATAGAGGATCTCATATTTTGACCCTGTAGACCGGTAACATTTTTTCCACTTTTATGCGGCATAATCTAGATTTATGGAAATATACGAAGGAAAATATTATAATTTTGGTACGAAAAACAAGTATTCTTCCGTAAATGGCCGTTTTCGGGTGAAGACGACCGAGGTAAGAAGAGCCCACGTGCACTCGTCTTTACTCGTTGTGACATCCAATCAGAACGCCTCTAACAAGAAAAAAAATCGCTTAAATATATACCCTAAGCCGGGAATGTCACATTATATACCCTGTCTGATAGCTGAATAACAGATATATTACGGAATTAACCATTGGTTTTTTTTTCAAATGCAGACTCCAACCGTATTAAATATATTTGTGTCTTTTATTTTAATTTTTTCGTATTTGTAGATGTCCTTTTCCGTACCTTTGACGTCATTCTTCAATGACGTCAAAATATGTGTCACGTCATATTTCATGTATGGGGTTTCTCATGAAGGAAAATACTGTACTTTCAACAAAATATTAATGAGAAAAGCTCAAATATCAGTAGAAAGCTCCTTAGTTTACCAATCGGTGTCACAAAAGTCAATTTTATGTGATGTGTATTTCATAACGCTCAATTTTATGATATTGATCTGATAATTTATGCAAATTAGTTACTGATCAATGGCGGGGGGCCTCTAGGAGTTCGCGATAGTGAAAGTTGTTGGTTTACGGAAGAAATAGGTACTTACATGCGTTGTTGGGAAAGCCCGGGTGATCTTCCACTCGTGATAGAAATTTTTGTTTCTTTTCGCTCGTTTCGCTGCGCTCCACTCGCGAAAAGACATAAAATTTATATCACTCGTGGAAGATCACCCGGTCTTTCCCAAGAACGTATGTAAGAACCTATTATTCTTCCGTAAATGGACGTTTTCGGGTGAAGACGACCGAGGTAAGACGAGTCCACGTGCACTCGTCTTTACTCGTTGTGACATCCAATGAGAACGCCTCTAACAAGAAAAAAAATCGTTTAAATATATACCCTAAGTCTGGAATGTCACATTATATACCCTGTATGATAGCTGAATAACAGATATATTACGGATTTAACCATTGGGTTTTTTTCAAATACAGATTCCAACCGTATTAAATATATATTTGTGTCTTTTATTTTCATTTCTTCGTATTTCTAGATGTCCTTTTCCGTACCTTTGACGTCATTCTTCAATGACGTCAAAATATGTGTCACGTCATATTTCATGTATGGGGTGTCTCATGAAGTAAAATACTGTACTTTCAATAAAATATTAGTGAGAAAAGCTCAAATATCAGTAGAAAGCTACTTAGTTTATTAGTCGGTGTCACAAAAGTCAATTTTATGTGATGTGTATTTCATAACGCTCAATGATATTGATCTGATAATGTATACAAATTAGTTACTGATCAATGGCGGGCGTCTCTAGGAGTTCGCGATAGTGAAAGTTGTTGGTTTACGGAAGAAATAGGTACTTACGGCGTTGTTGGGAAAGCCCGGGTGATCTTTCACTCGTGATAGAAATTGTTGTGTCTTCTCGCTCGTTTCGCTGCGCTCCACTCGCGAAAAGACATAACATTTCTATCACTCGTGGAAGATCACCCGGTCTTTCCCAAGAACGTATGTAAGAACCTATTACTCTCAAACTGGCTAGTCATTTGTCTAAGTAAGTCTGCAACTAATACAAAATTTAAAAAATATTTAGTTTTACCCCAGGGGCTCGAAACACATATTTGTGAGAGAAAAAACCCAGAGGCTCCAAGGAGCCTGTAATCGCTCACCTTGATCAAAGCTGCTTTCAATAGCAACGCAACTGCACTGTGGCGGTCATCTTGGTGGGAGAGCGCGACTGCCTATGTTAAGCTAAGTTTGGCTGTGGGGGCCATCTTGGTCGAAGGGCCGAACCGCCGGCCACATTTTTGGAAGAGAACCATCCAATGACTATTTCATCAAAATTTAGTTCTTATTGAGCAAATGGTTTCAGACAAGAAGATTTTTATGGGAATTTCCCATAGGGTCCTATGTTAAATTAAGTTCGGTTGTGGCGGCCATCTTGGTCGAAGGTCTGAAATGTCGGACACAATTTTGGAAGGGGACCACCCAATGATCATATCAGCAAAGTTTGGTTGAGATTGGCTCAGTAGTTTCAGAGGAGAAGATTTTTTTAATTTCATCCCCCTTTTTCTATTTTTAGCTTGGCGGCCATCTTGGTTGGAAGTCGGGATCACCGGACACAATTTTGGAAGGGGGTCATCCAAGGACCATTCCACCAAAGTTTGGTTGCAATTGGCCCAGAGGTTTCTGAGGAGAAGATTTTTATGTGAATTTCCCATAGGGTCCTATGTTAAGCTAGGTTCGGCTGTGGGGGCCATCTTGGTCGAAGAGCCGAGCCGCCGGACATATTTTTGGAAGAGAACCATCCAATGACTATTTCATCAACATTTAGTTCTTATTGAGCAAATGGTTTGAGACAAGAATATTTTTTTGGGAATTTCCCATAGGGTCCTATATTAAATTAAGTTCGGCTGTGGCGGCCATCTTGGTCGGAGGTCTGAAATGCCTGACACAATTTTGGAAGGGGACCATCCAAGGATCATTCAGCCAAGTTTGGTTGAGATTGGCTCAGTAGTTTCAGAGGAGAAGATTTTTTTTAAATTTCATCCCCCTTTTTTCTATTTTAAGCTTGGCGGCCACCTTGGTTGGAAGTCGGGATCACCGGACACAATTTGGGAAGGGGGCCATCCAAGGATCATTCAACCAAAGTTTGGTTGCAATTGGCCCAGTGGTTTCTGAGGAGAATATTTTTATGTGAATTTCCCATAGGGTCTTGTGTTAAGCTAAGTTCGGCTGTGGGGGCCATCTTGGTTGAAGGGTCGAACCGCCTTTTGGCCATTTGAAGAAATTTCTATTTTTAGTAACGGTGGCCATCTTGGATACAGGACGGCGCTGACGGACACAATTTTGAAAGGGGACCACCTAAGGATCATTCAGACAAAGTTTGGTTGACATTGACCACGTGGTTTCTAACAAGATTTGTAAATGATTGTTTGCTTATTTATGCCTAATTTGCATAATCGGTCAAAATCGGCAAAAGTTCCAAGTTCATAAAAAATCCCGTAATATATGTTAAAAAGCTCATCATTATGCTTATACAGTTCAAATTTGGGCACATTCTGGCTTAAAATAAAGCAGTTTTGGTCATTTGAAGAAATTTATATTTTTAGTAATGGCAGCCATCTTGGATGGAGGGCATGGCTATCGGACATAACTTTTAAAGGGAACCCCCTAAGGATGATTCAGGCCAAGTTTGGTTTAAATTGGCCCAGTGGTTTCAGAGGAGAAGATTTTCGAACAAGTTTACAGACGGACGACGGACGCCAAGTGTTGGCAATAGCTCACACAGGTGAGCTAAAAACATCACTGGTACGAATGGTCATTTGAATACCAGTTACCCCTCGCATTTTTATATGAACTTGTACAAAAGCAACACATGAACTTGGCGGTTTATTAATTTTGTTAAATGACTTTTTTAATTTCGACCAATTCATTTAAAATATATTAGAATACAAACGACGAAAATAGACATTTGAAAAGTGTGCTTTCTTTCCGTAACATGAATTACTACAAATAAGATATTGAATACCACTAATAAAGCAAGTGTAGATATATAGACGTTTTGTTGAACGTAAATGATCTATAACTAACAGTATACCGCTTTGTAGTGCGACATAATGAAAACTAAACTGATTGCATATTAATACAAGAGCACTGAAAATTTGCCATGATCAGATTTAATATAAATATTAGCATATTAATATGTTTATATATAAACATTTTGTATATCTCTCTCCATTGAAGTATTTCTCTAAGAGGTAAGACAATAATATAGTATACTGTTTATAATGATATTATAAAAGCTTAGAAGTACAGTGAGTGAGTGAATGATTGCTTAATGCCAAGTTAACAATTTTCGAGCTATACCATGACGAGAACAAATTACATTGTGTCAGCTATACCATGACTAGAACAAATTACATTTTGTCAGCTATACCATGACTAGAACAAATTACATGTTGTCAGCTATACCATGACGAGAACAAATTACATTTTGTCAGCAATACCATGACGAGAACAAATTACATTTTTTCAGCTGTATCATGGTGAGAACAAGTTACATTTTGTCAGCTATATCATGGTGAGAACATAGTTACAATTTTTCAGCTATATCATGGTGAGAACAAGTTACATTTTGTTAGCTATATCATGGTGAGAACAAGTTACATTTTGTTAGCTATATCATGGTGAGAACAAGTTACATTTTGTCAGCTATACCATGACGAGAACAAATTACATTTTTTCAGCTATATCATGACGAGAACAAATTACATTTTGTCAGCTATATCATGACGAGAACAAATTACATTTTTTCAGCTATATCATGACGAGAACAAATTATATTTTTTCAGCTATATCATGACGAGAACAAATTACATTTTGTCAGCTATATCATGACGAGAACAAATTACATTTTTTCAGCTATATCATGACGAGAACAAATTACATTTTTTCAGCTATATCATGACGAGAACAAATTACATTTTTTCAGCTATATCATGACGAGAACAAATTACATTTTGTCAGCTATACCATGACGAGAACAAATTACATTTTGTCAGCTATATCATGAGGAGAACAAATTACATTTCAATGAGATGATGTCCGCTTTGTAATAGACCAACACGCATGGTTAGATTTGTATAGTGCTAGCACACTGAAACAACAGTTTACGGGTAGACATGTCGCTCCCCATCGGTCACATTATTCTGAATCCGAGCCAACCAGTCTTTTCCAACCCGACCGGTGCTAGAACCCGCGGTCTACTGCAATACAGGCGAGCACGCTAACCATTACACTGCAGATGCGGTGCCTTGGAATTACAGTAGACTATGTAGTATTGAATATTGCAATCTAGATAGATTCACGAAACGAATTATGTAGACAACGACAAGGAGTCGTATAAAAAAGCATTGTCAATCAATTTTGATAAAACAAACATAGCTATCCTTTAATCATTTGATTTTTAGAAAAATCCATACTTATATCTAACATACGTTAGCATAGTGGGAAAATATACAGTTACATAATAATTAAGACTTGAAAAAGGTATCCCAACAAATAAAATAAAAATGTGACCTGTTTGGAGGATAAAATGCTTAGATCAATTTATTTTATATTTTCAGTGGAATTGGTAAAACTACAAAGAAAATGGCAGGTCGTAAATTTCGTATTTCGCCTATAGAAGATGAGGTTTCATTCCGACAGTTACAGAAGAAACATGATCATTTCATTAAATTTGGCAATTTTGTTGTATTTTCTACCCATAATAATCATAGTGCCGGTACACAGTACGTCAAACGTCGTCCAAAATTCAAAGGATATTTACCCCAGACCAAGTCAGAAGTGCTAAAACACAATGTTGGTTCACATGCTAACGCTTTGGTGTACCCAGAACGTGAGCAACCAGAGGCCTTAGATGACGTACCACAGTATATATACCCTGCAAACCCAAAGAAACATCACAGGTTCGACACGGTTTCAGGAATCCTGAAAAACGTCAATCGGAAAGGAACATTTCCCATCAAAGGACAAGACCTGAAAACAGAACGTGAACAACCAGAGGCCTTAGATGAAGTACCACAGTATATATACCCTACAAAACCAAAGAAACATCACAGCTTCGACACGGCTTCAGAAATCCTGAAAACCGTCAACCGGAAAAGAACATTTCCCATAAAAGGACAAGACCTGAAAACAGAACGTGCAGTGGTTGATACATTGGTCGCTGATTATCTCTGTAATCATCACTATGGTTACATGATACCTATCTATGAAGGAACGGGTGTTCAGACGTGCCCATGCTGTACAAATAGAAACAGGGAAAATGTACGACATGCGCTTGGGCTAACACCAGATCCGAGTAATACTGCACAACACTTGGACAATAAGACTTTGGATTAAACCAAGAACAAACCGAGGCTCGAATATTACAATTAACGTATATCCATTAGGAACACATCAAAAACAACAGAAGCCTATATTAAAAATGGATCCATCATTCAGACTTTCTGATACAGAAACTAGAATGAAATGGGAATCATCAGCCACATTCGAAGAACCAGACTTTTACAAAAAAGCAATAACTCGTAGCTATCCGGATTACAATTCATATGATGATAAACCAATGTATCATAGTATTCCAAAAACTGGGACAACAATGTTTCGTTCTTTTCCGAGTGATCATAACGAATTAAATAAAACCAACTTTCCGTATAATGTTTACAATATAGATAGTAATGAGCTATACGGCAGTGTTGATGAGTCTGTCGTACGAACTAACTCGAATCCTGTGTATGTAACAGACAGAATAACAAGTGCTGACAAAAAGTACAACTATTCGATGAGTCATCTGAGAACATTTACAAATAAATAGTACGTTAGACTCTCCGTCGTTTATAATTATCACAGCTGACAAAATGGTAAATATCGACCACTTGCCCCCATATGTAACTCGATCACATCAAAAGTTCAAAATGTTCAAATAATAATGTCTTGGGAGGTGGGATGCTACACGGTTTACCACCCCCGCCCCTAGAATGCTTGGCAGTTGCAGTGTATATTAATACAAAATGTATATATCTGGTCATGTTTCCACTGCTTCGAATCTCAAAATACAAACACAAAGACCCTAGTCATCGTAACTCTTTAGTTATTGTAAATATGTTCTATGTTGTTATAAGATTATAACCATTTTGTCAATTTAGCATAACGACATTAACAGGATTGGTTTCAATGATGGTACGAGTTATGTTTGATGTAGATGTCTATTTTGCATAATTTAGTAGGTCAGTTGAGGAAATGGTAGAAACAAGAAGTTCAATGTTCAAATTCGTATTCATATTGCATCATTTTCATAATGAGGTGGTAACATGAAATGTGATCATCCACAGAAACAAAACAATCAAACAAACAACAAAAATAAAATGATGAAATAAATGGAAAAAGATTTATTTACTGTCTCGAACAAAGCTATTTAACTTTAAATTATTTTCTAAAAAAAAATCCAAAAATAATCAAATCCTATTGAAAGTATTCCCTATGCATATACAATTTATTTAGTTACAATGCTTTGTTCAGAATTAAAAAAAAAAACAATTTCAGAAAAAGAATACAATTCGTCCAAATTAAATATCTGAGCATCAGATTCTCTAGTCATCTAGTCCGCTACGAAATATCCATTTCCCAAATGGCAATGTATTTTTTTCTGTTTACGTAATTTTTTTCTTTCCTCTATCACCGACTACATGTTTACCGAACTTGACTATGAATAACATGACGGGGTGTCTCACAAGAAGCAGGAACTGCTTTCCCTTCGCGAGTACCTAGGTTCACAAATGGTTTATGGCGAGGTTCGTGTTTTTCATCTTATTAGTTTTCTGTGTTTCGTTCTGTGTCTTCTGTCCAATGTTGTCCGTGTCTCTAGATTGTCAATTCTTCATTGTTCGTTCGGTTGTCTCTGTCTCTAGATTGTCAATTCTTCATTGTTCGTTCGGTTGTCCGTGTCTCTAGATTGTCAATTCTTCATTGTTCGTTCGGTTGTCTCTGTCTCTAGATTGTCAATTCTTCATTGTTCTTTCGGTTGTCTCTTACATGTATCAGTAAATATTTGCTAATAGAATGTTGTACACCAATTGTGTGTAAAGCAGACGTTAGAGGGATGCATATCAAAGGAAGATACCTCATTCGATGGAGAAATAAATGAAGATAATATATATATATATGGGAAGGTTTATGTGTATACTATCGTCATTTACGTACATTTTGGCTAATCATGATGAAAAACAAAAACACAAAACTATTCCACGGAAATGTTAGGATTGGAAATATATTACGTGCACTTATTAATTTGTGTTTAATAAATACTTAATAAATATTTTCTCAAGGATAGTATATTATTGAAAGTGTTTACTCGTTTTTGTCAAGTGTCCTCTTCCTGTTTTCATCCTCACCAAACATAAACAAAAACTATGTGACGACTGTGTCGTTATAGTGATCTGTAACGACTATTTATTATATTTGATTAATTGTGTGTCTTCGTTATCGCTTAACTGTCCACACAGTAAACATATTTACTTGTTCTATATTCTAATTTGTTGTAATATTTATATCTTTAAACATTATTCGAGACATGATGCAGTGATATATATGAGTACATGTACTTAATACTTCACTAACTATCCCCGCAGATTTATCATGTTACTATTGCCATTTAGTAAATATCTCGACTACATGGAACTAACCAGAACTGGTCCTGTAAAAACAGCTATAGTCTAAAAACATACTAACCACCACAGCACGAACCATCACAAACTATTCAATATAAGGAGAACACAACAAATGTGGCTGGGTTAAATAGACCCCCAACCGTCTTCACATGATAAATAGACCCCAATCGTCTTCACATGATAAATAGATCCCAACCGTCTTCACATGATAAATAGACCCCAACCGTCTTCATATGATGAATAGACCCCAACCGTCTTCACATGATAAATATACCCCCAACCGTCTCCACATGATAAATAGACCCCAACCGTCTTCACATGATAAATATACCCCAACTGTCTTCACATGATCAATAGACCCCAACCGTCTTCACATGATAAATAGACCCCAACCGTCTTCACATGATAAATAGACCCCAACCGTCTTCACATGATAAATAGACCCCAACCGTCTTCACATGATAATAGACCCCAACCGTTTTCACATAATAAATAGACCCCAACCGTCTTCACATGATAAATAGACCCCAACCGTCTTCACATGATAAATTGATTTCCAACAGTCATTGAAACAAATGTTAACAAACTTAACAATTTGATTAAAACACACACACTAGAACACACAAATGACAATCACGTAAACATGGACACTTCTGCGATATAATCGTATTGAGATTGCCTATGTTACATTTGTGTTGGTATCTTTGTATTCAGCATTTCGATTATAAAAGATCAAGATTAAAAACCCACGTTAATCGTTGCATTAATGTTTAATGAGTTATTTTGTTTGGGGTTATGGTGTTTAATGCCACTTTCAACAATATTTCAATTATATCATGGTGGTCAGTTATATTGTTAAAGAAACCGCAGTCCCCGGAGAAAATTACCGACATGCAACAAGTCAATTATTTTGGAGCGACATGGAATACAAAATTAATATCGGTATGTGCTTAAGATTATATATATATATAACACTTATTAATGGTGCGTTCGCCATGTCAAACATTTATTTGTTTAAGATTATATATATATATAACACTTATCAATGGTACGTTCGACATGTCAAACATGTATTTGTTTAAGATTATATATATATAAAACACTTATCAATGGTGCGTTCGACATGTCAAACATTTATTTGCTTAAGATTATATATACAAATGTATATATAACACTTATCAATGGTGCGTTCGACATGTCAAACATTTATTTGTTTAAGATTATATATATATAACACTTATCAATGGTGCGTTCGACATGTCAAACATTTATTTGTTTAAGAAAATATATATATGTAATACTTATCAATGGTGCGTTCGACATGTCAAACATTTATTTGTTTAAGATTATATATATATAACACTTATCAATGGTGCGTTCGACATGTCAAACATTTATTTGTTTAAGAAAATATATATATGTAATACTTATCAATGGTGCGTTCGACATGTCAAACATTTATTTGTTTAAGGTTATATATATATAACACTTATCAATGGTGCGTTCGACATGTCAAACATTTATTTGTTTAAGATTATATATATATATAACATTTATCAATGGTGCGTTCGACATGTCAAACATTTATTTGTTTAAGATTATATATATATAACACTTATCAATGGTGCGTTCGACATGTCAAACATTTATTTGTTTAAGATTATATATATATATAACACTTATGAATGGTGCGTTCGACATGTCAAACATTTATTTGTTTAAGATTATATATATATAACATTTATCAATGGTGCGTTCGACATGTCAAACATTTATTTGTTTAAGATTATATATATATAACACTTATGAATGGTGCGTTCGACATGTCAAACATTTATTTGTTTAAGATTATATATATATAACATTTATCAATGGTGCGTTCGACATGTCAAACATTTATTTGTTTAAGATTATATATATATAACACTTATGAATGGTGCGTTCGACATGTCAAACATTTATTTGTTTTACTGTATACGTCTATATTTTGCTTCAAACTAAAAAGTATAATAAACAACAAGACTACTAACGAGCTCCGTAAGATTCACGGGTTATTTTTTTTTTTACTATTTTAACATTTATGCTAAACCCTCTCTAATGGCAAGATATCTGCTATTAAAGGAAAATGTCTGTTTTACTGAGTACAAATGTCGTATGCAAAAACTATCCACATTCATACAAATTAATAGCCCAATTTCTTAATACGACTTTTATTTTAATTATCGACACACGACGCATATATTTTTTCTTAATCATAGGAAGTGAAACTGATTTTATGTCTACTCGTTTTTCAAGCGGTTTCCAGTCATAGGAAACAATTACGATATCTTATTTTCCATAATACTTACGTCTATTGTACATCCGGTGTACAATAAGAATAAGAATACATATTTCTGTAAATCACGACGCTTAATAAAAGCAGTATAGTCATTACAAAGAACATCACAGACCATCATAACTCTAGTTTCTCCGCTGCAGGAATGGGACATTCGTTGATCGTTCGGGAAGAAACAAATACAATTAAACTTCCATGCATATATGTGACGTGATGAAATGAGTCTCCCGTGTATGAAAAATCATACACCTCTTTTACCTAAAAGACAACATGTAGCAGCTCATAGTGGGCAGGAGTTTGTAAGGAGTGGTAGTTGGTGGCCAGTTACACACCACATTTTCTAACCCTATCCATTATCTCCCCTTTTACTTATGGCAATCAAATCATCCGATGCTATAATTATATTATTTACTCATGTTTTTAAGGTTTATAATATTTTTTAAATTAAAATTACAAAATAAAACTTCACATCCGGATCCCGATGGTACCTTTTTATATACCTGATTTATTGTTTCTAAATGTGTTCTTGCCAATTAAGGGATCTGGGATTAAAACTTCCAGATTACAATGCACGTTCCTGATTGTCGATTGAAAGTTCGATCAGATATCGTTTTCGCATCGAACATTTGTGTGGTATTTATATTTACTGAACCACTAAAGAAACCTCACATAAATTAAAGTATTAAACAACAGCAATTTTACTAACAAATGTCGGAAAGTCATTTCAAGTAGATTTCTACACATAACAAGCTTCTAAGATGCTTTTTCCTGATACTTTTGTCAACAATACATCAAAGATGTAGAAGAAATAAGGAACGAAAGTATGTATCGGGGTTGTCTTTGTCGTTGATTACAACAATACATCTCCATGTATGAATGAGACTGTTGATAAATGCCATAGGAATAGAGTCCAAGTCCCCAAGAAGGATGCATCAAGTTCAGCTGCAGTTGTCGACCTTGGTCTTAAATGCTGCATGCTTAGTTGAGAAGCAGCAAATACCAAATTTATAAGTCTTTGGTTTGACCCGACCAGGGCTTGAATCCACAATCTACCATACTCCTGGTGAGCATGCTAACCATTACACCATTGATCCAGATCATATACAATTGATTTACCTTTCATTAACCCCATGAAATCACATGGTATGTATACAGTCATTCCCAAGGTCTGTCGGACATGTGGCAATGTCCAATAAAAATTGGTTTGATCCAGTAAAAGGCTATTCATTACTGTACCAAATGACCAGTAGAAATCGGAGCACCTCCTCTGTGGAGTATGTGAATGCCCTGTAAACTTGATGCTGGGTCCAGTAATTCGTACTCCTTTACTGGACCGAATGTCTATTCAACTTCAATTTACATTGGGAAACACTGATGTATATACAGAATATTTTCTTACATAAACTAAAGATAAATATATGAATATGGAGATTCCCCTCCATTCACATCTGAAACATTTATAATGTAAAACTTGCTACATTAAGAAGAGACCAAAGTAATTACTGGGAAAAAAAGGAAACACCCTAAACAGCATCCCAACACCTTCCATTTTCTAGAACTTTTGACAAGTTTGACATATTTCATTTCCAAATGTTTTTCTGTAAAAAAAAAAGCCACGAAATCTGCAGATCAGAGATAAACTTTGATGAAATGATACAAACCCAATGTTGAGATTCTTCAAAGCACAAGGTTTGCGACTACAACAAACCATCTTCAACAGCTTACACACAGTATCTTCTGTAAAGCAAAACATAATAAGTAATTATGGTTTTTGGTGTTTTAATGCCACTTTCAACAATATTTCAGCTATATCATGGTGGTCAGTTTTATTGGTGGAGGAAACTGAAGTACTAGGAGAAAACCACAGACCTGTCAAGTCACTGATAGACTTTTTCACATAATATTCTATCAGTAATTACAATAAGTTGAATTTTACTTACTTTGTGCACTACTGTATGGTTTCACTGTTTTATAAATGTGATAAAAAAATATTCAATCAGATTTTGTGTCTCGTGATCAATTTCCTTAACACAAGATACACAGAAGAGCAATATTCTGTTTTCAAGTTGTGTCAACTGTCTACTGTTAAGTTAAAAAAAGTTCTCCATTGTCTTGTGATCTGTAAAATCATTAGGGCACTTTGAACAGTTGTTGACAGCCATTATGAACAGTTTTATTGGTGGAGGAAATCGGAGTAACCGGAAAAAACCACAGACTTGCTATAAGTCACTGACAACCTTTATCACATAATGTTGTATCGAGAACACCTCGCCATGAGCGAGTCCAGAAAACAAAGTATCAAATTATTTCTTCAACCCTAGATGAAAGTGGGATATGCATATAGAACTGTGACATGCTTCCAACACAACACAACAAAGTGAAGGTTAATGTGTGATATTAGTTTTACATTATAATTATTCTTGCTCCTTTCACTTACTTAAGTGGTTGTTTTTGATAGACAATTCCTTCAAACTTGGATGTGGCATCACTCCATCTATAAACTGCTCACTTTCTACTGAAATTGAAAATATAAAAACAAATCAACTCATTATATTTAAAAAGGTAACTAAACGCATTATATCAAAAAATAGGTTGAACTTCCAGTTCTGATGTGACTATACATTTTGCACTTTCCAACCTGGCAAGGGGCCATCGTGTGCGTGATCGCATGGTAGTTGGATTTACAACTACCTATGCAATCAGTGCATATCATTACTGATGTAGCGAGTTCGAATCTCAATCAGGGCGAGGTGTACAACATTATGTGATCAAGTTTGTCAATGACTTGCGACAGATCGGTAGTATTCTCCAGGTCTTCCAGTTTCCTCCATCAATAAAACTGACAGCCACGATATAACTGAAATATTGTTGAAAGTGGTGTTAAACACCATCAAGCAAACAAACATAATTAATTAACCATTAATTTAATTACCTCCCTCAGAACTAAATGTACATTTCTTGTCATCAGTCAGATTATCCTTACTATTGATCTGTTGATGTTTTTTTCAAGAAATTTATGAAGTAATGAGCATTATTGAAAATATAAATATCATCTATTTAACTTATTAATATAGTTGTCATGGATACATAATATTTAGATTTATATGGTCTGCTATATTAAGTAGAGTATAAAACAGCTGCCTTACCAAACTGACACCTGGTCTTGTGTGTTATGTAATGTATAAAACAGTTCCCTTACCAAACTGACACCTGGTCTTGTGTGTTATGTAAAGCATAAAACAGCTGCCTTACCAAACTGACACCTGGTCTTGTGTGTTATGTAATGTATAAAACAGCTCCCTTACCAAACTGACACCTGGTCTTGTGTGTTATGTAAAGCATAAAACAGCTCCCTTACCAAACTGACACCTGGTCTTGTGTGTTATGTAAAGCATAAAACAGCTCCCTTACCAAACTGACATCTGGTCTTGTGTGTTATGTAAAGTATAAAACAGTTCCCTTACCAAACTGACACCTGGTCTTGTGTGTTATGTAAAGTATAAAACAGCTCCTTTACCAAACTGACACCTGGTCTTGTGTGTTATGTAAAGCATAAAACAGCTCCCTTACCAAACTGACACCTGGTCTTGTGTGTTATGTAAAGTATAAAACAGTTCCCTTACTAAACTGACACCTGGTCTTGTGTGTTATGTAAAGTATAAAACAGCTCCCTTACCAAACTGACACCTGGTCTTGTGTGTTATGTAAAGTATAAAACAGTTCCCTTACTAAACTGACACCTGGTCTTGTGTGTTATGTAAAGTATAAAACAGCTCCCTTACCAAACTGACACCTGGTCTTGTGTGTTATGTAAAGTATAAAACAGCTCCCTTACCAAACTGACACCTGGTCTTGTGTGTTATGTAAAGTATAAAACAGCCCCCTTACCAAACTGACACCTGGTCTTGTGTGTTATGTAAAGTATAAAACAGCTCCCTTACCAAACTGACACCTGGTCTTGTGTGTTATGTAAAGTATAAAACAGTTCCCTTACTAAACTGACACCTGGTCTTGTGTGTTATGTAAAGTATAAAACAGCTCCCTTACCAAACTGACACCTGGTCTTGTGTGTTATGTAAAGTATAAAACAGCTCCCTTACCAAACTGACACCTGGTCTTGTGTGTTATGTAAAGTATAAAACAGCTCCCTTACCAAACTGACACCTGGTCTTGTGTGTTATGTAAAGTATAAAACAGCTCCCTTACCAAACTGACATCTGGTCTTGTGTGTTATGTAAAGTATAAAACAGCTCCCTTACCAAACTGACATCTGGTCTTGTGTGTTATGTAAAGTATAAAACAGCTCCCTTACCAAACTGACATCTGGTCTTGTGTGTTATGTAAAGTATAAAACAGCTCCCTTACCAAACTGACATCTGGTCTTGTGTGTTATGTAAAGTATAAAACAGCTCCCTTACCAAACTGACATCTGGTCTTGTGTGTTATGTAAAGTATAAAACAGCTCCCTTACCAAACTGACATCTGGTCTTGTGTGCTATGTAAAGTATAAAACAGCTCCCTTACCAAACTGACATCTGGTCTTGTGTGCTATGTAAAGTATAAAACAGCTTCCTTACCAAACTGACATCTGGTCTTGTGTGTTATGTAAAGTATAAAACAGCTCCCTTACCAAACTGACACCTGGTCTTGTGTGTTATGTAAAGTATAAAACAGCTCCCTTACCAAACTGACACCTGGTCTTGTGTGTTATGTAAAGTATAAAACAGCTCCCTTACCAAACTGACACCTGGTCTTGTGTGTTATGTAAAGTATAAAACAGCTCCCTTACCAAACTGACACCTGGTCTTGTGTGTTATGTAAAGTATAAAACAGCTCCCTTACCAAACTGACATCTGGTCTTGTGTGTTATGTAAAGTATAAAACAGCTCCCTTACCAAACTGACATCTGGTCTTGTGTGTTATGTAAAGTATAAAACAGCTCCCTTACCAAACTGACATCTGGTCTTGTGTGTTATGTAAAGTATAAAACAGCTCCCTTACCAAACTGACATCTGGTCTTGTGTGTTATGTAAAGTATAAAACAGCTCCCTTACCAAACTGACATCTGGTCTTGTGTGTTATGTAAAGTATAAAACAGCTCCCTTACCAAACTGACATCTGGTCTTGTGTGCTATGTAAAGTATAAAACAGCTCCCTTACCAAACTGACATCTGGTCTTGTGTGCTATGTAAAGTATAAAACAGCTTCCTTACCAAACTGACATCTGGTCTTGTGTGTTATGTAAAGTATAAAACAGCTCCCTTACCAAACTGACACCTGGTCTTGTGTGTTATGTAAAGTATAAAACAGCTCCCTTACCAAACTGACACCTGGTCTTGTGTGTTATGTAAAGTATAAAACAGCTCCCTTACCAAACTGACACCTGGTCTTGTGTGTTATGTAAAGTATAAAACAGCTCCCTTACCAAACTGACACCTGGTCTTGTGTGTTATGTAAAGTATAAAACAGCTTCCTTACCAAACTGACACCTGGTCTTGTGTGTTATGTAAAGTATAAAACAGCTTCCTTACCAAACTGACACCTGGTCTTGTGTGTTATGTAAAGTATAAAACAGCTCCCTTACCAAACTGACATCTGGTCTTGTGTGTTATGTAAAGTATAAAACAGCTTCCTTACCAAACTGACACCTGGTCTTGTGTGTTATGTAAAGTATAAAACAGCTCCCTTACCAAACTGACACCTGGTCTTGTGTGTTATGTAAAGTATAAAACAGCTCCCTTACCAAACTGACATCTGGTCTTGTGTGTTATGTAAAGTATAAAACAGCTTCCTTACCAAACTGACACCTGGTCTTGTGTGTTATGTAAAGTATAAAACAGCTTCCTTACCAAACTGACACCTGGTCTTGTGTGTTATGTAAAGTATAAAACAGCTCCCTTACCAAACTGACATCTGGTCTTGTGTGTTATGTAAAGTATAAAACAGCTTCCTTACCAAACTGACACCTGGTCTTGTGTGTTATGTAAAGTATAAAACAGCTCCCTTACCAAACTGACACCTGGTCTTGTGTGTTATGTAAAGTATAAAACAGCTCCCTTACCAAACTGACACCTGGTCTTGTGTGTTATGTAAAGTATAAAACAGCTCCCTTACTAAACTGACACCTGGTCTTGTGTGTTATGTAAAGTATAAAACAGCTCCCTTACCAAACTGACATCTGGTCTTGTGTGTTATGTAAAGTATAAAACAGCTTCCTTACCAAACTGACACCTGGTCTTGTGTGTTATGTAAAGTATAAAACAGCTCCCTTACCAAACTGACACCTGGTCTTGTGTGTTATGTAAAGTATAAAACAGCTCCCTTACCAAACTGACACCTGGTCTTGTGTGTTATGTAAAGTATAAAACAGCTCCCTTACTAAACTGACACCTGGTCTTGTGTGTTATGTAAAGTATAAAACAGCCCCCTTACCAAACTGACATCTGGTCTTGTGTGTTATGTAAAGTATAAAACAGCTCCCTTACCAAACTGACATCTAAGACGACTGTAATTCAATATCAATGTATGTAGTCCCTTGTTATTTGTTATAAATTTAAGAAGTTGTGTCTCTACTTCTTCCTCTCTTACTCTGTTTCCACTCAGTCCTAATGTTTCTATTTGACATTTCTCTGAAGAAAAATATAAGCAGAATGGATCAATTACTACAAGCTTAAGTGGTAAAAGTTAATCTAAAATTAGGGTACCTCTCTTTGTAATAATTCAAAGTAAGTTCATCTTGCATGTTTAACAAGGTTCTATTATAGCTCTATACTTTTTCAATCGTTTGTCAAGCTTTGCACTTTTTAATATAAATCTGAATGTTTACTATTCTTTGTTTTATATATTTATTTGACTGGTGTAAAGCTATATATCAAGACAGGAGTGTTGTGAATTTGTGAGCCTACTAACAACTTCAACCCTGCCTTATTTTTGTTACATGAATCAGAATGGTGAGCCACTCGAGTTGTTAATATTTGTTGTAGCTGGTGGAATCTTTGACCATCAATACTGAACCTTTAATTTATTGCCAAATTTGTTTTACGAATGATAAGATGATGCATACTGCACATAGTAGCAGTGTCTTAAACATTGACACATAAGGGTTTTTCTGTAGAAATGGTAAACATTGACATATTTAATTAAGTGTACACTTACGTCTACGTTTACGACTTACGACCTTTAGTGAAGCGGTCGCCAGGCGATCGTTTCACTAAAGGTCGTAAACGTAGACGTAAGTGTACCCTTAAGAGTTACGACCGTTTCACTAATAGTTAGGATTTACGACTTAAAAAAAAATAATAAAAAAAATAAGCACACACTGAGGGCGCATTACATTTGCGTGGATTTGGGGATTAACAGGTATTACTTTTGCACGGTGAAAGAGCATTACAATTGCCCGTAAAATGTACATG
The DNA here is from genome assembly GCA_963383655.1 of Bathymodiolus septemdierum. Lineage (NCBI taxonomy): Eukaryota > Metazoa > Mollusca > Bivalvia > Mytilida > Modiolidae > Bathymodiolus > Bathymodiolus septemdierum. The sequence continues at coordinate 96,072,007 of OY726518.1, forward strand.
AGATTTGTTTTGCATTTGCTATATTTGCATCTGCGCGGATTATCTGTTATTTAGCCGAATATATTTAATTTACTCATAACATTTTCTGCATTTTGCAGCATGACTGGCGATGCAATATGGATTATTCACCTCTTTCGTCAGTCTTTAAAATGAAAATAAAAAATATAAGAATAACAGATACAAATATATGAAATATAAATTAAAACAAAAATTTTGTAACTTGCATGTATAAGAAAACAAACCCAATAATTTTGAAGACCGAGTGTGCCCCCGCCCCCCTCCCCCCAAAATTGGAAAAAAATACGATTTTCAGGCGTAAAATGGTGATTTTTCACACGAAATACCCCCCAAAAAAATTTAAGTGCGCCCTCCCCTAACTGGAAATCCTGGATCAGCCCCTGAAGACAACATATATTTTAGCAGTCCAAATGTTAATATTCATTGGTAGTTTTTATTGATTATATAAAGCGTTAAACACTCACTTTGAATATAAATCAACAGTACATGTATGCACATGTTAAGGTTTAATATTAAAAAATGTGTATTTTTTTTATTTTATGTGTTGAAGAAACAAATTATTTTATATGCGTGAATATAGTGATGCAATAAAACTACCCAAATCCTACCCCCGTGATGGGCGGTGGTTACAGAAAAAGTAATTTCTTGATGGCGAAAGAAGTAAATAAAGAGGTAAAAAAGAAATTGCAGCATCAGTGCTTATAAAAACAATAAAATATTATGAAAATACGAAATATGCTTTAAACAGAAAGGTAACAAAAGAAATCCGCACAATTGTCATGTGTTTAAGTTCTTCACGTAAATGCAGGATTTTTTCCCCGCGCAATTGAAATGCGCCGCAAACGGAACATCGGTGCAGAATATGACTGTATTGCCAATTTTATGGTCACATTTTTGAAATTTCTCCTTACATATAGTATGAAATTTGATAAAATATATTCCATAAAATAAATTTCTTCTCAAATTTCTGTACAATTTTACACTTAACATTTTTTTTTTCTGATAGCTTTGGTTTATTCATTTAAAAGATCACTTTAGAGTTTTATAATTAGTTGAATATTAAAAACGTATTTAAACACATTTAAAATGTGATTATTAATGTAATCAGCTTCCGAGCTGTTGGGTTTATGTATAAAATATACAAAAAAAAAGGTGCACTCGACTCGCAACCGCAAGTGATAAAGTTTACCAGTTGCTTGTCCGTGGTCGGTGGTTCTCTCCGGTTTCTTCCACCACTAAAACTGGTCGCCATGATATAGCTGAAATATTGCTGAAAGTGGCGTTAATCACCTAAACTCAATCATCTTATATAAATTATATGATACAATATATCTTTTTACCTCCATTATAGGAGATGCTACTTGTCGCAAGTCGTAATTCTTAAGATTAGGACTAGTTTAGTGAAACGCACGTATACGTGCACGTAAGGAAATCTTAAGAGTGATCTTAGACTTACGATTTACGATTACTTTAGTGAAACGGTCGCCAGGTTATCTGTGGTATCTTCATACTTTTCTATAAAACAGTATTACATAATATCATAAAGTATAGAAGTCCTACAGAAAGCCAAGACCAGGATAATATGTAATATTATATATACTATAAATGATATTAATAAATAACAAATGCAAATATCAATTTGCCGACAGCCTGCCGTACGTGATAGACGCCGGATATATGTATTCATAATATAGTATTACAATGTACATACATGTATATATTTGCATATTTATAATTCATACCAATTATAACCTCATTTCTTCAACAACAAAAATATATGTGATAATATCCGTCATAAATAGACAAGGCCGTCCAGGAAAAACCGACGCATGAGACAATGTTTGAATGCATTATGGAAACCTGTGCCCGACGCCAATGCTCGAGTCTATTTCGGGATATAAGGTGTCAGACCTCACCTTAAATAGTAAACAAATTGTAAATTATGTACAATCACACTTATAATTATTTTTTTTAAGTGTTTTCTGTTTGCACGGCGGCTAGAAAGTGAAGTACCTAAACGAGTACACCTAATACCCGGATGACGAAACAACCAATTTTATTGGTCGAATCTATATATCTCATAAATATTCATAAACTACAGTAACGGCAATACAATATTTTCCCGCTAAACTTAAACGAACCGCGAGAAAATATTAATATTATATATACAGGGGCGGATCCAGGATTTGTGGTCAGGGGGGCGTGAGTAGGTGAGGGGTCTGGGGACCGCTTAAGGTCCCCAGCAGGTCCAAGGCAGAGCCCTGGCAGGGGACCCAGCTGGGCTAAGCCCCCTCCCCCCCCCGGAAGCTCTGAGGGTTTGAGGAATTACAGACATTTATTTGAACGACAATTTGGAACCAACCACACTATTTTTATCAAACCAAAAAAACTTGACTTTGAGTCTTAATTTTGTCGGATAATTGTTAACAGTATGTTTTTGTCAGATTATAAGAACCTAAAGTAAAACTTTTCTTTAACAACCGTGATGCGAATTGTTCAACTCATGACTGATCGATCACGATATTTTAACCCTTCAAAGAACTATTGGTTTAGTTTTAGCGCATTCCTCATTTCACTAATTGGTCTGTACTTTTGGTGCTTGTCCTTTCGGGTGGTTCTAGTTAATACTGCCCGTCCGGATGGAGCTTTTCTTTGAAAACGTATGATTCGACCGTTCTTGTTTATAGACAAACAAAAGCGGAAATTGTCTAAATACATAAACTTGTTGTTGATTTCTGATAAGCTAACGTAACTAAATTAGATGATCAGAATCGTTTCATGCAGCATTAATGTTAACATATTCGCCTTTGTTTGTCTATAAACAAGAACGAATCATACGTTTTCAATGAACGGCGAAATGAAAAGCTTCATCCGGAAGGACAGTATACTGATCATTTATCAATGGGTAGAGCTTTTTGGAATGATATCCCAAATTTACTCCTAATATCATTACTATTCATTTTGACTTACAGATCACGAGTTAACCATTCATGAAAAAGTTGTGTGTTGAACTGCTTAATTAACGTTGTATAACATATGCTTTGCAAATTTTAGGGGGGGGCGCACGCCCCTCACGCTCCCCTCTAAATCCGCTTCTGATTTAGACATGTCAAAGTACTCATAAGGTACAATCATCTATTCATCTGATTATTTATGTCACTAAACTTTAACATAATAGAATAAAACATATCGATGAAATAACTGCCTCAACCTTTCTTTTGAAAAATTTAAATACCTTTCAGCTATCGATTGAAATGGGGAATTAATGATCAGCTTGCACAGGTAAGGCATTAATAATTTAATTTTCAATCATTTTCTGTATGGATAATGCAACTTCCTCGTTTGTAAATCCCTGTTAACTTGATGATGACATGACAAATTCCGATTGTTTCTTAGAATATTAAATAGTATACATTTCTGAAACAGATGACATGGATTCAGACAAAATAATATTGGTAGTGGCAATAGATTTTGGAACTTCCGGGTCCGGATATGCTTTTTCCTTTCGACATGAATTTGCCAACAACCCGCTCAACATTTCTACATATGAATGGACAGGATCTGCCTACAAGACTCCATCAAGTATTCTTATCAAGTCTGACTTAACCTTTGATTCGTTTGGAGATGAAGCTGAGGACAGATATAAAGATTTGTGTGACAACGGAGAAGGAAAGGACTTGTATTTTCTACAATGCTTTAAGATGCAGCTTTATAAAGCTGTCGAACATGGTGAGGTAAGATTGAATGTAATTTTATATAACAAAATTGATATGTATAATTATAATTCATCTAGTATGTGTAGGATCGTCACAGTTCATTTCTTTAGTCACAATATTTAAACTATTAAAGTTTAATATACTGGGCATTTTTCAGTCACTGTATTTAAAATGGCAACTTCACCAAAATCTCAACGCCTGTTGTGTAGTGTCTCAGTTTGGGAATGGGCCATAATATATTTACAATTATATAGGTATGTATATCACAGTGAATTTGAAAATAATGATATCAGATATCAATATATATGTTCACGTCATACTTAAATGTGTGTTTCCCATTTTACTTATGTTTTATCTTGTTTTTTAATTGAATATTATTTCTGGTGAGTACACATAGTAGTTGTACAGGTTTGGAAAGTTTTGCAATATAAATAATACATAGTCTCATAATTACTAGGTTGAAGGTAAAATATTGATAAATGATTACAAGGAACAATACATTGCATATCAGTCCGAACTGACAAAACGACACAAGTAAAATACAGAATACGTGTCTGAACGGACAAACCAACTAAAGTAAAACACAAAAATACGACCCGAACTGACAAAACGACAGAAGTAAAATACAGAATACGTGTCTGAACGGACAAACCAACTAAAGTAAAACACAAAAACACGACCCGAACTGACAAAACGACAGAAGTAAAATACAGAATACGTGTCTGAACGGGCAAACCAACTCAAGTAAAACACAAAAACACAACCCGAACTGACAAAACGACAGAAGTAAAATACAGAATACGTGTCTGAACGGACAAACCAACTAAAGTAAAACACAAAAACACAACCCGAACGGACAAAACGACAGAAGTAAAATACAGAATACGTGTCTGAACGGGCAAACCAACTAAAGTAAAACACAAAAACACAACCCGAACTGACAAAACGACAGAAGTAAAATACAGAATACGTGTCTGAACGGACAAACCAACTAAAGTAAAACACAAAAACACGACCCGAACTGACAAAACGACAGAAGTAAAATACAGAATACGTGTCTGAACGGGCAAACCAACTCAAGTAAAACACAAAAACACAACCCGAACTGACAAAACGACAGAAGTAAAATACAGAATACGTGTCTGAACGGACAAACCAACTAAAGTAAAACACAAAAACACAACCCGAACGGACAAAACGACAGAAGTAAAATACAGAATACGTGTCTGAACGGGCAAACCAACTAAAGTAAAACACAAAAACACAACCCGAACTGACAAAACGACAGAAGTAAAATACAGAATACGTGTCTGAACGGACAAACCAACTAAAGTAAAACACAAAAACACGACCCGAACTGACAAAACGACAGAAGTAAAATACAGAATACGTGTCTGAACGGGCAAACCAACTCAAGTAAAACACAAAAACACAACCCGAACTGACAAAACGACAGAAGTAAAATACAGAATACGTGTCTGAACGGACAAACCAACTAAAGTAAAACACAAAAACATAACCCGAACGGACAAAACGACAGAAGTAAAATACAGAATACGTGTCTGAACGGGCAAACCAACTAAAGTAAAACACAAAAACACAACCCGAACTGACAAAACGACAGAAGTAAAATACAGAATACGTGTCTGAACGGACAAACCAACTAAAGTAAAACACAAAAACACGACCCGAACTGACAAAACGACAGAAGTAAAATACAGAATACGTGTCTGAACGGGCAAACCAACTCAAGTAAAACACAAAAACACAACCCGAACTGACAAAACGACAGAAGTAAAATACAGAATACGTGTCTGAACGGACAAACCAACTAAAGTAAAACACAAAGACACAACCCGAACGGACAAAACGACAGAAGTAAAATACAGAATACGTGTCTGAACGGGCAAACCAACTAAAGTAAAACACAAAAACACAACCCGAACTGACAAAACGACAGAAGTAAAATACAGAATACGTGTCTGAACGGACAAACCAACTAAAGTAAAACACAAAAACACGACCCGAACTGACAAAACGACAGAAGTAAAATACAGAATACGTGTCTGAACGGGCAAACCAACTCAAGTAAAACACAAAAACACAACCCGAACTGACAAAACGACAGAAGTAAAATACAGAATACGTGTCTGAACGGACAAACCAACTAAAGTAAAACACAAAAACACAACCCGAACGGACAAAACGACAGAAGTAAAATACAGAATACGCGTCTGAACGGGCAAACCAACTAAAGTAAAACACAAAAACACAACCCGAACGGACAAAACGACAGAAGTAAAATACAGAATACGTGTCTGAACGGACAAACCAACTAAAGTAAAACACAAAAACACGACCCGAACTGACAAAACGACAGAAGTAAAATACAGAATACGTGTCTGAACGGGCAAACCAACTAAAGTAAAACACAAAAACACAACCCGAACTGACAAAACGACAGAAGTAAAATACAGAATACGTGTCTGAACGGACAAACCAACTAAAGTAAAACACAAAAACACAACCCGAACTGACAAAACGACAGAAGTAAAATACAGAATACGTGTCTGAACGGGCAAACCAACTAAAGTAAAACACAAAAACACAACCCGAACTGACAAAACGACAGAAGTAAAATACAGAATACGTGTCTGAACGGACAAACCAACTAAAGTAAAACACAAAAACACGACCCGAACTGACAAAACGACAGAAGTAAAATACAGAATACGTGTCTGAACGGGCAAAACAGCACATGTATTACCTAAACTATTATCTATATTTATATTTTTAGACGTTTTCTTTTAGTATACAATAGAATGTTTTACAACTAAAGATACCTTTTAACTGTGACTATTATAATTAAGATGATATTGTGATATGTACATAATTATATGTTAGTCGTACAGCATGTACCCCGCCTATATGTGCCCCCGATGTAAAGGGGTAGTTTTTCTAAATCAACATGTATAATATTTAACACAGGTAAAGCACAAAAATTCGGTCCAAACAGATAAAATAATACAAATAAAACACAAAATCAGAAAGAAATAACAGACAACAGAAACAGGAGTGAGACAATGTTTGTAAGAAATGTATTTTGTTCCGTTATATACCAGAAGTGGGACAAGCTTGGTGTATCGAAATGATCAATATCTTCTGTTCTATGCCAGAAATGAGACATGGTTAATCTATACCAGGAGTGAGATACAATGTGTCAGAAAGGTCGGTAACTTGGTTTGTTCCAGGAGTTATATACAATGTGTGTAGAAAGGGTCAGCATCTCCTGTTTTAAGCCAGATGAGACAATTTACTACTTCCACCTCTACCACATACTAACCGCCTTCAAGACGTTGATGGTTTTCTCCTGGTACTCCGGAATCCTCCACCAATAAAACTGACCGCCACGATATAACTGAAATATTGCTGAAAGTGGCGTTAAACACCATAAACCCAATCCCTCAAGACGTTGAAGATTATGTCGAAATCTTAGTATTTCTTGTTCAAAGCCAGGAGTGGTGTAATGTGTGTCGAAAGGCTCAGTATATTCTATTCTATGCATGACACATGTGTTTAAAACAATGTCTAATTACTACATGTATACGCTATATTTTTTAGGATGTTCGAAAGGATTTCAATATGAAAGATATCCGTGGAAAGAAGATTTCGGGTAAATTGGTTTTCTCTCTTGCTATTGGTTACTTACGGAATCACGTGTTGCAGCAGCTGGATCACCGAAACACTGGTGTCCCGGATGAGTATATCTCCTGGGTGATTACTGTCCCAGCAATATGGACTGATGCATGCAAACAATTCATACGAGAATCGGCAGAAAAGGTTTAGTAGTTCATATTGTATTTTGTGCCAAAAGTATGTCATTTTTTGTTTCTTCAAAATCTCCCTATTTATATGAAATCATATCTTTTAAATGAAATTCTCAAGATTTTGCTTCTTATCAAAGTAAAAAGAAATAATATTTTAAGCATCAAAATTGGAATAGTATACTGTTTCACCCAGTCATATATGTCCCTTAATACAAGTTTAAACCCGCTACTTCTTTCTATTGAAGTGTCTGTATCAAGCCATGAAAAACGGTGCACTCGACTCGCAGCCGCAAGTGATAAAGATTACCAGTTGCTTACCCATGGTCGGTGGTTCTCTCCGGGTACTCCGGATTCTTCCACCACTAAAACTGGTATAGCTGAAATATTGCTGAAAGTGGCGTTAAACACCAAAAATCAACCATGAAGATGAGCGGTCATGTATATGTGTGTTAGGCGAATCAGCTCTTTCAGCAAAATCATACTGATACTTGTCTCTGAAATATATATATTTTTTAACAGTTTTTGAGTTGAAAATCTCCTTTTTTTAAATATGGACATAATATTTACTTTTATCCTGCAATCAGTACATTTGCTGTACAAATATGCTATACGAATAAATGTTTGCTTTATTCGTACTAGACGAATAAACTTTTCGTACTATACGAATAAACTTTTCAGCCTACGAATAAACTTTCCTGGTACCCTGTAGCTATGTACAGCGGAGGGTGCAGACAAGTATGAAACTGGTACTAATGTAACGCGGACCACGAAAAAGACACCCTTGACAACATTTATGAAAGGCGAGGAATGACGCTTGTTTCTGTCCTTTTAGTTTAAATCTGACAAGTTTTCCTACTTTTTTGACATTGCAGGATAAACACAAAATACGTACATTGTCGTTAAATATAAAATTCATCTGTACTCGCTGCGAAACAGGCCTGAAAAGCTCGCCGAAGGCTCGCTATTCTGCCTGTTTCTAAAGCTCGTACAAATAAATTTTATATTTACCGACAATGTACGTATATTGTATATATATCTTACAACAACGATCTTTTTATAGGCTGGTGTAAGAATGGAGAATTTTTCATTAGTATATGAACCAGAGGCTGCCGCAATTTTCGGAAAGGCTCTGCCATTAGATAGAATAATTGGTGAGAAGAATGAGTTTGCATTGAGATCTTTTGATGTTGGACGACAGTTTATAGTTATTGACGGAGGAGGTAAGAAATAACGTATGACATATGTAATTACAAATGTTTAACTTTCATAAGTTTTCTTCCATGGGTATAAGCATAACATTTTTGTTAGGGGGCAATAACTTTAAAATCAATATTTTTATCTCAGAAAAAGTGCGTTATCCTATGGACCTTGTCATCACGTTTACATGAACAATTATATTTATTTAGTAAATATTGTGTTTAAATTGTTAGAATGGCTGCTTCTGTGGTGTAATGGTTAGCTACTTCTCTGATAAGTATGCAGGATTAATGAATGAGAATAAATACTGGCTGGCTCCATGTATACTTGTGTATTGTTGATTCAGTAAGCTAGCACTATAAAACTCCAACTCAGTGTGCTAGTCTAGTACAAACCAAATAGCATCATAATGTCATCAATATATAGCTGGTTCTCCCCATGGAAAAGCTGGGGAATTCTCGATTGGCGTTAAATAACAATCACTCACTCAATAAAAAAAATTATGAAAGTGCTTCACAATAACATCAATATGCCACAGATCATCGGAAACGAAATGTGTGTTGTCAAAGTCATTTTTTATTTCATGTATTTTTAGGAGGTACAGTTGATATTTCTGCACAAGAAGTGTCGGAAAATGGACAGCTGAATACAATACATCGGGCGTGTGGTGGTCCATATGGTGGGGAATTCATAAATCAGGAGTTTAGAAAACTACTCATCAGAATATTTGGTGGAGATGTGCTCCGTGAGTTGAAGGAGAAATATATCTGGGATTATACAGAACTGATGAAAAGCTTTGAAACTAAAAAGAAAACATTTGTTGTTGGACAAAATGTAGTTGTCAGGTTGCCGGTAAGTCTTTCTGACATTACATTAGAGACAACTGGGTGTAGTGTTATTGAATTGATTCAAGATGGTACTATGAACGATACATTGACCATAAAAAGAGATAAACTATTCATTCAAGAACAAGTTTTTATGGGATTTTTCGCCGAGTCTATCAAATGTATTGTAGAGGAAATAAAGAATGTATTAGAAAATCCCAGATGTGCCAAAGTCTCAACGATCATGTTGGTTGGTGGATTCTCCGAATCAGAGATAATGCGATCTTGTATACGTACAGCATACCCCGATAAGGAGATATTTATACCCAAGGAAGGTGGATTGGCAATATTGAAAGGGGCTGTTTTATATGGCCATAACCCTCAAGCTGTATCATCGCGTTCTTGCAATTATACATACGGTGTTGCGGTTGTGGCACCATATCAGCATGAGATACATGATCCTGAGAAACTTTTCATCGCCAATGGTGAGGAATTGTGTGACGATATTTTTCATAACATTTATACAATTAACGAGCAAGTACCTATTGGTATAAAACGTGCAATATCTCTAACTTATAAATACGAAGATGATGACAATGATGATAAGAGAAAAGAGGAAAACATGGTAGAAATTTTTGCTTCCGACAAAGAAAACCCGATGTACGTAACAGAGGAGGGAACAAGACTACATGCAGTTATTTATGTTCCACCCCCTGGTGGACTCTGGCCGCCCATTTCACAAGGTAGAATGGAACTGGAAATCAGTGGGACTGAATTACTAGGTACCTACATTGATAAAGTAACGGGATCCAGAACTTCAACTACAGTTGGATTTCTTCCCAACACGGACGTTCCACGGAAAAGATTGTATGATCCTGATAACTGAAATAAATAAAATTCAATGGAAATTTATTATAGTTTTGGGTTTTATAGGTGACATCTGGGGGAATGATAAAGTCAATAATTTAGTACTGGGGATAGCATGAAAATTAAAAAAAATACCACACTGTTGGAACACTTTCAAAATACACAATTGATACATGTATATCCTAATCCTAAAAAACAGAGGCAAAATTGATAATCCTAACACAAAGACATGACTGCTCACATTTCTGTCTTGGTACAGGCATTTCAATAAAAATAAGTGACGGTGTTAAACTAGTTACGTTTGTTCCATCTTATATACAATTCACCGTACCTGTGAACCATTTACATTTATTTTTAAATGGTTATTTCAGCTGTATTGAGAGTTGGTTTGTCCGCTTTCAGAAATTGTTTTCATATGAATTAGCAGTTTTTATATTTGTTTTCCTTTGTTGGTATAGCTTTTAGTATCTTACAAACTATATCTATTTATATTGCATATATTCCATTATACATGTATATAACATCAATGTATTAGTTTGTTATATATATTTGGGCTATGGTTGGTGTCGACCTAGAATGGCAATGGTTTAAATAAAAGGTAGAGAAAACTAAGGAGACAATCCAGAGACATAGGCAATATTGAGCATAATATACAGAACGAATACAAACGAAGGAAAAAATAAAACATAGAAAACTAAAGAGACCCTCCAGTAAAACGGGAGGCACAGCTGCTCCCGAGAGGTACGACATTACTGTTTCTTATAAGACTTCCCCACTGTGTTACTCATATAGTCAAGTAACATAGAAAACTAAAGAGACCCTCCAGTAAAACGGGGGGCACAGCTGCTCCCGAGAGGTACGACATTACTGTTTCTTATAAGACTCCCCACTGTGTTACTCATATAGTCAAGTAACATAGAAAACTAAAGAGACCCTCCAGTAAAACGGGGGGCACAGCTGCTCCCGAGAGGTACGACATTACTGTTTCTTATAAGACTTCCCCACTGTGTTACTCATATAGTCAAGTAACATAGAAAACTAAAGAGACCCTCCAGTAAAACGGGGGGCACAGCTGCTCCCGAGAGGTACGACATTACTGTTTCTTATAAGACTTCCCCACTGTGTTACTCATATAGTCAAATAACATAGAAAACTAAAGAGACCCTCCAGTAAAACGGGAGGCACAGCTGCTCCCGAGAGGTACGACATTACTGTTTCTTATAAGACTTCCCCACTGTGTTACTCATATAGTCAAGTAACATAGAAAACTAAAGAGACCCTCCAGTAAAACGGGGGGCACAGCTGCTCCCGAGAGGTACGACATTACTGTTTCTTATAAGACTTCCCCACTGTGTTACTCATATAGTCAAGTAACATAGAAAACTAAAGAGACCCTCCAGTAAAACGGGGGGCACAGCTGCTCCCGAGAGGTACGACATTACTGTTTCTTATAAGACTTCCCCACTGTGTTACTCATATACTCAAGTAACATAGAAAACTAAAGAGACCCTCCAGTAAAACGGGGGGCACAGCTGCTCGCGAGAGGTACGACATTACTGTTTCTTATAAGACTTCCCAACTGTGTTACTCATATAGTCAAGTAACATAGAAAACTAAAGAGACCCTCCAGTAAAACGGGGGGCACAGCTGCTCGCGAGAGGTACGACATTACTGTTTCTTATAAGACTTCCCCACTGTGTTACTCATATAGTCAAGTAACATAGAAAACTAAAGAGACCCTCCAGTAAAATGGGGGGCACAGCTGCTCCCGAGAGGTACGACATTACTGTTTCTTATAAGACTTCCCCACTGTGTTACTCATATAGTCAAGTAACATAGAAAACTAAAGAGACCCTCCAGTAAAACGGGGGGCACAGCTGCTCCCGAGAGGTACGACATTACTGTTTCTTATAAGACTTCCCCACTGTGTTACTCATATAGTCAAGTAACATAGAAAACTAAAGAGACCCTCCAGTAAAACGGGGGGCACAGCTGCTCGCGAGAGGTACGACATTACTGTTTCTTATAAGACTTCCCCACTGTGTTACTCATATAGTCAAGTAACATAGAAAACTAAAGAGACCCTCCAGTAAAACGGGGGGCACAGCTGCTCCCGAGATGTACGACATTACTGTTTCTTATAAGACTTCCCCACTGTGTTACTCATATAGTCAAGTAACATAGAAAACTAAAGAGACCCTCCAGTAAAACGGGGGGCACAGCTGCTCGCGAGAGGTACGACATTACTGTTTCTTATAAGACTTCCCCACTGTGTTACTCATATAGTCAAGTAACATAGAAAACTAAAGAGACCCTCCAGTAAAACGGGGGGCACAGCTGCTCCCGAGAGGTACGACATTACTGTTTCTTATAAGACTTCCCCACTGTGTTACTCATATACTCAAGTAACATAGAAAACTAAAGAGACCCTCCAGTAAAACGGGGGGCACAGCTGCTCCCGAGAGGTACGACATTACTGTTTCTTATAAGACTTCCCAACTGTGTTACTCATATAGTCAAGTAACATAGAAAACTAAAGAGACCCTCCAGTAAAACGGGGGGCACAGCTGCTCGCGAGAGGTACGACATTACTGTTTCTTATAAGACTTCCCCACTGTGTTACTCATATAGTCAAGTAACATAGAAAACTAAAGAGACCCTCCAGTAAAACGGGGGGCACAGCTGCTCCCGAGAGGTACGACATTACTGTTTCTTATAAGACTTCCCCACTGTGTTACTCATATAGTCAAGTAACATAGAAAACTAAAGAGACCCTCCAGTAAAACGGGGGGCACAGCTGCTCCCGAGAGGTACGACATTACTGTTTCTTATAAGACTTCCCCACTGTGTTACTCATATAGTCAAGTAACATAGAAAACTAAAGAGACCCTCCAGTAAAACGGGAGGCACAGCTGCTCCCGAGAGGTACGACATTACTGTTTCTTATAAGACTTCCCCACTGTGTTACTCATATAGTCAAGTAACATAGAAAACTACAGAGACCCTCCAGTAAAACGGGAGGCACAGCTGCTCCCGAGAGGTACGACATTACTGTTTCTTATAAGACTTCCCCACTGTGTTACTCATATAGTCAAGTAACATAGAAAACTAAAGAGACCCTCCAGTAAAACGGGGGGCACAGCTGCTCGCGAGAGGTACGACATTACTGTTTCTTATAAGACTTCCCCACTGTGTTACTCATATAGTCAAGTAACATAGAAAACTAAAGAGACCCTCCAGTAAAACGGGGGGCACAGCTGCTCCCGAGAGGTACGACATTACTGTTTCTTATAAGACTTCCCCACTGTGTTACTCATATAGTCAAGTAACATAGAAAACTAAAGAGACCCTCCAGTAAAACGGGGGGCACAGCTGCTCCCGAGAGGTACGACATTACTGTTTCTTATAAGACTTCCCCACTGTGTTACTCATATAGTCAAGTCAGGTAAAAGTCTTGTCGATGAGTTAGGAAAGAAAAAATCTACATAAATGGGAAACGATCCATTGTGAATTAAGAATTTGGTACTTCCTAACGATCAACTAGATCGTGATGACGACCGTAGAATTTGTATAGCGATGACTTCAACTTTGTTGTGAAATAGCCTTGTTTTAATAGCTTTTGTGTCAGCAGCTAAGCTCTGTGCAGAAAATCACTCTATTATGCACAATCCTTCGAATAACGTATAAAAAGTGTATTTCTACGTAATAAATTGTAATAGTGTTGCTTCAGTAAATATGTATTCTTCTTTTTTTTTAAATATAATTACCCAAGTACACGCACCACGTATTTCATTTTAAATCTTTCTTTTTTTTTAAATATTTGACAATGAAAAAATTATTAATTTTATTATATTTAGGATTTAAAATTTAAATAATTAAATGGTTTGCTCCTTGAATGTCAATATTGTTTGGTTTGACGACAAATTACAGGTAAAAAGTATGTTGAAAAGTCAAGGAATAGGGTTTCATCAAGCAATTGGTGACTAATCATGGATAATTATAATCGTAGTATTGAAAATAAGATTAATGTGTGTGCCTGTCAAATGTCAAAGTTTAATTATTTTAAATGCATTTTACAGTAAGAAAAATCACTAATAACGAAGTCTCAAAGTGAAAATGGTTCTTATTAAAGTAACTCTTTATTACATCATGGTTCTTATTAAAGTAACTCTTTATTACATCATGGTTCTTATTAAAGTAACCCTTTATTACATCATGGTTCTTATTAAAGTAACTCTTTATTACATCATGGTTCTTATTAAAGTAACTCTTTATTACATCATGGTTCTTATTAAAGTAACTCTTTATTACATCATGGTTCTTATTAAAGTAACTCTTTATTACATCATGGTTCTTATTAAAGTAACTCTTTATTACATCATGGTTCTTATTAAAGTAACTCTTTATTACATCATGGTTCTTATTAAAGTAACTCTTTATTACATCATGGTTCTTATTAAAGTAACTCTTTATTACATCATGGTTCTTATTAAAGTAACTCTTTATTACATCATGGTTCTTATTAAAGTAACTCTTTATTACATCATGGTTCTTATTAAAGTAACTCTTTATTACATCATGGTTCTTATTAAAGTAACTCTTTATTACATCATGGTTCTTATTAAAGTAACTCTTTATTACATCATGGTTCTTATTAAAGTAACTCTTTATTACATCATGGTTCTTATTAAAGTAACTCTTTATTACATCATGGTTCTTATTAAAGTAACTCTTTATTACATCATGGTTCTTATTAAAGTAACTCTTTATTACATCATGGTTCTTATTAAAGTAACTCTTTATTACATCATGGTTCTTATTAAAGTAACTCTTTATTACATCATGGTTCTTATTAAAGTAACTCTTTATTACATCATGGTTCTTATTAAAGTAACTCTTTATTACATCATGGTTCTTATTAAAGTAACTCTTTATTACATCATGGTTCTTATTAAAGTAACTCTTTATTACATCATGGTTCTTATTAAAGTAACTCTTTATTACATCATGGTTCTTATTAAAGTAACTCTTTATTACATCATGGTTCTTATTAAAGTAACTCTTTATTACATCATGGTTCTTATTAAAGTAACTCTTTATTACATCATGGTTCTTATTAAAGTAACTCTTTATTACATCATGGTTCTTATTAAAGTAACTCTTTATTACATCATGGTTCTTATTAAAGTAACTCTTTATTACATCATGGTTCTTATTAAAGTAACTTTTTATTACATCATGGTTCTTATTAAAGTAACTCTTTATTACATCATGGTTCTTATTAAAGTAACTCTTTATTACATCATGGTTCTTATTAAAGTAACTCTTTATTACATCATGGTTCTTATTAAAGTAACCCTTTATTACATCATGGTTCTTATTAAAGTAACTCTTTATTACATCATGGTTCTTATTAAAGTAACCCTTTATTACATCATGGTTCTTATTAAAGTAACTCTTTATTACATCATGGTTCTTATTAAAGTAACTCTTTATTACATCATGGTTCTTATTAAAGTAACCCTTTATTACATCATGGTTCTTATTAAAGTAACTCTTTATTACATCATGGTTCTTGTTAAAGTAACTTTTTATTACATCATGGTTCTTGTTAAAGTAACTCTTTATTACATCATGGTTCTTATTAAAGTAACTCTTTATTACGTCATGGTTCTTATTAAAGTAACTCTTTATTACGTCATGGTTCTTATTAAAGTAACCCTTTATTACGTCATGGTTCTTATTAAAGTAACTCTTTATTACGTCATGGTTCTTATTAAAGTAACTCTTTATTACATCATGGTTCTTATTAAAGTAACCCTTTATTACATCATGGTTCTTATTAAAGTAACTCTTTATTACATTATGGTTCTTATTAAAGTAACTCTTTATTACATCATGGTTCTTATTAAAGTAACTCTTTATTACATCATGGTTCTTATTAAAGTAACTTTTTATTACATCATGGTTCTTATTAAAGTAACTTTTTATTACATCATGGTTCTTATTAAAGTAACTCTTTATTACATCATGGTTCTTATTAAAGTAACTCTTTATTACATCATGGTTCTTATTAAAGTAACTTTTTATTACATCATGGTTCTTATTAAAGTAACTCTTTATTACATCATGGTTCTTATTAAAGTAACCCTTTATTACATCATGGTTCTTATTAAAGTAACTCTTTATTACATCATGGTTCTTATTAAAGTAACCCTTTATTACATCATGGTTCTTATTAAAGTAACTCTTTATTACATCATGGTTCTTATTAAAGTAACTCTTTATTACATCATGGTTCTTATTAAAGTAACCCTTTATTACATCATGGTTCTTATTAAAGTAACTCTTTATTACATCATGGTTCTTATTAAAGTAACTTTTTATTACATCATGGTTCTTGTTAAAGTAACTCTTTATTACATCATGGTTCTTATTAAAGTAACTTTTTATTACATCATGGTTCTTATTAAAGTAACTTTTTATTACATCATGGTTCTTATTAAAGTAACTCTTTATTACATCATGGTTCTTATTAAAGTAACTTTTTATTACATCATGGTTCTTGTTAAAGTAACTCTTTATTACATCATGGTTCTTATTAAAGTAACTCTTTATTACATCATGGTTCTTATTAAAGTAACTCTTTATTACATCATGGTTCTTATTAAAGTAACCCTTTATTACGTCATGGTTCTTATTAAAGTAACTCTTTATTACGTCATGGTTCTTATTAAAGTAACTCTTTATTACATCATGGTTCTTATTAAAGTAACCCTTTATTACATCATGGTTCTTATTAAAGTAACTCTTTATTACATCATGGTTCTTATTAAAGTAACTCTTTATTACATCATGGTTCTTATTAAAGTAACTTTTTATTACATCATGATTCTTATTAAAGTAACTCTTTATTACATCATGGTTCTTATTAAAGTAACTCTTTATTACATCATGGTTCTTATTAAAGTAACTCTTTATTACATCATGGTTCTTATTAAAGTAACTCTTTATTACATCATGGTTCTTATTAAAGTAACTCTTTATTACATCATGGTTCTTATTAAAGTAACCCTTTATTACATCATGGTTCTTATTAAAGTAACTCTTTATTACATCATGGTTCTTATTAAAGTAACTTTTTATTACATCATGGTTCTTATTAAAGTAACTCTTTATTACATCATGGTTCTTATTAAAGTAACTCTTTATTACATCATGGTTCTTATTAAAGTAACTCTTTATTACATCATGGTTCTTATTAAAGTAACTCTTTATTACATCATGGTTCTTATTAAAGTAACTCTTTATTACATCATGGTTCTTATTAAAGTAACCCTTTATTACATCATGGTTCTTATTAAAGTAACCCTTTATTACATCATGGTTCTTATTAAAGTAACTCTTTATTACATCATGGTTCCTATTAAAGTAACTCTTTATTACATCATGGTTCTTATTAAAGTAACTCTTTATTACATCATGGTTCCTATTAAAGTAACTCTTTATTACATCATGGTTCTTATTAAAGTAACCCTTTATTACATCATGGTTCTTATTAAAGTAACTCTTTATTACATCATGGTTCTTATTAAAGTAACTCTTTATTACATCATGGTTCTTATTAAAGTAACTCTTTATTACATCATGGTTCTTATTAAAGTAACTCTTTATTACATCATGGTTCTTATTAAAGTAACCCTTTATTACATCATGGTTCTTATTAAAGTAACTCTTTATTACATCATGGTTCTTATTAAAGTAACTCTTTATTACATCATGGTTCTTATTAAAGTAACTCTTTATTACATCATGGTTCTTATTAAAGTAACTCTTTATTACATCATGGTTCTTATTAAAGTAACCCTTTATTACATCATGGTTCTTATTAAAGTAACTCTTTATTACATCATGGTTCTTATTAAAGTAACTCTTTATTACATCATGGTTCTTATTAAAGTAACTCTTTATTACATCATGTACATAATATTTAATGAAAACATTTCATAAGTAAAATAAAAAATAATTACCAGATCGTTCAGAGCAGACTCCAAAAACATTACATTTCCTTGGTGTTTTGAAATAAATTGGTCCTACTTGCTGTGCATGGTGTGAAATATGAACTTGTGCATAATCTCAGGAATAATGGAGAGTTGTTTCTACTGACATGGGGGGATTACCTGAAAACATTAAACATTATAAATATAATTACACATTATTCTATTTAAAAACGTAAAGCATAAGTTTACAATTTTGAAAATATAAACAATAAATCATTTTTGCATAAATTCTATTCAATAAGATGAAGAACAAATTTAATACCATGTCTAAAATACTTAGGTTTTTTCTAAATGCTGGAAGAATACATTTGAACCTGTATGTGTGTGGCATGTACCTAACTCAGTGTGAAACATTGAACCTGTATGTTTGTGGCTTGTACCTAACTCAGTGTGAAACATTGAACCTGTATGTTTGTGGCTTGTTTCTAACTCAGTGTGAAACATTGAACCTGTATGTTTGTGGCATGTACCTAACTCAGTGTGAAACATTGAACCTGTATGTTTGTGGTATGTACCTAACTCAGTGTGAAACATTGAACCTGTATGTTTGTGGCATGTACCTAACTCAGTGTGAAACATTGAACCTGTATGTTTGTGGCATGTACCTAACTCAGTGTGAAACATTGAACCTGTATGTTTGTGGCACGTACTTAACTCAGTGTGAAACATTGAACCTGTATGTTTGTGGCTTGTACCTAACTCAGTGTGAAACATTGAACCTGTATGCTTGTGGTATGTACCTAACTCAGTGTGAAACATTGAACCTGTATGTTTGTGGCATGTACCTAACTCAGTGTGAAACATTGAACCTGTATGTTTGTGGCATGTACCTTTCAGTGTGAAACATTGAATCTGTATGTTTGTGGCTTGTACCTAACTCAGTGTGAAACATTGAACCTGTATGTTTGTGGCTTGTACCTAACTCAGTGTGAAACATTGAACCTGTATGTTTGTGGCATGTACCTAACTCAGTGTGAAACATTGAACCTGTATGTTTGTGGCTTGTACCTAACTCAGTGTGAAACATTGAACCTGTATGTTTGTGGTATGTACCTAACTCAGTGTGAAACATTGCACCTGTATGTTTGTGGTATGTACCTAACTCAGTGTGAAACATTGCACCTGTATGTGTGTGGCATGTAGCTAACTCAGTGTGAAACATTGAACCTGTATGTCTGGCATGTACCTAGCTCAGTGTGAAACATTGAACCTGTATGTTTGTGGCTTGTACCTAACTCAGTGTGAAACATTGAACCTGTATGTGTGTGGTATGTACCTAACTCAGTGTGAAACATTGAACCTGTATGTTTGTGGTATATACCTAACTCAGTGTGAAACATTGAACCTGTATGTTTGTGGCATGTACCTAATTCAGTGTGAAACATTGAACCTGTATGTTTGTGGCATGTACCTAACTCAGTGTGAAACATTGAACCTGTATGTTTGTGGTATGTACCTAACTCAGTGTGAAACATTGAACCTGTATGCTTGTGGCATGTACTTAACTCAGTGTGAAACATTGAACCTGTATGTTTGTGGTATGTACCTAACTCAGTGTGAAACATTGAACCTGTATGCTTGTGGCATGTACCTAACTCGGTGTGAAACATTGAACCTGTATGTTTGTGGCATGTACCTAACTCAGTGTGAAACATTGAACCTGTATGCTTGTGGCATGTACCTAACTCGGTGTGGAACATTGAACCTGTATGTTTGTGGCTTGTACCTAACTCAGTGTGAAACATTGAACCTGTATGTTTGTGGTATGTACCTAACTCAGTGTGAAACATTGAACCTGTATGCTTGTGGCATGTACCTAACTCGGTGTGAAACATTGAACCTGTATGTTTGTGGTATGTATCTAACTCAGTGTGAAACATTGAACCTGTATGCTTGTGGCATGTACCTAACTCGGTGTGAAACATTGAACCTGTATGTTTGTGGTATGTACCTAACTCAGTGTGAAACATTGAACCTGTATGCTTGTGGCATGTACTTAACTCAGTGTGAAACATTGAACCTGTATGTTTGTGGCATGTACCTAATTCAGTGTGAAATATTGAACCTGTATGTTTGTGGTATGTACCTAACTCAGTGTGAAACATTGAACCTGTATGTTTGTGGCATGTACCTAACTCAGTGTGAAACATTGAACCTGTATGTTTGTGGTATGTACCTAACTCAGTGTGAAACATTGAACCTGTATGTTTGTGGTATGTACCTAACTCAGTGTGAAACATTGAACCTGTATGCTTGTGGCATGTACTTAACTCAGTGTGAAACATTGAACCTGTATGTTTGTGGTATGTACCTAACTCAGTGTGAAACATTGAACCTGTATGCTTGTGGCATGTACCTAACTCGGTGTGAAACATTGAACCTGTATGTTTGTGGCTTGTACCTAACTCAGTGTGAAACATTGAACCTGTATGTTTGTGGTATGTACCTAACTCAGTGTGAAACATTGAACCTGTATGCTTGTGGCATGTACCTAACTCGGTGTGAAACATTGAACCTGTATGTTTGTGGTATGTATCTAACTCAGTGTGAAACATTGAACCTGTATGCTTGTGGCATGTACCTAACTCGGTGTGAAACATTGAACCTGTATGTTTGTGGCTTGTACCTAACTCAGTGTGAAACATTGAACCTGTATGTTTGTGGTATGTACCTAACTCAGTGTGAAACATTGAACCTGTATGCTTGTGGCATGTACCTAACTCGGTGTGAAACATTGAACCTGTATGTTTGTGGTATGTACCTAACTCAGTGTGAAACATTGAACCTGTATGTTTGTGGTATGTACCTAACTCAGTGTGAAACATTGAACCTGTATGTTTGTGGTATGTACTTAACTCAGTATGAAACATTGCACCTGTATGTGTGTGGCATGTAGCTAACTCAGTGTGAAACATTGAACCTGTATGTCTGTGGCATGTACTTAACTCAGTGTGAAACATTGAACCTGTATGCTTGTGGCATGTACTTAACTCAGTGTGAAACATTGAACCTGTATGTTTGTGGCATGTACTTAACTCAGTGTGAAACATTGAACCTGTATGTTTGTGGTATGTACCTAACTCAGTGTGAAACATTGAACCTGTATGTTTGTGGCATGTACCTAACTCAGTGTGAAACATTGAACCTGTATGTTTGTGGTATGTACCTAAGTCAGTGTGAAACATTGAACCTGTATGCTTGTGGCATGTACTTAACTCAGTGTGAAACATTGAACCTGTATGCTTGTGGCATGTACTTAACTCAGTGTGAAACATTGAACCTGTATGTTTGTCGCTTGTACCTAACTCAGTGTGAAACATTGAACCTGTATGTTTGTGGTATGTACCTAACTCAGTGTGAAACATTGAACCTGTATGCTTGTGGCATGTACCTAACTCAGTGTGAAACATTGAACCTGTATGTTTGTGGCATGTACCTAACTCAGTGTGAAACATTGAACCTGTATGTTTGTGGCATGTACCTAACTCAGTGTGAAACATTGAACCTGTATGTTTGTGGCATGTACCTAACTCAGTGTGAAACATTGAACCTGTATGTTTGTGGTATGTACCTAACTCAGTGTGAAACATTGAACCTGTATGTTTGTGGTATGTACCTAACTCAGTGTGAAACATTGAATCTGTATGTTTGTGGCTTGTACCTAACTCAGTGTGAAACATTGAACCTGTATGTTTGTGGTATGTACCTAACTCAGTGTGAAACATTGAACCTGTATGCTTGTGGCATGTACCTAACTCAGTGTGAAACATTGAACCTGTATGTTTGTGGCATGTACCTAACTCAGTGTGAAACATTGAACCTGTATGCTTGTGGCATGTACCTAACTCGGTGTGAAACATTGAACCTGTATGTTTGTGGCATGTACCTAACTCAGTGTGAAACATTGAACCTGTATGTTTGTGGTATGTACCTAACTCAGTTTGAAACAATACTTAGTAAGATTCAAATGTTTTCATATCCTTTCAAAATGTATAAAATATATTGATTAAACATTCAACATTTAATGATGTAGTTACACTTGTAATTTGAAATGCATGTACTCAATACTGTTTCATGTCAGTTTATTGGTTCATTAATATGTATTTGTCTTGTCAGCAGATGCTCGTTCGCATGATGTGACGTAGCTAACGTTACAACGGCGCAGTGAAAAATCGGAAGTACTGCATCTGGGCCCTTTTTGTCAGTTGCAGTCACATATATGTTAAATATTGCGTATGGTGATTTTTGGTGTAAAATTGAAAACGGTAAAGAGAATAAGATAATACACATTTTGTATAAATTTAGGTTTTCGCAATATTCAAGTAACAATTATATGGCTGAATAGGTCAGCGTTGTCAATAATACTCTCGATGCTTGTTGTTAGAATCATATATGGTTGTAATAAACTAAGTTTAGCGCAAAATGGTCAAATGTTAGCTTGACACAATATTTGTTTGATCAATTCAACAAAAATGGCGGTCAGATATGCATAATTCGCCAAAAGCTTATGATACAAATTATATAATAATTTGAGTTTGAAAAAATTATTTAGATTTATTATCAGATTGAGATAGTATTATATTTTGTAGATTTAGAACTGATAATTACAGAATA
Organism: Bathymodiolus septemdierum; assembly: GCA_963383655.1. Taxonomy (NCBI): domain Eukaryota; kingdom Metazoa; phylum Mollusca; class Bivalvia; order Mytilida; family Modiolidae; genus Bathymodiolus; species Bathymodiolus septemdierum. Next base: position 96,095,130 of record OY726518.1, read on the forward strand.
CCAATTGAAACAGGTAGATAGACAAATGCCAGTGCCAGGAATTTGGCAGTTAATTCCATTGACACACGAAAGCATTTTTGGATAAATTTTACTGGAATAGAGTTAATGTTCTTAAATTCTGTAAATTATTACAAACAGGATATAGAAACAAATTAAAGCATATTTTTAAATTAGGGAATTAAAAATGTATAATAAATTCACTGGCACATCTTCAACGTTAGCCTTTTTTCTGCTAAATACAATTGTCTATATATTTGAAATAAATGTAATAACTTTCCAATCCATGTGTGCTCGTTAATACGTATGCTTTGTATTTTCATTCTTTGGAGCAACGTGTTTATAATGGTTTTTATATAATGAAATTATCTTGTATTATGCTGATCTATCTGTGAGGTATTGTTGGAGAACCATTTTTTCACAATTTATTGTGGGAAAAGTTTGAAGATACCAAAGGAGGTAATCAGAAGCCAAAATCAAAGGACAGACAATTCAATATCTAAAAGACAGACAATACAATATCTAAAAGAAAAACAACACCCGTAATGTTACTGTTCTGGATATGGAAATCGTGTTGGACATCAGTATGCATAAATAAATACACATAACATATAGATGATGACTGCTTATGTAAATGAATATAACTATATGTAAATAAACGTTAGAGAAAGCCGAAGGGGCCATCAAGAATGAACTATCTAGAGACATCGACAACAAATGGACACACGACGAAGACAAACAAAACAAAAACACAACAGTGAAAACAGAATATGAGCAGCACGGCCCACCAAGTAACCGAAAGTGAACACAGGTGCTCGCGAAGGCCAAGCAGTTCCTGAACATTGTTTTTATGCGGAAATCAGAGCGTACAACTGGATATATAAGAACGCCACTCGGTGGACTGGAAGAAGAAGAGTTTGAAGATACCAAAGGGACAATCAGAATCCGTATATCTAAGAAGAACAGACAACACAATGGCCAAAAGACAAAGTACAAAAGGACAAACAACGATCTACAAAACATACATATAAAACTAAAGATCGAGTAACACGAACTTACTAAAAACCGGGGGTGAACTGGAATACTGGAATCGAAAGAGGGGTATTGCAATACTATATGGCTGTAATGACACAGTTGATAGTATATGCTTCATATCTTGTCTAAGATGCATCACTGTGAACATTTTCAAAAGCACACCTAGACGTAAACAGAGTCATGGTCATCGTTAATACACGTCCCCTCAGATACATGATGATCAAAAGAACGTTTTTAAATGGCCTCCTTCCATTCGTTCAAAAATGAGTGTATTATATTCGCACAAAACTGTATTCCTACCCACTTTAAAAGCTGAGTTCTCTTTATACAACTTGTCTAAAAACTTTCGCTACCACCGATCAGTATTCTCTGCACGAAGTGACTGCTAATGTACAGGATATTGGTCACTACAGGATTTTGATAATAATGGTTTGGATGCAATCAACCTTGGTAATTTACCATTCCCTAAATCCATGAAGTTATGGTTCCACCTTATTTTAGAGACCAATCTGTTCCCATCTTTTATTTATTGACCTCAAAATCTACAACAATAGAGGTGTACTGTAGGACTTCAGTATTGCTGATCTCAAAGCTAAACACCACGATTGTTCTTGTTACAATTCTCCATTCAAATATAGTTCCGCCAGTCACGTTATTATGTGTGATTTGAACATTTAAGACAAAATGCTAAAGAACCTAAATATCGATAGCCACAGTCCATAAATTGGAAATACAACTTCAAGCTATTAACAGACTGCGGGTGAATATTTTACAACTGTAAATACGGCTGAGCAGAGGTGTCGTGATATAGGCATTTATAGAAGTGGCTCAATCGAATGTGGATTTTTTTTTTAAATTAAACGACTTGTTTGAGACTTTATGTTCTAGATACCAGTACTTTTGTAACAACATTAAACATTTCATTTCTCCGAGACAAAAATTCATTAATGGTTTTGTAGAAGTGTATGCGTTGGTATACTTCTAATCTTGAAGGGGAAGAAGGGTTTGAAGACACCAAAAGTGTAATCAGAATCCGTAAATCGAAGAAGAACAGACAACACAATGGCAGAAAGAAAAAGCACAAAAGGACAAACAACGATCTACAAAACATACATATAAAACTAAAGAACATCTGCCTGACAGTTAATAGCCGTATGGTTCTACGAATATTAAATAAACAATTATAATATCGAGAGCTTCACTTTGTTTTATTTCTGGTCGAGTACATCAATTCATACTTTACAATTAGTTGAGGATATGCTATATAATATACACTTAATTCAGAACATAACATCATACTATATGTCACCGCATCGGTGGCGTAATGGTTAGCGTGCACGTCTCGAGTGCGGTAGATCGTGGGTTCGAGCCAAACCAACGACTTCAAAAAATGATACTTGTTGCCTCTCCGCTCAGCACGCAGCGTTAAGGAGAAAGAATAACGACTGGTTGGCTCGGAATCAGAATAATGTGTCCCAATGGAGCGACATGTCTACCCGTGGAATGTTGTTTCAGTGAAGCTAGCACTATAAAAATCCAACTCAACGTGTTGGTCTAGTACAAAGCGGACTTCCTCATCATCTCATTGAAAATTAAAACTTGTTCTCGCCATGATATAGCTGAAAAATTGCTGAATTGGCGTTAAACAACAATCACTCACTCACTATAATGCAACATTCATTTCTTTTATAAACACAGCATATATAATTTGATTATATTCCATACCTTTCTATTTCAAGATCCTTTAAAAAAAAATTACATATTAACTAAACAATCCAATTATGAAATTAACAATGCACTTTATAAAATAACAACTATGAAATTTGAATTTCAAATTAAATCAATATTAATTTTTTTTTTTATATCTTAAATCTACTCACAGTTTTCCGGTTGTTGAATGATTTTTTCTGTTTATATAATTATGAGTTTTGACTTTCCTTTGTAAGATTGTTCGGAGTTCGATAATTTTGTTATTACCCTTATTTATTATGAATGTGATATTGAATTTCTTTATAACTACATAACATTATTAATTTAAAATCAACTAATTTTGAATTAAAAATTTTCTAACATTGATTAGAAATTTCCTAACTTTGGATAGATTACTTTATCACATTATAAAATCTGTTAACGTATTTCTAAATTAATCCATACTATTCTTCAACATATAAATGTGAAAACAAAAACACAATGTGAATAACAATTGTTCTCAACTATTAAAAATATTCTTTTTACACATGATAAATATTTCAAAGCTTGCAAAAAGTATTATTTTATTTCACAACTTCCCGCCGAAAAATGATATACAATTAAGGACAGACAACACATTTTCAAAAAAAAAAGGACAAACAACGATCTACAAAACATACACATAAAACTAAGGATCGAGTAACACGAACCCCACTAAAAACTCATGTTCTCCGGAAGGGTAGGTAGTTCCTGCTCCACTAGTTGCACCCGTCGTGCTATTCTAATTACAAACCCGGTGACAAGTCAAGAATGAGGAAAGGACTGGGAAGTGTTTACGACAAGTGGAATATATCCGTGGTCATTTGTGACAGATATTCCATAATGTTCAACCATGTCATGGTGGCGACCGTAAAACCTACCTATGAATATTCCAGAGAGGATTCTGTTATATTTCTGGTCAAGTACCTTATTGTGTTCTATGTTTCGTTTTGATACCCCCATCATTTAATTCTTCCAATTCTTGCCCTATCAAAATAAGGTACTGACTATCAGCATCCCTATCTAGCCCCTACTCAAATAAGGAACTGAAATACAGCTTCTCACATTCCAATCTTTTCACTTTCTCTTAATTTCTCAAACTATTTCATTTAATATTAAAAATGATGTTCCTTATTTTCAAAATTTTAAGATACTATAGTACATTTGACTTTCCTTTTCAGCCAAGCAATTTATTTTTATAAATAATTTTCTTTAAGAGTTCTTTTTTTTTCTTTCGAAGATAACCTTCTTAACCTCATATAATGGTGTTTTTTTCTTCTACTGACGATAACAACATCACTGACCATTGTGAAAAGGTACATATTACTATCTATTCATAGCAATTTTCTCTAGGTTGCAGCCAAACTAAAATTTATACTTTAGATCCTTTGTGACATCTCTATCTTATATACCGAGACCGTCGTGGCCGTGACCGTATGGTAGTCGGAATTACAACTACGTGTGCAATCAGTGCCTAACACCACTGATGCTGTGAGTTAGAATCTAAATCAGGGCGAGGTGTACAACATTATGTGATAAAGTTTGTCAGTGACTTGCGACAGGCCGGTGGTTTTCTCCGGGTCCTCCTGTTTCGTCCACCAATAAAACTGACCGCCACGATATAACTGGAATATAGTTGAAAGTGGTGTTAAACAAACAAACAATATATCTTATATACCACCATTCCACATGTGCAACTAAAATCTAGACAATTTTGTAATTTTCAAATACACCATTTTGTATTGCAGTATTATTTGTATGAACATGATGTAATCAAATGCGAGTTTCTCTTTAATCGACATTGCTGACATATATTGAATCTAGGCGTGGTAAAATTGACAAGAATACCTCATTAAAGACAATTTTGTACAATGAATTTATTTCTTCGACAACAACAAATAATCAATGCTTTCGCACGTGTTAAAATATACGTACAAAATTGTGGTAGAAAGTTCGGATATGATGGTCAACAGTATTTCGCATCCACATTTTCAAAATAAAACCTGACAGAGTTATCTATCTTACATAATCCTTTAATCCACTTTTGTTACCTTGCATCACTCCAGTGTGTGATATTGGTATCAAAATGTTGTCCATGAAAACAAGCTATCTCAGATGACACCAGAGTATGATTCAGACACATTATGATATCTATACCATACAAAGAAGGAATGTCAGGTGTTTTATTTTCATGAATAACACTTTGATACCTTACAACTGGAGTGATGTAAGGTAGCCTATTTTCATGAATAACACTTTGATACCTTACAACTGGAGTGATGTAAGGTAACCTATTTTCATGAATAACACTTTGATACCTTACAACTGGAGTGATGTAAGGTAGCCTATTTTCATGAATAACACTTTGATACCTTACAACTGGGGTGATGTAAGGTAACCTATTTTCATGAATAACACTTTGATACCTTACAACTGGAGTGATGTAAGGTAGCCTATTTTCATGGATACCACTTTGATACCTTACAACTGGAGTGATGTAAGGTAGCCTATTTTCATGGATACCACTTTGATACCTTACAACTGGAGTGATGTAAGGTAGCCTATTTTCATGGATACCACTTTGATACCTTACAACTGGAGTGATGTAAGGTAACCTATTTTCATGAATAACACTTTGATATTTTACAACACTGGAGTGATGTAAGGTAGCCTATTTTCATGGATACCACTTTGATACCTTACAACTGGAGTGATGTAAGGTAGCCTATTTTCATGGATACCACTTTGATACCTTACAACTGGAGTGATGTAAGGTAGCCTATTTTCATGGATATCACTTTGATACCTTACAACTGGAGTGATGTAAGGTAGCCTATTTTCATGGATACCACTTTGATACCTTACAACTGGAGTGATGTAAGGTAACCTATTTTCATGGATACCACTTTGATACCTTACAACTGGAGTGATGTAAGGTAGCCTATTTTCATGAATAACACTTTGATACCTTACAACTGGAGTGATGTAAGGTAACCTATTTTCATGGATACCACTTTGATACCTTACAACTGGAGTGATGTAAGGTAGCCTATTTTCATGGATACCACTTTGATACCTTACAACTGGAGTGATGTAAGGTAGCCTATTTTCATGAATACCACTTTGATACCTTACAACTGGAGTGATGTAAGGTAGCCTATTTTCATGAATACCACTTTGATACCTTACAACTGGAGTGATGTAATGTAACCTATTTTCATGAATAACACTTTGATACCTTACAACTGGAGTGATGTAAGGTAACCTATTTTCATGAATAACACTTTGATACCTTACAACTGGAGTGATGTAAGGTAACCTATTTTCATGAATAACACTTTGATACCTTACAACTGGAGTGATGTAAGGTAACCTATTTGCATGGATACCACTTTGATACCTTACAACTGGAGTGATGTAAGGTAGCCTATTTTCATGAATACCACTTTGATACCTTACAACTGGAGTGATGTAAGGTAACCTATTTTCATGAATAACACTTTGATACCTTACAACTGGAGTGATGTAAGGTAACCTATTTTCATGGATACCACTTTGATACCTTACAACTGGAGTGATGTAAGGTAGCCTATTTTCATGAATAACACTTTGATACCTTACAACTGGAGTGATGTAAGGTAACCTATTTTCATGGATACCACTTTGATACCTTACAACTGGAGTGATGTAAGGTAGCCTATTTTCATGAATAACACTTTGATACCTTACAACTGGAGTGATGTAAGGTAGCCTATTTTCATGAATAACACTTTGATACCTTACAACTGGAGTGATGTAAGGTAGCCTATTTTCATGAATAACACTTTGATATTTTACAACACTGGAGTGATGTACTGTGTAAGGTAGCTTATTTTCATGAATACCATTGCGCTAACTACACACAGGCGTGGCGTAAGGTACTTTATTATTATGGACAATTTTCCGATACCTATAACACAAAAAGGAGATATGTACGGTAGCTTACTATCATAGATAACCCTGTGATACCTATCATGCAACGAGGCAGCTTATTTTCATATACCCTTTTCCCCTTTTACCTCCTCGTATCCCTCCCGCCTTCCCAATCTTAACCCTTCTCCCACCGTTAATCATTAACCCTCCCCCTAAAAACTATGCAGTTGTTGATATATACTAAAATGTGTTAACGAAGTTGGGAACAATTTGAAATGTGCAACATCTATAAGAAAACTGGATTTCAGTGGAAGTATAGTATTATAAGGTATTATAAAATTCATGATATTTGTATAGAAGAGGTAAACGTGGCAAATCATTTTAACAAAGAAACTAGTATTTAAAAGGCGAATTACAACAATACAACAAAAATTTGCTAAAATGTTTATTTTGTCATTATAGATTTTGTTCATATTTCAGCTTTTGACAAAGACGTCTTGAAAAAATGCTAAGCTAGAATGTTCGATTCGAAATACTATTTCTAATTAAGGACAGTAATTATTTTATAGAGATATGCATGTATTCTCTCATGGACATTTATTTCACATCCTGGTCACCATCTTGATGTTTCTTTGAAATTAATGAAATATTTAGTAAAAACAATATACATTTATTGCATGCTGGTGAGGGAAATATGAAAATTTATTCACCCAAGAGTATCATATTTCCTGAGGGCAACGCCCGAGGGGAATATAATACTCGTGGGTGAATAAATTTTCATATTTCCTGAACCCGACAGCATGCTATAGATGTATTATTATACCGAATGAAACCAAGAAAACACATACATGTAAAATACTGCTGGCAAACATATTTTAAGTCCATTGGAACGTTGTCTCAGACATTTAAAAATCACATCCACAACAATAAAGAGATTCAAGATCAATATGCAAGAGAAAACAATCCGACCAATTAGAAATATGGCCACCAACATTTCTATCTTCATTTATGAACAAAGATGAAGTGTTTTTCAAATTTATATTTTAACAATAATAAAAATTAACAATATCACAGATAATTTTCAAGTGAATTCACTTATTGAAATATTAAAGTTAATGGTCACATTACAGTTATCAGAAAAATTTGGCCCGAAAAGCATTTCACAGACAATTTTGTAGCTTTTTGTGTATTAATGCTGTCTTTGTCAGTTAATAACTTGTCTATTTCTTCCTCTGATGGGACATGGAAGCGCTTTTCGGCTGTGGCCATTGTAACGGTCGCCTGTAAGTGATGCGTTCCGAGTGCCTCTGACGTTTTCCTGTCAAAGAACGATAACTCTGGCAGGAAAACCCGCGAGGCATCCGAGGGGGTGGAATATGATTTTTATTTCACGGAATATGATATCTGTCCTGTGTGATCACGTGTTCTGATTTTTGCCCATTGTCCAATCAAATTAATCTATTTAAGGTAATTAATATATGAGGTATAATAAACTTATTTATTTACTTCGTAAAGATTAATGTCGTCGACAAGAATAGCTATCATAGCAGCGTCATTTTTGGCATATTTGTCCAATTATCTGTCAGCAGCAAGCGGAAACACCTGTCAGCTATCAGTGTCCATGGTCGTCTGCCCAACTGACCTTTGCACACGATGACCTGTTGAAATCTAGATGTCTATTTCACTAATCCCGAAGTTCAGAAAATACACTGTTGTCTAATAGATGACGATCTTTAAGTCAAAAACGAAAAAAACCTCATGCGAACGTGTTAAAGTTGGACAGCCAATGCTTTTAATAATGGCCCTGCCAGGAGGTTTATAAAACATGCATTTATAGTCATAATATACACTGTCGTCAAAGAGCTCCGGTCGGAATTGTTCTGTCATCTTCCGGTACAAGTCAATTAGGCATGTTTGACATACAGGCGACGACAAAATGTAAATATTATGATCATATAGTTTTATTATATCTTGAATCCAGAAGATGTCGTTATCGGTCGATTATTTTTGCTTGTTTTTACCTATATGTTTCTGTGGTTAACTTAATAGATTACTCAGATATAGATAAAATGATGGACATAAACAATGAAAAATGCTAATAATGAGATTGAAATCATCAAATAAAGCTATAAAAAGTAGTCTATATGTGTAATTAAAGTGCCACCATGAATAGTTTTAGACTTGCTACAGTAAAAAACACGATGCTTATTTACGTACATTCGTTCCGGCTCTGTCAACCACTACTTTCCGGTTGGATCCCAAAAATTGTTTTTCAGTAGAACCGGTTTTGTCTATGTAAAAAATTGATAGAATAGCGAAAACAGCTCAATATCACAATTATGTTTCCTTTTTGTAATTTATTTAAGGTTCATTATAACACTTGTCAAGGATATGTTCGACTTGCAAATTGATAAAAAGAAAAAACAAAAAATTGTCTTCAATGAATAAAACCAACAGCACATAGTCAAAATATTTTACATGTGGATGTTTTGTATGGGTACCTATAAAGTGCGAAACGAAATAGAAACGAAACGAAACGAAATCAACGAAAACGAAACGAAACGAAACGAAATCAACGAAAACGAAACGAAACGAAACGAAATGAAACGAAACCAACGAAAGCAAAACGAAATAGACTGATATGAAGAAAATGGAAGGAAAAAAATAAAAGACAAAACGAAATAAAAAAAAAAAAGAAAAGATAATTCGATTTTTTAAATACAATAATTTTGATTAATTATAACCCATCTTGCATGTCTGTCCGTTACAGTACTCCTCACGTACATTACCCGCAACTCAATACAAGCCGGGTTTGCTTGTTGACAAACTTTCAGAAGTTCAAATGTCATATTTTTATTTGTGTTTGTGTGTGTGTCAGTATTTATGAATGGGGGATATGAGGGGGTATTTTCATAGATTGGGATATTGAGGGTTCATTATTCGTCTGATTGTATTACGTTTTTCGTTTGTATTCTACATAAATTGTCCTATTCGCAAACTATTAACGACTGTCATACAAGTGGGAGGTTTGACCCACCATTTTCTTGGGAAAAGCCTGTACCAAGTCGGGAATATGATAGTTGTTTTCTAGTTTCACATTTGGTCATGTCTTAGGATTAGAGAATTTACATGTACCGATTGTTTTTATACTTGGCAACGTCTTAGGGTTAGACGAGTGGCATCTGCCTATCTGCTATCAGAACCCACCATTTTCCTGGGAAAATGCCTCTACCAAGTCAGGAATGTGTTGTTTTTCAGTTGTTCCGTTGATTGAAAACTCAGATGGTTGAGCTTCTTATCGGTTTTGTCTGTTTTTATGGACTTTCCCTTTTGAATGCGCCTTAGAGTACGGTACCATTGTTATTACCTTTATTCGGTAGTGTGCCAACAGATCTGGCGTAATGTCTTACCGTTGTTCTTTCCGAGATATACAGGGGTCAAAAAGACCCAACACTATAAACTTTTTTATTTCAAATCCTATTGTTCTATTTTGAAGAACTAAAAAAAAACCAACAGCAACATAACAGGACGTACAGTGAGCGCCCTCCTTACAGAAGAACTTCTGGAAAAAATAATGCTTGCAAAAACTAAACATAAGAAACTCTGGAAGTTTTATTTAAATCCATTCTGTTGTTTAGGAAGAGTTATGGATAACGCAACAGTATCCTCTCTCTATTGTATAGCCTTGTATGACAATTACATAGCCTTAAATGACAAAATCCACAATTGAAGAAATTTTAGCAAGAACTGTTAAAATGGGAAAACAAAAATAGAAGGTGCACAATGCCATTTGGTACTAAAGAATTCATGAAATTAATGAACCTTGCCATATGGTATTAAAGATATCCTGTAAGATTCATTCAATTCCATCAAGTTGTTAAGGAGGAATTGAATAGGCAGTGAGGGAAACACTCACGGACAAACGGACATATGCTATATACCCCCCCTCCCGCTGGATAGCGGGGAGTATAAAAATATGTGCCGTATCAAATTTTATTAATACCGCAAAAAATTTTGGAGGGGGGATGATTTGGAGGGTTTTTTTTATATGAAAAGAGATCAAAGGGGAAAAGGGTACTTTTACAAGATATGTAGATTTTTTTTAAATTTCTAAAGTTAATTTTTGATAGGATTTGCATACCTCCGCCCAAAAAAAATTGGGATATATACAACATACATACATAACTTATATATATATATAAGTTATGTATGTATGTTGTTTATTGAATGTGATGCAAACGAAATAAAGACAATTATAATGTACCTGTTATTTTTAATTCCCAGGCCTAACTTTTCATTCTTACACAGTGCATTCTTTCTATGGTCTTCATATTGAGTGAATATTATTTAACGTCAACTCAGCAATTTTTCAACTATATCATGGCGAGAACATGTTAATGACATGATATGACACCTTTTTCTGACTCCTAGTACTGATTGAATAATCTAATCAAGTCACTAACTTGATTAACTTCCCTATAAAGTTAATTAGATTAGCGTCTATGACAATAAACAATTATTGTGTTACGTTAATTAGGTTTAAAACATTGCATTTGGTTAATATGGAACACATATTAGTGAATACACAAAAGTAAAACAGTAACAGTAAATACCATTTTAACACAAACAGAAATAAAAATCAATTTATCATGAGAAACTCACGAGACACTGGTATCTGATGCAAAGGTCAAAATAATGAAAATAAAAATCAATACAAAAACAACGATCTCCGGGATCGATCTACACTGGAACTATCAAAAACACATATCCATCCACTTTTGGGTCATATATTAAATAACTACTAGTACAAAAATATTGACAATTAATAAGTACCAAACAATTGTGGTCAGTACCGAATTGTCTCATCCAAGTCCCAAACTGTCCAGTACCGAGTACCGAGATGTCCAATTCAGTACCGACTTGTCCAAATCAGTACCGAAATGTCCAGGTACCGAGATGTCTAGGATTCCGATTAAACTCGTGAACTTATTTTCGATATTGGCGATGTCAAATTAATTATCCTATAGATGTCAACATTCACTGAAATCCTGGCACTTTGAAATTTTGACGCGTCTTGGCGAAAATTGCGGTCATTTTGGAAATTCCGAAAAGTGTTCGCACATCTGTTCGTGGTTGTTTATCAATGTGTGGAAGTTTTATAATTATTTTTAACAAACCATCCCCAAGAAAATGCGCGGCAGCCGACTAACATAATAATGTTTCGACTGATCAAAGCGTCGCCGATGAGTCTTATACATAGAGAGGAAATGGGCGTTCTGAAACTTTGACGTTTTTTGTAAGAATAACAAGAAACGGAGCTTTGTCTAGGAGACCTGATAATTTAAAAACCGATGTAAAAATTTGACTTTAAAGATTTAGCTTTAATTTCAGATTCTTAAATTCAATTTACTCATATCTGTTGGGTACTGTTCTATTCATTATTATAACTCTCTTAAAAAGTAAATTATATAGATTATTGAGTCCACTTTCCTTTGTATCGTTTGCGCCGACAGTCTGAATTTTATAATAAATGATAACAAGCTTAAACATTAAGTGGTGCATGACCTCTTTAGGTTACTTTGTGTGTTGTTTTATGTCCAAATGCAGCTAAGGATAGAAACTTAGAATAGGGAAATACATATACAATGTAACTCCTTAGTTTCATAACAAATTTACTTTATTAAGACTGGAAATTTCGGAACAAAGATAACGCATCTTACCAACTCCTCTGTTTTTTTCAAACTATCCAATTTGTAAATGAGCGGAGTACCGGCTTATATCATGCGCTCATGTCGCAGCTGTTTATTAGAATCAAATCTACCATTATTTCTGTAATCATTTGGAATAGCTTGCTAGAGCTACTCTGACAGAGGTTAGAACTGATCTCTACTTGTAGTTTCGACTATTCTATCACACATGTGTATCTGAGAAGGAATACATCAAATTAAACCAGTTTAAATGGTTAAACTGGATTGATATGACATAAAAAGACGTAAATAAACAAAAACTAATTTATTTTTATTTTAATGTTTCTGGTCTTTTGCGGGCTCTTACACGATAATTGCATTTTCCATCGTTACCTTCGAACCATAGACCCTTCAGACCAACGAACTGACACGGACAAGAGGTGGTCGTGACATAAAAATTGAAAAGAAACCATTTCAAAAAATCTGTTTGAGATTGTGTAATGTTTTCTACTTTGCTAGATTGTTCGAACATATGTCTTTGCTTTGTTGTAGTAGGGGCGGATCCAGGTGGGGGCACACCCGGCGCGCGACCCCCCTAAAATTGGAAAAAATATGATTTTTTGTGTGTAAAATCGTGATTTTTTTCACACGAAATACACAAAAAAATTTCGCGCCTCCCTCCGCTCGGCGCAATTTCTTTAAGTGCGCTCCCCCCCCCCCCCCCCCCCACCCCCACCCCCCCTAACTTGAAATCCCGGATCCGCCCCTGTGTAGGACATGTTAATTACTCACTTTGATCATCACATAAATTCATTGCTAATCTTCTATGGATGTTTAAGTGTTCAATTTGTGGTTTCATGGATTGTAGTACTTTTTCTTTCGCTCTTTCCGGTGTCCCGGAAATGACTCGTAAATTAATGTGTCATAAATTTTGCGGGAAGTTTTTCTAGTTCATCTTCCCATAAGTTTGAGTGTCATCTGTTACTGATGGACTGTGTGGACTAATTTTAATGACAATAATGATATAATAGGTAAAAAAAATAATAAACATTCACTGAGAACTATCCTAAATTCTATTATTGTTTGTAGACTGGTCAGTAGAAAAGCCAGCGTGACAGGAGAGTTCCAAAGTCAAGTCTCAGTCACGTGACTTTCGCTTCATTTTTGATGAAAAATTACGTTCAACCCTTCGGTTAAAATACGTCGGTTTACAATAAATACGTACGCTTGAAATCAATTACAATATTCGGAAGATGTCTATGGATAAATAGAAATGTATTGCATCACTTCAGTTTTTATTTATATAGTGTACAAATATCGAATTTTGCTACTTGAAGTGGACTGAATTTCAAAACAAATGTCGAGGTCTATTTAAGTGAGACAATTTTATTAAAACAATATGATGGCTTTCTGTAACATCCATTGCCTGAGGAAATTATCTAGGATCATTGTCATACCGACAACTAGTGTCAATGTCTTGTGGGATGCAATTGTTTCACTTAGTTCTACACCCACATTGATCAATCGACCATTTGCCAAACATCGAAATTCATTGTCTTTCGGAACACATAAATAAAGTTTTATTTAGAGTCGATACATATCATTCTTAACATCAACAATAAACGACACATAAGCGTACATCCGAAAGAGGATATTTCATTTGGGAAAGGGGTGTCTATTTTTTTGTCTTTTTTTTTTTATTTTCTTGTATTAATACCGTATTTTTCAGTTTAATTGAATTATTTTTATTGCAATATTGTTTTAGACATTGTGCATTTTGTAATTTAGACTGGGGAATTACTATTTATCATCACTTTAAATTTAAAAAAATCATCTATGATACTAGACTTGCACAGGCCAGGGGATGTATGACAGTACACTCGAATTTCGTCGATGAAAATGTCATGTGTAGTGTAGCGCTTTACCGGAAGCAGATTGGACAGAACTGACAATACATTCGTGTTGGAAAATTACTTGTTTATAGATTTTAATAAAAAATACAACCATTCTGCACTTCGATTTTGTGTCTTTCTTTACATGACTGAATGACCCTGGCCCAACTTCCTTTACGACACACCACTCGAATTTCGACGATGTGCAAAACATGCCATAAAAATAACAAACAGGGGGGAAAAAATTAACGTTGCTTAATGAAATATATTGAAGAAAAATCACACCTTTAAATTTAGGTCGGATTGTCCACAAAAATATCCATCTGTATTTTTCAACTCTACTTACCAATTTTGACTGCATACTGTTCCAATACAAGGTTTTGGGTAGCAGGAGTTTTCTCAACTTTTACGAAGGCTGGAAGTGATGTCATAATGTAGAAAAGTGAGCGTGACATAAAATCGACGAAATTCGAGTGGTTGGCCATACAACAATTAATCATTTCAATTTAATTTAATTTCAATACAACAGGTACAAGATAAATAGAAAGAAACAAATGTGTGGAACAAATAAAAGCATGTAAGGGATCGTCTCAAAATGTGACAGTTTTTTTCAAATGAAGTTAGTTTCATTTGGCTCAGACCACCCACCCACCCTCTCCAAATGAATGTGTGAAAAACAGAATACCGCTGTATTATGAACCAAACTCCACCTAAAAATATAGGGTTTAGAACCATGTACTGTATTTTCCATATGCATGTCATGATAAAGGGTCTTATCTACAGTATGAATCTTTATCCTTTCAAAATCACAGACACTTGATTTCATCTAAGTGTACATATGATTCAACAAGCATACTGTACCAATAAAATGATATTTATAGATTAATATGGACATCTCTGTAATGTGCATTCTTATAATAAATCCAAAGATCTGGACCACTTATTTATTATTTGTGGAGCAGTGTATGCATCTTGTATATCAAGAAATCCATTTAAAGCCCTTTCTATACATGTGAACCATAATGAATGTGTATTTTTGAGGACATCTTCTTTTCGTGTGTCCTGCTACCAAATAGTGTTGTCTGCACAAGACGTTTTGTACATGGCGCTGCCCAATCTACCCAGAGTTGTCTGTCCTTACACTATCCAATCTCTGTCAATGCCTAAAAACCAAGAATCTTTTCAAAATCCGTTTATTAAAGGGTAACTTGATATAAACCGGTTATAATGACCCCATATATTGTAAAATATGGAAAGAATACCATATAACTAATATTTGAGACGCTTCTTCGTTTATTTTCAAACGAAGATAAGGGATTATTTTTTATATGGTGATCAGTCATACAGTGCTGTTCTGGTTCCTTGTTGTAATAACTTCTATAGCCATTTTATCAGGGAAATAGATAGTGGAGTTTGAGATAGACACTGATATGATGGCCACGTTCGATTATCTCCCTTGCTTGCAGATGTAAACGACACATCTTTTAATTCATTTTATATTCATTATTCTAAACAAATTCATGTACAGTATTGTATTTAGAAATGATAATGTTTGTACATTTCTAATTAAATAATAATTATTGTGCACTATGGTGCAAAACAATTCCAAATAACCAACATTGGGTTTTTAGAGATGACTATTTTTGAAATGTATAAATAGTACAGCTATTTCACAAAATATCTGAAAACAGCTTGATAGATCAATAATCGAACATATAATTGATTCATTGCTAAATAAAATTAAACATTTTCTATATATTTGTAAACCTTAATTTTCGATAAATCTGAGTTTTTCCTTCAAGCTTAACTTTATTGGCAAATTTCCAATATGGAAATCGTCTCGATAATCAGACCTGATTTTATATGTTATTCGCTGTGCAGCAACTTGTTTCCTGGTACATGTACTTCTCCTCCATTACTCAGACTACCAATAAAGTTGTGTCCATGCGTTTCCCTTATTTACCTCTGTTAATAAACATCGTTTGAGGTTAGGTTATAGTGTTTAACGTCACTTTCAAAAATGTTTCGATAATATCATGATGGTCAGTTTTATTAGAGGAAGAAACCAGAGAAAACTACCGACCTGTCGCAAATCACTGACAAACTTTATCACATTATGTTGTATAGAGTACACCTCGCCATGAGCGGGATTCAAACTCACAACTTTAGTGGTAATAGATATTGCTTTGAATGAACTATCATACAATCATGATCACAGCATCCACTATAATATTAAAATGTTTAGCATTCAAATTACATGTATATGGATTTTATATTGTGCATCTATACCAAAGCAGAACTGCATCGGGAAGCATGCTTGCCTTCAGTGCGGTAGATCGTGGGTTCGAGCCCCGATCGGTTCAAACCAAAGACTAAAATTGGTATGCGTTGCTTCTCCGCTAAGCACACAGCATTAAGGAGGAAGAGCAAAGACTGGTTGGCTCGGAATCAGGATAATGTGTCCGAGAGGTGCGATATGTCAACCCGCGGACTGTTTCATTGAGCTAGGACTATAAAAATCCAACTCAGCATATTGGTCTAGTACAAAGCGGACCTCATCATCATTTCATTGAATACTAACTTGTTCTTGCCATGATATAGCTGAAAAATTGCTGAATTGGCATTAAACAACAATCACTCATTCACTCAAATTGTCTAGCATTCTATCAGTTAAATATATCCTCTCGTCTCCTGAATCGGTCACCATGTTGGAAAGTGCTTTCACTTGAAATTAGAGGTTGAAGACAAAAAAGCCATTATATAGTTGTATTACTGTACATGAAAATAGATTGCTAACTTACTTTCACTTTGAAAAAAAAAATAATAAGATAATAACATGTCGGCAAAGATATCTCTAGAATTTTGTGGAAGATTGGCCACGTTTTACTATTACCCTTTCAACTTAATAATCAAAGAAAAATGTTTCCCATTTTTTCTTTTTGGACATTAGTTTTGTTGTTGTGTAAATTGTAGAATTTATAAAAAGTGACTTAAGAGTTATATGGGATTGTAGTTATATAGAATAAGCTAGCTACATTAACAAACCAGAGCATATTTCTACTGAACACCCAATACAACATGTACTTTCACAGTGAAAACACTGACCATCATGTTTTTCAACTGATACACCTTGCAGTACTGTATAAACCAATCCAAGCCTTTGATTGGCTAGTATTGCTCTGTCTCTATTAATAGAAAATCTAATAAAAATTGAACAGATTAAGTGCTGAATATTTGCCACTATTAATATTATAGGAAAGAACATTATTGAACTTTTGAATCATTTGGTAAATGAAAACAATAAATCAGGGATGAAGCTTAGCATTTTCGCTGCAGTTGCCAATTGAGCTCTATAAAATTGCAATATTAGTAGCCCAGCAAAAAATATTGGGACCCAGAAACTGACTGCACAAGAAACATTCTATATATAAATATAAATATTTTCAGGGGTCGAGGCCAAATTTTAGGGGTGTTGAGCTACTGGGCCCCTGGTAAGTTTTATTCCTATGAATGTTGTACATGGTAATGATTATTGAATACATGAAATTATTACATAGATGCCCATAAAATACTAAGATTTCATAGTGAAATAAAAACCGTATTTCACCCAGTGAAATAAAAATGTTTATTTTACCTTGACATCATGACAGTGCCAACGTTTTCACAAAAGTATAAAATCTATATAATAAATAGTATTACTCTTGCATTCAGAATATCAAACATAATTATCACAACGATGATAATTCACTCATGCACTATTGACTAACACACATTAATTAATTACTGCGTTGTTCAGTTACTCAGTCTTTGCGCTAACCCAATTATGAAAGAATATTGTTTGAATGAATAGAACATTTTTCTAAATTTGGCTTTCAGGTAGTAGCTGAAAAAAATTAAGGCAAAGACTGGTACTTACTTGTGATTTATTTTCAATATCACAATGCAAGAATACTATGCTTATCAACATTGTTTTGTTATAAGTTTTTTACATATATTTTCCAGTAGAAATCACCATGGCAGGTTGTAGAACAAGATTACGGGATACTAAGATCTTCCTCTTGTCAGGAGTTGATGATGAAGAGAGAAAACTGCTGGCTAATTTGATCAATGATTTGGGTGGAATGTATTTAGATACAGATGTAAGTTAATAGTGACATTGCTGGTCAGATATAAAGATGGTATATATGTTGTGTACATTCATCATGAAGTAGGTCAGATATAAAGATAGTATATATGTTGTGTACATTCATCATGAAGTAATAATTCCATTTAAAGCCAGAAGAGACATTTAAGGTCATGGGTGTTTTAATGACACTTTTAGGATCATTAGTACATTTTAATGCCACATTTAGGGTCGGGGATGTTTTTATTAGCTCACCGTTTAGCTCACCTTGACAAAGGCAATGTGAGCTTTTGGCATCCGTCGTCGGTTAACTTTTCACATTTTAATCTTCTCCTCTGAAACCTCTCAGCCAAATGAACTGAAACTTGGTAGGAAGCATCTATAGAAGGTCCTCTCTAGAGATTGCTCATTTTGTCCCTATCTATTAACAAACATTGCCGCCACAGGCAATTCTTGGTTCTGATTGGCCGATTTTTTAAAATCTTCTCCTCCGAAATCGCTTGGCCAAATGAACCGAAACTTGGTAGGAAGCATCTATGGAAGGTCCTCTATAAAGATTGCTCATTTCATCCCGACCCGTTAACAAACATGGACACCACAGGACACCACAGGCAATTCTTGTTTCTGATTGGTTCATTTTTTTTTTTAAATAAAAAAATTCTCCATTGTAGTAAACTGTTAAAAAGAGATAACTCTTGCCATTAAACTGTTAAAAGAAAGATAACTCTTCCCTTAAAAATTAACTAATGTTGAGATAGTGTAACATGTTTATACTATACATTACATGTAGGTATTCACATTTTAATACATGTATTCTTTTTAGTTCACCTTGCCAAAGGCAATGTGGGCTTTTGGCATCCGTCGTTTGTTGTGTCATCTGTTAACTTTTCACATTTTAATCTTCTCCTCTGAAACCCATCAGCCAAATGAACTGAAACTTAGTAGGAAGCATCTATGGAAGGTCCTCTCTAAAGAGTGCACATTTTGTTATGATCCATTACCAAACATGGCCACCACAGGCAATTTTTGTTTCTGATTGGCCAATTTTTTTAATCTCCTCCTCTGAAACCGCTTGGCCAAATTAAACGAAACTTGGTAGGAAGCATCTATGGAATGTCCTCTATGAAGATTGATCATTTCATCCAGATTGGTTAACAAATATGGCAATTCTTGTTTCTGATTGGTCGATATCTAAAAAAATCTTCTCCTCTGAAACTACCTAGCCAAATGAACCGAAACTTGGTAGGAAGCATCTATGGAAGGTCCTCTATAAAGATTGCTCATTTCATCCCGACCCGTTAACAAACATGGACACCACAGGACACCACAGGCAATTCTTGTTTCTGATTGGTTCATTTTTTTTTTTAAATAAAAAAATTCTCCATTGTAGTAAACTGTTAAAAAGAGATAACTCTTGCCATTAAACTGTTAAAAGAAAGATAACTCTTCCCTTAAAAATTAACTAATGTTGAGATAGTGTAACATGTTTATACTATACATTACATGTAGGTATTCACATTTTAATACATGTATTCTTTTTAGTTCACCTTGCCAAAGGCAATGTGGGCTTTTGGCATCCGTCGTTTGTTGTGTCATCTGTTAACTTTTCACATTTTAATCTTCTCCTCTGAAACCCATCAGCCAAATGAACTGAAACTTAGTAGGAAGCATCTATGGAAGGTCCTCTCTAAAGAGTGCACATTTTGTTATGATCCATTACCAAACATGGCCACCACAGGCAATTTTTGTTTCTGATTGGCCAATTTTTTTAATCTCCTCCTCTGAAACCGCTTGGCCAAATTAAACGAAACTTGGTAGGAAGCATCTATGGAATGTCCTCTATGAAGATTGATCATTTCATCCAGATTGGTTAACAAATATGGCAATTCTTGTTTCTGATTGGTCGATATCTAAAAAAATCTTCTCCTCTGAAACTACCTAGCCAAATGAACCGAAACTTGGTAGGAAGCATCTACATGTATGAAAGATTCTGTATTAAGTTTCCTCAAAGCAGAATGAAAGGTGAGCGACACAGGCTAAGCCCACTGAGCCTCTAGTAATGCCACTTTCAGCAATATATCAGTTATATTGTGGGGGTCAGTGTGACTGGTGGAATGGAAATATACCAGTAGTACCCGTAGAAAACCACAGATATGTAGTAATCACAAACAAACTTACTGACTGATCACATAGTACAGTAAACTTTTATTCACCAGTCACCTTTGAGACAAAGGAAAACTGATCGCATATCACAATTGACCTGTTATTTAAAAAACAAACCCCTATCAAATCTGAATTATTCATGGGCTCTATCAAGCTCTCACTCTGTCAAGATTTATTGATGAAACTTCAAGTTTCCAACAGATTTGTTAATATTTACAAATCTTTTACAAATATTTACTGGGGTCTTCTAAATGAAAAAATTATCTAAAAGAAGATAATCAATAAAAATATGAATTTATATATATATATAGCATGCAAAAATATAAAAACCCTATATTTCTTCATTGCAATGGAACATTATATGTTATTCAGCTATCAGACAGGGTATATAATGTGACATTCCCAGCTTAGGATCTATATTCCCTGAGGCGCAGCCGAAGAGAATATACATCATAAGCCGGGAATGTCACATTATATACCCTGTCTGATAACAGATATATTACGGATTTAACCTTTTTTTTTAAATACAACATCCAACTGTATTAAATAAATTTGCCTCTTTTATTTTCATTTTTCGTATCTCTAGATGTCCATTTCCGTACCTTTGACGTCATTCTTCAATGACGTCAAAATATGTGTCACGTCATATTTCATGTATGTCTCATAAAGGAAAATACTGTACTAAATTTCTAAATCAATACAGTTTCATATGTAGTAAATTTTATAAACTTTATAAATATAACATTAATATATCACATAACAAAACAACGTGTTTGCGAAACAGTTTCGATAATTTTAATGTTAACAACATGTAAATAAAACCTTGGTGTGGCCCTATGACGTCGAAAGTTTTCAAGGTTCAACGTTTTGTTTATTTGTTATGGTACAGCCGTGGAACATAGGAGTTTGCTGAATTGATCAGGTATTTGTGACGGAATTAACCGTTGTAATATTTTTTTGTTCATGCCGCCGTTTTGAGTATGAAAACAGCATTTAATTTGGTAAAAATACATTTATTATTCCGTATTATACCATTGATTCAGTGAAGCGTAATGCTTTGTCGTCCATGTTTTAATCGTTTTTGGGAACTGAATTATATACCCCGTCTGTTTTCCGAATATATGCTGACATTCAGGGCTGAAGAACCAATGAAAATATGTGTAACAAACTAAATTCGTAATATATTTGTATATTATCTGCCTCGGAAAATGTTATTATCTCCATTTGAAAGTTTGATTATCTCCCTTTATCAAATCGGATAAAGTTAACTTATTCTTTGAAGTCAACACAATAACATTGCGATATGTAGATGTAAAATATGCTAGGGACGACAAATGCTTGCAACAAGATCTCAACAAAATGTCAATATGGAAGATGGATTTTTTTCATAATAAATATATTATTATTTTTTTTGTACCTCAATGAAAAATTTAGTTGTACCTTTCAAGGTCACAACCTCTAGAGCTTGTATACATGTAGGTACTACAATCTTGCTCAATCTTTTTCATAGGTTTGTGAATAAAATAAGTTTAAAAACAAAATAACTCAAGTTGTTGGAGAGGGCCATCATGGTCGTGATCGTATGGTAGTTGGATTTACAACTACCTGTGTAATCAGTGCCTATCACCACTAAGGTTGGTCGGTCTCATGCAAGGTGTAATCGATGCAACATTATGTGATAAAGTTTGTCAGTGACTTGCGACAGGTCAGTGGTTTTCTCCAGGCACTCCGGTGTTATCCACCAATAAAACTGACCGCCACGATATAACTGCAATATTGTTGAAAGTGGCATAAAACACCATAACCCTAATGGTTAGGGCGTAAACCCTCAAGTTTTTGGAAGAAATGACAAATCCCCAAGATTTAAATTGGAAAATACATGTCCAAAAAGTCAGGTTACAAGAAAAATAAATCTTCATCTTCATTTGACAACAAAGTATCATTAGTTTGTCTTCGGACAAAGGACAAGCCTATAATTACTTCTATTCAATGTTACAAAGATAAGAATTGTTTTTCCCTGCATCATCACTGACTGCAACTAGCTACAAAAAGCCACATTCATGAGTAGCTCAAATGAAATATTTAAGGCTGCTACCTAAAATATTATAATTTGTACACATTTGTATGGTATTATTTTTGTAGTCTTTTAGGACTAACTGCACTCATGTTATTTGTGGAAAATTGAGTCGTAGTGAAAAATTTCTTGGAGCCTGTTCTATGGGAAAATGGGCTCTACATCCAGATTTTATTAGACGTTCAGCTGAACATGGACATTGGATGCAAGAGGAACTATTTGAATGGAGCAACTATGACTCCCCCGTTATACCAGTTGATATGAAGACAGCAGGAAGTAGATGGCGATTCAACAGAGAAGTCTTTCAAGCGTTGCCGTTTACTGGTTGGAATGTGGCAGTTGTGGTGTCAGGGAGTAAGAAAAGCTCTGTTTACAGAAGGTTTGTCTTTATATGAGGCTAAGAAAAAGCGTTTTGTTTCCAGTTAAACATTGAAATTTAAGCATTGTTGGTACATCAGAAAGTTTAGAAATAAACATTTACAAGAATACATCGGTGATATTGGAGTGCCTTTCCGAGAGCGGCTGGAATAGTATGGTCAGTGAGCTATTTTATGCCCCACCACGAATACAATAATAATAAGACTTCACACTAATCTTCCCTAAGGCCCTCAGATTACACATAAAGGATATGATATTGTATAACATTGCAATCATACAAATAAAGCATAATACACAACAAATTCATCCAAATTTTAGCACTTTAATATACAAGAGAATTGATATTATGACATGAAAATAAAATAGAAAATTACTAATGAATAGATGAATGGTTCATATACTTCCTTGATGGTTTGAAGAATCAAAAGTGTAGTTTTTAATATTTGTCTTTATAGAACATTATTGTTATTGGATTGACACATTTAGGTTGTCAATCACAGATCCATGGTGTAGTGGTAAGCGTGCTCTTTGAGTGCTGTAGATCGTGGGTTCGAACCCCTGTTGGGTAAAATTAGTATTTGTTGCTTCTCTGCTAAGCATGCAGAATTAAGGAGTAAAATTAATATTTGTTGCTTCTCTGCTAAGCATGCAGCATTAGGGAGTAAAATTAGTATTTGTTGCTTCTCTACTAAGCATGCAGCATTAGGGAGTCAAAATAGAGACGTTCAAGATGTAGAATTAATATTCATGATTTTTCTATAAAATTTAGAATTTTTGAGATTTTTATTGAATTTCTTTGAAATCATTTAGCCAAATTAAAGTAGTATTATACAGATAAACTAAGCAAAACGAGGAATATTAGACACCTGTGTGTGATTTAACCAGTACATGTACTAGTAATAAAACAAATTACAGTCCAACCTGCCTTAAAGGACACCTCTCTATAACAAATAAATATCTATAAAGGGCAGTCTCATTTTTCCCATTAATGAAAAGTGCATATAATTTTAACCTGTATATAAAGGCCAACTGCTCATAAAGGGAATATTTTCAGGTTCCCTTGAGTGTCCTTTATATACAGGTTTGACTGTAGATGAATATATAAGTTTGTAACTATGTTTTAAAATACTATTTTGATTTATTTATAGATTGTTAGCTTGTGGTGGAGCAAATGTATACACCCTGAAGTTACCAGTAAAAAATATTGCAAAAGTTGCTGACACATTGACCTACATATTTGTTAGTAATAAGACTGCTACTAATCTTCTTCATCTTGTAGAATATGGCGTTCTATGTTTGAGACCAGAATACATAGGAGATTATCTTATAAAAGTAAGTCATCATGGCGTTCTATGTTTGAGACCAGAATACATAGGAGATTATCTTTTAAAAGTAAGTCATCATGGCGTTCTATGTTTGAGACCAGAATACATAGGAGATTATCTTATAAAAGTAAGTCATCATGGCGTTCTATGTTTGAGATCAGAATACATATGAGATTATCTTATAAAAGTAAATCATCATGGCATTCTATGTTTGAAATTTTTGTTTTCAGTAAATAAACAATCAATTTAAACTCTTATACATTTGCATTGAAGATGTAAACTCACTCCTAAGTCGGTTTAAAACATGTGATCCATATCCCCATGCTTCATACATGTGTAGTTCTACATACCTGAGCGTCTTGTGTAAATTTACGATAAAAGATGTTCACAGATTTTGCTGTCTACCATTTATACAATTTGCCTAGACAATATTTATAGCAAGAGAGACACATGCATATTGCATTGGATAAGATCTACTGATATCCAAGAAATTAATCACTGTCTTCCATCAGACAGTTCATTTTTATTAGAATGTGCCATTTTATGACCAAATGTATAATTTTTTGCCAACTTGGAGACTTTAATTCTGTCCCCATGCTACACCATTCTCCATCATGGCACATGGCATTGGAGAATGTGTATGTTAAAGTTGTGCTTGTGCATAATTAGGATAATGATTATGTTTGATGTTTCACAAATTTACAGATATTCAAATTGGTGTGTATTAGGGTTAGGGTTAGAGTTACAGTATTTAATGCCACTTTCAACAATATTTCAGTTATATCGTGAGATCAGTTTTACTGATGGAGGAAACCAGAGTACCTGGAGAAAACCACTGATCTTTCATATGTTACTCAGAGTTCGCGAAATTGCATATGGGTTTGGTTGTCCTAGTGAAAAAAATGTCAGTCCTCATTAATTTTCTATTGTTGTCAGTCCTTAGCAAAATCTGCCCAAATTTTGCTGGTCATGTCTGACAGGACTGACACATTTCGCGAACTCTGGTTACTGACAAACTTTATCACATAATGTTATATCGAGTACGCTTTGCTATGAGCAAGATTCGAACTCACAACTTCAATTGTGATAGGCACTGATTGTGTAACTACTATACGACTAAGATGACCCTTTTAACTTCTAACTGATATTAGTATAAAACAATTATCATTTATGAGAATGATGGGTTGGGGATTAAAAGGATTCTATATTTTTAAAAATATATGACATTGCGTCTCTATACTTTTCCAGATTTGAGAACTTAAAACAAAAATTTTTGTGAATGATTTTCTCGAAATATTTTATTTTTTAGGATCCAACACCAGACCCTATGGATTATTTAGTTCAGACTGAAGATGCAAATGGGACTGATATTTCTGTTGCTGATATAAATGGCAGCCAACTGGACATTGATCATCTACTAAGTACAGCCAACACCTCAGGTAACTCGGCACTTTGTCTGCTCTCAATAAAACTTGTAAGAAAATTTGAGAAATTTTGAAATTTACAATATGAACTAAAGTAAAAAAGAATTGGGTAGTCAAAAGTTCATGATTATTTTATAATGAACAGATATATCATGTTTGGGAGGGATATTTGAGTAAATTATCGAGAGACAACAGTTTTAGGAAAGTCGGATTGGTATGCAGTTTTTTCCATTTTGAAAAATTCCTGTCTGAAATCTGTCAACAAATTTGTTGTAGATTTTACTGTTGAGATATGGGACCAAAAATTACCAATGCCCAAATTTTTTTATTTTGATTTAGTCCTGTTTTAATGGGTATTTAAAAAATTTAACGGAGGACCCAATGTGAAAATGTGTAAAGTAATCATGTCTCCCCATGTTGTTGTTCATATTCTGAAAATTTATACATGATTGTACACAAAATGTGTATGAAGTCAGCAATATAGACTCTGTTGAGCCTCTAGTTTTTACTTTAAAGATTTCTTTGATTTTCCAAAGCCAAAAAGGGATTTTTAATGTGGTTCAGAAGGAACGGTACCCATATTTAATCCACAACTACTCCTAGACCCTTATAATACAACTATTTTTAGTTACTAGTAAAAAATGAAGACAACATATGTCTTCCATCGAAAACTAATACCGTAAATCGGGAAATTTTGGTGTAGGTTAATTTTGGTCTTTTTTCTCCAAAAGAGAGTTGTTTTATTTTGGTGTGTGAAATTTTGGCCATTTTCGTTTCTAGTGTGTTTAATTTTGGCCACTTTTGGTTCCCATGTGTTTAATTTTTTTGTCAGTTAATTCAGAACGTAAATGGAAGCGTTCTCATTTCAACTAGCGATACTACGTTTTTACTGTTACTTACCGGATATTTTTGATGTCGTACTAAAAACCAAATCGATTATGGATAAATTGTGATATTTATTAAAACTAGGAATTTAAATATAAAAACAACAAATAATAATTTTGCACTGGTATTAATCATCGCTTTTACAGGTAAACAGTATTGTAACGGTCAGTACATGTATTTGTTTACACAACAATTAATTTATACATCAAAGGTTACAAAAAAAGGTATATGACAGATCACACCTGTATAATTGGATTTTGTACCTGTAAATCTATTTGAATATTGACTGTGAATTTTATGTTGTTTTAAATAAAACCGATAAGACACTAATTATGTGTTTATTGATTTTTCTTTTTTCTATAGGTAATTGTCATTTTAATGATATTTCACATTTTGTTGATTGAATAAATTTTATTGGTATTGCATGGTTTTTATCAATGTACTTTATTTACCTGTAATTTCTCTCTTATCATCCAAGCCAACGATTTCACATCGTGAACACTTCAGTTTAACTTGTGTGTGTATATACATGTATAACGGTAATTGACAAAGTTTTACTTAGGAAAGAAGTAAGACAAAAAGGTACAGACTAGGGAATATAAATATAAAAAGATATCAAGGCAGTGTTCAATTTTGGCAGTTAATTTTTGGAGTGTGACATATTTTGGTGTGTTTAATTTTGGCACTTCATATTTAGGGGCCAAAATAAAAGCATGACCAAAATTTCCCGATTTATGGTATATTAGTTAAATCAAATCAAGTTTTCTTTCATTGTTTTTATTTTTACAGGGTTTTCTACACCAGGTAGTGATGTAGTATTAAGTTTACTACCATCTAGTCAGACACCAAGTGATGGCTCAGACTCGTTATTAAGAAGTAGACAAAGACTAAATGTGACATCAAATCAACCCTTCAGAAGTCAAACTCCTAACTCAGAAACCTCAGAAATTACCTCAAGTATTTCAATGGAAGATAATAATATACCATCACCCTTTCAAAATTTAAAACTTTCATTAAGAAGGCAGCCAGAAGAGGTAGCAACAGTGACCACAAGATCTGGAAAGTACATTCAATCTTCAGAAATTACGTCACCGAAGAAACTAATTGATAGGAGTACAAGAAGTAGCAGGAATAATTCGTCACCGTGTCTCCAACTGCCTGGAAGTGGAGATGATCATGTGACCACAAGAAGTCAGACGAACGTAGCAATTACTACTAGTGCTACTGTTAGTCATAGTAACATAGGAAACAATGAAAAAAATGTTACTTTACGTAAAATTACGGTTGATGGTGATATAGACGACAAATCTCATGACGTTAAACTATTAAATTCAGGAAAATCGTTGAAATTTTCTAGTCAGTTATTTGACAATCAAAAGCAGTTAGTTAATATTCCATTGAATCTCAGTGATGCAATGTCATTGAACGATCAGAATGAAAGTGCTTTTAGTACGTTTGATATACCCTGTAAAATTGTGAACAAGAAAAAGTCAAGTGTAGATGAAGTATCTAGTTTAAGCATGCCACACGATAATAATAGTAAAATATATTCAGATGTAAAAAGCAGAACAGATATAGATCTACTGCATGATAGTAATTCTAGTAAACTGACAAAGGTCATTAATACAGATCAAAGCTGGAATACCTGTGAAGAAAAATACCACGATACCATGACAATAACTACATGTGGCAAAACTGGTCATTCTGAAAGTGCTATATCAGCTTCTGTGTTGTTACCAACAGAAGAAGTTCAATTCAAAACTGTTACAAAGAGACGAAACATTAGAGTAAAATTGGTTGAAAATTCAGTAGACAATTCCAGATGTCAAGTTGAGACGGGGAACATTGATGATGTTGGTTCTAATACAGGCGGATTAGAAGATCTAGTTAGAAGTAGGGAATCACCTAATTATACAGTAACTACACCAAATGTTTCAACCAAGAGGAAAATAGAAGAAGAAATAGTACGAACAAAAAGACAGAAGGTATGTATTTGTCTTGATGTCTACGATGTTTATATTTTTGTTTGAATTGGATTCACACATAGATTGTACATGTATATGTGTGATTGTGAAATACCAAGAAGGTGAGATTCGTGCATCTCATATCACATAACTTTTTTTGGTGTCACAATGTGAAAACGTTGCAAACTAAAGTTCTTCTATCATGTCAAATACAGTATTTATTTTTCATTAAGCCGCATAGATTTAGTTGAAAAGTTTAATATTTAGTCCAATGTCTGCCATTTTCAAGTTGGACATAAATATTTGATAACTTGCTGCATTGTGTGAGAAAAATATTCAGTGGTGGTTAGTAATGTGAGGTGAGACAATTCCATTCTCGTGTTCACATTTACTTTCATCAGAAATTCGGCAAACTTCTTACTTGAAAATATGAACCCTCAGATGGAATTTTCCCATTTTACATTCTAGACCATGACTGATTATTATAATATCGATAATATCTCACATGAAATTAAAGATAAATATTGCAATATTTGCTTTAGTGTGATAAAGGAAGATCTATTTTTGTGAGAACAGGGAATCAGTCCTCGAAATGAAAATTTGAATTTACTGGTTCGAATCAAATTCTTGAATTTATTTTAATATAGTTCTAAATAAAAAAAAGAACATTTTAATGGTCTGAACAAAGTTTTTTTGATATTGGACCAGAGGACCAGCACTCATCGTTGGGACTGGGGAATGTCTGATGATTGTTCTTTTATTATACTCTGTATATTGTAGATATATGATGATAAGTTTATTATACTCTGTATATTGTAGATATATGATGATAAGTTTCACTGGTTGCAAGTTGTTGGAACGTTTAACTCCTTCCTATCAGTAGAAGATGTAAACCAAAGGGTAGGCTAGATCTTTATTTTGTTTTGTTAATATGTAACTTAACATATTTACTGAATTAACAGTAAATCAAAGTGTGAAATAATTTGAATTTGAAAGATAATGAAAGGAAAGTTGATGGTCAACAATTCAACAAAACAAACAATCTCCTCTCACCTCAAATTTTGAACATATAAAAGATCACAACATTATGGCTTTAGAAATCCATATCCTGGCTTAGGACAAGCACAAAAATGTGGCAGGGTTAAAATGTTTAATGAGATGCCAAACCTCTCCCTCTTGATAATTGGATTTCCAATGACAAGACAGATATAAAACAAACAATAAAAAGCCTGCACAGATTCTCCTCCACTCAAAAAGACCACACACAATCACAAAAATGAATGACAATGTAAACATCGTGGTCGTGATCATATGGTAGTTGAGTTTACAACTACCTATGCAATCAGTGCCTGTCGCCATTGCGAGTTCGATTCCCGATCAGGCAATGGTGTACTCGATACAACATTATGTGAACAAGTTTGTCAGTGAGTTGTGGCAGGTGGGTGGTTTTCTCTGGGTACTCCAGTTGTCTCCACCAAGAAAACTGACCGCCACGGTATAACTGAAATATTGTTGAAAGTGGCGTTAGACGCCATAACCATCGTAAGGTTTACACATGGTAGTCTCTAGATTATTAAATCAAAATTGTTATAGCCTCTAGTTGGATTTCCGTTTCTTTGGCATCATCACGACTAGATATTAGAAATGTACATTAAGTAAATAAATTGGTTTATGTTTTTTACAGATAAAAATTGAATTTTTAAAAAATATCTCTTACCAACATTGTAACACAGTCTCTCACATTTCCTTACTTTCAAAAAGGATAAAAAATTTGAAAGCATAAATACAATGTGTATAAATGTTTTTTGTTTTTTTAAAGTTTGTAAGGATAAATATTTAAATGTTTTTTAAAAAATATTTTAGATAGACGAAACTGCTCTCCAGTTCCCCACAAGCTTATCCAGTGTAATACATACCTGTTTAGATGAAACTAGTGGTAGTGGTATACAGTTCTCGTTGGCTGGTTTAGACTTATTTAAATCTAGTATTACTGTGAAGAGATATCCACACCCAGCAACACTTCATCTTCTGATGAATAAGATATTAATGGTTTATATCTTTCATCTATTACCTTAACAAATTGTGCAATCAGTGCCTATCATCACTAATGTTGTGAGTTCGAATACCGCTCATGGAAAGGTGTACTCGATACAACATTATGTGATAAAGTTTTTCAATGACTTGCGACAGATCTGTGGTTTTCTCCGGATACTCTTAGTTTCCTCCACCAATAAAACTGACTGCCCCACGATATAGCTGAAATATTGTTGAAAGTGGCGTTAAACACCATAAACCAACCCAACCACTTATTCTAAAACTATTGGGCTTTAAGGAATACAATTTCTTTTGGTGTATTTAATCCACATGATAGTCAATGAGACAAATTAAGACATTTTTAGAACTAAATGATTTGCAAGTAAAACAGGCCATTGGGGAAAACCGTTGTTCGAATCGTCCAAAAAATAGGAGCATAATTAAAAATAAGTATTTGCTACAAATCATATTGCACAGGATTGTGTACAATTTAATGACTGATGTGGACTGAGGTTCATGGAATAAAAACCTTCAAGTCTCTGATGCTGAGAAACACTGCATGACAAATATGATCATAAATGCTGTTTTGTTATCAACTCTTAAGACTTGTCTATAATGTGTTCAAAACAAAGTTTAAATTATCAGATCAAGAAAGTACTCATAGAAGATCAATTTTCAAATGCCTACGTGCACCTAAAATAGATTATTAGGGGCCGTCGTGGTCGTAATCATATGGTAGTTGGATTGCAACTACCTATGCAATCAGTGCCTATCACCACTAATGTTGTGAGATCAGGTCGAGGTGTACAACATTATGTGATCAAGTTTGTCAGTGACTTGTGACAGATCAGTGGTTTTCTCCACCAATAAAACTGACTGCCACAATATAGCTGAAATATTGTTGAAAGTGGCATTTAACACTATCAAGCAAACAAACAAACAAACTAACTAAAATAGATTATGAGTACACAAATAAAAACAAAATGTTTCAAACACCAGACAAGAATTCATATAAAGTTACTTTTTCAGTTGTTTTATACTTTTCAGAAAAAGAGGTGGCATTCAATCTTGTTGTGTGTTTATTTGTACACATGAAACATTGTCTTAACAGTTTTTCATTGTAGGGACGCAATACAGGGGAACTGCTGGCCCAGCGTACATTTTGTGTGTTAATGAATTTACTCCAATTACATCCACCAACTACAATAGTGGCTATGAATATGTATCATGAGTCATTTGTGCACAACAAGAGTAATGAATACAGTGATGGTCAGGACTGGAACTTCATAGAGTCAATTATAAGGTAATGGATAGTTAACACAGATACTGGAAACAGCTGTCTTTTTTTTTATTTCCTTTGACTCCTGAAAGATGAAACCAGACATGGAAGTGGTAATCCTAGAGAAAATACAGTGAAGGGGATCCACAGTGGAACAACAGTAGAGTGCATTTAAAAGTAAATTTGTTTTAAAAAGATTCTCAAGAGCCAGTCATAGTAATGCCAATTTATTTTTTGTGAGTGAGTGATTGTTGTTTAATGCCAAATTAACAATTTTTCAGCTATATCACGGTGAGAACAAGTTACATTCGATGAGATGATGATCATGTCCGCCTTGTACTATACAATTACGTTTAGTTGAATTTTTATAGTTCTAGCTCACTGAAACAACAGTCCGCAAGTAGGCATGTCACTCCACTCGGAAACATTATCCTGATTCCGTACCAACCAATGTTTGCTCTTTCTCCTTAATGCTGTGTTCTAAATGGAGAAGCAACAAATACCAATTTTATTGGCTCAAACCCAAGATTTTCTACACTTGAGGCAAGCACTCTAACCATTACACCACCGATTCAATTGCTTTATTATTGTCATAACAGTCTGCGCCAAAAACCACTAGCCCTATGCTCCAGTCTTGTAAAAATTGATTCGGGCTAGTGAAAAATTGCAAAAATTTCCTTAATCAAATAGAAAAAATTCTCTTAGTATGCCTTTCGGGCTAGTTTGTCAAAAAGTTTTTGGCACAGACTGTCATAATACATTATTATGATATGATTATGAAGTATGATTAATAGATCACTATGAATATATAAAATATATATGATTTCTTTAATAGGGGAAATATGGTATTTACATAATTTATGATATATATACTTTAGTACTTTAATTTTTCCAGTGATACTGTCCACGGTGATGTGCATAGGAATAATGGTATATATTTACTGAGATATTTGGTGGCTATTATAGAACAGAATTATGTTTTCATATTACAAAGGTAATTTGCCCTTTCGCTATGTCTTTACAAATTTTATTGTCTCTATCAAAAGCATATTATATTATGCATTGCATATACAGTCAAACCTGACGTATCCAACCTTCCAAGGGAAGAGTGAAATATGGTCACATAAGACAGGTGGTCACTTGATACAGGTTTAATTGAAATGAAATTCACTGTGAAGGGAAATTAAAATTAAGGTTGCATAATATTGCTTAATAGAGGTGGTCACTAAAGTTGGTTTGACTGTACCATGCTTAATGAACGTGATATTTGTTGGTTGGACTGTACCATGCTTAATGAACGTGATATTTGTTGGTTTGACTGTACCATGCTTAATGAACGTGATATTTGTTGGTTTGACTGTACCATGCTTAATGAACGTGATATTTGTTGGTTTGACTGTACCATGCTTAATGAACGTGATATTTGTTGGTTTGACTGTACCATGCTTAATGAACGTGATATTTGTTGGTTTGACTGTACCATGCTTAATGAACGTGATATTTGTTGGTTTGACTGTACCATGCTTAATGAACGTGATATTTGTTGGTTTGACTGTACCATGCTTAATGAACGTGATATTTGTTGGTTTGACTGTACCATGCTTAATGAACGTGATATTTGTTGGTTTGACTGTACCATGCTTAATGAACGTGATATTTGTTGGTTTGACTGTACCATGCTTAATGAACGTGATATTTGTTGGTTTGACTGTACCATGCTTAATGAACGTGATATTTGTTGGTTTGACTGTACCATGCTTAATGAACGTGATATTTGTTGGTTTGACTGTACCATGCTTAATGAACGTGATATTTGTTGGTTTGACTGTACCATGCTTAATGAACGTGATATTTGTTGGTTTGACTGTACCATGCTTAATGAACATGATATTTGTTGGTTTGACTGTACCATGCTTAATGAACGTGATATTTGTTGGTTTGACTGTACCATGCTTAATGAACGTGATATTTGTTGGTTTGACTGTACCATGTTTAATGAACGTGATATTTGTTGGTTTGACTGTACCATGCTTAATGAACGTGATATTTGTTGGTTTGACTAGCATGCTTAATGAACGTGATATTTGTTGGTTTGACTGTACCATGCTTAATGAACGTGATATTTGTTGGTTTGACTGTACCATGCTTAATGAACGTGATATTTGTTGGTTTGACTGTACCATGCTTAATGAACGTGATATTTGTTGGTTGGACTGTACCATGCTTAATGAACGTGATATTTGTTGGTTTGACTGTACCATGCTTAATGAACGTGATATTTGTTGGTTTGACTGTACCATGCTTAATGAACGTGATATTTGTTGGTTTGACTGTACCATGCTTAATGAACGTGATATTTGTTGGTTTGACTGTACCATGCTTAATGAACGTGATATTTGTTGGTTTGACTGTACCATGCTTAATGAACGTGATATTTGTTGGTTTGACTGTACCATGCTTAATGAACATGATATTTGTTGGTTTGACTGTACCATGCTTAATGAACATGATATTTGTTGGTTTGACTGTACCATGCTTAATGAACGTGATATTTGTTGGTTTGACTGTACCATGCTTAATGAACGTGATATTTGTTGGTTTGACTGTACCATGTTTAATGAACGTGATATTTGTTAGTTTGACTGTACCATGCTTAATGAACGTGATATTTGTTGGTTTGACTAGCATGCTTAATGAACGTGATATTTGTTGGTTTGACTGTACCATGCTTAATGAACGTGATATTTGTTGGTTTGACTGTACCATGCTTAATGAACGTGATATTTGTTGGTTTGACTGTACCATGCTTAATGAACGTGATATTTGTTGGTTGGACTGTACCATGCTTAATGAACGTGATATTTGTTGGTTTGACTGTACCATGCTTAATGAACGTGATATTTGTTGGTTTGACTGTACCATGCTTAATGAATGTGATATTTGTTGGTTTGACTGTACCATGCTTAATGAACGTGATATTTGTTGGTTGGACTGTACCATGCTTAATGAACGTGATATTTGTTGGTTGGACTGTACCATGCTTAATGAACGTGATATTTGTTGGTTTGACTGTACCATGCTTAATGAACGTGATATTTGTTGGTTGGACTGTACCATGCTTAATGAACGTGATATTTGTTGGTTTGACTGTACCATGCTTAATGAACGTGATATTTGTTGGTTGGACTGTACCATGCTTAATGAACGTGATATTTGTTGGTTTGACTGTACCATGCTTAATGAACGTGATATTTGTTGGTTGGACTGTACCATGCTTAATGAACGTGATATTTGTTGGTTTGACTGTACCATGCTTAATGAACGTGATATTTGTTGGTTTGACTGTACCATGCTTAATGAACGTGATATTTGTTGGTTGGACTGTACCATGCTTAATGAACGTGATATTTGTTGGTTTGACTGTACCATGCTTAATGAACGTGATATTTGTTGGTTTGACTGTACCATGCTTAATGAACGTGATATTTGTTGGTTTGACTGTACCATGCTTAATGAACGTGATATTTGTTGGTTTGACTGTACCATGCTTAATGAACGTGATATTTGTTGGTTTGACTGTACCATGCTTAATGAATGTGATATTTGTTGGTTTGACTAGCATGCTTAATGAACTTGATATTTGTTGGTTTGACTGTACCATGCTTAATGAACGTGATATTTGTTGGTTTGACTGTACCAGGCTTAATGAACGTGATATTTGTTGGTTTGACTGTACCATGCTTAATGAACGTGATATTTGTTGGTTTGACTGTACCATGCTTCACGAACGTGCTATTTGTTGGTTTGACTGTACCATGCTTAATGAACGTGATATTTGTTGGTTTGACTGTACCATGCTTAATGAATGTGATATTTGTTGGTTTGACTGTACCATGCTTAATGAACGTGATATTTGTTGGTTTGACTGTACCATGCTTAATGAACGTGATATTTGTTGGTTGGACTGTACCATGCTTAATGAACGTGATATTTGTTGGTTTGACTGTACCATGCTTAATGAACGTGATATTTGTTGGTTTGACTGTACCATGCTTAATGAACGTGATATTTGTTGGTTTGACTGTACCATGCTTAATGAATGTGATATTTGTTGGTTTGACTAGCATGCTTAATGAACGTGATATTTGTTGGTTGGACTGTACCATGCTTAATGAACGTGATATTTGTTGGTTTGACTGTACCATGCTTAATGAACGTGATATTTGTTGGTTTGACTGTACCATGCTTAATGAACGTGATATTTGTTGGTTTGACTGTACCATGCTTAATGAATGTGATATTTGTTGGTTTGACTAGCATGCTTAATGAACGTGATATTTGTTGGTTTGACTGTACCATGCTTAATGAACGTGATATTTGTTGGTTTGACTGTACCATGCTTAATGAACGTGATATTTGTTGGTTTGACTGTACCATGCTTAATGAACGTGATATTTGTTGGTTTGACTGTACCATGCTTAATGAACGTGATATTTGTTGGTTTGACTGTACCATGCTTAATGAACGTGATATTTGTTGGTTTGACTGTACCATGCTTAATGAACGTGATATTTGTTGGTTTGACTGTACCATGCTTAATGAACGTGATATTTGTTGGTTTGACTGTACCATGCTTAATGAACGTGATATTTGTTGGTTGGACTGTACCATGCTTAATGAACGTGATATTTGTTGGTTGGATTGTACCATGCTTAATGAACGTGATATTTGTTGGTTTGACTGTACCATGCTTAATGAATGTGATATTTGTTGGTTTTACTGTACCATGCTTAATGAACGTGATATTTGTTGGTTTGACTGTACCATGCTTAATGAACGTGATATTTGTTGGTTTGACTGTACCATGCTTAATGAATGTGATATTTGTTGGTTTGACTGTACCATGCTTAATGAACTCGATATTTGTGAGGATTAGCTCTCAGGGCCCACTGTCATTCTTTTATTGAAACATTAGAATGAATACAGATTATGTAGAAAATCCTACCCCTTTCGAAATAAACTAAAAATCTACACTTTACAAAATAAGAACTAAAAGTTATAATTCAGAAAATTGTAAGAAAGAGTATTTAGTAAAACCTTCAAAATATTACAAGTAATTGTATTTTATATTATCATCCTCTAAAGAGCTAACATCGTGGGTTAAGCTGCAAGTAGAAATCTTTTGTAAGGCAAGCCGCGGGCGCGCCTTACAAAAGATTTGTACTTGCAGCTTAACCCACGATGTTAGCTCTTTAGAGGATGATAATGTTTTTGTCTTCTGTGTAACGTTTTTTTAGTGTTCGTGTTCTATATTGTCAACTGTATAGCGATTTTAGTGCATCTGCTGTTTAATAAATGACCCATTTCCATGTGACCTTCACCAGTGTTTTAAATAACACGCCACAGCTTGTGTTGATGTGAGTGTTCTAAAAATAGCCATCCAATAGTCATAGGTGACATAATACCCCAGTTCAGATATCTTGCATAATATATCACACTGCACACATGATACACGTTACA
Source organism: Bathymodiolus septemdierum (assembly GCA_963383655.1). Classification (NCBI taxonomy): domain Eukaryota; kingdom Metazoa; phylum Mollusca; class Bivalvia; order Mytilida; family Modiolidae; genus Bathymodiolus; species Bathymodiolus septemdierum. The sequence continues at coordinate 96,132,550 of OY726518.1, forward strand.
GTATAATTGTATGCAATATTTTTGCCATTTTCTGCTGCTTTATTTTGTTTTATTGTTCTTTCGGCATTTAATTTTAAACGTTTTTCTTCAATTTCAGCTTCTGTTGTAGCAAAACTTTTATAACCTTTACTCTCCATTGTTTTACTTTTATTGATTATAAATGCACTCAATACACAGCATGACCTAATTCTTGTGCTTGGTCATCCTGTCAATCAGGGAGAGGCATGTCTTTGATGAAAATTCATTGATAGAACCCACGTGGTTGCGTTTTTGTAAGTAGAAATATGGGGTATAAATAATTTCACGCACAAACATCGGTGTTTGTCCTCGCTGCATAAACCAATCACCGTTTAGAAAAAACGCTACACAGAAGACAAATAATGTTATAATCATCTGAGGTGTACTATAAATTTAGATGTGGGCTTTTGTTGTAAAATGTTACAAATGCATGCCTTTGGGTTTTCAGATCTATGTTAGGATAACCGTATCAATCAATTTTTATTTTCCAAATTTCTAAAAGAGTTCACATAGCTACAAAGCTTCTGACAGAAATTAAGGTGATCTGGACTAGGATAATCCATCATTTTTATTTCCACTATCATTAATCATGTAGGTATAAGTACAGGTACAGTGAAATTGTCTTATAGAAGACATATAGGGTCTAACACCAGGGAGGTGCAAGAGTGTCTCAGATTTATCGATCTTGCCCCTTTCACAGTGTTTGACTCTTTTTCTCACCCTTTTTTCTACCATGTCAATGTTTGTTTACTTTGGGTAAATAATAGAGTGATCTCCCTTGTTAGTAACTAACGTAAATAAACAAATTACCTCCCTTTGACCAAAGTCAAATAATTTTTTAGCATATTTATCGATGTTGTAGTAGCATTTATAGTATTGTATATTATATTTATGAAATACATTTAAAATACTGCCAAGACACGGATGTTTATCGATAAATCGACAATTTACGTCAGCGATGGACAACAATTTTGCAGGAAAACGATCGTGTTGTCTGTCTTACCCAGGAGCCTGGGTAAAATAGAAAAATCTTTTTCACCTAAATTACCGGACTACTTTATCCAAGGGGTGAGAAAATGTTATCTACTTTTACTTTCTATTAAATTATGATTATTTTTATTATTTCTATTCATAGCTACAAGGACAGTTCCAACTTTTTACAAAAGATAAGGTCATCAATGCTAGGACTGTTATTATGGTCATCGTTAAATCAAATCTTCTTCAACAGTCGATGTCGTAATCTATTAGGATATGTTGGTAAAGTTCTTGTATTGCCAATGCCACAAGAGGAGAAGGTTCGCATATTTTTACAAGAGTTATTTCCCTTTAATGCAGGTAAAAATGATCTCAATTCAGGCAAAATTCAATGAAAATAACATAAATTTTTTCCACAAAATGTTCAATATTTTAATGTAACAATTTTTCTGAATTTTTTAGTTGCTGTAAATTTATCCTCTGAATTTTTACATGGTTCAAATATCTACAAATTATTAAAAAAAAAAAATCAATTTTTTTTTTATCCTTTCCATTGCTTTCGCTAGAATGGGAAATAACTTGTGTAAAAACTTATGATTTTATAATCAAATCAGGAATGTGCTAAAGATTTATTGATCAAAAATTGTATAACATAGTCATCACATTGTACTTTGTCGATGATTTTGAATTGATATAAACACAGCATTCTATTCAATCTTTTGGTTTATTAAACTCTCCATGACTGTCTAAATATAAAATGATAAAAGACCTTTCATGATTGTAAATTGTGAAAGGTAACAAAATAAAAACTAGTTGAATAATGGTATGACACTAAATAATCAAGACAATGTTAATTAGCATTGTTTACGTTAGGAACAGTAAATATTCTCAGACTAACTTAATTTACATTGTACATGTTGTATGTGATATGAACACTTAATAAACAAAACCCTTGAAGGATGTAATACAGAATACATCATTTGTACCTTTTGTTATGAGTATTAATAACATGTCAGGCCATCCTTGTAATATAGTTTGTTTGCTGTTTCTCAATCCACAATTTGAGAATTGGTAAGTAGGTAGGCAATTTTTTTTTCTCTCAATACCACATTTTTTTTGTAGTAAATACATGCCATAAATAGCCGAAAATATTTTTTGAAGTAACGTTGATAAAATTTCTTGGGTAGGGAAATTATAGTGGGTCTGTCGAGAAAAATAGCAAGCCAATTTTTGATTTATGAATGGCCTTTTGAAGATATAAGTCTGATGTTCCTATGTTTTTATAGTCTGAATTAATAAGGCTACTGATGAGTATAATGGGAATGGCTGCCAATATATGTTATCTTATGGAAAACAACATGACAAAACATCCGGTCAACACAGCGATATTTGGAAAGAATGTCTCAGCATTCCTGCATGAAGTAACAAAAGTTATTAGTAAGTCGTATTTGTAGATATGTAAATATTTATCATACATGTGAACCTTCCGGCGAGAGCATTTTTCTCCCGATTTTGAGGGTCCCTTCTGTCCCTCCTGTCAACTTTCAAAATCTTCCGCCCGTGAAAAAAATCAAGTACAATAAAATCTTGACCTACATTTTGCGATCAATATTTCTGGAAATTCCCCATTTGGAACTCCCGCGCTGACGAAAAACGTCGAGAGATATGAATGGTAAAGGTGAGTCATATTTAATGATATCCGGTTATTGATCTGTTTGACACCTTAAATTGGGTCATGGTGATTAATTAAGGTGTTGATGATTATTCAACAATTATCCACTGATTGACAGTTAATTGGGGATAAGGAAGTGGGTGTGGCACACGCTTAGATGATTAGAAGTGTGATAGCGGCAATTAAAAATAGTTATAAACCGTTGTGCAAACAGGATTCGGACAACCTTTGATGCAGAGGAAAACTTCTTATTTCAATCAAACGTGCAATGAATTCATCTCAGATTGAGTTGTTATGGCTTGTTTGGGACCAAAGCCGATCAATGTATTATTTAAGGACTAAGTTCCAAGATGGAATTGATAAAACACAAAAATGACGAAACGTATGCTATCACACAACGCACCAGCAGCAAAGTGACTTTTTAATTTTAGTGCTCTGTGACTATTGTTCAGAACATTCTGTCTTCATTGTTATTGCTTTGTTATAACCTAATGATTATGAATAAATTATAAATACAGTTGTTATCCTTCATTCATCATATGAAACACTACTAATAAGACAGAAATGTAAACAATATATATTGAAATGGGATGCAGTTGGTTCAATACTGAAACAAACAAAAAAGAAAACATCAATTAACAATAAAAACATGCATCAAATGGGTCGATAAAAAATCTCCAGCCAAAAATTTACAAATCTCCAGTTGTAGCATAGCAACTCTTATCACATGTATGCAACTACAAGGTACAATTTTGTGCGTTTAAAGGCGACGCACAAAATCTCCCCCTTAGAAGAGTTGGTAGGGGGGAGATCTCCCCCCTGGCAGTTCCCAGAGGTTAACATGTATGGAGGACATGCATGAATAGAGCTTAAATTCTTGCAAGAAAAGGGTATATATAATGAAATAAAAAATGTGTTCAATTATCATTAAATATTTCCGTCTTTTGTGAGTGAAATGTAGAGAGAGAGAAAAGAATAATTACATGTATACTAAATGATTGACTTTTTTACTTTCTTTCAACAGCTATTGTTATCGTAATTACAATTAAACTTTATGATCAAAAGAATGAAATTTACTGACAAAACATTTTCAAATTCAATCGCTGATAGCTATGAATAGCCTAATCACACAATCAGCCTGTGTTTACCTTGATCTGTTACTGCATTTAAAGCGAATGTTGACAGAAACATATGCTGGGAACCAGTACTTCATAATTCAATAATTTTCAAAAGCATGATTTTTATTTAAAGAAAGATTAAAATGGGTTTTCCTAAAGTAAGCAATTTTAAATATTCGATATAAATAAGAAATAAAAAAACAACAACAAACAAAGCAACAATAATAAATCATCAGGTGTACAACTTACCTGTAAAAAAAAATGATGGGTCTTACAAATAACGCTAATCGTGACTTCATTTAATATTATGAACTAGTAACAGGTAGGGACTTTGTAAACATGTACTTTTGGGAGTGAGATGTTGTCAGTAGATCATGCAAATATCGACTAGAGGGATAATGGTAACAATCGCTACATCAGCTGGGCAAAACGGAAATAAAATGTAATTTATTTTATTAATATAAATATAATTTGTTCCAAAGTCGGGACTGTTTGTTTATTTATTATCTAACTTCTGGTTTGGTAATAATCTTCTAATAAGTCGTTATATGTAGGATTCTCACCCAAAGAACAGTCGTTAGACAGTGGGTCGTTATATAAAGGTAAAATGCACGGGAAAATGCTGGGGAGGAATAAATGAGGTCGGCTAACAAAGAAAGTCGTTATATGGAGGGGGTCGCTAAGACAAGTTTGACTAGCTCATTTGATTTTAAACAACAATCTCTCATTCACTCAATTAATATTATTTTTCAGATTACAGCTTGAATGAGTGTTTATTAAAGGAAACATTGATGGCATTACAACCATCCTGGTTTTGTCTCGGTGTATGTTGTTATTTACTGGGAGACTATGATGATTATTTATTAGTAGAAGGGCTGCCAAAATATAGTATTTCACTGAGAGATATTGTGAGTTCCCATTTGTTTGTGCATTTTTATATAATTTTATGAATATTTGTTGATGGCGGTGAATTGATATATTATTTATTACCAACATCATAATATCTGAGAATTTGTTTACACTGAAAAAATGTTCCATACATAATAAAGTTTGTCAGTGACTTGCAGCAGGTCAGTGGTTTTCTCCAGGTACTCTGATTTCCTCCACCAATAAAACTGAACGTCATGATATAACTAAAATATTATTGAAAATGGCGTTAAACACCATAACTCAAACCCCTGTTCCATACAAATTGAGAACTATCTAAACTGAAACTTTTTATTAATTTTTTTCAAAAAACCGGTTAGATAAGCTTTGATTAAGTAGATTAGATTTTTAAGCAGGTTTTCTGAAGGGTTTGAGAGCAAACTTGTATGGAAAGTTACATGTTACTGTTCTTCAAGAAAATGTATGTTTTTGGTGTTAATTGAAAATCCAAGATGGCTGCCATTGCAGGACATAATTTAGCATAGAATCCTATGGGAAAATGAATGCAAATATTTTTGGCTGTACTCAAACTGTATATAAATAATCATTCGGTAGGGTTTTATAAATTTAGTATATTTTATGTGGATCTGTATCCAAAATGTCCACCACCACAACTTAATATTTAATATTTATATGGAAAATGTTATAAAAATCTCAGATCGTTTTCAAAGAAATCTTATTTGTAATGTTTCTTCTTTGGTCCTCTACAAATTTTAAGCTTTTTACCTTGATAAAAAAATCAAAGATGGCCACAACAGCAGGAAAAATGATAATATATCTTCTCAGAAATTACAAACGTGGACCCTAATTGTATGTAAATGGTTGTTTGATACACCTAAATTTTAACTTGGTAATTGAGACAGGATTTAGAGAGTGTCTAGTTTTATATTTGCAATAGCAAGTGTTGATGTCTTAATACGGTAGTCCTCTACCTCCCTCTAAAGCCCACTCCTCTTAACAGGCCAGATTTTAGATGCACTGAGATTGTAAAATACTACTAAAGTGTCCCCCTGAAGAGAGGCCACCCCTGTTAAAATGCCACTTTTTCATTGTAGAAGAGAAGGGCTTTTAACAAAGGGAATACTGTACTGACTATTATACATTGATATTTCAGGTTACAAAATATTTTTATTTGCTGCCAAAAATGAACTCACAACCAACAGATGCGAAAAGTCCTCACAGGAAGAGGTATGCACAGGATGTAATATCTTAATTTTATATAAAAAGTTTACTTGGTTTACTTAGATGTTATTATATGCCTATGCAAACAGTATTTCCAGAAAATGAAAAACACTTGTTTGTATTTGGATTAGAAAGGAAAATCCTTGCACACCAACAGAAACTTTTTCCTAAAGAATTTTCTTTTCAAAATGTTTAAGCTCAATTATACATAATACATGTTAAGCAGGGACAAAACTTAACAGGGGCCTAGTAGCTCAAGACCACTATAATTTGGCTGGGGTGGGGCTGGGCCCTTAAAATTTTTCACACAGTAACCCAGCTGACTACTGACATTTTGAATACATTATGTTTTATGTGCAGTCAGTTGATGGGCCCAAAGAATTTTACTGGGCTACTTGAGTGGTAATTTTAGGGAGCCCAGCTGACAAAATGCAACAAGAATGCTATGTTTCGTCCTTGTTAAAAAGCCTTTGTTTCAGTGTTGGACTGATACATACTCAATTTGATTTTTTTTAAGGATTAATACACAGTCATCAAGACCCTCAATACCTCTGTCAGCTGCTTCGTCAAAACAGTCATCAGTTTCACAATGTGTCACTCCACAAAAGGTTATACCACTGTCTCCTAGTGTTTCTACAACACCAGAGAAAGAAAGACTTAGAATGAAGAGAATGATCTCAACTGTCAACAAGAAAAACTTCAAAGGTAGGAATTGTTTTCTATCTAGAACTTCAAAGGTAGGAATTGTTTTCTATCTGGAACTTCAAAGGTATTAATTGATTTCTATCTGAAACTTCAAAGGTAGGAATTGTTTTCTATCTGAAACTTCAAAGGTATGAATTGTTTTCTATCTGGAGCTTCAAAGGTAGGAATTGTTTTCTATCTGAAGCTTCAAAGATATTAACTGTTTTCTATGTGAAACTTCAAAGGTATGAATTGTTTTCTATCTGGAGCTTCAAAGGTAGGAATTGTTTTCTACCTGGAACTTCAAAGATATTAATTGTTTTCTATCTAGAACTTCAAAGGTATGAATTGTTTTCTATCTGGAACTTCAAAGGTATTAATTGATTTCTATCTGAAAGTTCAAAGGTATTAACTGTTTTCTATCTGAAACTTCAAAGGTATGAATTGTTTTCTATCTGAAGCTTCAAAGATATTAACTGTTTTCTATCTGAAACTTCAAAGGTATGAATTGTTTTCTATCTGAAGCTTCAAAGATATTAATTGTTTTCTATCTGAAACTTCAAAGGTGTGAATTGTTTTCTATCTGAAGCTTCAAAGATATTAATTGTTTTCTATCTGAAGCTTCAAAGATATTAATTGTTTTATATCTGAAACTTCAAAGGTATGAATTGTTTTCTATCTGAAACTTCAAAGGTATGACTTTTTTTCTGTCTGGAACTTCAAAGGTATGAATTGTTTTCTATCTGGAACTTCAAAGGTATGAATTATTTTCTATCTGAAGCTTCAAAGGTATGAATTGTTTTCTATCTGGAACTTCAAAGGTATTAATTGTTTTCTATCTGAAACTTCAAAGGTATGAATTGTTTTCTATCTGAAGCTTCAAAGATATTAATTGTTTTCTATCTAGAACTTCAAAGATATTAATTGTTTTCTATCTGGAACTTCAAAGGTATGAATTGTTTTCTATCTGAAGCTTCAAAGATATTAATTGTTTTCTATCTGAAACTTCAAAGGTATGAATTGTTTTCTATCTGAAACTTCAAAGATATTAATTGTTTTCTATCTAGAACTTCAAAGGTATTAATTGTTTTCTATCTGGAACTTCAAAGGTATGAATTGTTTTCTATCTGAAACTTCAAAGGTATGAATTGTTTTCTGTCTGAAGCTTCAAAGGTATGAATTGTTTTCTATCTGAAACTTCAAAGATATTAATTGTTTTCTATCTAGAACTTCAAAGGTATTAATTGTTTTCTATCTGGAACTTCAAAGGTATGAATTGTTTTCTATCTGAAACTTCAAAGGTATGAATTGTTTTCTATCTGAAACTTCAAAGGTATGAATTGTTTTCTATCTGAAACTTCAAAGATATTAATTGTTTTCTATCTAGAACTAAGGTATTAATTGTTTTCTATCTGGAACTTCAAAGGTATGAATTGTTTTCTATCTGAAACTTCAAAGGGATGAATTGTTTTCTATCTGAAACTTCAAAGGTATGAATTGTTTTCTATCTAGAACTTCAAAGGTATTAATTGTTTACTATCTAGAACTTCAAAGGTATTAATTGTTTTCTATCTGAAACTTCAAAGGTCTGAATTATTTTCTATCTGGAGCTTCAAAGATATTAATTGATTTCTATCTGGAACTTCAAAGGTATAAATTGTTTTCTATCTGGAACTTCAAAGGTATGAATTGTTTTCTATCTGAAGCTTCAAAGATATTAATTGTTTTCTATTTGAAACTTCAAAGGTATGAATTGTTTTCTATCTGAAACTTCAAAGGTATGACTTTTTTTCTATCTGGAATTTCAAAGGTATGAAATGTTTTCTATCTGGAACTTCAAAGGTATGAATTATTTTCTATCTGAAGCTTCAAAGGTATGAATTGTTTTCTATCTGGAACTTCAAAGGTATTAATTGTTTTCTATCTGAAACTTCAAAGGTATGAATTGTTTTCTATCTAGAACTTCAAAGGTATGAATTGTTTTCTCTCTGAAACTTCAAAGGAATGAATTGTTTTCTATCTGAAACTTCAAAGTTATGAATTGTTTTTTATCTGGAACTTCAAAGGTATGAATTGTTTTCTCTCTGAAATTTGATAGGTATCAATTGTTTTCTGTCTGAAGCTTCAAAGATATTAATTGTTTTCTATCTGAAACTTCAAAGATATTAATTGTTTTCTATTTGGAACGTCAAAGGTATTAATTGTTTTCTGCCTGGAACTTCAAAGTGATTAATTATTTTCTATCTGGAACTTCAAAGGTATTAAATGTTTTCTATCTGGACCTTCAAAGGTATGAATTGTTTTCTATCTGGATATATGAGCTATTGTTGTTACTTTTTGTCTTTTGGCAATCTTCCAAGATTTAAAAATCCAATTTATAGATTATCAATGACTTTTAGAAGACTGTAAATTGACAGACATCATTATAATGGACCTTTCTAAAACGTTTCATAAGGTTAGCCATTCTCTACTTCTATATTAACTAAATGACTATCCTAGTATTGCTTACCAATGTTATTTTGTTGTGCAAACATGCTCTTTCTGTAAAAACTAAGAATGAAGCTGAAATGTCATCACTATGAAGAAACAGATGTTAATGTTTCTAACATATACTATAACACAAAAACAATGTCCAGAACAGAAACAAACCTTTGGTAATGTTAAAAACTACAAGGAAATGGTTGAGTTTTTAAAATTAAAAGCTATGCACCATAATATTATAGAACTTCAGGTGCTAGAAAGAATATTTAATGTCACATTCCCTACTGCAGTTTTATATTCTCTGTCAAACACCTGAGAAACTCATAATATACCTTTATTTTCATGAAATATTTCAGGGGAGACTCCTGTACATACAGCATGTATAAAGAATGATGTGCTGAAGTTAGGACAGTTGTTAAAGGTACCAGGTTTGTATACATACTCTTTTAATACCAGTAGTAGTTTGTTACTCTGTAGCTAATAAATAGCTTAGGATTTTATATTTCTGTTTATCAAGAAGAGTTTGAAAATATCGCAATGGTAATCAGAATCTGTAAATTGAAGGACAGACAACACAATGGTCAAAAGAAAAAGGACAAAAGGACAAACAACGATCTACAAAACATCACACATAAAACTAAAGATCGAGTAACACGAACCCCACTAAAATCCGGGGGTGAACTCAGGTGAAATTTGGTTTGCTATTGGTCAATACATATTTGATTGTTAACTATGTTTGAACAGATAATTTCATTTTGGTTTACAGAAGCCACAGAATCTGCTTGTTTCTGAAATCTGGCAGTTACTTTTTCTACTTCCATGGCCAAAGGTGTTGCCTTTACTGATGGTTGGTTTATGGTGGTTAATGCCAATTTCAACAATTTTTCAGTGATATCGTGGCGGTCAGTTGTATTGGTGGAAGAAACTGGAGTACCCAGAGAAAACCACTGACCTGTCGCAAGTCACTGACAAACTTTAATGCATAATGTTGTATTGAGTACTTTCCATGAATTGGCTTCGAACTCACAACTTCAGTGAGAATAGGCACTGATTGCACATGTAGTTGTAAATCCAACTACTAAACTATCACAACCAGGATAGCCCTTGTTGCCTTAGCTGTTTGTATCAAGTGTGTTATATTTTTTGTTTGGATCAGGAATCCAAGATGGTCACTACCACTCTATGGGAAATGTTTTTAAAGTCTTCTTCTCTGAATTCACATAACCATTTGAAAGGAAATCAGGTGGCTAAAGTTTAACAGAACCCAATGGGGAAATGTTAAAATAAAAAAGAAATCAGAAATTGTAACCTTGATTAAATACAAGCTGTACATAAATAATCCTTAAATGATAAATAATTAATGAATTTATACCAGGTTAGCCTCTAGTTTCTATAACAGGGATATCATTTTCGCCAGTTTCCATTGGTTTCCTAGATCAGTTTGTTGAAACCTTCAACGTAGTCAGTATTTTGTATTCCATATAGTGAAAACTCACTATATTACCTCCCTTGATTTGATGCCAAATTGGACCAGGTACAAAAGATCATTTATTTGAGTTTTATTCCCACTGGAGGTGAAAAAGTTTTTCGATGATTTGCAGCAGATTGATGGTTTTCTGGGACTACTAAGGTTTCCTCCATTAATAAAACTAACTGTCATGATGTAACTGAAATAAAATGTTTTGTCGAAAGTGACGTTAAGCACCCATAACCTAACATACCTGATATTTGATTATAGGAACAATTGTGTTATTTTAGGAGTAAACGTTAATATCCAAGACAATGCAGGATGGACACCGATGCATGAAGCCTGTAACCATGGCAGCACACAGTGTGTTAAAGAACTACTACACTTTGTACCAGCTAAAACAGTAGAATATTACTTCAGTAAAGGTGCATACCAATATTGTCACACAAGTACCAAAATAGACAAAGGGATGCAGAAATTAAGAATTGTGTGCTTTTTTATGTAAACATTTCTTTGTATTTGTATTGTTTTACTGTTTTTTTGTCCCAGTTAAATGTGGGGTGTTAATTAGAAATAAATTAAAAGTTTTACTCTCTAGGATCACCTATACAGAAATTCTGTGATACATCATTGAAATAAGCAGATATTAGTAAATTCTCTCCTGACAGCATTTCCAACAAAAACAATGGCAGGCTGTCCCAATGTTAAATCATTGCAGACATGTTAAAATGACACACAGTGCCAAAGTTTGGATAAAGAACATCAGACTGATTTTATGCATAAATTAAGAAATAAGTAATTACTGATAAATCATGATTTTCTGATGGTTATTGGAGAGTGGCGAGTGAGTGAGTGATTGTTGTTTAATGCCAACTCAGCAATTTTTCAACTATATCATGGCAAGAACAAGTTAATTTTCATCCCACTCAGTAACATTACCCTGATTCAGAGCCAACCAGTCTTTGCTCTTTCTCCTTATTGCTGTATGCTTAGTGGAGAAGCAACAAATACCAATTTTATAGTCTTTGATTTTTCCCGATTGGGGCTCGAACCCACAATCTATCGCACTCGAGACAAGCACGCTAACCATTACATTACTGATTCAAGAGTATTATAAGTTTCTCTGTGAATCAAGTAATAAAAGCAAAGACGTCTAATTTGAACATTTTATATTTGGCAGAATATTTTCACAAGTCCTAAATGTCAATCTACGGGTAAACAAAGTGATTTCTGTATACATTGTACATGTATTTTTTATATATTGTGCATAATATTAAACGATAAATAATTTTTTGACTTTAGATGGACCAAGATGTAAGAAGGTAGATTTATTAATATCTAATGTTGATGGTATAACACCACTACATGATGCTGTAATCAATAATAGACTAGATATATGTCTACTTTTATTACAACATGCAGGTAAATATAATACAAAGTAAAGCGTGGGGTGGTAGGATAACACCAGTCCTCACAATGAGCACTGCTGCCCCAGACCAAGACCAGTCAAACATTGTTTGGACCAGTAAATTTTTCAGTTTTTATTTAGATATATATAAAAATGAATTCAAGAATTTGATTCGGACCAGTAAATTCAAATTTTCATTACGAGGACTGTTGAGCACTAATTCATATCCTGTATCAAGTGACTGAAAATAATGACATTATGATGGGTGGTTTTAATGGAACAGGATATTCTAACCTTATCAATGTGTAGATGATACAGAATACCGTGGAAAAAATACATTACGAAGATCTGTAACTTTTTCTATTGGGTAAAGATACTTTTTCCAATAGAAATTAATCACAGATCTTAGTAGTACATGTACATAGTTATAAACTACATTTTTACAAGTTATATATCTTTGTTAAATAGAGGAACAATTACAGAGAGCATTTTTACAACTGTTAAATTGAGGTAATTACAGAGAGCATTTTTACAACTGTTAAATTGAGGTAATTACAGAGAGCATTTTAACAACTGTTAGATTGAGGTAAAATACAATAAAATTTTAAATGTGACTGCATAAGACAGGTGATTATTTATTAGAGTTCAGATAATAAAAGGCACAAAGAAATCTAAGAATGTCTGCTTATTAGAAGTTTAATATTATACAATTAATGACTTGATAAAGTTGACACGATGATTTATCACCCCAGAAGAAGTGACAATGACCAAGGTCAAAGAACAAGTTGATTATCACTTCTTGGGTTGATAAATATTGTGTCAACTGATATCACGTCAACAATTCTTTTATTAAATGATTTGATAGGATCATAAAAACACCGTCCACTCAAAACATTCGATTTAAAGAGAACTTCGTCAGTATTTGGGCAGGGTTTCCGTTTGGCGTCGGTCATGGGCCGATGATTTACGTATATGACAGGAAATAATTTGACATTGCTGTCAAAATGACCATTTGTTTCAAAATAAGTAGCCAAGAAGACCGACACATGCTACATATGCATCGGACACGTGATCGAGTATTCTCCAATTTGTCAATAATTTATTCTGATTAAAACTAGAGTGAAACGCCAGGTCAAAACTCTTTTATTGTATTATTTATCGTTCCTCCATGCTTTGATGAAGTTCAAGGACATTGACAAAATTAAAGTCGCAATCTCAGAAACGCTTTAATGAACGAAAATATCAATATTTGAAATATAAGAACAAGAATCACTCTGGACCAGACACGTAAAAATTATCGGATATCAATTTGGCACCAAATTTAAACTTGTCTTTTGTGCAAAATACGATAGAGGACTTGATTTAGGTTTTTGGGAAATATTGAAACCTTTGAAATGGACAAAATATTACAAGCTTTTTCCTGATTAAGACAAATGGTTGAAAAGATCTACAAAATGTTTACTTCAAAGCAGACTTTTTTGTAACCTATTTAGGGTAGCTTTCTCTTAAGTCTTTGACTCATTCCTCATTGGGGAATTTGATTTTAATTTCTATTTATTTAAGTTTTAACTTTTTTATTTTGGAAAGAGATGGACCTCTGAAAACCTGTCTGGTTGTCAATTCCAAATATCATAATAAGTATGCAAGTTTGAAACAAATGAATATTTTTAAATTAAGCTCCAGCTGCATCTTAATGAATCAAACCACACCTTAATATATCATTAAATGACCTATAAGTTTTATCCAAATTAGGACACAATTGACCTATTGAATAAGTGCCTTTCAGGACAAAAGGCCTGAGGAATTTATATGAGCTAGGTCATTTGACCTTAGTATAATAAAATCCAGCTGAAACCCTGTTTGGGTAGTTGACAGCAATGAATATGATACAGTAATTGTCTACCTCTCATGCAAGATTGTGCAGTGATCATAATGTTTGATCAAAAAGGGAGATGTATGGTTTTGACCAATCAAGAAAGCAGATTTTTTTAGTCATTTAATAATATAATTTGTTGGTTACATGTAGCCTCTTTTTATATCATGATTTTAAATCAATTTTACAGTTATTTATTATCAATGAGACACATGCATTCACATCATATTAATAAATATTAGCTTTTGTGACTAGTCAAAATCTTATTTGACTTACAATAAACTTTGTTCAAAAAGTTGTTGAACTATATTTTGTTTTTGTTGATATGATAATTCACATTTGATTACAGGTGCTGTGTTATTGAAGCAGAAGACAGTCGATGGTTATACACCATTAGATTGGGCTAACGATGATGATATCACAGACTTACTTCTCTCTTTCTCTGATGAGCAGATTACTGGCACAAGTTCACTAGGTCAGAATGAACAATACATTATCATAACATTGATTAATTGATTAGTGTTTAACACCAACTTTAGCAGTATTTCAACTATATCATGGTGTGAACAAATTTACATTATCATAACATTGAAGTATGTACAAATGTATATTTATCCATTAATGCATTTTAAATGTAACATTTTTTTTCAATTTTTACAGTATTTTGGTTGATTTTTTTTTATTATTTTTTTTCAATTTATTTACTGTGAAAACAAGTCAGTTTTTTTGTTAATATGTAGCATATAAACAACATTGCATTTCATAGTTTCAAAAAAGAATTCAAGCCTTTGTCACTTCTAACCAACTCTTTATTTATTATCTTTTTTAAGTTGAGTTAATAATATATCTTCTTAAGAATATATGGTTAAATGCTTAAGAAGATATGAGGAGCCGTCATGGTCGTGATTGTATGGTAGTTGGATGTATAACTACCTATGCAATCGGTGCCAATCAACACTAACGTTGTGAGTTCGAATCCCACTCAAGCAAGGTGTACTGGATACAACATTATGTGCTTATGTTTGTCAATGACTTGCAGCAGGTCTGTGGATTTCTCTGGGTACTCCGATTTCCTCCACCAATAAAATTGACCGCCACAATATAACTGAAATATTGTTGAAAGTTGCGTCATTTTTAGATTGAGTTTATAATACAGGCTCTTAAGAATATACGGTTTAATGCTTAAGAATATGTGGTTAACTGCTTGAGAATATATGGTTAAGTCTTTAAGAATATACGGTTAAATGTTTAAGAATGTAAGGTTAAATTCTTAAGAATATATGGTTTAAATGCTTAAGAATATATGGTTAAATTCTTTAGAATACATGGTTAAACGCTTAAGAATATATGGTTAAATGTTATCCTCTTCAACACTTGAATTGATTTTATTTTACCAAGGAGAATAATTCTTTATTTTCCAGAAAGTAGCCATAGTCAAGAATTAGTTCCTGAAAGCCATCTTTATGAGCAAGTTTTAGGACAAGATCACAAAGAAAGATTTGCATCAGTAGAAGAATGTGCTAAATATGTCTCGGTGATATCGTTCTTGATAAATTCATACATTACTGCCTCAGAAGTGACTCACTTGTTTTTGTCGTGTGAAGACAATTTGACAGGAAATAAAGAAAACTTTAATAGTGTTCCAAGCGAAAAAGAAAAACTTCTCAAATCAGACTTGAAAATTTTAGGGAATATGAAAAAATATTTAATGAGATTTGAAGAACACTTGAGAAAAATTTGTGACACTAAAAACATGGGAAGATTGAACATGGAGCTGGCATTATTGATGTGTATTCAAAGTAATCGTGTTGTAAAGTTATGATTAAATGTTCCAAGATAATATAGAGAAAGTCGCTATTTGACATGCTGTTGAAATTTGTTACAGATGTTCATGATCTTACTTCTTAGTAGAGTTACAACTTATTCTAACTCAGCTATTGGCTTGATGGCAGGTGGACAGGGGGTGTTAATTTTTGGTTTCCAGACAATATATTTATCTCAAATTTTAGAGATTTGGAGATATCAGACATATGTAGTTTTTGAGGTATGCCCCTTAATTATACATTAAATGATGTCTTTTTATTGCTTTCCGAACATCATCTTAAGTTCTACATTTTGAATTGTCTTGAAATTTTAGAACTAGCAGTAGACATGTATAATATAGGTCAAATTTGAGTTTAAAATATCCGACATTCATCATTTCTGACTTATGCCTCTTAATTATGCAAAAAATATGTTTTTATTGGTTTAAAAAAAAACAACCAAAAAACTTAAATATAGGGGTTTGAATCTACATGTTATTGGATTGGTTTGATGGTGAAACGCCACTTTCAACAATTTTTTAGTTCGTGGCAGTCAGTTTTATTGGTGGAGGAAAGCGGAGGACCCGGTGAAAACCACAGATGAGCCGCAAGTCACTGACAAACTTTATCACATAATGTTGTACTCCTTGCCCCGAGTGGGAGTCGAACCCACAACATCAGTGGTGATAGGCACCGATTGCATAGGTAGTTGTAAATCCAACTACTATATGATCACTGCCACAACGGCCCTGCCTGTTATTGTAAAAGAATGTCAAAACTGCAAAAGGAATGAAACAGTCTGTCAACTTGGTTAAAATCAAGGTTGTCATGGAAAGTTTATTGAGAGTATAAATTGTATTAAATAAAAGCACATTGGGTCCAATTGTGAACACCAAAGGGGCCACAAGAGCAAATACCTAAATGTATTTGTAAACCTAGTGAGCAATGCAGGATCCTGTGAGCCTCTGATTGTTTTTTTGTTGTTTCTAGAATAAAAGTTGGGACACTTTATCTTTTAAGAATGGTTAATATAAGGTCAGGACACTTTGTTTTGAGATTGATGAAAGTTAAAACTTATTTATGCATCATTGAAAAGTTACAGAGCATGAAGTGTTTTTGTGGTGGTGTAACTTATAAGAAAGATCCTTGTACCAGGTATTAAGTCAAAATCAAACACTTTATTTTAAGTGAAGGTAAAAGTGAGATTTATCTCCTCAACATTCCAGATGACACACAATACAATGCCATTCTTATCAGCTTCTGGTCAAGTGTCACACATGGTATATTTAAATGCACGTGTCGGCATCGTTTGAAATAAATAATTAGAATAATATGATTGACAAAAAAAAGAGTTTCACGTATGGACATCCTGGTCCTGGCTTTGGACAGGGACAAAAATGTGGTGATGTTTATGGAATCTCACTCCTATGTTTCTGATAATTATACCTCCGCTCTCCGAAGGGGGAGGGGGGTATACTGTTTTACCTCTGTCCAAGATATTTTTCGTCGCATTTTTCTCAGCAACTGTTGATGGCAGAAATCTGATATTTGGTCACAAGCGTCATATAGGTATACCATATTGTGGGTAGCGTTTTTGGACCCGTCAGATTCCTACTTCCTGTTTGCCGACTTAGTTGGTCTTTATACACATTGAACATATATGCTCATTTTTCGTCACATTTTTCTAAGCAACTATTGATGACAGGAATCTGATATTTGGTCACAAGCTTCATATAGGTATGCCATATTGTGGGAAGCGTTTTTGGACCTGTCAGATTCTTACTTCCTGTTTGCCGACTTAGTTGGTTTTTATACACATTGAACGTATATGCACATTTTTCGTCCCATTTTTTTCTCAGCAACTATTGATGGCAGAGATCTGATATTTGGTCACAAGCTTCATATAGGTACCCCATATCGTGGGAAGTGTTTTTTTGACCCGTCAGATTCCTACTTCCTGTTTGCCGAAGAGCGGGGGTATCATAAGTGAGCATTAGCTCACAGTTCATCTTGTTGGATATACAATCACAACTAAGATATACTATGTAAAACCATTAAAAAAAAACTTGCATATACATTTGTATTTGCTTCCACTCAAAAAGACCACACACTATCACTAAAATGAATGACAACATAAAGATGGACAGTACAATTGTAGGGCAGTGTACTGATACCTTAATTGGTATTTATGTGTTACTGGTGTTGTTTTGATTATCCGGATTGTTGTTTTTTTTGTATTGTTCCTATAATATTACTTTTATCTTTCCAAGCTGATATAATGACAAGTATGACTACAGGAATCATAATAGTTTCTAACTGGTTTAAAGTATTGGGAAGTGTTTTGTCATATGGGTTGACATTTTCCATCATCTTGAGCAACAAACATTACTATCAGAGGGATCACAGCTTTTAACTATCACAATATGAAGATGAAAACTTATCTGATTCCACTAGGCATTTAGAATAAAATATTTGCATTTACAACTAGTAAAGTATTTTATTTTTTATTTTTTCCATAAATAACTATATTTGTCCACTTTAAAGTCATCTTCCAGTTCTTCCTTAACTTCAATTTTTATCCTTGGTTTTCGTCTTTTCAACCTAATTTTTCTTTCTTCATCTGAAAGTGTATTTATATCTAAAGGTAGCTGAAAAATACAAGAAGATATCATAAAAATACAGCATTATAGAACATAGAACTTGTTTAAATTATCTTATAATTTAAAATCTCAATGAACAGTGAAATTAATAAGTTTCCTATGCTGCAATACCTAGAAATGGTTATTTTACCAAAGAACTAGGTCATTTGTCACCTGTCTCAATTGTAAATTAACATTGTTTGAAAAGGGGGAAACAGGAAGCCTATATTGATTTGCAGTCACTTCATAGACATTCTAAATCCTGAAGAACATTATGCATGTATTTGAAATGCACATCTGCATAGTGGGGTAATCTTGCATCAAAAAGAAAGTTATCTGGTTTAAGCAACCATGCCATACAGACAACAAAACAAATTTAATCCATGACAGATTATTTTCAACAACAGTAAGATCAGTAAATGGTCATAGTTAACTGACTACTTGCTAATCTGTTGGTTGTACAGAAATAAATGCCAAAAAGAAATTGATGGTTTTTGTGGATATTATCAGTAGTACATATGTAGATCAGCATGCAGAACTGGTGGTGTCTGGTGTTTAATGCCACTTTTAACAATATTTCAGTTATATCACGATTGTAAGTTTTATTGGTGGAGGAAACCAGAGTACTCGAAGAAAACCACTGACCTGACAAACTTTATCATATCATGTTGCATGCAGAACTGAATCCTGGGAAAGGAGAATACAATGAGCATTCAACTGCAGTATTTGTCTTTCAAGCCATTTCCAAGAAAAAGATTTTTGCATGTCTTGTATTTTCTTATATTCTTATAAAATCATGTTCAACAGTGAAGGATTTCATTGGGTACTAGGGAACATTCCCCGGGCTGAACTGCTCGGCACGTCCACAGGTGGGGGATAGGGGGCCCTCTGAGGTGTTGTTGGGTTATAATACGCAAAGCCTGACCGTGGACCATAGTGGGTAATGTGTTTGGAGAGTGCCATGCTTCCTGCCAGCTAAAGACCTTGTAGATTTCGAAAGAGTAGGCACATTGTAACCTCAACAAAAGGCTAATTTTTCGTCCCTACCCAACTCTCCAAACTTGTTCATTGGCAGTCAAAAGTCACTGACCCATCCCTTCCCTCATTTCTATATACTAGAGTTTTTTTATATTATTAAACTTGTTCTCGTCCTGAATACAGCTGAATGCTAGTTGACATTAATAATAAATCGATCTTAGGTTTTCAAAATAGCAGAAAAACAAAAAATACACTATAAAGAACATCCAACGATCATCATACATGCACATATACAAATATACCATATTTATGATATTTTTATACCAAAGGCTACAAAATAAAAGTGAACCAATATATTATCACAGGGTAAATCTTACAAACTAATTAGAAATGGAACAATGATTATTATGAGTGCAGACTGTTTAACAAGTGTATATTAAAAGGAAGTGTGGACACAATAATGTGTTAACGTTGGACGCAGTAATTTGTTGAACCAACTAATTTGAGCATTTGTCTTGTTTCTCTATTATAAGCATTGGTCCTATTTAGCCCCTTTAATCATGGAAAGCATAAGAACTAGCCAGGTCAAATCTGATTTAAAAACAGGCAAGGAATGATGTAAGGAATATAATTAATAATGGCCCACATTCTATGCTAACCCGAGAGATATACAAAATTTTTACCAATATTATATGTTTGGTTATACACTGGGTCGTTAAAACAATAGTTAGATAGTTCGTTCCCGATCTTTTTAAATATTATTTAATATTCACATTCCTGTGAAACTGGTAAAAAATATCTCCCTTCCTTTATATACTAGTATACCATAGGTTTTTTAAAAATTTAAATATAGGCTAGAAGACCCTACTGTGACTGAAATGTAGAACAGCAATAAAAGACATGTTCCTTTACTTTTAATTTGTTTTAAAACAAAAAGTTGGATAGTCTCCCATTTACATCCATATCCTTTCTTCCTAGAACTATCTCCTTTGTTCAAGTTTAAATCTTAGGAGAATTTGAGTTATCTTTCTTTGTTCATCAATCAAGTTGCAAGTTATACTTGATATTCTTTGTATTTTCCATTGTTCTTGCATGAAAGGATAACATTTTGCCTGCCTTAAGGGAAATAACTTCTATAAAAAACGTGTTATTTTATAATAAAATCGTGAACTCAGGGTTTTTTTAGAAGTCAAATGGAAATGTGAAAGCCTTACAAATGGACAAACAAGACATGATAACTGATGCAAAGTAATATGAAAAATTCAAGTACCCACTCTGTGAGCTGACAAAAATGCTGGTTTGATGTGGTATATACCTAATATCAAACAACTTTGTTTCCTTTAACATGTTTCATTACGTGTGCAGTTTCAGTTTTATCTAAATCAATGTGATAAAGTTTGTCTGGTTTTCTCCTGGTACTCCGGTTTCCTCCACCAGAATAAAACTGAAATTTTGTTGAAAGTGGTGTTAAACACCATAACCCTAACACATACAAGAGTAATGTAAATAATAAAAGCAGTCTTGATTTTCCATTGTCTTATGATAAGGTCTTAATTACCTTGATTATTTTCCTAGGTTCATGGAATCTGATAGTGATTGTGGCTCCATCAGGTTGAACTACTGTTGTAGGGTACATACGCCTGTAAATTCTTCTGTTGACGTGACATATGGCTGCTCTATTGGAATTCTGACGAGCAGGTGTAGTAATGTTTTGTAATGGGATTTTTAACAGTGAACATTTTTGACAAACTGAAGTAGCATGCCTACAAGTATAAATAAGTGAAATTAATATCTAAATCTACAACAAATTATTCTATAGAGAATATGCATAGGAAATCAGACAACACTACATTGTAAGTGAATTGAGTCAAAAATGTCAACAATTTGAACATCAGCAGTCAAAATCTCATGATTTTCCTTGTCGCACTACATAAATCTTGGCCCTTGTCACAGGCACTGATTTTAACAATAGGAAGGTCAACTATTTGGTTTTTTTTTTTATATTAACCTTCCCATTGATAGACAATGTGGCCCTTGTGAGTCTTCTGATTCTTTTCTATGTCTTCCTCCAAATAACGGAGTACATTCACAGTTCAAGACTTCACAGTTGTAATGGCATAAAATTAATAAAAATCCAGCCTAGATGTCGGGTTCCTGTGAATAATTTAATATACTTCACATCATTATTATATGCATATCTTTTACTTATCCATATTTATGTAATGTATTATAATTATATTGTATTGTCTTGATGCATGCCAATGTATGGTTTACTATCAATAAACAATTTGAATTGAATTTACTTTGAATGTAAACAAAATAATATTTATATCTGGTTATGTTTGAGTGATAGCTCGTTATCAATGCCAAATAATGGTATAAATTTGGTAAGAAAAAATAACCTGACCCTGCACTTTTCAAAATGAAATTTGGGTAAAATTTGAACAAAAAAAATCTGATTTTTGGCGAGTGTACTCGATGCAACATTAGGTGATAACGTTTGTTAACGACTTACGACGGGTCAGGATTTTCTCTGGGTACCCCGGTTTCCTCCATCAATAAAACTGATAAATCCTCGATATAACTGAATTATTGTTGAAAGTGGCATTAAACAAAGAAAACAAAAATCTGTCATATTCGTAGCCTCTAGATGCTAGCAATACGCGATTAATTTCCGTAAAATAGGTGTCCATGTCCGGAAACCGGTTGATCATTTAGTCACAACTTCAGCCCGTCGTACTTGTAGAACCCAGGTTACGAATACGTTTCCGTCGTATTCGTAGCCTGTGCCTATTATTTAACCCCCCATATTATAAACAGAAAATCAAGAAATGTCGTATATTGAAAGCATTGTCAATTTCCTCAGTTACTCACACGAACACACATAGCATAATTGGTAACGCCACTACAAAGTATGAAAAAAAAGAATTTTTGTGGGGAAAAGCAATAAATCAGTCCGTTTTAATGAAATGAAAGTACCGGGGCTTTCTTAACAAACACGCTGAATTTCATAATTTGCATAATTACTTTTGTAAATAATAAATGGAGGTCAAAATAATGAAAATATAAATAAAAATCAATATACAAAAACAACGATCTCCGGGATAGATCTACACTGGAATTATCAAAAACACATATCGATCTACTTTTGAGTCATATATTAAAGAACTAATAGTACAAAAATATTGACAATTAATAAGTACCAAACAATTGTGGTCAGTACCGAATATTGTCTCATCCAAGTCCCGAACTGTCCAGTACCGAGTACCGAGATGTCCAGGTCAGTACCGAAATGTCCAGTACCGAGGCGAGATATCTAAGTCAGTACCGAAATGCCCAGGTACCGAGATGTTTAGGATTCTAAACAACGTCGGCGTCACCCTAAGCCTAAGGCCTAACCAGTCTAACAAATAAACAACGTCGGCGTCACACTAAGCCTAAGGCCTAACCAGTCTAACAAATAAACAACGTCGGCGTCACCCTAAGTCTAAGGCCTAACCAGTCTAACAAATAAACAACGTCGGCGTCACCCTAAGCCTAAGACCTAACCAGTCTAACAAATAAACAACGTCGGCGTCACCCTAAGCCTAAGGCCTAACCAGTCTAACAAATAAACAACGTCGGCGTCACCCTAAGCCTAAGGCCTAACCAGTCTAACAAATAAATAATCCAAAACCAAAGTCAAACTCAAGTCAAAGAAAATGTTTTTCAAACAGAAATGTGCATCATTTTATCCTCTTTTTCTTTTCTTTTTTTTTGCTTTTCAGACAAGTGCTTCTTTCAAATAATTTAAATCGTTGATTTCTTCTCAATCGGCAAATAAATCGGGAGATACCATATTCACCTCAACAATGCAGCCATGTTTTATTTTTATTTCCGGTCATTTATCAATGAAAAAAAGGCATTGATTTCAGCTAAGAATGCCTTTTTATAATTTTTGGGAAACATGATTTTCTTATCTAACTAAAACCTTTTTTCTTCCAAATAAAAAAAAAAGCATATTTCGAATAAAAAATATATATTCTGCTTATATCATTGAAAAGTTTTAAAATGTAAACAATGAGTGTCATGTGATTTGATTTTATCATGTGAACCGATGTCATAGGGAAATGTTCCTACATCATGATCATCCCCCTGATTTATCGTGTATCACATGAAATGTGTTTCGAAATCGTATGTCAAAACAACCTGAAAGCAGTATAGCATATTATCATGTCTGTGATTATATATACAGTTATTTTCTCACTAAGTTTTCTTGCAAAAGGTAAACATTTGTGTTTTTATTTTTATATACAGTGATATAAACACACGATACACCCAAGACTAGTTATATATTGACAGAATTACAGTACAGACAGAGACATACCATGGTAAATCACTGTCATAGGCGTATCACTCGTCTTGATGAAATGGATATCTTTTGTTCTGTTGAATATACCGTATCTTAAAAATTTCTTTTGTATTTACATGTACATTGTATCACCCAAAATGCACAAGCAAGTGAGTGATTAAACAGAGTATTAAAATCACAGAAACCTCCAAATAAAAAATGAGCATACTAAGAGCATGGCATATACATCCTTAGTTAGATCAAACCTGGAATACTGCTCAACCATCTGGTCACCTCACGCTAATAAACAGAAAAGTGAAATAGAAAAGGTTCAACGAAGAGCAGCTAGATACACAACAGGGAGATTCCATAACACTAGCAGCGTGACATCTATGCTGGACCACCTGGAATGGAATTCCCTATAAACATGCAGAAACATTGCCAAAGTCACTATATATGCTATGCAAAATTACACACAATCTGGTTGCCATCAATCCAGACTTATATATCTCATCTCGGACATCACTCACACGACACAGCCATGGTCTTCAATACAAACCCATCAGCACATCCACTGATTACTTCAAATTCAGTTTCTTCCCTCATACAGTTGTCCTTTGGAATGCTTTACCACCTGATTTTGTCTCTGCTTCTTCTTTGGATCAGTTTAAATCACAGATCCAAACCCACTACATCTAAACAGTTTTCCATTCTATAGATAGATAGATATTTTTATTTACCAATTATGGGTCCACGAGGGGCATGAATATTCACATACATTGTATATAATTATTTAAAACATAACATATGTTTTACAAAGACAAAGATACAATAACATATATTTATAACATGTCATTTATATGCTCAGTGTGATTGATATGTTTTAATACATGCAGCTATGATATATGTATCATATAAATACGATGAAAAATAAATAGATAGAGCCGACTATTTGTATCCTACCCGTGTCTGAAGCAGAGAGGCAAACACAATGATAAACTTTCTGTAGGAGACACCAGGTGACGGTGATAAAAGGATGATAGTCAACCGTGAATTTTGAGGTATGAGCCATTTATATCCTCCCTGTGTCTAAAGCAGAAAGGCAAGCACATAGGTTGCTCTTCAGCAGAAGACATCAGGGAACGATGCTAAAAGGATGTTTATAGCTCATACCCAAATATTTAATTGTATGAATTGAATTGATTTACTCATACAGTTGATTTTGTGTTATAATTAAAAGACAAGATGTATCAACTTTTTAAGGAAGATGCTTCAAAATAAATTTACATAATGTTTTCAATAATTCAATATTTTCAGAGTTAAGAAGCCAAATCAGTTTGTTTTGACTGTTCAAATTTCTAAAGTTACTACATACAGTTGTAATTTCAAACAACATTGATTCTCGGTCTTCAGCGTATTTTGAGCATTCAAATAACAAATGTAATTCATCATATACACAAATACATGTATGTAAATATGTTACTTTGGTTTTTTTTTACTCTTTTTTTTTTTGTTGTTTATTGATTAATTGTAAATATATGGTCTGTTCACGTCGATGAATAGCGGTCACAATTGACTGAGCATCGTATGATGTAGATGTAGAGCAAAAAACATATCAGTATCACTAAGATTAAAGAAGAGTGATACGTCTATCACAGTGATTTATCACGCTATGTCTCTGACTGTACTGTATCAGTATCACTAAGATTAAAGAAGAGTGATACGTCTATCACAGTGATTTATCACGCTATGTCTCTGACTGTACTGTATCAGTATCACTAAGATTAAAGAAGAGTGATACGTCTATCACAGTGATTTATCACGCTATGTCTCTGACTGTACTGTATCAGTATCACTAAGATTAAAGAAGAGTGATACGTCTATCACAGTGATTTATCACGCTATGTCTCTGACTGTACTGTATCAGTATCACTAAGATTAAAGAAGAGTGATACGTCTATCACAGTGATTTATCACACTATGTCTCTGACTGTACTGTAGTTGTTTATCATTTTGAAATGTTTAAATTTTCACCGATTTCAGTTAATAATCGGCTTTGGACCAGATTTAGTCGTTGGGAAGACGCTAGAGTCGGCGACAACCTGTCCATGAGGTTTAGGTATTGTTAGTTTGTCATGACTTGTGTTTTTATTCTCATTGCCCAATGATCTTACACAATAACCCAATTCAATAGATATAATTTTAGACTTCTGTGATATACAATAAGAAATCAAATCAAATATAATTATTTTCTTTAATATCGCTTTAGGGGCCAAATAAATACAAGTTAATTGTCAATGAGATGATGATGAGGGCCAACCTTTTTAATAAGCTTTATTATGTAGGAATCATTGCAACCATTTGGAGAGGTAAATTACTCTTGGAAAAATATTTATTTCTGATTGAATACATTAAATGTATGTTTTAATTAGAAATAACAAAGCTCCTAATAGATATATTTAACTGCTTATTATCCCCTCGCCAACGAAGTTGCGATGGGATGTAGTAACGCTACCGTCCATCCTTCCATAGCATCCTTGTGAACACTAGAATCAACATCCTTCAATGGATTTTGACCAAACTTGGTACATACTTAGTCCTTAGGAGAGTCTGGAACTCTATTGATTTTCAAGGTCAAAGGTTGAGGTCACGGTCTAATGTTTACCCTGTAACATCCTTGTGAACACTCTAGAATCAACATCCTTCAATGGATTTTGACCAAACTTGGTACATACTTAGTCCTTAGGAGAGTCTGGAAACCTATTGATTTTCAAGATCAAGGTCACAGGGTCAAATTTTTAGGCGAGGGGATACGCCACGCTTTGTGTTGCCCTTGTTGTATTATAATTTTCCTTGTAGAATGTGGTGGATTATCGACTTTGACGTTTTCAACGACAGATTTTAATATAGCTCTTGGTACAACAATACCCTTAACACTTAGTCCACAGTAAGTACATTCGATAGCATACAATTTAAAAGTTATCATCGATTGCGAGTAAACTTCCGTATGAGACTGGGAATTTATTATTACCTCAAGTAAAAAATCCGTTTGTACATACATGTATATACAATCACAAAAAACATTGTAAATATTGTGGTGTGACATATCTTTGCTTATAATGCCAAAAGTTCATTTTAGGGAAAATATCTTATCATTCATTTCTTTTTGTTTGAGGATTCATGATCGATAGAAAGAAGAGATTATTCATATAGATCATTGTGATCTGACAGATTGTCTCACCATCTGTTTAACAACCCTACCCCATTGTAACACGGTGGTTGGGGGGATGTATCGAAAGACATTGTAGGACATCATTTGATTAGTTTCTCTGTTGTGACGTACAACCCCTCCAAAAGAGATGTCCACTGGTTGATTTCTAAGTCTCTTAACATTAATGGGCCTTTAAGCAATGACACCACAGTGTACTGATGCAGTATATTTACTGAATGGGCTAGTTTCGTCTTTCTAGGAATGAAATTGTATAGATTTATGGTTTTTTTTTAATTTATATTTCACAGACCACCAATTACAGAAGATGCAACAGTTGTCTTTATGTATCAAATTGGAAAAGATAATTCTTATGAAGAGAAAGACAAATTAATTGTTCCTTTACCTAATGTCACTATACAAGGAAATACAACTGGTGGTGTTCATCTGAAAGTGACAGCATCAAAATCAAAGGCTGGAAATATGATTGTTGGAGTTAACTCATCATCTCCAGAGCTAACAAAGTATAAATCTTATTAAATTAGTTTGATTGATTTCAAAGATTTTATATGATTGACTGGGTTAGCAATATAATTTTAACAAGCATGTTGAAGTGTTGCAAGAACAGTCTATCAAATGTAATACAATGTACAGACAAATCTGTCTAGACTGAACCTTGACTTAGAATCAAACCTGTCTAGACTGAACCTTGACTTAGAATCAAACCTGTCTAGACTGAACCTTGACTTAGAATCAAACCTGTCTAGACTCAACCTTGTCTTGGAATCAAATTTTGTGTTCAGAATAGACATGTTTTAGGTTTATGTCAGGTTAAATTTACAAAGATTTCATACATTGGAACTTTTATTAAAACTCAGTTTATACAGGATTCCAGTTTGTTCAGGGTTCAGTTTAGACAGGTTTCATTGCACTTTGAAATTGTTTACAAATAGTACAATACATGCCCCTGGAAGAAACGCATAAAAAAATTGCATATGTAAATCTTTTTAAAGCTGCTTGAATAATTAATTATAATTTAGATGTTTGCTTTAAATCTTTTCATTTTCAGTAATTTTCTGCTATATCATGATAATAAGGTTGAATGATGGAGGAAGCCTCAGATCATGAGGAAAAACACAGGATTAACTTTCTCATTTAATTTACAAATTGAGCTCACTTCAAGGTGAAATGAGTCTGAACCTCTAACTCATTTGTGAAAAAGCCACAATATTTATGAATCAAATTCAATACTAGTACATTTTGAAAACCTAATAATAGTCATATTTTCATAACACAGTAAATTTCCATTTATTTATAGGCAAATAATTGCTACTACAATGTGCCTACTCTTTTTCAATATGGTACCCAATGTGGATCCACGGTCAGACTTTCTGTATTTTAATCTGAGTCCCTCTATGAGAAAACTTCTCATATCCGCCACCTATGGACATGTTGGGCAGCTTTGTGGGTTGAACCTAGCTGCTGAACCACATAGCTCTAAATAGTCCTTATTTTGTGGACCGCACAAGAACCATAAGAGCTATAGTTCTGCAGCTAAGTTGAATCTTGAGAACTTTTCTCACGCATACCAAGGGGAAATATTGGAAATCTTTGTTACAGAACTTTCTGACAACATAGTTATCCACAATTGTTTTTTCTTTGTATTTCAAACTTATACTGAAGTGTAAGCATCAGTGCCATTGCTCATGTTGTTCGGAAATTGGGACATGCATAATTGATGATGCTGAGAGAAGCTGCCCACAAAAAACAAAGAAAATACACGTTTGTGGGTTGAATCTCCCCAAACAACCTTTTAAATTCATGTTTTGAAGGTACATTGTATATATTAACTTTCAACATAAAAAAAAACTTTCAAAAAAATTACCAAATTTTACAGGGACTATCCATTTAATCATTACAACCTTTTTTCACCATTTGATTCAAAACATGATTTAATATTTTAACAAAATTTCTGATCTAATAGAATTAAGTATGACTTTTGACTTTTCAGTTTAGAGAACTGTTTTGTAAAGATATCTGTTGTACACAGTATTGCCTTGATAACCATCAATATAGTTATAGGATGGATCTACTTTGCTGCTTGGTCCATCTCATTTTATCCACAAGTCTTTGCCAACTGGAAAAGGAAAAGGTAACTTGCTGAACTATTTTAGTGTATTTATGATGATGTTCGAAAACACAGCAGTAAGCCCATGATAAATGTCATGTTTCATTTACAAAATGGCATGTTTCTTCTCTCCTTGGAACCACATTGGTGGCATAATGGTTAGCATGCTCGCCTCGAGTGAGGTAGATCGTGGGTTCGAGCCCCAGTCGGGTCAAACCAAAGACTATAAAATTGAAATTTGTTGCTTCTCCTCTAACCACGCCTCATTAAGGAGAAAGAGCAAAGACTGGTTGGCTCAGAATCAGAATAATGTGTCCGAGTGGAGCGACATGTCTACCCTCGGACTGTTGTTTCAGTGAGCTAACACTATAAAAATCCAACTCAGAATGTTGGTCTAGTACAAAACGGACCTCATCATCATCTCATTGAAAATTAACTTGTTCTCACCATTATATAGCTGACAAATTGCTGAATTGCCGTTAAACAACAATCACTCACTCACTCTCTCCTTGGAATGAATTAAAACAGAAAAAAAAGCATGTTTTCAATGATTGAAAAAAATATTTGCAGATTACAATACAATGCATTAAGGTCATATAGTCAAACCTGCTCATGAGGTCACCTCTATTAAGCAGTCATCTGTTTTAAAATGTCATCTTTTTCTTGTCCTGTCATGGAAAATGTCATACAAATTGAACCTCTTGTAGGAGGTCACCTGTCTTAAAAGATCACTTTTTCTTTGTCCCAAAGGTGACCTCTAATACTCTTAATACAGGTTTGACTGTATTAAAAACATATTTTTGAAA
This sequence comes from Bathymodiolus septemdierum, assembly GCA_963383655.1. NCBI lineage: Eukaryota > Metazoa > Mollusca > Bivalvia > Mytilida > Modiolidae > Bathymodiolus > Bathymodiolus septemdierum. Next base: position 96,162,247 of record OY726518.1, read on the forward strand.
AAATATATTAGGAAATGAAAAATATATAGTCATGCAAGCAAAACTTAACATGATTCTAATTTTTAAACTAAAGTACAAGTTCATTTTATGTTGTCCATTGTAATCTGTTTTGTGAACCTGAACAAAGAAGAGAACCAGATTCTCAGAAGTCTTTTAATTTTTAAGTCGCAAGTACAAGTTCTTTGAATAAGTTTTGATTTTGATGCACAAAATTCTTGAATGTATATACATGTAGATCTTTTTCTATGTTAATATTAGAAGAATGTAAAATTTCAGGTGTTAATTTAATTGTATTTTTTCAGTGTTGTAGGGTTGAACTTTGACTTCCTAGCTTATAACATAACTGGTTTCCTGGCATATGGATTGTTTAATGTTGGAATGTTTTGGGTAGATAGAGTTAAGGTACGTTCTTTTGAACATAAAACTTGTGGTAATGATAGTGTATTTTATCATATTCTTGTAGATAATATAGCTAAAATTTTACCCTGTTATAAAACTTTGAGAGTTGTTTAGAATAATAAGAGGAATCACATTTATTTCACCCAGTTTCACAAGAATGGTCCAAGTGGGCTGATAAAGCAAGTTTATTAAACTGCTTCTGGAATGTTATTACATGCCTCTCCATCTCCAGAAAATTCTGTTGAGGTATATGATAAGCAGATTATGACTTGTCATTTTTCATATCATACCCTTTATCAGTCTATCGGCTCTTGGGCTGATATCTTCACCTATGGCTGATAAAGGGTATGATATGAAAAATGCCATGTAATAATCTATATATATGATTTAGCAATTTGTACGCCAGTCACTTGTATTCATATGCTACATACCGTATAATAATATTTTGACTTCTCATAATTCACTATACATGTATATAGGTGAGTAAAATTGTGATGTCAGAATTCAACCTCTTCTTTAACTCAAGATTACTTAAAAACCACAAAGGGCCCAGGTGGCTCAATGAGTTAGGTAGTTGGATTACCTAACAACCCATACAAGCACCAATAACAACTCATATAAACCTATCACAAATACGGCGTGGGCTCGCACCCGGCTTTGTAAATTACAAAAAGGGTGTACTCGACTCGCAGCCGCAAGTGATAAAGTTTACCAGTTGCTTGCCCATGGTCAGTGGTTCTCTCCGGGTACTCCGGCTTCTTCCACCACTAAAACTGGTCGCCATGATATAACTGAAATATTGCTGAAAGTGGCATTAAACACCAAAAAATTAAATAATGTGAAAGTAAGAATATGAAATTACATTAAATTATGAATTTATTAGTAAAAATTCACAAAATATTATAAAAAATTACTTCAGGAGAATTTTTGGGGTAAATGTGCTTTTAGTTTTAAATGAAATATACATCTATATGGATATTTAGAGAAAGTGAACGACTTTTGACCACATTCTGTACTTTGGGTTCAAAAATTTCATAATATAACTGTGATGATCAACAATCTCGCCAACAATATGGCAACACCAACCAATCCTTGATTGTATTTGGTATATCTGTACTTGTGGAAAACATGGAGCTGGATCTAGTGAACAGTGAAACAGGGGACCATTACACCGTCCTCCTCCTACTCAGTATTGATAGTCTTTGTTTGACACAATTATTCTGTAGTTGATTGGAGAATTTAATTGACATGTATTCCTTGAAATTTGGAAACATTTGTTGAAATATTCAATTACAAAGAACAAAAATGCACAAATATGTTGAATTGTATTGATTTAAATTTGTTTAGCTTTTCTATTTTTCATCCAATTTTTAAATGTTCATATTTATGTGTTATTGGTTGGCTATTTAAAACATTAGCTACTTCATTTTGAAAAAGGACTTAAAAGGGACCTAAATTCTAAATAATCAAGTGAGTGTGATACAGGCTCAGGTGAGCCTCAACTTTATTTTAATCATGTTTTTATCTGAAATACATGTATGAATAATCAGGTGTCAGCCTCTAGTTTATTTTAATCATATTTATTTTCTGATATACATGTATAACAAATAAATGATATTTATTTGTATTTTCTTCTCACAGGTAGAATATAAGAATGATCATCCAAGAGGGATAAACCCGGTGCGGTTAAACGACGTTATATTTACATTACATGCTGTGTTTGTTACAATAATTACAATTTTTCAGTGTGTTATATATGAGGTAAATTTATTATGTCTCCCCTTCGAATGAAGGGAGACATATTGTTTTAGTCTGATTTTTTTCTTCCGCTTCTTCTGCTTCTTCTCAGCGAAGCTTGTCCGGACCATAATTTGTTTGTCTTTTGAGATAGATCAATGATGTTTGGTATGTGGGTGCATGACCATAAGGTGGTGTGTCGCATACCGTAATGACCTTCGTTGGACTTTGACCTCAAGGTCAAATAATTGTTTTTTAAATAGTATTTTCTTGTCCGGGCCATAACATTTTTGTCTTTCGAAATAGGTCAATGATATTTGGTATGTGGGTGCATGACCATAAGGCGGTGTGTCGCGTACCGCAATGATCTTTGTGGGACCTTGACCTTTGACCTCAAGGTCAAATAATTGTTTTTTAAATAGTATCATTCAACTCATAATGTGTAACTTATTGTTGTACAGATGACCGCATTAAGGGGAGACATAAGTTTTAGATATCTAAAACAGTTCTTCCTAGTTTTTATATAAGTTTCTGTTTTCCCTGTACATGAATAATCACTAGATAGTCCCTTACAAAATTTTCATGTTTTTTGTAGATTTAAAATCCAAGGTTACTGCCACACCACATGGGGATAAACTGGTAGCAATCAACCCTATTGGGAAAAAAAATGAAAAAAAAAAATGCCATATTCTGAACTGTCCCAAAAGCGATCTGAAAAATCGTTGAAACAGGGGCAAATTTGATGTACATGATCACTCACTTTCCTGGCTTGATAAAGGCACTTAGATAAAAAGTGGCAGGGTTGAGCTAGTTTTATGGGGCCCAAAATCGACCATTTGCAAGCAGAATTTGCTGGAATGTCCATTTGATGGTGTTCTATCAAAATTCTGTTTTTTATGTCGATGGGAAATCCTAGATATCACAGGAAATTGTTCAAGTGTTCGACTATGAATAAAAAGTTTTTTTTATAGTAACTACAACTTTCTTAACAGTGCATGAATAACCAAAAAAGCCTATAATATTTGATTACTAACCAGTACACATTAAAATACATACATTCATGTATCTGAAAAAAACTATGAATTAAAGTACTTTTTTTGCATTACCATATTGTAACTCAAATTGATCTTGTAGTCATAACTCCTCGTAACAATTAAAGTACTTTTTTTACATTACCATATTGTAACTCAAATTGATCTTGTAGTCATAACTCCTCGTAACAATTAAAGTTTTACAATCTTCAAATTATATGATCACCACCATCTTGTATCCTGGACATGTACATATACATGTATATTGATTGATTGATTGATTGATAGTTGTTTAACACCAAATGAACAATTTTTCAGCAATACCGTGACAAGAATACTTACATTTTGATGAGCTGATGATGAGATCCACTTTGTACTAGACCAACACTCTTAGTTGGATTTTTATAGCACGAGCTCACCTGAAAAAACAGTCAGCTGATAGACATGTCACTCCACTCTGACACATTATCTCCTGATTCCAACCAGTCTTTGCTCTTACTCCTACATGATAAGCAAAGAAGCAGCAAATACTTATTTCTATAGTCTTTGGTTTGATCTGACCGGGGCTCGAACCCATGATCTACCACACCCGAGACCTGCATACTGACCATACACCACAGAGGCAGTTCCAGACTGTATTCGGTTGTTAGTTGTACACATAAAATATTTTGTTATGATTAAATATTTTAAAGTTATGACCCATTTTCGAATCTTTAATGTTATAATTTGGAATGCTCAATTGCTATCTCGTGGAGATGTGTAATGGTAAAAATTCAAAATTTCATGTGAATTGACAAAAACAAATTGGAATCACTGCTCTAAATTTACTTTGTGAATTTAGGCAGTAAGTTGAGACAGTTGATATATTTACATACATCTCTCATGAAAGACATATTTCTAACTATGAAGGGGAGGGTTATGGTGTTTAACACCTTTTTCAACAATATTTCAGTTATATCGTGGTGGTCAGTTTTATTGGTGGAGGAAATCGGAATACCAAGTCTCAAGTCATTGTCAAACTTTATCACATAATGTTGTATCGAGTACACCTCGAGTGGAATTCGAACTCACAATGTTAGTAGTGATAAGCACTTGATTGCATAGGTAGTTATAAATCCAACTACCATACAATCATGACCACGACAGCCCCTATTTGTAACTGTATAATTATTGATAAAATGATTTATGTTGTTTTGAAATCAACATTTCTATTGTTAATTTCAGAGAGGAGGTCAGAAGTTATCTAAAATATGCATGTTTTTGGTGACAGGAGCATGGTTGTTCATATTGGTGTCACTGTTTGTCACCATTGCTAATGAGATAACATGGCTGACATACCTGTATTACTTCTCATACGTTAAATTAGGAGTTACACTCATCAAATATGTACCACAGGTAACTGATTAAGACACATAATTTATGATCAGATACAATTATGTACTTAAACCACTGTGATTCATTGCTTGAAACTTGACATGGATGTCTTCTCTTATAATAGAAGTATTAGTAAGATATGGCACATATTCTACCTCCTAAATTGTTGGATGTCTTCTCTTATAATAGAAGTATTAGTAAGATATGGCACATATTCTACCTCCTAAATTGTTGGATGTCTTCTCTTATAATAGAAGTATTAGTAAGATATGGCACATATTCTACCTCCTAAATTGTTGGATGTCTTCTCTTATAATAGAAGTATTAGTAAGATATGGCACATATTCTACCTTCTAAATTGTTGGATGTCTTCTCTTATAATAGAAGTATTAGTAAGATATAGCACATATTCTACCTCCTAAATTGTTGGATGTCTTCTCTTATAATAGAAGTATTAGTAAGATATAGCACATATTCTACCCCCTAAATTGTTGGATGTCTTCTCTTATAATAGAAGTATTAGTAAGATATAGCACATATTCTACCTCCTAAATTGTTGGATGTCTTCTCTTATAATAGAAGTATTAGTAAGATATGGCACATATTCTACCTCCTAAATTGTTGGATGTCTTCTCTTATAATAGAAGTATTAGTAAGATATGGCACATATTCTACCTCCTAAATTGTTGGATGTCTTCTCTTATAATAGAAGTATTAGTAAGATATGGCACATATTCTACCTCCTAAATTGTTGGATGTCTTCTCTTATAATAGAAGTATTAGTAAGATATGGCACATATTCTACCTCCTAAATTGTTGGATGTCTTCTCTTATAATAGAAGTATTAGTAAGATATGGCACATATTCTACCTCTTAAATTGTTGGATGTCTTCTCTTATAATAGAAGTATTAGTAAGATATAGCACAGATTCTACCTCCTAAATTGTTGGATGTCTTCTCTTATAATAGAAGTATTAGTAAGATATAGGACATATTCTACCTCCTAAATTGATGGATGTCTTCTCTTATAATAGAAGTATTAGTAAGATATAGCACATATTCTACCTCCTAAATTGTTGGATGTCTTCTCTTATAATAGAAGTATTAGTAAGATATAGGACATATTCTACATCCTAAATTGATGGATGTCTTCTCTTATAATAGAAGTATTAGTAAGATATAGGACATATTCTACCTCCTAAATTGATGGATGTCTTCTCTTATAATAGAAGTATTAGTAAGATATGGCACATATTCTACCCCCTAAATTGTTGGATGTCTTCTCTTATAATAGAAGTATTAGTAAGATATAGCACATATTCTACCTTCTAAATTGTTGGATGTCTTCTCTTATAATAGAAGTATTAGTAAGATATAGCACATATTCTACCTCCTAAATTGTTGGATGTCTTCTCTTATAATAGAAGTATTAGTAAGATATAGCACAGATTCTACCTCCTAAATTGATGGATGTCTTCTCTTATAATAGAAGTATTAGTAAGATATGGCACATATTCTACCTCCTAAATTGTTGGATGTCTTCTCTTATAATAGAAGTATTAGTAAGATATGGCACATATTCTACCTCCTAAATTGTTGGATGTCTTCTCTTATAATAGAAGTATTAGTAAGATATAGCACAGATTCTACCTTCTAAATTGTTGGATGTCTTCTCTTATAATAGAAGTATTAGTAAGATATAGCACAGATTCTACCTCCTAAATTGTTGGATGTCTTCTCTTATAATAGAAGTATTAGTAAGATATAGCACAGATTCTACCTCCTAAATTGATGGATGTCTTCTCTTATAATAGAAGTATTAGTAAGATATGGCACATATTCTACCTCCTAAATTGTTGGATGTCTTCTCTTATAATAGAAGTATTAGTAAGATATGGCACATATTCTACCTCCTAAATTGTTGGATGTCTTCTCTTATAATAGAAGTATTAGTAAGATATAGCACATATTCTACCTCCTAAATTGTTGGATGTCTTCTCTTATAATAGAAGTATTAGTAAGATATGGCACATATTCTACCCCCTAAATTGTTGGATGTCTTCTCTTATAATAGAAGTATTAGTAAGATACGGCACATATTCTACCTCCTAAATTGTTGGATGTCTTCTCTTATAATAGAAGTATTAGTAAGATATAGCACATATTCTACCTCCTAAATTGATGGATGTCTTCTCTTATAATAGAAGTATTAGTAAGATATAGCACATATTCTACCTCCTAAATTGTTGGATGTCTTCTCTTATAATAGAAGTATTAGTAAGATATAGCACATATTCTACCTCCTAAATTGTTGGATGTCTTCTCTTATAATAGAAGTATTAGTAAGATATAGCACATATTCTACCTCCTAAATTGTTGGATGTCTTCTCTTATAATAGAAGTATTAGTAAGATATGGCACATATTCTACCTCCTAAATTGTTGGATGTCTTCTCTTATAATAGAAGTATTAGTAAGATATAGCAGATATTCTACCTCCTAAATTGATGGATGTCTTCTCTTATAATAGAAGTATTAGTAAGATATAGCACATATTCTACCTCCTAAATTGTTGGATGTCTTCTCTTATAATAGAAGTATTAGTAAGATATGGCACATATTCTACCTCCTAAATTGTTGGATGTCTTCTCTTATAATAGAAGTATTAGTAAGATATGGCACATATTCTACCTCCTAAATTGTTGGATGTCTTCTCTTATAATAGAAGTATTAGTAAGATATGGCACATATTCTACCTCCTAAATTGTTGGATGTCTTCTCTTATAATAGAAGTATTAGTAAGATATGGCACATATTCTACCTCCTAAATTGTTGGATGTCTTCTCTTATAATAGAAGTATTAGTAAGATATGGCACATATTCTACCTCCTAAATTGTTGGATGTCTTCTCTTATAATAGAAGTATTAGTAAGATATAGCACATATTCTACCTCCTAAATTGTTGGATGTCTTCTCTTATAATAGAAGTATTAGTAAGATATGGCACATATTCTACCCCCTAAATTGTTGGATGTCTTCTCTTATAATAGAAGTATTAGTAAGATATGGCACATATTCTACCTCCTAAATTGTTGGATGTCTTCTCTTATAATAGAAGTATTAGTAAGATATAGCACATATTCTACCTCCTAAATTGTTGGATGTCTTCTCTTATAATAGAAGTATTAGTAAGATATGGCACATATTCTACCTCCTAAATTGTTGGATGTCTTCTCTTATAATAGAAGTATTAGTAAGATATGGCACATATTCTACCTTCTAAATTGTTGGATGTCTTCTCTTATAATAGAAGTATTAGTAAGATATGGCACATATTCTACCTCCTAAATTGTTGGATGTCTTCTCTTATAATAGAAGTATTAGTAAGATATAGCACATATTCTACCTCCTAAATTGTTGGATGTCTTCTCTTATAATAGAAGTATTAGTAAGATATAGCACAGATTCTACCTTCTAAATTGTTGGATGTCTTCTCTTATAATAGAAGTATTAGTAAGATATGGCACATATTCTACCTCCTAAATTGTTGGATGTCTTCTCTTATAATAGAAGTATTAGTAAGATATGGCACATATTCTACCTCCTAAATTGTTGGATGTCTTCTCTTATAATAGAAGTATTAGTAAGATATGGCACATATTCTACCTCCTAAATTGTTGGATGTCTTCTCTTATAATAGAAGTATTAGTAAGATATGGCACATATTCTACCTCCTAAATTGTTGGATGTCTTCTCTTATAATAGAAGTATTAGTAAGATATAGCACATATTCTACCTCCTAAATTGTTGGATGTCTTCTCTTATAATAGAAGTATTAGTAAGATATGGCACATATTCTACCTCCTAAATTGTTGGATGTCTTCTCTTATAATAGAAGTATTAGTAAGATATAGCACATATTCTACCTCCTAAATTGATGGATGTCTTCTCTTATAATAGAAGTATTAGTAAGATATAGCACATATTCTACCTCCTAAATTGTTGGATGTCTTCTCTTATAATAGAAGTATTAGTAAGATATAGCACATATTCTACCTCCTAAATTGATGGATGTCTTCTCTTATAATAGAAGTATTAGTAAGATATAGGACATATTCTACCTCCTAAATTGTTGGATGTCTTCTCTTATAATAGAAGTATTAGTAAGATATGGCACATATTCTACCTCCTAAATTGTTGGATGTCTTCTCTTATAATAGAAGTATTAGTAAGATATGGCACATATTCTACCTCCTAAATTGTTGGATGTCTTCTCTTATAATAGAAGTATTAGTAAGATATAGCACATATATAAGAACAAAAACTTATGTGCAGTCTTCTAGAAAATATTATTCACAATTTCATAAAGTATCCATTTAAATTTCAGATCATGATAATTTACTTAAAAGGGAGCTGTTTTTCAACATTTTTTTTATGCTCTCTGAAATTTTGTGTGAAGCATATATTTATCAATTTTGTCTGTCCAAAACGAATGGTTTCTGGACAATAAATTTACTTTGCCTGAACATACATCTTTCTTCTTTTGCATAAATATTATGTACCATAAAATGTGGGTCAAGTTTTATTTTCTCTATAGAGGTTTATATTGTTCAGTAGTTATGCCCCTTGAAAATTGGAAAATCAGCAAATTTGATGGTTTTTGAATTATAAATGAATTTGGAGAAGGAGAGTTAATCATTTATCTCATCTGAAAATTATAATTCACCTCTTTTTATTCCACATATGTTCTGCCTGCTATATTTTGTCTGTTTGCATTTTCGAGGAACATCTGTTGACTGTGCCAACTTTTTATTTGCTAAGAATTAGGTATGAGTCACAACATAATAACTCATTACGTTTAATATCACATAATGTTGTATTGAGTACATCTTGCCATTAACGGGGTTTGAACTCACAACTTTAGTGGTGATGGGCACTTATTGCACAGGTAGTTGTCAATTTTTCTACCATACGATCATGACCACCCCTTACTTATTTTAGGAAGTCCATATCCAAATTTTATATAGTATTTCTGAATTTAAATTTAAGACATTAGTTAAAAATATGACCTGCAGTTTAGATTTGCAAAATGAAATGGAGAGCACATCATCATGTCATTCATTAGCAGTGACATCTTAATTAAAACATTGTTGGTTTTTTAAGTTGCTAGAGTCATGTAATACAGTACAACTGAATTTTATCATAAAATGATGTCAATATGAGGGGGAATGGAGCTGATATTTATTTGTTGTCATCATTTACAGGCATACATGAATTTTCGAAGAAAGAGTACAGAAGGATGGAGTATTGGAAATGTCTTGTTGGACTGTACAGGAGGATCCTTTAGTTTGTTACAGATGTTTTTATTGGCTTATAATAGTGGTAAGTAGGTGTGGCTACTGTTTCATTGAATTTTACAGGAGGATCCTTCAGTTTGTTACAGATCTTCTGATTGGCCTATTTTTACCAACATCAAATTTCAATAAATACTCACACCCTAATAATTAGTTGTTGCTACTGCAGATAATAATGTGAAATCATAGCATTTTCCCAGATATACTTCAGTAAAATAATTCTCAGGCCTATTTTCATGCTTTATCTTATCTTTCCTTTTCTTCCATTTTGTTGCCACAAGAAGAACAGTGTGTACTCTGTACTCGAGTGTCCTTAGTGTAAATAACAATTAATATCATTGTTAAGATCACTTTTACAACAATCATGCTACCTTATTAACAGATTATGACATTTATTTTCAGAGAAACCATAAATTCATCAACAACATCACACAGTTCATTCATATAGAATAACAGCAGTTTTGAAGGTCCGATAGGATGAGCTAGGATATTTGTGATATCTGTTGAGGCCTTCAGAACTGACATTATTATTTTTATCGGTTACGTCATAATGTGTTTTACATCTGATTGGGGTCTAGGACATAAGCCCCCAGACAAAAACCCCTGGACAAAAGCCCCCCGACAATAAAAAGTATAAGTTAATGGGTTTTTTTTTGTGTCATATGTATTTTTTTATTTCTGTTTCTTTGTTTAACTGTTCGGATATGTAAAATTTTCTTTGTATTTTATAACATGATTCAAGACTTTTTTTTACCTCTGTATTTTACCTCAAACCATATTTATATATTTGTATCTTTGCATACATTTTGGACTTATTGTACTACTATTTATGGATTAACATTATTTTTGAATATTATTTTTCATAATAAGCTATTTTTGGAACTTGAAGATATCATAAACAATTGAAGCATTTGTTTAAGAATTACAATAACCCTCATTAAGAAAATAACTCACTGATTACTTTTAATAACTTCAAAGGTTAAAAAGGTAATTATCAATAAAAACAATAAAAACAATTCCTGATTAACTTTACAGGATTAATTTCAATTTAAACATTTAAGCAGTGTTTTTTTTTAATTTACACTATAAATGAACATAACAATGAACAATATGTGGAAAAAAATGTTTTTAAAGTATTTTGTTTTTTGTATTAATTCTTTAAGATATCTTTTATTATGACCATCAATATAAAACAAATGTAATAAGATTGTATGTTTATTTCATTATTGGGGGGCTTTTTATCAGGGGGGGGCTTTTGTCTGGGGGCTTTTGTCCTGTTCCCATCAGATTGACAATATTCTTGAACATGTGAGTTACGAATTGATCCAATATTTGTGTGGATCAAGGTCAGTTCCATGATCCAGACTTCATCAGTGGCACACATCAAAGGGAAAATGTCCAATTTGCTGATAATCACAATTATCACACAGTGCTCAGTTGACATATGACCGAAAAATCTTATTGTGATCATAATCTTATTATATCAGTCTTTTTATTTAAAAATATTTTATTGTCTAATATATACAATAGGATTGGACATAAGTTTTACAACTTATAAAAAGTTATCTCCAGTATAATCATATACATTTATATACATATGTCTGTCTATTAGATACTTGTATAGAAGAATTATATTGTTTAATTGTATGGTACATACAACCTTCCATATTTTGTTGTGAAAGAAACTAAAAATATTTTATTTTTATTTTTACTTTTGCAGATGATTGGGGTTCCATCTTTGGAGATCCTACAAAATTTGGACTAGGATTTTTTTCCATCTTATTTGACATGTTGTTTATTGTTCAACATTATGTGTTATATAGAGGAAATACTCCCAAATACACATTGATACCTGGTACAACTAATTATAACGAGGACAAGATTCTGAATTCAACATCATAAATCTATTTCCATATGTGTTATAATATTATTTTGTTGTAGGGGGTAGGGTTATGGTGTTTAACTGGAGGTTTTATTGGAGGTAACCAGGGTACCTGGAGAAAACCGATGACCTGCCGAAAGTCACTGACAAACTTTATCACATAATGTTGTATCGAGAACACCTCGCCTGAGAAGGATTCAAACTCGCAACGATAGGCACTGATTGCATAGGTAGTTGTAAATCAAACTATCATACAATCACGACCACGACAGCCTCCAATTTCCATGTGTTATAATATTATTTTGTTGTAAAGTTTACACTTCAAATGAAGAGCACTGTTGAGTTATTGTATTGTTTCGGTTAGATCAAAATTATTTATTTCTGTAATTTTTATAAATTACCTTTTTGTTACTTTTTTCCCCCGCCATTAGCCAAATGATATAGAAGCTATCACTATCACATGGAATATGTTATTCATCACTCTGCTAAAGCCCAATATTCTGCTTTTGGATTTTTTACTTCACAACTTCAATCAGGTTACTTAGTAACATCCACAAGCAGACATCTCACTAAGGACTCTGGTAACATTAAGTAGATATATAAAAATATGACCACTGTTATGCTGAATAATCATGTCATTAAATTGCTGTTGATTAAAAAATAACATTTACACAACAATGAAGCATTCTTTTATTGAGACGATTACAAATAAATGAATTTCCATGTTAGCAAGACATTCATTGAAATAAAAACGTAGATATGAAATTTAGTGTGCTTGATGCACGAAGGCAGACACAGACAATTATCATTGCTACAAGCCCCCTCGTGCTCTGGAAGGGTAAACAGTTCTTGTTCCAGTAGTGGCACCTGTTGTTGCTCATGATAAATCATGAAAGAGGAAAGGAGTACAGGATTATGACTATGACAATCAACATATAAATGGTCATAGGTGACAGATATTCTGTAACTGTTAAAACTTTCGAAGTGACAACTTCCACTTTACTTTACCACTAGGAAACCTTGGTTCAGTAGCTTTCATTATTGGCAATAATCCTCCATCAAGTAAAACCTGATTAAACTGGTAGGAACCACAAACTCTGGAATAGTGTATCAACTGAGTAGATATATGTTCCATCTGCAGGTGCTGCCAGAATGTTCCTTCATATGAAGTGAATGTTCACAATAGAAAAATTAAAATCGTCTCTTTTGTAATCCCCCAAGTTTCATTCTTAATCTGTCAATTTTAAGGTGTAAATGTATGAAGCAGACCTAGCTGCATCTGTGGTGTTTTTGTAATCCCCCAAGTTTTGTTCTTAACCTGTCAATTTTAAGGTGTAAATGTATGAAGCAGACCTAGCTGCATCTGTGGTGTTTTTGTAATCCCCCAAGTTTCGTTCTTAACCTGTCAATTTTAAGGTGTAAATGTATGAAGCAGACCTAGCTGCATCTGTGGTGTTTTTGTAATCCCCCAAGTTTCGTTCTTAATCTGTCAATTTTAAGGTGTAAATGTATGAAGCAGACCTAGCTGCATCTGTGGTGTCCTTTATTTCAAGTTTAATGGGATAAGAGGCGATCAACATAGGTCACCAAATTTATTGGTTGAAATTGTGTTGTCAAATCAGACACTCAAGCATTTTAATGACGTCAGTTTAAGAGAACTTTTTGTAAGAATCGAAATGTTTTTTTTTTTTACAAAATAAGATGTCCCTTCCTAAAACAAAGTAGTTGGTCTTTCTTTTTCGGTTGGGTTATGGTGTTACACCACTTTAAACAATATTTCAGTTATATCATGGCAGTAATTTTTATTGGTTCGAGGAAACGGGCGTAGCCGGAGAAATCCACTGACCTGCCGCAAGGCACTGAAACTTTCATCACATAATGTTGCATTGGGTACACCTTGTCGTGAGCAAGATTAGAACTACCACTACCACATTAGTGGAAATAGGCACAGATTGCATAGGTAGTTGTCAATCCAACTACCCAACGACCATGACGCCCCTCTTTTTATGAAACGAAGTTGAACCAATGTCTGTATATCGAGGTGTAATTTGCAATTACATGTATTATTTTTTTAATCTTACAGTTAACGTTATTCTCGAGTTTTGGCCTAAACCACATTTTAGCAGTTGTAGCACGGGTCAAAATTTGGGTCGACCTCCACTCTCAAACAACCTAAACTTTATGCATCATTGTTTTTTTGTGGTCCCATAGAGGGACTATACGATTGCACTTCTTCCGTCGGTCTATGATTATCAACATATTATGTAATGAAGTTTTGCATAATGAAGGGCTAATGAATAGCGGTTATTTTGATGACATTTTTGCATGTTGCCACTTGTAACTGGAGGTGTTTTGAGATCATGAACATTGTAGTGAATCTGTGCATAATGAAAGATTGATCCATTAGAAATATTATTTTAGAAAGAAATCAAAATGGCTTAGCAACAGCCATTATGATAACATTTTATCAATGTTTTTGTATGTTTGCCTGTAAACTGGAAAGTGGTTGAAGATCATTTGCATGTCCAGACGGTCGAACAGTTGCAATTTTGATGACATTTAATCTACATTTTTACATGTTAGAACCTATAACTGGAAGGTGCTTTGAGATCATGAACCTATGTTTTATAGAAGCACATAGTTCTATTTTTATCAGGTCACCTTCTTGGAGGGGTGGCCTCTCTCGAGGGCGAGTCAACTTATTAGGTCACATTTGGGACAAAGAAAAAATGTCGGCAAACAGGAAGTAGGAATCTGATGGGTTCAAAAACGCTTCTCACAATATGGCATACCTATATGAAGCTTGTGACCAAATATCAGATTTCTGCCATCAATAGTTGCTGAGAAAAATGTGCATATATGTTCAATGTGTATAAAAACTAACTAAGTCGGCAAACAGGAAGTAGGAATCTGACGGGTATAATTAATCAATTCAAAGAAAAAGACCATGTCAAAATAAGATGCAAAATATACATTGTGTATATCTTCCAAATTTGCAAAATTTCGGAATTTGGGACTAAATTTTGCACCTTGAGGCCTGGTTGGTAAACGGATAAGGCTACAATACCCAAGGATCCTCCTCCCTTTGTATTAACAAGATGAACTGTCAGCTAATGCTCACTTATGATACCCCCGCTCTTCGACAAACAGGAAGTAGGAATCCGACGGGTCAAAAAACACTTCCCACGATATGGGGTACCTATATGAAGCTTGTGACCAAATATCAGATTTCTGCCATCAATAGTTGCTGAGAAAAATGTGGATATATGTTCAATGTGTATAAAAAACCAACTAAGTCGGCAAACAGGAAGTTGGAATCTGATGGGTCCAAAAACGCTACCCACAATATGGTATACCTATATGAAGCTTGTGACCAAATATCAGATTCTGCCATCAACAGTTACTGAGAAAAAGTCAAAAAGATCAGTCAACTAAAATTATAAGTTATCACATGAAAACCATTGGGTCTATGGACAGACCCATAGCAATACACCACAAAATTTTAGAAATAGTATAGATAGTAGACACCCTAAGGTTATTCATAATAACGAGTTCAGATATAGAGATGTATGAATGTTTTTTTTTAAACACTTAAAATGGGGTGTCCCTTTGAAAAACTGTTGCTAAATTGGGAGTTGAAGTTTTATATATCTTAATTTTTTCCAGAAAACAAGACAGTTGGCCCCTCATGCATAAACTTTAAATTATATTTCTTATAAAAACCAATCAACTATTTCACAGAAGATTCCATACTTCAGTACATTCTTGGGGGTTTGAGGCTATATGTATTCCCTGATGTCAAATAAAAATACAAGAATGTTTGTGGATCAGTAACCTTTATTCTGAATGACAATTTTTAATATTTAATTATCCAAAATAAAGTATATCTTTTGTTTGCAAAAAGTGACAGCAGTCTTTAATAGCCACTTGTATGAACACAATGTGCCAAAAATAAATTACAATAAATAATAGCAAATTTCTGCTTGGCTTCTATTTACAATTTTACTGGTATATTTACAAAGTAATAAATTGTGAATATTAAGGCAAACATTTACTCAAAATATGAATATGGCATTTCAAAATGTTATAAAAAGCTCCATGGGTAACAGTCTATTAAGTGAAATAATGTATAAGTATATAAATGAAAACTAAGAATTAAATGAAACTTGCACTCCATCAAAATATATATGAAACTCAAATAATGTTTTACCTTAATGTATCATACTGCAAAAAACTTAATGAATAAAATACAAAATGAATGAAAAAGATCTTGCCAACAAAATAGGAAACAAACTTGACTATCAGCTGAACTTTGTTGTTATTTTCATAGGGTTATGGTGTTTAACGCCACTTTCAACAATATTTCAGCTATATCATGATGGTCCGTTTTATTGGTGTAGGAAGTCGAAGTACCAGCAGAAAACCACCTACCTGTCGCAAGTCACAGACAAACTTTATCACATAATATTGTATCGAGTACATCTCGTCTGAGCGGGATTCAAACTCAAAATGTTAGTGGTGATTGGCACTGATTGCATAGGTAGTTATAAATCCAACTACCATAAAATCACGACTACGACAGCCCCCTATTTTTCAACGGAATGGTTAATTACTAATTGTAAAGGGATAATAAATACTACAATATAATGTCATGGTGGGATAAATAATCATTGATCAAACATTGAAAGATGTCATCTGTGGTTTTTTCGACAGAAATGTTTTCATATATTTTATGATAGCACCAAAATTTATTTGATGATTTATAGTATATTTCTTTCTTGCAAGCAATATGAAATTAGTGTAAAATAAGTAGCTTACTTAAATTAAAATATCATCAATCAAAGTTGAAAAATAAAGTAATATTCAACAAAAAAAGCTGTTTAAATCAGTATAAAAACAAAACAAAAAGCATATTCTGAGAAGGCATATACTTATTTTTGTTTTCCATTCCAATATTAATAAGTACATGAAATTTGCAAATTTATTTTTGCCCATTTTTAATTCAATAAGGAATTTTTGTTATTTCTCTGTGTCTACTAAGTAATTCAAAAATGCTCGTCAGTTGGAAGGAAATTTACAAAACAAGCTGTATGCATTCTTATTTTCTTGTAGACTGCGCTACTTGTTTCAATTAAAGGGATGCAGCACGATACAACAGCAGCTAGTAAACAATGACTTCCTCTTGCACCAGTTTTACCAAGAATGATTATTGTCCAGCAAGTCATCACTACATATTATTGGTCTAAAAAGTGCAGGAACAAATTTACTAGGGTTGGTTTGGTTTAATGTGCTCAACGCCACTTTCAACAATATTTCAGTTATATTGTGGCAGTTTTATTGGTGGAGGAAACCAGAATACCCGTAAAAAACCACAAACCTACCGCAAGTCACTGACAAACTTAACCACATAATGCTGTATCGAGTATACCTTGCTCTAGTGGGATTTGAACTCACAACGTTAGTGGTGATAGGCACCAGATTACATAGGTAGTTATAAATCCTACTATCATACGATCACAACCAGGACGACCCCAATTTCATAGGAAATAGAGAAGAATAAAAAGCAAAATTAAAATATGAAAAGTTGGGCTTTCGCCCCCTCATATCTTAGAAAATGTAAGAGCTCCAGCAAATGTATTGGAATACAGACAAAATTTATTGTGAGGAATTCAACAACAAAAAATGCATACAAATTGGACATAAAAATATAAAAGCTATCATTTGGGGAATTTGTCCCAATTGGCTCCCTTAGATCCTTTTTATCTTGGCAATCTTAAGAGCTAGGTCAAATCTATTTAAGAATGTAGGCAGGTAATTTTACTAGGAATCTAAATGAAAAAAACTATCAAAATCAACGAAATTGACCTCGTTATATCTTTACAACAGTTTAAAATCTGCTTGCATACTACATAAAAAGAATTTCAAAAATAGCATGAAGATAAACTAGAGGTTCAGTGGGCTGAGCCTGTGTCACTCACCTTTCATTCTGCTTTGAGAAAACTTAATACACAACCTTTCATACATGTAGATGCTTCCTACCAAGTTTCGGTTCATTTGGCTAGGCAGTTTCAGAGGAGAAGATCTTTTAGATATCGACCAATCAGAAACAAGAATTGCCTGTGATGGCCATGTTTGTTAACCGATTGAGACGAAATGAGCAATCTTCATAGAGGGCATTCCATAGATGTTTCCTGCCATGTTTCGGTTAATTTGGCCAAGCGGTTTCAGAGGATGAGATTTTTAAAAATTGGTCAATCAGAAACAAGAATTGCCTGTGGAGGGCCATGTTTTGTAATGGATCATAACAAAATGTGCACTCTTTAAATGCTTCCTACTAAGTTTCAGTTTTGGTCGATGGGTTTCAGAGGAGAAGATTAAAATGTGAAAAGTTGAGACAACAAACGACGGATGCCAAAAGCCCACATTGCCTTTGGCACGGTGAGCTAAAAAGAATATTAAAATGTGAATACCTACATATAATGTACAGTATAAACATGTTACACTATATCAGCATTAGTTAATTTCTAAGGGAGATAATGGCAAGTTATCTTTCTTTTAACAGTTTAATGCAAGAGTTATCTCTCTTTTAATAGTTTACTACAATGGAGAAGTTTTTTTTAGAAATGAACCAACCAGAAACAAGAATTGCCTGTGGCGGCCATGTTTGTTAACGGATCGGGATGAAATGAGCAATCTTCATCGAGAACCTTCCATAGATGCTTCCTACCAAGTTTCGGTTCATTTGGCCAAGCGGTTTCGGAGGAGAAGATTTTTAAAAATCGGTCAATCAGAAACAAGAATTGCCCGTCGCGGCCATGTTTGTTAACGGATCGGGATGAAATGAGCAATCTTTATAGAGGACCTTCCATAGATGCTTCCTACCAAGTTTCGGTTCATTTGACCCAGCAGTTTCAGAGGAGAAGATTTTTAAAAATCGGCCAATCAGAAACAATAATTGCCTGTGGTGGCCATGTTTGTTAATAGATCGGGACAAAATGAGCAATCTTTAGAGAGGACCTTCCATAGATGCTTCCTCCCAAATTTCAGTTCATTTGACTGAGAGGTTTCAGAGGAGAAGATTAAAATGCAAAAAGTTAATAGACAACAGACGCCAGGTGATGGCAAAAGCCCACATTGCCTTTAGCAAGGTGAGCTAAAAATAGGAAATGGTTGAAAAATAAACCCCAGAAGGATCCTCAACTAGAATACGCTATTTCACAGAAATCATCGTCTACAGATGGATGACAACGACAGATTCATATCATTATACGATTGAAAAACTTTTGTTTAGAGTTGTATATTACATAACATATATCTGGAGTAAATAACAAACAAGGTAATAAAACTGATACATTTATACTAATACAATGGATAGTAAAATTTATAGGACAGTTTTTAAGTATATAATTATTTTTTATTTGTTACCTTTTTGAAAAATATTTGAGTCTACGATCAAAGATACATCATTAAGTAATATTTAGTTATTACTTGTTACCTTTTGAAACTTGTTGATCATAAATTATAGAGACATGTTGAAGCTAAATGATACAATTCTTTTTCACATTTGTTCACGGTTTTATGTATAATGGATGTAACAATTGTAGAACATAGTGTAAGTACAATACATAGCTATATAACATTAATTTGTGAACTGATAGACTATTAAGCCATTCATGTTTTGAAACCATTTAATTTTGTAGAAGTGGAGATAATTCTCTTAAAGGTAGACATCACATCTGGGTGGGTCGTGTTTGCAAAGGACCCAAGTTTTTTTTGTAAGAAAAGAATAGAAAATTAATTGCAATTGAATCCCACTGGGTCAGAATATTAATTATAGTAAAATTTAATTTTACAGTGGAATGTTCTGGGAAAAGTTACTAATCTAACAAACAACTTAAATAAAATAACAATAGAATCAATCTGGCTTAATTAAGTCAATTACACATGTAAACAATTCATTTTAAAATCATTGGCCTTCATTGTTTAAAAAAAGAGATAAAACTGTAAAACAACGATCTTAATACTATGAAAAACTGGCAAAAAGAACTACTAAAATGAAAAATCTGAATATCACATGTCATTACTACTAACAATAATAATGCATACAAAAAGATATATACATGCATGAAATGATCAAACATCCCTGTAAATCACACGACTAGCTTTATTCAACTTTAAGTCTTTTGGCACTAGAATCTCCAGCACCAACATTGTTGGAGACAGGCATTACAACAATTGTCTTAGCTCCTGGAACAGATGATTGGGCTGTAGCTGCACGGACTGTCACTGTTGTAGGATTAGAGGTGGTGGATATCACATTTCCATTCACATTGTGGGAACCTGAATTTGAGGAAAGGACCATAAGTGTTGTTGTATGTTCTTGACCAGAATGATCTCTCGTTACTGCAGTTTGTGGTTTACTTATGGGCGGAGCTTTGTTGATGACAGGAGAAGGCACAGAGTCAGATTCAAGAGTTCCCAACATAACAGCACTACTAAGGTCAATGAACTGAAATCAAAGAAACAGCTATCATTATAATTTCAAGAAAAAAATATATATTTGAAATAGCTTTCTTTCATATCAAACAAAATGAAAAATATTCATTTGTTATTGGCACATAAGCTGTGTCTCAGTCTGTTAGACACATGATGTCCCCACAAGTTCTACCATGTGTATGAATTTATATATACATGAAACTGGACAATAAACATATAATCTGACAGTATATTTATATACAATCATCAATACGATATAATGTGGATTCATTATTATTAGCAAGTGGCAGATAAAGCATATCATGTATACGCAAAATATCACAAAAATGGATGGAAGATCTAAAATCCATAATTTTGTGGAAAATACGGAAGAAAACAAAAATCCTTATTGCATAGTTGTATTGATACCCAATCTTTTTCTTCATTTCATACTTACAAAGCTGTTTGTTAATATGTAGACTTGTATTGTATAATATGCAATTTATTAATGCAATAGAATTTTCTGTATAAATCCATTAAAATGACAGAATCAGATGATAATTGATCTTACCAAGGATTTAAAAAGTAAAAAAAAATCATAAGTAGCCATGCTACTGTCGTAAACATACCAAAATGATGATAGTGTGTGTGTTTAAATCAATGCAAACATGTGATGCTTATCTTTGTTAAAGGCTTTGAATTATTATATATGGAAGCAACGTGTGACTAACTACCTGTCTGACCTCTCCCATGACAGCTATAGGTGTTTCTCCTGTTGCTGCTGCTACTTTATGTTCCACCAAGTAAAACATATATTCATCGTATAATAACCGGATCAAATGAAATGAACCAAAACTTGCTGCACTACGTAAGGTCAGATCTCTTATCACCATTGAGCTGTCAATATAAATCAAAACATTTTCTTCAAGTTTTTAAATAATGTAAGTAAATAGAAAATCTCTTCAGTTCACAATTCATTTTTAATCAACTGCATTCTTTCTTCTCAGTGGTTGATGAACAAACAAGACATAGTGTGATTTTACAACTGTTTATATTAGGTAGTTTATTATACACATAATGTTGTATCGAGCAGGGTTCAAACTCACAACGTTAGTGGTGATAGGCACTGATTGCAAAGGTAGTTATAAATCTAACTACCATACAATCATGACGGGTCTAATGCTATATAGTCAAACTTGCCCTAACGGTCACTTGAAATAAACGGTCACCTCTCTTTTCCGGTCACTGCCAGGTCCCCCCGTGGATTCTTATGTAATAAATTAAATTAAATTAACGCACTTCCTTTACGCGGCCAACGGCCAGAAAAATGTGTCCCAATAATGTTAAAATACCTATTTTAACGGTCACAAATATATTTTTTTGGTCGCTTGCGGATAGCATTCGTGATTAACACAGTATTGATTTTTGCTTCAGTCACGTGACATCTTATTTGATCATGTGGCAAATTATCTCCCCTGTCGTAGTTTACATGTCAACAGAATAACCCCAGGCTAGAACTTGGCAATCAACGATGATTAAGTTTAAATTAAAGTTGATTAATTTAATTAAGATGTCCAGAACAGGTGTAACAGGTAAGTTCACAACAGGTGAGTAAAATTTAAGGCTTTAAATAAAGAAAAACGACATTGTTTTGTCAGCCAGTCATAAAAATGTCACACAAGGTGTTAACGTTATCCGGAAGAGTTGAAGCAATCAAATTACATGACGGTGGGAAAAGTTCTCGAGATGTTGCACAGATAATGGGCGTTGGAAGAATGCAAATCCAACAGATTATTAAAAGGAAAAGTGAAGTTGTTGACAATTATGAAAGCAACGTCAGCAACGATCGGAAGAGAAAAAGACCCAAAATCGGGAACGAGGACATCAACAACCTGTGCTGCGATTGGGTGCAAGATGCCATTAGACGACGAATTAATGTGACAGGGCCTATGATAAAGGAGAAAAGATTGAAATTTGCAGCTGATTTAAATAACGAGTCCTTCAAGGCCTCCAATGGATGGTTGGACTGTTTCTTAAAATGCCATAACATTGTTTGTGGAAAAATGAGTGGAGAGAGAGATGTCAAGGAAACCACAATGAATGAGTGGAAAGAAAAACTACCACAGCTGTGTGAAGGTTATAAACCCGCGGATATTTTTAATATGGACGAAACAGGATTACTTTTTAACTACACGGTACACATTTCACAAGAAAGGGGATGATTGTGCAGGAGGTAAAAGATCGAAAGAAAGACTTAGTTGCTTTATGTGCCAGCATGACTGGTGAGAAACTTAGACCATTGGTCATTGGAAAATCTGAGAAACCTAGGTGTTTTAAAAAGATCAGTGTGGAAAGTTTACCAGTGGATTATAAATTTAACCGAAATGCATGGATGAACAGTCATTTATTTGAAATATGGCTCAAGAAGGTCAATAGAATTATGGTGAAGAAACAACGGAATATTCTAATGTTTATTGACAATGCCCCGTCACATCCATCAAAATTAAAGTAATGTAAGGCTGCAGTTTCTTCTTCCGAACACTACATCAAAGAGTCAGCCTATGGATCAGGGAATCATACAGGCAATGAAATTGAAATTCAAAAAGAAACAGCTCCTGTACTTATTCAGAGAAATGGACAGGGACAAGGAAAAGTGTGGTTCCACATTTCTGAAACAGATAAACATGCTCGATTGCATTTACTGGGTTGCGAAGGCTTGGGAGGAAGTGGACGAGGCAACCATTCAGAAGTGTTTCAAGAAGGCCGGATTTGTTGACACTCTATTACATTCTGTGGATGATGATGATGATATTCCACTAAATGTTGTAAAGATGGCACGAGATATGTTTGGTTGCAAATTCAAAGAATTGGTTGAAATAGACAATAAACTTAGTGTGTGCGATGAACAGGTGAAAGACTGGGAAACAAATGCACAATAAATACTGAAGGAAACCAGTAATGACGTTGATGACAATGATGATGATGATAGACCAGAAGCTGCAGAAGAACCATGCATCTCCATTCCACAAGGACAGCAGATGGTAAAACAGCTTCAACAGCTAGCACTGAAGCATGGGAGGACATCAATGCTCAACAAAATAATGGAAATTGATGATGAACTTTTAACTGTCAAAAAACAGTGTTCCATATCAGACTTTTTAAAATCTGTTTAATTTTACCTGTACATGTACAGTGGATTTTAGTGCTTTCAACATTATTAGTATATAAAAACTGTCGTGGCAGCCTATATATTATATATATATATATATATATATATACATACACATGTGCATGTATATATGTAAAGCCACCCGATGAGTACCCTTGGCAGGGACGAAACAGTTTTAATTACGGAATATTTGTAATACTTAAAAAATTGTGAACCTTGAATTACAGGTCACCTTTATTAAGCAGCCAGTTTTTGCCAGCCCTTAATTAAGTGGCTGCTTAAATCAAGTTTGACTGTATATACAATTTTCCTTTCTCAAAATTTCATGATATCATATATATAAGTGGCATAATAAAAGGAAACTGAAAAGTTATCATGTTGTATATAAAATGAAAAAGAAAAAAAGAAAATATATATATATTGCAACCATATATATATTTAAATGGTGTTTACAGAGTCAAGTTTAAACTACCTATCGTACTTGCAATTCCAGGACATTTTTAATGACTTTTTGAACATATATGCCCAATTTCTTTAATCGACAAAATCAATAAAACAAGATTTCACAGAAAACCCAAACATATATTTAACAACTCTTTATCATGTACCTACAGCAACTAGTTCAGGTAATTCCTGCTTTAAATGTAAAAGTTTGTACCATTTAAAGACATTTTCTACTCTCATCTTACAAGATTTTTTTCCAAGAAAATCTTTATTATCCACCTGAAGTAATGGAATTTCAATGAATACTAACCTATAAAAAGACCATTTCAATAAAAACTGCCGAGCAGCTTTAGGAAAATTATCTGTTCCTTCATGTGGCTTGAGCACCTTGTTAACCACACCTTCTAACCATATGGCCCATTGTTCTAATGAATTTTGTCTTTCCAATGTCTGTTTAAAATCTTCCTGTAACTGTTGAACAACTGTGTCCTCACATTGACAAACCCATGATGCTTGTTCCTGTAACAAATGCAATAGAATATAAAAAATATTTTTTAGAATCAAGTTAGCTAAATCATGTACGAGTAAATCATATACTGTTTAAGTGGTAATTTTGTGAAAATAAAATTCCGATGAAATATCCTCACTTGGATAATGATTTTTTACGTGAACAAAATTGCAAAATTAAAAACTAGCAAATGAATACCTTTGACCTTCGTATTAGTGAATTTTGCCACCTATACAGTGGTGGGGTTACCTAATATTAGAATGCCCTAGGGAAACCAGAGCACCCTAGGAGCATGTATCACTTGGTTTGAAAATAGCTCCAAAGATGTGAGAAAACTATTTTTGCCTGATCACAATGAAAGGTGATCAGCAAACAAATAGATGAGTTAAAATTTGTCACAATCCCGCTAAATACATGTACTAGAGACAAAAGGTCTCCCTCAAAATAACATTGGGGAGACTTCTAAACATGACTGGGAAATTCCACATGAGAGTTAACTAGATATTATTTTGAGTTGTATATTCCGTATCACAAATAAAAATATTTAAGTTAATTTAATTTTCATGTCTTATGATTTATATTTGTTTGGAAATGTTCAGCAAGCATCCTATGGTTATAATAATAACAAAGGTTTAACCAGATTAGTGGTAAAACAAGAGAAAACAGCTCATTCATAAGTTAACAGTTCAACTTTTATTATAAAATAAAAGGGTTTAACTTGCAACTCAGAACTATTGGGTCAGATAAAACAAAAACTGGCCAGGAACATTTTCATTCCTGCTTAGCACATATATCTTGTCATATTAATCAGTTAGATGATGTACAAAAACATGATTGGAATGAAAATTTTGATTTCCATTCACGAAGGAGGTACTTAGCAACATGCTCTATCTAACCTGTACATTGGCAAAATCCACCCTGTTAAGATCAGTTAACATCTGATTTATCTGTGAAGTGTTCTGTAATACTGCCCTAGCTGCCTGTGCTAAATGATTTAATGATGTGTAACGTCTTAATGTCTGTGCAAAAGCACTCACTGCACCTGCCTGAAAAAAATTACCTTACATGCGTCAATTTTACAATGTTATTAATCTATTCCTAATTGTTAAAAGTAAACAACTTGATTCTTAATAACTATGATCAATGCCATTAGCATGTGAAATATAACATCATATCCAAATAAACATCAACAAAACATATTTTAGAGCCACCAAACAGAAATGGTTGATTGAATGGTTGGTGTTTAATGCCAACTTTAGCAATATTTCAGCTATATTGTGGTGTTAAACCAATAGAAATGGTTAATCTAAAGACTTGTTGATATATAACAAGCAGATTTCATTTGCCATAGTCTATGCTAAAGCTGTGATGGTGGAAAACAAGTTAAAATGCAAATGTGGAATATCATATAATGTGTCTTACTCAGGGTTTTTACCACTTTTAACAATATTTCAGCTATATCGTGGTGGTCAGTTTTATTGGTGGAGGAAACCAAAGTACCCGGAGAAAACCACTGACCTGCCACAAGTCAGATAAACTTTATCAAACAATGTTGTATCGAGTACACCTTGCCATGAACGGGGTTCAAACTCACAACTTAAGTGGTGATAGGCACTGATTGCACAGATAGTTGTAAATTCAACTACCATACAATCATGACCACGACAGCCCCTATTAAAAGTAAAATGAATAAAATATCCAACATGTGTTAGTTTTAAGTATTTGATGGTTGTCAAGTATTTGGTTATTTTGTAAAAAAAGATATCCAATTTAATGTGCCTAGCAATTGCTGTATTCAATGCCACCAAAGTCATATAAGATAACATACCTTTGCTTTATACATGTTGTCAGGAACACCAGTCATTGCACCTTTCAACCAATTTTCTAAACTTTTTGCAAAATTTCTAATAGCTTGAGTAAGAGAACCTAGAAAAAAAATCAAAAATATAAATATCCTGCACCATGTTTAACTTGCTATACATTATCTATTACACTACTCACTCAAAATTCTAGCATACAAAAGCTCATTTTGAACTAAAAATCAGTAACTATTAAAAGCTTACTCTTTGCAGCAATTGATCTCATTCCAGGTTTTTGAAGAGTTTTAAGTTGTCTGAAATGTTTATTTTTGAATTTGTTTCTTTTGATGCTATTTTGATTATCTGGTTTGTGTTTTTTTGTACCATTTATTCTAATTGTTTTTTTTTTACCTTTATCACATATTAGGTAAAAAGGTAATTATGTCTCATATAAATGTAGTCTTTCATGGAGTAAGACTAAAAAATAAGGATTGAATTTTATCTATTAAAAACATTCCTTTTATAAAAATGCAACTCCACAAGGGTGTTTTATAGAATAAATATGGTAAAACTGTAATCAGGGATGATCCTGGTTAGAAAATAAAATAACTGAAAAATGAAAAATAGCTGAAACATCTACACTCTTTTTAAATGGTCATTTTTTACCTGTTCTGATCTGTCCAGCAACATTAGGAAAACAATTTTCAGAAGAAAATAGCTGAAATCAGTTAAATTACTCAAAAAATCATCCCTGTGTAATGAAAAGACACATTTAATGACTTACTTGGGATTGGTCTTAATACATCAGGTATAAGGACTTCGACCAAGGCTTGATAAAAAGCATAATCTGCCTTCCTCACATATTCTTGGAGCGGTTCATAAGCACTAACAGCATATAACTTTTCCCTTGGTAATCTTTTTTCATAATCGTTGTCTGCTCTGAAATTTCATAATTATGCAACTTTTAGGAGGGATTGGAGAAAATTTGCTTTTGCATAAAATTAATTAGTACAATTAAATAAATACTGTCTCTAAGGCCAAATAAAATAAAAGTTCTGGTTCTCAGACAACACCGCCCCCTCAAAATTTCGGCCAATGGAATGTTTTTATTGCCGTACAGAAAAAAAATCGCTACCGCGCCACATTTTTGAAGAAAAAGAAATTCAAATTTACCGCCAATTTTAAGTTTTCAAGCGTGCCGGTGACACGGACGAGTTTTGACAAAAGTTTGAATGACTGATCAATCGAAAACGAAAGTAAAAATTCAGCATGGCTATGAGTGAAAATACTGTCCTCGTCAGTTTTAATGTAGTTACGTTCCAAACAAATAGTTCTGTGGACTATCCTGCCTGTTGACAGAGTAAACACTATTGTGTTGTTTGTTTGCCAAAATAGTAGAATTGAACTGGTGTGCGTTATGTTTTTAAACCGCTGAAAATAAAAACAAAATATAAAAACCCTTCCCATGTTGGATTGGAAATAAAAACAAAAAATAAAAACCCTACCTACCTTGTCTTTTTTTTAAATCCAATGTCTGAGAACCAGAACATTTTTTTAGATGGCCTAAATATTACCACTTTCAATACAACAAATTAATTTATAATATCAAGGAGATATATTTAATGATCAAGATTAGACATTTATATAAAATAACAGAAGTTTTGAAGGTTGACACAGATATTGCTACTATAGTAGAGAGTATGACAGGACAAGCTGTGACACTGGTGATAATGTAGAATATTTGAACAGTGTAAAACAACATGTATTAGTTTAACTTACATCATTTGATCAGGAGGTGTATTTCTCCAAAAACCTTGCCATAAAGCTTCTATAAGTGAAAACTGTAAATTGACCACAACATCTACAATTGCCTGTCAAGTAAAAAAAAATGTCTTGAATAATCCACTACAAACTCAGCATAAAAAAATAATACAGATATAATAAGCTTATGTGACAAATGATTTATTAGATTATTCAAAAAGAAAAAGATTTCTTTACTCTTGTATTTCAATTTTTTTAAATTTTTGTGTATTCTAATACAATAAGTTTAAAAGAAATATACACGTATTTTCTCACGTTCTGTTCAAGTTTTGCAATAATTAGACTTTAATTTGAAATGTTTACTTGTTCAGATAATAAAAAAAAAACTGCTTTGCTGACTAAAATTAAAACATCCTATGCAATGGTTGCTTTTGTTGTGACGAGTTTAAACACTAGAAATATCTGTATTCATATGCAGACATTATTTCCCCATTAAGGTTTAACCATCAACAACAACAGTGCATAGTTGAAGTGACAAAATATTGTGTTCTCCATCATGTCTAATCATCCCAAATGATTTGTGCATCAGTTTTCAAACTTATTTTATATTATTATCTACTTATTCAATTAATTAAAGTTCCTTTCATATGAATTCATCCAATAATGGATTTAAAACATTCTGCTTAAAAGCTTTCATAGCAGGCAGGAAACAAGACAATAAAGGCAAAAATTGCCATCAGCTGACTTTTGACTGGAAAATAGATTGACATAAAAATGAAATATATGTTACAGAACTCCTACCTGTGCTCCAACAGTTAAAATTTTAGCAAATTCTGGCTTCAAGTAAGGCAGTTTTAGCCAAATTGAAAATTTTATACTTTTAGCAATGGTGGGCTTCTGACCTATCGCATATAATTTTGAATGGCGACTACCCAGACCCATCGTATATAATTTACTATGGGAACTACCCAAAGACCAATCCTGCCAACTCTAGTTCATATTGGCATAGAAGTTTCCTAGGAGAATTTTTACTACAGAGGTTGTCTAATCTGCATTAAAGTAACTGTAACTATGTACACTGAAAGATTTCACCACCTCACATGTATCTGATGTTTCAATTATATTAACTTGGTATATAGTAACTCTTGTATTTGTTTAAAATGATCTCTTACTAACCTCCGCATGTTCTTTATGCATTTTTTCAAAAGATTTTATATGATCGATGGTAACACCGTCCGGCAGAGGAACTTTTGATGTGTCAATACTCCCAAAATTAGGTAATGCTGCTGAAGCATCTCCAAGAAACTGTTGATGTTGTTGTTGCTGAGCTGTTGCTGCATCTACTGGCCCATGCTGGCTTTCAAAGCTATCATCATCAGATTTGTTTGGTGGACGGAATCTGCAAAACAATTATATTTACTTTTTATTCGGAAGAAGGAACATTTATAGATTTTAAACAAAACATCTTGGTTTCCAACTGACTTCAAAAATATTAACTCTTGGCACCTTTCTTTGTACAAATCTACTTTACTTTAAACATATTTTATTGTCAAGCAACTATACAGACAATGGATCAGACACAAGTTATAAACTTACGAGGTTTCCTTCTACAAATCTACTGATTGGAGTTTACACAAAAAGTACTCAATAATATTTCACGAGAAATCAGCTGTTTTACTAGTTAACCTTATAGTGCTGCCATGCAGACTGATACTTCTATTAAGACGACTTTTCACAAAGACTAGATATTCTTCATGTCAAGCTTGTTTATTGTCTGTTTGATCTATTTTCTGTCTTAGTCTATTGTTCGACTTCTCCATACCTTATGACTAAATACTTTTCGATCTGAACTTACTTTTTACCCTGATACATCGGCTGTTGTCGCATGGCCATGGTTTGATCATCTGTGAATTGATTTAATGGTGAGCTAGCCTTGATTCTGATACCATAATAATGATACTTAGAGTTTCCTCTGAAAAATAATAAATCAAAATTATACAACAATTTAAATTATGTTCAACTACAAAATTGCATATCTACATTCCCAGTATAGCATTATGATATTATCAAATAGACATTATTCATTCAATTCTTTAATCACTCTTGTACTTTATATTGTAGAGTAGAATTAGCACTACACAATCAATTCAATATTAAATTAAATGTAAATTCTAACATGACGTCCTTCTTTCGCTTTGTCAACAAACGAACGATTTGTCGATTGGGTATAATCTCATTAGCACATGCACCGGTGCATGTGACTGACTTACCCGTCGTAAATGTACATGTTGCTGATTTATCGTCTACTCGAATTTGGCAGCATAAATTGTGTACGACATATTCTGCAAACGTAAATAACCATCTTCCAATCAAAGTATACTACCGTATTTGTACAGAATCGAAATAATTCATGGAAACCAGAATGTGTTTTGAGTTTTAACATGGTTTGGCGGATATTAGCAAACTTTACCCCTCGCCTCTGGCTCGGGATAAAATACCAATATCCGCCAACCCATGTTAAAACTCAACACATTCTGGTTTCCATGATTTATTTCTTAAATAGATCCCATACATTATGTAAATTCAGTTTAAAAGAATGAAAGTGGTAAACAAAGGGGTATGTTAAGCTGCAATAACTCACCTGGTGCCAAGTTTGCTTGTTTCATGCTTTAAAAACATTGTTGGTACAAATTAGAATCTTCACAATAATTGCATTTTAAAACTTAGTAACCATGGACCTTGGGGCTAAATCTTGAACTTGACCCGTCTTATATGCTTCCTGACCTTCAGAACTTGCTATTGACAGGAACAGACAGATGTATAAACAGGCATTGGACAATCTAAAACCAGTGTCTTTTGCCACATGATGGCAATTTCTCACAAATCTTTAGACTAGGTGAGTGTAAGAAAGAAAATCTTACCTCGTTCCAAGACGTCTTGTTCGAAGGCCCAGAAACACAGATCTAATAAGTTTTCCAAAAGATGCTGGGTTCATGGGATCTAAATTTTGTTCTTGGCAATGACGAAGGTAATGGTTGTATAACGTACTCCTCGGTAAACTTACTCCTTCTGCTGTTTCATAGTTATCAATTAACCATTGAACCTATCAAGACAAAGACAGTTTGATATCTATTAATACTAAAATCTAACTATATTTACATTCTAATAAAATGTCTATAAAAAATGTTTACATTACATTACATTGCACTGATTTTTCTACATCGTGTACGTTGTGAAGAAATGTTACCAGATTTACCTTATGTTTATAAAAAAGCTTAAGGTACCACATGTACAATCACCAAGCTGAATTATTTCTCTAAGAAATAAAAGTATCATTACATAAATATCTTATTTAAGATGTACTTCCTTGTAGAGACAGACATGCCAAGAATGAGATAAATTCAAGTCTATGTTCTACAATATATCAGCTATTATTTGGTAAACATAAAATTCAACCAAATATACACCCGACTTTCTTAACTTATTCAAATCTTCGAAGAGGGGTTATAACTGACACTAGACATGATTGACATTGTTTAATTGTTATCCAATTATATTTTTCAGTTGAGCAATTGTAATTATTTCAGAAAAGAAAGTATAAAATTTGGGATAATAAGAAAGGTATTTTTACATCACATTCTACACAAAAATTGTTTGAACATCAAATGTTATAACATATACATACAATGATTGCATACTGCTATTTAGAAAAACAACATGTACATGCAGTTAATTTACTTTCCACAAATATAAATATACCATTATATTAGAAATCTATAGACAAGTATTCAAATTGCCTTCATAATA
Organism: Bathymodiolus septemdierum; assembly: GCA_963383655.1. NCBI lineage: Eukaryota > Metazoa > Mollusca > Bivalvia > Mytilida > Modiolidae > Bathymodiolus > Bathymodiolus septemdierum. The sequence goes on from OY726518.1 coordinate 96,193,986, forward strand.
TACTTAATTTTAAAGTTCCAGTAATGATCTTTAGTTTTTCAAAATATTAGCACGTAATTAATGTACTTTTTATTAAGTAATTTTATATATAAGAGTGTTTACTTATTTTATGAATCATGAAGACGTTATAGCTATATTAATATAATATTCCAAATATTAACTTGAGGAGACCATGATCTATAGTCACAACATTTTATTAAAGTACATGGATTTTTACTTATCTAAATATAAAAACATAATTATCTGCCCTTGGTCAAGAACATTTTTTTTCTAAAAAGTATGCTTTGTTCTGCATGCATTTTGACACTGATACTGCAGATGTTATAATCTTTCAGCTGCATCAAAGTTTTCTTTAATGCAAATTACATGAAATAACACTTAACAAAAATAATTATCTGGTTATGGGTCAAACACTATTTTAAAGGCAGATACTAACACTAATCCAGGAATCTTCCATGTGCACATGTACTGAAAACCTACATCACTACACAATAAAAGCATGCAAATATCTGACAAACATTCACATAAAGCAACTTTTTTATTCCATGTAGAATTTCTGTAGGTATGCTACATATTTCATAGGCAGCAACTTAATTTTGAAATATGGTTTTAAACAAACACAAAAAGCAAAATGACATAACTAAAATCTACATGTAGCATGCTTTTATTATGAAGTCCTTTACCGTCGCACTTACTGTAGCAGGGGATGCTCTAGTTGTGGTAGTAAGGGGTGTTCCTTCTCCATCCATTGTCCCACCCTGTATCAGATATGTTCCAGTTTGATGTTGAAGTATCTGCCCCTGTACTGCCTGCATAGTTCCTAATTGTGTTAATCCTGTCGCTACCTAAAAATCATTCTTTAATTGAGTACAAATGCAAAAAATTGTAAAAGAAGCATATTTTTACCTCTCATGATTCAATTACTGATATTAATTCAATCTCTATGTACTTTAGGGTCTTTCATTAAAAAAAATTCTTGAAGAGTATTCAACCACAGGCACTTTGGGATCAAGCAAAATTGCAGTTTTTGAGGAAATCTTTATACTTATATTTTCATAGTTAAACAGTGTCCTGTGGAGTAGTTTTTATTAAATCTATAATCTAGTATCTGAGAACATTTTCTACATATATTGTAGAAAGTGGCATTAAACAGCACAACAAAATTGAGTAAAGCTACAAATATTTAGACTTCTTGTCTACATTTTATACCTGTGTTCCAGCTGTTGTCTGGTAATATGTACCAGACACAGGTGTATACATAGTTTGTCCATATTCTGTCTGGTATGCTGTACCTTGCCTAAAATACATCAAGAGTTTACAATCTAGAAAATAAATCTTACTTTACTACAATCAATATACACTGACACACTGAACTACAATAACTGGAAATTTCAATAAAATTTGAAATCTTTTCAACTGTTGAAATTCATTTGAATTGGGAGACTGAGATAAAAACAATTGAAACTACATGGAAGATAAATAGAAAACAAGTGGAGGCCCCTGTAAGCTTATATCACCCACCTGATTATTCATGCACAGTTTGTGTTCAATTCTCGTTTAAATTTTTGTCCACATAATGTTAAATGATGTCCGCTGTGGCAGCGATTTTTAGATTTCTGATCAAAAAAAAAAATACATTACTTACTAAAATTTCTTCGAGGACCATTAAAGGAATGTTGCTATCAAGTGTGATTTCAAATGGTCCAGTGTTTCCCAGTATATATAATATAAAATATTTCTTAAACTATTTCTCTTAGAGTTATTCCCCTTTAATCATAACATAATTTGTATGTTTAAATTTATTGCAACTTTATCACATTAGGGGAGGATAAATATAGGCTAGTTCTTCAATCCAATTTTTTCCATTTTTCTTAATAAAATATTGTTTATATAGTGGAGTGATTTCAGAGAAGATTTAATTTTGTTGTTGTTGCTAAAATGGGAAAATATGGCCTTTTACTGGTGTGAAAGTGTGTTATACCCCTATCATCTATATGTAGCATCAGTAGCCATATTGGATGATTACAGTGATTACAATTTTGAAGGTAGACACCCAAATGATGATTCAGGCCAACTTTGGTTGAAATTGACCCAGTGGTTTCAGAAGATTTATTCAAATAGTTTACGTCAGACAGATGGATGGTAATGGCAAAAGCTCACCGGATCCCTTGGGCCAGGTGAGCCAATAACCTATGAACATGAAAGTTGATATAAAGAAGGGAAAACATGTTTAGATAGAATAAACAACGACATTATAACATCCATATACATGGATATCAAATGCATATGAATGTATTACAAACATCATAATATAACACTAGTCTCAAACACACAAACATATTAATTTGCTTCAACAAAAAGGTGAATTTGTGTGTACTTTTAAATTGGGATGGAAAGGTGCATTGAGAAAAAACGATTAATAAATTGTATATAACATATATTACATGTTGAAAATTTTAAAATGTAATGTCATCATTTTGGAAATCTGTTTTATAATTCTCAAAATTTATGCCTGATTAAATAATCAATTTTTTAATACAGATAACCGTTTTAAACTGGACATTACAATTCCTTTAATCATACAAATGTAAGCTGAACATTATGTACTTATCAGAACTAGCCAAAAAATTACTAGAAATAAAAACAACCATATATCTGTATGAAACATCTAAAGATTTTTGTATGAAATAGCATTTTATCTATACTACATTTGATATTAAAATATTTTTGGCACCTCATTCATTAAATTAGTGATTATTAGTGTTAAAATTCAAAAAAATCAAACAGATTTGTTAGTTAAATTTCCATTCGAATAATTACCATTGGGAATCTGGCGATTGCATTCTGTACAAGAACAAGAATAACAGTACATTCATTTTGATTTACTTGTTTAGCTTAATTAGTTATTAAATATTCGAAATTAAGGCAGTCTACTACTGATATAAAAAAAGCTCTTTTCGATTAAATTTATAATATCAAGCTTTTAATCAGCATTTTATAGCATCTTTTGTTATAAATTTTATAACCATCCATTTTTTTCCTTGTGTTACATTCAGCTATAATACAATACTATATATCTATATACTAAGACTATCAATATATCTAAGATGACAAAAACTCATACACAAAGTACCTACAATACCCCAACTTTACCAGGCAAATGTACTCAATCTGCACAATTAGATGTGAACAATGCAAAAAAAGTGAACTTAGATGAGAATGTTCTTAAATAAATTATGATGAAATGAAAGCTGTATAATTAAGATAAAATCTCTACCATGCATCATAATCAAATCTCCAATACAACACTAGCTCAACTTGATGTAGAAACTATAAAAAAAAAACTGTTTAGAGAAACAATAATATATCACACAGACATGCATAATTCTATATACTTCTAGTATATAGCAATTAATATATCAAAATTAAATTGTGGGTATTGTAACATAGAATAATTACAATATAGAGAGTAAACTCAGGAAAACTAAAAATAAATCAAACGCAAAGGGGAAAAAAATAGATTTATATTTAAATGTGTAAAAAATATAACAAGTGAATGACAAAGTGGAAGAACACATCAAACAAAACAATAGTAGTGTTACAACACAAAACATGGAGTCTATTAAGAGTTATTATATGTCAATGAACATGATGAACCATTCAACTGAAAACGTTTACTATTGATGATGTAGGAAATGTGTAGACAAAATTGATAATTGAACCTACAAAAGAATTCTTATCTTTACTGTTCATAGGCCATATCAAAAACCAGAGGCTCTCAAGAGCCTGTATCGTTCACCTGGTAATAAAAAAAAACAATTGGTCCTATGTAAAAACTATGTCCTGCAGTGGTAGTCATCTTGGAATTACGATCAACATAAAAAACACAAAGTTTGTAAAGGACCTTCCAATGATTGATGCACAGTTTAGGTTCAATCAGTGCAATAGCTTCAGAGAAGAATATATTTCTGTATTTTCCCCATATGGTCCTGTGTTAATACTATGACCTGTGGTGGCAGCCATCTTGGATTTCCGATCAGCATAAAAAACAGAGGACCTTCCAATGATCATTCCTAGGCAGTTTGGTTTCAACTGTCCAAGTGGTTTCAGAGAAGAAGCATTTTGAAACATTTTCCCCATAGGGTCCAATGTTAAACTAAGTCCTGCTGTAGCCGCCATTTTGAATTTCATATCGGAACAAAAAACCTAAAGTTTGTAGAGAACCGTCCAATGAACATTCTTGTACAGTTTGGCTTTAATCATATTTGTAGTTTCTGAGAAGAAGGCATTTGAACATTTTCCCATAGGGTCCAATGTTAATCTATGTCCTGCGATGGCGGCCATTTTGGATTTCCGATCGGCATAAAAAACAGAAACTTGGTAATGGACATTCCAATGATCATTCATTTACAGTTTAGGTTCAGTCAGTTCATTAGTTTCAGAGAAGAAGATCTTTGAAATTTCAGCCAATCAGAGTATATTATTGGCCCTGGCAGCCATATTGAATATCTGACTGGAACGAAAAACAGTAACTTTGTAGAGGACCATCCAAGGAACATTCCTGCTAAGTTTGGTTCCAATCGGCCCAGTGGTTTCGGCGAAGAAGCTTGAAATGTGAAAAGTTTACCGACGACGGACGCCAAGTGATGGCAATAGTTCACATGGACCTTTGGTCCATGTGAACTATTAAAGGAGTTGTGCATACTAACAAAAATCAATTTTTGTACAGAGGGATTAAATTAGTCAGATAACAGAAAACACATTTTGTTTGTCCTTATATATATATATAATTTGTTCCAAGAAATATTGTTTTCTATTCAATTAAGGACAATCTTATAAATTTTGGTTATTTTTATATTTAGTATCAATTTCCCTGGTTTATTTAACCTTATCACACATGACTGTTTTTCAAATATTTATCTTTATTGCATTATTTATATTTGTTTCAGAGGCTTGCGATATTCTGACTTATGAGCTTAAACATTGAATATTGAAAAGATGAACCTACTTTGTTTTACTTTGAGCTAGAGCCTGGAAGAACAAATTGTTTTAGGTTCTGATTTGCTATGTGCCATGATTATTATCTTTTGTTCTACAATTCCATCTTAAATCTACAGCTTTTTTTGCTTTTTTTAGATAAAACAACATCAAAGATGAGGATAAGAATGTGGAACATAATTTTTTTTTAAAACATGCAAACCAAAAGCCTATGAGCAACTGTGCAAAATAAAGAAAAGCCACAACAAAAAAATCACTGCACTGTCACATCTATAATGTTCGTACATTTGCCCATTGGTTGAGTAGAGACTTGGATCATCTACGTACTGAACTTGAGTTGAATAAACTGCTGGTCCTCCTTGTAATGTCACATTTTCATGTGCATGTTGATTTTCCAAAGCTTCCTGTACAGCAGATGCTGAAAAAAATATTCAATGATAACTGAATTAAACAAGTAACAGAGGCTGCACTTGATCCATTAAAAAAGATAATCTTAAAGTACAAAGTAAATATTTTCAACAAAAATAATATTTACAAAGTCTGACATGTAAATTGGGTCAAGGTCAGTTTATACATACATGGCTGAAATGTGTATTGCAATACCAATATCTATATCAAATAATGTGGTTAATGAGAAAATGGCCTAATCGCAAAAATGGTACAATTATGATGTATGTCTGCATATAACAATAAGCTGACCCAGTTTGCAACCTTTAGAGAAAAAAAAATTCTTTTGTACCATTTAGCCAGGCTAACTTTCATTTGAAAAGGATGTATCCATAAAATTTTGGCACGTTGTGATCTTTAACATATTACCTGTTTGAAAGTGTCTTGGTCAATTAGGATTTGACACTAGAAGAACTTGGGCAACATCAATGACTACATTAGTGACTTTGCATTCAGCAGTAAAGAAGCAAAAAAAAATGTTTCAATCAATCAAAGGCCTGGTCAGGCAACTTGGATTTAAAACTGCTCTGGAGAAGTCAACAATATCTCAGCTAATCAGATACTAGAGCAGCCATCTTGGATTTAGACTTGCTCAAAAATGTAACAATACTTCTAACGATCCCTATGAGAACATTTCTGGCAAGTCTGGTGACTTGGCATTCAGTAGTTCTGGAGAAAAAATCATTAATGTATCAACCAATCATAGGACAGGAATTTCATATTGTAGTCGTTCCAAAGGTCTTTCAGGCATTGGTAAATATCCTGTAAAATTTGAGTTGGGACGAGATTTTTTTGTTCAGTCAGACCAAATGTTCGATGAAAATACAGTGAAACCTGTCTAAACTGAACCCTGAATGAAACGGAATCCTACATTAACTGAACTTTAAATAACGTTCACGTGTAGGAAATTTTTTGGTTAATTTAAACTGTATAACACTTCGTTTATTCAAAAAAAAAGTTGGTACCAATGAGGTTCTGTTTATAAAGTTTTCATTGTAGTTTACAATTATCATTTGCTTCTAAGCGCATCTTCATCAAATTGAAATTTTTTGTTGGTATAAAAATTCAATAACAACCGTAACCCAACATGTACAAAAACATTATTCAATCATTAAATGTTTTATTGGATGACATTCTTCTGCAGTGAAATTTCCACTTCTCTTTATTGAATACTTACTTGTAATGACAAACTGTTGTGTTGGATGACCCTGTGAAGATTGAATAATTGTAGTTCCTTGTGATTTCGGACCAGGTGAATCTGTTGAATGTATCTGTTGTGATGGTTTATTAGTGCTCTACAAAAGAAATACAACTGTAAATCAAGTTCTATGTAACTAGACTATATATAGACTAAAGAAATCATTGCATTTCATTAAAGGTGAGTCCAGTCCTGGCCAAATGCAAATTGTGTCCAACATTAAGTTAGTCAGTCTGAAAGCTTGTCTAACCAATTAATTGTTTACCTGGTAGAAAAACAAGAGGAGCAAAGAGTATAATGTCAGGATATACCCTTCCACAGTGTATCTATCTGCTCTACAAGGGCATGTTGTTAAGCCGAATAAAAGAATTTGTATTTTCTATCCCAAGTAGATTTTATAGAAGTTTTGAATTACAATTCATTAGGTTATCCAGTGATCATGAAAGAGGAAATGAATATGGGCCATTGCGGCCCCATCATCACAACATTCAATGGGCCATTTCAGTGTAATCTTTGTTAAAACTAAAATATTTTATGGGCCTTTTAATTTTTGTATGGGGCATCTACAGAATTACAAAACTATAAGTATCAAACGGCCCATGGCCCCTGCCTTTCCCAATCACTGGTTATCAATTTTTGTTGAGTTCTCCTCTTACAAGATAAGTGCTGTTTCAATCATTTTAGTTGACAAAGAGCTTCAGTAATTACTGTCGAATCAACACAGTTTCGTGACAGTCAAAGGAAGGAATGATTTTGGTTGTCTCTCACTAAAAAAAATGCTGAAAAGGTAAGGTCATTATTTGGTGCCATTGGAAAATAATTGTGTTTCATTGTGAATTGCTCCTGGTTCAGCAATTGCAAATGCTTTCATATATTTATGAAGAATTGCCACAAATATTAATAAGATTTTAGTATTAGATTATCTTATTAAAGAATGAATCAACAAATGTGCATTTGTCTTGACCTGACTGAACTAAAACATCAGATAGTCATCATCAAGTTCAACAATACAAATGCTGTACGTTTGCTGTGTAAAAGCTTTAGAAAGTTGTTCCTTACCTGCAACTGCACTACAGTTGGATTCATAGCTTGTAAATCTGTTACAAATGTCTGTGTGGCCATGCCTCAGGCCTGAAAAGAATTGGTATAAAGAATGCATTACATACAGCAAACTGAATATCATTGACTCATTTTTGCTGAAGCAAAAAATCACCAAGATTAAACTATAAAAAAAATTAACATGCATACATGTACTTTAAACTGCATGAATTACAAATCAATCAATATTTCACTTTTTTTTTTACCAATAATGGCAAAACATCATCAACTGATCGAAGATTGATTGTCATCAGAACACCATAATCCATTTTTGAATATGACCATGAGTTAATATTACTAATTAGCAGATTGTGAAAGAAAAAAAGAAGAAAGATGTGAGATGGACTTGAGAAGATTTTTGCCGTTTAGATCATATTTCAATGATTATCTCTAAAATAATTTCACAAATTACATTTTGTCTTCCGTGTCATCTCACAGACTTCAATCCACTTTGCATCCAGTGCTCCAGATAACTGAAAGAGCTTTAAGCAATTGGATTTTTTTTACTCGTTTGTTTTTTTAAATCAAATTGGTATCCTGTATATGAAACTCCATATTTGTATATTTAATTAACGGAACTAAGTTCTATGCGCTGGAGAGGAACACTGGGAAATATTTATTGATAAATATTGGGTTGCTAAACAATTTGTGATGGTCCTTGGCTTAGCACAATTTTTAATACATGTTCTTAAAAGTTTAAATGAAGTACAGGTATTTATATTATGAATGAGACAATATTATTGTCTTTTGACTCTTATTTTATGGTTGCTCACAAGAACAGGTGGACGAGGTGGTACATGTATATGATTTAATAGTATTTCTTATGTCAGACCATAATGATGATGTGATGATCAGGCCAACATTAAAAATATCTTTGTTTCCCCTTCTCGACTCAGGGTATAGGTAGGTAGGTAAATTATTTTTATTTTTTTTAAATTCCTTGATGATGTTTTTTCTTGTGTGATATTGTACAGAATCCAAACTACAAAGACATTTTAGTGAAAGTTCACAACTGATATAAACAATTCTATTCTTACAGGAACACAGCAGTCAAAAAAGACCAAAAATCAAGATGAGTTAATAAACACCTTCATACTATTCAAAATCCAAATTCTGCCAAGTGCACTGTGTTGAAAGACATCTTAGTATTCAGAGACCACATCAGTTGTTTTACTATAGCTTGATTTCATTGTTTAGTTTCAGATGTATTTTTTTCTAATTCATAGTAATTCTTGGGTGTATTTTTTGTTGCTGATATATCCATCAATATTTAATAGAAGATAAATTTTAACACTAAATAAAGTTTATCAACTGGCATCCATTGTCTTTTAAAAAATTGCCACATTCTGACTTATCTAACTTTGTTGAACATGCAGTCATCGACTTTAGCAATGGTCCGGTGGCCCACGGCCAGTGAAAATTGATTTGGACCAGTGACTTTCGCCAATTTTTTTCAATAGAATCTATATAAATATTCTAATTTTTAAGTTTTCGGGCCAGTAAATTAGAAAGTCTAATTTCGAAGACTGAAAATGAAATACATGACTAGACATATGACATGTGGACTAGATTAAAAATAATTATGCCTCTGCATCACCGATGATTTCACTGATTGTCAGTTTGGGACTTGTCTTAATAATCTTTTTGATGAGAAGATTCTTAAAAAGTTCTTGTCATTCACTACCCGAACCGACACACAAATTGTGTGGCATGCCATTTTTCCGTAACTAACTGGAGCACCACTGGATGTACCATAATACACGAAACATCTATTCCGAGATGTTCCGAAATTATGATTAGGGTCTCACCAAAAACCAATATAAAAAAATTCGGAACAGTAACGGCCCAAATTTTTTTTCCGATCGCCGTGTTTTTACCAGGTCAGTCGTGGGAGGGGAAACAAACAATATTTTATTTTTGGCCTCAACGTGCAACCCACCAACAAATAATTTTTCACTGTTTTGCTCAACAATAGTAAACTAATTTTGTGGCCGGGTGCAAGAACGCAGAGAACAGGATAGCTGGCCTAGTGTTTCTCCCAAGCATGTTTGGCATGCTAAAGCGCCATGCCCTTCTTTTTTAGTGACGCCATGCTCTAAAATGTCCTTGAACAAGACGCCATGCACTCAAAAGTACTCTTTTCGGTATCTATCGAAGTTAAGTATGCCTCTTGTTTTTTTTGTAAAATTTGAGTTGTCTCCCGTTGAACGCACGAACTGATTACCTGTTTACGTTTTCTGGTAGGCGGTAACGATAAAAATAAAGTAACAGAAACCAGATTGCCGCCATATTAAATTTGACAAAATGCCTAGTGCGGCCAGAATTAAAAGAAAACGAGACGAAGACATGGAAAATAATGCAGGAAGTTGCTTCACTTCTTCTTTCCAAGGTATGTATATCGTTTTTGTAATGTTTCAAACTGCCATTGTAAGGGGACGTAATCGAAACAGTTACGAATCCGTACTCTGGGAAAATAACGTTGGTATTGTTTCATTTCATTTTATATTTGGGGTTTTATGGCGGCTATCCAAAGGGATTGTTAATTTTGTGGATATGATTAATTTCTTAATTAATATCAATCAGTGATTAAAGAAAAGCAATATAACATACACTCATTAAAATTTGATTAAAAAATTAGCGATTGCACAGCTCGTGATATAGCTTGATCGATTGTTTGATTGTATTTGTATACGTAGATCAAAGAAGGTGAGTAAATTTATTTAAAAGAACAAAGGTGGTTATGTTTTCCCACATAAATTTATTTAATTTTTATCTTGGCTGTTCAGTTATTCAGATTGTATATTGTCTACTGTGTATTTTGTTGTTTTAAAGAAAATATATAATAAAGTTTTATATATAACATGTATTTGTATGTGCCCTTACAAAATATGTTCGCGCATTTAATGTGCCCTAGCAATTGACTTTCACGTGTTTCATGTACCCTTTTTCACAATAAATTATCATGACCCTTTTGAAAGCTGGGTGAAACACTGCTGGCCCCCTTTTTTCCCCCCAAAACTATGAAAAAATTGTATCATAATCATCCTTCAGCTATTATTTTCAGTTTAATTATAAGTTAATCTGATATATATAATAACAAAATGATCTTTCTATACCAAACAGTGCTTAAAAAATACAGAAGAGGACTTTAAAACTTCTCGGATTTGAACCAGCTTGGGAAATCCAATCTATATTTTAACTATAAAGCCTCTATCAATTGAAAAGTGGTCACAAATCCTTCCTTCAATCATTTATCTGTGCAAATCACCTTGCTTCTTAGCCATCCCAGGCAATTTAATCCTAGAATTTTATCCAAATCAGTCCCTTGTTGTCTCATTCGAACCTTTATCAACGATTTGAACAGGCAAAAGAATCGAAATTATCTTACCGTTTTGCCTCGCAATGGACAATTTCGGAAGTTCTGTTAAGAACAAACATTACAGACTAGAAACCAGACTATGTTCTGTCTATTCTAATCATCACAATTGATCAAGGTTCAAATGAGACAACACGCAACTCATTTGAATAAAATTCTAGTACATTCAAGTTTATTTATAGTCGGTACATGAATAAATATTACATAACAACACAAGCACTTGTGAGCTTTTATAACAGACATAAACAACAACAACAAAAGTTAATACATATGCAAAAAACATATGATGAAAACAAACATTCATGCAAATATTAATAAAATCAGTGAAACGTCAGAAAGCATCTGGCAAGAGCCTTTATTTGTTTTGCCTTTCGAGATATAGAAGCCAGACAATTGAGACATATTACAACACAGGGACATACATTCAGGCATACAGGCCTCGACATTAACGTTTGTCCGATACCAGTGAAAACTGACGTCGGACAAGTAGATCTTGTATTACGGTTGTCCGACGGGACAAGTGAAAAAATCAGATTCCTAAACGTGCCGGTACAACAGACAAATATATTTCCACTGGTATAAAATACTGGGTTTGTTGCACAGACACTTGTTTCTGGTAATTTTTTTTTACCTATATACTATATATACTACAAGGTACGTAACCATTCATTTGTAAAAAATCTAGGTCATCGCGATTTTCACGTTTTTTCAACTCGACGGACGCCAGCATGGAGGAATGGCCTACATCATCTGGAACTACGATAATTTATCTACAAAATGATGTATAAAACTAGGAGGGTCAGACTTTTTTTGAAAATGTGTTAAAATATCTTAAAGTACACACCAATGATCAGATCTCTTGAAGATATTTACAGTGGTGTTTAGTTTTTTTAAATCTGTTAAGCGGTTCAAAAGTTATGACAATTTGAAGTTCGGAAAATGACCACTTATATTTTATAATGGTGGCCATTTTGAATTTTATATGTCTTTACCAAGAAATAGAATATCAGAAATTATTTGAAAACAATAATGAAATTTAATGAAACTGTACTTGATAAATGTAGTTTAGACATTGTTCTAAAAGAAATTGCATAGTTGTAGTCTTTGTTTCATCAGCAACATGTGTTTCCAAACACATTTTTAAATATTTTTTACCATGCATTTCAATGGGAAAAGTGAAAACGGCACCAAAATTTGATAAATTTTACCCATAAAATTGAACGTATAAATAAAAATTTAGAATTTTCTCATCAAACTGTATTAGATTATTAAAATCTAGCCTTCTATCCACTACAGAAGAGTTTTACTTTCAGTCTAACTGGTCAGCAACATGTGTTTCAGGGAATGAATAGTTTCAAAATAGTGGTGCCATTTCCAAAGTTTCCATTCAATTTTGGTCGCCTCTGTCCAGTTTAAATATAAAAAAATTGTGACATATGAAGAATTTTCTCCAAACATGTGCATTATTTATTTATTTCAACATGTCACCTTTTAAATAATTCACTTTAAATAATAGTGTTTTAGTGCATTGTCACTGCAGTTCTCTTCAAATGTAAGACAGAATTACAGAATTTGCCATTGTGTAAATAAAATTGAAAAATGTCTGACCTCCCTAATAAAACACCTACCTTTGCTGAACCTCAACAATGCAACAGACCTTTTTCCACGGGTCAGTTATCAGCTTTCATCATCCAGTTGGTCACCTGGCAAGTTCTACCCGCAGTGAATGAAAAGTTCAAGGTCGAACTCAGGTAAAGTATTTGATTGGTCGAAGTTTCTCATTACATTTAGCAAGCTGGAATTCTGAAGTTTATTTTTATAATTTTTCATCAAAATGGAGAAGAAACATGTGATGCTGTATTAATTTTCCCGCCTATAAGACTTTCAGTCCTGTTGATATACTTCAGGGAAAAATCCCGAGGTTGTATAGAAAGTTCACAAATTTTTGAATTTTAAAAATAGCCACAGATTTGCATTCAAACTACACTTTTATTCTAAGAAATTAAAACACTTTTATTAATTTTTTTTATTGGAATGCAATATATATAATTTTCTAACATGCTATTATTTTTTATAGCATTTTTATTACAACTTATCTTATTTTTTCTTTCACTGCGGGGTAGAACTTGCCAGGTGACCAACTGGATGATGAAAGCTGATAACTGACCCGTGGAAAAAGGTTTGTTGCATTATTGAGGTTCAGCAAAGGTAGGTGTTTTATACATCATTTTGTAGATAAATTATCGTAGTTTCAGATGATGTAGGCCATTCCTCCATGCTGGTGTCCGTCGAGTTGAAAAAACGCGAAAATCGCGATGACCTAGATTTTTTTTACAAATGAACGGTTACGTACCTTGTAGTATATATAGTATCTAGGTAAAAAAAAAATACCAGAAACAAGTGCCTGTGGTTTGTTGTATAAAAGAGCCCTGTTTGATCTCCAATTTGTCCATAATTTATTTTGATTGAAACTAAAGTGAAACGCCAGATCAAAACTCTTCTATTGTATCATTTATCGTTCCTCCAGACATGCTTTGATGAAGTTCAAGGACATTGACAAAATTAAAGTCGCAATCTCAGAAACGCTTTAATGAACGGAAATATCAATATTTGAAATATAAGAACAAGAATCACTCCGGAACGGACACGTAAATATTATCGATATCAATTTGGCGCCAAATTTAAACTTGTCTTTTGTTCAAAATACGATAGAGGACTTTGGGAAATATTGAAACCTTTGAAATGGACAAATATTACAAGCCTTTTCCTGATCTGGTTGAAAAGATCCACTAAAATTTTTATTTCTCTGTGAATTTAAATAAAATACTTTGCTTTAGTTATATCACAGGCACTTCTTTCTGGTAAAAAAAAATATACCTAGATACTGGTATATATAGTATCTAGGTATATTTTTTTTTACCATAAATCTAGGTATATTTTTTTTACCAGAAACAAGAATTTATATATATACTTTCATTTCATGTTTATTTTCAGGTGGAACATACTTTAAAAGCATGTTTTGCTGACATAAATACGTCAGCAGTGAGTCAAGGTTGACAGGTCTTTTTTTTACCAGAAACAAGAATTTATATAACACAAATATGAGTTATTACAATTTGTGGTATTGGATCACAACACAGTAATATTTCAAAAGGAAAAAAAAAGGGGGGGGGGGGGGGGGTACATTTAAAAATCACTGGTATGCAAGACTCCAATAAAGGTAGACAGAAATAAAAATGTGACATTGAATATATGTCCTTAAGGTAGTTATGAATAAAAAAAACCCAGAACAAATCAATTCAGGCAGCTTTAACTATTTACTAAATTTGGGCAGGGTAACGTCAGCGGGGTCGCGAAACAATGTTTCGATTAATCGCAATTGACTTCTCTCTTTTGTCTCCCACTTCTCCCTGTGAGCTCTCTGAAAGTAGTGGGAGCCCTGGATAATTATTCTCTAGTTTTTGTAATGTTTATTAATTTTTTCGGACAACTAAAAGATTGAGTAGGACAAGTACTTTTTTTAGTTAGTTGTCCGAAGTGACAAGTTGAAAAATATGTTAATGTAGAGGCCTGGCATAGAAATTAACTTTTTTAACCACAAGCAAAACATTGCTTGTAGTTTTAAAAGTTACAATCAAAATTCAATGTTATTTAATATTTAAGAAGCATTTTTTGGGGGGAATGGGTTACAACTAACATAATTATTGAAGGGCAAGCAAATGAATGTGAGTCAACTGTCAAAGTGAAATTTAGTGCATTCATAACCATTTGTGGGTTTAATTTTATACTTTTGAAAAGGGTAATATTTTTCTATATGGGGTATTTTTCGCGGAAGGGGAATGTGACTCCTGAAAAAATTAAAAAATTTATAACACTTATTAACAGACTTGTCGATTAACTTTTATCCAATGATATATATAGGGCCAAAAAAAAATATATATGTGTTTACCGTCACATGTCAACAAAATCTAGGGTCGGTCGGCCGGCATTTAATTTTTTTTTCTTTAACTATCGGCAAAACCGGAAATAGTCGTGCCCGGTTCCGGAATCCGATATTTCATTTTCGAAATTTCTGGTAAGCCGTCATTTGTTTTATGACGAGTTACACAGTTTTTCTACCTTCTTTGCTCTCAATTTCGACAAAAAGCTAGCGGCTGAATAAATAAAACATTGCTGCTGACTAAACAACAAAAATGGTTATCAGAATTCTGTGTAAAAATTGATAGGGAATAATTGCCGATAAAAAAGGTTAGGGTCGGCGGCTGAAAAATAGGGTGGGTCGGGTGACCATAAACACACATAATTTTTTTTTGGCCTAGCCTTCAGAAGACAACATCTGTGTCCTTTCCATTTTCATCTTCTTTGTTCCGAAGCCAACATCAACATTCAATTCCCGTAATTACATCATCCATTTACGGACACCTACTGTAGTATTATACAGGTTTTTTTCATTATTTTAGTCTGTTTGTTTGCCGGTTGACCAACATCGGTACTTTCATTTCATGTTTATTTTCAGGTGGAACATACTTTAAAAGCATGTTTTGCTGACATAAATACGTCAGCAGTGAGTCAAGGTTGACAGGTCAAAACCTCTTCGGGATTTTCTAGACTTTTCATTAGATAGTACGTCAAACATTTGAACACGTGTTATCTGAAGCACTGGTTTCCCAATCCTGAACAAAAACCAGTTGAATTGTAACCCCCAGCAGAGTAGGATATAAATAAACTACATTTTAAAATTTATTAAAATTAAAAACAGAAAACACACATTTCGGAACAGGACAAAGGTACAATTTTTATACACTTGCTGAAATATGCACACACATTTTTTGTCGTTCTCATGTCAATTTTCAGACGCAATATGAAAAAAACCAGACACATTTAGCGTCTTTGCATCCGGTAATTTCGAGCCCTGTAAAAAATATATACACTTGTGCAAAAGTCAAATGGCCCTCCTATTGAGCATTAAAATTACTGTGACACTACTATATGAGGAACAAGTACTTCAATCATACAAATGAGAGAAAAACAAAACAAAAAAATAACAATAGCAAGTTCTTAATACAAATGAGAAAACAAATAGTGACAACTGCTTCCAACTGGTTTTGTTAAATAAAAAATTCTGATAAAAGGAAAAATAAAAAAATGTGCAGACATCAAAAGTGTTCCGATGTTTACAATTTATATGTACAAAACAATATTTGATGGTCTTTTGAAAAAAGACTACTTATCAAAACATATGTCATGTGTATTAGAATAATTTTGAAACATAATTGAATATATCAAAATTAGCAATGATCATAATGATTTGATTGAGTTATTTTATTATCATACAAGATATAAAACTACTATCAGAGGGGCAGTTAAAGTATAAAAACAAAGTAAAAATTGTTTATAAATGAACTATTTTTTGCCCCATGGGCCAATCATGTGCAGACATGTTCTTCAAAACATTCAATCAGAATTCTTATAAATAAAAATAAGTGATTTATAAATCAATAGTTTATGATTGCTATAAAATAACATTTTTATTTATAGTTACCGCCGATTTGATAGCTGTAACCACGTTTTTAAGCCTTCAATCCTGTTACTTAGCAACCATCTGTAGGCCCATAGTTGCAACTCAACAACCATGGCATTTGCCCTACATAACATAGACAATCCACATTCCTCGACAATCAAATTTCTGTTAAAATTCATTACTTAACAATTCAAAACTATATAAGAAGTTTGATAATTCTTCGAAATATAGACAATTTAATTAAAAACTATAGAAAAAAAGTTTGAAAAGTTGGTGAACATGAAAAAAATCAATGAAAATTGAATGATCGCCATTTTAACTGTTTACACAACGACAGTTACTGGGGTGTGTTTAAACTTGGATTTGGGAATTTTCCCTTCTTTTCGAATTTTATCATCTTTTCAAATGATGCGCTCTAACTACATATGATTAGATGTAAAGAAAATTCACCTTAATTGTTGGTGGGTAACAGTCGTCAGAGCTACGGTGGCTATGGCGTTTATTCCTACGGCAACTGTTGCCAGACTCCTCGCGTCAGCAAAAGAATATATCTCTACGCACAGGAACTGAACTATTTTTTATATATCCTGTTTCGTTTAAATATTTTACATACTTTTGGTTTCTATGTTGTTGTGTGACATTTATTCTAATAAAAGCTATAATATTTCATTTTGCAATATAAAATAAACACCATGAATGTATATTCACACTTTGTAAGTACTATTTTGTTGATATTATTTCCTGTTGGCCGTAAATCGGTTTAAAAATATGAAAAATGAATTTCAAGATGGCGGAGATGCGATTATTGACCTTTCGCGTCCCTTAACAACTGGGGCATGCAAACAGATTAATTAATGCTTTCTCTAGAAGAATAAAAGGATAAAAAGAGGGATAACATAAGAGACAAACACCATGGATAGGACGTTTTTCCTGTATTAAGACCACTATCTAATTGCTAAAAATAAAACGGTCATTTAAGCCAATACAAGTCACGTGAGGATAAAATTGCACGTGGCTTTTTTTGCCAGGGTCCCAGAACTCGGGTGGGAAATAGACTTACTGGATAACAGAAATAATATAATATGATAATAGGTGTTACCTAACTTGGGACGAAGTCTAATATATATATTTTTTTCAAAGTAGACCGGGGGCGGATCCAGACTTTCTCAAAAGAGGGGGACCCAAACCCAAATTTTCCGTTGTTTTTAAAGGTGTTTCGTCAAAACGGGGACCTGTCCCCTCCTGTAGACTGTGCATCCAGTCCGGTGTTGTATAATCCGGTACTCGACGTCTCAATTTCATAGAAAATATTATTTCGGACAGGAGGAGGAAGAAATGAAACTGTTTAATGATCATGATTCATGATTGTCAGTCCCATGGATTGTATAGAAATAGAAATAAGTTTAATGATCATGATTGTCAGTCCCATGGTATAGAAATAGAAATAAGTTTATTAACCAAATCAGGGCCCCAGGAGGGCATATACAAATAACAAGTATGATTGATACACAACAACAATACATCAAACTAAATATTCGCGGTGAAATATCAATAATTGTGGTGCAGGAAAAGAGATAAACGTACACACACTTACTAAAAATATTATTGAATGTAATTATTTATATAAATTCATTAGGGACGCATTAGAAATAAGAAACACTTCTTAAAATATGTGCACAACTGTATTATTATATACTGCATGTAACTTTTAAATGTTGTTTTGTATATTATCATGTGATTTGTAATGGAGAACACTAATGTATTATTAGTTATCTTAATAAAGAATTGAATTACCTATATGAGGGGATGGGAAGGGGGGGTGAGAGAGAACATATACATATGTTTAATGGGCTAGAACACATTTGCCCTACATAACATAAAAAAAAGATATGACAATGGAAAAAAAGATATCTTGTTTTTATATGGACGTTAGCCATATTGGCTTAATCGGACTTAAAACTTTAGACCTACAGAGATAATTAAATACCTGAGCTCTATTTTAATACTATTATTGGATTACTTATCTGTTGCATGTACATATCGCCCTACACATATTTTTGTATTGACTTGAAGACACGATTTACAATAAATGCCAAAGGCCCCAACTACATGTACTGCCGGACAACAGCAACCGTCTATATAACGAGGGGGAGAGGGAGAGACCCGACTTCCTATACAATACAATACAATATCTTTACTTCCAATTCGGGCCCACTGGGGGCATACAGATAGTATTACATAAGAGGCAGAAAGAATCCAAATATAGATAGAATTTTACAGAAATAAGTCATACATTGCAATATGTAGTTACATATATATCTGTCAATGTGTTATCCTATATATTGTAAGATACAGGATTTCCCCCTACTTTATTCAAAGTTACAAGTGCAGTTCCTCGTATTTTCGGAAATGTCTTATTATTTTCACGTGAATTTACAGACAGCTGATTTTTGTCAATACCGATTTTACTGTAATTTACTTGTGTTCGTAATGATTTCTGCTCCAAATATTTTCTGAGAGCTCAAAATTCTTACGTAAATCGATCCCGTATTTCAACAGAGTATTCAGTTGTTCAGAACTGCCAGTGTTCATCATGTGTAAAGGCGCACAACATTGTATTAATTTGTAAACAGACATTTGTGTATTGCCGCCGGTTTTGTTATTGTGATAAATCAGTCAAGGATAAATATCCCACAATGCATTGCTCTTTTAGTTTACCTAGCGGGACTATTTGTAATCAATGTAAGAATCCCGTTTTATTGTTGACATTGAAATAAGATTGTGTGTATTAAAATGTAACAAGAAACTTAAGATTATTGTCGACTAAGATATTATGAATGTGTATATAAAATTCTATCGTTTTAAGAATTGTAGAACAATTTATTTTACTGTTGCCGGGATTTATTTGTAAGGCGAGTGTGTGGCTGGTATTTAGACGGGAGTGAAATGTCGTCACCCCGGCGGTTGTCCCCACAGGGGCTAGGTGCGTCCGAAAAAAAAAGAAAAAAAAAAAATACTATATAATACTACAAGGGGGCGAACTCACTTGCTTCCATTTTTTTAAGTCGTCGTGTTAAATTGATCGTAACTTTGGAACGCCTTAATATTTTCAAAAAATGTTTCCACCAGTCGAAAGTCAAGTAATTTTCCTTTCCAAAGAGACCCCAATTGTTAGTTTAGACCTCCGAACTGCTGAGGTATCATACACGAACCACAACAAAACGGCGTGAAAATCCGAAGTCGTACAAACGCTGGGTTGACCACTTCCCATCTGTGTACAGACTTTCCCATGCGTAAACGAGTCATTTTGACTGGCTAAATACTTTCATCCATTCAAATTATGATAAAATTTCTTACCTTACGCCAATTTATATGTCCTTTAAGTCTGTTTTTGAAAGAAATCCCATTTGCATCCTTGACAAACGCCATAGACATGAAAATTGAGAGAGTTCTAACGGGCTTTTTGATTGGCTGGAACAATCGGTTCAGCCAATCAAAAAGCACGTTAGAACTCTCTCAATTTTCACGTCTATGGCGTTTGTCAAGGATGCAAATGGGATTTCTTTCAAAAACAGACTTAAAGGACATATAAATTGGCGTAAGGTAAGAAATTTTATCATAATTTGAATGGATGAAAGTATTTAGCCAGTCAAAATGACTCGTTTACGCATGGGAAAGTCTGTACACAGATGGGAAGTGGTCAACCCAGCGTTTGTACGACTTCGGATTTTCACGCCGTTTTGTTGTGGTTCGTGTATGATACCTCAGCAGTTCGGAGGTCTACACTAACAATTGAGGTCTCTTTGGAAAGGAAAATTACTTGACTTTCGACTGGTGGAAACATTTTTTGAAAATATTAAGGCGTTCCAAAGTTACGATCAATTTAACACGACGACTTAAAAAAATGGAAGCAAGTGAGTTCGCCCCCTTGTAGTATTATATAGTATTTATTTATTTATTTATTTTCGGACGCACCTAGCCCCTGTGGTTGTCCCGGCGAAATTTACTAGTATAAAAAGGGCTCAGCATCCCTTTCGGGGTTCTTACTATTTTGTTCTTACGCTGTTGCAGGTTGAGTGTACCACGCTGTTGGATAATTTATTGGGATATTCTTACATTTCAATAGGTTAGTTAGGAATTTCTGACAGTTAACGTTTATTTTCAGATAAGAACATTTTTTTTCTTTGGCATTTTTCTTTATGACAGTTTCAGTACAATGTTTTGTTGTGAAGTCGTAGCTAAATTGGATAAATTATAGATCCGGAATTCGCATAGAGTATTCTTTATGTGTCTGGTTCTATTTTAGTATTTTGATTCACTTTTCTACTGTTTGGCTTATTTAGTTTTTTTTCTTTATCCGAACATGTCATTAGTAGTCTAATGAGTTCGGGCGAAAATTAGTTCAGATTAATTATACATTTCGGAGTAAACATTTCTACAAGTTGTTTACTTGTAGGTTGAGTCCGATTCTTTTATTTTTATTCAATAAGGGAGTTTATTTGGCATTTATTGACATTCAGACTATAGTTGTATAGTTTGGTTAGTTCAAAAATTATTTGTATTTCCTTTGCTGTTGCTGCTGAAATAAAACTTTCCATGCTATGCCACCCTACACCCACACTCGCCCATCCATTTATTCTGTTTGTTGGTTAGGTTGATAGGAGATAGGATTTTAATAGGATTTTGCTATTTAAGTTGGACATAGGAGTATTCCTGACATTACACTTTGAAACATAATTTCAAGATAATTATGGATGCTGTTGAAGATTATGCCAGAAGGTGGATAAAGAGAGAAGTAGACCAAGATCCTGAGTTAGAGTCCTTGTCAGACTGGGTTAGAACAATTAGGTCTCTAGTACAAAGTCGGATTCACAAACTCAAAAATTGTGTTAATAGTCGACCTAAGTCTGTATTTAAAGACCAAGAAGCTGTTAAGTGTCTTTCCTCTCTTCATGACAAATATGTTATCGTTCCTGCGGACAAGGCTTCCAACAATATCGTGTTTGTATGTAAATCATATTACTTCGAATGCCTAATCAAGGAATTGGGCATAAATAGCAACACCTCTAGTAATACCACATACAAACCAACTTCGTTCGGCAAAGATGAAATCCTAGCTAACCACAGATCATTCATGACCTCTTTAAACATTCCCTCTGGTAAAGAGTCTGAGGATTTACCCTATTTATATTGGATACCTAAACTCCATAAGACACCATACAAAGAAAGGTACATAGCGGGATCATCAACTTGTTCGACGAAAGAATTGTCTATTCACCTGACAAAGATTCTGTCTGCAGTAAAAGAGGCACAACAGAAATATTGTGAAACTGTTTACTCACGTAGTGGCATAAATCACATGTGGATTTTGAAAAACTCTAAAGATCTTTTGGATAACCTGAAATCAAGATCTTTCTCTCAGGTATCCTCCATCAAAACTTGATTTTTCAACTCTATATATCACCCTACCGCATGACAAATTAAAAACCCGCTTAAAAGAAACAATTCATAAAGCTTTTAGTCATAGAAACTATGGCTCAAAATTTGTTGTGTTAGGCTACAATTCCACATATTTTTCAAACAAAATTCATAAAGGTAAAACATGCTACTCCGAGGAACAAGTGATCAGTATGCTGGAGTTCCTCATCAATAACATATTTGTCTCCTTTGGAGGGACACTGTTTCAGCAGGTCGTCGGCATACCAATGGGTACGAATTGTGCCCCTCTTCTAGCCGATTTATTTTTATACTCATATGAGTCGGAGTTTCTTCAAAAGCTTGTAAAAGATAAGAAGATTCATGAGGCTAGAGCCTTTAATTTCACAGGTATATTGATGACGTTTTATCTATCAATAATTCTAGATTTGCAGAATTTCTTCCATTGATATATCCTCCAGAGCTGGAAGTTAAAGAGACCACCGATACAGCTTCGTCCGCATCATTTTTGGACTTGTACCTCGAATTTGACGACAGTGGTCAACTCAGTACTAAAATTTATGATAAGCGGGACGACTTCAATTTTAAAATCATAAATTTTCCAAACATGTGCAGCAATATACCAGCTTCTCCTGCATATGGTGTTTACATCTCGCAATTGATTCGCTATGCAAGGGTCAGTAGCAATTATTCTGATTTCCTGAAACGTCATCTTCATCTGAGAAACGGGCTACTGGACCAGGGCTATAAAAAGATTCGCCTTATTCGATCTCTTAAAAAGTTTATATTCCGATACCAATATCTTGTCGAAATATATTCCGTCTCTGCAGAAAAAATTATAAGCGATGCATTTTCATATAGTGAAAATGTATAAAGATAAAGAAGTCAAAAATGTCAAGAATTTTTTTGTCAATGTGTGACGTAAAAATATTTTTGACATTTACGTCACCGAATATGGTACTGCTTTGACAACTATTTTACCTATTTTGTTCCTGTATTTAAATACTGTTACAATAACAGCCGGAACCTTTGAACCGTAATGAGAGCGGGAGGTTTGGCGCCTTAAAATCTGATTCAACCCACCATTTCTTTAGAAATGCCTGTACCAAGTCAGGGTCATTACGGTTTTCACCGTTTTCCGGTTGTTGACTGATTTTGTCTGTTTATATAATTATGAGTTTTGACTTTCCCTTTGTAAGATTGTTCGGAGTTCGGTAATTTTGTTATTACCTTTATTTCATATATTGAAGTGGGTCAGCGTAATATGTTTTTATACTTGCTTCATAGTAGGACCCGCTAACAATTCGGTTGATGTATTCATTAACTGGTTGGCGTAAAATTCATTTCACTAAGCTTTACTTGGTAACGTTCACAATTTGATAAACTGAGATAAATAAGACAACCTGACATTCGACTATGTAAACATAGATCGGTCAGTGTAAATTGAGCATTGAATCTAAGCATTAATAACTTGTTAAATATTACATAAGTTGAACACTGGTTTGTTACTTGATTGACTTTGAATTGTATTGTATTGATGTTGAATAATTTGAATATATATAAAAACTATGCTGAACTGAATTATATTTACTTTATCTATTGCTACAAAACGGAAATTACAGAGCGGCAGTTGAATTGTACATGCCCAACTTATCCTCGGTCTATTGTTCCAACTCAGACTACAGTGATTATTTAAATTACTTGACGGTAGATTTTAGTCTCCCCAGGATCCATCGATCTGTCATATTGTTCCATTTCCTATCCCGTGAGATAGCTGCACTTCTTGTCTGTCCAACAAGAGTCAGTTTTGATTGCTGGATAGGCTGACCATTTTAGTTTCTCGTGTTGCCGTTTGGCTGTGTGAAGATTTCTCTCTCCTCGATTGATGCCAGTGTGGTATTCACTGACACAAGAGAGGTGAGTGTGCTCTTTTCTCCAAATTGCCACACTAGAAACTACCCTCACAATTTTACTGTATTTCGAATAGATTTTCATTAGCTTGGTGAGATTCGTATGTTGTTTCTGGTTCCACGTCTATTTCACTACTGCCCTTTATCTGTCACTATATGCTAACAGACAAAACTATTGAGTATTCAATCAAACGGTGAAACACATAAAGCGTATCACTTGTCTTCACTTTAATAACTAAAAAAACTATAAAACCCGAAGCCTGTTAAAACAAAGAATAAACAAAGACAAAACTTTCTGAGACCTGAGTTAGGTTTCAGCACTGCATCCTAGATTTGTTGTTCAAGTCTAGTGTAAAGTTCCGGGTGTACTAAACACCGGTGGTGGCAGCAAATTTACCATATAAATCACCATATTACCGCCCGACCCGTTATACTATAGATTTGATTTATTGTGTTTAACGCCACTTTCAGCAATATTTCAGCTACATCATGGCGACCCGTTTTAGTGGTGGAGGAACCCGGGGCACCCGGAGAGAACCACCGACCATGGGCAAGCAACTGGTTCACTTGCAACTGCGAGTCGATCCTATATATAGACGTGCCACCGCAATACATTGGCAAGGCCGTAACTACCATTGAGGCAAGTGAGGCAATTTCGTCAATTTTTTTAAATAAATGATTTACAAAGGTGTCTTGTGTACACAGGCACTTGTTTCATTCAAAGAATGTATGCCCCCTCCTCTTCCTTACTTCAAGGTAAACATCTGCCCTTTACCCATTCCCCACTTCGCCTCAATATTTTTCGCTTATTTGTGATCCTTCCGCTGACCCAATTATATCGTTACACTCCCGAGATATTTCTCTTTTCGACTGCCACATTTAAATATAAATACCGGGCCCCCCTCAGACGAATTGGACAAGAATATTCAGCGAAAGTCGCATTTTCTATTTTTCAGTCAATGAAACGGATACAACTACTTCCTGTTTGCACTGGATTTTTCAAATACATTCGGAATTCTCTAGACCGACCATGTGTAACAATGCCATCATGATCATCTCCTCGCAAATGTAAAGTAAGCCTTTAAAATACAGATAATTGTTCCAATGCAGATTATAAAAATATGTTCAACCCCAAATTACTGACATTTGATTTTTAAAACACCTTTTTTTTAGTTTCTAAATCAATTTAGAACGGACCGGAAGTGACTGTATCCGTTTCATTGACTGAAAAATAGAAAATGCGACTTTCGCTGAATATTTTTGTCCAATTCGTCTGAGGGGGACCCGGTATTTATATTTAAATGTGGCAGTCGAAAAGAGAAATATCTCGGGAATGTAACGATATAATTGGGTCAGCGAAAGGATCACAAATAAGCGAAAAATATTGAGGCGAAGGGGTAAAGGGCAGATGTTTACCTTGAAGTAAGGAAGAGGAGGGGGCATATATTTTTTGAATGAAACAAGTGCCTGTGCTTGTGTATCCTTTTATGTTAATTTTGTTTAAGTATAGTATCCCGTTGTTCCAATCGTATAATAGTCAAGCTATTCCATATGTTATTTGTGCAGATGAAACCACCGATGTGAGCATTATAGAACAGCTCTCTTTATGCGCCCGGTTTGAGCTAACTAAAACAAGCAAAACCATCGCTGATTCGATTTTAGCTTGCACGAAACAGTGGGGACTTACGGGGTCAATATGAGCGGTCATGTTCAGGGGGGTACAAACAATAATACGAGAAATGTGCCCAAACGCTTTATACGTCCAATGTCGATCACTCAATCTAAACATAGTAGTGACACATAGCTGTAAGTCTGTGAACCCAATCGGGAACATAATAAACAACGTGGTTCAATCAACCTGGTTTGTCTGCGCCTCGGCCAACAGAAAACAAAATATTCTTAAGGGTGAAATGGGGAAGGATTCGGACCTTCTTGAGCAGATTTTGGTAGCTGCAGGGGAGGAAGATGAAAGTGGGCAGCTATTGCAACAGGCAGCAAGTAAGAAGGCTTTGCAACCGCTCAGTGAAACACGTTAGACAGCCCATGTTGATTCTCTTTGAAAGTTTCAGCAATCGTCACACTACACAAAAATCTGTGAATCACTCATAAAAATTGAAGGCAAAAGTAGCGGTAATGCCAAATCAAAAGTTAGTGATCACAGGATAATGTTTGAGGATCCCGAGTTCATAATTAGTTCTGTCATTTTTTAAACCTTAGCACTTTTCCTTCAAAAGACAAATTGCGATATGGTCGTTGCATTTGATGAGACCCAAAATACCCTCAATACGCTAAAAGGATTTAGAACGGATGAGAAATGTTCAGAACTTTTCGCTAGAGCGTAAATTATTGCAGACACAATGGAAGTTGTGCTGCAACCAAGGAGAATGGTAGGTAGACAGGTTCACAGAGATAACCCAAATGTCAAATCTGCCGAACAACTATGGCGAACAACAACGTACTTTGTCTTTCTTGAACACGTTAACAATGAACTCGAGCGCAGATTTCCTGGTGATCAGCGGCAAAAGATGTTAGGTCAGTATCTCATACCCAGCAAGTTCGATCACTTGGTGAATGAGTTGTCGACTGTCTTCCGGGCATATTTGCCCGAATTAGCTACCTGGAGACCAGGAATAGCCAGATGGAGAATGAAATTCCATGATGGGTTTGAAAATATCCTTATTTCTCTCCAGCAATCTCTGAGTGACGCGCATGAAGACTTTTACCCCAATATTAGATGTCTCTTCATGCTTTTGTTGACGCTCCCCGTAACTGGTGTTTGATGTGAAAGATCTTTCTCATCTCTTTGTAGACTCAAAACGTGGGAAAGAGCTACAATGGGCGAAGAAAGGTTGTGTGAAGAATTGACGAAACGGGACACGGGAAAAGTGGAATACTGCAGTTTGAATAACAATTCATATCTTCAAATCATACCTACAGTGGCAACTACATGTATCGCACATTATTTCTGTTTGCTTTTTTTCATTGAACACATAACCACTACATGATTTCCTTCTTTTTAAAGCCATGAATACCATGTCAGTTGGATGGTAATTTTGACTACTGAAACAACCACTTTAATTACATGTGAACGATCATTTTCATAGCCAAAATACCCTTGCAATCTGAAATAAAGCCGGAGCTTCATGGGGGGGGGGGAAGCTTCGCTCCCGAGACCCCCTACGAGGGCAGTGCTTTAGATCTGCAGGATCTGCAGGGGACATGGGCGGTCTCCAGACCACTTGCCTCACTAAAAATGAGACCCTAGTTACGGCGTTGCATTGGTATATCAGTAGTAGAGAGGAGGTTACAACGTCAAGTTTGAGGAGGAGCTACCGGAAGTCACGTGACCGGAAGAGGCCCTCTCTGGAACCGGAAGTGATCGCATGCGCAACCGGGGCATTTTGTACTACTATAGTTGATTCCTTCCTCTAATTTTCGTGTTTATTCAACATCTTAATCACTATTTTCTTGACTTGTTGGAGTTTTGTCATAGATAATGTTAATGTGTGATATTTTCATAATGTGTTTCGTTTTGTTTTTGTTTGTAACATGCTTTGGGTGGAATTTCAACGCTATTGCTGCCGCTGACGTCACTTCCGGTATCAATGGGTGGTATTTCTACAATTCTTCAGTTTCTTCAAGTTATTGCTAAAACAAAATATTTTTGCTCTCAAGTAAAATTTATATTTATAGTTTATTCCGATTAGGTACATAATTGTGTGTGTGTTTATTTTTCATTTTAACGTTAACATATGAATGGAAGACCAATAACATGATATTATAGGCCTATGACCACTGGTTTTCACACTGTGACAGTTAAGAGTGGGTAGGGATTTCATGCTGAGGAAGATATGCACAATTATATTGGCACTAGGACATTTACAACAGTTATAACAAAATTAAAATACAAACAAATATATATATTATGAGAGAACAATGAATGTGGATATTTTTCAAAAACTAACTGCTCCCGAACCACATTGGTGGTATAATGGTTAGCGTGATCGCTTCGAGTGCGGTTAATAATGGGTTCGAAGTTCGAACCCCGATCGGGTCAAACAGAAGACTATTATAAAATTGATTTTTGTTGCTTCTCCGCTGAGCACGCAGCATTATGCAGAAAGAGCAAAGACTGATTGGCTGCCGCAATCAGGATATGTCAGAGTGGGGCGACATGTCTATCGGCGGACTGTTATTTCACACACACACTTTTAGTGGATGTATTCGATTCGTGGTGTGCCAAACCAAGACGCACCGCTGTTAAACATAGCACACAACTTGAATGGGCACAATAGCATTAAGGACATGCATAGTACTAGTATTATAATCGAAAAGGTGATATTCGTACAAATTCAAATGCGTAGTACTTGAATAGTCCGTCATTATTAAAAGCTTTCTTATGTTTTACTTGTTAAACTATTTTACTGAATTTAAATAAATATTATTCGACTCTTGCAAATAAATCCAACAGTAATAAGAGGATGCTATGATAAAACAAGAACTGATCATTTGTTTATTTGGGGGGGAGGGGGTAAGTTTTTCTCTCGAGTCAGATGTTTTTCACACGAGCCTAAAATCTAACACTCACGGTGCGGAATGGCACAGGATTTTTCGGGGGGAGGGGGCGTTTCTTGACTACGACAACGGACTGCGGGTTGCAAATATATATGAATCCATGTCAGAAATTGAAAACAGGAGAAAATAGGAAGTTGCAAGTGTGTTTATAACTATTTTTACGGAATACCCCGATATATAGTATCTTCTCGTGGATTTTTGTATCATTTCATCACATGTCTTCCAATTACTTTCAAAAATGCCTTCTCAAACTCGAAAAAAAAACGAACATGATTTTCTCGAAATATATTTATTCTGATCCTTTTGTTCGTTTTTCTTTGACACAAAACGTAACTCTGAACTGAAATAACATACAACATGAAGATCAATTTATAGATATGGTGGTTTATTAGAAAATGTGGTTTTATCATTAGGGATTGACACCGGACTTTCCGGGTTCGCTACGCCTTGCTTGATTTATTGACACCGGTAAGCCATTTAAGTATTTAAGTGTACAGAAAAGTGGAGGGGGGAGAGGCTTCAGGATACGACTGAAAAATGGGGGAGGGAGATTCAGGAGAGGAATGGATAGTGGGGGAGGAGGCAGTCTTTCAAAACTGACAAGCAAAAAAAAAGGTTTTTGTAGCCTTAAATCTCTTGTTTTACTGCTCATAATCTGCATCCATGCTCAAATTTCAGCGGTCTCAAGAAGTGTGTGTGTGTGTGTGGGGGGGGGGGGGGGGGGGGGGGGGGGAGGGGTCACATGTTTTCTCCGTCTTCTACGCCCCTGTCTGTGTGTCCCATATATTGAAAAGTTTTTAACTTTTTCTTATTTGACACCACTAAACCATTTGGCAACAAATTTCTAGGATTGTCTTTTACACAATGTATGTTTTGTGTCGATCGGAAATCCAAGATGTCCGAAATCTCAGACTATAGTTTTAATGTATGATCCTATTTGGAATTTTGTTTTTAAAACTCAGATACTATAAATTTGATTGAATTCAAATTATATACGAATAATTATTGGATGGTCCCGTACAACTTATTTTATTTTTATGTTGTCGATCAGACATTCAAGTCCAAGATGGCAACCACCAAAGGACAAATTTAGCATAGGGCCCTGTAGCGAATTAGAAAAAGAATATTCTTATCTGAAACCACTGAATCACTTGATAGATAAACGGGCTGCAATATCCCTGGCATGGCCTTATAAAATGTGGGCCATTTAAAAAAAAAAATTGTTGATCGGAAATCCATGATGGCTTCAACATAGGACCATGTGGAAATATGAAAATAATATTATAAAGTTCTCAGATCTAGATGTAGACTTAATCGAAACGGTATGTAAATAGTCATTGAATAGTCATTTTTGTGTGTGTGAATCGGAAATCCAAGTTGGCTGATTCCACAGGACATTGTTTACAGAAAAAAGGAAAACTTCACAATTGCTTGAACACAAACAGTGTATTAATAAACATGTGAGCGATTCAAGTGAACCTTTAGTTTTGATATCGCCAATTCTTGATTAGGTACAAGCATTCATGTGGGTTTTTTTTTTTCTTTTTTTCTCTCAGTTGGTTCATTTTGATTGAATTTGTATTAATATTACCGTGATGACTGAAAAAGTTACATCAAAGATACCATTTTCTACATGCAAGAGATGTGATCAAGAAGTGTATTTCCTATCCATGTTTTCTATGTATCAGTAAGAATTTGGAATGGTGACAGATTCTACCTTCTTAGCTATTAGTCGGTTAACTTCGAGTACCCTATTAAAGTTGTGAGTTCGAATCTCGTACATGGCGAGGTGTTGTCGATACAACAATATGTGATCAAGTTTGTCAGTGCCTTGCGACAAGTGGGTGGTTTTCTTCGGGTACCCCGATAACCCTAACCACCGGTGTTGGTGCTTTTATGAACAAATGCCATTGACGTAAGTACCTGGTTGGGATTCTGCACCTCAAACCAACACCAGGATGTCAAATTTCATCTTCGATCTTAGGGGTGGGTTCTATGAATATTTCGTGTCTAATGACTTTCTAATTTAGTCCCTTGTCCACAGTTCTAATGACTCTAATTTAGTCTCTTGTCCACATTTCTAATGACTGTCTAATGTATCCTCCTATCCACAGTTCTACTGACTAGTTTAGTTTCCTGTGAGCTCTCATTACTGTCTTAATATCTAGTCTCCAGTCCTTCGTTCTAAAGTCGCATGTACTAATGACTAACTTATAAAGTCTCCTGAACTCAGTTCTAGTGACTGTCTTATAGAGTCTCCTGTACTCAGTTCTAATGACTGTCTTATAAAGTCTCCTGTACTCAGTTCTAATGACTCTTATAAAGTCTCCTGTACTCAGTTCTAATGACTGTCTTATAAAGTCTCCTGTACTCATTTCTAATGACTGTCTTATAAAATCTACTGTACTCAGTTCTAATGACTAACTTATAAAGTCTCCTGAACTCAGTTCTAGTGACTGTCTTATAAAGTATTCTGTACTCAGTTCTAATGTCTTTCTTATAAAGTATCATGTACTCAGTTCTAATGACTGTCTTATAAAGTCTACTGTACTCAGTTCTAGTGACTGTCTTATAAAGTCTACTGTACTCAGTTCTAGTGACTGTCTTATAAAGTCTACTGTACTCAGTTCTAATGACTCTTATAAAGTCTCCTGTGCTCAGTTCTAATGACTGTCTTATAAAATTTACTGTACTCAGTTCTAATGACTGTCTTATAAAGTCTCCTGTACTCAATTTTAATGACTGTCTTATAAAGTCTCCTGTACTCAGTTCTAATGACTGTCTTATAAAGTCGTCTGTACTCAGTTCTAATGACTGTCTTATGAAGTCTCCTGTACTCAGTTCTAATGACTGTCTTATAAAGTCTCCGGTACTCAGTTCTAATGACTGTCTTATAAAGTCTCCTGTACTAAGTTCTAATGACTGTCTTATAAAGTCTCCTGTACTCAGTTCTAATGACTGTCTTATAAAATCTACTGTACTCAGTTCTAATGACTGGTTTATAAAGTCTACTGTACTCGGTTCTAATGACTGTTTTATAAAATCTACTGTACTCAGTTCTAGTGACTGGTTTATAAAGTCTACTGTACTCGGTTCTAATGACTGTTTTATAAAATCTACTGTACTCAGTTCTAGTGACTGTCTTATAAAGTCTCCTGAACTCACTTCTAATGACTGTCTTATAAAGTCTCATGTACTCAGTTCTAATGACCGTCTTATAAAGTCTACTGTACTCAGTTCTAATGATTAACTTATAAAGTTTCTTGAACTCAGTTCTAGTGACTGTCTTATGAAGTCTCCTGTACTCAGTTCTAATGACTGTCTTATAAAGTCTCCTGTACTCAGTTCTAATGACTGTCTTATAAAGTCTCCGGTACTCAGTTCTAATGACTGTCTTATAAAGTCTCCTGTACTAAGTTCTAATGACTGTCTTATAAAGTCTCCTGTACTCAGTTCTAATGACTGTCTTATAAAGTCTCCTGTACTCAGTTCTAATGACTGTCATAAAGTCTCCAGTACTCAGTTCTAATGACTGTCTTATAAAGTCTCCTGTACTCAGTTGGAATGACTGTCTTATAAAGTCTCCTATACTCAGTTCTAATGACTGTCTTATAAAGTCTCCTGTACTCAGTTCTAATGACTGTCTTATAAAATTTACTGTACTCAGTTCTAATGACTGTCTTATAAAGTCTACTGTACTCAGTTCTAATGACTGTCTTATAAAGTCTCCTGTACTCAATGTTAATGCCTGTCTTATAAAGTCTCCTGTACTCAGTTCTAATGACTGTCTTATAAAGTCTCCTGTACTCATTTCTAATGACTGTCTTATAAAGTCTCCTGTACTCAGTTCTAATGACTGGTTTATAAAGTCTCCTGAACTCAGTTCTAGTGACTGTCTTATAAAGTATTCTGTACTCAGTTCTAATGACTTTCTTATAAAGTTTCATGTACTCAGTTCTAATGACTCTCTTATAAAGTCTACTGTACTCAGTTCTAGTGACTGTCTTATAAAGTCTACTGTACTCAGTTCTAATGACTGGTTTATAAAGTCTACTGTACTCTGTTCTAGTGATTGTCTTATAAAGTCTCCTGTACTCAGTTCTAGTGACTGGTTTATAAAGTCTACTGTACTCGGTTCTAATGACTGTTTTATAAAATCTACTGTACTCAGTTCTAGTGATTGTCTTATAAAGTCTCCTGAACTCACTTCTAATGACTGTCTTATAAAGTCTCATGTACTCAGTTCTAATGACTGTCTTATAAAGTCTCCGGTACTCAGTTCTAATGACTGTCTTATAAAGTCTCCTGTACTAAGTTCTAAGGACTGTCTTATAAAGTCTCCTGTACTCAGTTCTAATGACTGTCTTATAAAGTCTCCAGTACTCAGTTCTAATGACTGTCTTATAAAGTCTCCTGTACTCAGTTGTAATGACTGTCTTATAAAGTCTCCCATACTCAGTTCTAATGACTGTCTTATAAAGTCTCCTGTACTCAGTTCTAATGACTATCTTATAAAGTTTCCTGTACTCAGTTCTAATGACTGTCTTATAAAGTCTACTGTACTCAGTTCTAATGACTGGTTTATAAAGTCTACTGTACTCAGTTCTAGTGACTGTCTTATAAAGTCTACTGTACTCAGTTCTAATGACTGTCTTATAAAGTCTCCTGTACTCAGTTCTAATGACTGTCTTATAAAGTCTACTGTACTCAGTTCTAATGACTGTCTTATAAAGTCGACTGTACTCAGTCCTAATGACTGTCTTATAAAGTCTCCTGTACTAAGTTCTAATGACTGTCTTATAAAGTCGCCTGTACTCAGTTCTAATGACTGTCTTATAAAGTCTCCTGTACTCAGTTCTAATGACTGTCTTATAAAGTCTCCTGTACTCAGTTCTAATGACTGGTTTATAAAGTCTACTGTACTCAGTTCTAATGACTGGTTTATAAAGTCTACTGTACTCAGTTATAGTGACTGTCTAATAAAGTCTACTGTACTCAGTTCTAATGACTGTCTTATAAAGTCTCCTGTACTCAGTTCTAATGACCGTCTTATAAAGTCTCCTGTACTCAGTTCTAATGACTGGTTTATAAAGTCTACTGTACTCAGTTCTAATGACTGGTTTATAAAGTCTCCTGTACTCAGTTCTAATGACTGTCTTATAAAGTCTACTGTACTCAGTTCTAGTGACTGTCTTATAAAGTTTACTGTACTCAGTTCTAATGACTGGTTTATAAAGTCTACTGTACTCGGTTCTAATGACTGTTTTATAAAATCTACTGTACTCAGTTCTAGTGACTGGTTTATAAAGTCTACTGTACTCGGTTCTAATGACTGTTTTATAAAATCTACTGTACTCAGTTCTAGTGACGGTCTTATAAAGTCTCCTGAACTCACTTCTAATGACTGTCTTATCAAGTCTCATGTACTCAGTTCTAATGACCGTCTTATAAAGTCTACTGTACTCAGTTCTAATGACTAACTTATAAAGTTTCTTGAACTCAGTTCTAGTGACTGTCTTATAAAGTCTCCTGTACTCAGTTCTAATGACTGTCTTATAAAGTCTCCTGTACTCAGTTCTAATGACTGTCTTATAAAGTCTCCGGTACTCAGTTCTAATGACTGTCTTATATAGTCTCCTGTACTAAGTTCTAATGACTGTCTTATAAAGTCTCCTGTACTCAGTTCTAATAACTGTCTTATAAAGTCTCCTGTACTCAGTTCTAATGACTGTCATAAAGTCCCCAGTACTCAGTTCTAATGACTGTCTTGTAAAGTCTCCTGTACTCAGTTGTAATGACTGTCTTATAAAGTCTCCTATACTCAGTTCTAATGACTGTCTTATAAAGTCTCCTGTACTCAGTTCTAATGACTGTCTTATAAAATTTACTGTACTCAGTTCTAATGACTGTCTTATAAAGTCTACTGTACTCAGTTCTAATGACTGTCTTATAAAGTCTCCTGTACTCAGTTCTAATAACTGTCTTATAAAGTCTCCTGTACTCAGTTCTAATGATTGGTTTATAAAGTCTCCTGAACTCAGTTCTAGTGACTGTCTTATAAAGTATTCTGTACTCAGTTCTAATGACTTTCTTATAAAGTTTCATGTACTCAGTTCTAATGACTGTCTTATAAAGTCTCATGTACTCAGTTCTAATGACTGTCTTATAAAATCTACTGTACTCAGTTCTAATGACTGGTTTATAAAGTCTACTGTACTCAGTTCAAATGACTCTCTTATAAAGTCTACTGTACTCAGTTCTAATGACTGGTTTATAAAGTCTACTGTACTCAGTTCTAATGACTGGTTTATAAAGTCTACTGTACTCAGTTCTAATGACTCTCTTATAAAGTCTCCAGTACTCAGTTCTAATGACTGTCTTATAAAGTCTCCAGTACTCAGTTCTAATGACTGGTTTATAAAGTCTACTGTACTCTGTTCTAGTGATTGTCTTATAAAGTCTCCTGTACTCAGTTCTAGTGACTGGTTTATAAAGTCTACTGTACTCCGTTCTAATGACTGTTTTATAAAATCTACTGTACTCAGTTCTAGTGATTGTCTTATAAAATCTCCTGAACTCACTTCTAATGACTGTCTTATAAAGTCTCATGTACTCAGTTCTAATGACTGTCTTATAAAGTCTCCGGTACTCAGTTCTAATGACTGTCTTATAAAGTCTCCTGTACTAAGTTCTAATGACTGTCTTATAAAGTCTCCTGTACTCAGTTCTAATGACTGTCTTATAAAATCTCCTGTACTCAGTTCTAATGACTGTCATAAAGTCTCCAGTACTCAGTTCTAATGACTGTCTTATAAAGTCTCCTGTACTCTGTTCTAGTGATTGTCTTATAAAGTCTCCTGTACTCAGTTCTAGTGACTGGTTTATAAAGTCTACTGTACTCGGTTCTAATGACTGTTTTATAAAATCTACTGTACTCAGTTCTAGTGATTGTCTTATAAAGTCTCCTGAACTCACTTCTAATGACTGTCTTATAAAGTCTCATGTACTCAGTTCTAATGACTGTCTTATAAAGTCTCCGGTACTCAGTTCTAATGACTGTCTTATAAAGTCTCCTGTACTAAGTTCTAAGGACTGTCTTATAAAGTCTCCTGTACTCAGTTCTAATGACTGTCTTATAAAATCTCCTGTACTCAGTTCTAATGACTGTCATCAAGTCTCCAGTACTCAGTTCTAATGACTGTCTTATAAAGTCTCCTGTACTCAGTTGTAATGACTGTCTTATAAAGTCTCCCATACTCAGTTCTAATGACTGTCTTATAAAGTCTCCTGTACTCAGTTCTAATGACTATCTTATAAAGTTTCCTGTACTCAGTTCTAATGACTGTCTTATAAAGTCTCCGGTACTCAGTTCTAATGACTGTCTTATAAAGTCTCCTGTACTAAGTTCTAATGACTGTCTTATAAAGTCTCCTGTACTCAGTTCTAATGACTGTCTTATAAAGTCTCCTGTACTCAGTTCTAATGACTGTCATAAAGTCTCCAGTACTCAGTTCTAATGACTGTCTTATAAAGTCTCCTGTACTCAGTTGGAATGACTGTCTTATAAAGTCTCCTATACTCAGTTCTAATGACTGTCTTATAAAGTCTCCTGTACTCAGTTCTAATGACTGTCTTATAAAATTTACTGTACTCAGTTCTAATGACTGTCTTATAAAGTCTACTGTACTCAGTTCTAATGACTGTCTTATAAAGTCTCCTGTACTCAATGTTAATGCCTGTCTTATAAAGTCTCCTGTACTCAGTTCTAATGACTGTCTTATAAAGTCTCCTGTACTCATTTCTAATGACTGTCTTATAAAGTCTCCTGTACTCAGTTCTAATGACTGGTTTATAAAGTCTCCTGAACTCAGTTCTAGTGACTGTCTTATAAAGTATTCTGTACTCAGTTCTAATGACTTTCTTATAAAGTTTCATGTACTCAGTTCTAATGACTCTCTTATAAAGTCTACTGTACTCAGTTCTAGTGACTGTCTTATAAAGTCTCATGTACTCAGTTCTAATGACTGGTTTATAAAATCTACTGTACTCAGTTCTAGTGATTGTCTTATAAAGTCTCCTGAACTCACTTCTAATGACTGTCTTATAGAGTCTCATGTACTCAGTTCTAATGACTGTCTTATAAAGTCTCCGGTACTCAGTTCTAATGACTGTCTTATAAAGTCTCCTGTACTAAGTTCTAAGGATTGTCTTATAAAGTCTCCTGTACTCAGTTCTAATGACTGTCTTATAAAATCTCCTGTACTCAGTTCTAATGACTGTCATCAAGTCTCCAGTACTCAGTTCTAATGACTGTCTTATAAAGTCTCCTGTACTCAGTTGTAATGACTGTCTTATAAAGTCTCCCATACTCAGTTCTAATGACTGTCTTATAAAGTCTCCTGTACTCAGTTCTAATGACTATCTTATAAAGTTTCCTGTACTCAGTTCTAATGACTGTCTTATAAAGTCTACTGTACTCAGTTCTAATGACCGGTTTATAAAGTCTACTGTACTCAGTTCTAGTGACTGTCTTATAAAGTCTCCTGTACTCAGTTCTAATGACTGTCTTATAAAGTCTACTGTACTCAGTTCTAATGACTGTCTTATAAAGTCGACTGTACTCAGTCCTAATGACTGTCTTATAAAGTCTCCTGTACTAAGTTCTAATGACTGTCTTATAAAGTCGCCTGTACTCAGTTCTAATGACTGTCTTATAAAGTCTCCTGTACTCAGTTCTAATGACTGTCTTATAAAGTCTCCTGTACTCAGTTCTAATGACTGGTTTATAAAGTCTACTGTACTCAGTTCTAATGACTGGTTTATAAAGTCTACTGTACTCAGTTATAGTGACTGTCTAATAAAGTCTACTGTACTCAGTTCTAATGACTGTCTTATAAAGTCTCCTGTACTCAGTTCTAATGACCGTCTTATAAAGTCTCCTGTACTCAGTTCTAATGACTGGTTTATAAAGTCTACTGTACTCAGTTCTAATGACTGGTTTATAAAGTCTCCTGTACTCAGTTCTAATGACTGTCTTATAAAGTCTACTGTACTCAGTTCTAGTGACTGTCTTATAAAGTTTACTGTACTCAGTTCTAATGACTGGTTTATAAAGTCTACTGTACTCGGTTCTAATGACTGTTTTATAAAATCTACTGTACTCAGTTCTAGTGACTGGTTTATAAAGTCTACTGTACTCGGTTCTAATGACTGTTTTATAAAATCTACTGTACTCAGTTCTAGTGACGGTCTTATAAAGTCTCCTGAACTCACTTCTAATGACTGTCTTATCAAGTCTCATGTACTCAGTTCTAATGACCGTCTTATAAAGTCTACTGTACTCAGTTCTAATGACTAACTTATAAAGTTTCTTGAACTCAGTTCTAGTGACTGTCTTATAAAGTCTCCTGTACTCAGTTCTAATGACTGTCTTATAAAGTCTCCTGTACTCAGTTCTAATGACTGTCTTATAAAGTCTCCGGTACTCAGTTCTAATGACTGTCTTATAAAGTCTCCTGTACTAAGTTCTAATGACTGTCTTATAAAGTCTCCTGTACTCAGTTCTAATAACTGTCTTATAAAGTCTCCTGTACTCAGTTCTAATGACTGTCATAAAGTCCCCAGTACTCAGTTCTAATGACTGTCTTATAAAGTCTCCTGTACTCAGTTGTAATGACTGTCTTATAAAGTCTCCTATACTCAGTTCTAATGACTGTCTTATAAAGTCTCCTGTACTCAGTTCTAATGACTGTCTTATAAAATTTACTGTACTCAGTTCTAATGACTGTCTTATAAAGTCTCCTGTACTCAGTTCTAATGACTGTCTTATAAAGTCTCCTGTACTCAGTTCTAATGATTGGTTTATAAAGTCTCCTGAACTCAGTTCTAGTGACTGTCTTATAAAGTATTCTGTACTCAGTTCTAATGACTGGTTTATAAAGTCTACTGTACTCAGTTATAGTGACTGTCTAATAAAGTCTACTGTACTCAGTTCTAATGACTGTCTTATAAAGTCTCCTGTACTCAGTTCTAATGACCGTCTTATAAAGTCTCCTGTACTCAGTTCTAATGACTGGTTTATAAAGTCTACTGTACTCAGTTCTAATGACTGTCTTATAAAGTCTACTGTACTCAGTTCTAGTGACTGTCTTATAAAGTTTACTGTACTCAGTTCTAATGACTGGTTTATAAAGTCTACTGTACTCGGTTCTAATGACTGTTTTATAAAATCTACTGTACTCAGTTCTAGTGACTGGTTTATAAAGTCTACTGTACTCGGTTCTAATGACTGTTTTATAAAATCTACTGTACTCAGTTCTAGTGACGGTCTTATAAAGTCTCCTGAACTCACTTCTAATGACTGTCTTATCAAGTCTCATGTACTCAGTTCTAATGACCGTCTTATAAAGTCTACTGTACTCAGTTCTAATGACTAACTTATAAAGTTTCTTGAACTCAGTTCTAGTGACTGTCTTATAAAGTCTCCTGTACTCAGTTCTAATGACTGTCTTATAAAGTCTCCTGTACTCAGTTCTAATGACTGTCTTATAAAGTCTCCGGTACTCAGTTCTAATGACTGTCTTATAAAGTCTCCTGTACTAAGTTCTAATGACTGTCTTATAAAGTCTCCTGTACTCAGTTCTAATAACTGTCTTATAAAGTCTCCTGTACTCAGTTCTAATGACTGTCATAAAGTCCCCAGTACTCAGTTCTAATGACTGTCTTGTAAAGTCTCCTGTACTCAGTTGTAATGACTGTCTTATAAAGTCTCCTATACTCAGTTCTAATGACTGTCTTATAAAGTCTCCTGTACTCAGTTCTAATGACTGTCTTATAAAATTTACTGTACTCAGTTCTAATGACTGTCTTATAAAGTCTACTGTACTCAGTTCTAATGACTGTCTTATAAAGTCTCCTGTACTCAGTTCTAATGACTGTCTTATAAAGTCTCCTGTACTCAGTTCTAATGATTGGTTTATAAAGTCTCCTGAACTCAGTTCTAGTGACTGTCTTATAAAGTATTCTGTACTCAGTTCTAATGACTTTCTTATAAAGTTTCATGTACTCAGTTCTAATGACTGTCTTATAAAGTCTCATGTACTCAGTTCTAATGACTGTCTTATAAAATCTACTGTACTCAGTTCTAATGACTGGTTTATAAAGTCTACTGTACTCAGTTCAAATGACTCTCTTATAAAGTCTACTGTACTCAGTTCTAATGACTGGTTTATAAAGTCTACTGTACTCAGTTCTAATGACTGGTTTATAAAGTCTACTGTACTCAGTTCTAATGACTCTCTTATAAAGTCTCCAGTACTCAGTTCTAATGACTGTCTTATAAAGTCTCCAGTACTCAGTTCTAATGACTGGTTTATAAAGTCTACTGTACTCTGTTCTAGTGATTGTCTTATAAAGTCTCCTGTACTCAGTTCTAGTGACTGGTTTATAAAGTCTACTGTACTCCGTTCTAATGACTGTTTTATAAAATCTACTGTACTCAGTTCTAGTGATTGTCTTATAAAATCTCCTGAACTCACTTCTAATGACTGTCTTATAAAGTCTCATGTACTCAGTTCTAATGACTGTCTTATAAAGTCTCCGGTACTCAGTTCTAATGACTGTCTTATAAAGTCTCCTGTACTAAGTTCTAATGACTGTCTTATAAAGTCTCCTGTACTCAGTTCTAATGACTGTCTTATAAAATCTCCTGTACTCAGTTCTAATGACTGTCATAAAGTCTCCAGTACTCAGTTCTAATGACTGTCTTATAAAGTCTCCTGTACTCTGTTCTAGTGATTGTCTTATAAAGTCTCCTGTACTCAGTTCTAGTGACTGGTTTATAAAGTCTACTGTACTCGGTTCTAATGACTGTTTTATAAAATCTACTGTACTCAGTTCTAGTGATTGTCTTATAAAGTCTCCTGAACTCACTTCTAATGACTGTCTTATAAAGTCTCATGTACTCAGTTCTAATGACTGTCTTATAAAGTCTCCGGTACTCAGTTCTAATGACTGTCTTATAAAGTCTCCTGTACTAAGTTCTAAGGACTGTCTTATAAAGTCTCCTGTACTCAGTTCTAATGACTGTCTTATAAAATCTCCTGTACTCAGTTCTAATGACTGTCATCAAGTCTCCAGTACTCAGTTCTAATGACTGTCTTATAAAGTCTCCTGTACTCAGTTGTAATGACTGTCTTATAAAGTCTCCCATACTCAGTTCTAATGACTGTCTTATAAAGTCTCCTGTACTCAGTTCTAATGACTATCTTATAAAGTTTCCTGT
The DNA here is from genome assembly GCA_963383655.1 of Bathymodiolus septemdierum. Lineage (NCBI taxonomy): Eukaryota > Metazoa > Mollusca > Bivalvia > Mytilida > Modiolidae > Bathymodiolus > Bathymodiolus septemdierum. The sequence continues at coordinate 96,234,828 of OY726518.1, forward strand.
ACTCAGTTCTAATGACTGTCTTATAAAGTCTCCGGTACTCAGTTCTAATGACTGTCTTATAAAGTCTCCTGTACTAAGTTCTAATGACTGTCTTATAAAGTCTACTGTACTCAGTTCTAATGACTGTCTTATAAAGTCTCCTGTACTCAGTTCTAATGACTGTCATAAAGTCTCCAGTACTCAGTTCTAATGACTGTCTTATAAAGTCTCCTGTACTCAGTTGGAATGACTGTCTTATAAAGTCTCCTATACTCAGTTCTAATGACTGTCTTATAAAGTCTCCTGTACTCAGTTCTAATGACTGTCTTATAAAATTTACTGTACTCAGTTCTAATGACTGTCTTATAAAGTCTACTGTACTCAGTTCTAATGACTGTCTTATAAAGTCTCCTGTACTCAATGTTAATGCCTGTCTTATAAAGTCTCCTGTACTCAGTTCTAATGACTGTCTTATAAAGTCTCCTGTACTCATTTCTAATGACTGTCTTATAAAGTCTCCTGTACTCAGTTCTAATGACTGGTTTATAAAGTCTCCTGAACTCAGTTCTAGTGACTGTCTTATAAAGTATTCTGTACTCAGTTCTAATGACTTTCTTATAAAGTTTCATGTACTCAGTTCTAATGACTCTCTTATAAAGTCTACTGTACTCAGTTCTAGTGACTGTCTTATAAAGTCTCATGTACTCAGTTCTAATGACTGGTTTATAAAATCTACTGTACTCAGTTCTAGTGAATGTCTTATAAAGTCTCCTGAACTCACTTCTAATGACTGTCTTATAAAGTCTCATGTACTCAGTTCTAATGACTGTCTTATAAAGTCTCCGGTACTCAGTTCTAATGACTGTCTTATAAAGTCTCCTGTACTAAGTTCTAAGGATTGTCTTATAAAGTCTCCTGTACTCAGTTCTAATGACTGTCTTATAAAATCTCCTGTACTCAGTTCTAATGACTGTCATCAAGTCTCCAGTACTCAGTTCTAATGACTGTCTTATAAAGTCTCCTGTACTCAGTTGTAATGACTGTCTTATAAAGTCTCCCATACTCAGTTCTAATGACTGTCTTATAAAGTCTCCTGTACTCAGTTCTAATGACTATCTTATAAAGTTTCCTGTACTCAGTTCTAATGACTGTCTTATAAAGTCTACTGTACTCAGTTCTAATGACCGGTTTATAAAGTCTACTGTACTCAGTTCTAGTGACTGTCTTATAAAGTCTCCTGTACTCAGTTCTAATGACTGTCTTATAAAGTCTACTGTACTCAGTTCTAATGACTGTCTTATAAAGTCGACTGTACTCAGTCCTAATGACTGTCTTATAAAGTCTCCTGTACTAAGTTCTAATGACTGTCTTATAAAGTCGCCTGTACTCAGTTCTAATGACTGTCTTATAAAGTCTCCTGTACTCAGTTCTAATGACTGTCTTATAAAGTCTCCTGTACTCAGTTCTAATGACTGGTTTATAAAGTCTACTGTACTCAGTTCTAATGACTGGTTTATAAAGTCTACTGTACTCAGTTATAGTGACTGTCTAATAAAGTCTACTGTACTCAGTTCTAATGACTGTCTTATAAAGTCTCCTGTACTCAGTTCTAATGACCGTCTTATAAAGTCTCCTGTACTCAGTTCTAATGACTGGTTTATAAAGTCTACTGTACTCAGTTCTAATGACTGGTTTATAAAGTCTCCTGTACTCAGTTCTAATGACTGTCTTATAAAGTCTACTGTACTCAGTTCTAGTGACTGTCTTATAAAGTTTACTGTACTCAGTTCTAATGACTGGTTTATAAAGTCTACTGTACTCGGTTCTAATGACTGTTTTATAAAATCTACTGTACTCAGTTCTAGTGACTGGTTTATAAAGTCTACTGTACTCGGTTCTAATGACTGTTTTATAAAATCTACTGTACTCAGTTCTAGTGACGGTCTTATAAAGTCTCCTGAACTCACTTCTAATGACTGTCTTATCAAGTCTCATGTACTCAGTTCTAATGACCGTCTTATAAAGTCTACTTAACTCAGTTCTAATGACTAACTTATAAAGTTTCTTGAACTCAGTTCTAGTGACTGTCTTATAAAGTCTCCTGTACTCAGTTCTAATGACTGTCTTATAAAATCTCCTGAACTCACTTCTAATGACTGTCTTATAAAGTCTCATGTACTCAGTTCTAATGACTGTCTTATAAAGTCTCCGGTACTCAGTTCTAATGACTGTCTTATAAAGTCTCCTGTACTAAGTTCTAATGACTGTCTTATAAAGTCTCCTGTACTCAGTTCTAATGACTGTCTTATAAAATCTCCTGTACTCAGTTCTAATGACTGTCATAAAGTCTCCAGTACTCAGTTCTAATGACTGTCTTATAAAGTCTCCTGTACTCTGTTCTAGTGATTGTCTTATAAAGTCTCCTGTACTCAGTTCTAGTGACTGGTTTATAAAGTCTACTGTACTCGGTTCTAATGACTGTTTTATAAAATCTACTGTACTCAGTTCTAGTGATTGTCTTATAAAGTCTCCTGAACTCACTTCTAATGACTGTCTTATAAAGTCTCATGTACTCAGTTCTAATGACTGTCTTATAAAGTCTCCGGTACTCAGTTCTAATGACTGTCTTATAAAGTCTCCTGTACTAAGTTCTAAGGACTGTCTTATAAAGTCTCCTGTACTCAGTTCTAATGACTGTCTTATAAAATCTCCTGTACTCAGTTCTAATGACTGTCATAAAGTCTCCAGTACTCAGTTCTAATGACTGTCTTATAAAGTCTCCTGTACTCAGTTGTAATGACTGTCTTATAAAGTCTCCCATACTCAGTTCTAATGACTGTCTTATAAAGTCTCCTGTACTCAGTTCTAATGACTATCTTATAAAGTTTCCTGTACTCAGTTCTAATGACTGTCTTATAAAGTCTACTGTACTCAGTTCTAATGACTGGTTTATAAAGTCTACTGTACTCAGTTCTAGTGACTGTCTTATAAAGTCTACTGTACTCAGTTCTAATGACTGTCTTATAAAGTCTCCTGTACTCAGTTCTAATGACTGTCTTATAAAGTCTACTGTACTCAGTTCTAATGACTGTCTTATAAAGTCGACTGTACTCAGTCCTAATGACTGTCTTATAAAGTCTCCTGTACTAAGTTCTAATGACTGTCTTATAAAGTCGCCTGTACTCAGTTCTAATGACTGTCTTATAAAGTCTCCTGTACTCAGTTCTAATGACTGTCTTATAAAGTCTCCTGTACTCAGTTCTAATGACTGGTTTATAAAGTCTACTGTACTCAGTTCTAACGACTGGTTTATAAAGTCTACTGTACTCAGTTATAGTGACTGTCTAATAAAGTCTACTGTACTCAGTTCTAATGACTGTCTTATAAAGTCTCCTGTACTCAGTTCTAATGACCGTCTTATAAAGTCTCCTGTACTCAGTTCTAATGACTGGTTTATAAAGTCTACTGTACTCAGTTCTAATGACTGGTTTATAAAGTCTCCTGTACTCAGTTCTAATGACTGTCTTATAAAGTCTACTGTACTCAGTTCTAGTGACTGTCTTATAAAGTTTACTGTACTCAGTTCTAATGACTGGTTTATAAAGTCTACTGTACTCGGTTCTAATGACTGTTTTATAAAATCTACTGTACTCAGTTCTAGTGACTGGTTTATAAAGTCTACTGTACTCGGTTCTAATGACTGTTTTATAAAATCTACTGTACTCAGTTCTAGTGACGGTCTTATAAAGTCTCCTGAACTCACTTCTAATGACTGTCTTATCAAGTCTCATGTACTCAGTTCTAATGACCGTCTTATAAAGTCTACTGTACTCAGTTCTAATGACTAACTTATAAAGTTTCTTGAACTCAGTTCTAGTGACTGTCTTATAAAGTCTCCTGTACTCAGTTCTAATGACTGTCTTATAAAGTCTCCTGTACTCAGTTCTAATGACTGTCTTATAAAGTCTCCGGTACTCAGTTCTAATGACTGTCTTATAAAGTCTCCTGTACTAAGTTCTAATGACTGTCTTATAAAGTCTCCTGTACTCAGTTCTAATAACTGTCTTATAAAGTCTCCTGTACTCAGTTCTAATGACTGTCATAAAGTCCCCAGTACTCAGTTCTAATGACTGTCTTATAAAGTCTCCTGTACTCAGTTGTAATGACTGTCTTATAAAGTGTCCTATACTCAGTTCTAATGACTGTCTGATAAAATCTCCTGTACTCAGTTCTAATGACTGTCTTATAAAATTTACTGTACTCAGTTCTAATGACTGTCTTATAAAGTCTACTGTACTCAGTTCTAATGACTGTCTTATAAAGTCTCCTGTACTCAGTTCTAATGACTGTCTTATAAAGTCTCCTGTACTCAGTTCTAATGATTGGTTTATAAAGTCTCCTGAACTCAGTTCTAGTGACTGTCTTATAAAGTATTCTGTACTCAGTTCTAATGACTTTCTTATAAAGTTTCATGTACTCAGTTCTAATGACTGTCTTATAAAGTCTCATGTACTCAGTTCTAATGACTGTCTTATAAAATCTACTGTACTCAGTTCTAATGACTGGTTTATAAAGTCTACTGTACTCAGTTCTAATGACTCTCTTATAAAGTCTACTGTACTCAGTTCTAATGACTGGTTTATAAAGTCTACTGTACTCAGTTCTAATGACTGGTTTATAAAGTCTACTGTACTCAGTTCTAATGACTCTCTTATAAAGTCTCCAGTACTCAGTTCTAATGACTGTCTTATAAAGTCTCCAGTACTCAGTTCTAATGACTGGTTTATAAAGTCTACTGTACTCTGTTCTAGTGATTGTCTTATAAAGTCTCCTGTACTCAGTTCTAGTGACTGGTTTATAAAGTCTACTGTACTCCGTTCTAATGACTGTTTTATAAAATCTACTGTACTCAGTTCTAGTGATTGTCTTATAAAATCTCCTGAACTCACTTCTAATGACTGTCTTATAAAGTCTCATGTACTCAGTTCTAATGACTGTCTTATAAAGTCTACTGTACTCAGTTCTAATGACTGTCTTATAAAGTCTCCTGTACTCAGTTCTAATGACTGTCTTATAAAATCTCCTGTACTCAGTTCTAATGACTGTCATAAAGTCTCCAGTATTCAGTTCTAATGACTGTCTTATAAAGTCTCCTGTACTCAGTTCTAATGACTGGTTTATAAAGTCTACTGTACTCAGTTCTAGTGACTGTCTTATAAAGTCTCCTGTACTCAGTTCTAATGACTGTCTTATAAAGTCTACTGTACTCAGTTCTAATGACTGTCTTATAAAGTCGCCTGTACTCAGTCCTAATGACTGTCTTATAAAGTCTCCTGTACTAAGTTCTAATGACTGTCTTATAAAGTCGCCTGTACTCAGTTCTAATGACTGTCTTATAAAGTCTCCTGTACTCAGTTCTAATGACTGGTTTATAAAGTCTACTGTACTCAGTTCTAATGACTGGTTTATAAAGTCTCCTGTACTCAGTTCTAATGACTGTCTTATAAAGTCTACTGTACTCAGTTCTAGTGACTGTCTTATAAAGTCTACTGTACTCAGTTCTAATGACTGGTTTATAAAGTCTACTGTACTCGGTTCTAATGATTGTTTTATAAAATCTACTGTACTCACTTCTAATGACTGTCTTATAAAGTCTCATGTACTCAGTTCTAATGACCGTCTTATAAAGTCTACTGTACTCGGTTCTAATGACTAACTTATAAAGTTTCTTGAACTCAGTTCTAGTGACTGTCTTATAAAGTCTCCTGTGCTCAGTTCTAATGACTGTCTTATAAAGTCTCCTGTACTCAGTTCTAATGACTGTCTTATAAAATCTCCTGTACTCAGTTCTAATAACTGTCTTATAAAGTCTCCTGTACTCAGTTCTAATGACTGTCATAAAGTCTCCAGTACTCAGTTCTAATGACTGTCTTATAAAGTCTCCTGTACTGAGTTGTAATGACTGTCTTATAAAGTCTCCTGTACTCAGTTGTAATGACTGTCTTATAAAGTCTCCTATACTCAGTTCTAATGACTGTCTTATAAAGTCTCCTGTACTCAGTTCTAATGACTGTCTTATAAAATTTACTGTACTCAGTTCTAATGACTGTCTTATAAAGTCTACTGTACTCAGTTCTAATGACTGTCTTATAAAGTCTCCTGTACTCAGTTCTAATGACTGTCTTATAAAGTCTCCTGTACTCAGTTCTAATGATTGGTTTATAAAGTCTCCTGAACTCAGTTCTAGTGACTGTCTTATAAAGTATTCTGTACTCAGTTCTAATGACTTTCTTATAAAGTTTCATGTACTCAGTTCTAATGACTGTCTTATAAAATCTACTGTACTCAGTTCTAATGACTGTCTTATAAAGTCTCATGTACTCAGTTCTAATGACTGTCTTATAAAATCTACTGTACTCAGTTCTAATGACTGGTTTATAAAGACTACTGTACTCAGTTCTAATGACTCTCTTATAAAGTCTACTGTACTCAGTTCTAATGACTGGTTTATAAAGTCTACTGTACTCAGTTCTAATGACTGGTTTATAAAGTCTACTGTACTCAGTTCTAATGACTCTCTTATAAAGTCTACTGTACTCAGTTCTAATGACTGTCTTATAAAGTCTCCTGTACTCAGTTCTAATGACTGGTTTATAAAGTCTCCTGTGCTCAGTTCTAATGACTGTCTTATAAAGTCTCCTGTACTCAGTTCTAATGACTGGTTTATAAAGTCTACTGTACTCTGTTCTAGTGATTGTCTTATAAAGTCTCCTGTACTCAGTTCTAGTGACTGGTTTATAAAGTCTACTGTACTCCGTTCTAATGACTGTTTTATAAAATCTACTGTACTCAGTTCTAGTGATTGTCTTATAAAATCTCCTGAACTCACTTCTAATGACTGTCTTATAAAGTCTCATGTACTCAGTTCTAATGACTGTCTTATAAAGTCTCCGGTACTCAGTTCTAATGACTGTCTTATAAAGTCTCCTGTACTAAGTTCTAATGACTGTCTTATAAAGTCTCCTGTACTCAGTTCTAATGACTGTCTTATAAAATCTCCTGTACTCAGTTCTAATGACTGTCATAAAGTCTCCAGTACTCAGTTCTAATGACTGTCTTATAAAGTCTCCTGTACTCTGTTCTAGTGATTGTCTTATAAAGTCTCCTGTACTCAGTTCTAGTGACTGGTTTATAAAGTCTACTGTACTCGGTTCTAATGACTGTTTTATAAAATCTACTGTACTCAGTTCTAGTGATTGTCTTATAAAGTCTCCTGAACTCACTTCTAATGACTGTCTTATAAAGTCTCATGTACTCAGTTCTAATGACTGTCTTATAAAGTCTCCGGTACTCAGTTCTAATGACTGTCTTATAAAGTCTCCTGTACTAAGTTCTAAGGACTGTCTTATAAAGTCTCCTGTACTCAGTTCTAATGACTGTCTTATAAAATCTCCTGTACTCAGTTCTAATGACTGTCATAAAGTCTCCAGTACTCAGTTCTAATGACTGTCTTATAAAGTCTCCTGTACTCAGTTGTAATGACTGTCTTATAAAGTCTCCCATACTCAGTTCTAATGACTGTCTTATAAAGTCTCCTGTACTCAGTTCTAATGACTATCTTATAAAGTTTCCTGTACTCAGTTCTAATGACTGTCTTATAAAGTCTACTGTACTCAGTTCTAATGACTGGTTTATAAAGTCTACTGTACTCAGTTCTAGTGACTGTCTTATAAAGTCTACTGTACTCAGTTCTAATGACTGTCTTATAAAGTCTCCTGTACTCAGTTCTAATGACTGTCTTATAAAGTCTACTGTACTCAGTTCTAATGACTGTCTTATAAAGTCGACTGTACTCAGTCCTAATGACTGTCTTATAAAGTCTCCTGTACTAAGTTCTAATGACTGTCTTATAAAGTCGCCTGTACTCAGTTCTAATGACTGTCTTATAAAGTCTCCTGTACTCAGTTCTAATGACTGTCTTATAAAGTCTCCTGTACTCAGTTCTAATGACTGGTTTATAAAGTCTACTGTACTCAGTTCTAATGACTGGTTTATAAAGTCTACTGTACTCAGTTATAGTGACTGTCTAATAAAGTCTACTGTACTCAGTTCTAATGACTGTCTTATAAAGTCTCCTGTACTCAGTTCTAATGACCGTCTTATAAAGTCTCCTGTACTCAGTTCTAATGACTGTCTTATAAAGTCTACTGTACTCAGTTCTAATGACTGGTTTATAAAGTCTACTGTACTCGGTTCTAATGATTGTTTTATAAAATCTACTGTACTCACTTCTAATGACTGTCTTATAAAGTCTCATGTACTCAGTTCTAATGACCGTCTTATAAAGTCTACTGTACTCGGTTCTAATGACTAACTTATAAAGTTTCTTGAACTCAGTTCTAGTGACTGTCTTATAAAGTCTCCTGTGCTCAGTTCTAATGACTGTCTTATAAAGTCTCCTGTACTCAGTTCTAATGACTGTCTTATAAAATCTCCTGTACTCAGTTCTAATAACTGTCTTATAAAGTCTCCTGTACTCAGTTCTAATGACTGTCATAAAGTCTCCAGTACTCAGTTCTAATGACTGTCTTATAAAGTCTCCTGTACTGAGTTGTAATGACTGTCTTATAAAGTCTCCTGTACTCAGTTGTAATGACTGTCTTATAAAGTCTCCTATACTCAGTTCTAATGACTGTCTTATAAAGTCTCCTGTACTCAGTTCTAATGACTGTCTTATAAAATTTACTGTACTCAGTTCTAATGACTGTCTTATAAAGTCTACTGTACTCAGTTCTAATGACTGTCTTATAAAGTCTCCTGTACTCAGTTCTAATGACTGTCTTATAAAGTCTCCTGTACTCAGTTCTAATGATTGGTTTATAAAGTCTCCTGAACTCAGTTCTAGTGACTGTCTTATAAAGTATTCTGTACTCAGTTCTAATGACTTTCTTATAAAGTTTCATGTACTCAGTTCTAATGACTGTCTTATAAAATCTACTGTACTCAGTTCTAATGACTGTCTTATAAAGTCTCATGTACTCAGTTCTAATGACTGTCTTATAAAATCTACTGTACTCAGTTCTAATGACTGGTTTATAAAGACTACTGTACTCAGTTCTAATGACTCTCTTATAAAGTCTACTGTACTCAGTTCTAATGACTGGTTTATAAAGTCTACTGTACTCAGTTCTAATGACTGGTTTATAAAGTCTACTGTACTCAGTTCTAATGACTCTCTTATAAAGTCTACTGTACTCAGTTCTAATGACTGTCTTATAAAGTCTCCTGTACTCAGTTCTAATGACTGGTTTATAAAGTCTCCTGTGCTCAGTTCTAATGACTGTCTTATAAAGTCTCCTGTACTCAGTTCTAATGACTGGTTTATAAAGTCTACTGTACTCTGTTCTAGTGATTGTCTTATAAAGTCTCCTGTACTCAGTTCTAGTGACTGGTTTATAAAGTCTACTGTACTCCGTTCTAATGACTGTTTTATAAAATCTACTGTACTCAGTTCTAGTGATTGTCTTATAAAATCTCCTGAACTCACTTCTAATGACTGTCTTATAAAGTCTCATGTACTCAGTTCTAATGACTGTCTTATAAAGTCTCCGGTACTCAGTTCTAATGACTGTCTTATAAAGTCTCCTGTACTAAGTTCTAATGACTGTCTTATAAAGTCTCCTGTACTCAGTTCTAATGACTGTCTTATAAAATCTCCTGTACTCAGTTCTAATGACTGTCATAAAGTCTCCAGTACTCAGTTCTAATGACTGTCTTATAAAGTCTCCTGTACTCTGTTCTAGTGATTGTCTTATAAAGTCTCCTGTACTCAGTTCTAGTGACTGGTTTATAAAGTCTACTGTACTCGGTTCTAATGACTGTTTTATAAAATCTACTGTACTCAGTTCTAGTGATTGTCTTATAAAGTCTCCTGAACTCACTTCTAATGACTGTCTTATAAAGTCTCATGTACTCAGTTCTAATGACTGTCTTATAAAGTCTCCGGTACTCAGTTCTAATGACTGTCTTATAAAGTCTCCTGTACTAAGTTCTAAGGACTGTCTTATAAAGTCTCCTGTACTCAGTTCTAATGACTGTCTTATAAAATCTCCTGTACTCAGTTCTAATGACTGTCATAAAGTCTCCAGTACTCAGTTCTAATGACTGTCTTATAAAGTCTCCTGTACTCAGTTGTAATGACTGTCTTATAAAGTCTCCCATACTCAGTTCTAATGACTGTCTTATAAAGTCTCCTGTACTCAGTTCTAATGACTATCTTATAAAGTTTCCTGTACTCAGTTCTAATGACTGTCTTATAAAGTCTACTGTACTCAGTTCTAATGACTGGTTTATAAAGTCTACTGTACTCAGTTCTAGTGACTGTCTTATAAAGTCTACTGTACTCAGTTCTAATGACTGTCTTATAAAGTCTCCTGTACTCAGTTCTAATGACTGTCTTATAAAGTCTACTGTACTCAGTTCTAATGACTGTCTTATAAAGTCGACTGTACTCAGTCCTAATGACTGGTTTATAAAGTCTACTGTACTCAGTTCTAATGACTGGTTTATAAAGTCTCCTGTACTCAGTTCTAATGACTGTCTTATAAAGTCTACTGTACTCAGTTCTAGTGACTGTCTTATAAAGTTTACTGTACTCAGTTCTAATGACTGGTTTATAAAGTCTACTGTACTCGGTTCTAATGACTGTTTTATAAAATCTACTGTACTCAGTTCTAGTGACTGGTTTATAAAGTCTACTGTACTCGGTTCTAATGACTGTTTTATAAAATCTACTGTACTCAGTTCTAGTGACGGTCTTATAAAGTCTCCTGAACTCACTTCTAATGACTGTCTTATCAAGTCTCATGTACTCAGTTCTAATGACCGTCTTATAAAGTCTACTGTACTCAGTTCTAATGACTAACTTATAAAGTTTCTTGAACTCAGTTCTAGTGACTGTCTTATAAAGTCTCCTGTACTCAGTTCTAATGACTGTCTTATAAAGTCTCCTGTACTCAGTTCTAATGACTGTCTTATAAAGTCTCCGGTACTCAGTTCTAATGACTGTCTTATAAAGTCTCCTGTACTAAGTTCTAATGACTGTCTTATAAAGTCTCCTGTACTCAGTTCTAATAACTGTCTTATAAAGTCTCCTGTACTCAGTTCTAATGACTGTCATAAAGTCCCCAGTACTCAGTTCTAATGACTGTCTTATAAAGTCTCCTGTACTCAGTTGTAATGACTGTCTTATAAAGTGTCCTATACTCAGTTCTAATGACTGTCTGATAAAATCTCCTGTACTCAGTTCTAATGACTGTCTTATAAAATTTACTGTACTCAGTTCTAATGACTGTCTTATAAAGTCTACTGTACTCAGTTCTAATGACTGTCTTATAAAGTCTCCTGTACTCAGTTCTAATGACTGTCTTATAAAGTCTCCTGTACTCAGTTCTAATGATTGGTTTATAAAGTCTCCTGAACTCAGTTCTAGTGACTGTCTTATAAAGTATTCTGTACTCAGTTCTAATGACTTTCTTATAAAGTTTCATGTACTCAGTTCTAATGACTGTCTTATAAAGTCTCATGTACTCAGTTCTAATGACTGTCTTATAAAATCTACTGTACTCAGTTCTAATGACTGGTTTATAAAGTCTACTGTACTCAGTTCTAATGACTCTCTTATAAAGTCTACTGTACTCAGTTCTAATGACTGGTTTATAAAGTCTACTGTACTCAGTTCTAATGACTGGTTTATAAAGTCTACTGTACTCAGTTCTAATGACTCTCTTATAAAGTCTCCAGTACTCAGTTCTAATGACTGTCTTATAAAGTCTCCAGTACTCAGTTCTAATGACTGGTTTATAAAGTCTACTGTACTCTGTTCTAGTGATTGTCTTATAAAGTCTCCTGTACTCAGTTCTAGTGACTGGTTTATAAAGTCTACTGTACTCCGTTCTAATGACTGTTTTATAAAATCTACTGTACTCAGTTCTAGTGATTGTCTTATAAAATCTCCTGAACTCACTTCTAATGACTGTCTTATAAAGTCTCATGTACTCAGTTCTAATGACTGTCTTATAAAGTCTACTGTACTCAGTTCTAATGACTGTCTTATAAAGTCTCCTGTACTCAGTTCTAATGACTGTCTTATAAAATCTCCTGTACTCAGTTCTAATGACTGTCATAAAGTCTCCAGTACTCAGTTCTAATGACTGTCTTATAAAGTCTCCTGTACTCAGTTCTAATGACTGGTTTATAAAGTCTACTGTACTCAGTTCTAGTGACTGTCTTATAAAGTCTCCTGTACTCAGTTCTAATGACTGTCTTATAAAGTCTACTGTACTCAGTTCTAATGACTGTCTTATAAAGTCGCCTGTACTCAGTCCTAATGACTGTCTTATAAAGTCTCCTGTACTAAGTTCTAATGACTGTCTTATAAAGTCGCCTGTACTCAGTTCTAATGACTGTCTTATAAAGTCTCCTGTACTCAGTTCTAATGACTGGTTTATAAAGTCTACTGTACTCAGTTCTAATGACTGGTTTATAAAGTCTCCTGTACTCAGTTCTAATGACTGTCTTATAAAGTCTACTGTACTCAGTTCTAGTGACTGTCTTATAAAGTCTACTGTACTCAGTTCTAATGACTGGTTTATAAAGTCTACTGTACTCGGTTCTAATGATTGTTTTATAAAATCTACTGTACTCACTTCTAATGACTGTCTTATAAAGTCTCATGTACTCAGTTCTAATGACCGTCTTATAAAGTCTACTGTACTCGGTTCTAATGACTAACTTATAAAGTTTCTTGAACTCAGTTCTAGTGACTGTCTTATAAAGTCTCCTGTGCTCAGTTCTAATGACTGTCTTATAAAGTCTCCTGTACTCAGTTCTAATGACTGTCTTATAAAATCTCCTGTACTCAGTTCTAATAACTGTCTTATAAAGTCTCCTGTACTCAGTTCTAATGACTGTCATAAAGTCTCCAGTACTCAGTTCTAATGACTGTCTTATAAAGTCTCCTGTACTGAGTTGTAATGACTGTCTTATAAAGTCTCCTGTACTCAGTTGTAATGACTGTCTTATAAAGTCTCCTATACTCAGTTCTAATGACTGTCTTATAAAGTCTCCTGTACTCAGTTCTAATGACTGTCTTATAAAATTTACTGTACTCAGTTCTAATGACTGTCTTATAAAGTCTACTGTACTCAGTTCTAATGACTGTCTTATAAAGTCTCCTGTACTCAGTTCTAATGACTGTCTTATAAAGTCTCCTGTACTCAGTTCTAATGATTGGTTTATAAAGTCTCCTGAACTCAGTTCTAGTGACTGTCTTATAAAGTATTCTGTACTCAGTTCTAATGACTTTCTTATAAAGTTTCATGTACTCAGTTCTAATGACTGTCTTATAAAATCTACTGTACTCAGTTCTAATGACTGTCTTATAAAGTCTCATGTACTCAGTTCTAATGACTGTCTTATAAAATCTACTGTACTCAGTTCTAATGACTGGTTTATAAAGACTACTGTACTCAGTTCTAATGACTCTCTTATAAAGTCTACTGTACTCAGTTCTAATGACTGGTTTATAAAGTCTACTGTACTCAGTTCTAATGACTGGTTTATAAAGTCTACTGTACTCAGTTCTAATGACTCTCTTATAAAGTCTACTGTACTCAGTTCTAATGACTGTCTTATAAAGTCTCCTGTACTCAGTTCTAATGACTGGTTTATAAAGTCTCCTGTGCTCAGTTCTAATGACTGTCTTATAAAGTCTCCTGTACTCAGTTCTAATGACTGGTTTATAAAGTCTACTGTACTCTGTTCTAGTGATTGTCTTATAAAGTCTCCTGTACTCAGTTCTAGTGACTGGTTTATAAAGTCTACTGTACTCAGTTCTAGTGACTGGTTTATAAAGTCTACTGTACTCGGTTCTAATGACTGTTTTATAAAATCTACTGTACTCAGTTCTAGTGATTGTCTTATAAAATCTCCTGAACTCACTTCTAATGACCGTCTTATAAAGTCTCATGTACTCAGTTCTAATGACTGTCTTATAAAGTCTCCGGTACTCAGTTCTAATGACTGTCTTATAAAGTCTCCTGTACTAAGTTCTAATGACTGTCTTATAAAGTCTCCTGTACTCAGTTCTAATGACTGTCTTATAAAGTCTCCTGTACTCATTTCTAATGACTGTCTTATAAAGTCTCCTGTACTCAGTTCTAATGACTGGTTTATAAAGTCTCCTGAACTCAGTTCTAGTGACTGTCTTATAAAGTATTCTGTACTCAGTTCTAATGACTTTCTTATAAAGTTTCATGTACTCAGTTCTAATGACTCTCTTATAAAGTCTACTGTACTCAGTTCTAGTGACTGTCTTATAAAGTCTCATGTACTCAGTTCTAATGACTGGTTTATAAAATCTACTGTACTCAGTTCTAGTGATTGTCTTATAAAGTCTCCTGAACTCACTTCTAATGACTGTCTTATAAAGTCTCATGTACTCAGTTCTAATGACTGTCTTATAAAGTCTCCGGTACTCAGTTCTAATGACTGTCTTATAAAGTCTCCTGTACTAAGTTCTAAGGATTGTCTTATAAAGTCTCCTGTACTCAGTTCTAATGACTGTCTTATAAAATCTCCTGTACTCAGTTCTAATGACTGTCATCAAGTCTCCAGTACTCAGTTCTAATGACTGTCTTATAAAGTCTCCTGTACTCAGTTGTAATGACTGTCTTATAAAGTCTCCCATACTCAGTTCTAATGACTGTCTTATAAAGTCTCCTGTACTCAGTTCTAATGACTATCTTATAAAGTTTCCTCTACTCAGTTCTAATGACTGTCTTATAAAGTCTACTGTACTCAGTTCTAATGACCGGTTTATAAAGTCTACTGTACTCAGTTCTAGTGACTGTCTTATAAAGTCTCCTGTACTCAGTTCTAATGACTGTCTTATAAAATCTCCTGTACTCAGTTCTAATGACTGTCTTATAAAGTCTACTGTACTCAGTTCTAATGACTGTCTTATAAAGTCGACTGTACTCAGTCCTAATGACTGTCTTATAAAGTCTCCTGTACTAAGTTCTAATGACTGTCTTATAAAGTCGCCTGTACTCAGTTCTAATGACTGTCTTATAAAGTCTCCTGTACTCAGTTCTAATGACTGTCTTATAAAGTCTCCTGTACTCAGTTCTAATGACTGGTTTATAAAGTCTACTGTACTCAGTTCTAATGACTGGTTTATAAAGTCTATTGTACTCAGTTATAGTGACTGTCTAATAAAGTCTACTGTACTCAGTTCTAATGACTGTCTTATAAAGTCTCCTGTACTCAGTTCTAATGACCGTCTTATAAAGTCTCCTGTACTCAGTTCTAATGACTGGTTTATAAAGTCTACTGTACTCAGTTCTAATGACTGGTTTATAAAGTCTCCTGTACTCAGTTCTAATGACTGTCTTATAAAGTCTACTGTACTCAGTTCTAGTGACTGTCTTATAAAGTTTACTGTACTCAGTTCTAATGACTGGTTTATAAAGTCTACTGTACTCGGTTCTAATGACTGTTTTATAAAATCTACTGTACTCAGTTCTAGTGACTGGTTTATAAAGTCTACTGTACTCGGTTCTAATGACTGTTTTATAAAATCTACTGTACTCAGTTCTAGTGACGGTCTTATAAAGTCTCCTGAACTCACTTCTAATGACTGTCTTATCAAGTCTCATGTACTCAGTTCTAATGACCGTCTTATAAAGTCTACTGTACTCAGTTCTAATGACTAACTTATAAAGTTTCTTGAACTCAGTTCTAGTGACTGTCTTATAAAGTCTCCTGTACTCAGTTCTAATGACTGTCTTATAAAGTCTCCTGTACTCAGTTCTAATGACTGTCTTATAAAGTCTCCGGTACTCAGTTCTAATGACTGTCTTATAAAGTCTCCTGTACTAAGTTCTAATGACTGTCTTATAAAGTCTCCTGTACTCAGTTCTAATAACTGTCTTATAAAGTCTCCTGTACTCAGTTCTAATGACTGTCATAAAGTCCCCAGTACTCAGTTCTAATGACTGTCTTATAAAGTCTCCTGTACTCAGTTGTAATGACTGTCTTATAAAGTCTCCTATACTCAGTTCTAATGACTGTCTTATAAAGTCTCCTGTACTCAGTTCTAATGACTGTCTTATAAAATTTACTGTACTCAGTTCTAATGACTGTCTTATAAAGTCTACTGTACTCAGTTCTAATGACTGTCTTATAAAGTCTCCTGTACTCAGTTCTAATGACTGTCTTATAAAGTCTCCTGTACTCAGTTCTAATGATTGGTTTATAAAGTCTCCTGAACTCAGTTCTAGTGACTGTCTTATAAAGTATTCTGTACTCAGTTCTAATGACTTTCTTATAAAGTTTCATGTACTCAGTTCTAATGACTGTCTTATAAAGTCTCATGTACTCAGTTCTAATGACTGTCTTATAAAATCTACTGTACTCAGTTCTAATGACTGGTTTATAAAGTCTACTGTACTCAGTTCAAATGACTCTCTTATAAAGTCTACTGTACTCAGTTCTAATGACTGGTTTATAAAGTCTACTGTACTCAGTTCTAATGACTGGTTTATAAAGTCTACTGTACTCAGTTCTAATGACTCTCTTATAAAGTCTCCAGTACTCAGTTCTAATGACTGTCTTATAAAGTCTACTGTACTCAGTTCTAATGACTGTCTTATAAAGTCTCCTGTACTCAGTTCTAATGACTGTCTTATAAAGTCTCCTGTACTAAGTTCTAATGACTGTCTTATAAAGTCGCCTGTACTCAGTTCTAATGACTGTCTTATAAAGTCTCCTGTACTCAGTTCTAATGACTGTCTTATAAAGTCTCCTGTACTCAGTTCTAATGACTGGTTTATAAAGTCTACTGTACTCAGTTCTAATGACTGGTTTATAAAGTCTACTGTACTCAGTTATAGTGACTGTCTAATAAAGTCTACTGTACTCAGTTCTAATGACTGTCTTATAAAGTCTCCTGTACTCAGTTCTAATGACCGTCTTATAAAGTCTCCTGTACTCAGTTCTAATGACTGGTTTATAAAGTCTACTGTACTCAGTTCTAATGACTGGTTTATAAAGTCTCCTGTACTCAGTTCTAATGACTGTCTTATAAAGTCTACTGTACTCAGTTCTAGTGACTGTCTTATAAAGTTTACTGTACTCAGTTCTAATGACTGGTTTATAAAGTCTACTGTACTCGGTTCTAATGACTGTTTTATAAAATCTACTGTACTCAGTTCTAGTGACTGGTTTATAAAGTCTACTGTACTCGGTTCTAATGACTGTTTTATAAAATCTACTGTACTCAGTTCTAGTGACGGTCTTATAAAGTCTCCTGAACTCACTTCTAATGACTGTCTTATCAAGTCTCATGTACTCAGTTCTAATGACCGTCTTATAAAGTCTACTGTACTCAGTTCTAATGACTAACTTATAAAGTTTCTTGAACTCAGTTCTAGTGACTGTCTTATAAAGTCTCCTGTACTCAGTTCTAATGACTGTCTTATAAAGTCTCCTGTACTCAGTTCTAATGACTGTCTTATAAAGTCTCCGGTACTCAGTTCTAATGACTGTCTTATAAAGTCTCCTGTACTAAGTTCTAATGACTGTCTTATAAAGTCTCCTGTACTCAGTTCTAATAACTGTCTTATAAAGTCTCCTGTACTCAGTTCTAATGACTGTCATAAAGTCCCCAGTACTCAGTTCTAATGACTGTCTTATAAAGTCTCCTGTACTCAGTTGTAATGACTGTCTTATAAAGTGTCCTATACTCAGTTCTAATGACTGTCTGATAAAATCTCCTGTACTCAGTTCTAATGACTGTCTTATAAAATTTACTGTACTCAGTTCTAATGACTGTCTTATAAAGTCTACTGTACTCAGTTCTAATGACTGTCTTATAAAGTCTCCTGTACTCAGTTCTAATGACTGTCTTATAAAGTCTCCTGTACTCAGTTCTAATGATTGGTTTATAAAGTCTCCTGAACTCAGTTCTAGTGACTGTCTTATAAAGTATTCTGTACTCAGTTCTAATGACTTTCTTATAAAGTTTCATGTACTCAGTTCTAATGACTGTCTTATAAAGTCTCATGTACTCAGTTCTAATGACTGTCTTATAAAATCTACTGTACTCAGTTCTAATGACTGGTTTATAAAGTCTACTGTACTCAGTTCTAATGACTCTCTTATAAAGTCTACTGTACTCAGTTCTAATGACTGGTTTATAAAGTCTACTGTACTCAGTTCTAATGACTGGTTTATAAAGTCTACTGTACTCAGTTCTAATGACTCTCTTATAAAGTCTCCAGTACTCAGTTCTAATGACTGTCTTATAAAGTCTCCAGTACTCAGTTCTAATGACTGGTTTATAAAGTCTACTGTACTCTGTTCTAGTGATTGTCTTATAAAGTCTCCTGTACTCAGTTCTAGTGACTGGTTTATAAAGTCTACTGTACTCCGTTCTAATGACTGTTTTATAAAATCTACTGTACTCAGTTCTAGTGATTGTCTTATAAAATCTCCTGAACTCACTTCTAATGACTGTCTTATAAAGTCTCATGTACTCAGTTCTAATGACTGTCTTATAAAGTCTACTGTACTCAGTTCTAATGACTGTCTTATAAAGTCTCCTGTACTCAGTTCTAATGACTGTCTTATAAAATCTCCTGTACTCAGTTCTAATGACTGTCATAAAGTCTCCAGTACTCAGTTCTAATGACTGTCTTATAAAGTCTCCTGTACTCAGTTCTAATGACTGGTTTATAAAGTCTACTGTACTCAGTTCTAGTGACTGTCTTATAAAGTCTCCTGTACTCAGTTCTAATGACTGTCTTATAAAGTCTACTGTACTCAGTTCTAATGACTGTCTTATAAAGTCGCCTGTACTCAGTCCTAATGACTGTCTTATAAAGTCTCCTGTACTAAGTTCTAATGACTGTCTTATAAAGTCGCCTGTACTCAGTTCTAATGACTGTCTTATAAAGTCTCCTGTACTCAGTTCTAATGACTGGTTTATAAAGTCTACTGTACTCAGTTCTAATGACTGGTTTATAAAGTCTCCTGTACTCAGTTCTAATGACTGTCTTATAAAGTCTACTGTACTCAGTTCTAGTGACTGTCTTATAAAGTCTACTGTACTCAGTTCTAATGACTGGTTTATAAAGTCTACTGTACTCGGTTCTAATGATTGTTTTATAAAATCTACTGTACTCACTTCTAATGACTGTCTTATAAAGTCTCATGTACTCAGTTCTAATGACCGTCTTATAAAGTCTACTGTACTCGGTTCTAATGACTAACTTATAAAGTTTCTTGAACTCAGTTCTAGTGACTGTCTTATAAAGTCTCCTGTGCTCAGTTCTAATGACTGTCTTATAAAGTCTCCTGTACTCAGTTCTAATGACTGTCTTATAAAATCTCCTGTACTCAGTTCTAATAACTGTCTTATAAAGTCTCCTGTACTCAGTTCTAATGACTGTCATAAAGTCTCCAGTACTCAGTTCTAATGACTGTCTTATAAAGTCTCCTGTACTGAGTTGTAATGACTGTCTTATAAAGTCTCCTGTACTCAGTTGTAATGACTGTCTTATAAAGTCTCCTATACTCAGTTCTAATGACTGTCTTATAAAGTCTCCTGTACTCAGTTCTAATGACTGTCTTATAAAATTTACTGTACTCAGTTCTAATGACTGTCTTATAAAGTCTACTGTACTCAGTTCTAATGACTGTCTTATAAAGTCTCCTGTACTCAGTTCTAATGACTGTCTTATAAAGTCTCCTGTACTCAGTTCTAATGATTGGTTTATAAAGTCTCCTGAACTCAGTTCTAGTGACTGTCTTATAAAGTATTCTGTACTCAGTTCTAATGACTTTCTTATAAAGTTTCATGTACTCAGTTCTAATGACTGTCTTATAAAATCTACTGTACTCAGTTCTAATGACTGTCTTATAAAGTCTCATGTACTCAGTTCTAATGACTGTCTTATAAAATCTACTGTACTCAGTTCTAATGACTGGTTTATAAAGACTACTGTACTCAGTTCTAATGACTCTCTTATAAAGTCTACTGTACTCAGTTCTAATGACTGGTTTATAAAGTCTACTGTACTCAGTTCTAATGACTGGTTTATAAAGTCTACTGTACTCAGTTCTAATGACTCTCTTATAAAGTCTACTGTACTCAGTTCTAATGACTGTCTTATAAAGTCTCCTGTACTCAGTTCTAATGACTGGTTTATAAAGTCTCCTGTGCTCAGTTCTAATGACTGTCTTATAAAGTCTCCTGTACTCAGTTCTAATGACTGGTTTATAAAGTCTACTGTACTCTGTTCTAGTGATTGTCTTATAAAGTCTCCTGTACTCAGTTCTAGTGACTGGTTTATAAAGTCTACTGTACTCAGTTCTAGTGACTGGTTTATAAAGTCTACTGTACTCGGTTCTAATGACTGTTTTATAAAATCTACTGTACTCAGTTCTAGTGATTGTCTTATAAAATCTCCTGAACTCACTTCTAATGACCGTCTTATAAAGTCTCATGTACTCAGTTCTAATGACTGTCTTATAAAGTCTCCGGTACTCAGTTCTAATGACTGTCTTATAAAGTCTCCTGTACTAAGTTCTAATGACTGTCTTATAAAGTCTCCTGTACTCAGTTCTAATGACTGTCTTATAAAGTCTCCTGTACTCATTTCTAATGACTGTCTTATAAAGTCTCCTGTACTCAGTTCTAATGACTGGTTTATAAAGTCTCCTGAACTCAGTTCTAGTGACTGTCTTATAAAGTATTCTGTACTCAGTTCTAATGACTTTCTTATAAAGTTTCATGTACTCAGTTCTAATGACTCTCTTATAAAGTCTACTGTACTCAGTTCTAGTGACTGTCTTATAAAGTCTCATGTACTCAGTTCTAATGACTGGTTTATAAAATCTACTGTACTCAGTTCTAGTGATTGTCTTATAAAGTCTCCTGAACTCACTTCTAATGACTGTCTTATAAAGTCTCATGTACTCAGTTCTAATGACTGTCTTATAAAGTCTCCGGTACTCAGTTCTAATGACTGTCTTATAAAGTCTCCTGTACTAAGTTCTAAGGATTGTCTTATAAAGTCTCCTGTACTCAGTTCTAATGACTGTCTTATAAAATCTCCTGTACTCAGTTCTAATGACTGTCATCAAGTCTCCAGTACTCAGTTCTAATGACTGTCTTATAAAGTCTCCTGTACTCAGTTGTAATGACTGTCTTATAAAGTCTCCCATACTCAGTTCTAATGACTGTCTTATAAAGTCTCCTGTACTCAGTTCTAATGACTATCTTATAAAGTTTCCTCTACTCAGTTCTAATGACTGTCTTATAAAGTCTACTGTACTCAGTTCTAATGACCGGTTTATAAAGTCTACTGTACTCAGTTCTAGTGACTGTCTTATAAAGTCTCCTGTACTCAGTTCTAATGACTGTCTTATAAAATCTCCTGTACTCAGTTCTAATGACTGTCTTATAAAGTCTACTGTACTCAGTTCTAATGACTGTCTTATAAAGTCGACTGTACTCAGTCCTAATGACTGTCTTATAAAGTCTCCTGTACTAAGTTCTAATGACTGTCTTATAAAGTCGCCTGTACTCAGTTCTAATGACTGTCTTATAAAGTCTCCTGTACTCAGTTCTAATGACTGTCTTATAAAGTCTCCTGTACTCAGTTCTAATGACTGGTTTATAAAGTCTATTGTACTCAGTTATAGTGACTGTCTAATAAAGTCTACTGTACTCAGTTCTAATGACTGTCTTATAAAGTCTCCTGTACTCAGTTCTAATGACCGTCTTATAAAGTCTCCTGTACTCAGTTCTAATGACTGGTTTATAAAGTCTACTGTACTCAGTTCTAATGACTGGTTTATAAAGTCTCCTGTACTCAGTTCTAATGACTGTCTTATAAAGTCTACTGTACTCAGTTCTAGTGACTGTCTTATAAAGTTTACTGTACTCAGTTCTAATGACTGGTTTATAAAGTCTACTGTACTCGGTTCTAATGACTGTTTTATAAAATCTACTGTACTCAGTTCTAGTGACTGGTTTATAAAGTCTACTGTACTCGGTTCTAATGACTGTTTTATAAAATCTACTGTACTCAGTTCTAGTGACGGTCTTATAAAGTCTCCTGAACTCACTTCTAATGACTGTCTTATCAAGTCTCATGTACTCAGTTCTAATGACCGTCTTATAAAGTCTACTGTACTCAGTTCTAATGACTAACTTATAAAGTTTCTTGAACTCAGTTCTAGTGACTGTCTTATAAAGTCTCCTGTACTCAGTTCTAATGACTGTCTTATAAAGTCTCCTGTACTCAGTTCTAATGACTGTCTTATAAAGTCTCCGGTACTCAGTTCTAATGACTGTCTTATAAAGTCTCCTGTACTAAGTTCTAATGACTGTCTTATAAAGTCTCCTGTACTCAGTTCTAATAACTGTCTTATAAAGTCTCCTGTACTCAGTTCTAATGACTGTCATAAAGTCCCCAGTACTCAGTTCTAATGACTGTCTTATAAAGTCTCCTGTACTCAGTTGTAATGACTGTCTTATAAAGTCTCCTATACTCAGTTCTAATGACTGTCTTATAAAGTCTCCTGTACTCAGTTCTAATGACTGTCTTATAAAATTTACTGTACTCAGTTCTAATGACTGTCTTATAAAGTCTACTGTACTCAGTTCTAATGACTGTCTTATAAAGTCTCCTGTACTCAGTTCTAATGACTGTCTTATAAAGTCTCCTGTACTCAGTTCTAATGATTGGTTTATAAAGTCTCCTGAACTCAGTTCTAGTGACTGTCTTATAAAGTATTCTGTACTCAGTTCTAATGACTTTCTTATAAAGTTTCATGTACTCAGTTCTAATGACTGTCTTATAAAGTCTCATGTACTCAGTTCTAATGACTGTCTTATAAAATCTACTGTACTCAGTTCTAATGACTGGTTTATAAAGTCTACTGTACTCAGTTCAAATGACTCTCTTATAAAGTCTACTGTACTCAGTTCTAATGACTGGTTTATAAAGTCTACTGTACTCAGTTCTAATGACTGGTTTATAAAGTCTACTGTACTCAGTTCTAATGACTCTCTTATAAAGTCTCCAGTACTCAGTTCTAATGACTGTCTTATAAAGTCTCCAGTACTCAGTTCTAATGACTGGTTTATAAAGTCTACTGTACTCTGTTCTAGTGATTGTCTTATAAAGTCTCCTGTACTCAGTTCTAGTGACTGGTTTATAAAGTCTACTGTACTCCGTTCTAATGACTGTTTTATAAAATCTACTGTACTCAGTTCTAGTGATTGTCTTATAAAATCTCCTGAACTCACTTCTAATGACTGTCTTATAAAGTCTCATGTACTCAGTTCTAATGACTGTCTTATAAAGTCTCCGGTACTCAGTTCTAATGACTGTCTTATAAAGTCTCCTGTACTAAGTTCTAATGACTGTCTTATAAAGTCTCCTGTACTCAGTTCTAATGACTGTCTTATAAAATCTCCTGTACTCAGTTCTAATGACTGTCATAAAGTCTCCAGTACTCAGTTCTAATGACTGTCTTATAAAGTCTCCTGTACTCTGTTCTAGTGATTGTCTTATAAAGTCTCCTGTACTCAGTTCTAGTGACTGGTTTATAAAGTCTACTGTACTCGGTTCTAATGACTGTTTTATAAAATCTACTGTACTCAGTTCTAGTGATTGTCTTATAAAGTCTCCTGAACTCACTTCTAATGACTGTCTTATAAAGTCTCATGTACTCAGTTCTAATGACTGTCTTATAAAGTCTCCGGTACTCAGTTCTAATGACTGTCTTATAAAGTCTCCTGTACTAAGTTCTAAGGACTGTCTTATAAAGTCTCCTGTACTCAGTTCTAATGACTGTCTTATAAAATCTCCTGTACTCAGTTCTAATGACTGTCATAAAGTCTCCAGTACTCAGTTCTAATGACTGTCTTATAAAGTCTCCTGTACTCAGTTGTAATGACTGTCTTATAAAGTCTCCCATACTCAGTTCTAATGACTGTCTTATAAAGTCTCCTGTACTCAGTTCTAATGACTATCTTATAAAGTTTCCTGTACTCAGTTCTAATGACTGTCTTATAAAGTCTACTGTACTCAGTTCTAATGACTGGTTTATAAAGTCTACTGTACTCAGTTCTAGTGACTGTCTTATAAAGTCTACTGTACTCAGTTCTAATGACTGTCTTATAAAGTCTCCTGTACTCAGTTCTAATGACCGTCTTATAAAGTCTCCTGTACTCAGTTCTAATGACTGGTTTATAAAGTCTACTGTACTCAGTTCTAATGACTGGTTTATAAAGTCTCCTGTACTCAGTTCTAATGACTGTCTTATAAAGTCTACTGTACTCAGTTCTAGTGACTGTCTTATAAAGTTTACTGTACTCAGTTCTAATGACTGGTTTATAAAGTCTACTGTACTCGGTTCTAATGACTGTTTTATAAAATCTACTGTACTCAGTTCTAGTGACTGGTTTATAAAGTCTACTGTACTCGGTTCTAATGACTGTTTTATAAAATCTACTGTACTCAGTTCTAGTGACGGTCTTATAAAGTCTCCTGAACTCACTTCTAATGACTGTCTTATCAAGTCTCATGTACTCAGTTCTAATGACCGTCTTATAAAGTCTACTGTACTCAGTTCTAATGACTAACTTATAAAGTTTCTTGAACTCAGTTCTAGTGACTGTCTTATAAAGTCTCCTGTACTCAGTTCTAATGACTGTCTTATAAAGTCTCCTGTACTCAGTTCTAATGACTGTCTTATAAAGTCTCCGGTACTCAGTTCTAATGACTGTCTTATAAAGTCTCCTGTACTAAGTTCTAATGACTGTCTTATAAAGTCTCCTGTACTCAGTTCTAATAACTGTCTTATAAAGTCTCCTGTACTCAGTTCTAATGACTGTCATAAAGTCCCCAGTACTCAGTTCTAATGACTGTCTTATAAAGTCTCCTGTACTCAGTTGTAATGACTGTCTTATAAAGTCTCCTATACTCAGTTCTAATGACTGTCTTATAAAGTCTCCTGTACTCAGTTCTAATGACTGTCTTATAAAATTTACTGTACTCAGTTCTAATGACTGTCTTATAAAGTCTACTGTACTCAGTTCTAATGACTGTCTTATAAAGTCTCCTGTACTCAGTTCTAATGACTGTCTTATAAAGTCTCCTGTACTCAGTTCTAATGATTGGTTTATAAAGTCTCCTGAACTCAGTTCTAGTGACTGTCTTATAAAGTATTCTGTACTCAGTTCTAATGACTTTCTTATAAAGTTTCATGTACTCAGTTCTAATGACTGTCTTATAAAGTCTCATGTACTCAGTTCTAATGACTGTCTTATAAAATCTACTGTACTCAGTTCTAATGACTGGTTTATAAAGTCTACTGTACTCAGTTCAAATGACTCTCTTATAAAGTCTACTGTACTCAGTTCTAATGACTGGTTTATAAAGTCTACTGTACTCAGTTCTAATGACTGGTTTATAAAGTCTACTGTACTCAGTTCTAATGACTCTCTTATAAAGTCTCCAGTACTCAGTTCTAATGACTGTCTTATAAAGTCTCCAGTACTCAGTTCTAATGACTGGTTTATAAAGTCTACTGTACTCTGTTCTAGTGATTGTCTTATAAAGTCTCCTGTACTCAGTTCTAGTGACTGGTTTATAAAGTCTACTGTACTCCGTTCTAATGACTGTTTTATAAAATCTACTGTACTCAGTTCTAGTGATTGTCTTATAAAATCTCCTGAACTCACTTCTAATGACTGTCTTATAAAGTCTCATGTACTCAGTTCTAATGACTGTCTTATAAAGTCTCCGGTACTCAGTTCTAATGACTGTCTTATAAAGTCTCCTGTACTAAGTTCTAATGACTGTCTTATAAAGTCTCCTGTACTCAGTTCTAATGACTGTCTTATAAAATCTCCTGTACTCAGTTCTAATGACTGTCATAAAGTCTCCAGTACTCAGTTCTAATGACTGTCTTATAAAGTCTCCTGTACTCTGTTCTAGTGATTGTCTTATAAAGTCTCCTGTACTCAGTTCTAGTGACTGGTTTATAAAGTCTACTGTACTCGGTTCTAATGACTGTTTTATAAAATCTACTGTACTCAGTTCTAGTGATTGTCTTATAAAGTCTCCTGAACTCACTTCTAATGACTGTCTTATAAAGTCTCATGTACTCAGTTCTAATGACTGTCTTATAAAGTCTCCGGTACTCAGTTCTAATGACTGTCTTATAAAGTCTCCTGTACTAAGTTCTAAGGACTGTCTTATAAAGTCTCCTGTACTCAGTTCTAATGACTGTCTTATAAAATCTCCTGTACTCAGTTCTAATGACTGTCATAAAGTCTCCAGTACTCAGTTCTAATGACTGTCTTATAAAGTCTCCTGTACTCAGTTGTAATGACTGTCTTATAAAGTCTCCCATACTCAGTTCTAATGACTGTCTTATAAAGTCTCCTGTACTCAGTTCTAATGACTATCTTATAAAGTTTCCTGTACTCAGTTCTAATGACTGTCTTATAAAGTCTACTGTACTCAGTTCTAATGACTGGTTTATAAAGTCTACTGTACTCAGTTCTAGTGACTGTCTTATAAAGTCTACTGTACTCAGTTCTAATGACTGTCTTATAAAGTCTCCTGTACTCAGTTCTAATGACTGTCTTATAAAGTCTACTGTACTCAGTTCTAATGACTGTCTTATAAAGTCGACTGTACTCAGTCCTAATGACTGTCTTATAAAGTCTCCTGTACTAAGTTCTAATGACTGTCTTATAAAGTCGCCTGTACTCAGTTCTAATGACTGTCTTATAAAGTCTCCTGTACTCAGTTCTAATGACTGTCTTATAAAGTCTCCTGTACTCAGTTCTAATGACTGGTTTATAAAGTCTACTGTACTCAGTTCTAATGACTGGTTTATAAAGTCTACTGTACTCAGTTATAGTGACTGTCTAATAAAGTCTACTGTACTCAGTTCTAATGACTGTCTTATAAAGTCTCCTGTACTCAGTTCTAATGACCGTCTTATAAAGTCTCCTGTACTCAGTTCTAATGACTGGTTTATAAAGTCTACTGTACTCAGTTCTAATGACTGGTTTATAAAGTCTCCTGTACTCAGTTCTAATGACTGTCTTATAAAGTCTACTGTACTCAGTTCTAGTGACTGTCTTATAAAGTTTACTGTACTCAGTTCTAATGACTGGTTTATAAAGTCTACTGTACTCGGTTCTAATGACTGTTTTATAAAATCTACTGTACTCAGTTCTAGTGACTGGTTTATAAAGTCTACTGTACTCGGTTCTAATGACTGTTTTATAAAATCTACTGTACTCAGTTCTAGTGACGGTCTTATAAAGTCTCCTGAACTCACTTCTAATGACTGTCTTATCAAGTCTCATGTACTCAGTTCTAATGACCATCTTATAAAGTCTACTGTACTCAGTTCTAATGACTAACTTATAAAGTTTCTTGAACTCAGTTCTAGTGACTGTCTTATAAAGTCTCCTGTACTCAGTTCTAATGACTGTCTTATAAAGTCTCCTGTACTCAGTTCTAATGACTGTCTTATAAAGTCTCCGGTACTCAGTTCTAATGACTGTCTTATAAAGTCTCCTGTACTAAGTTCTAATGACTGTCTTATAAAGTCTCCTGTACTCAGTTCTAATAACTGTCTTATAAAGTCTCCTGTACTCAGTTCTAATGACTGTCATAAAGTCCCCAGTACTCAGTTCTAATGACTGTCTTATAAAGTCTCCTGTACTCAGTTGTAATGACTGTCTTATAAAGTGTCCTATACTCAGTTCTAATGACTGTCTGATAAAATCTCCTGTACTCAGTTCTAATGACTGTCTTATAAAATTTACTGTACTCAGTTCTAATGACTGTCTTATAAAGTCTACTGTACTCAGTTCTAATGACTGTCTTATAAAGTCTCCTGTACTCAGTTCTAATGACTGTCTTATAAAGTCTCCTGTACTCAGTTCTAATGATTGGTTTATAAAGTCTCCTGAACTCAGTTCTAGTGACTGTCTTATAAAGTATTCTGTACTCAGTTCTAATGACTTTCTTATAAAGTTTCATGTACTCAGTTCTAATGACTGTCTTATAAAGTCTCATGTACTCAGTTCTAATGACTGTCTTATAAAATCTACTGTACTCAGTTCTAATGACTGGTTTATAAAGTCTACTGTACTCAGTTCTAATGACTCTCTTATAAAGTCTACTGTACTCAGTTCTAATGACTGGTTTATAAAGTCTACTGTACTCAGTTCTAATGACTGGTTTATAAAGTCTACTGTACTCAGTTCTAATGACTCTCTTATAAAGTCTCCAGTACTCAGTTCTAATGACTGGTTTATAAAGTCTACTGTACTCTGTTCTAGTGATTGTCTTATAAAGTCTCCTGTACTCAGTTCTAGTGACTGGTTTATAAAGTCTACTGTACTCCGTTCTAATGACTGTTTTATAAAATCTACTGTACTCAGTTCTAGTGATTGTCTTATAAAATCTCCTGAACTCACTTCTAATGACTGTCTTATAAAGTCTCATGTACTCAGTTCTAATGACTGTCTTATAAAGTCTACTGTACTCAGTTCTAATGACTGTCTTATAAAGTCTCCTGTACTCAGTTCTAATGACTGTCTTATAAAATCTCCTGTACTCAGTTCTAATGACTGTCATAAAGTCTCCAGTACTCAGTTCTAATGACTGTCTTATAAAGTCTCCTGTACTCAGTTCTAATGACTGGTTTATAAAGTCTACTGTACTCAGTTCTAGTGACTGTCTTATAAAGTCTCCTGTACTCAGTTCTAATGACTGTCTTATAAAGTCTACTGTACTCAGTTCTAATGACTGTCTTATAAAGTCGCCTGTACTCAGTCCTAATGACTGTCTTATAAAGTCTCCTGTACTAAGTTCTAATGACTGTCTTATAAAGTCGCCTGTACTCAGTTCTAATGACTGTCTTATAAAGTCTCCTGTACTCAGTTCTAATGACTGGTTTATAAAGTCTACTGTACTCAGTTCTAATGACTGGTTTATAAAGTCTACTGTACTCAGTTATAGTGACTGTCTAATAAAGTCTACTGTACTCAGTTCTAATGACTGTCTTATAAAGTCTCCTGTACTCAGTTCTAATGACCGTCTTATAAAGTCTCCTGTACTCAGTTCTAATGACTGGTTTATAAAGTCTACTGTACTCAGTTCTAATGACTGGTTTATAAAGTCTCCTGTACTCAGTTCTAATGACTGTCTTATAAAGTCTACTGTACTCAGTTCTAGTGACTGTCTTATAAAGTCTACTGTACTCAGTTCTAATGACTGGTTTATAAAGTCTACTGTACTCGGTTCTAATGATTGTTTTATAAAATCTACTGTACTCACTTCTAATGACTGTCTTATAAAGTCTCATGTACTCAGTTCTAATGACCGTCTTATAAAGTCTACTGTACTCGGTTCTAATGACTAACTTATAAAGTTTCTTGAACTCAGTTCTAGTGACTGTCTTATAAAGTCTCCTGTGCTCAGTTCTAATGACTGTCTTATAAAGTCTCCTGTACTCAGTTCTAATGACTGTCTTATAAAATCTCCTGTACTCAGTTCTAATAACTGTCTTATAAAGTCTCCTGTACTCAGTTCTAATGACTGTCATAAAGTCTCCAGTACTCAGTTCTAATGACTGTCTTATAAAGTCTCCTGTACTGAGTTGTAATGACTGTCTTATAAAGTCTCCTGTACTCAGTTGTAATGACTGTCTTATAAAGTCTCCTATACTCAGTTCTAATGACTGTCTTATAAAGTCTCCTGTACTCAGTTCTAATGACTGTCTTATAAAATTTACTGTACTCAGTTCTAATGACTGTCTTATAAAGTCTACTGTACTCAGTTCTAATGACTGTCTTATAAAGTCTCCTGTACTCAGTTCTAATGACTGTCTTATAAAGTCTCCTGTACTCAGTTCTAATGATTGGTTTATAAAGTCTCCTGAACTCAGTTCTAGTGACTGTCTTATAAAGTATTCTGTACTCAGTTCTAATGACTTTCTTATAAAGTTTCATGTACTCAGTTCTAATGACTGTCTTATAAAATCTACTGTACTCAGTTCTAATTACTGTCTTATAAAGTCTCATGTACTCAGTTCTAATGACTGTCTTATAAAATCTACTGTACTCAGTTCTAATGACTGGTTTATAAAGACTACTGTACTCAGTTCTAATGACTCTCTTATAAAGTCTACTGTACTCAGTTCTAATGACTGGTTTATAAAGTCTACTGTACTCAGTTCTAATGACTGGTTTATAAAGTCTACTGTACTCAGTTCTAATGACTCTCTTATAAAGTCTACTGTACTCAGTTCTAATGACTGTCTTATAAAGTCTCCTGTACTCAGTTCTAATGACTGGTTTATAAAGTCTCCTGTGCTCAGTTCTAATGACTGTCTTATAAAGTCTCCTGTACTCAGTTCTAATGACTGGTTTATAAAGTCTACTGTACTCTGTTCTAGTGATTGTCTTATAAAGTCTCCTGTACTCAGTTCTAGTGACTGGTTTATAAAGTCTACTGTACTCAGTTCTAGTGACTGGTTTATAAAGTCTACTGTACTCGGTTCTAATGACTGTTTTATAAAATCTACTGTACTCAGTTCTAGTGATTGTCTGATAAAATCTCCTGAATTCACTTCTAATGACCGTCTTATAAAGTCTCATGTACTCAGTTCTAATGACTGTCTTATAAAGTCTCCGGTACTCAGTTCTAATGACTGTCTTATAAAGTCTCCTGTACTAAGTTCTAATGACTGTCTTATAAAGTCTCCTGTACTCAGTTCTAATGACTGTCTTATAAAATCTCCTGTACTCAGTTCTAATGACTGTCATAAAGTCTCCAGTACTCAGTTCTAATGACTGTCTTATAAAGTCTACTGTACTCAGTTCTAATGACTGTCTTATAAAGTCTCCTGTACTCAGTTCTAATGACTATCTTATAAAGTTTCCTGTACTCAGTTCTAATGACTGTCTTATAAAGTCTACTGTACTCAGTTCTAATGACTGGTTTATAAAGTCTACTGTACTCAGTTCTAGTGACTGTCTTATAGTCTACTGTACTCAGTTATAATGACTGTCTTATAAAGTCTCCTGTACTCAGTTCTAATGACTGTCTTATAAAGTCTACTGTACTCAGTTCCAATGACTGTCTTGTAAAGTCGCCTGTACTCAGTCCTAATGACTGTCTTATAAAGTCTCCGGTACTCAGTTCTAATGACTGTCTTATAAAATCGCCTGTACTCAGTTCTAATGACTGTCTTATAAAGTCTCCTGTACTCAGTTCTAAT
The DNA here is from genome assembly GCA_963383655.1 of Bathymodiolus septemdierum. Lineage (NCBI taxonomy): Eukaryota > Metazoa > Mollusca > Bivalvia > Mytilida > Modiolidae > Bathymodiolus > Bathymodiolus septemdierum. The sequence goes on from OY726518.1 coordinate 96,266,205, forward strand.
GACTGGTTTATAAAGTCTACTGTACTCAGTTCTAATGACTGTCTTATAAAGTCGCCTGTACTCAGTTCTAATGACTGTCTTATAAAGTCTCCTGTACTCAGTTCTAATGACTGTCTTATAAAGTCTCCTATTCTCAGTTCTAAAGACTGTCTTATAAAGTCTCTTGTACTCAGCTTGGATATTTAATTGTCGTAAAAAGACAAGGGTTTTTATTTTGGCTTAAATAATGTAAACAATATAAGAAATGATCAAAAATTTCTCATTTATCTAAAACTATTAAACTTTCGTTAACTATTGAAATTTCTATACCACTTCTAGAATGTTCAAGGATGACCATTAAAGGCCATTCAGTTGATTTATAATAGGCACTTTATTAAAATCAGTTTGAAGTGGTTGTTTAAAGGTCAAGAATTAGTGTGAGCAGGGGTGTAGGGTCAATTAATTTTACAAAAGTGTACTTATAATATAAATTATCATTAAAATAATCACTATTTTTAAGAGATGACACTTTTCCCTTCCTGTTCCTCATTTTTTACACCACAATATATATGAAATACTGCAAAAATTTGCGCTAAACTTCAATCAATCATTTCTTCTTCTTTTTTTTAAACATTTATAGTTCATGGATGGATTTGATTGAATCTGGTAAAGAATTCCAATCATGAATACTTATAATAAATTGTTACTGATTTAATTTTAGACGTTACATTGTAAAATACATGATGTTGTATTGTGTTTGTTGTGGTGTTCATAAATCTTATCAACAATTTTTTTTTCAATTAATATGAACATGTATTATAGATCATGTGAGCATGGTTTCACCAAAGTTCTTGTTTCATTATTTAAGCATACTAAACTACAGGTTCTTCTACTACATATACATTGTAATTGTGGTGCCAGTCAAAACACACGTCCAATAAACAATTCCTGAGCATAACGATCAATTATTTGTAAAAATGTACTTCTCACTTGATGTTGGACAATCAATTCACCGGAAACTGCCTAGCAACACGATGGGCATGCCGGGTGCATTTTACGTCATTGACTTACCTGCCAAGTAATATATTTAAACATCCTATGGTTTCTCAGATATGTCTAGATCTGTACATGTACAACAGTACAAGCTGATCAAAAACAACCATATTGTGGCAATTTTTGGGTAGACAAAAGGTGGACCACCCTACAACCCTTCATTGAAAAAAATGTTTCTATCACAACCTGGTCCTTTCCTCATTCATGACTTGTCTTCAGAAATAACCACTTACACAGTACATGTATATTCCCACTGGCAATTAAATAAAAAGAATGCTTCACCAAAGTGAATCTCTAAAAATTTCAATTTTATTTTACAATTTTCAGAACAGAATTTAGATGTCTCTTTGAACAACAAAGAAATAATAAATAAAATAAAAACAAATATGAAATATAGATTTGACACAATTGTTTAAAAATGAAAATGTATATAATGATACAAAAAAAAACCACTTAAGTGAACAAGTTTGAACCTTGAACTGGAAATAAAAATAGCAGACTATGGTATTTGGTCCACACAAGAATGACATGAGAAACAAAACTATTTATTTTGTATGACCTTTAAAACTATTTTGCAAGAATTTGAGGATTAGGATTATGGTGTTTAATGCCACTTTCAACAATATTTCAGTTATATCGTGGCAGTTAGTTTTATTGGTGGAGGAAACCAAAGTACACAGAAAAAGAAGAATTTGATCATATGGTAGAAATTATCACATGTATGTATTGATGTTTGTAATACAAAGTACACAGTTGTACATAATTCATATTCCATAGAAAGTGTTACACAAATAACACACATAACAGTAAGTACATGTAACCTATGTAAACATGAATTAATCACCTCCCTTGACAGATTAAAGTACATGAATAGTAGTCCCTCTCTTATAAGGCAACTCCCACCAAAGACCAGCAGCTCTCTTATCAGGTAAGATTTCAGATACACTAAGAAAACAAAATACAACTAAAAACTGAAGAGAGGCCACCTTTCTTATAAAGCCACTTTTGCATTGCAGAGGAGACCACTGTACTTGATGATACCAAGTCCAGAATAAACTGGAATCCTTGATACACCATCCATAAAATTTTGTCCAAATTTACCTAATAGTCTAATCCAACAACTCATTATCTTAAATTCAAGAGGTCAAATTCAGTCTACTCAAACATGACATGTATACATTTTAGCCATTTTCATATTTCTATAAAGCCAGCTTTCTTTTGTACAGTTACATGGATGTTCATAGAAGGTAATTCAACTTTAACATTGGTATATGTATAACAGTAAACAACAGATTACGAACTATATGCACTAAAACTTTGAGTGACATTTTGATACCATTTTGGTTGTCTATTATATCAATGCAGTTATTTTTTCTAAAATGATACATAAAGTTAGTTGAAATAGCATGAAGTCGTATAAAGTATGATATGGTAGGAACACTGTAAAAACAATATCAAAAATGAAAACAAATAATACCATACTGTTAGAACTATTCCATTACATTTAAAATCAAAATAAACAAGATATGATTATAATGTAATGATTATGAAGTCTCCCAAACTGGCCACTGACAACATGTTAAATGAACACTTTGCATTGTGACAAATTCAGAGCAAGAAAATATATAGGGCAGACTGATATATAGACTTGAATTCTTTCCTGTGTAATATGCAATGAGAAAGATATCATCTATTTTATTGTCAAATAATTATACAAATTTTGAAGCTCTGATGACTTTCAATTATTCACACTTACTTGACAAGATAAAAATTTGATTCTACTGGAGGTAAATTAGTAGAAGTTCATGAAAACTGTACCGCTAGAAATTTTTCAATATTGGGAATAAATTCGTGACATCATATTCTACCCACATATGAAATGTTGTTGAAATTGGACAATGTTGAATTTGTGCGGTATTGTGGCAGCCATTTTGAAAATGGTGACCGCTAGAAATTTTTGAATGTCGGGAATAAATTCGGGACATCATAATCAATGTCGGGAATCTATTCGGGACATCATAATCTACCCACATATGAAATGTCGTTGAAATCAGACAATGTTGAATTTGTGCGGTATTGTGGTGGCCATTTTGAAAATGGAGACTGGTAGAAATTTCTTAATGTCGGGAATCAATTCTGGACATCATTATCTACCCACATATCAAATTTTGATGATATCGAACAATGTTGAATTTTTACTGCCCATTTGTTATGCTGTGTTTTGGCAGCCATTTTGAAAATGGCAGACACCTTGAAAATTTTGAAAATGCAGAATTGCTCCTATAATGGTGACCTATCACTATGTCAAATTTTATGTCTCTATCATTATCCATTTAGAAGTTATCAACATTAATGTACGAAATTTCAACTTTCCCATAGGATTCTATAGTAACCCCCACCCCCTTTGAACCCCTCAAAATATGACTTTGACACCTTTTACCACACAGCTGAAAACTTTAGGACCAACTAGAAACATATATCTATAACTCCACCAAGTTTTATGAAATTCTGTCCAGTAGTTCCTGAGATCTGCCATGGACAAGTTCATGTGCCAAAGAAAGAAAGGAGAAAGAGAAGAAGAATAATAATAAGAAGAAACGGAGCAAAAACAATATTTTGATTAATTAAGTTATTCTGGACCAATCCAATAAATTGAAGGAAATGAGGGTTCCTTAAAATTTCATCAATTCAAGAAATTTTAATTCTAGTTTCACAGAACTGAATTTTGGTGATGACAATGTTATATTTTGTTCTGGCAATTTAATAAATGTGTATGCTCTAAATAATACAAGAACATACACAAAATGACATTCAGAAAGAAAGATCTTTAAAAACAGATAATAACTGGATGTTGAGAATTCTTCTGGACCAATACAATGCATATCTGTAATATATGCAATATTATTGTCACTCTTGTCATCTCTATCACATTTGAAATCAGTTTTCTACACTGGCCTCCATCAAGCATGTAACATACTGATTGAAAGACATGGAGTTGTACAGAGTATCTCTTCACATAAAATCATCAGAATCATTGTCAGCATCCTGAAATAGAAATCAAGTACATGGTCACATAAGACAGGTGGTCGCTTAATACAGGTTTAATTAATATAAAATGCACTGCAAAGTTTAATAAAATTTAAGGTCATGTAATACAAGTTATTGATTAATAGAGATGGTTGCTCATGCAGGTGTACTCGATACAACATTATGTGATAAAGTTTGTTAGTGACTTGTGGCGGCAGGTCAGTGGTTTTCTCCGGTTTCCTCCACCAATAAATCAGACCGCCACGATATAACTGAAATATTTTTTAAATGGTGTTAAACACAATAAGCCTACCCTCCTCATGCAGGTTTGACAGTATCCAGTTGTTCATAGCCGACTATAAATACTTGTTTTCTTTTGGTAACTTGCTAAGTAGATATGTTTTGTATTGTTATATCCTATTGTATACAGAAGAGAAATCTAGACTTTTAAGACCTTCACAGTTGAATTAAATCCTCCACACTTCAAATTACTGATGATGAATCATAGTAGACAGTAACATATTGTTAAGGAATGTCAACTCTACTGAATCATAGTAGACAGTAACATATTGTTAAGGAATATCAACTCTACTGAATAATAGTAGACAGTAACATATTGTTAAGGAATATCAACTCTACTGAATCATAGTAGACAGTAACATATTGTTAAGGAATATCAACTCTACTGAATCATAGTAGACAGTAACATATTGTTAAGGAATATCAACTCTACTGAATCATAGTAGACAGTAACATATTGTTAAGGAATATCAACTCTACTCCTAATCTTGGAGGAAGTTATAAAGACAATTGAAGAAGAAGAATGCAAGCATCCTTTGATCACTTTTTTGTATATCTTAAAATTGAATATGTATGCAAACCGATGAGAAATGTAATCAAATGAAATTCTTTTCATGCCTGATAAATTTTACTTGCTATTTGGGCTGACTAGTTTGAAAATTACCTTCCCAATGCCAAAATTAGCAAGTTGCAGAGTAATAGGTCAAACCCTGCCTATTGGTTTTCAAAGAAAATAGATTAAAGTTTTCTTAACTACATACCAAATTTGATGTCATCTTATCAGGATTCATCAGTGAAGAATAAGATCTGTCAAATGATAAAAAAAATACATTATCAGTCTCATGTATAATTTTTTGGGGATATATGCAAATACCAAGGTAAAATCATAATTCAGGTAAAAATTATACATTGTTTTCTTTGAAGAATTTTTAATGATTTTTCTTTTTTAGTGTATGTTTCCCAATTCGAGAATTACACTATAATAAATATATTTTCCAGTAATTTATAAATAGAGGATATTTTTGTATGGAAACAACAAGATTTATCTGGCTTTTTTCCACTACCAGTCAATCTGGAACCATCAATTCCTCTTAAAATTCAAATTTATGTGGTAGAACCAAGGTTCAAACCCAGGTCTGGTCAAACCAAAGACGATAACATTGGTATTAGCTGATTCTGTGTTAAGTATGCAGCATTAAAGATTAAGAGCAAAGACTGGTTGGCTAGAAATCAGGATAAGGTGTTGGAATGAAGTGAAATGTTTACCCTGCAGACTGTTGTTTCAGTGAGCTAGCACTATAAAAATCCAACTAAGCATATTGATCTAGTATAAAGCAGACATTAACATAATCTCATTCAATCTGTAACTTGTTCTTGTAATGAAATAGCTGAAAAATTGCTAACTTGGTGTTAAACAACAATCACTCACTCGACCCATATGATTGCCAGTATTCTTGTTACAATACTGGTTTTCCGGTATCATTCCAATGAGCGAGTGAGTGTTGGTTGTTTAATGCCATCAGAACAATTTCTAAGCTATATCATGATGAGAACAAGTTCCATTAGATGAGTGTGAGTGCTGCTTTATCTCCACAAAAAATGGCAACAATTTTGATATTTACAATTCTTTTGGTATAAAGTGATTTCCTTTAAAAAGTGTAACAGGTAATAAATATTTGATGGAATTACATTACCTGACTTCAGCTTCTTTTTTCTTTCTTTCATCGTCTTCTTTTTCTTTTCTTTTCTGATCTTGTAATTTTTTCTTTTGATCTTCCCTTTCTTCCCGATCTCTTTTTTCACGTTCTTCTCGAAAATCTACTGATCTTTCTTCTTTTGTTTTATTTAGTCTATTAACAATTTCATTAATTCTTTTTTCTACCCGTACTTTACGTACCTAAAATATTACACAATAACAAGGATTGTACAAAATGTTATTTTCCATACATAACACTTAATCTAAATTTGAAAGACTGTTTATATTTTTTTTAACAAATGTCAATAATTTCATTTTTATGATCTAGACCATGATATAATGAATTCATTTTGGTACTAATACATTAAAATAATTCAGTATTTTAAGAAAACAAGTTTTTAAAAAACACGAGGGAAAATGATATTACCATAAAATAGCAAGCGGTGGTTTGTTCCTCATACTCTGGTTTAATCCACAAATATAACTTGTGACTGAAATATTCAAGAACCATAATAGTCTAAAAACAATATATGTAGAGTATGGAAAGTCATATAAAACAACATACATATGACATTTTTTGTCAACCAGAGGCTCACCTGAGCCTGTATCAATCACATTGTTATTCATGCTCAGTGGTTTCAGAGCTGCAGATTATTGAAAAGCTTTAGAAATATGGACACCAAGTGATTGGGTGATCTAGAAAGGCATAAATGCAAATGATCTACTAATGAAAATATCATCAATGCCATGGGATTTAATTAATATATACCTCTTTATCTTTGAAGAATCCCACTTGTCCTACATCCATAGATCCTGTCTTCTTAAGATTACTCCACATAGTATAAACTACATCTACATTGTTCATTTTATTTCCTGAAAAGTTAACCTGTATAACTAAGCTGGCATTAGATAATAGTGATATGAAAAGGTCACATTTTCAAGATCGATGATCATGATGCCAACATCGACTGATGATCGATCATGGTGACAATTACTTACTAAGCATATTTACTGACTAAAATTACTCAAATAGTCTTTATTTCAAGAGTATGCTTGACAAAAATAAATACTTGAATAAAATCTTATCATATATTAACAAACTACAATTTTTCCATTTGTAAACATTAACTGAAAACAAAACATCAGTTTCCATATGATATAAAATGGACTATTCCGGGCAGTAGATAAATAATAGACTAGTCCAAATATGTGTTTGACAAAAGGAACGATTTGAATAAAATTGTATCGTTTATTTACAAACTACAATTCTTCCATTTGTAAACATTAACTTAGAACAAACCAAAACATTGGTTTCCATCAGTGTAACACCTGATATAATATGGACTATTCCAGGCAGTAGATAAATAATAGACTAGTCCAAATATGTGTATTGACTGAGTGTCAGAAATACACTGGGATAAAAAACTGTAAGATGTTTGTCAGTATGAGGACAAAAAAATAATAAAGTAAATCATATATTTTTTCGACACTAGGAATCAGAATTGACCACAAGGTTTAAGAATGACGTCCGACTGATTAGTTGATGTTTCCGATGATCGGTGCACCACTATTAGATAACTTGTATAATTAAGCTTTAACTTTAGATACATTATATTGTCACTGATCCAGCAGTGTAATCTATGATAAAATGTAGGCTTTAAAAAAAATTATTATATAGAAAATGGCCTATATAATGAAAAGAATAATGACAAATGAAATGCGATATAAAAATATTGTACTCTTGCATCCAATGATATAAAAAAAATTATTCTAAGCCACAATACATTTGCAAAATAGATAGACCATTAATCTACATAACAGATCAACATCATAATATGTGCAATTCTGTCTGCAAACAATATTTCATGACAGATTAAATTCCAGGACACAATTACATAGTGATAGTCTGTCCTTTAAACATTGTATATTATACATTACTCCAAGGTATACATTCTACAGCCTACTGTTAGACATACCAATCTAATTTTGCTTTTCCATGATGACAATATTGAATTATTGATAAATATTTTTTATTGCAAAACTGCTCACTTTCCATTTGTTATTTATTCTTTCTTCACATATTATTTGAGATAACAAAGATAATATAATGATCTATTAAAGCTTTAAAACAGTGTCGACAAAAATTCAAATTTATAACAAAAAAATGAAAAACATTTTGTCTCTGAATTTATTGAATATAAAAAATCTGCATAAATCAAATACTTCAAGATAAATCAATTAAAACCATGTTGTTTTCATGTTTATTAATAACACCCCAATCATGTAAATTTGTCTAAAGGTCCAGTATTTTACTTCTCACTTACCCTGAATACTGTTGGCTTTAACTAATTGAGCACAATCATCTATAACAGCCTGTGGTAGATCATCTAATGTTTCATGCTATAATAATAATAATAATAATAATAATAATAATAAACAGCAATTCAATTAAATTGGTTAAATGTTTACTGTTCTAAAAAAATCCAAATAAAATACTTCATTTTTTAAAAAGCAATAAGTTGTAGTAAGCATAAATAATGCAGTTTTTAAATTAGTTAAATAGAAAATAATCCGTGAAACTCCAAACATTTACTACAATAAACTACAGTAACAAAACACACACACACTAAATGTTTTAGAAAGCATAGCAGATCAATAACCATCTCAGATTATAATAAGATTAAATTTAAAACCATGGCAACATTCATAATATGTTCCAAAAAACTCATTTTCTATGTTTTTTATATGATATACTAAAAAGACAAAATCTAATTCTATCCAGACATACTAGATAATGATTAATTTTATAGAAAACAAATCATCAAAATTGGTTGAAAAATAAATGAAGCATATACTGAAACCTTTTGGGACCTTGGGGGGAGAGGGGAGGAGGGGGGCTATACTTTCTGTTGTGGCTTCCAAGAAGATTTTTAATTGGAATTTGTCAAAATAGCTTAATATTTGCATAATCACAAAAAAGGATGGATGGTATAATTGTTAAAGGTGATCAATCTTTCAACATACATGTCAGCTCGATATAATTATATCGCCATGGCCTAATTTTTTGTCTATTGATTCTGTTAAAATTTGTATTAAGTTTACAGGTCAACTAAGCCATGTTTGTTTGGTCCATGTATTTATCACTGATAGTACATGTCAGCATACACTTGTCAGCTTGACCCTGACCTCATTTTCAGATTCTATAACAATAATTGATTAACTTCAGATTAACAACTATACTCTGTCCAAGCATTGATTCTTTCTAATGGATTCATATTAACCTGGCATGTTACCCCACATCATAGAAGACCTGGTCCATGCAGCCATCTTGGACAATCTGGCACACATAAGATGGTCTTAGATGGTCTTGATCTTTATACTATATTTATGTATATATGTTTTAAATCATTTTATTTTTTGGCTGCAATACAGGTGGGACATACCTGGTATAACAAATACAATTTATTATTTAGATGTACATGTGTATAATGATTGGTAAAGGTGCAAGAAATAGTATGTAGAGATGTACATAGTGTGTCTGGTCAATCCATCAATATTTTCAAATTTGACCTTGAAATGTTTTTATATATATATTTTTATATGTTATGTGTTGAAGTGTATTGGCATGTGATATATTGTATATTGTTGTTCTACCCATCTATCCTCATGGTACAGTTAAAGGTTTTATCAGATTATGGTTAATTTAAATATTGGAACTTTTAATGTGAAGGGGTTGGCAAATGATAAAAAGAAGAAGGAAATATTTTACTGGTTAAAGGGGAAAAAAAATGAATATTTATTTTCTGCAGGAAACACTGCAATAATGAAACAGAATCAACATTTCAGTCAGATTGGGGAGATAAATGTATATTTTCAAATAAAAATTCTCAGAGTGCAGGTTATTTAATTCAAACTTTGATTATGAAATAGAAGACTATATAAAAGATAATGATGGACGATTATTGATCTGTATATTAAAAGTCAATAATGAAAAGACATTGCTAGCAAACTATTATGGTTTGAACTCTGATGAAATTTACCTTCTAGAAGACTTCTGTAACAGAATAGAACAGTTTAATAATATGCCTATTGTTTGTGGAGGGGATTGGAATCTAATTATGGAAAATATAGATAAAAAAGGGGGGTCCTCAGTATTAGCACATAAAAAAAATAGGGAACATTTACGTCAATTCATGGACAGAAATGACTTGATTGACATTTGGAGAATTCGTAATCCTATGGAAAAAAGATATTCGTGGAGACAAAAATCCCCCAATATACAATGTAGACTTGATTCCTTTCTGATTTCTGTTGGACTTGGTAACATCACAAAAAAACCAGACATAAGCTATGGTTTCAAAAGTGATCATTCTTTTATTCTACTCGAAATTGATAAACAAAATCTGAAAAGAGGGAAAGGATTTTATAAATTTAACACATCTCTTTTTCTTGATGACAAGTTCATTGAGAATCTACAAAAGTTAATACAAGAAAAAGAAACTTTGTACAATAATGAAAATATAAATCCAACTTTAATTTGGGAGCTAATCAAAAATGATAAAATGATATCAGAGGTTATTCTATCAAATATTCATCGGAAGTTAAAAAAACAAGAAACAGAGGTTACTAAAGATAAAGAAAGGGAACTTAACACTCTAGAAGCTTTACAAGAATCACTAAATTATACAGATTAAAACATTGAGAATAACATATTGACCATTAAAAATGATTTGAAAACATACTTCGAAAAGAAAACAGAGGGGGCTATAATTAGATCAAAAGCATGTTGGTTGAGGGAAGGGGAATGTAACTCAAAATTTTTCTTTAATTTAGAAAGAAGAAACTATATTAATAAATCAATACAAACCCTAGTCACAGATAGTGGGCACACAGTCTCTAAGTTTACAGATGTGTTAAATGAGCAAAACAAATTTTACAGCTCACTTTATTCAAATAAAGAAACAGAAGATAATCTAAATGTTCATTTAGTTGACAAATTTTTTCCGCATGATGCCGAAATTCCAAAACTAAATGAAAACGAAAAAGAATCTTGTGAAGGTATGATATCTGAGGAAGAATGTTTTAAAGCTATCAAATCAATGCAGAATGGAAAATCACCAGGAACTGATGGTCTTTCAGTCGAATTTTACAAAATATTTTGGAAAAACATTAAAAAATTGGTAATTCATATAGTTATGAAAATGAAAACATGTCAATTTCACAAAAACAAAGCATTATTACATTATTACCCAAAAAAAATAATGATATAAGATTTCTAAAAAACTGTAGACCTATATCTTTACTAAATACAGACTATAAGATAATGACAAAATGTATTGCGACACGATTAAAAAATAATCTTATAAAAATTATTAACAAAAATCAGTCTGCTTTTATAAAGGGTCGATATATAGGTGATAATATTAGAAGTCTTCTAAAGGTTATAGATCTTGCAGAGGAAGAGAACCTTTCATGTATTGTTTTGTCAATAAACTTTGAGAAAGCATTTGATACAATCAGTTGGAAATTAAAAAAAAAATCTTTCCTTTTTTAATTTTGGTGAATCATTTCAGCAATGGATAAAAGTATTTTTCACTGACATAACTCGCTGTCTATTAAATACTGGATGGACTACACAATTTTTTTCTGTATCTCGTGGTGTTCTTCAAGGATGTCCGATTTCTCCTTATTTATTTCTTTTATGTGCAGAAATTCTAGGAATAACCATAAGGCAATCGAAAGATATAAAAGGGTTTTGTTATAAAAGAAAAGAGATAAAACTGTCTCAATATGCAGACGATACACAAATTTTACTAGACGGTAGTGAAAAATCGGTCCGCAATACAGTAAATTTATTAAATTATTTTACAAAAATTAGTGGGTTGAAAGTTAATTATAATAAATCAGAATTAGCGCCACTGGGTCGATCTCGAATGGAAATTTACACACATAATTTCTCACCAGGTATGAAAATTACAGTTGATAAAATAAAAATATTGGGTTAAATTATGATGAGAAAAAGGTAAAAATAAAAAATATCATTCAGTCGTGGAGTAAAAGAAGCTTGACTTTATTTGGAAAGGTAACAATTATAAAAAGTTTAATTGTGCCACAGTTAAATAAGTACATATCTCTTATCTGTATTACCAAATCCAGGACAAAACTACCTTAAAGATATTGATAGCTTAATTTTCAATTTTCTGTGGGATAATAAACCGCCAAAAATAAAGAGGGAAGTAATTTTACAAAAGACAAATCAAGGAGGTTTAAACATCACTGATATATATACTTACAGCAAATCTGTGAAATTTCAGTGGGTCAAAAAGCTGTTGGATAGTTCATTTGAAAGCTCTTGGAAGGATATTATAAAATTGCAGTATCACATATTTAATCAAAATTTTATTTTTAATTGTGATCTAAATACATCTGATATTGACAACATAACAATGAAAGATATATTTTGGACAGAAGAAAAGAAAAGATACCTCTTAATGTTGACAGTATTATTTAGTATAATTCATCTCTAAAAATTGAAGGAAAAACACTTTTTTACAAAGAATTGTTTGATAATAATATCATATTTATCAAAGATTTCTTAGATGAAGAAAATAAATTAAAAACTTATGATGAATTAAAAAATCAGTTTAATTGCAAATTTAACGTCTTGAAGTACTTTAGTCCATGATTAAAAGTAAGAATGTAACCAACATAACAAATGCAGAATATAGAAGCCATTTAATTAACACAATTCTGAATTCCAAGAGCTTATCAAAGGAAATATATAACAAACTTAGCCCACTAGAAGATATAGAAGTTGATTCAATAAAAGGCATTTCTAAGTGGATATCAGATATGGAGACAGATATTAATTTCAGTGACGTCTTCTGTAATTTATATCTTGTGACAAACGATTCGAAACTAAAACATTTCCAGTACAAACTTCTTCATAGAGCTTTACCGACAAACACATGCTTGGTTAAAATTGGGATAAAGAATTCGGACCTTTGTAACTTTTGTAAAAATGCCTCTGACTCAATTCTTCATTATATCTGGCTTTGCCCTGTAGAAAAACTGTTTTGGAATCGGATAAAAATCTGGTTAGTAGAAATTTTTGATATTCCTATTGAGTTAAATATGGCAAATATAGTGTTTATTACAAATGTCAATGAATATCCATTCGAGATCATCGAATTTGTGATGCTATTCACAAAATATTATATTCATTGCTGTAAGTTGTCAAATAATTTGCCAACAATAGAAGTACTTAAAAGCAAAATTAAAAAGTAGGGAAAAAATGAAGAGATCAAATTCAATCTTTAAGGATAAGTTGAAAGACCATGAGGATAGGTGGCTGAAATTACTGTAATTTAGCATTGTTATTGCTGTTCTATACCCTTAGCAGAAACAAATTATATAAACTATTTGTAACAGTTTTATCATTCTGATCATTGTAAACTTAATTTTTAGATTAATTTATATATTTATAAATATATAATGTTTTGGGGGAATAGGGTGGTAATTACAATACAATTGATTTCAGAAAAAAAGTTGTTATGTGCTGAGCACAAAAATAGCAATAACTGTCATTTACACTTATAATATGTTTGTCTTGTTCTGTGCATGTGATGTGATGTGATGAATGTGTCTTAAAAAAAAAGACAATTTAGAAAAAAAAAACAAAAAAAAAATCTTTCAATTAGCTTCGTATGAGAAGATTACCATGGTGTACACTAGACAGATGCAAAGTGACGACAAAAGTTCACATGATTCTTGGCCATCTGAGCTAACAAAAGTAAATATTGTTGACCCATGACCTACTACATCAATGATATTGAGCTAACACAATCATACTCATAATTAATAAGACAGAATACCAACTGGGTGTAATCTGAGGTAGACATGAGCTGATGATACTTTGTCAACGTGGAACCTGTAATCAGAAAATTAAATGAAATTTAACATTATATAATATAACGACAAAAAAAAAAGCTAAGAGAGTGATACAATCAGTACAAATAATCTTCCCTCTATTACTGGACAATCTCATAATAATCGAATTACAGTAGATATATTGATTGTTTGATTGATTGATGCTTAATGCCAACTTTAGCAATATTTCCGCTACGTGTATATAGTGGTGTATGGTAGATATAGGTAACATACTTGATAATATTATTAATTGATAATTTTACGGTCATTTGATTTGTTCAATGCCCATTACGTGGTGTTCTGTATTTTGGCAGGTTGACTTTTGCGGATTGCACGGTTACTAAAAATAGATTAAAAAATTCCCATATTTTCATGACGTTTAATGAACATGACGTTTAATGATTGAACATGATTCTGGTACTGCATTTGGCAACTCATTTGAACTTCAAGCACTGTCAAGTTCGCAGACAGACCGTATTTAATGATCTGTTATCTGACAATGATGGTGTAGATGACTTTCTTCAATCTCTTGATATTCCTGCACAAGAAACATGTAGTAATGTACCCATTTCTAAGTCGATGTATCAATTTCCAGTACCAATGATTTCTAATTGTCAAAATATCACCATAAACTATAACATTTTTCATAGGAAATGATTATCATTCATGTCTCTACATACATTTTTGTTTTATTGTTATTCCTGTTGAATAGATTGTTTGTTGTTAAAGTTTGGGTCTTATATTATTTTCATACGACCGCAAAAATTTTGGGGTCGCATTATGGTATGGCGCAGTCGTCGTCATCGGTGCACATTTTGTTTCGGTTGTCTTACTTTTGTTCTAGTTTCCAGTAGCAAGTACACCTAGTCCCGGATGAATATCCATTTGTAGATCTTCTGTTTCATGTTTTGCGAGGCAATTAATAATATAAAAAATATGTGATGGGCATTGAACAAATCAAATGACAGTAAAATTATCAATTAATAATATAAAAAATACAGCCTTTCTAATCAGTCGATGCAAGTTGTATATCGACCTCGGTCGATATACATCTCTTAGGTCGATATAAACTTGCATCAACTTCATAGAAAGGCTGTATTTGTATAATATACAATATATAGTAAATGCACTGATAAGAATAAAAAATACAATAAACAAAGGTTAAACATTATCATGAATATTAATGTCTTATTATGGCGTTATTATAGAGATGACTTTTTGTGTTGGACAGATGCCTAGCCTCTTTATAGTGATATTATATAAAGCCAGACGTCTGTTTATAGATGTATTATATAGATGCATGTTTGTGGTGTTATTATAATATAGAGATGACATTTTGTGTTGGACAGAATTGGTAGTATGGAGATGCCTAGTCTTTTTATAGTGATATTATATATCAGCAAATGCTCGTTTTCACTTCAGAAGTATTTTGTTTTAAGTTCCATGTTGTGATGTCCGCTATGATTTCCGTATAAAGACAGTGTTCGGTTCATATTTACCCCCAGTTGTTTGTAGGAAGGCTCATGTCATTTGTGTTTTTTTTGCATATAGTGGTGTCCAACACGTCTTGACTACATGAGTAATATGGTGGGCGTCTTATAAGAGGCAGGAACTAACCCTTCACGAGCACCAGGGTTCACATACCGGTTTTTGGTGAGGTCAGTGTTGCTCATCTTTTTAGCTTTCTGTGTTGTGTTTTTGGTGGGGTCCGTGTTGCTCGTCTTTTTAGTTTTCTGTGGGGTCAGTGTTGCTCATCTTTTTAGTTTTCTGTGTTGTATTTTTGCTTTGTTTGTCTTTCCCCTGTGTCTTGTGTACCCAATATTGACAACTGGTGTCTCTGGATTGTCCATTCTTGATTGCCCCTTCGGTTTTCTCTAAGGCCAAAAAAAAGTATGTCTGTTTACGATTACATCCTCCAAAAAAATAGGGTAGGTAGGTCGGATTTCCATTTTATTTTATTTTTTCATTTTATTTCACATACGGAAATTCCGGATTGCGGCCCTATCCGTATCCGGAAAAGGTACCGGACTTTAGAATATATTTGATTGCTCTCCGGTCTGAAGGTGTTATAATACCTCAAAATAATTGTTGCGGTCGTATAATAAAAAAATTGATGCCTATTATTTTTCAGGATGTAACAGGAAACAGTTTTTTTAGGCCAAAGATTTCTGATGTGTCCACTTTCACTTTTGATTTACCGATAAAATGAACTAGGGTCGCCACTGAAAATAGGGTCGGTCAGGTAACTGTAAACAGACATATATTTTTTTTTGGCCTAACGTTAATTGAGATGTATGTTTGTGGTGGTATAGCAAAAACCCCTAATTATGATGGTATTATAGAGATATCTGTTTGTGGTGCTATAATATTAATTCCCAATTATGATAGTGTATTTTGTATTGTAGAGATTTACAGATACATGTACCTACCGGTATTATCATGGTAGTATTGAAAGTTCAGATTATGGTGGTATTAAAGAAATAAGTGAAATAACCAGACTTACCATACATCTTCAGGGAACCCCCATTTGATTAAATCTTCATCTGTAAAAAAATTGTACAAAATGATAATGGATTTCAATTCAAGTTGTCCATATAGTACTTATATAATTAAATTCTTTGAATCTGAGTTTTGAATTTATTAAGTTCATTTCTATTAAGAATTTTCTTGATGTGTTTATTAATGGAATACATAAACTATAAATCAGGTGTTAGGATTATTGTTATGGTGTTTAACACCACTTTCAACAATATTTCAGTTTTATCGTGGAAGTCAGTTTTATTGGTGGAGGAAATCGGAGTACCTGGAGAAAACCACTGACCTGTCGCAAGTCAATGACAAACTTTTTCACATAATGCTTCTTAATGGAATACATAAACCATAAATCAGTGAAAACCCATGTGAATATTTTCTTTTCAAACAATAGACACATTAGATATAATAACTTACTTTCATGCTTATCAAAACCCATGTACACACTGTGTGGTGGTGACGTTACTGAAAAATATAAAAATGAACAGGTACATTGTTATGGGATGATTAACATTACTGTACTTTTACCTGTACAATTACATTACTGATACATGTATAATCATAAAAGTACTGAAAATCCTGTATCTACAAGATACAAAAAAATGTAAAATGGCTTGATGTATTATTTGTGGTTTAGAAATAAATTAGCACTGAATTTTAGAGTATCACAGTGAAGCACAGTAATAAATCCTTTAACATGCAATGACATGCACATGATTACTACAGAAAACTGAAGTTATTAACATTCGAATTAGTTATCATTGCGTCTCCTGTATTACTGTAAAACTATCGTTGGTCATATACAGAATCTCTGCGCAGTTGGTCGTGGAAAAATTCCCTGTCATGGCGGTTGCCACAACCTGCCTTTGTATACTATAAACGTTAGAGAAAACTGAAGGAGCGATCAAGAATGGACAATCCAGAGACACTGGCAACAATGCCATTTGGACATACAAGACACAGGATGAAGACAAACAAAACAAAACACAGAAAACTAAATAGATGAGCAACAGGTGAAGGATAAGTAGTTCCTGCCTCTTATAAGACAACCACCATGTTACTCTTATAGAGTCAAGATGTGCTTGACACTACTATACGCAAACAAACACAAATAACAAATAAGGCATGAGCCCTCCTAAAAACCACTGGAGTAAAGACGAACCGAACACGGAACTAAAAATGTAAAAACACATAATAAAATGTTGTCTAAAAATAAATTGCTATCATATATTATGTCCTATCAAGCCCAATTACAGTATATATCTCTTTTATCATCACTAAAAAAATATTTATATTGGTCACAACCTGATTTATGGAATGATCATTTACCGGTAATCACAAAGGAAAACTTGTCTTTGATAAGTTTATGTGATAGAGTGGTATACAAGGTAGAAAGGTCATGACTGTTAATAGAATCAAACTTGCAATACAGGAAAGAAGTTTGTCTAGTACTTCAACTGAATTTTTAACACTCCAAAAATGGCTTACTCACGTGTGTTCACAGACCTTGTTACAAAAATTGATAACAAGTTGCTTGATTGTAGTTGATGCTTGTTAGTAGAACATTGGTTCGAGGCTGATATAAAGTGATTTGTGAAACTTGAAAGATTTTTTTGTGTAAATTAGGTATTCGATACACAGTAGGAATGTTCCTATGAGGGAATGTGACATTTAGATGTTGAGTTGATAAATCATGTTTATTGATGACACCAATCCCCTCTTTAATAACAACAATGTTTTAGCTGCTTCTTCAGATGGAACATAAACAAAAGATTTACCTAATAGAGACTGACAGTTTTTTGTTTGATAAGGTAGGAAAGTATTCTCAAAATGTGTAATTCACAAATCAACAATATGCATAAATTTAGTCCTGAAACTGTTCAAGCCTTCAACTTCAAGGCTTTTTTATCAGCGCTCTCCCTTTTACACCAAAGTTTCTGTTTCTGACTGGTAATGGCCACAATCATCTAGCTGATTATAATGCCATGACTTAGGTGTGCATACGGACCCCACCCCCTTCCCCCCAAAAAATGTAAGAATTTAATTCAGCTTTGTCAGTGAGGCATTGAAGGTCTCGACTGACGGCACTGTTACTACCCCAGGAGGGAGGGCGTTCCAGTCCCTGATTGTACGTGGGAAGAACGAATACTTCCTATAGTCGCTGGCTGCTGATGGTATCTGGAAGCTTTTGTCATGCATATTTCTTGACAGTCGTTTGGGTGGTATTAGACGTCCTTCCTTCGGAATAGCTACTTTCTCATTGGTGATCTTGTACATCATTGTTAGCCTTGCATCTTTTCTTCTTTGTTCCAAGGATTTCCATTCAAGGTTTTCTAGCATTTGGTTTACACTTGATCTATTATTGTGGCTGTTGGTTACATATTTTGCTGCTCTTCTTTGGACCATTTCTATTCGATCGATCTCAGTCTGATGGTAAGGATCCCAAACTGGGCTGGCGTATTCTACTAATGGATGAACCAATGTTTTGTATGCGTCTTGCTTTACTGTGGTAGAACCTATGTTCAGGTTGCGTTTTAGAAATCCAATAGTTCTAATTGCTTTATTGCAGATGTTGTTGACATGGTCGTTCCATCAGAGATCTGATGTAAATGTGCAGCCTAGGTATTTAGCGCTTTCCACAGTTTTGAGAGTGTATCCATGTAATTTGTAGGATGTTGGTATTGTATTATTTTTCCTACTGATGGTTAGCACATTGCATTTGTCTGGATGGAAGGACACTTTCCATTTTGCTTCCCATAATGCGAGCTTCTCTAGATCGTTCTGCAAGTCGTTAGAATCCTTGTCAGATGATATGGTGAGATACGCTATTGTGTCATCAGCGAATAGTCGGACGGTAGATTTTATTCCCTCAGGCATGTCGTTAATGTAAAGCAGGAATAATGATGGCCCAAGTACGGATCCTTGTGGTACTCCTGACTCTACATCAATGTGTGTTGAGCTCTCTCCATCCACTACTACTGCTTGTGTGCGGTTGTATATGAAGTTTCTTTGTTATCCTTTCGTGTTACATTATAAATAGCATTCATATGGTTTTTTTTATTGAACAATCCCTTGTGGTGACATGTGGAAAGTCAACAAGTTCCAGTCCAGACCCCAGTGTCAACTTAGTGTTACTAAATTTAAAATACTGCCCAATATTACTGCAATACTGTACTGGTCCGATTACGTTGTATCAACTGTTTGAAGTAGTCTACAATACATGGCTATAGCCAAGGGAATATTTAAATACATTTTGTACAAGATTTAACCTTTAAAGTATAATTACCATTGGTTGTAAAGAAAAATACCATTTTCTTGGTCTATATCGATATTTTTCCGTCACGTTTCTTAAAACGGAAGTGTTTCCTTTTGTACCTTCAAACAAAAGAAGTGTTTCTCAAAGATGCCTATGAAGTGTTCATTTGAAGGAAAGATTACTTCCGAATTTATGTATTTAACATTTTAAGATATAAGCACTAACATAAGCGACAACTTATATTATAATGGCATCATTAATGACTATTCGTAATCATTCTTCGATTTTCTATTAAATTATATGTATATATTGGAGATCATAACCTCACTTAGAAATTGACACTTTACCGAAAGAAGTCCATGTGGAAAAAGATCATAATTATTTGACATACTTCAACTAGATAAAAAAGTAAAGATGAGTAAAACTACGAAGAAAAAGACAATGAGGGAAGGCATCAACAAAGCTAAACATAGCATGAATCCAGGTATTCACTCATTTTATAGTAGACTTAATTATTTACATATATATATGTCAATTTAGTCATCTGTATTAGGAAAGACCCTCCTCCTTTTTGCATTTTTAAGAAAAAATTATTTTTAGTGACAGTCTAATTTTTCTTTTGAAATGTGTTGTTGTCAGATATCACTAATAATGTGTTAAGAGAAAGTCCACATTTTTCGACTATACTTTTATTGTCTGCGTTGTAAAATCTAAAGGGAGAAGCTGTGTACTCTACTTGTTGATGTTTGAGTATATATATCATATACCTGTGGTTGAATATGTGAAGACACAAGATATTCTGCATTTGCCTCTAATTATCGGCTTAAAAATAGTAAATTCCAGAGCTTGTGGTTCCTACATTGTATCACGATTTCCTTGGTTGCTGCTAACAAGGAAGCTACTGAAGCAAGGGTTCCTAGTGGAAGTCATTACTTCAAAAGTTTTACATGACGACACATCTGTGTCACAAATAACCATGAATATGTAGTGCTTGTCGTAATCATAATCAAATTGATAGTTCCGAGATAAGAATTTAAGTCCCGCCTCCTTAGCAATTGTTGCTATGCGCCACAAGCTTATCGGTTACATTTTCAAAATGGCTACTCAGCATCCCAAGCTCGCGTCCGATTCTTTAGAAAAAATTCCCGATAATATCGCAGTTTCATTCTTACCCGGCTTTGAATCGTTGTCCAAAAAGGCCTTAGAAAAGGGTTTAAATTATTTCACCCAAGGTTATATCCACAATATTAAAATTTCGGAAGCACGTGGAGCCATACGTGTGGATACAAGATGTTGGCGGTCAATGAGAAAAAGTCAAGATCCACACAACCTTCATGTCGAAATCGGCGATGACAAACTTTCAGAATCGTACTGTACCTGTAAAGCTGGGTATATAAATCTTTTATAATTTTGTTGTTTTTCTTTCATACAGCTTCAAGGCTAATTCAAACGATAAACAATAAATACCATTGTCCATTCTACACAGCGGGTCGTGCACGCGTATGTGTATAATCACTACGTAAACAGACGGCACATGCTGATCTACAACAATTGATATTTATCAAAGATAACGTCTGTTTACTAAGTCCATAATCACTGAATTGCTCTGATTTAAGATAATATTATCTCTTTTTTTACCAAATCATTAATTATGCACAAACAGGATGAAAACGATCTTGAAATTCTTCCTTCATTCATTCGTAGACACGTGAAAATATTATGAAATCAATTCTTTTGTATTTATATAAATCTAATACTCACGTGAATATTAATTTCTGCTGAGAAAGTTTATGTATTTGCGAAAAATACAACTTTAAGAATGATAAGAGGACGACCATTTGATTTGGGTGTACATGTGTGTGTGTGAGGAAAAAAAAGGGGGGCAAGGCAATGGGCGATTTTGTGAATAAATCATTTATTCTTGATGCCAGTGAAAATAATTAATTTAATATTACTTATCGAGAAAATAAATAATTTGGCCTTCATGTGGTTTAGGGGGCTATATAATGCCTCTCAAACATGAAGGGACTCAATGATACATCTGATGAACTAAATATGTAGTTTAAATGACTACATTTTTTGGACCTCAGACCAACATGACATTGGTGAAAATAAATAAGCAATCTTCATTTGACAGTTTTTTAATGTCTTTCGGGATATCGCTCATCTGAATTGCACATTGAAGCACCATTTTGGCGATATAACTAGCAGAATTTATATATAAAACTACGTTCCCACAAATACACAACTCGGTTTGTTTGTGGGACAAAGATGGCATCGCCTGATCTCATTAAAAATGTGACACGCTGATTGGTCGGTTATTTTAGTCTGATTGATGTCTCGGAAGCATGAATTCTTTCCTCAATCATGATTTATCACCAGGTATCGTTTGTATCAAGAATAGCATGGTTTTTAGTTGGATATGTGTTGTTCAATCTTAGGTTTCAGTTAATTCATACATTCTTATTCTTAAATTTCAGATCGCCCAAAAATAAAAAATGCAGGAGGTACAAATATGCGGGACAGATCTACGATCAAAAGACTTCAAATGTACAAGAATTTCAAACCAATAAGGTGAGCAATTGAGAATGCAATGATTAAAATTTGGATTCCATAAGTTTTCAGACCAGCTTGTTAATTGGAACAATAAATCAATATGTAATAGATGAAAGGATATTGAAAGGAAAAGGAATCTGTTTACTTTACCTAAGTATTGAGTTTAAAATTTATAGTGAATGTAATTATGATAAGCAACTGTTGTTCCTGTGCTTTGAAAATATAATTTTTCTGTTTTTCAATACATTGTATATATTTCCTTTAATTTAGTGTTGAACAAGGACATCCCTCGTATGAATAATGTGAGTGACACTGTACCAAGATTTAACTTGAAGCAAATTTGTTACAACTGAGTATCTGTGATTTTATTTTACCTTGCTGTATCGTAACTAAATCCTAATACCTTCATGAATACCTATTGCCTGATCTGTGTACAAAAACTGGTGACTAACTAGAAGCATTCATACAGCAGTTCTCTTGGTTACTTCAGCTTGGCCATTGCTTAGCCAATCTTACAATTTCAAATCCTATGAGACTTAAAATTATAAGCAATAAAGAATATAAACTATACTCACCTCAGCTATTCAATCAGCCACAGCTACAAATTAATAGTCACATCACAGTTTTTGTCTTAATTTTTTCAGCTACTTGCCCGAAAGCCAAATTCTTTAATAATTTTCACTTGTCAGAATCTAGTTTTACTTGTCTTGAGCTTCGAGCAAGTGGGTGTGTGTGAAGACTACAGTCAAGCACTTTGTATTACACAATTTGGTCTATCTTTCAAGCCTGTATGTGATTTTTCATTGTATCCAGTTAACAAAACACTTTATATAACAACCTCTGATTGTAGTCTTCAAGAGTGATAGTAACCAGATGAAGTGAAGGTCATTTATCATGGCTGGGAAACAAATTCACATGGCAATTGTTTATTTTACAGAAATAGAACAGGGAAAATTATTAAAGCTGCACCTTTCCAGTCATGGTTACCTTCAGGGTCTGTTGCTCGAGTGGAACCAAACAGAAAATGGTTTGGTAAGGAAATATCTTGACTTTCTAAGGAATATAATGAAACCATTGATATTGTAATGTATGTTAGTCAGAAAGATCTGATTACATATTTTTATTATTTGAATACCGACAGTCATTTAAAAGCACCACCAAGTCTTTGGTTGTTTCAAAACAGACTTTTCAGCTTTGATATTAACGTAAATAAACATTACTTATTTAGTATAAAAAGAAGAATAAGATGAAAGCTCACTTATATTACTTGATAAAATAATGCATTTATATATTATACATGTAGATACAACTAGGACAAATTAACAAAAACGCCACACTCACTTTTCACTTTCGATGCCATCTTTAAACAATTGATTTCAATTGAATGAACAAATGCATGTATCATTTGTGTTGTATTTTGTAGGGAATACCAGAGTTATTACACAGACAGCTTTACAGTCTTTTCAAGATGAAATGGCAAAAGTTAAAAATGACCCATATAAAGTTGTCATGAAACAGACTAAGTTACCAATTACTCTGCTCAATGAAACAGCTAAAGTATGTTTTAGTTAAATATTCATAAATTATATTCAGAATATGGAACGTCTCAAGTTCTATGTTTTCAACTGAATGGATTTAAAAAAAGCTTTTGATGGATAAAATTAATGTCAATTTCAGTTTTTGGATTCCGCTTTTCTTGTTCATAGATAATGTCTCTTGATTGTGCAAAAAACAGTTTTTAAACTGTCTTCTAGCATTATGGCAAGTTCTATATTTCTAATTAATTTGAAAATATAGCTGTAATGGATACAATGCAGGTCAAAATAAAAGTGACAGATTTCAAATTGAGTTATTTTCTGTCACACTATATAACCTTGGTTAAAGTTATTTGGTTTCAAAATAGCAGGGTCATTGACTGCATAGACAACATACATTTGGCTGAAAAGGTTGTTGGTTGTAGACTGTTACTCTTAGAATTTAAAAAAAATCAGAATCGATACTTCTAATAAATTAAATATCAATTAGTAATAAATTTGCAAAGAATTAATGTGTGTAAAGTGTATAATCAAAATAATGGTACATTTTTGTATTAAATTTAGGCATATAACAACCGTAAAAATTATATCTTAAAAGACTCACTAGTTCACCAAGTCAAGTTTTCTATATATTTAAGCAAATAAAATATGTTCCAAGGACATTATTACTGGGCATATTATAGCTGTTATGAATAAGATTTTTAAAAAAACGAAATAATTCTAGAAGTGTTAGATTTAAACTTTTAATAAGATTTCTGAACAACATCCTAGCAGAAGCAATGCTGTTTTCTCTATACCAAAACTTAAGAAAATTTAAGCTATACTAAAATTTTAAGCTATATCAAGTTAAGTGTTTGAGGAATTTGCAATACCATGAGAAAACCAATCAATGGATGCTTAATTTGTGAAATAACAGTAGTCTGTGTAGATGATCTCCTTAGAATATTGGATCACCATCTTTAGTTTGCTTTAAATGATATGTGAAATAATTCATCTGGGGACTTGAAGTGAAATTACAGTTCGCTTGTAGTAATACGCTATTTTTACCATAGACCTCTTGAATACATGTGCTCTGTAAATGTACAGGAAAATCATTGTTTCACTAGACTGCAAAATGATAATTGTTGACGATTTTTGTTGTTGTAGCATGCTCGAGTACATTTGTTGGACACAGAATCATTTCAAACAACATTTGGACCTAAAGCACAGAGAAAAAGACCAAATTTGAAAATGGATGACTTAATGGTTTGTTTATAAACTTACTTAGAACAATTTTAGCCCGCTCTACCCAAATGGTCAAGTGAGCAATTGTTGTCACTTGTCTGTAAATGGCTCATTTGTGACTTGAGCTATAAATGAATAATTATTTGATGGTCCTGTATAGGGTAAGCTTGGAGAAATTCGGACAGATATCATAATTATTCCTGGAAGTTGAGCACTGTTCAAAACAGAATCCTGCCAGTAGTATTCTACCTAGAGACCGGAAACACATTTGATCAGTTCAGATGTTAAAACATCGGAATTGACTTTTTAAGTACTATTGGATGACCAATCACTAAGCAAAAAGATTACATTGTCACAATGGGCAATCGCAAATCTAACATTATTGGGGAAATTCAGACGGCACTACATCAAAATTTATAAGAATATTGGACGAAGCAACATTGCAAAATGCATTGATGATATCTTCTTGAATAAATATATTTTATACCTTCTTGCTGAAAATTTCTGTTTCTCATTTTGCTATGTATTCTGTGGATCTTTCATGTTTCTGCATTAAGTTTTAATTATCTACAGTACAAATAATGTTTTATTTCTTGAACAAACAGCTTTATTTGTATTAAAATGTGTATTAAAACCAATCTAAAAGCTCTAAAGGTTGCCTGAATTTCCTCATTACTAATATTTCGTAGCTTTATACATTATTGATATATTTTAGACATTGGTTAATAAAGCTTCAACGTCAAGTGAGAGTTATGATGCTGAGAAAGATCAAGATTTAGTGAGAGAAGAACCAGAATTTAAAGATGAAAACAAGGAAGTAATATTTAGAGCAGGCCAGTCTAGAAGAGTGTGGAATGAATTGTATAAGGTAGGAATGTTAAGAGAAAATAGGGGGCCATCATGATCATATGGTAGTTCTAATTACAACTACCTATGTAATAAGTGCCTATCACTACTAAAGTTGTGAGGATGAATCCCACTCATGGCATGACATGGAATGCTCGATGCAACATTATCTGATAAAGTTTGTCAATGACTTGCTGCAGAATGCAGTCCTCGAAATGAAAATTTGAATTTACTGGTCCGAATCAAATTCTAGAATTTATTTTATATATATATCTAAATAAAAGCTGAAAAATTTACTGGTCCGAACAAAGTTTTACTGGTCTTAGGTCGGAGGAACAGTGTTCATCGTGAGGACTGGACAGTGGTTTTCTCCAGGTACTCTGGTTTTTTCCACCAATAGAACTCTGACCCTTCAGAGAGAATATAAATTGCATGTTCAATGAACCATGTCATTCTATTGAATGAAATATTGGAGATGATTGGAAATATTGGATGTACAATGTGCTTATATTAGATATTAAAACATGTCAAATCTGAAATCCAATTTAGATAAACATTCACTGTTTTTAATCATGTTTTATTTCATATCAGTTCTAAATTTGACTTTTTCATTGGTGTAGACATGGTCATGTGTCATGCATTAATCTTCGTTAAAGAAATCCACCAGTCATGAACATGATAATGTTAATGACCGCTCAAGTTTTTAGAGTTGCATCCCTTTTTGAAAACACAATGAAGATCATGCAGTTGTCAATGTAAACCAACAATGTACTAAAATGAGCAAAATTATTTAGAAAGTCTTATTTTCTTCAATGAAATAAAAATAATAGTTACTTATGTATAGGGCATTATCGCGATATATAGTCTATATATCACGATAATGCCCTATGCATAAGTAACTATTATATAATTAAGGAATGGCTTATTAGTATTGGTGATTTTATCAGCAGGGTTCCATCAAATTTTGTAGAAATATTGAAATCAAAATAGTATTTATTACAGATTTAAATGTATGTTTAAAAATTGTGAAACCAGATCATAAAATATAAGACCCTTGCATGTTGTAGATACATTTAAAATGATCAAACCATTAATAATGCCTTCAAAAGTACACATTTAACATTGGCGAAAGTTACCTGTCAGAGTTTTGTCGGTTATTTGTTAATTTATTCAGCAAATGTACTGTAGAAAAAATGGAAAACTGAAATGAGTTTTACTGCCACTCCAGTTATTCTAGATATAATTTAAAAGATTACCACTGTGTAAGTAAAACATATGTATACCTAAAACAACCTCAGTAATCTATTTAATCTTGTTGGAGAGTGTTATTTTTCATTTTAAGAAATTCTTTTTATATGTAATACATGTACAGGTATATTAAAATATAGACCTAAATAATTATTCTCTCATTGATTGTAATTTTCGTGTCTTCAGGTGATAGATTCGTCAGATGTTGTTGTCCAGGTTTTAGATGCCAGAGATCCTATGGGAACCAGATGTTACCAAGTAGAGAAATACATGAAGAAAGAAAAACCTCACAAACATCTGATGTTCGTTCTCAATAAAGTTGACCTAATACCTGTGTGGGTAACGGTAAGTATTCATCTGTAACAGTTGACTGAATGTTTTTGTATCCATTCTGACAAATTCTAGCAATTCAACATAGCATAAATATCAGGCATATAGCCACTGTAAAAACAGAAAATTAAGTGAAGCATCCATTTTCGTTTTATTGTAAAGAAACGACCACAACAAAATTTAGTCAAAATAACTGGATTGTTGATACCACAAACTTTAGAATTGACACTATTAAATCTCATGTATAAAATGGATATCATTTTGTGGATAAATTCTGAAAGGCACTGACAATTGTTATCACATGGAGTTGTATTGAGTACACCTTGTCACAAGCACAATTTGAACTCGCATTTCTTAGTGATGATAGTCACTGAATGCATGGTAGATGTAAATCCATCTACCATGCTATTGCTACCACAGAGGCTTGTCATAATCATCTTGACTGATATTCATCTTGCTTATTTAAAATTACATGTTTTTAATTTTTCAGCAAAGATGGGTTGCTATATTATCATCTGAGTACCCAACTATGGCTTTCCATGCTAGTATAACCAATCCATTTGGTAAAGGTGCTATGATAACCCTACTACGACAGTTTGCCAAGGTAAATAAATGTACAATGCAAAATACTGTACTAATGCATTCATACTTCTGTCTATGTTTCATGCTTAATACAGTGTACTGATGTATCTATTTATGAGAAAATGTAAAAAAAAGTTATAATAAAAATTTAAAGTCATCAAGGTCTGAAATAATGATGGTGAAACTCGTTCTACAAAAACAGCTGTTAATGTGTTAATACTTTTTAGCTCACTTGGCCAAAGGCCATGTGAGTTTTTCTCCTCACTCATCCATTGTAAACTTTCACATTAAAATCTTGTCCTCTGAAACCACTGAACAAAATTAAATCAAAATTGGCTGGGATTGGTTCTTTCAAAATTTTGTCAGACAGCCCTCCCTCCATTCAAGATGGCAACCATTACGAAATATATAAATTTAATTTCTTTTATTGTCTATTGCTGATTTATTATAAGTCAATATAAGCTCAAATGTTAACTCGTATGTACATGGCAGCAAGTTGTTTTAGCATATATTCTGGGTTTTTCTGTGAAATTTTTATTTCAGACGATTTCTACAGATGATGCAAATTAGGCATATTTTGATCACAGATCAGATTTAAATCTTCACCTCTGAAACTGCTGAACCAAATTAAACCAATTTTGGCTTGAATGGTTCTTCAACTACATGGCAATGAGTAGTGAAAGAAATTTTTCTATGATATTTAGAAGTCAAATGGAAAACTAGGTGGGCGATTACAGGATCCTGGGAGTCACTAGTTTATCGCTATTGTTTCTTTTACAGTTACATTCAGACAAGAAACAGATCAGTGTAGGATTTATTGGATATCCTAATGTTGGTAAAAGTTCTATCATCAATACACTGAAAGCCAAGAAAGTTTGTAAAGTAGCTCCACTAGCTGGTGAAACAAAGGTAAGCAAAGTTTGTAAAGTAGCACCACTAGCTGGTGAAACAAAGGTAAGCAAAGTTTGTAAATTAGCACTACTAGCTGCTGAAACAAAGGTAAGTAAAGTTTGTAAAGTAGCACCACTAGCTGGTGAAACAAAGGTAAACAAAGTTTGTAAAGTAGCACCACTAGCTGGTGAAACAAAGGTAAACAAAGTTTGTAAATTAGCACTACTAGCTGGTGAAACAAAGGTAAACAAAGTTTGTAAAGTAGCACCACTAGCTGGTGAAACAAAGGTAAACAAAGTTTGTAAATTAGCACTACTAGCTGGTGAAACAAAGGTAAACAAAGTTTGTAAAGTAGCACCACTAGCTGGTGAAACAAAGATAAACAAAGTTTGTAAAGTAGCACCACTAGCTGGTGAAACAAAGGTAAACAAAGTTTGTAAATTAGCACTACTAGCTGGTGAAACAAAGATAAACAAAGTTTGTAAAGGAGCACCACCAGCTGGTGAAACAAAGATAAACAAAGTTTGTAAAGTAGCACCACTAGCTGGTGAAACAAAGGTAAACAAAGTTTGTAAATTAGCACTACTAGCTGGTGAAACAAAGGTAAACAAAGTTTGTAAAGTAGCACCACTAGCTGGTGAAACAAAGGTAAACAAAGTTTGTACATTAGCACTACTAGCTGGTGATACAAAGGTAAACAAAGTTTGTACATTAGCACTACTAGCTGGTGAAACAAAGGTAAGCAAAGTTTGTAAATTAGCACTACTAGCTGGTGAAACAAAGATAAACAAAGTTTGTAAAGTAGCACCACCAGCTGGTGAAACAAAGGTAAACAAAGTTTGTAAATTAGCACTACTAGCTGGTGAAACAAAGATAAACAAAGTTTGTAAAGTAGCACCACTAGCTGGTGAAACAAAGATAAACAAAGTTTGTAAAGTAGCACCACTAGCTGGTGAAACAAAGGTAAACAAAGTTTGTAAATTAGCACTACTAGCTGGTGAAACAATGGTAAACAAAGTTTGTAAAGTAGCACCACCAGCTGGTGAAACAAAGGTAAACAAAGTTTGTAAAGTAGCACCACTAGCTGGTGAAACAAAGGTAAGCAAAGTTTGTAAATTAGCACTACTAGCTGGTGAAACAAAGATAAACAAAGTTTGTAAAGTAGCACCACTAGCTGATGAAACAAAGGTAAGCAAAGTTTGTAAATTAGCACTACTAGCTGGTGAAACAAAGGTAAACAAAGTTTGTAAAATAGCAACTACCACTAGCTGGTGAAACAAAGGTAAGCAAAGTTTGTAAATTAGCACCACTAGCTGGTGAAACAAAGGTAAACAAAGTTTGTAAATTAGCACTACTAGCTGGTGAAACAAAGGTAAGCAAAGTTTGTAAAGTAGCACCACTAGCTGGTGAAACAAAGGTAAACAAAGTTTGTAAATTAGCACTACTAGCTGGTGAAACAAAGGTAAACAAAGTTTGTAAAGTAGCACCACTAGCTGGTGAAACAAAGGTAAACAAAGTGTGTACATTAGCACTACTAGCTGGTGAAACAAAGGTAAACAAAGTTTGTAAAGTAGCACCACTAGCTGGTGAAACAAAGGTAAGCAAAGTTTGTAAATTAGCACTACTAGCTGGTGAAACAAAGATAAACAAAGTTTGTAAAGTAGCACCACTAGCTGGTGAAACAAAGGTAAGCAAAGTTTGTAAATTAGCACTACTAGCTGGTGAAACTAAGATAAACAAAGTTTGTAAAGTAGCACCACTAGCTGGTGAAACAAAGGTAAACAAAGTTTGTAAATTAGCACTACTAGCTGGTGAAACAAAGGTAAGCAAAGTTTGTAAAGTAGCACCACCAGCTGGTGAAACAAAGGTAAACAAAGTTTGTAAAGTAGCACCACTAGCTGGTGAAACAAAGGTAAACAAAGTTTGTAAATTAGCACTACTAACTGGTGAAACAAAGATAAACAAAGTTTGTAAAGTAGCACCACTAGCTGATGAAACAAAGGTAAGCAAAGTTTGTAAATTAGCACTACTAGTGGTGAAACAAAGGTAAACAAAGTTTGTAAAGTAGCACCACTAGCTGGTGAAACAAAGATAAACAAAGTTTGTAAAGTAGCACCACTAGCTGGTGAAACAAAGGTAAACAAAGTTTGTAAAGTAGCACCACTAGCTGGTGAAACAAAGATAAACAAAGTTTGTAAAGTAGCACCACTAGCTGGTGAAACAAAGGTAAACAAAGTTTGTAAAGTAGCACCACTAGCTGGTGAAACAAAGATAAACAAAGTTTGTAAAGTAGCACCACTAGCTGGTGAAACAAAGGTAAACAAAGTTTGTAAATTAGCACTACTAGCTGGTGAAACAAAGGTAAACAAAGTTTGTAAAATAGCAACTACCACTAGCTGGTGAAACAAAGGTAAACAAAGTTTGTAAATTAGCACCACTAGCTAGTGAAACAAAGGTAAACACAATTTGTAAAATAGCACCCAGCTGGTGAATCTTAAAAGCATAAAAACATAAATAAACACTAAATAGGCAGTTTTGAAAATACTCTAGTCAACCTGTTTATTAATATATTTCGTGTAAACTTCAACCGAAAATCGCTCTGTCGTGACTTCAATATCTGATCCATATTTGTTCAATGCGTCACTTGACTTTCCGCTACTCAGACATACAATTGTAATTTATTTGGAAAATGGGGAAATGAAGATGGAAGGAAAAACTGCTGTATAGCTTACACAAGAAATTTAAAGGTTTTGGCTGAAAAATGGAACAGAAAAGAAATTTTGTTAAGATATAATGACATATGAATCAACATTGGACACCATACATGACCGTTTGGTGAATGAAAGGACGTTATTAGTAGTCTTAGATCAAGAGCTATGAGCTAATATTCCCATTTCATTCCCCTTTCTATATTTGGCATTTGTTTTCAGATTTACGTCAACCGTATTTATTTCGGTCAATAAAAATATAGGGAATAATACCTGATCATGTTTATCATACTTTTCATAAATATTGTATTTTATCATTTAACTCTTTTTACTGCAAAAAAAAATGATAGAGAAGAAAATAAAAGAAAATTGCAGACACGTTCACTATAATGTAGTCAGTTGCACCTCTTCCTTGGCAAGTTACAACCCTATACCATATTGATAATAGAACAGTCTATAAGTTGACTGTCTTGAACATTGAGACCAGTGCATCTTGACTATGACATGAATAACTTTTAAAAAACAATCTATATTTGATCTTGATGAGAAATACATACAATGAAGGATGTATCAGTTCCGTTGGTTTTTATTCAAACACTCCTAGAGATTGACGTTTTTGTATGTTACTGTAGGTCTGGCAGTATATATCATTGATGAGGAGGATTTATCTGGTTGATTGTCCAGGAGTAGTATATCCTAGTGCTTCAACACCAACAGAATGTGTTCTAAAAGGAGTGGTAAGTATAAAATGGTTAATTACAGAGTAGTACATGTATGATCTACTGATAAAGCACTCTGGTAGATTGTATTGAACAGAACTGAGTGAGTGAGTGATTGTTGTTTAACGCCAACTCAGCAATTTTTCAGCTATGTCATGGCGAGAACAAGTTAATTTTCAATGAGATGATGATGAGGTCCGCTTTGTTCTAGAGCAACACACTGAACTGAATTTTTATAGTGCTAGCTCACTGAAACAACAGTCGACAGTTAGACATGTCGCTCCACTCAGACACATTATTCTGATTCCGAGCCAACCAGTCTTTGCTCTTACCCCTTAATGCTGTGTGCTTAGCAGAGAAGCAACAAATACCAATTTTATTGTTTTTGGTTTGACCTGACCGGGGTTCGAACCCACGATCTAGTGCACTCAAGGCGAGCATGCTAACCATTACACAACCGATGCGGTACTGAACAGAATTGAAATTGTTATATGTGATAGAAGTAATACTTTAGAAATATTTTCCTTGTCTCATCTGGCAAGACATATGTAGGGATAGCTACTTTTGAAGAAAAGTAGACATATGAAGCCTCCTTCAAGGCTGTTAGTGATATATCATGGTATCATGTTGTCACATCCATCTGGCATAACAAGTCACACACTATCTGTTACTTTGCAATCTTTTTTAACATGATAACTTTTTTTTTAAATGTTTATATATGCTTATTATTAATACAATCTACAACTCCATGTGCAATAACATATATTCAAGGTAAAAGGTGTCATATTATCTACAGCTAATTTTGTTAATTGCCATCAATAAACTGGAGGGGCCCGGGTGGCTCAATGAGTTAGGTAGTTGGATTACCTAACAACTCGTACAAGCCTGTCACCAATACGGCATGGGTTTGCGCCCGGCTTTGTAAATTACAAAGAAGGGTGCACTCGAACTTGCAACCACAAGTGATAAAGTTTACCAGTTGCTTGCCCATGGTCGGTGGTTCTGTCCAGGTACTCCAGTTTCTTCCACCACTAAAACTGGTCACCGTGATATAGCTGAAATATTGCTGAAAGTGGCGTTAAACACAAAAAAAATTAAAAAATCAATCAATCAGTCTATCAATAAACTGGATTTTTGTTTCCTATTTGGAGTAATGGAAAAAAGCAAATGAGTACAAATTCAGTAAAAAAAACTAATCTACTTAAATTTAAAGCAGACTAGCTCATCACAGATATATTTTTTTTAAAAGCATAGACATTGCATTTACCTTCATTTATGAAGTCAAAGTTATCAAATTACAGGGGAGACATCATTATCTGTGTACTAATATGTAAAACATGAATGGTCATGTTAAAATGTTGTTATGTAAATAATACCAATGTTTTATATGAATTTTTCTTCAGGTTAGAATAGAAAATATAAAGAATCCTGAAGATTACATATCTGCCATGTTAGAACGAGTAAAAACAGACTACATAAAGATGACATACAGTCTCATCAGCTGGACTGGAGCTGAGGATTTCCTGGAACAAATTGCTCGTAAATCTGGAAGACTTCTGAAGGTACATGTATATAATATTTGTGTATGAATGTAGCTCACCATTAGAGGGTGTGTCAGGAAAAAGGCTGGAATGTCTTACTATAAAACAAACATCACAAACATTGTTCCATGTAAGATGTTGTCATCACATCATGCCTATGATAATGATACTTGTTCTGATTGTAGCCATCAATATTTCAGTTATATTGTGGCTGTCACTTTTATTGGTGGAGGAAAGCGAAGTACACTGAGAAAACTACTGACCTGTGGCAAGTCACTGACAAACTATCACATAATTTTGTATCGAGTACACTTCACCATGACCGGAACTCAAACTCACAACTTCAGTGGTGATAGGCACTGATTGCACAGGTAATTTCAAATCCAACATGGTACCATACGATCACGACCAATCCTCCCAACCATTAGAGGGTGTATTGCAAAGGTTGTCAGGGTAAACAACTTAATTCAACTATATAGCATACAAAGTTGAGTTAAACTGAATACTGAATAGGCTGTGGTATCATTTTGGGAGCTTTGCTCACTGTACCATCTAGTTGATGACAATTTTGATATATGAATTTCATATTATTTTACAGGGTGGTGAACCAGATTTTTCAACTGTAGCTAAGATGGTACTGAATGATTTTCAAAGAGGCAAAATTCCATACTTCATTAAACCACCAGGAATGGATGTAAGGTTTAATTTTACTTGTACTGTAGTTGCAGGGGTACAATTTAACCATTTATCATCCCCTCGCCAACGAAGTTGCGAAGGGATATAGTAACGCTACCGTCCGTCACATCCTTGTGAACACTCTAGGATCAACATCCTGCAATGGATTTTGACCAAACTTGGTACATATTTAGTCCTTAAGAGAATCTGGAACCCTATTAATTTTCAAGGTCAAAGGTCAAGGTCACCGGGTCAAATTTTTACCGCATAACATCCTTGTGAATACTCTAGAATCAACATCCTTCAATGGATTTGAACTAAACGTGGTACATACTTAGTCCTTAGGAGAGTCTAGAACCCTCTTGATTTTCAAGGTCATATGTCAAAGGTCAAGGTCACTGGGTAAATTTTTTACTGTGTTACATCCTTGTGAACACTCTAGAATCAACATCCTTCAATGGATTTTGACTAAACTTGGTACATACTTAGTCCTTAGGAGAGTCTAGAACCCTATTGATTTTCAAGGTCAAGGTCACTGGGTAAATTTTTTACCGTGTTACATCCTTGTGAACACTGTAGAATCAACATCCTTCAATGGATTTTGACCAAACTTGGTATATGCCTAGTCCTTAGGAGAATCTGGAACCCTATTGATTTTCCAGGTCAAAGGTCAAGGTCACCGGGTCAAATTTTTACCGCATAACATCCTTGTGAACACTCTAGAATCAACATCCTTCAATGGATTTTGACCAAACTTGGTACATACATAGTCCTTAGGAGAGTCTGGAACCCTATTGATTTTCAAGGTCACCGGATCAAATCTTTACCACATAACATCCTTGTGGACACTCTAGAATCAAGATCCTTCAATGGATTTTGACCAAAATTGGTACATACGTAGTCCTTAGGAGAGTCTGGAACCCTATTGATTTTCAAGGTCAAAGGTCAATGTCACCGGGTCAAATTTTTACTGCGTAACATCCTTGTGAACACTCTAGAATCAACAAACTTGGTACATACTTAGACCTTAAGAGAATCTGGAACCCTATTGATTTTCAAGGTCACAGGGTCTAATTTTTAGGTGAGGGGATATGCCACGCTTTGCGTTGCCCTTGTTTCTGTACTATACAGTAATGTCATAAAGTTTTAAAATAGTAGGGATACGGTTATGGTGTTTAACGCCACTTTCAACAATATTTCAGTAATCTTGTGTCGGTCTGCCACAAGTCACTGACAAACTTTATCACATAATGTTGAATCGAGTACACCTCACTTGAGCGGGATTCAAACTCCCAACATTAGGGGTGATAGGCATAAAGTAGTAGGAGAGTTAGTAGAAGTGACAGTAGTAGTACTGCACCAATCATCAGAAACATCAACTAATCAGTCGAATGTCAGCGGGCGATCCAATGATCGTTTCTTAAACCTTGTGGTCAATCCTTATTCCTACTGTTGAAAAAAATATATATGTATAACTTTATTCTTTGTTTTTCTCTTCATACTAACAAACATCTTGCAGTTTTATCCAAGTGTACTTCTGACGATTGTACACATTGCTTTTATTATTTTCAGGGAAAAGATTTTGAAAACAAAAAAGATGAAGTTCAAACCACAAAAGGAGTGGATAAAAATATAGAAAATATACCTACTGTTAGTCAGAAACTAAGCAAAATCAAGGTGGAGCCAGAATTCTCTGGAGCAGATGTTAAAAATTTAGAAGAAGAAAACGAAAAGGATGATTCAGATATAGAAACAATGTCAGATGATGATGAAAATGATGAAGGGTTAGATGAAGTTGGAAATGAAGACGATACAGAGAAAATTTGTGGAGGTGAAGAGGGAGATGATATCAGTAACGATGAAAAGGAAGATGATATTAACTCAGACATTGTTCAATGTGATAGTACTACTGACGACTTAAAATCTAATTCTTCTAAATTTGTGGAAGAGATGATGAAAGATAGCAAATATGTTCGAAAAAGTGAACGCACAAATCACAGTTCAGGCAATGGAAAAAAAATCATTACAGAAGAACTGTCTAGAAAAACTACATCAGATAAAAGTAAAAAACAGACAGACAAGTCGGAAAAGCAAAAAACTTTGACAAAAGTTAAAGAGGAAAATACACCTCCAGGTAGTAGTGATAAATATACTCCTAGTAGGAAGAGGCAAGTGAAGACAACTACTAGTGGAAGTTTTGTGGTAGAAGATCTGACTCCTACAAAGAGAAAGAAAACTACTGCCAATCCCACAGGTATTCATTTGTTTTATACAACAGCTAATCTTATTGTCATAGCGTAATTAAGATTTGATCTTGAGTTGTTCCCCCTTTTATGATATGACTGCCCCAGTGGTTAGCATGCTCACCTTGAGTGTGGTAGATAGTGGGTTCAAACTATCAAATTGGTATTAGCTTCTTCTCCACTAAGCATGCAGTATTAAGGAGCAAAAGCAAAAACTGGTTGGCTCAGAATCAGGATAATGTGTCAGTGGAGCAAGATGTGTACCCACGGAGTGAGCCAGTACGATAAAAATCCTACTAAGCCTATTAGTCTAGTACAAAGCAGACATTATCATTATCATAATAAAACTGGTTCTCACTATGATATAGCTGAAAATATGATGACTTGGTGTTAAACAACAATCACTCACTCACTTTTCTGCTTGAGATCTAGATATTATTTTTCAAACATGAATTTACATAAAATCCAGGGATTGTTGGACATATTTTGGATCTCTGATATAAAAAAAACCAGTCAAACATTAAGAAGATAGTGATTATTTTCAAAGTGTCTAACAAAGCTGTATATTAACCATGATTCGTGTTTTTATGAATCTACTTCTTACTGCAGTAGCTTCCTTGTCAACAAAACAGTTTAAGATGAAGGACTCAACCAGTTTTAGGCATATTAGGTGTCATGTTTATTCTCATTTAACTTAGTATATTTGGTCATTTGGATTCTTGTACTTTAAACCATGTAGAATATATTGGATCTTCAGCCAATTCCACATGGACAAGATATAAAACTGTCATAATCTGCAGCAAGTGCATGTAAAGTCACTAATGCATTAACTGGTTTAACCCTGCCACATTTTTGTGCTCGTTTTGTTGATATTGATGGAATTGTTGATCATAACTGTTTAAACTTTCTCTTCATAATACTTTGACTTGACCATTGGATTGAGTTTACAAATGTTTTGGTGAAAGTGATTGCATATAATGAAAGATATTTTTGAAGCAGCAAATTGCTTGAAGATGCTTAGTACTGTTAAATTATCTCATTATTATTTAAACATGTTATGTTTAAAATTGCCTATCTCTTGTAGATGGAAGCTGTGTTTATACTGTTGAAGACAGCCCTTCTGTTACATGTGTAGATGTCATATGTAATCCAAAAGTTCCCAAGAAACAGAAGAAGAAAATTATCTTAGAGGAACCTGAACCAACACAAAAGTTAACAAGTAAACAGGTATGAAAAGTAAACCTTCACAGATTGGGTTGGGATAGGTTTAGATTTTTTGTGATTAACACCCCTTTCAACAATATTTTAGTTAGATCGTGGCGGTCAGATTTATTGGTGGAGGAAAGCAGAGTACCTGGTGAAAATCACTGACAAACTTTATCACATAATGTCGTATCGAGTACACCTTGCCATGAACGGTGTTCAAACCCACAACGTTAGTGGGGATATGCATTGATTGCATAGGTCGTTGAATTTACATGCGATCACGACGACCCCCCCTTCACAGATTGGTGTAATATTACACTTGGATGATGGTATGATAGTCCTTCATAAAATATGTGATTTTGGTGTTGATGTTAAATTTAGGATGGTGGCCACAGCAGAATATTTTTAACATAGGACCTTATGTAAAATGGTCATAAAAGAATTGCCTATCCTGTAAAAATATTATCTGCAGACACCTGATTAAAGCTTATTATTTAGTTAACTTTGTCCTACTGATGATCATAAAGTTTGTTACAAGTGAGTGATACATGCTCTGCTATCTGAGCCTCTTGCTTTCTATAACATCATTAATGGCTACTTCTGATAAATTAAGATATACAGTGGAACCTGTCTAACCCGACGCACCAAGGGACCAGGGAAATATGTTGGGTTGTACAGGATGTCGGAAAATTCGGGTTTTCTTTTTAGTTAACAGAATTTGCACAAATTTAACAAGAGAAGAAATTTTGTATGTTTGATTATGTAGAATGGTTTAATAATTGAAGTTACAATGTAGATGAAAATACATTTAATTTTTTAAATTTATACACAATGAATATATTTTCACAATTTCATAATCTGATCAGATAATTGTTGGTTGTAGCCATGTCCTTTACAAAGAAAGTGAAAATAGTTATCTAAAACTTTATTTGTTGTTCTTGGTAAACTTACTTTAACCCTTATTAATGAGTCTAATCACCTGCTAATTAATAAATTATAATCATAATTTATTTGGGTACACAAACTTAGAACAATTTCATAATATATCAGATAATGGTTGTAGCCATTTCCATTACAAAGAAAGTGAAAACAGTTAACTAAAATTTTAATTATTACATGTTTATTCTTTGTAAACTTACTTTTAACATTTACTAATTATAGTGAACCTCTAATTACCTGCCAATCAATTAGTTAAAATCACAATTTATTTGAGAGCTAAGCCTGTCAATTTGTTAATGGTTTATATTTAATGATACACATGGAAGGGTGGTAATTTATTAATGAGAAGATCAAAATAAGACAGGATTAATTAATTGTAATTAATAACACTGGGACCATTAAACAGTGTCGGATGTGACAGGTTGCGGAATACTCAAGGTTTTTTTAAAACAAAGAATGTTAAAGAAATATTTTGTGACATGAAATTCTTGTTGGAAGTCACACGATGTCAGAAAATTAGTGTCGGATCGTACAGGTTGCACTGTATAAACAGTAACAGTTTATAAATTTACAGATTTTTCTTTTGAATTATTTATTTATTATTTATAATCAATTTGCTTGAATATCTAAAATATCCCGGTGACCAAGCTTTGCATTAACTCATGAATGCATGCCATACAGTGCACAAGTGAGTTAAAAGAATTGTTAGGACACAAGATGCATATTTTTGATAATTAAAGATTTTGTTTATTATATAGTTACACATATGAACTTTCTCTTCATAATATACTGTTTTTTTTTACAAATCAAGGGAAATCCACTTTGAAAACCAAAATACATAGTGCAGAATATACCCAAAAAATCAAGTACTTTGGTTT
The DNA here is from genome assembly GCA_963383655.1 of Bathymodiolus septemdierum. Lineage (NCBI taxonomy): Eukaryota > Metazoa > Mollusca > Bivalvia > Mytilida > Modiolidae > Bathymodiolus > Bathymodiolus septemdierum. The sequence continues at coordinate 96,306,098 of OY726518.1, forward strand.
TCAGTGGATTTCCCTTGATTTGTAAAAAAAAAACAATATATTATGAAAAGAAAATTCATATGTGTATCTATATAATAAACAAAATCTGCAATATTTAATTATCAAAAATATGCATATTGTTTTTATCTTACTGAGAAGTGATGGCATTTCACGGTCATCTATATATAATAATAATAGAAATTAATCTAATGTAATGTTGTATACTTGTCTGATTTCAACCAATGTTTTTTTCCAGAGAAGAAAATTAGAAAGAGAAGCAAAAACCAAGAAGATAGGAACGCACTTTTATGCTACGGCCAATGTCAAAAACAAACGAAACAGATGATTTTAATAAAAGTATATTTATTGTTATTAACGAGTGTATTATGCTTTCTATTTTTATCTCCAAACCGCTCCATTAGTGTTATGGCTAGCCCGATAGCCTCAAGTGTGGTAGATCGTGGGTTCCCCGGTCAAGTCAAACCAAAGACTATAAAATTGGTATTTGCTACGATTCCACTTTGCTCACATTTTTAAGGAAAAAGAGCAGACCGATTGGCTCGGAATCTATAGGACTATAAAATCCAGCTAAGTGTGTTGGTTTAGTTTGAAGTGGACATCATCATCGTCTCATCAAAGTCTTCTTCTCACCATGATATAGCGAAAAAATTACTAACTTGGTCTTAAACAACAATCGCTCACTATCTTTTTACCTTAAAAAGTTGAAGTAAAATCATGATGACAACTATTATCCTTAGCTTTACAACAGTATTGACCTGTTTTAAATTGTATGAGTGATATCTTGATTAGAAATGATTAGTCTATATTTGAGTAGAAAGCTATTTTTAAAGTGTTTGATAAAGTTTTATCAACAATTTCAGTCGCCAACAAATTTCTTCCAATATTCAGAAACGAGTCGTGCATACTAAATTTGATTTTCATTTTGAGCATACCTGATGAAGATGTTGTATGTGATATCTATGTTTTTTTCAACTATTTCATAGCATATAATTTACATGTAATACTAAAATTATAGCTTAGGCTATGGGTATTTAACACCACTTTCAATGATATTTCAGTTTTATTGGTGAAGGAAACTAGAGTACCTCAAGTCGATTAGAAATTTTTATTACATTAAGTGGTATCAAGTACATCTTGTCAACATTAATGGTGATAGAGGGGTTTGTGGTGTTTAATGCCACTTTCAACAATATTTCAGTTATATCGTGTGGTCAATTTTATTGGTGGAGGAAACCAGAGTACCAGGAAAAAACCACTGACCTGCTGCAAGTCACTGACAAACTTTATCACATAATGTTGATCGAGTGCACCTCGCCATGAGCAGGATTCGAACTAACAACTTTAGTGGTGATAGGCAGTTGTAAAACCAACTACCATACGATCACAACCATGACGGCCGCTTAATGGTGATAGACACTGATTGCATAAGTAAATGTAAATCCGTCTACCATGCCTATGAATAATAGAGACGCATGTATTTTTCAGTTATATTGTGGCAGTCAAAAACCAGAGTACCCAAAGAAAACTCCTGACAAACTTGTTCATATACACCTCACAATTGTTTGAAAATTGAGCTCATAATATTGAGTAGTGATACTGATTGCATAGGTAGATGTGAATCTAACTAAATATCATCATGGCCTTAATGTTCCCCTTCTTATAAATCTTTATTATAATGTACATTTTTGGTGTTATTTTGAATAATACATGTCATTGAGTTGGACAATTTGAATATGTAAGATAGATTTTAAATATTATAACATATTTATTAAATGATTCTTTCAGAATTGTTTATTAAAAAATCACTACAAAAACACTTTTATTAAATATATATGTTTACAAATAATAAAATAAAATCATTTAGTACAAAAAGTGTATTTCTGTAAAATAAAACAAGAATAAACAATATTAATATCTGTTTGAACTGCAAGATCACAAAGAAAAAAGTTCAATGAAATATGAATGTGATCTATTGGTGAGATTTACAGTTCCTAAATATGTAATTTTTATCAAAAGTAAGGTCCTCCTTAGCCGATTTTGACTATCCTGTTTAAGTCTTTTGGTTTAATTGCTCCCAAACACTTGTAAATTCGTAAATTCTTTGTCTTTCCAATCTTTAGATTTTGAGTGTACCCGATGAAGGTTTTTTCAGATTTTGAACTTACCCGATGAAGGTTTTTTCAGAAACGTGTCGTGCACACAAAATTTGATATCTAGTATTTTATTATGATCAAATTACACAAAGAAATATTACAAAAATTGCTGTAAAAGAAATCGCCATTGGAGTAATCAGAAGCTGTAAATTGATATAGGGAGACAATACAATGACAAATATGGCAACAATGTTTGACAAAACACTACACAGAAAACTAAAGATTAAGTAACACAAACCCACTAAAACCAGGATCAAATTAAGGGGCTCAGGTAAAAAGTTCCTGCTCAACTAGTGGCTACCATCATGATCCAAAAGGTATAACAAGTTTGTTTTTCTGTTGCATGTAATAAATTACATATCTATGTTGGGTTTGTTTATCGTTTAGGAGTTATATAGCTTGAAAATGCCAAAATGATGGTTTCTGTGTCACAGTCCATCGAACCCATTATTAAACTTTGAAAAAGGCATGTAATCGAGTTATCCTGGATAAATTAAGCTATAGACTACTACAAATAAATAAAAAATGACTTGGAGACATACAAGATAATGTCTTATCCCAGATTCTACTCTATATCTTTCAGCTGTTGTGGTATGATTCCTACATATACTTTTGAATAAAATACAAAATAAATTAGATTTTTAATAAATTGGCATATTGTTTAGTTATACCCATTAAAATATGAGAAATACTAGCAGAAATTTTCTATTGCATGGTTCATACCTAAGGCAAAATGCAGATCAAATATCTAATGCAGAGTATTTTGAAGCAAGGTAACCATAAAAATTTGCAATTTGGCACATGCTCTTGGCCAAATTATTACAGTCAAACCTGTTTTAGTGACCACCTCTATTAAGCAATAACTTGTCTTAAGTGACCTTAATTTTAATTTCCCCTTACAGTGCATTTTATATTAATTAAACCTGTATTTAGTGACCACCTGTCTTATGTGACCCTATTTAAATGTTCTCTTGGAAAGTCACATAAGACAGGTTTGACTATATATTCCTTTGGCTTTTTTTTTTTTTTATATCTCTTAAACATTAAGCAATGCATGGGAAGTATCAGAACTTTTAACTGTAGCACAAATTATGCACTAAATTCATATTTCATTCTATTCTTCAATAAATTGTTACTAACAAACTCCAAGTTTAAATGACATTTTATTTAAAGAAATGAAAAACACCTTAATTTCATTGCACAGTAGCATCACTTGATATGGAAGCATTCATAAAACGGATGCCATTTGTATTTTAATGTATAAAGTTTGTTTCATCTGCAAATTTGTTGTACATTATTTCATTTCAGCAATAAGTTCGTTTTTATTGGTATTTTACCTAACAATAAATTTTCATTCTATATAAAAAAAAATAATGAAAATAATCTGCTAATCAGTGAAACATCTAATATGTTTTTTTAATGATTTGCTAAATCTTTAACCTTTTCTCTGATAAAATAAAATACACAAATGGAAATAAAACTAGGTCGTTCTGTGCTTTATAATTGATCTGTATTCATAACACCATTATCATTAACAGTAGTGACAGGTACTTCATCTTTGTTCTCTACAATGGCTGAGTTCTCCTTCGTTTCATCTGTACCCTCAGGTTTTGTTTCATCACTAACTTTTGGAGAATTTAAGTTGCCATTGGTTTCAGGTGTTTCTTGTGTTTTTTCTGATGCACTATTTTCAATGTTACCACCAACGGGTTGGTTGCTACCAACATAAACACCTCCTGGTCCATTGCCATGGATACTGTCTGGTCTGAAATCACTAGTTTTACTTGACCTCTCTGGTTCGTTACTATGGATACTGTCTGGTCTGAAATCACTAGCTTTACTTGACCTCTCTGGTTCGTTACTATTAATACTGTCTGGTCTTAAATCGCTAGCTTTACTTGACCTCTCTGGTTCTGTTGGTTGATTCTCTTCTTCTTTCTCAAGATCAATTCCTTCACTTTCTATTACCAATTCTGCATTTGGGACGTTTTTATCTGAGGAAGTACAAATGTAGACGAATAATTTCATTTAGTATATAATATATAGAACATGCATGCAAAATGTAAAAATAGATAAACAATAATGGGTTACATAAATTATATCACCTGAGTTCACCCACGATTTTTAGTGCTCGATCTGTAGTTTTCTGTGTAGTGCGTTTTGTAGATATCGTTGTTTGTTCTTTGTCCGTTTTTATTTTTGGCCATTGTGTTGTCTGTCCTTTTTCTATTTACGGATTCTGATTACCCCTTTGGTATCTTCAAACTCTTCTGATTATCCATTTGGTATATTATAACAATACAGAACAATGTGAATAACTCCAGTCAAACATCAGACATGAATATACAGTAACGACAACACACGACACAAATCTTGACCCTAGATTGGAACATGCAAACAAATGTGGCAGGGTTAAAACGGTCCCCTCTTGATAATGTCAAACAGATTTGTTTCAACTCCAAAAGACCATAAACACGAACAATACAATAATAAGATCAGTACTAATATAACTACTAACTAAGAAGGTAGAATCTGCTAGTAGTAGACCATTATTATAGGATAGCAGTCATAATTGATAGATTAATTAGATTTAATAACAACTAATCATATATATCTAAAGAAATTATTAGTTATCACAGAGACCAGAATCGAAACTTTCTCATCACAATCTTTGTCTGCTTCCTCTGCATATGTACACCTGATCACCATAATTTCGCTGAATAAAACAAAGTAACACAAATTTAAAATCTGATTCAATCATTTTTCGAACTAGAGAACAAATTTAAGTAATTTTTTGTAGGGTGGTTTACCATCAGATGTAACTCCTATTAACGGTTCTACATTATCGTTTGTTTTGTCAATAGGTTCTTGTCTATTGACATCTTTCATAGGCGTTGCTTCTGGTCCTTTATTCTCTCCCAATAGATAATCTCCATTTTGATTCCTTCTCCTGAAATAAAGCAATCCATTTTACGTTTCAGAAGACTTAAGTTTATCGTTATGGGATATCTGTGTCACAAATCACCACGGATACGTAAACACTTTCCAGTCCTTTCCTCATTCATGACTTATCACCGGGTTTGTAACTAGATTAACACGACGGGTGCCACTAGTGGAGCAGGAACTGCCTACCCTTCCGCGGCACCTGGATTCGCCCTCTGTTTTTATTGGGATTCTTGTTACTCGACCTTTAGTTTTATGTGTATGTTTTGTAGATCGTTGTTTGTCCTTTTGTACTTTTTCTTTTGGGCATTGTGTTGTCTGTTCTTCTTCGATATATGGATTCTGACTACCCTTTTGGTATCTTCAAATTCTTCTTAAGTCAAATTAGTTATAGAAAATAATAAACAGGGAAGGAAAACACAAAAAGCAAAACTAAGAAGAACCAAAGATCGCTCAGCATGAACTCCCACAAACAAAGGGTAGTTCGAACAGTAATCGTCTCTTGTTTCGACACTTCGTTCATAACAAGACAACACGAAAATCTCGTCTGTCGAAAATCGCATTGGATGCCACACTAAAATCATTATACACATTAATTTTAACATTCCTACAAACAAATGAGAGTGACCAGATAAATCGATCATCATTTATAATCATAAATCGTTACAGGAAACATTATACAGTATTGAAAATATAGAGACATTGATTAATATAAACCCCACAAAATAAGAACAGGAAGTGAGAATCTGAAATGGTAAGGGTTTATCTGCATCGTCCGACATTTGTCACAAAGTCCAGTATGTGAAAGCCGATGTGATGTGAAGGAAGGATTAACATTAATGACATTAGAAAATTGTCTTTGACTAACGAAACACAGCAAATGTGTTGTTGATCAAAACTTTAATCATCATCATAACAGAAAGTCAATATCTCGCAGCACAGCATACATACTATTTGTAATTTCAAATGCCATATTTGTATAAAACTAAGGTTCTCCTCCCTCAGACATAGGTGACCCAAGCCGATGTTGGCTATCCTGTTTAGACCCATTGGTTTTATTGCTCCCAAAAACTTTAAATCATTTGGATTTCCAATCTTTCGATTATGAGCGTCACCTGTTGAAGGTTATTCTAGAAACGTGTTGTGCACACTAAATTTGATGTCTACGTTTTTATTGCTTTAAATGTTGAAATACTTGTTAAGGATATATGAAACCCAATGAGAACACTGCTTGCCCATACATTTAACACAAAACCGACTAATAGTTAATTCATGATGTAAGTTAAGATGTTGCATTTGTGACATTTCTCTAAATCGATTACAAACTGTTTTACATAGCAAGCTCAGCTCTTGACTTACCATAAAATAAAAGCCAGTGCCAGTCCTACTAAAATCAATACTACCAGAACAATTATAACAGCTATTATGGTCGAGTTATTTTCTTCTTCTTCTTCTTCTTCTTCGAGGGCTTCTACAAAAGACACATAATGAAAAATATCATAATTTTAAATTTCCGAGTAATATGGGATTATATGATAAATTTGCCAGCATAGTTAACCAAAACCAAATCTATGAATTTTGTTTTAAGCACTAAATTATATTTTATAATGGTTCTCGCCAGTTAATCAACTTTATCGTGCACAAATGTAAATTCCTATAAACTTTATCATAAGATATTCTTCTCTACCTGTCGTTATGTTCCGTGTTGTGATTTCTGCATAAAAACGATGTTCTGTTCGTCTTTACCTCCAATTGTTTGTAGGAGGGCGCATGTCTTATTAACGTTGTTTGTGTTTGTCTGTGTATAGTGGTGTCCCACAATATTGGGTTGTGTTCTTGTTCTTGCCAGTTTCTCTGGGTATTCCTCTTTTTACTTCCCCTTCGGTATTCTCTAACGTTTATTCAATCATATTATCCCTTTCATCATAAGCCACCCTTCTCCCTACTTAAGCTATATCATCCCTTCAAGTATTAACCACTCTTTTTCTTCAGATGTAATTATGTTGTCATCAGTAAATGGCGTTGTTGGACCCAAACAATGCAGCATTATTAAAAAAATATTACTTCGATATTTTGTCATATCATTATATTGCCTACCTGTCTTACACATGTCCCCTTTCCAGCCATCTTTACATCCAATTTTGCACCTGCCAGAGTCTGGATAGCATTCATCATTAGCACAATTGGAACAAAAGTTTGAACAACCTTTTCCGTACTTCCCTTTAACACACTCTATAAATAATGTGGGAAACAAGATAATTACAAAATGTACATAATTACGTTTGTAAGATCTTATATTTATCCATACAACTGTGTTTTAGAAAGACTTTATGGACAATCACATACACGTTGTTTCTATGCGGCAATCGTACAGTATATACAACATATTTCCTATACTATACATGTGTGTATAGATAAACAAGATACCGCTGATACAGTATATACAATATATTTCCTATACTATACATGTGTGTATAGATAAACAAGATACCGCTGATACAGTATATACAATATATTTCCTATACTATACATGTGTGTATAGATAAACAAGATACCGCTGATACAGTATATACAACATATTTCCTATACTATACATGTGTGTATAGATAAACAAGATACCGCTGATACAGTATATACAATATATTTCCTATACTATACATGTGTGTATAGATAAACAAGATACCGCTGATACAGTATATACAATATATTTCCTATACTATACATGTGTGTATAGATAAACAAGATACCGCTGATACAGTATATACAATATATTTCCTATACTATACATGTGTGTATAGATAAACAAGATACCGCTGATACAGTATATACAATATATTTCCTATACTATACATGTGTGTATAGATAAACAAGATACCGCTGATACTGTATATACAAGATATATCTGCGATACTATACATGCACGTGTAGAAATATCAGATATCTCCGATTCTATAAATTTATATGTAGAAATACTACATATCTGGAATACTGCACATGCATATATAAATGATAACAAAACAATGATGGGCATAAGAATAACGCAATCACCATGCATGTACATGAATTGTCATTTACGCTTCTTATAATTCTTATTATTTAATCTAATTGCATACCTGAATGGCAACATTTCCCTGAATATCCACTGACACACCCCTTTGGACAACTACCATCTATCGTGTTACAAGGCATATTGTTCAAACAATGTCCACATTTTCCGTTACAGTCTAAACCATACGTACCATTATCACAGTCTGTTACAAAAAAATGAGTGATTATTGTTTAACGCCACAATGAGTATTTTTCAGATATATCATGGCGAGTTATAAAAATAGTGTGATTGTTATTTAAGTTTTTAGATTGTTTAATACCAAATGAGCCATTTGTTCGCTATGTCATGATGAGAACAAGTTGTCGTGATGAGAACAAGTTGTCACGATGAGAAGTTGTCATGATGAGAACAAGTTGTCATGATGAGAACATGTTGTCATTATGAGAACAAGTTGTCATGATGAGAACAAGTTTTCATCATGAGAACAAGTTGTCATGAGAACAAGTTGTCATGATGAGAACAAGTTTTCATGATGAGAACAAGTTGTCGTGATGAGAATAAGTTGTCATGATGAGAACAAGTTGTCATGAGAACAAGTTATCATGATGAGAACAAGTTGTCATGATGAGAACAAATTGTCATGATAAGAACAAGTTTTCATGAGAACAAGTTGTCATGATGAGAACAAGTTACATTTGATGAGATGATGATGATATCCACTTCATACTAGACCAACACGCTTAGTTGAATTTTTAGAGTGTTACTGTTAGCTAACTGAAACAACGGTCTGCGGGTAGGCATGTCGCTCCACTCGGACACATTACTCTGATTCCTTAGTGCTGCGTGCTTAGAGGAGAAGCAACACATACCAATTTTTAAATTCGTTGGTTTGACCCGACCCGACGAGGATCTACCACACTCGAGGAGAGCACTCTAACCATGACACCACTGATATGTGGTTCTATCACAAATGTATAATGAAATCATATATAAAACATGGGTAAAACGTCAGGTCTGATATCTGTTACTTTGTGAATGTAAATGCATTAAGTATTTGATTTAAAAACGTTCGTTTTAACACCAAATATTCGTAAATGTTAAATTTAATAATGCGTTACAGTAAAAATATCATTTAACATTTTGTATTATGTCCTTCGGTTGTACGAGCTACACCACTATTCATCGTCGAGCGAGTCGTGATACAGCTGAAACAACAGATTCTATCTGATACAATGAGTTTTACTAACAACTTTACCAGATACAATGCATTTTTGAATTTTACTATGCACTATGCATTTAAGCGCATTTCTTCACTTGAATTAAATTTAATAAATAATATTATCCATCTCATATCATATGGAGGATACTAGTTAAAATGTTATTTATTTAAAGATTTGTTACAACCATAGCACAAAGTAACGAACAGTGTTGTTCTTTACTAAATGCAATTTTTTACTCTCCCTATTGAGACGATTATTTTCGTGTGGGTTGTGTATGTCATAAATATATAACATTAAACATCAGTTTTTTTAAGCATTAATTAAGCAAAGACATACCGTGTTGACATATGTTTCCTATGCGTCCAGCAACACACGTCGCACATTCTCCATCAACATGGTCACACTTCCCAAACCTACAGTTTGTGCTACAGTTGTACATGCACCCCATCCCATAATGACCCGCTAGACATTCTGTAAAAATGAAATATATTATTTCTTCTGCAATAAATATATAGATGTGCTTTATATATATATATAAGGACCATTGTGACTGTGATCGCAGGATTCTACCCTTTGCAATCAGTGTCTATCACCAGTAGCTCGATACAATTGTGTATGTAACTTTTCCGACAGTGTTTTTTTTTTCTTTTTTTCATTTTATTACTCCAACAATAAAACTGACCGCCACAATATAACTGAAAGAGTGTAATATAATCCATACACAGTAAAAACAAGAAACAATATGACTAAATTAAAAGTCATATTAATGTATTCTTTCTAAAGTTTGTATGTTTGTTTAGTGTTGTTGCTGAAATAGTTGATATTATGTAGTATAGAAGAGTTTGAAGAACTCAAAGCGGTAATCAGGATCCGTAAATCGAAGAAGGACGGACAAAACAACGGCCAAAAGAAAAAGAACGAAAGAACAAACAACAATCTACAAAACATGACACATCAAGCTAAGGATCGAGTAAGATTTCGGAGGTAACTATAGAAATAATATCTATAAAACTTAAAACATTTATTATACGACAAGTCGCGAAATAAAAGAGACAAAAAGATTCAGCAAACATCTGATTATAAAATGTCTTGCACATATTATTCTGATCGCAACCAACCAGTGTTTGTTCATACTCCTTTATTTTGCGTCCTGAGCGGAGAAGCAACAAATATCAATTTTATAGTCCTTGATTTGACATGACCGGGGCTTGAACCAAACAATCTGTCAGACTCGAAGCGAGCACACTAACCGCACATCACCGATGTTTTTGTTTTGGGGATGGAGGAGGGGGTGAGGGGTCATATGAATATGAATAAAATTAGTTATGATGGTAAATCTCGCATTCCAATCAACATTAAATGTTTTAAGTAGGCCATGGAAACTGACTTATCAAGCGATATATTACTAGGGCGACAAGAGGTAGAACAAAGCTCCGAAGACTTATAAAGCACTGAATAGACTTCAAGACAAACAACCAAAAACACAATAAAAACATATTAAAAATCCTACTTATATATTCCAATCATCACCTGTTACTTGAAATCTCGTACAGTAAACTGCCTTACATCTCTAACTTACCTTCGGAACATTTTGCACCTTGATATCCAATTCTACATGCCCCATCAGTACAATTACCGTCCATCATGTGACATCCCTTTACACAACTTGTACATGGATTATTACAGTTATACCCCCAATAGCCCATAACACAGCCATTAGAACAGTAACCATTGGTAACGTTACATCCTATAGAGTTGTTACATTGACCACACTTCTGGTCACAGTTCTCACCATAGTATCCAATCATACAGGCTAAAATAGGTTTTGTAAACTTTTAAATAGTTTCATTATGAAAAGTCTGCAGTTGCTGATAGGATGCAAATTACTTATTGTTACGTGACATGCATTGCTGTATAAATATCGGAGGCAAAAATAAACTTGCAGGAAATTCTTTCGTGAATATCACTCTGCGTACACTTTCATGAGGCATGAATTCATATCCAGGAAAATAAACACAAATTAAATTTATATGAATTTAACCAGGAAAATAAAAGCAAATAACATTTATATGATAAATACAAATTAAATTAATAAAAGTTAATCAGGAAAATAAACACATTTTAGCCAGGACAATTAATACACACACACACACACACACACGAAGGTAATATACACTGTTAAATATTTTACCTTGAGATTTTTTTATTGTTACTTGCATCATATTATCTTGGAAAATTGTGTTATTTTGCATAAATAATACGGCAGCAAACTTTGTTAATGCGTTTGTGCTGCTCCAGCATAGAGTGACATTGGATGGACAGTCTTCAGAATTGCTTACTGTATAAAAGGCAACATACCTATAAAAAAATTTAGTAATTTTGTTGATATTTCATAAACTTAAAAGGACAATTTCTATCAATAAAACTGACATTTAAATATTTATTTCCAGCAGATGTCATATTTTTTTTAGCATTAGATATATGTTTGAATTGAAAATTGAACAATTTTAGCAAACCTATAAGACTACCACAGAAAATAAAATGAAAGGTTGATCAAGCTCCGATTTCTCATAATATATAAACTTATCACTGAACAAAATAGAATTAAGATTAGATTTAAGTTCTTATTTCTTTCTAGAAATACTGGAAAAGTATCCTGGGTGGGTTAACATCACCTACTTCATTTGTGACATATGTTTTTTTTTATCATACTTTCTTAAGTCAGTAACGGAAACCGTGATTCTATACATATCTGCAATCACGCCAGACACTGCAATTTCATAAGTTTCAATATATTCAACTAATTCAAAATTGGCGACAATATAATTTCTGAAGCAATGACTAAAATGTAGGTCTCTCATAGCTATCGTTGAACAATTTGATAGATAAGAATATCCATCTGTTAAAAAAATCCCAGTATGAAGAATACTTACTGTAAACTTGAATTTTGTGCCATAATTCCAAGAGGCTTGGAGTACTGGCGCAGTGACTGTTCTTGTAGTCCACTGAAGGAGATAACGGTGCCACTATAAACACTCAGAACACGCCCAATAGTTCTGTATGCCTCTGGCGATTGTGAGATAAAGGTGATTATCAATGTTCCTATCGTCATGTTTTCGGGTATTTCCGTGCAATCCGAGCCATCAAAACCGCAAGCAGTGGTGTTACAATATGGGTGACATTGTCCATCTCCCCATACATCCGTGCATTGTGCGGGGCACATTGTGTCCGATATGGTATTACAATCTAACATGTCATACAGACAGGCTTCGTTGTTACACTCCTGATTACACACTCCATTTGCTGACAGGGATCTACAGAAACCTTTAACCTCTTTACAGTTATCCCACGGATCTGTGTTCAAAATACAATCGCCTCCGTCAAAGTTACAATAGATGTTATTACAATTAGCCTGTTAAAATACATTTAATTAAATATCATAAGCATAATGTAATAGTTGCCGTTTACTTTCATTGCACATTGTGGAAAACAGTGTCCAGAGGTTAACATATAGCACCCGGAGTAAACTTCCGAATGTCTGTAAATTTTTGACTTAAGAAATAAGTTCAGCAGATGTCGTAAATATGACCGAAGATGAACGGACATTTGACATGTAACTAGTAGATTATATATTCTTAATAGTAGTAGTTCTAACTATAAAGACCCAACAAGTCTACTATTACAGTGTCACTGTTTATGTTGCCGTCTTTACTGTGACAGCTGTTGTCTTTTTTCGGTTGAAATGAATATGTTAAGTTTTTGTTGTTGTCTGTATTCATTTGTAAGGCCCTAACAAATTAGGTTAACAAATGAAGGCTGATTGGCGCATTTTTGTCCACACCTTGACATGAACTTCCATCAGCATCTATTGTGTGTTGACTTGGAAGGTTGGGTATAGTGCGTAAGAGGAAACTATTTATTGTTGTTGTCACTGTCTATCCTTTACAATTCAGTATTGAAAATTTTTTCCAATGTACTATCTTATATCAGCACGATGTTCACAAGCAGTCTTCTTGACTAAGACGAAAAGCAACGTACTCTAGTCATGAGAGGTTTGTTGAAATAATGAATATCAAAAACTCACTACGGTATCATTCATTATTTAATATTAAAATGTACTGTTCCTAAATATTGTATTTATTATCAAAACTAAGGTTGACCTCCCTGAGGCACAGGTGACATTGACCTATTTTAGCTAACATGTTGAGGTCTTTGGTTTCCTTGATCCCAAAGATTTTAAAATTATTTGACTTCCCAATCTGTTGACTTTGACCTTATGAGGGTTGTTCCAGAAAGTCGTCGGGTGCACTAAATTAGATATCCACGTTTTTGGTTTTTTTATTCAACGAGAAATAAGATTACTCCCACACAGTGCATTCATGGTATATTTTGTAGCAATCACAATATAAATACTTACATTACACGTTCCATCATTTGCTACCTCCATACATTTTTCACGAACAAGACAGGTATCACCTTCTTCTCTGCAGTACAACCCAGTTGTGTTATCTGAACATTGACACATAAAACTACCTGTAAAATTGAACGACTACTAAACAGGAACATATTCCCACATTAGGAAGTAAAACAATCTTTGATGCATCGTACCATAGAACAAATTGATCATCCACATACTTTATTTTCATTGCTTGCTCCCAAACTTTAAATTATTTGGCTTTCCAATCTTTCGATTTTGAGCGTACCTGATGAAGGTTATTCCAGAAACGCGTCGTGCGCACTAAATTTGATATCTAAGTTTTTGTTACTAGTATATGTCATGCTTTATATTTACTATTTGGAAACCATTTAACAGTATATGAGGTTTGCTGTGGTTAGTGGATTGGGAAATTTTACATGAGATTTCTGGGCAGAAGATTAACCAAAATTATACTGTCTATATACACGTTTATATATCCTTCACTCATAATAAGTACACATTGATAAGTCACGAAAGAGGAAAGGGCCGCAATATGATTACGACAATCGGAACATATTCATGGTCGAAAATTATGCAGTAAAGGTGAACAATTTTACTATATCTTTAAACAATTTTGTTAAGTCTCGGTTGTGATAACCTTCTATAATGCAAAATTGGTTAATATTAGACAATTACCTTTTGAATTGATACATGTTCCGTCATTGGTACAAGGAGATTTATCGCATTCATCAACATCGTTTTCACAAGAGCTACCAGTCCAACCAGGAGGACATAAACAAAGAAATCTCGTAGCTGCATCAGGATCCGAGTAGCACAGTCCATTGTTATGACATGGGTTCTGTTGTTGGCAGTCAACCAAATTACAAGATTTTCCTGTAATTAAATGAAATATATATTAACATAAGAGACAGAAAATGAAGTTAATTTCCATAATTGAACGTTCATTTAAGAAATAATTCATGGAAACCATAGTTTGTTCATTCTTGATTGCTTCTTCTGTTTTCTATAACGCTTATTTGTTTGTGTCTTTATTTGTTTGATTGATGAACATTTATCTTTCATGGTGTTCTTATACATATGATGGAGGTTGTCAGTAACATATTACACGCTTGCAAAGAAATACTAAAACCGCAAATAATAAGTCAACAATTGATACATTACCCTCTGTAAGATAATCAAATTCGGAAACACTTGAAATAATTCCTTCAGAAAATACTGGCAAACATAGTTTTAGATAAGTAGGGAGGTATTTTGAAATTAAAAGTATGCTATTCCTCTTTCTGTCCATCTTTCAATAAGATATGCCTTCTTGAACTGCTTTCTACTAATTTTCTTAAGAATTCAAAATGTTAATTCATGATCTTATTTCTCCTTTTTAGAATTTTGGCGAATATTTCATTCCCTCTCAGACAAGATTGATAGCATATTGTTTTGAATTTATACTATTGATGCACATACACAGAATTCTACCTTCAGGTAAACTACTTATTGCATAGCTACCATTAATATAAAACTGTGCTTACCTTTAAATGAAACCTTGCACGTGCATACAGTGTCATTTGTTGTTGTATTTGTTACATGTGATTCAGTTCCAAAAGGATCACATTTATCGAAGTGTATGGTCTCCTCACATTTTGGTCCAGAATATCCGTCCATACATCGACACTTAGCATGGTTATTATTGTACTCAAAACAGGTACCTCTTCTTCCACAAAACCTACATAGACCAACAAGACATTATCATTATCTAGACTTTTTATTATTACATAAATAATATCATGAACTAATTATCAAGTGTATTGAATAAATGTATAAACCGGTTATATCACATCATAAATTAGCGGACAATACTATATTTTTTAAATTCAAACTCTTGATACACATTTATTTGCATACGTGATTTTTTTTACTTCTCGCAGATGAAAAACTTTTATCCATAATGTTTTGTTTCACTCCACGCCAATGGCGAAATGTACTCAACTTCTATCTTTTAAAATCAAAAAGTTTACCAGGTACTTACCAACTTATCTAGTCGAACACCATTGATACATCTTATTTGTTCGTAATAAACAGATGGCCGGATTAAACAGGTTATATTGGCAAAGAATCGATGCAAATTTCATATCCGCTTTACACATGATTCGGTTAATCGAGTATTCAGTATATATTATTCATATGTCGGTTTTTAAGTTAGAAGAAACTAATTAATAAATGTTGGAGAATACCGAATCAAAATAAAATACATGTTTACAGTTTAATTAGATAAACTAGTTATATAGTCTTACTTGTCTGTACATTTTCTGTCTAAGTCACAGTCTTTACCAACTCCTCCACGTGGACAAATACAATCATAATCATCATTGTCCCTTGGTATACAGACACCTACAGTACAAGGATGGTCGTCGCATCGGTTTGGTGTACAATCTGTGGTATATGTTATTGTTGGTGGACATATACAGTACGGTCTATTGTTCTTGATGACACAGGTTCCATTATATTTACACGTTATATTGAACTGTGTATCACATGTAGGAAGCATCACACACGTAAACGCCGTTTCTTCTGCACACGAACAGTTTCCATACTGGCATTTTTCTGCATCAGAACAAACTACAAAAAAAAATAAGTTACATTTTGCTTGCTTAATATTTGCATTGATCCAAACTGGCAAGATTTTATTTGTTGCAATGAGTATCTGTTACATTTATAAATTAGATATTTTGATATAATTTTCATTTCTTGTTTTTATTCTTATGTGATTTTTACCAGTTCACTCAGAGAGGAGGTTTGGGTCCATACAACTAGTTTGTTTTGTTATTGATGTGCCTGTACCAAGTTAGGAAAGTGAGTGGTCATGTATTTGTTTGTTTTGTTATTGAAGTGCCTGTACCAAGTTAGGAAAGTGAGTGGTCATGTATTTGTTTGTTTTGTTATTGATGTGCCTGTACCAAGTTAAGAAAGTGAGTGGTCATGTATTTGTTTCTTTTGTTATTGATGTGCCTGTACCAAGTTAGGAAAGTGAGTGGTCATGTATTTGTTTGTTTTGTTATTGATGTGCCTGTACCAAGTTAGGAAAGTGAGTGGTCATGTATTTGTTTGTTTTGTTATTGATGTGCCTGTACCAAGTTAGGAAAGTGAGTGGTCATGTATTTGTTTGTTTTGTTATTGATGTGCCTGTACCAAGTTAGGAAAGTGAGTGGTCATGTATTTGTTTGTTTTGTTATTGATGTGCCTGTACCAAGTTAGGAAAGTGAGTGGTCATGTATTTGTTTGTTTTGTTATTGATGTGCCTGTACCAAGTTAGGAAAGTGAGTGGTCATGTATTTGTTTGTTTTGTTATTGATGTGCCTGTACCAAGTTAGGAAAGTGAGTGGTCATGTATTTGTTTGTTTTGTTATTGATGTGCCTGTACCAAGTTAGGAAAGTGAGTGGTCATGTATTTGTTTGTTTTGTTATTGATGTGCCTGTACCAAGTTATGAAAGTGAGTGGTCATGTATTTGTTTGTTTTGTTATTGAAGTGCCTGTACCAAGTTAGGAAAGTGAGTGGTCATGTATTTGTTTGTTTTGTTATTGATGTGCCTGTACCAAGTTAGGAAAGTGAGTGGTCATGTATTTGTTTGTTTTGTTATTGAAGTGCCTGTACCAAGTTAGGAAAGTGAGTGGTCATGTATTTGTTTGTTTTGTTATTGATGTGCCTGTACCAAGTTATGAAAGTGAGTGGTCATGTATTTGTTTGTTTTGTTATTGAAGTGCCTGTACCAAGTTAGGAAAGTGAGTGGTCATGTATTTGTTTGTTTTGTTATTGATGTGCCTGTACCAAGTTAGGAAAGTGAGTGGTCATGTATTTGTTTGTTTTGTTATTGATGTGCCTGTACCAAGTTAGGAAAGTGAGTGGTCATGTATTTGTTTGTTTTGTTATTGATGTGCCTGTACCAAGTTAGGAAAGTGAGTGGTCATGTATTTGTTTGTTTTGTTATTGATGTGCCTGTACCAAGTTAGGAAAGTGAGTGGTCATGTATTTGTTTGTTTTGTTATTGATGTGCCTGTACCAAGTTAGGAAAGTGAGTGGTCATGTATTTGTTTGTTTTGTTATTGAAGTGCCTGTACCAAGTTAGGAAAGTGAGTGGTCATGTATTTGTTTGTTTTGTTATTGATGTGCCTGTACCAAGTTAGGAAAGTGAGTGGTCATGTATTTGTTTGTTTTGTTATTGATGTGCCTGTACCAAGTTAGGAAAGTGAGTGGTCATGTATTTGTTTGTTTTGTTATTGATGTGCCTGTACCAAGTTAGGAAAGTGAGTGGTCATGTATTTGTTTGTTTTGTTATTGAAGTGCCTGTACCAAGTTAGGAAAGTGAGTGGTCATGTATTTGTTTGTTTTGTTATTGATGTGCCTGTACCAAGTTAGGAAAGTGAGTGGTCATGTATTTGTTTGTTTTGTTATTGATGTGCCTGTACCAAGTTAGGAAAGTGAGTGGTCATGTATTTGTTTGTTTTGTTATTGATGTGCCTGTACCAAGTTAGGAAAGTGAGTGGTCATGTATTTGTTTGTTTTGTTATTGATGTGCCTGTACCAAGTTAGGAAAGTGAGTGGTCATGTATTTGTTTGTTTTGTTATTGATGTGCCTGTACCAAGTTAGGAAAGTGAGTGGTCATGTATTTGTTTGTTTTGTTATTGATGTGCCTGTACCAAGTTAGGAAAGTGAGTGGTCATGTATTTGTTTGTTTTGTTATTGATGTGCCTGTACCAAGTTAGGAAAGTGAGTGGTCATGTATTTGTTTGTTTTGTTATTGATGTGCCTGTACCAAGTTAGGAAAGTGAGTGGTCATGTATTTGTTTGTTTTGTTATTGATGTGCCTGTACCAAGTTAGGAAAGTGAGTGGTCATGTATTTGTTTGTTTTGTTATTGATGTGCCTGTACCAAGTTAGGAAAGTGAGTGGTCATGTATTTGTTTGTTTTGTTATTGATGTGCCTGTACCAAGTTAGGAAAGTGAGTGGTCATGTATTTGTTTGTTTTGTTATTGATGTGCCTGTACCAAGTTAGGAAAGTGAGTGGTCATGTATTTGTTTGTTTTGTTATTGATGTGCCTGTACCAAGTTAGGAAAGTGAGTGGTCATGTATTTGTTTGTTTTGTTATTGATGTGCCTGTACCAAGTTAGGAAAGTGAGTGGTCATGTATTTGTTTGTTTTGTTATTGATGTGCCTGTACCAAGTTAGGAAAGTGAGTGGTCATGTATTTGTTTGTTTTGTTATTGATGTGCCTGTACCAAGTTAGGAAAGTGAGTGGTCATGTATTTGTTTGTTTTGTTATTGATGTGCCTGTACCAAGTTAGGAAAGTGAGTGGTCATGTATTTGTTTGTTTTGTTATTGAAGTGCCTGTACCAAGTTAGGAAAGTGAGTGGTCATGTATTTGTTTGTTTTGTTATTGATGTGCCTGTACCAAGTTAGGAAAGTGAGTGGTCATGTATTTGTTTGTTTTGTTATTGATGTGCCTGTACCAAGTTAAGAAAGTGAATGGTCATGTATTTGTTTGTTTTGTTATTGAAGTGCCTGTACCAAGTTAGGAAAGTGAGTGGTCATGTATTTGTTTGTTTTGTTATTGATGTGCCTGTACCAAGTTAGGAAAGTGAGTGGTCATGTATTTGTTTGTTTTGTTATTGAAGTGCCTGTACCAAGTTAGGAAAGTGAGTGGTCATGTATTTGTTTGTTTTGTTATTGATGTGCCTGTACCAAGTTAGGAAAGTGAGTGGTCATGTATTTGTTTGTTTTGTTATTGATGTGCCTGTACCAAGTTAGGAAAGTGAGTGGTCATGTATTTGTTTGTTTTGTTATTGATGTGCCTGTACCAAGTTAGGAAAGTGAGTGGTCATGTATTTGTTTGTTTTGTTATTGATGTGCCTGTACCAAGTTAGGAAAGTGAGTGGTCATGTATTTGTTTGTTTTGTTATTGATGTGCCTGTACCAAGTTAGGAAAGTGAGTGGTCATGTATTTGTTTGTTTTGTTATTGAAGTGCCTGTACCAAGTTAGGAAAGTGAGTGGTCATGTATTTGTTTGTTTTGTTATTGATGTGCCTGTACCAAGTTAGGAAAGTGAGTGGTCATGTATTTGTTTGTTTTGTTATTGATGTGCCTGTACCAAGTTAGGAAAGTGAGTGGTCATGTATTTGTTTGTTTTGTTATTGATGTGCCTGTACCAAGTTAGGAAAGTGAGTGGTCATGTATTTGTTTGTTTTGTTATTGATGTGCCTGTACCAAGTTAGGAAAGTGAGTGGTCATGTATTTGTTTGTTTTGTTATTGAAGTGCCTGTACCAAGTTAGGAAAGTGAGTGGTCATGTATTTGTTTGTTTTGTTATTGATGTGCCTGTACCAAGTTAGGAAAGTGAGTGGTCATGTATTTGTTTGTTTTGTTATTGATGTGCCTGTACCAAGTTAGGAAAGTGAGTGGTCATGTATTTGTTTGTTTTGTTATTGATGTGCCTGTACCAAGTTAGGAAAGTGAGTGGTCATGTATTTGTTTGTTTTGTTATTGATGTGCCTGTACCAAGTTAGGAAAGTGAGTGGTCATGTATTTGTTTGTTTTGTTATTGATGTGCCTGTACCAAGTTAGGAAATTGAGTGGTCATGTATTTGTTTGTTTTGTTATTGATGTGCCTGTACCAAGTTAGGAAAGTGAGTGGTCATGTATTTGTTTGTTTTGTTATTGATGTGCCTGTACCAAGTTAGGAAAGTGAGTGGTCATGTATTTGTTTGTTTTGTTATTGATGTGCCTGTACCAAGTTAGGAAAGTGAGTGGTCATGTATTTGTTTGTTTTGTTATTGATGTGCCTGTACCAAGTTAGGAAAGTGAGTGGTCATGTATTTGTTTGTTTTGTTATTGATGTGCCTGTACCAAGTTAGGAAAGTGAGTGGTCATGTATTTGTTTGTTTTGTTATTGATGTGCCTGTACCAAGTTAGGAAAGTGAGTGGTCATGTATTTGTTTGTTTTGTTATTGATGTGCCTGTACCAAGTTAGGAAAGTGAGTGGTCATGTATTTGTTTGTTTTGTTATTGATGTGCCTGTACCAAGTTAGGAAAGTGAGTGGTCATGTATTTGTTTGTTTTGTTATTGATGTGCCTGTACCAAGTTAAGAAAGTGAGTGGTCATGTATTTGTTTGTTTTGTTATTGATGTGCCTGTACCAAGTTAGGAAAGTGAGTGGTCATGTATTTGTTTGTTTTGTTATTGATGTGCCTGTACCAAGTTAGGAAAGTGAGTGGTCATGTATTTGTTTGTTTTGTTATTGATGTGCCTGTACCAAGTTAGGAAAGTGAGTGGTCATGTATTTGTTTGTTTTGTTATTGATGTGCCTGTACCAAGTTAGGAAAGTGAGTGGTCATGTATTTGTTTGTTTTGTTATTGATGTGCCTGTACCAAGCTAGGAAAGTGAGTGGTCATGTATTTGTTTGTTTTGTTATTGAAGTGCCTGTACCAAGTTAGGAAAGTGAGTGGTCATGTATTTGTTTGTTTTGTTATTGATGTGCCTGTACCAAGTTATGAAAGTGAGTGGTCATGTATTTGTTTGTTTTGTTATTGATGTGCCTGTACCAAGTTAGGAAAGTGAGTGGTCATGTATTTGTGTGTTAGTGGTATCGATTTTGCTTCTCTCTACGATTTTGATATTTTGATTTTGGGATTGTTCTGACAGTGTGGTATTTTGATTTTGGAATTGTTCTGACAGTGTGGTATTTTGATTTTGGAATTGTTCTGACAGTGTGGTATTTTTTTATTTTGGAATTGTTCTGACAGTGTAGTATTTTTTTATTTTGGAAATGTTCTGACAGTGTGGTATTTTGATTTTGGAATTGTTCTGACAGTGTGGTATTTTGATCTTGGAATTGTTATGACAGTGTGGTATTTTGATTTTGGAATTGTTCTGACAGTGTGGTATTTTGATTTTGGAATTGTTCTGACAGTGTGGTATTTTGATTTTGGAATTGTTCTGACAGTGTGGTATTTTGATTTTGGAATTGTTCTGACAGTATGATATTTTGATTTTGGAATTGTTCTGACAGTGTGATATTTTGATTTTGGAATTGTTCTGACAGTGGTATTTTCTGTCGTGATCATTTTATTTTGTGTATGTTCAATGGTTTGAGTTGAGGTTCGTTTTGTTGATACTGGTGGAATTGTTTACCATTGCTGCTTAAATTTCTTTTAATAATACTAACTATATGTTGAACATGAAGGAAATGTGTATTCCAAAATTTATATTCCTAAATTGCTGGATATGCTAAGACTTTGAAACGATTTTGATATTTTGATTTTGGAATTGTTCTGACAGTGTGGTATTTTGATTTTGGAATTGTTCTGACAGTGTGGTATTTTGATTTTGGAATTGTTCTGACAGTGTGGTATTTTGATTTTGGAATTGTTCTGACAGTGTGGTATTTTTTGATTTTGGAATTGTTCTGACAGTGTAGTATTTTGTTTATTTTGGAAATGTTCTGACAGTGTGGTATTTTGATTTTGGAATTGTTCTGACAGTGTGGTATTTAGATCTTGGAATTGTTATGACAGTGTGGTATTTTGATTTTGGAATTGTTCTGACAGTGTGGTATTTTGATTTTGGAATTGTTCTGACAGTGTGGTATTTTGATTTTGGAATTGTTCTGACAGTATGATATTTTGATTTTGGAATTGTTCTGACAGTGTGATATTTTGATTTTGGAATTGTTCTGACAGTGGTATTTTCTGTCGTGATCTTTTTTTTTGTGTATGTTCAATGGTTTGAGTTGAGGTTCGTTTTGTTGATACTGGTGGAATTGTTTACCATTGCTGCTTAAAGTTCTTTTAATAATACTAACTATATGTTGAACATGAAGGAAATGTGTATTCCAAAATTTATATTCCTAAATTGCTGGATATGCTAAGACTTTGAAACGCCTGGTTTTCCACGGAGTTTTGTTTTCGTTAGATATGTTGTGCTACCACGCATGTATTTTGATGTCCAGTACTCGAAGGGAGACTTATATGAAGTAAGAGAATATAATCGTTTTTATTTTTTAGGAGTTTGTGTCGTCCCAGCTTTTGCTCTTTTGTTTTGCTTTTGTAGTTTTTTCTGTTATTATTATTGTTCGTCTTTCTTTCAGAATGAATGCTTGTCCTCAATTTGAAATACACGAACAATGATAGACTGAAATGAGGAATAAATATTCACTGAGATACATACCTGGCACCTTCTTAGAATGAGATCTATGCGAATGTGTGGAAAATTAAATAACATTATATTAAGGCATGCAATGGTTTAATTAGATACATCATTGTACTTACAACACATATCTGATGACTGTGCACAGTTGCTTGCATTAAACCCCTCCCTGCAAATACAACTACCATCCTTGCATACTGTAGGGTAGGGGCATACCATAGAACTGCATGTGTCATTTGACATACAAATACTACCTAAAATGGAAAACAAAATGTGAATATTATAATACTTATAATAATAATAATTTGTAAAAGTTTCATTTAGTCACAACCATGATGGAACTTCTTGATGTATGTATAAAGATATTACAAGGATATGAAATTAGCCAGTAGTACAAAGTATTGTTTAAAGGAAATATAATCGAGAGCAGATTGGCTATGCTTTCTTTAGAAGGGTAGAGATAATCAGGTGAGGAACTACACAGGTGACTCTATAAGAAGAAAAATCCTTCATTTTATATTACGTTATTATACAATGAATATCTTCATATATTAGAATCTGCATAAAAATTGCAAAAAAATATCGAAGATGGGTAAAACTACTGTTTATCCTTTTAATTTATAAAAAAAAAGCATAAGTGATGCACCTGACAGTGTAAGCTTGTTGTCTTTTCCATGGATTGTCATAAAGTAATTATTATGCATATAACTGGACTACATTGATAAATTTAACTAAAGATGAAGATATGCTTAGTCATAATTAGATATATACACGATTCCAGATATATAATATGGAATCATGGAAGAACTATTTGAAAGGGTTCAGCGAATACAGAAAAATGTAATTTAAAAAAAAATCCATTATACATATCGCAAATTATTTCAAAAGGGGTGCGATAAACTAATGGAAATATTCCAAAATAACATGATGTTTATTTCTAGAATGTCACAAATAAACAATTTCCAAACGACACACGTTCTTTTAATCCAATATTTATAACGTTGTTCTGATTGTGATAGAAGACAATCAAGCCACTTTTTAATACACCCAGTGTAGAGAAGAACATATAACGTTAATAATACTAACGAAATGGTTGATATAAAGGTATACATTATAGCCTTACCACCTCTACACAAAGGTTTGATACATAAAATGAATTGTTATGGAATAAAAGGGAATTTATTAAAATGGTTTGAAAATTATTTATATTGTAGACACCAAAAAGTAGTAAACAGAGATTCGTCGTCCTCATATGTGTCTGTGTCTGCTGGGGTCCCCCAAGGGTCTGTCCTTGGACCTCTGTTATTTCTGGTTTACATTAATGATATTGGTGATAAGCTTCTTTCCTTAAGCCGTTTGTTTGCTGATGATACTTCCCTTGGCTATGCAAGCCAAGATGAAGATCAAATAAAATATGTCATAAATCATGATCTACATGAACTTGGTGACTGGTCAAAGAGATGGTTGATGTCTTTCAATCCAGACAAAACTGAAATCATGCTTTTTAAAAATGTAGAAAACTCAACAAATTTTAATTTTTATTTTGATGGAAAATTAATTCCACTTACATCAGACCATAAACATTTGGGGATAACATTTAGCGAGGAAGCAAAATGGAATAAACATGTTGAAAATTTAATAAAAAGTGTCTCTAAACACATATGTGTTTTGCGTAAATTGAAATATAAATTAAATATAATTTTTTTTAGAGAAATTATACTTAAATTACATTCGACCAATATTTGAGTATGCATGTGAGGTCTGGGACAACTGTGGCGTCTCTAATTCGTGCAAATTGGAGAGGCTACAGTTGGAGGCAGCTAGAATTATCACCGGACTTCCAATCTTTACCAACACAGAATATCTATATAGAGAAACTGGCTGGGAGAGATTGGAAGAAAGAAGAACTAGGAGAAAGCTCCAATTATTATATAATATCCAAAACGGTAGCACACCCTCTTATTTACTCGATCTTATCCCCCCAACAATCCAAAGTACGACTATTTATCCCCTTCGAAATGGCAACGATATTATTGTTCCATTCTGTAGACTATCTTTAACTAGATATTCTTTCGTCTCAGCTACAGTAAGGGAATGGAATAACCTTAATCTTTCAGTGCGTAATCTTGACACACTATCTAAATTTAAAAAGGCTATCCGCAGTTCAATCTCAATGCCAATTCCGAGACACTATTCCTATGGTCCTAGAAAACTAAATATAATTCTAAGACAGCTTCGCTGCAATGCATCCTTCTTGAATTACGATTTATGTAAAGTAAAAATGTTATCAAATGCTTCCTGTAACTGTGGCGCACCATGTGAAAATTCTCACCATTTCTTTTTTGATTGTGATAAATATACAGATAATAGGGAAATAATATTTAATAGTCTTAACTGGCTACCTTCTAACATTAATATTGATGTAAATCTACTGACAAAAGGAAGTGATCTCCTAACATATGAAGAAAATATAACCATTTTTAAACATGCTTTTAAATATATTAAAGACTCCAAAAGATTTACAATTGTCTAAATGATCTAAAGAACCAACACACATCTCCAAAAGTATTTATTCTCTTTTCTTTTTACTTTTTTCTTTATTCTTTTTTTTTTCGTATATTGTCTAAACTTATGTTTTTGTATATAGTCATTCTTTGTATATTTAACTCTATGCTATTATATACATATTATATCATTTCATTGCGCATGCTAATCCATATTGTAAATTATTGTATTCGGGAGAAGACTTCATAAGTTGGAAAAACTTGTGTCCGATCCCTATTTGTTATATTTAGCAAATAAAAATATGTTTAAACTACCTCTACAGAAATTGTTTTTATTTATGCAAAAATATATATAATAACCCTATAATAACAGTACAGAAATGCTTTATATAAATGAAACTTACGTTCTATGGATATAAATATTAATATGAAAATATACCATTTCATTTTAAACTCCATCTTGTTACAAGGTGATGAGTAAAGGCCTTCCTGTGCAGGAAATAATTTTAAGTTCGGAAGTAAAACAAGTGATGTTTACTAGAGATTTGATAAATTATTAAAAAAAAAATGATATAGTATATAATAGTCTATGCATTGGACACAATCTATTTCGTGTTTAAATCTTCCACCAGTTCATTATTTTTAATTCGAGATGCTGATTTCAATTTATAGTGTTTTTTTTTCTTATTTAATCGTTTTAGTGTTTAATCACATATTTTATAGGCTTTTTATCCGTTTTACGGTTTTATTTTAGTTATTTGTGTTGTGGTTTTCCAACTATAGAACACTATTGCAAGGATGTTTGTTTTATGGTGTTTAACGTCACTTTCAACAATATTTCAGCTATATCGTGGTGGTCAGTTTTATTGGTGGAGGAAACCGGAGTACCCGGAGAAAACCACCGACCTGCGGCAAGTCACTGACAAACTTTATCACATAATGTTGTATCGAACGAGGTTAGAACTCACAACGTTAGTGGTGATAGCCAATTACCATACGATCACGACCACGGCGGCCTTGTAATGAATGATCATCGTTCACTACTTTTTAGACATGTATTATTATTTGTTACAACTGCTGTTTTCACTTGATCCGTTCGTTCCGACTGCATATTAAACTTTACTTAACGGATATAGATCTCTTACACAAAAATGGTAAAAACAGATAAAATATCTTTGACTTGAAATCATTTATATGTATATATTATTTGTGGCACACTCTTAATGACAAAAATGTACCTGTGTGTGGCCTATGCTAACTAACAAGTTCAAATCTGTCACATGTAAGCTAACAAAATACTTTGAAAATCTTATTCGTAAAGACGTATCAACTACAACGTATTGCTTTTTGAGGCAGGTTTACTTTGGACAAAAACATAGACAATCTGCTGGTACCAAAAGCAATTAAATTGGTATGTTTATATTACATTATTATTATGTCACTATTTTTGTTCAATATTTGAGTCCAACAGTTTGATGACCTATTTGTTCTGGTCCCCACGAAAACCATTAATTTCCTTGGATGTTCATGACTAATCTGTTCGTAGTATAAATTATGATTGTTGTTGTATAAAGAGTAATGGTATGTAATCAACAGATCCTATCTCACTAGTAGTCACAGGGGCGGATTCAGGATTTCAAGTTAGGGGGGGGGGGGCACTTAAAAAAATTGGGTCGAGCGGAGGGAGACGCGAAAATGTTTAGGGTATTTCGATTTCGTGTGATCCGCCCCTGAGTCAGTATTAGTATTCATTGACCCTGCTATTGTACTGTCCATATTTATGTTGTATTTTTGTGATAGTGGTCTTTTTGAGTGAAGAGAATATGTGCAGGTTTTTTTTTATCGTTTGTTTATATGTGTATCTCCGTTGGTGATTGTTCGTTTTGTTCATTTTGCACCATCATTGTCTAAACTTCCTTTTCATTATTGTTTAATAATACACAGGAAGCATATATGTTATTGTTTTAAGTGTGTATCAATTGCAAATTAAATATTTTCTTCGTGGTATTGTAACATTTTAGGCATTTTATGGTAGTTGTTTCTGTGTACATGATCAATTTTCAACATATAAATGATTTCAAGTCAGAGACACATTATCTGTTTTTACCGTTTTTGTGTAAGAGATCTATTTTCGTTAAATAAAGTTTAATATGCAAGGTTAGAAATATTGCAGTCTAATTAAAGTTAAATGCTTCTTTCATTTAATTATATTTTTTGGCGATGCACTAAAATCTAAAATGATATTCCGTGTGGTGTCAAGTCATGCTTCATATTTTCAACCGATCAATCTGTAATCAGCCTAACAAAGCGATGCTGAACGATGATATCAGTTGCTTTGGTATATTTACAGTCTTTCACATGACAGAACAGTAACATGAATGGAAGGTTTCCTGGCGTGACACAATTTTGGATGTCGTTTCGTTAGATGACAGTATATTAACCCCTCCCAAAAAAATAAAAAATAAAGAAAACAGCTTGGGAACACTGACCACTGTTCAGACGTGTATTTTTATTTATTCTTTAGTTTACATCAGGTGCTTCCTCTTGATCCCATTTTTCTTACCACATTTTCATCATGAAGTTAAACGCACAGGCACTCGAATTCCGGACCCCCCCCCCCTTTTTCCTCATTTGGTCCCTCCCGTGATTATGGTATGGATCTTTGTCTAGAAGTATATCTTTGAACCATTTATCCATATTTTAACATTCCGTGTTACAACTCTCTCGTTCTACTAACTTTTGTTTCTAGGTCCAGCTGCCGTTTTATGTTTTTTTAAGTAAAACGGCAGCTGGACCTAGAAACAAAAGTTAGTAGAACGAGAGAGTTGTAACACGAAATGTAAAATATGGATAAATAGCTCAAAGATATACTTCCAGACAAAGATCCATGCCATAATCGAGGAAGGAACCAAATGAGGAAAAAGGGGGGTCCGGAATTCGAGTGCCTGTGGTTAAACGTAATAAGATCTCTTAAGCACAAAAAATATATTGAGAACATATACAACATTACCTAGCAACTCATACAAGCCTATCACCAATATGGCGTGGGTTCGCGCCCGGCTTTGTAAATTACAAAAAAGGAGTGCACTCGACTCGCAGCCGCAAGTGATACAATTTACCAGTTGCTTGCCCATGGTCGGTGGTTCTCTCCGGGTACTTTTTCCACCACTAAAACTTGCCGCCATGATATAGCTGAAATATTGCTGAAAGTGGCGTTAAACACAATAAATCAATAAAATGAAATATACATGTATATATTGAGAACATATACATCGTGTCTATCACTAGAAATCGTATATTCCTGTAGTTTGCGATATTTTTTTAATCTGTGTGTGGACTTTAATAGCATCATGATACAGAAGAAGCATACATGTATGCAAGATAATTGTGGCATCATTCACTAGAAGAGTTTGAAGATGCCAAGAGGGGTAATCAGAATCCGTGAATCGAAGGACAGACAACCCAACGGCCAAAAGAAAAAGGACAGAAGGACAAACAACGATCTACAAAACATACACATAAAACTAAAGCTCGAGTAACACGAACACCGCTAAAAACCGGGGGTGAACTCAGGTGCTCCGGAAGGGTATGAAGTTCCTGCTCCACTAGTGAATAAGAAGGAGCTGATGAAGCTAGATTCAACAATCATAACATACCTGGATTTTAAGTTAGATTATCAAAATACGTATTTGCCATCAATAGAATGCATACTTCATGTCAAGAAAATACGTATTTTGGTACATGCTTAAAATAATAATAATGCAGAAATATATGAAAGCTGGCTAAACTCAACACAAATACTTATTACTAGTAGTTCTACCATGAAAAATCAAATAAAACCTATTCAAGAAGAAGAACTAAGATGACATATATACTGTACAAGAGAAACAATGTCATGGGGCAAATAAACGTTAGAGAAAACCGAAGGTGCAATAAAAAATTAACCATCCAGAGACACATTGGGTACACAAGACAAAGGAAGAAGACAAACAAAACAAATTACAGAAAACTAAAAAGATGAACAACACGCGGACCCCATCAATAAATCTAGAAATAGAATAATGCGAAACAGGAGACAAAGGCGCTGTTCAACTCTGGAAAAAAAGTAATAACTTATTCCATATTTACGAAATCTATCTTGATAATGTATGCAATTTTGATAACCCCTTCATGAAATAAACGGACGCTAGCCTAAAATCTACACAGAAGTCAGTAGCAAGACAGTTTCTTCGGAAATCCCAGAATATATTTGATAATCTAATTATATAAAAAAAACCCAAAGGAAATGTAGCCAACCCTTCTTCGACATCACTCAGCTGAACAGAGTTACCATAGGGAATCAATCAAACAGAAGAAATCAAAAGTGATCAATTTTTCACAGAAAACACTATCTTGACCGGAAGCCTACCTTTTCAGAGTTAGCCGTCGGCTAATTTTCAACTTTGCTTTCAAATTTCTTAAAATTCAATGAACCCGGTCAAAAACCGTTTAAATATTCTTAAAGACAATTGTATATTCTATCAGATGATATAAATATAATTTTATGGAAATATTGGTGGAAAACACAATCTTGACCGGAACCCTACCTTTTCAGAGTTATCCATCGGCGAATTTTCAACTTTGATCTCAAATTTCTCAAAATGCAAGGAACCCGGTCAAAAACTGTAGTTCCCCAACAAGGTGCTTTCATTGTAAATGGTCAAAAAGGAAAATATTGTGTTACATTATTCCCAAAAGAAACTTGTCAATGTGTATCTACTTCAACATGTTACCATATTTTGGCAGCTAAAATGAGCATAGGTTTAGAAGCAATTCAGAAAAACAGGGTAGTTAATTTAAGAGCTCTTTCAAAGAATAGTAAGAAAAAAATAGATAAAAAATCAGGCAGAAAACAACCTAGGGCCGGTTAATGATTATGAAATTGAATTTGAACCGGCTCCAGATTGGACATTTACTCTAAACACTCCTTTAAAATAAAATGTAATGAAAACACCATCTACAGTTGGTAGTGTTAAACCCACCCCCCAAAAAATGAATGACGTGTCAACTCCGAAATCAAAAAGAAAAATAGATTTAAATGCGATTGTTGAAGAAGAAAATGATACGGAACTTCCCGATATTTTAAATGTAAGAGAAAAAATAGATGATATTAATTCCAACAAATCTCTACCAGTGAAAAAACGTAAAATAGAAAATGTTACTGTTGAAAATAATGAAATAGGAAAACATAAAAATTATTCCCAACAACAATGGATTTGTTATTGTAAAATACAACATAAACATGAAATTCTAAATAAAGAGTATTTATGCTCTGATGTTATTTTTTCGGCTCAAAATCTTTTAAAAATTCTATTTCCAGACATTAATGGCTTTCAGGAAACAACACTAGCCAACATTGGGTATTGTCAACACAACTTGGTGAAATATATCTGTTAGACAGTTTCTTTGGAATACCAATTGGCACAAATTTATGGCGAAAATCGTAAAAAAAAATTGATTAAACTACCAGATACTCAGAAGCAGGACAATAGTATAGACTGTAGATTATTTTCTTTGGCCAATGCAGTTGAATTTTCTCAGTCTGGATTTAAAGGAGGAACTCATATAAAATTTGAACAAAAATATATGAGAGAACATCTAGTCCATTGTTTAGAAAAAAGGTAATTTCTCGGCTTTTCCTAAAAATCATATTGGATCTGCTCCTAAAAATATTAAGATAAATACATATAAAATTGAAATAGACTGTGAATGTGGAAAATCAAATGCAATAGAAAATATAATAGGATGTGAGGGAATAAAAGGTAAAAAAAACTTTGCAATGTATGGAAGCATAGGTCTTGTGCAGGAAACTTGAAAGGAAACACCTGGTATTGTATCAAACATCAACCAAAACCTCAGACTTGAAGAAAGTAAGTAAATCTGTCAGTGATTTTAATTAGAAACAGTTAACAATTTAGAGGCAAGGAAATATCAATTAAACAGAAAATAATCAGAGATAAATAGTTGGAAAAAAGTAAAATCCTAATTGAAGAAGAATTAATAAAATCTGAGAAGGAAGAAATCTGAAATAAAATTGCATGAAGAAGGATATTGATTAAAAAAGGGGAAAGGGAAAAAAAAAGAAAAAAAACAATAACCCGCCTATGCCGGCCCAAGCCCGTATGAAAAAGAGTGAAGGTTGTTTTATTTTTCTTGTTTCTTAATTCTTATTGACCTTTTCATAATGTATGATTTAATTGAGTATATATCTTGGCTATAATTAATTGAATTATTAAATTATTTATTTTAATTGAACTTTATGAATAATGTAAGCTAGCTCTTAATTTACATTTGTACTTGGGTTTAATCATCATATATTTGCCCCTTGTGGGCCCTCTATTGGAAAATAAAATTCTTATTCTTATATTAGGCCGGTCAACATTGTGCTTTTATCTAATATGTTAGCAAAAATATTTTGATATCATCAGATAGAGTATAAAATTGTCTTTTAAGAATATGTAAACGGTTTTTGACCGGGTTCCTTGTATTTTGAGAAATTTGAGATCAAAGTTGAAAATTCGCCGATGGATAACTCTGAAAAGGTAGGGTTCCGGTCAAGATTGTGTTTTCCACCAATATTTCCATAAAATTATATTTATATCATCTGATAGAGTATACAATTGTCTTTAAGAATATTTAAACGGTTTTTGACCGGGTTCATTGAATTTTGAGAAATTTGAAATCAAAGTTGAAAATTAGCCGACGGCTAACTCTGAAAAGGTAGACTTCCGGTCAAGATTGTGCTTTTATCTAATACGTTAGCAAAAAGATTGTTATATCATCTGATAGAGTATAAAATTGTCTTTAATAATATCTAAACGGTTTTTAACCGGGGTCTTTGAATTTTGATGCATTTGAGATCAAAGTCAAAATGTTGTCCATTGCCCGTTCTCATTTTTGACACTTCCGGTCAACTTTTAAGTACCTAAATAATAAAATATTTTATTATTTATTTCTTTACAAGATAGATCATAACAATAGCTTTTAGAATCCGTTTAGATTTTTATCCTAGGTCGAGTACTTTTCAAGATATGACCTTTCCAGTACCCATTTTGGGCTTACTTCCGTGTTTTCCCACTCCACTTCCGCGTTTTAGACCCTTGCCCTATCGATACGCCAGATAAATATACAAAAATTTACTTACAAAGGGACCTAGCATTAATTCAACACACGTGAGAGTGAATCATAATTAAATAGAATATGACATTTCAGAATTTTATTAAAACAAATAACTCATAAAACAATTCTTGGAAAACAATAATGATGATGAATCGCTTGTTAAAAATAAAAGCACTTCAATGTAGGAAAAATACAGCTGATGATTTTTTATGAAAATATACTGAACTTTCATTATTGTAATACATAAACAAAATGTTAAATCGAGAAAAAATATATTCATACTACAAATTTGAAAGTGTAACAAGTCAGTTATGTGATCTCTCTAAAATTCAGTAAACAAATAAATAATGTCTACAAAGTATCCACATCTACATAGGTTAATATATTTTGTCACCTAGCGACCTAAAATTAAGACCATAGTTACTGGCCATAGGCTATCATGTGAAATTCATCACACGATGGACACCATATTAAAGCATTTCTTAAACACATGAAAACTTTCATAATAGATTGAACCATTTCCACAAAGCAGTTAGTGAATACACCCTCATTGTTTCTTTCAATGTTGTTCACTTATATACAAACATTCAGAATGATTATGGAATAGAGGTAATTAAATGGCTTGAAAATTTTACAGGCCAATTGCTATAGCACATCAAATGTGTATTAATACTTGGTGGATTGAATTAGAACTAGCTTAATGCCGCCACTTTTTATTGAAGTACCTGTACTAAGCCAAGAAAATGGGTGGTCATGTATATGTGCATAATGGATGTCATAAAGTATATTGTGCAATTCTTTTTACTATATTGTTGATATAACTTGACTTGTATGGAACAACTTATCACCAGGTTTGTAGCAAGAGAAACACGACGGACCAACTAGTGGACAACATCTCCGGTTTTAGAGGGGTTCATGTTACTCAATCATTAGTTTTCTGCATAGTGCTTTGTAGATCACTGCTCGTCATTTTGTTCTTTTTCTTTTGGCTATTGTATTGTCTGTCCTTCTTCGATTGACGGATTCTGATTACCCCTTTGGTATCTTCAAACTCTTCATATAAAGAATAATAACTGTTTTCGTGGATAAGAATTACACATATTGTACCAGGGAGATGGTTTTAATAGTCTTTGTTTCATATCAATTATCGAGTACACCTCGTTATGAATGGGAATCAAATTCATAACTTTAGTGGTGATAAGCAACGATTATATAGGTAGACGCAAACCAAACTGTTATAAGTTTGTAACTACGATGTCCAACATGGAGCTTTGGTCTAGGGATTTGAGTAAAAGAGAAACAAAATAGAAGCCTGTCTTTCGGTTGTCATTTTATTTCATTATCTTACTGTATATGGACTTGAAACAATACAATGTGAGTGAGTTAGTGAGTGAGTGATGGTTGTTTTACACCAAATGAGCGATATTTCAGTCATATCATGGCGAGGACAAGTTACTTTCGATAAGATGATGATGATGTCTGCTTTGTACCAGACCAACACGCTTATTTGGATTGTTATAATGCTAGTTCACTGAAGCAACCGTCCGACAATAGTTCAATCAAGCCAATATTTGTTCTTTCTCCTTATTGCTGTGTGCATAGTAGAGAAGCAATAAATACCAATCTCTAACCCTCGTTCTAACACACTTGAGAAGAGCACACCTACCCATTACACCACCGATACGGTTACATGACAATGAGTACCATACTTTAATTCTCCTGGTAATATCATAAACCAATGGTCGTAGGATACGTGCTGCAGCCGTTATAATGAATGTGCGTGACAGCGTGATGAAAAGAGAGAGGGACTAAAATATATTCAATGTTTTAATGTATGACGTAGTATCATAGTCATCTTCTTTCTTGAATCATTCTTGTAATAATCAGTTCTACAGCTCCGTGGTATGTTCGTTTTTGGGCTCTTTTTGTTCCATCCTATCAACAGAATCTACAAATAAAAACAGACATTTATTAAAAAGTGTTGTCTATGGGGAATATTCATATTCCTATTTCAATATCAATATATTGTCCTGTCTTCCCCGGTCTGTCTAGCACAGATTAAAATGAATTTTGTTTGTGTTAATCAATGATGTCTTCTTTACAGTTTCAAACCAGAATATATATATACTGATGATACCTTCTATTATTGGAGTACACCAAGGCACCATATTTCCGCATTCAACTTCGAGTGTAATGCAGGCTTTAAACAGCTGTGATCATGAGGGAGTTCAAACAATTTTTCAAAAACCATGTGTGCATTTCTTATATAGTCTCAATTAATTTCATGTTAGTTCTGCTGTCCTGATTATTATTACAATTATCTGTGACATTTATATAAATGGTTTATCTATTCAATAACTGACCATTTATGATTTATATATTAGTAACTGTTTTGCAGAAAGACAAAGAGCAAGTCAAAAATCAATCATTCAGTATACCTGATTCTGATATCTTTCCTGTATCACCATTCTGTCTATCATGGCTCTGGTCTCTCTCTCCTATGACTACTTTGGTATCAAGATGAGATTGATAATTATCTTTTTTGCTTCGTCTACTACAAGGTTAAAGGTTAGTACTTGATTAATCAAAGGAAAAGTTGTACATTTATTTATTAAAATTTATAGGCATTAACAAAAGCAATACTTTTAATGAGCGAAACAACAATAATAGTGCTGTTTTAAACCAGAAATGTTAATTCGTATTGCAATAATTGCTATATCTAAGGTCCTCCTTCCGCAGTCATAAAATGTATGACAACTAAAAATACACAACTTGCGACCATTAGATACTACAACATAATTGTAATGTTAACTTATCATAACTTGAAATACACAAGTTTCTACTAATACAGATAATACACAAGTTTCTACTAATACAGATAATACACAAGTTTCTACTAATACAGATAATACACAAGTTTCTACTAATACAGATAATACACAAGTTTCTACTAATACAGATAATACACAAGTTTCTACTAATACAGATAATACACAAGTTTCTACTAATACAGATAATACACAAGTTTCTACTAATACAGATAATACACAAGTTTCTACTAATACAGATAATACACAAGTTTCTACTAATACAGATAATACACAAGTTTCTACTAATACAGATAATACACAAGTTTCTACTAATACAGATAATACACTACAATTGATGCACTATTAGGGTCGTCGTGAACGTATGGTAGTTAAATTTACAACTACCTATGCAATCAGTGCCTATCATCACTAACGTTGTGAGTTCGAAATCAGATCAGGCGAGGTGTACCGGATTAAACAGTTTGTGATAAAGTTTGTCAGTGATTTGCGGAAGCTCGGTGGTTTTCTCAGGGTACTCCGGTTTCCTCCACCAATAAAACTGACCGCCACAATATAACTGAAATATTGTTGAAAGTGGTGTTAAACACCATGACCCTAACACTAACCCGTGATACAATATTTACTTACCACAAGACAAGAGCTACAAGTAAACAACTTCCTGCCAGTACAGATAAGACAACTATTATAGCAATAGTTATTGAAGTCGTTGTACTAACAGTATTAGTAATAACTGCAATTTCTACAAAAGACACATGAATAGTCAATTTTACATCTATAAAGCAAGAAAACAGTAGTACAGTAAATTGTAAATTGAGTATGATGTATGATGATACAGTAAAATAGTACAGTGAATGGAACTTGATATATTATAAACAGTAAAATAGTACAGTGAATGGAACTTGATATATTATAAACAGTAAAATAGTACAGTGAATGGAACTTGATATATTATAAACAGTAAAATAGTACAGTGAATGGAACTTGATATATTATAAACAGTAAAATAGTACAGTGAATGGAACTTGATATATTATAAACAGTAAAATAGTACAGTGAATGGAACTTGATATATTATAAACAGTAAAATAGTACAGTGAATGGAACTTGATATATTATAAACAGTAAAATAGTACAGTGAATGGAACTTGATATATTATAAACAGTAAAATAGTACAGTGAATGGAACTTGATATATTATAAAACAGTAAAATAGTACAGTGAATGGAACTTGATATATTATAAACAGTAAAATAGTACAGTGAATGGAACTTGATATATTATAAACAGTAAAATAGTACAGTGAATGGAACTTGATATATTATAAACAGTAAAATAGTACAGTGAATGGAACTTGATATATTATAAACAGTAAAATAGTACAGTGAATGGAACTTGATATATTATAAACAGTAAAATAGTACAGTGAATGGAACTTGATATATTATAAACAGTAAAATAGTACAGTGAATGGAACTTGATATATTATAAACAGTAAAATAGTACAGTGAATGGAACTTGATATATTATAAACAGTAAAATAGTACAGTGAATGGAACTTGATATATTATAAACAGTAAAATAGTACAGTGAATGGAACTTGATATATTATAAACAGTAAAATAGTACAGTGAATGGAACTTGATATATTATAAACAGTAAAATAGTACAGTGAATGGAACTTGATATATTATAAACAGCAAAATAGTACCGTGAATGGAACTTGATATATTATAAACAGCAAAATAGTACCGTGAATGGAACTTGATATATTATAAACAGTAAAATAGTACAGTGAATGGAACTTGATATATTATAAACAGCAAAATAGTACAGTGAATGGAACTTGATATATTATAAACAGTAAAATAGTACAGTGAATGGAACTTGATATATTATAAACAGTAAAATAGTACAGTGAATGGAACTTGATATATTATAAACAGTAAAATAGTACAGTGAATGGAACTTGATATATTATAAACAGCAAAATAGTACCGTGAATGGAACTTGATATATTATAAACAGCAAAATAGTACCGTGAATGGAACTTGATATATTATAAACAGTAAAATAGTACAGTGAATTGAACTTGATATATTATAAACAGCAAAATAGTACAGTGAATGGAACTTGATATATTATAAACAGTAAAATAGTACAGTGAATGGAACTTGATATATTATAAACAGCAAAATAGTACCGTGAATGGAACTTGATATATTATAAACAGCAAAATAGTACCGTGAATGGAACTTGATATATTATAAACAGTAAAATAGTACAGTGAATGGAACTTGATATATTATAAACAGTAAAATAGTACAATGAATGGAACTTGATATATTATAAACAGCAAAATAGTACCGTGAATGGAACTTGATATATTATAAACAGCAAAATAGTACCGTGAATGGAACTTGATATATTATAAACAGCAAAATAGTACAGTGAATGGAACTTGATATATTATAAACAGTAAAATAGTACAGTGAATGGAACTTGATATATTATAAACAGCAAAATAGTACCGTGAATGGAACTTGATATATTATAAACAGCAAAATAGTACAGTGAATGGAACTTGATATATTATAAACAGTAAAATAGTACAGTGAATGGAACTTGATATATTATAAACAGCAAAATAGTACAGTGAATGGAACTTGATATATTATAAACAGCAAAATAGTACCGTGAATGGAACTTGATATATTATAAACAGTAAAATAGTACAGTGAATTGAACTTGATATATTATAAACAGCAAAATAGTACAGTGAATGGAACTTGATATATTATAAACAGTAAAATAGTACAGTGAATGGAACTTGATATATTATAAACAGCAAAATAGTACCGTGAATGGAACTTGATATATTATAAACAGCAAAATAGTACCGTGAATGGAACTTGATATATTATAAACAGTAAAATAGTACAGTGAATGGAACTTGATATATTATAAACAGCAAAATAGTACAGTGAATGGAACTTGATATATTATAAACAGTAAAATAGTACAGTGAATGGAACTTGATATATTATAAACAGTAAAATAGTACAGTGAATGGAACTTGATATATTAATAACAGTAAAATAGTACAGTGAATGGAATTTGATATATTATAAACAGTAAAATAGTACAGTGAATGGAATTTGATATATTATAAACAGTAAAATAGCACTCTTAATTGTGAACTGGAGGTGATCATTAGAAAACAGTAAAACAATGCACTATACAGTGAGTCAAGAGTGAATTGAAAGTGATATATGAAAGTTAAATGCGATTCCTCGAGCTCCTCCGATAAGAGAACATCATTCAATGATTGTGACCTGTTGTCGGTCATTTTCCTCACATTTTTTAAGAGGTGCTC
The DNA here is from genome assembly GCA_963383655.1 of Bathymodiolus septemdierum. Classification (NCBI taxonomy): domain Eukaryota; kingdom Metazoa; phylum Mollusca; class Bivalvia; order Mytilida; family Modiolidae; genus Bathymodiolus; species Bathymodiolus septemdierum. Next base: position 96,344,958 of record OY726518.1, read on the forward strand.
TTCTTTATTAATGTTATATTTCTCATTTTGCAAATTAAAAATTTCAAACTGAATCTATAACATCTTTGAAATTTTTAATTTGCAAAATGAGAAATATAACATTAATATAAATGATAATATAGTTGTTTCATTGGTTACACCATATACTAGCATTATTCTCATCTAATACGTTAATGTTAATGGTAATGACAAACATTTGACAAAGAACCAGAAATACCTGTTGTACAGTCACTTCCTGTCCATCCGTTAATACATCCTTCTCTACAAGTACCTGTTACTGGATAACATGTGTCATTGACACAGTTAGTACAGTTCTGGGAACAGTCTGCACCATGTTTCCCATCTAGACATACTATAAAAAAACGTAATTATCGTGATAACAGTTCATTAAGATGACTAAATAGGATATTAAAGAAACATTCTCGATACTAAAACGACATCGGTGAGAACTTAGAGTACAATAAAATAAAAATAGTAAAATCTCGTATAACGTTCTTACAAAAACAGTAACTAAATCAAATGCCCCGGAACACTCAATCTTTCTGCTCTGTATGATACAGGAAGTATAATGCAAACACTAAGCAGAAAATTGTAGCCCCTCCCCCCCCCCCCCCCCCCCCCCCCCAAAAAAACCCAACCCCAAACAAACTAAATGGAAGAAATTTGTAAAGGCATACATGAGATTCTTATGTAATAAGAGTACTAAAGAGAACAACATAATTTATTTTCGTATGCATCAAAATACTTAACAAAATAAAACTGGGTGTCTAATCTGATATTAAGTATTGTATTTATAAGTATTGGGTGTGAGTAAACAGATAGTACTTCTATGGATTGTGATATCTAGAAATGTGGGTTAATATTAGAACAGTGTGAAGTTTTAATGTATGATCAACTATGATTCATAAGAAAATGGAAACACACCTATAACTAGGCGTGTACAGTTTAATCTAATGTCAGTTTGAGTGTCTCTTCCATTTATAAATTTGATATTTCCATTTTATTATTAGAAACATTTTCTGGTATTTACATACGTATATAGATTATTATGATAACATGCATGAAGAAGAAAATAAGTACCACACAGTCGGAACAATTCCAAAATCAAATATCAAAATCGAAGAAAAAGGAAAAGTCGATACCCATAAAACACACAAATACATGTAATACAAAACCATACCATCAGTGCACAGGTCTCCATAATATCCAGCACTACATCCTGTCAGACAAGAGCCAATGAACTTGTCACAAGCGGCACCATAAATACAATTACCACAAGTATTATTGCAGTTGTAACCATATGTTCCATCTGTACATTCTGTAAATAATAAAGACATCAAATACATCATGTTGTTATGAAGAACGCTTTAATCTTGAAAGGTCTACATAATATATTTAATCTTCGTGATAGAGGTTGTCAGGTGTATAATATTAGTAAATACGAAAAACTGTTAAATTTTGATTTTATCCTCTAATGTATAGAATATTGAATAAATCATACTTTTCCCGACAGTTTCTTAAAACTATTTTGTATCGATCATTTATTTGTAAAGCGAGTTTATCTTACCTCTTTCACACATGGTTCCATTATAGCCAGCCTTACAAGAACAATTGCCATCTGTTTTACTACAAATATTGTTCATACATCCTGAGCTACAGTTAGATGCACAGTTAGGTCCATGGGTTCCAGTACTGCATTCTAATTCATTAATATATAAATATGATAATTTGATCAATTCTAATTAGGAAACGTGTTGACAATATAAGAAATGTATATATTTTCCATTGAAAATTTCCATGCAAAACTACTATTGTGAATACGTTGAAGTAGGTTGCCGTTTTATGGTAACAGATATGTCAATGAGAATGTATTTTATACCATATCACGATGAGTGCCAAATGTGGGGTAGGAATTGCTATCCTTCTGGGGAACCCAACTTCTATTTAAGTGGGTTCGTGTTGTTCAATGTTTAGTTTCTCGTGAGTATCTTGTCGATCATTGTTTGTCTTTTTGTTCTTTTCCTTTTTTTCTTCTTGTCATTGCATTGTACGTACTTCGAATTACGTCTTCTGATTATCTCTTTGGTATCTTAAAACTGTCTTATAATGGCGTTCACATTTAGCACAGCTGATGAGATAGAATTTACTGAATTCCACATTAAATGTATTGGTGTTTTACGTTTATGGTACCAAGGCATAGTAAACTGTTAATATTCCAAGGTATCATTAAACTGGTACCAATTGTATAACTATAACAGATAAACTATTCCATTTATTGTATGAACAGTAATAAAAAAAAAAGTGTCTCAATGTTTCAAGAGATATGTATATTAGAGCATGTAAATGTCTTGGTATGTAACATTATCTTTAGTACCAATAGGTTGATACCACTGGCATGGTGGACTGCTACTACACTTGCAAATAATCTGCCTAGTGGATAGGACAGTAGTTTAACAAGTTTTGTTTTATTAACAATTCTCAAGTTGTTTAAAACGAATAATTTGCTTTGCATTTTGTTTTAGTATTTCTATCTAAAATTATTTCGTTTGTTGCGTTTATTTCACGGTACCTGTTGTACATTCGGAACCAGTAAATCCCGAATTACATTTTCCTCCAATACATGTACTTCCAGATATACAGCCTAGTTGACAATTTTGGCTACATGTTAAGTCGCATTTATCACCGTGGTAATTTCCTTCACATCCATCAATACATGTACCATCAAATATATAACACCCAGACTTACAGTTTACACTACATGTATTGTTACAGAATTCTCCATAGTAACCATCCATGCATGCTGTAAAAATACAAGAAACAAATACACATCTTTTTAATGCAGGGATCGTTATGGTCGTGATCGTATGGTAGTTTTAAGTTCAACGATACATTAACTAACCAGGCATTAAATTTTTATCATAGTTTGAAGTCAAGTTAAATTTTATCGCTGTGTTAAGAACACATTTGTCAACATTCTTCCTAAAACTGAAGCTGAATTACATCATTTGATAATATTAGAGCATAATAATGAATTATTCGACTTTCCAATCTTTCGATATTGAGCTACCTGATGGTTATTTCAGAAACGTGTCGTGCGCACTAAATTTGATATCTACGTTTTTATTGAATAAGAAGCTATAATTAACTACAGATTCCGTCTGTCTTTTTGTACAATTGTTACGTCTATTGATCTGACAGACACGTCGTACTAATACTGTTCCCTTTTCTTACAAATGCTTCACACCATTTTCACTTACCTATAACTTTTGTTATTGTTACGTTGACCTCGATAGACTGAAGGAATTCGTTGAGTACAATACTAACAGCTGATCCATAGTTAGATACGTGATGAATATTACTCCAACAGGCAGTATATATGTTAGTGTTGCAATCAGGGGTGTTTTGTACGACATACTGCACCCTTACTCTGTAAAGTAAGTTAGAATTATAACAAGGTTAAGGTGTTTCTTTTTCTACATTGAAGCAAGATTTACATTTCACTTTGATTATTCTGCGTTACTCGCACTAAATTGCATATCTATTTAAATAATGTTAATGGCAGCTATTTGTGGGGTTTTGCATTTTCCTTGTATGTGAGAAAATACTTTCATTACTCCATCATTTCACTAATAGGGCCCATGAAACTACCACCACTTTTTATTGAAGTGTCTGTGCCAAACCCGGAAGTGAGAGGTCATATATATATATACATGTATGTGTGTTAGGGGTATCGATCTTGCCTCTGGTTTTGCGATTTTTCTATTAGATTTTGGAACAGTTCCAACAGTGTGGTATTTTTATTTTTTCATTTTATTGTAACATTGCTGTGAAATATTATTATTGAACTGTAATTTAAAATCATATTTTGTCTCATACATGAATCTAAGATCTAACAACTTTTAGATCGCGGATTTTGGGACACTATATTTTGACATGTCTGGCTCAATGTCCTTGTCTAACAGTTTAGTATCCGACAAAATTCATGAAGTGAATGTTTCATTTGGACAGGAAAATAGCACACTCATATAAATATGAAATCTATATTTCTAAGCCGTTTTGTTTTGTTAGAATAGATAATTGGATGTAGATACCACCACATACCACGATTGTATGCAAACCATGGCCTACAAGCCAATCAGATGTTACCCTCCTCTTTTTGTTGTGAAAAGGTTATTTGTTTTTATTGGTTGATTGAATTATAATTCACCACTGTTATGCTTTAGTTATTTAATCACTTTATTTGAATAGCATATATGAATATTTGGCATTGCATTTAACTGGGAATATTCATTATGACTTGCCCTGCATCACCAAGGGATTCTATCTCGGGAACACTCCCATTATACTTCAGACTAGGTTTCAAAGAAACAATTGTCCTAGTAGCCAGACTTAAAGTGAATCCTATAAATCTTGCTGTGTTACTGGGTAAAGGAATACTTGATGTAGCGTATACAACCATGGTTCCTGGTATTACATTGCCAGCATGGTAACAGTCATTTCCATCATACCCACACTGTACTTTGTCACAATCAGAGTCACAAACGTCATTTCCCCATTTATTAGTACAGTTTGTGATACAGTCGTCAGTAAACAAAGGCTTGCATTTAAACTGGTCATATAAACACGCTTCGTTATTGCAGATAACATCACATCTGTCTATGTAGAAAGCTGTTTTGCAAATGCTTGCTTGATCACAATTACTCCAAGGGTCATTTTGAAGCAAGCAATCGCCGCCATCATAACTACAATTCAGATTGTTGCACTTTCCCTGAAAGCAATGACAAAAAAACATTATACTTAAGCATACAGCTGTAACCAATTAAAATCAGATATTCTCACTTTCTCAACTTTACTGATACAAATGTATGTCGGGGAGTGGGGGATCTGATGACACATGCGAGTCACCTTATGCCATGAATATATAATGATATGATAGATAAGTTTTTTCGGCCAATCTGATTGCTCGTAGTATGCAAAGCAGCTTAGTAACATTTTCCTATCCGTAATGGGGTTTCCTCTTATCCCCCACGCCGCTACTATCCGTAATGGGGCTTCCTCTTATCCTCCATGCCGCAACATATCAGTAAATAAGGGTAATAACAAAATTACCGAACTCCGAACAATCTTACAAAGGGAAAGTCAAAACTCATAATTATATAAACAGACAAAATCAGTCAACAACCGGAAAACTGTGAAAACCGTAATGACCCTGACTTGGTACAGGCATTTCTAAAGAAATGGTGGGTTGAATCAGATTTTAAAGCGTCAAACCTCCCGCTCTCATTACGGTTCAAAGGTTCCGGCTGTCACTACAACAGTATTTAAATACAGGAACAAAATAGGTAAAATAGTTGTCAAATGGGAGCAAATGAGAGATCTGATTTTAATCGTATCGTAGCCAAAGAACCAGTACATAGATACATAACTTTAACTTAAACATATTTGATTGTTCTATAATAAACAATTGGATAGGACACAATTTTCACAACTTTAGAAACGTCTTCTCCAATACATCACTGCCTGACAAATCAATATGTTAATATTGAAGAGTGGATCACATTCCAGATGTTTTTGGACAATGAATGCTAAATTTCAGTTCAAATGAAAGAGTGGTTTTATTTTAAATATAATCTGCGATTTAATGATAGCAGTTATTTAGATTCAGTAATTAGTAGCACAATTCAAGAAAACCATGATTGTAAAGAAAAGACCTCCTGAATAACAACCATCTACCTATAAATGAGAACTTGAATAATACCACTCAAAAAACAAGACATTGTATAACTGGAATTCTAGAAATCAAAACTTCCTCTTGTCAGTCTCTAGAAAAACATGTCCAGGAAATGTGTCGATCCGTCTCCATCAGTTGTATATTTAACTTTGTCTTTTAATAAATGAGTTGAATAAACAGTTAATAAAATGACCAGTTGATTGACAAACATCATAAAAAATATTATTATACAAGCAGTTCAGATACTTCTGCTTTATGATTTCTATGAAACTTTTTGTTAAATTTAGCTTTATTTGAATGCAAAATTTGTGTTGGCAGACATGATGCATCATTTGTATCCAATGACATAGAATATAATTTGTTGGAAAAACTGGCCAAAATAGCTTATCGTAGATGTTGTTACATATTAAGCTTCTTGCTATAGGAAACATCCACACATCCACACATCCACATCATCAACAGAAACCATAATCACCATCATTTTATATCTTTTTATTCTCATTTTTACTTTGCATCTATCTAGATAATTTTCTTTGTAAATTGTTGTATAAGCATACTTCATATATTATTGTAAACCGCATCGGTAGTTTAAAGTTTAGCGTGCTCGCCTCGAGTGTGGTAAATAGTGGGTTCGAGGCCCTATAGGGTCAGGCTATGGGCATTTGTTGCTTCTCCGCTAAGCATACATTATTAAGGAGAAAGAGCAAAGACTGGTTGGCTCGGAATCAGGATAATGAGTCCGAGTGGGGTGATATGTCTATCCGCGGACTGTCGTTTCAGTAAGTTAGCTGAAAAATTGCTGAATTGGCGTAAAACAACAATGACTCGCTCACTATATTGTTGTAACGTATGCCGATGAGAAGACTTCATCACTACTATACTTGTGTCTAATACTCTTTGTATATTTTAAGCAAATAAAATATGCTTAAGCTAAAAATAAAACAATGAAACATGATATTTTCTTCCTAACCAAAACCTAATACAAGCTGATTTACTATTATTTAATTAATCTGCTTGTTTATAGTTTAGTGACGTCAAGTAAATAAAACAATATTTCCACGAAAAAAGGAGAGTGTAAGAATTGAATGTATCATTTCCTGTTAAAAATATGTATTTAATAGATAAACAATTATAAAGAGACAAACAATTATCAGATACAGATATTTTATTTACTAATCACAGTGCCCATTGCTGAGCAGAATAATTAAACAATGAATAAACATATATAATTGGGTTGATTGGTTACAGATATAATATAAAGAAACAACAAAAGACATAATTACATCAGTTCAAGTACAGTTAAAGTATTAAAGTACAAAGAGACAAAAAAAAAAAAAAAAAAAAAAAAAACATAATTAATCATTTGCATTATCATGTATAATCTATCAAACCAGTTTTATTACCGATTACCACCAAATATACCGTTTTGAAAATATCAAATCAACGTTCAGTTTTTATTAGTAAAAAGGGGACAACAAAGTTTTTTTAAGATATAATAAAAATCAACATAGAGAAGTGATTGTGAGTGAGTGTTGTTCAACACCAAGTGAGCAATTTTCCAGCTATACCATAGCGAGAACAAGTTACATGATGATGTCCACTCTATTGGTTTTTATAATACTTGTTCACTGAAACAACAGTCCGTGGGTAGATATGTCGCTCCTTCAAGACACATTATTCTGATTACGAGACAACCTGTCTTTGCTCTTATTCCTAAATGCTGCGCGCTTCGCGGAGAAGCAGCAAATACCACTTCTATAGTTTTTGGTTTGACCCTATCGGGACTCGAATCCACGATATACCTCACTCGATGCGGTCACGCTAAGCATTACACCACTGATGCGGTTTAACATTTGAGCACCAGCATGACCGTTAGATGGCGTTAAATGACGTTGTCTCGTGATTCTTAAATAGAAAGTTATAAACAAATTACCCCCAGTCCGTATCTCTTTCTATTTTGGCATTTGCTTGCATAACTTTTCATTTTTTTCTCGATGTGCTAGTAAAATACAATGTTTTCAAACAGATATTTACATAGAATCATATGCCATCTAGAAATACCTATATACATGTATTCGTACAGAAAAAAAAGACATAAACGTTGATTAAGTTTAAATATACAAACAAACAATGTATATTATAATATACTGGTGGCAATACCTCTTAATCCATATTACGCCATCAGGGATAGGGATATGGTGCTTAACGCCACTTTTAACAATATTTCAGTTATATCATGGGGCCTCAGATTTATTGGTGGAGGAAACCGGAGTACCCGGAGAAACTCAAAGCGTTAGTGGTAATAGGCACTGATTGCATATGTAGTTATAAAACCAACTACTATACGATCACGACCACGACGGTCCCTACATCATCAGTATTTATCTACAAATTTCATAATAAATATTAAGAACTGATTTGGGTGTCGCTTCACTGACTACGCTGACGAAATGGATAAATATCTCTCAGTTTCCAAAAAGATAATATATGTACAGAGTAGTTTGATATGGAGATGACTTCTTGAAATCTTACTATATATAGATATGGAGATGACTTCTTGAAATCTTACTATATATAGATATGGAGATGACTTCTTGAAATCTTACTATATATATAGATATGGAGGTGGCTCAGGTTAATCTTACTATATAAAATGCATATAGATATGGGGATGACTCGGGTAATATTGCTCTGTTTTGCATAGCTCTGATTAAAGATTTAATTATAGGAAGACATTCTTCCAGCAAATCAAGTATTTATATAAACGTTTAAAAGCAAGCAACAATTATGAAATATATCTCCCCACTGTGGATCCGAAGGATATAAAGATACAAAGGTGACCCATGTTAATCGTACTGTATATATAGATACGTATATATATGGGGTATTATAAGCCTTACTCTGTTCTTACTCCTAAATGTCATATACTTAGCAGATAAGTAGCAAATATTAGTACCAGTTTATCAAGTAACCCTTGGCTAATATTAGTACCAGTTTATCAAGTAACCCTTGGCTAATATTAGTACCAGTTTATCAAGTAACCCTTGGCTAATATTAGTACCAGTTTATCAAGTAACCCTTGGCAAATATTAGTGCCAGTTTATCAAGTAACCCTTGGCAAATATTAGTACTAGTTTATCAAGTAACCTTTGGCTAATATTAGTACCAGTTTATCAAGTAACCCTTGGCTAATATTAGTACCAGTTTATCAAGTAACCCTTGGCTAATATTAGTACCAGTTTATCAAGTAACCCTTGGCAAATATTAGTGCCAGTTTATCAAGTAACCCTTGGCAAATATTAGTACCAGTTTATCAAGTAACCTTTGGCTAATATTAGTACCAGTTTATCAAGTAACCCTTGGCTAATATTAGTACCAGTTTATCAAGTAACCCTTGGCTAATATTAGTACCAGTTTATCAAGTAACCCTTGGCTAATATTAGTACCAGTTTATCAAGTAACCCTTGGCTAATATTAGTACCAGTTTATCAAGTAACCCTTGGCTAATATTAGTACCAGTTTATCAAGTAACCCTTGGCTAATATTAGTACCAGTTTATCAAGTAACCCTTGGCTAATATTAGTACCAGTTTATCAAGTAACCCTTGGCTAATATTAGTACCAGTTTATCAAGTAACCCTTGGCTAATATTAGTACCAGTTTATCAAGTAACCCTTGGCTAATATTAGTACCAGTTTATCAAGTAACCCTTGGCTAATATTAGTACCAGTTTATCAAGTAACCCTTGGCAAATATTAGTGCCAGTTTATCAAGTAACCCTTGGCAAATATTAGTACCAGTTTATCAAGTAACCTTTGGCTAATATTAGTACCAGTTTATCAAGTAACCCTTGGCTAATATTAGTACCAGTTTATCAAGTAACCCTTGGCTAATATTAGTACCAGTTTATCAAGTAACCCTTGGCTAATATTAGTACCATTTTATCAAGTAACCCTTGGCTAATATTAGTACCAGTTTATCAAGTAACCCTTGGCTAATATTAGTACCAGTTTATCAAGTAACCCTTGGCTAATATTAGTACCAGTTTATCAAGTAACCCTTGGCTAATATTAGTACCAGTTTATCAAGTAACCCTTGGCTAATAACAAAAATAATCAATTTCGGTTTTATTGTCAATGACTACCGTGTTAAAATTCTACGAAGGACCTTTCTACATTCGAAGCGAGACAAATATAGTCCGTTGTTCGTATTTTTGTTCCATACAGCCCTTGTCTTAAAGATCCTGTGTTATTGCGGCTCTTTTCAAGTACAGTCAAACCTGCACATGTGGTCACCTCCATTAAGCAGTCACTTGTCTTAAAAGGTCATCTTTTTCTTATACTGTCATAGAAACTTTCATATGAATTGAACCCCTTTTAAGAGGTCACCTGTCTTATAAGGCCACTTTTTCTTTTCCCTAAAAAGACCTCTTAATACAGGTTTGACTGTCATATAAACAAGATTCAACATACATCTAATTAAATTAAATTGAAAATATGTAAGTTTTGAAGTGTAGCATGGAAACACAATATGAAACTTAATTTTCTCGATTTTTTTTCTACTTACATCACACACGCCATTACCAATTAGGGAATCACACTCAGTCGTTATGTTGCAGACGTAAGCTTTGGATGTATTGCCCAACAAAATAAAATCTGAAGAATACATTTCAATTTTGTAGGAATATTATATTTATTCATTTAATTGACGCTTTAATTGTTTCAATTTAAGCATATTAATTATCTAAAAAAATTATATTTTAGCAAATTGATCTACCCAATCAAACCCTTCTTACTCCTTATTTTCTACATTAACTGTTTTCTAATAACAAATAACTACAAATATAGAATTACAAATTAAGAAGTAATAATTAAGATTTATGAATATAGAAATATGGATGAAAAAACAGTCATGTAAATAGTGGCCTAAAAATGAAAATGCTTGTTCATCAGAATGTATTATTGTTAACATAGATTTGTTTTATATACAAATGGTGTTTTATGGGTATCTGGATGATAACTGTTATTTGAATAGAACCTTCTGAAACACAATGATACCTGGCACAAAAATAAGAATGGAATCCCAAATAATGGCTTGTGCCCCTACGGTTTTAAAATTGGAAGCCAATATGTGCATGAACAAAATTTGTGTTGTGTGTGTGTGTGTTGGGGGGGGGGGGGGGGGGGGGGAATCATAACTACACTTTCTTGTGTCAAATTTTGTTACTATGTTCCATATGGAAATATCTTTCAAATGTGCGTAGAGGGGTTTCCATAGGCCTCAATGACTTTCTATATCTGACTGCATAAAATAGCAAAAAAATATAATTTTGAATACAATTTTTGGCACCCAATGGCTTTCCATGTAGAAAACTGACTACAAATTCTTAATACTGTTTCAAGTTACCAAAATATTACGATTTTATGGTTTTCGTTAGTATAGACACACACATATAATTGTCTCAAACAAGTTAACACTATGTAATGAATCTACCCCATTGGATCTTGAAACTGAAAGGATACATGTACCTGGCTGTTTTAAATATTGTTTATATCATTGAAACGTCTGAATATTCAACTCAACAGTGTCAGAGTTCGATTTTTAACTGATAATGTGTTTGTTCTTCCATCAACGGGATTCAAAGCCACACCGTTAGTACACTACAGCACCAATTTGTTAGAGATAATGACGAACCATTTAATTAGCCCCTTCGGTCAAACCACTATATACAAATGGACATCTTTATGTCTCCTAACCAATTCCTAACCTATTTAAAAAGGTACAGAAATTTTGTGTATTACATCATTATCATAAATAATTAAATTGTTTTTACTTACATAGTGCATATAAGATACATAACATCTTCTCCATTTTGTTGATTGTTATTCTTTTTTAATTGTATAAACGGAAAAAATGCTTCCGGATCAAACTTAAATATATATGATTAAATAGGAAACTACCATTACATATTCTGTTGAGTGTAATTTATATATAGCATTGTCTTGAGTTTGACATCACGATACGAAAATCTCAGAATTATGTACAGGTCATAAAACGACCCCTCCCCCTCCCCCAAAGAGAAAAAATAGGACACAATTTTAAGAAAAACAAAGACAAGAAAAAAACAACAAAAACAAGTCGTATGAAATACTGTTCCTGTTGTTAAAACTCCGATTGTCCTCAAATTTTGCTAAATGTATGGTAATTCTTTCTTTTAAAAACTAAAATTTAAAATGCCTAGTTAGATTGTGTTATATATATTTATGAACACATTATGTAATAAAAGTAGTTGTGTTTTTAGTAACTTCAGAAAGGATTTAACGACTCTAAAGTATAGGAAAACATACAGTTATTACTGTCTTATGTGACCTCCCAAAGAAACATTGAAATATGGTCACATAAGACAGCTGGTCGCTAAACACAGGTTTAATTAATATGAAATACACTGTGGAGGGAAAAGGGACTGTATACTCATCAATATTTAAATCTTCACTCATGTGGTGTATGCCGATACATCTGAATTACACAAATATATATAGAAAACATATACGCGATAAATACCAAAGGGGCAATCAAAAATGGACAATCCAGAGAAACTGACAACATAGGATACACAAGACACAGTATGTGTTGGACACCGCTATAGGCAAACAAACACAAATCACGTAAATAAGACATGAGCTCTCCTACAAACAACTGGAGATAAACGGAATATCATTTGTATGCACTGTTCCTTTACTTTAATTTGTGACCAAGTGTAATGTTGGATAGTATCTCATTATCATTTATATCCATATCCTTTCTTACTACAAGCTGTTTCTTTACTATAATTAATGTTTATAATTATAGTAATAATGCAATATAATTTTATCCAGGTACTCCGGTTTCCTCCACCAATAAAACTGACCGCCACGATATAACTGAAATATTGTTGAAAGTGGCGTTAAACACCACAATCACAAACCTGTAATAGTATAATGAATATGAATGGAAGAAACTATACGACCTATCTATTCGTATGAATTTTCTAAATATTCAATTCCAATAAAGATATCTATCGACCATATAGTGAATTAACATTGAGTTAAGTATAAAGATTTATAAGAATAAACATTTAATAAAGATTAACAAAAGAAATATACAAGACAGTTACCAGTCATCATTGCACATGTTATTATTCACGTAGTTAGGGTTCTCACTTAAACACTTGACATCCAAGGAATCCACAGGAAGTAACATGAACTCGGTGTAATCCACATGTTATTGTTCACGTAGTTAGGGTTCTCACTTAAACACTTGACATCCAAGGAATCCACGGGCAGTAACATGAACTCGGTGTAATCCACAGGGATTGTTCACGTAGTTAGGGTTCTCACTTAAACACTTGACTTCCACAGAATCCACAGGCAGTAACATGAACTCGGTGTAATTCACAAGGATTGTTCACGTAGTTAGGGTTTTCACTTAAACACTTGACTTCAAAGGAATCCACAAGCAGTTACATGAACTCGGTGTAATCCACATGGATTGTTCATATTACATTTGATATTAAAACCCCAAAAAATGTTTTTTTTTATAATCCATGTGCATTGTTCAAAAAGCATGCACAGAGAACACACGACTGCGAAAACATCCACAAAGGCAGTATTTGTTATTATGATAAAAAAAACTCCAAATGTATAGCAATATACTGTTTACACAGGAACTAATAAATGCAGAATTTTTTTTATAAATGCACATACATATGATTAATACTGTAGAATTAGTACATGTAATATATTGTAAGTTTTGACTATAGTCCTAGACGTTGTAGAAAGTCTCCTAATTTCATGATTTCTTCATTGCATCTTGAAGACTTTACTTCAGGTCCATTAGTGGCGATGATGACGAGTGTAAATGTTTTACAAACCGTACATCCCTTGTCTAATGTACGTGCGTATATACCATGTTTTCCGTCTGCTAATTGCACATTATAATGACAGCCATCCACTGTCAATCCCTTCCTGTATACAACATTTGGGCAATCCATTCCATCCTTAATATTTTGCAATTCTTCAGGAGATATTTTGAATTTCTTACTTGCTGCAATGGTTTTGTTATGTTTCCATTCATAAATTCCTATCTCGCATGGAGTCGTTTCTACTAAGGTTTCGTTTATGTATTCATTCCATAATTTAAGTACATATTCTTCTTGTAGACTTGTACTACCGATACGAGAGACGTCCATATTGTTGTCATAAGATACGGGACTTTCTTCGACGACAACGTCCATTGAAATATCTACACTTGTACGTTTATTATGTATTTAATAATATATATAATATATATTTTGTTGATAATAAATTCAATTGAAATATTTAGCTGAGCATTTAAATATTTGAAAGAGTTAATCAGTTGTATTGAAACAGGTTCAAGAGAATGTACCGTCTACGTTATTAATTGTAATCGACCTATTCAATTGATCAGTCAATAAATATTCGAAAATCACCTTGTAGACGTTTTCTTATTTCTCATTTCTCATTTGACTATTTGTTTTTTTAAGTTAACGAACATAATTATGTACATTGTGTATATTTTCGAAACTACCAATGAGAAACAATGGTTTTAAATTATCCCCCAACAAATCAATTCTGTATATTTATAAAACTTGAAACCTTTTCTGGATATTTACGGTAATACTTTTATTTAAAATTAAATATCTATATTAGACTTTCATGACAATTAATTTCCGTTCATTTGATCTCCCTGTGGTGTCAATGGTAATACGACGTCATTTAAATCTACTTGTTTCTTCTTGTTGTTGATAAATCACACATGGTTTAAAAATCATTATGTCCCATACGGAATTAAAAAACTAAATTACTAAAATGATTCTTTGTAAGTGCGGTGTATATATACGTCAATGAAATGTTTATAATAAATACATACGTCAACAGTGGGTTATTCTATGGCAAGCTGTTCTACTATTTATTCAACAATAAAGATATCTTACAAAATTTAAACCTTATATCTCAAAACTCTAAAGAGAATCCCATAGAGCAATTGCTTATAAGAAGATATCTTTACAGGATAGCTCATACAATTATTGCAATACGATATCTGAATCGTATGGTAGTTGGATTTAGAACTACCTATGCAAGCAATGCCTATCACCACTAACGCTGTGAGTTCGAATCGCGCTCATTCGAAGTGTCCTCGATACAACATTATGTGATAAAGTTTGACGGTGACTTTTGGCAGATCGGTGGTTTTCTCTGGGCACTCTGGTTTCCTCCACCAATAAAACTTATCGCCATTATAACTGAAATATTGTTGAAAGTGGCGTTAAAACACCATATCCATAACTCTAACCCTTTATATATATATATATATATATATGTATATATGTAAAGATTTTTTTTAAATTTTGTAATGAATAGCAGAACGGATTTCTACTATTTAGTCCATAACCAACATTAAGATATCTTATTTAGTGAGTGATTGATTGTTGCTTAACGCTACATGAGTAATTTTTCAGCTAGATCATGACGAGAATAAGTTACATTTCAATGAGACGATGACCGCTTTGTACTAGACCAACATGCTTAGTTGGATTTTTATATTAACTAGCTCACTGAAACAATAGTCAGCGGGTAGACATGTTGCCCTACTCGTACACATTATCCTGATTCCGAGCCAATTATTCTTTGTTCTTACTCCTTAATTCTGCGTGTTTAGCGGAGAAGCAGCAAATACCATTTTTTTAAGTCTTTGATTTGACAATATAATAGGATTATGGGTTATGGTGAATAACGCCACTTTCAACAATATTTCAGTCATATCGTGGTGGTAAGCTTTATTGGTGGAGGAAACCGGAATACCCGGGGAAAACCACCGCAATTCACTGACAAACTTTATCTCTTAATGTCTTGTCGAGTACACCTTACCATGAGCGAAATTCGAACTAACAACTTTTGCGGTGATAGGTAGTACATGTAATTGCACAGGTAGTTATAAATAAAACTACCATACTAACACGACCACGACGGCCCCCAAAGTATTATAGAATAAGTAAGTAAGTAAGTAAATTTTATTTAAAGTCGGCACATATATATTCACCGCGAATATTTAGGTTGATATATTGTTGTTGTGTATCAATCATAATTGTTATTTGTATTGTTGTTGTGTATCAATCATAATTGTTATTTGTATATGCCCTCCTGGGGCCCTGATTTGGTTAATAAACTTATTTCTTATTTCTTATTATTTCTTATACATACAGCAAATAACATGAGCTACATAAAGCTCTTAAAACCGACAATAACATATATACAAGCAAACATAAAAAAATTAATACAGGCAAACACAGTCTAGATAAATGAAATGTGAGCATATAAAAAGCAAGTAAGAACACATACAAAACAAATAAGAGCACATTAAAAGCAAATAGGAGCACATGAAAGAAGATAAGATCATATGAAAAGCAAATAAGATCACAAAAGCGAATAAGGTTCACTTAAATAGCAAATAATATCACAAAAGCAAATAAGATCACATAGAAAGCAAATTATATATATAAGATCACAAAAGAATAGGTCCATTTATAACAAATATTTCGTGTTGCTAGGAATAATACGACCAGAAATAGAATATAATATGTACAGGAAATAAGTAGTAATGACGGGAAAAGAACATGCATGCAGAGAAAACAAGAAAGAGAGAAAAAAGATATACCAAGCTGAACCCTTTCATGAAAAATATTAATTCACGAACACGGAACCTAGCTTCCCCGTTTTTGTTTTGTCATTATACGTTATAAATTTAATTTACTTCCGTCAAACGGAAATCGAATAAATAAACAGAAAACAGACCGTATAAAAGCACATATTTCATATAAAATGTGTGTTACATGAAACAAAGCAAACGTAAGCTCCTTCAATGCAACTACTTTATTGTCAAACAAGACGCCCAATGTGTGCTGTACAGATAAAGTGCTATATTAAATATAAAATTGATTAATGTTCCGTCGGAAATTTTATCACGAACATTTTCAAGTTATATACTACAATCATGTGACATAATTGAGTTCCCAAAGTGGCCGACGTTATTTCAACGTTTGTGTTCCAAGCAGAGAAAAATTATAGATTTTCTTACTGAAATAAAAAATAAAACTTACCTCAAACTGTTAGTATTTTGTGATATTGCCTCTAGCTCTTAAAACAACCAGTAAACGCCTTGGAAGGGAGTCATATAAACTTCTTATATAATGTAGTTGAAGTGAGGTCCAAATTTCAGCAACAACAGTTTCTAGGTCCTCGGCATTTCAAATGTCATCTATTCGTCATTGAACTTTTGTTTTTATAATTTTCCACACATTTTCTATTATATTTATCGTCATGGTATGTGTTTTCGTATCATCCATTTTATTTTGATTTCCACAGTGCACGCGTTATTTTTGACGTGTCGTCCGGTTTCTATTTCTGGAACGTAAACAGGACTGCAACGTGACATCTGTCAAAAATATTCAAGGTTGCTTTTAAAGACGTAAGTACCAAAAATAGTGAACCTACCTACTGAACCATACTTTTTGTAATGCTAAAAATTTACTTCATTTATAAAGTAGAAAAAAAATCCAAAAGGGCTATATAAAATTGAACTATGTCGTCTGCCTCTCAGACACAGGCTCTTCCTGTCATATGACTGTCATGGGGTCACTGATCGTACTTGTAAACAAAAGAGCTGACTGAAATGTGCCTGTTTCTTATATAAAATACATGTCATCTTGCAGTGCATGTGGTTTCAGCACTAAAAAAAACATCAAAAGTAAACACAATTTTGAAAGTGGACATTTTCAAACATTCTGTTATTTTATTTAGATGTGCATGTAGTATGATTTGTAGATGGCCAGAACCATGAAATTTTAAAACCAGCCATTTCCGGAATTTATATTTGTTTCCATCCCGTATATCGACCCTGTTTTTACTTCATACAAAAACATATGACACCATTTTACTGACAGCAAAAGTTGCCAGATAATCGAGAGTATATTAAAATATAAGAATGGCTTTTAAAACAATCTTATGTACAAAGAAATATTTAACTAGCCATTCTTTGAAAATTCCAATCGTCATATGAATGAAGGGTTAACACTGTTAATCGCTATATCGGAAAATCGATAATAGTACGAAAACCCATCATAATACGATGCTAAGTCTGGGCTTTGTGGGGGCCACTCTAAAGTTGGAATATCATTTTCCGTTTTCCATTGATTTGTCCTCCCGAGATACAAGGCATAGGGCATTATCCCCGGCTTGATAAAAATGTCGGCTTTTGATTGGTCGATGACCCGTTGGTACAAAACCCATGCTACCTGCTGGTAGTTACGTAACGTCACTGAAAGTCTTTACCTTGCTATACATGATGTAAAGATGGTGTAAAATATAAACAATCTCAAAGCGCTTTGTATTCAACATGGAGAATGGACGACGTATTTCTTAAACAAAAAATCAAGCGTCTCAATAAATGCAGAAAAAAACAAACAATATACCAAATTATGTTGAGAGATTTAAAGTTCCTACGGTATTGATGGTCATGTTTAACATGAATCATAGTGTAACATTTTGTTGATTCGAGCTACATGAAACGTTGATTTTGTTGTCATGTTGTGTCTTTATAGAAATGGTCAATTGTTTGAATACAATCATTTTAAAATCATTTGTCATTATTGTTTTCACATCAATTCTTCATTTGTTTTATCGTACTAATACCACCCAAAATATGTACCACACATTTTTTTTATATCAATAGAATTCTCGATCCTATTACTAGTGATGTCATGTATAATGTAACGCTATCCACGTGACAATACGCGCCAAATACAAGAAATTAAATTACAACAAAATAAGACCACAAAAACGTTAAAAATGATTAGCTGTAGGTATCTCCCTACACTTTATCGAAATTCACCCAAATTTTCATATGAGCTGTGGCATTTTACTCCGCAAGTACAAAAACGTCATGATTACGTTATAAAAAGAACAAGAAAATCCATTAAAAATCAGTTTTTGTTTTCAAACCGGGGATAAAATCGTTATCTATATGTCTACCCGTGGGCATTGAGATTGTACCACCCTTCAGCACCACTGTACAGCCTTCGGCTTCGCCTCAGGCTATACAGAAGTGCATCAGGGTGGTACAATCTCAATGCCCACAGGTCGACACGTAGATAACTTATATTGTCCTTCTGGAATATGTAGGGGCTTGTAGGAAAATGTTAGGCAATGACCGGCCATAAATTGTCATCTAAAATGTTTATATACTTTTCACTATTTAAATTGCCAACAACTGGAGTTAGTGTACCTACCCCATAATATGAAATGAAGCCCCAGAACATGACAGAGAATTTCGTTTTGTAATTTCAACTCTGGTACAACCCATTTCATTCCGGTCTTAATCTTTCATCCACTTTATGCCAAACATAAACTTTCCTGTTCTTTCGACAAAATCGTTTTTTCTATCGGTTGACAGGTGAAATCATAGTTTTCTTATAAACTGGATGTTTTTTGTATCCTTCAAAATTCAAATGCCTCCGAACTGTTCTAGAAGAAATTTTGGTCACAAACTGGTGGTTAAATTGGTCTGTTATTTCTCCTAATCTTTGTCTTCTGTCCGAACGAAGCATACGGTACATAATCCTGTCTCCCCGAACTCCCGTTTTTCTACCCCTTCCACTTCACGGTAAGTTTTCTTCCGATCCTCGCACCCGTTGCCTCCTGAGAAATTTACTGATTGTTCTCCTGTTTTTCCCCGTCATTTCAGCAATTTTGTAACTAGAATATCCTTGTTGTGACAAAGCTACGATGATTTGTTTCTCCTCTGGTGTCATTTGTTTACCGTGCAGTGCCATTTTTTGACAGACGATATTTTGACCAAATTACAAGGTATTTCCTTAAATGACGTCACTGGCCTAATTTTGGAACATTCTGGCATTGTGTAAAATGTGAACATTACTAATCAAAGGTAAATAACACTGATTTAATAAGGAGTAAAAAATTGGAAACAAATTTTTGCAAATGACGTCGGCCATTTTGGGAACTCATTTATGGCCAATGAGTGTATAGATCAAATTTCTGACTCCTGTGAATGTTCATGGGTAGTTTATTAATGAAACTATGCTACATAGTCATAGAAATTAAACACATATTCTAACATGACATCCTTCAATAGCTTCATTCAATCATTGGCTATAGCCTATATTATTCACTGGGGTAAAGCTGATGACCGTAACTGTAATTACGGTCATCCCAAGATGGCGGACATGAAATTAGGTAAGAATCTTTTTTGTCGATTAAATTGTTTCTATGATGTATTTTTAAATGACACATGCATTAGTACGATAATAATCTATGAACTTTTCACAAGGAAATCACAAATTACGACTGAAAAATGTATATGAAAGAGAAAATCCGATTTAAAAAAATCGCTAAGATGACCGTAACTGATCCTTCATCGGCAATGCAATTATGGTCATCTCTGTTTTCAGTTACGGTCATCTTAACGATTTTTTAAATCGGATTTTCTCTTTCATATACATTTTTCAGTCGTAATTTATGATTTCCTTGTGATAAGTTCATAGATTACTATCGTACCAATGCATGTGACATTCAAAATACATTATAGAAACAATTTAATTGACAAAAAAGATTCTTACCTGATTCCACGTCCGCCATCTTTTTGATGACCGTAATTACAGTTACGGTCATCAGCTTTACACCAGTGATTATTGAGAACAGGTGCGACCTGAGAGACCAGCGATATATTGCTTAGTCACAGCATCATAAGACTATTGTTTAGACAAAAATACAATGTCTATATAACACTGAAAGAATATGTAACTATTTTTGTGTTCCGAAATTTCTGTCCATCGTGTTAAAAGGAATTGCCATGTATAATAAATCTTTTCAAAATATTGAAATCCCTTCCTTTACATTTTTTGGCAAAATCTTAATGAAACTGAATCATATATAAAAACTATATATTGCAAAAATTGGTCCAGAAAACTTACAATCTGTGAAATGTATATGATATCTTTACAGAGTGAACGTCAATAGTAAGAACATGATGTCATGGTAAAGACTGACATGAAGTCATACATTTTGTACACTTGCTTCCAGAGTACATTTCCGGTTCAAATATAGAATCGACTTGTCAAAAATGTGAAAATACTTCTGAATACTCAAAAATTTTTACAAAACAATTTATCGCAAATAATTAAATGCAAACTTTGTTATTTTTATTGCTTTTTAAGAAGTGGAAGCAGTCTGGATTTATTTATTAAGTATACTTGATGGCTCATTCCTTTACGGATGTCTTTTTATAATACATTTGTAATCAAATAAATTATTAGACAATTTTTTAAAGTTTGATTAACATTACAAAAAAAGATCTTTTACTAGAGTTATTATTTTCCCTAAATGTTAACCACCATTAAGGACTGAAAAACATCACTGATAATTGAACATGTTTTTCATTGCATTACACGTTTCTCTTGCCAAATATTAATCTTTATTCACACATTTGTTGTCCTTGCGAATGGGACAAAAATGGATGTAACCATTTTTCGGCCAAAAAGGAATGTATCTAATGCATAAATTGAATATTATTGTGATAATATGGTAGTTTACAGTACATTGTAGGTTAAGTTAAAAAGTTTATTCATAATTGTTTAACCCTTATATGTATCTTTCATTCTTTGTCTTTTTGTTTCATTCATTGATCAGTATTGTATTGTGATGACATCACTGTACGCATTGATCAGTATTGCATTGTGATGACATCACTGTACACATTGATCAGTATTGTATTGTGATGACATCACTGTACACATTGATCAGTATTGTATTGTGATGACATCACTGTACACATTGATCAGTATTGTATTGTGATGACATCACTGTACACATTGATCAGTAGTGTAGTGTGATGACATCACTGTACACATTGATCAGTAGTGTATTGTGATGACATCACTGTACACATTGATCAGTAGTGTATTGTGATGACATCACTGTACACATTGCTGCACCATGTACATGTGACAAGAACTAAGTAAGTAATTCAACTTTGTTGTGATACTAAGTATCTGTAGTTATTTGTTTTTCAGAAAAAAAAATAGATAGTTGTCGTTTTTAAAGTCATGGTTGAATTATGGAAACGGAGATAGACAGCAAACAAGAACAGAAGATGCATGTAAGTATAAATGTCAAGTAAAGACATACAGATTCTGTTAAAATATCCCATGGTGGTACATTTGTACTAGTATATTAAAATATTTGATTTATTTCCAAGTGTGTTGACTTTTGTTGTGGTTTCATTAAAAACCATAGTATATCAGTGAGAATACATATGGATGCGTGTTAGGAGGTTATGGTGTTTAATGCCACTTTCAACAATATTTCTGTTATACCGTGGTAGTCAGTTTTATTGACGGAGGAAACCAGAGTACCTGGAGAAACCACCGAGCTGCCGCAAGTCACTGACAACTTATGGGTGTGAATTATAACTGAAGAGAACAAACTTATCCAATCAAACAGTTAGAAATACATCCACATGAAATGTTGGGTATTTTTTTTTCAGTCGAAGCCAAAGGAGTCAACAATAAGTTCTGCATCAGTGAAAAAAACAAATAAAACAAAGCCTAAACCATTATATTTCTGGAACAGCTATGATGTCAACAAATGGCTGAAAAAATATGGTGGAAAGTATTTTGATTTATATGGAGATCTGCTTCTTAGCCAAGAAATTACAGGTATCGTAGTACATTTCTAAATCATAATAAGGGTTCTTTATGGCAACAGTGCTATTATTAAGTATTTAGCTAGCTGTGTATGTCATTTATAACAATGAATGTTAGATGTAATCGTTGATTTATATCAGTAATAACATGACGTTACATTGATGTCAATAAGGCATCACCTTTAATGTAATATTGCTCTGAGAAATCCATTCTTTCAAATATTGTATCTGCATGTATCGGGGCAATGAACAAGATGCCATGTGAATAGTTTGATGTAGTGCAGAGTGATTGTTGTTTAAGACCAACTCAGCAATTTTTCAGCTATATCATGGCGAGAACATGTTAATTTTCAATGAAATGATGATGAGGTTCGCTTTGTACTAGACCAACACGATTAGTTGGAATTTTATAGTGCTAGCTCACTGAAACAACAGTCTGCGGATAGACATGTCACCCCACTCAGACACATTATCTTGATTCCGAGCCAAACCAGTCTTTACTCTTTCTCCTTATTGCTGCATGTTTAGCTTAGAAGCAACAAATACCAAATTTATAGTCTTTGATATGACCTGAACTGGCCTCGAACCCACGATCTACTGCACTCAGGGCGAGCACACTAACCACTACTCCACCAATGCGGTTCATGTAGTGCAGATAAGACTCGCAATATATTATCTTTTTTTCAAAATGTACCCAACAACAATGTAATTTGTGATTTTAAAGTATCTTGATATTTTCAAATGATTTATTATTAAAAGACTGTTTTTACAATTTTACAATTAAATACTTGTCAAATGAAGTTGTAAAAATGCTCTATAAAATGGTCCTTAGGAGGTCCACATGTTAAAAAAGTAAATATATTCTTCAAAATGGCCATAAGAAGGTCTACATGTACATCCATCAACCCCGTCGCCCAAATCTTCTGCTAAGTTGACTGTATCTATACAGTTAAACCTGTCTTATCTGACCTTCAAGGGAGCATTGAAATATGATAACATAAGACAAGTAGTCACTAAATACAGGCTTAATTGATATGAAATGCATTATGAAGTAAAATTAAGTCACATTGTACAAGTTATTGCTTAATACAGGTGGTCACTGAAGCAGGTATGACTATATGTATCATTACACATTTTTTAATATTTTTGTAGGTCGCACATTAATCAGATTGAATGACATGAAGCTAGAAAGACTTGGCATAGTATCAGCTGTTCACAGGTATGAAAACAATTGTTATGAGATACCTGCAATCTGTAAATGTATGATGTGGGAGAACTCTTACAAATGATGTGCCTGGTATGTTATCCCTTTGTTGTTTTGTACATTATATGTGCACATGCAGGAATTTAGCCAGGATTTTGAGACCATTAGTCACTTTTGCGGAACAGATTTTTTTTTTAAATTATGAATAAACAAGAATATAATGAGCTTAATCTTATAATCAGTTACGTTACCTTATTGGTTAGTAATGGAGATTGAAAACCTCCTAGGATGGAAACATACTCTGCAAATTAACAACCAACTGATAAAACATAACATAGCCATTATTTTGATCTCAATACCACACAAATTGTAATACCCCCCCCCCCTTTTGAAATATTACTGTGCTTTGGTCTAATACCACACAAATTGTAATAACCCCCTCCCCCACCCTTTTTGAAATGTTACTGTGCTTTGGTCTAATACCACAACAATTGTAATAACTCATATTTGTGTAGTCTTCAGCAGGAAAAAAAATTCTGCCAGTTTGCCCAATGGCAATGGTCCAACTTCTAATAAGTTCTATCTAGATTCTTTGTAGCAAATCAGTATAGAACAAACGTCAAAAACTGAAGCAAGTTGTAAAATAAATAATTATTTCTCAAACCTCATAATCAAATTGCAACAATTGGAATAAAAATACTGTAGTTTTTTTTTAATTACAGACACGAGTCTGTTTGTAAATAGTTCTATAAATAGAACGCAATTGTTACCCGGATGCTGATCAATATATAAAAAAACTTATATGCGTCCTCGTGCAGTGCATTTCAACAAATTGAATGGCCAACCTTTGCATATAAATGACCATATTAAATATGAGAACTAAGATTTCATTTCACAGAAATGAGAATAAATACATCAAAAGTTCATTTGGTTAAAAGTAGCTTCGGTGGATTGCGAAATCCTATTGATCGCACCATTTTTATTTTATTTTTTAGTTTCTTCAAAGGACGTGTATACACGTCCTTGGTTTCTTTAATCAAAGTTATGGCTTTTCGAGAAAATCACTTTCAAAATACTTAATGGATACGATAGATTTCAATCGTTATGGCAGACATTGAGACGAATCATGCAATGAATGACGATTACTATTAATTATTTATTTTGACAGCAACATTCCCAATGCGAAATTGTGCCCATATGATGATTACAAAAATATGTCCACTTTAAATACATACTGTGGCATTTTGAGTACAAGATACAAGATACTTTATTTTCCAAATCAGGGCCCTTAGAGGGCATGATACAACATTTATAATTAGCACATACACAATAAATAAAGTAAAATATAATAATTATTTTATTACCATCAACCATGTCTGTCACAGATTAGAACAAAGGGAAGTAATTCAAGCAATATTGTCTTAGAATTTTATATTCAGTTTGAGTATATAGTATATATAGTTATATATACATATACGTGTGAAAATTAAACCAAACAGTGTTAGAATTAGATTTCAGAGCTGTCAAATTTTTGTTCTTCCCTAGACGGGATTTGAACCCACACCATTGATACACTGCAGCACCATTCGCTTAGCCTTATGTCTAACTATATATATAATAATTATAAATAATAAGTGTAAACAAGTGTTTTATAATTCAGTTTGAGTATATAGTATATATACTCATTAAAATAATAATAAATAATAAAGATGTCATAACTATACAAAAATTATTATCGTTGATTGAATTCTTTGTCCAGGTAAATCAAGCCAGGTGAGATCAAAAATTATGCAATCGAAACAAAAATTATATTATCTGTTGATTAGCTTGTAACATGTAATAAAATTGGGTACGGGAAATACTCGTCACTTTCGAAAATCAATCGTCAATGACGAAAGTGACGAGTGCTAACTAAATCACTGCAGTCATGTATTATTCAATAAAATATTTGAAATTGTAACAGAGATATGGAAATGACATGCCCGACTTGTCATACTTGTCCGAAATTCTTTAAGACATGTAGATTTTTACTGCTTACTTGTCTGGGGAAAAGTAATTTCCCCTATATATATAGACAAGTGAAAATTGTATTCATACCAGTAGTATTTTCTGATCTACTTATATAAGACAAGTGCCAAAAGTTGATATTTCCACACCCCTCTGTAAAAATGTATGATGTAGGTATTAGAGGTGACAAAATGTATTCAAGGTCATAACATTTTATGTTTAGTTCCCATGGCAACTAAATCCAGTGCAACCTGATTAAGATCTGATTGTGTTTTTTTAGGTTTCATTGTATTTAGGGTTATGGTGTTTAAGGCCACTTTCAACAATATTTCAGTTATATCGTTCATTGTATTTAGTAAATGGATTTAATCAGGGTTCACTATACATGTATATACAATAAATAGAAAACACTCCACATAAGTGTATTGAATACAAAAAAATAAGAAAAACGAGTTTTATCAAGCTTCTCATTTCCTGATGAATTAAATGACAGGAAGTAGATAATTTGTCTTTATATCTTACTTCCTCATCAGTACATGATTAAGTTATGTTATAGATCTGTCTGATTAAATCACTCCTGACTCATGTAATTTAAATAAAGTATTTGAAGTGTTAGCTAATGATAATTCCCAACAAAGGTTATTATTAAAATATTTTTGTTGTATTTTGAATGAAGACATTTCAGAAAGCATCATGCTTGTTTTTTTAAATGATTTTTATCTTGATAAATAAATTTTACTGCAAAAATACAGATTTAATTTGTTTTGTTGCTCACAGATCACTCTACTGTAATTAGAAGTGGTTCAAATAATAACCTCATAGTTGATGTCTTTGCTGGTTTGCATTCATAGCTTATTTGCATATAAAATATGCTTTTATAGGGTAGCTGGTGAAAAATGGTGCACTCACATTATATATTAAGTGGACAGATATAGCATATTAAGTGGACAGATATAGCTCTGGTTTTGTCTTCTGTGGTTGACAGGATGGTGTGGGGCTTGATTTATTATGTATTAGTTTTATTTACATCAAAACCATCCAGGTCAAGTGAAGCTTATCCCTTTTAATACAGTAAATGGTAACAAAAAATACATCTGTACAGAAAATAATACTTTTCTTCTCCTAATGTGCAAGAACCTATTGAATCAGTTGTTTTATCTAATATGTCATTTCTGTGCACTCAAGTTGTGAGTTCGAATCCCATTCATGGCTAGGTGTACTCGATACAACATTATGTGATAAAGTTTGTCAGTGACTTGCGACAGGTCAGTGGTTTTCTCCAGGTACTCTGATTTCTTCCACCAATAAAGCTGACCACCACGATATAACTGAAATATTGTTAAAAGTTGTGTTAAATACAATAACCAACCAAACCAACCATTTATAACTGATCACAGCTCAAGATTTATATACATTGTTTTGTATTTGTATCAAAGTCAGTTTTGGTATGCATATGCAATTTTAATAAAATTCAGATACAATAAATCTTCAGGGTGATGGAATTATTTCTCTTTACAGGAGAGATTTGATGCAGCATGTTCTGAGACTACGACTGAAACATGAAGCAATAGATCTGAAAAAAGCAGAACAAAAAGGTAAGAGGAGCAAAACTCATACTTGTCATAGAGGTTGTCTGTGACAAAATGTTGTCATAGAGGCTGTCTATGGCAAAATGTTGTCAAAGAGATTGGCTATGGCAAAAAGTTGTCATAGAGGTTGGCTATGGCAAAAAGTTGTCACAGAGATTGTTTGACAAAAAGAAGTCTTAGAGGTTGGCTATGACAAAATGTTGTCATAGAGACGGTCTGGCAAAAGGTTCGCAGAAAGAAGTATTCAAGATTTTCTGTGGGAAAAAGTTGTCATTGAGGCTGTCTATGGGAAAAAATTAGTCGTGTGTGTTGTCTTTAGCAAAAAGTTTGTCTATGGCAATGAGTTGTCAAAAAGTTTTCATAGAGGTTGTCTGACAAACAGTTGTCACAGAGGTTGTCTATGGCAAAAAGGTGTCTTATGGATTGTCTATGACAAAATGTTGTCTTAGTTGTTCTCTGTGTCAAAAAGTTGTCTAGTTGTTGAACATGATCATAAGAATATTAATATTTGAGAACAATGTAAAACCAGCTTTCAATATTTATTCTAGTTCAATTCTTTTTTCCAAAATAGGGAAAATAATATAATATATGTTCAATATTCTTGCTCTATATCCAACGTTTTGACCAACAAACCTTTATCAATGACAAGTCTATTCAGAAATCACATAAAAGTGTCCATTTTTAGCTCACCTTGCCAAAGGCAATGTGAGCTTTTGCCATCACTTGCCGTCCGTCGTCCGTTAACTTTTCACATTTTAATCTTTTCCTCTGAAACCCCTTAGTCAAAATATTGCTCATTTCGTCGCAATCCGTTAGCAAACATGACTACCACAGACAATTCTTGTTTCTGATTGGCCGATTTTTGAAAGTTTTCTGCTCTGAAACCGCTTGGCCAAATGAACCGAAACTTGGTAGGAAGCATCTATGGAAGGTCCTCATTTTGTCCCGATCCGTTAACAAATATGACCACCACAGGCAATTCTTGTTGATTTCTAAAAAAAATCTTCTTCTCTGAAACCGAAATTTGGTAGGAAGCACCTATGGAAGGCTCTGTATAAAGTTTGCTCAAAACAGAATTAAAAGGTGAGTGACACAGGCTCAGCCCACTGAGCCTCCAGTAATTAAAAAAAAATGGTTCCTGAATATTTGATGATTTTCAGCTTTGATCTAGTGTTATATTGCTATATTTGTCATGCATGTTATCTCTAGGTTACGTTAAATATAACAGAGAAAACAAAGGTGAGGATAGAGCTGTTGTCCTAATGTGGAAGGGAACTTAATATTTTATTATGTCTAATAAATGGTGATAAGATATTTAAGATTTATAAGCATACGTGTATATATATAAACTAGTCTCTTTGTGTACTCCCTGTCAGTCTTTAAACTTGTATTTCTACTGATTTTTTCCCCTCTTTTTTCTGATATCACAAATTTCATTCATTTTTTATCTCGCACTGTAATTTATTTTTCAAACTGGCTAAAACTCAGTATTCTGTTTTAATCTTGAACAGGTGAAGTGCTTTTGGTTATTTCATTTCTACATGACAGCATTAAAATTAATTGACCGCCACGATATAACTGATATATTGTTGAAAGTGGCATTAAACACCATAACCCTAACTCTAACCCCTAAAATTAATAGCATCATGTTGCCATTTACCTTAAATCAGTTGGACGGTTGTTTTTCCCAGTAACTGCAATTTCAAATGAAACCATATGTTTCAAATCTAGCTATCAACTGATAGTCATTATTTCTGCACATTGCTGATATTTTATTTATATTTTTCCGTCCACTCACGTCTTGTATTAAATATAGCTCGTTTAAAAATTATTTTCTTGCTGACAATATACTTTCTTTTTTCTGACTAATTTTATCTAAACATGAATAGAAATCTTTTTGTTGTTCGTATTGCTTTAGAGATAAATTTAATTGAACTGAATCAAAGATCCAATACTTAAAGCAACTTATTTATTGCATAGACTTGTTAAGGGAATTTAACATTTGGGTTCTGTAGTTCTGAGTATAACAGATGGACTGTATATTTTCCTTGGTGAAGGCTTATTCCCAGCATAACAGTAGTTGTCATAATTGTGAAAAACTAACAGTCAGATAATATTTGAACCTTGTCAAAAGTGACATGCATTTTTACATTGAAGTTATCTTGATTATACTTGTAACTATAATTTTATTTTGAGTTACCACAGAAAGTATATTACATAGTTTGTCAAAAGTTTGATTGATTTTGATGTTTTAATGCCACTTTCAACAATATATCAGCTATATTATGGCAACCAGTTTTAGTGGTGGAGGAAGCCGGAGTACCCGGAGAGAACCACCGACCATGGGCAAGCAACTGGTAAACTTTATCACTTGCGGATGCAAGTCGAGTGCACCCTTTTTTGTAATTTACAAAGCCGGGCGCGAACCCACGCCATAATGGTGATAGGCTTGTATGAGTTGTTAGATCCAATGACCTAACTCATTGAGCCACCCGGGGACCTTCAAAAGATTGAGATAACAAGTGTAACAGTAGAGCATATTTTTTTTTATCCCCGAAAAATGCAATGTCTCCGATGGGATTCGATCCCGAGACCTCTCACATTGTAAACCACCGCTCTACCAACTGAGCAAAAGGAGATCTCCACTAACACAGTAAGCAGAGGTGGTTATGAACCTATTACAGTTCCTATAACCTTTGTTAGGGGAGAACACCTGTTACACAAGATTTAGATAAAAGAAAATAATCTATATGCAATCTTGCCAATCTATCGGTACTTTAAAACTCTTTTCCATGGTACAATGTACTTCTGAACATCACAACTTGACTTCAGCAGCACCAGTTTCCTTACAACATTTACATTGGTTTTATTTTCTCATCACAAAATAAAGGTTAAGTTAGAAATGTTGTGTCCAACATTCCACAGAAACTCTAATTATTGACACCTTTTATAGTCTTTATATTAAGTCATTGCATTGCTCCTAAAATATATTGTATTTTTTGGATATTGTGTTGGATTTTTTAAATTTTTTTTCTATTAAGACAAAATTAAATGCATAAAAATGGCTGATAAAACAAATAATATTGCATAAGACTAGAGACACATGTCTCCGATTTAACATTTATTTAGAACAATGAGGTATTTACCCACGATATTTCTATATTGACAGAAATGGTATATGGGAGATAACTCTGGAGATAAAATTTACAAAAAATTTTAATGAGATAAATTTCTATCAATTTACAACACCAAACAATATGTTGAAAATTGCTGCAAATATTTGGTAGGAAACCAAAATGTTATTGCTATGTTTTTCTCATTTAAATTTAAAGTTGAAAATACTATGTTAAAAGCCACATCTTTTGTCAATGATTACACAAAATATATTTTTTTTACAGGCACAGGATTTGAGTTGCGTTTACCAGACACCAACAAAATACAGCCACCGAAAGATGACAAGCCGAAATAAAGCTAATGCAGGTTGAAATTATCTGTTTTAGCAATGATCATGCAATATTTATTGTAATTTGTTAAAAATACTAATTAATTTGCATTTAATGTTGATTGTGGTTATTATTAATTATGTTTCTTTGATTTACAAGTTGTTGATTTTAATTGTTATCAATGGGTGCTTGTAGAAATACAGTACATAATGAATGCACCATGTTAAACTGTCACCACTTTTATTATTGATAATATCATCCTCGCTAGCCAAGGATTACTATCTCTTCTCTCCTCTTAACTCTTGGTCATGTTAGCTGTAATTTGAGTGATTCACTTGCACTGCTATCTGCTGGATTTTGTCATGATTTCACTTTCAGCCAATCAGCATAAGGCATTTATTTCATAACATGTAAAAATATGAACTAGGTAATGAAAACACTAAATGTGTTCTAAAAATTATTCAGTTTTTTTTTCTGGCAAAACATTAACATGTTCATTTAATATTTACATTTTCTTACCAAACATAATTATCTGATCAAGTTTGTCAGTGACATGTGGCAGGTTGGTGGTTTCCTCCACCAATAAAACTGACTGCCACAGCATAACTGAAATATTGTTGAAAATGGCATTAAACACTATAACCCAAGGTTACCAAATACATGTCTTTATAACACACATTTTGATTGGTTGCAGCTCTATAACCCAAGGCTACCAAATACATGTCTTTATGACACACATTTTGATTGGTTGCAGCTATTGCTGGCTATATCCAGTTAAAACCCTAACTTTGTGACTATGAAAATCTGGCTTACACACAGCCAACGAAGTAGAGAAGGGGAGGTGGATTTTAATCCTTGGCTGGTGAAGATGTTATAATATATAGGTTTAGGGATTATATTTTAAGTTAATGCTTTTTATAACTTTAATCATTGTGCAATATAGTTATTAATTATACCAAAGCATTTTCAGTAGTAAACAGTGAATGTTCTCTTATCAAAAAATAGGCATTGTCATTAAACCAAGTTTTTTAATGGTTCCCTGTCTATGACTAACTAGTTAATGAAAGTAAAAGTAAATTTTGTTAAACAACACAATGTGACCTAATTGTTAAGGTACTTGTATTACATTGTTAGATTTTAACTACGCTTTTGAAGGACTGGACCCAGATTGTTGATCAACTATGTGATGGTAAAGGTCATATTTATATGTGAATACATTACACCTGTAACCAAATTTGATTTGCATTTCACCAAAATAAATATTTTAGTGGAAGCATTTTTCTGTGACCCTTTTTTAAATCTTTCAAAATAATTTTTTATCAATAATTTTTTTCATTCATTAAAACAGTTAAAACAAATATATGCAATTTGAAATTTAGTCATGACAAAACACGTTCTAAGTAGGTAACAGACCTTCCAGCAAAATGTGTTACCACTGTCATCATATATGATATATATCACAAATACTGTGTTTAATATAATAATTCTGGTTCCTCTTAAAACAATATAAAGACTACAGTCAGACAGTTGACAGCAAAATACATATGTAAAAGTTTCAATTAAAATATTTAGGAGCCCATAAAATTAATAGATGTGACAAGTCCAAACATTATTTCTAATTGAAGGGAAAAAAATTGTCATTTAAAGAGAATATTCACTGTTTAATTTGTGTGCAATATATTTTTCATTTCATTAACAACTACTCAATTTTTGTGTCATCTGTGATGGAGACTTAGGTGTCAGTTTTTTCATTGATACTAACAATTGATACATTTTTAAGATTACATCAGGATTTTGAGAACCCTATATTATTGTAGATTGTGTTTATTGTTACATAAAAGTGATCATATAGATACAAGTTTATCTAATTCTTTTACAATAACTACTTGATGTAGATCATAGATATTTTGGATATTAATATTGTTACATGATAACATCAGTGGCCACATCTCATTGCTTTTAAAATGCTTGAACAAGAATGACTCTTGTTTTAACTCATACGGCATGGGCAAACAGGTATGACATCTTTCTGTGATCTATATTTTTGGTAAATATTAAATCTGTTAGTCAGATAACCAAGATCAAAAATCACGTCAAGATATAGTTGTAATACTGCTAAAATTGATGTTAAACACTGATCAATCAATCATTTTTGTTAATTTTAAACGTTAAAACTCTTAAATTTTTATGGTAAATACAATATTAATTAGTGGTCAATATCACAATTCAGAAAATGTATTATTAATAATCAATTTGATTTTAATTTCTGTAAGAAAAAGAAACAACTTTTGTATATCGATTTGAAAAACTTTTGACAGACATATCTAATATATCATGGTTGTGATTCTATATATTGTTACTAAAGTTTACTGGTACTGTCCACCCTGCTATGCTTATAATGTATTTACTAGATAAAGTAGCATTGAAGTCAATTTGAAAAATAAAACTCAAGCGAGTTTATATTCTGATATATCCGCCATGCTATGTTTATTTACTGGATAAAGTAGAATTAGCATTGAAGTAAATCTGAAAAATAAATGTTAGGAATGTGTATATTCCAAGATAAATTGTATGAAAATACTAAATAGCTTAGGGAGAAGAACTGATGACATGCCTTTTTAGGAAGATCTCGCTAATTTTATCTTACCAGATGAAAGGTAATCAGAATTTTTATCATCATATAAATTTTACACCAGCATCATGTGGACTTTTCTTTAATGTGTTTCTTTACATTCAAATTATTTTTGTTACTTATGAAAATGTTGAAAATGGCTGCTTTAGTTATTATTAAAGTTTATAAATATAGAAAAAATACAGGCATAAAATTATTTATTTATGCACTTAACATTGGTATTTTTTTGAAGGTTGTAATGTATAATACAAATATACATGTAACAAGATATCCTTACTATTCATTTTGTTATTCAGAGTTTTAACTAATTTTAATTGTATCAGTGTTGTTGTATACATATGATTATGGTTGAAATAATTGTTTATTTCTGTAATACTGTATTTTACATTTTTGAGGTAGGAGCTATGTTTTTTTTTTCTGTTGGCAAATTTTGTAGAAAAAAACAAATTGACATGAAATATGTAAAAAAAAAAAACCAAAGTAATCTGACCCTGCAAATTTTCAATGAACATTTTGGTAAAATTTAGAGAGAAAAACTAAAAAAATAAATCATGCTAAATAATATAACATGCTTTAAAAAAATTGGGAGAGGTCGTGATCATATGGTAGTTGGATTTATAACTACTTATGCAATCAGTGCCAATCACCACTAACGTTGTGATTTCGAATCCAACTCAGGCGAGGTGTACTCGATACAACATTATGTGATAAAGTTTCATTGACTTGCAGCAGGTCAGTGGTTTTCTCCAGGTACCATGGTTTCCTCCACCAATAAAACTGATCACCACGATATAACTGAAATATTGTTGAAAGTGGCGTTAAAGACCCCTAACCCTTAAAAAAATAGTCTGACTCATGGAAAATACAGCACCTCCCTTAAATGGTAGATTCCTGAATACAAAAACCCTTGTTTAGTCTGACATAAATAAAATAAGTCATTCAGATCTTCAACACTTACCCTGATTTATGATCATCTTTGAAAACCTTATAGTGACTCCCGAGATGAAGAACAACAATAAAAATGCACTCCTTTCACTACTTATTTTTTACTGGAGTCTCAGATTCACTATTGATTTTTACCGGTGTTTCAGATAGTTTTTCTTTCATGTTCACATACCGTTACATCCAAATCCATTCTTGAACAACAAAAATAATTCACTGTTAAAACATTTGAATGAAATATAATTTGTCTTTGCACCATTCATTATGCCCTGACGCTGCATTGAAGGAGACTATGGTAAATGGTATCATCTGTCCCGAATTGGTTTTCGGATGACGACTTGCAAACGAAAAGTCTGATTGAAACTAGGTGTGATATGTATGTGTATCTTATGAATATCTAGGTCAAGATTGACAATGCCAATATTTCGAAAATTCTTACTCGAGTTATGTCCCTTTTTTTACTTCTAGTTTGCTAAATTTTTGGTTTCTGGCTGATAACCTGGGAGTGAAAAGTCAGATTGAAGCTAGGTGTGATATGTAAATGTATCTTATGAATATCTAGCTCAAGTTTGATAATGACGATTTTGCGACAATTTTACCAGAGTTGTGCCCCTTTTTGTATTTCAGATTTGCTAAATTTTTGATTTCCGGATGATAACTTGTGAGTGATTGGTCAGATGTGTTATATGACTTTTCGACACTTCCTACTTAAAGATATTACAGAATAATTTCAGTATTTAAACTTACAAAGTAACCTTGGCGTCTGGGGACCCATGGCCAACAGCCTTTTATTTTTATATTGTGGAGTTATTGGCTTTAAGGGTCAGATTATCATTTTTCTGCTGTATTGTGAAATTGTACATATTTAGATTACATATCTTGTACAGATTTTTCTGATCTAAATATATTTGTACATATATATGCAAGACTCAGATTGACGTCCAATCCTCAAATATATGGCCGTTTTTCACTTTCTCAAATCGAGGTCCAATGACGTATACTTCAAACGACGTCACACCCGTAAGGGAATGTTTTGAAGCAATGATGGAGAAGGGACAAGACCAGATTCCAGATGAGGGGTTCTTGATGACAAAAATGCTTATGTATTTTATAGTTACTGTAGATAAAATCCTATTGTGTTTAGGATTACTTCTACTTAACTTTAACTCTAACCTTAACTCTAACCTTAACTTTAAACCTAACCTTAACCCTAACAGATTAAAAAAACAAATGTCGTTACAATTATTTTTGATGGCAAACTTTGATCGTGTAAATGGGCCTATAGATATTAGAGTTTGGAATGGATGCCGATTTGAGATACCGGTAATGACGTCAGTGGACACCAATTTGAGAAGTGGACGTCGATTAGAGACTGGACGTCGATCTGAGTCTATCATATAGTTCTTTGGTCATTGATGACATATTACAGTTAAATGATCATACAGTATTCATATCTCTTTGTACAAAAATTTTGGTTTTTCCTGGAAATATTTCGACCCTATGTACACTGAAGACTTTATCATGACATGTAAGTGTAAAATGAACAACAGCAAAAATATAACTGTTCAAGTACTATAATTTATTTTTATGTTAAAAATAGGATTTTATTTCTTATTCATTGAAGTCCATTTTCTTTGTTGTGAATTGGCATAATTTCCATGACATTCATGTTGAATATGCTTAGTCTAAGCTAAATAATATGGTTGTGTATAGCCTAAATTAAGTTATTGTTGTTTTCCTGTTTACTGGTTCATAATTTTATTTGTTGGTAAGAAGGATAATAATTTATTTCATTTTCTAAATAACAAAAAAAAAAATGAAATTATAAAAGCAGGATTAATATAATGTTAAATTTATTATTGAATTGCTCTAAAATAAACAATTTGGATAGTGCTAGACAGGTAAACAGTAAATAAACAATATTTTATTTTTGGCCTAAAATAGTTGTCGATAGGTATACAGTAAAATCTGTCAAAACCAAATCCCTTTGGGACGGAAGAATTTGTTCAGTTTAAACAGGTGTTTGGTTTACATAGGTTCAAATTGCATAGACATTTAGTAGATGGAACTGTAAAGTCTGTCTGTTTTAGGCAGGTTTTCGGTTTATTCAGGGTTTGATTAAGACAGGTTTCACTGTATAATGTTAAAAGCATTTGTTTGTAGATTTATTGCGAATACAAGATTTTTAAATGTTGTGGGATTATAATATTTATTTAAGTTGTATATTATGTGATATATTAAAACCTTGTTTGTAATAAAATCATTATAAAACTTTAAGTTCAGAGTTCTTCGTGTACCAGATACATGATTAGTAGTTGGCAAGATTTCATGATTGTATGCAGGGCCTGATTTAGACAAGACCCCTACGATTTTGCATATGTAATTATACCCCCCGCAACGAAGTTTTAGGGGGGGGGGGGGGGTATACTGGTTTCACCATGTCTGTCAGTCCGTCTGTAGACAAATCCTATGTTGTACGATAACTTGAGTTGTGTTTCTTAGAATCTTTTAAAATTTTCTCAGCTGTTTACTGGTGAGGAGAGGAGGATCCCTTACATTTTTGACGATTTTCACTTTTGCCCGTTCCAGAGTTATTGGATTTGATATGACGGAAAATAGGATTTTTACCCTATTGTCGTATGATAACTTGAGTAGTGTTTCTCAGAATGTTTTGAAATTTTATCAGCAGCTTACTGGTGAAGAGAGGAGGATCCCTTTCATTTTTGGTCAGAACAATCAGTAATGTTTTGGTTATGGAAATAGGTTGGACAGATGTGGGGGGT
The DNA here is from genome assembly GCA_963383655.1 of Bathymodiolus septemdierum. Lineage (NCBI taxonomy): Eukaryota > Metazoa > Mollusca > Bivalvia > Mytilida > Modiolidae > Bathymodiolus > Bathymodiolus septemdierum. Next base: position 96,382,061 of record OY726518.1, read on the forward strand.
GGGGGGGGGGGGGGGGGGGTATATCTTAGGGAGCTGTGCTCACAGTAATACTAGTTTTCAACTGTTTAGATGTCTAAAAACAATCATATCATTGCACATATCAAAACTAATAAACAATTTTAGCTGCTGCAGCCAAAATAACAGACTGTTTCACACTATTAAATTGCAACATGACATATAAGTTGAGGCCCCTAAGATATGACCCATACATATATCTGGCCCTGATTGTATGGTTAATATGAAGAAATGAGTATTTAGAAATCACATTTCCCCGAGTTGTTATCCGCAATTTTCGGTGTTAAGTTACTAAGAAGAGTTTGAAGATACCAAAGGGGTAATCAGAATCTGTATATCGAAGAAGAACAGACAACACAATGACCAAAAGAAAAAGTACAAAAGGACAAACAAAAATCGAGTAACACGAACCCCACTAAAAACCGGGGGTGAACTCAGGTGCTCCAGAAGGGCAAGCAGTTCCTGCTCCAATAGCGACACCCGTCGTGTTAATCTAGTTACAAACCTGGTGATAAGTCATGAACGATGAAAGGTCCGGGAAGTTTTTACGACAAGTGGAACATATCCGTGGTCATTTGTGACACAGATATTCCAGAACGGTCAACCAAGTCATGGTGGCAACTGTAAAACTTTCGAAGTGATGACTTCACCTTAACTAAGAAGAACCCCTAGTTCAGTAGCTTCCTTGTTAGCAGCAACCCTCTAACAAGGAAATCCTGATAGGACCCACAAGCTCTATAATATCGTATCAACTGAGAGATATATACTCCATATGCAGGTGCTGCTGGAATGTTACTACAAATGAATGGAAAGTTCACGATGGGAAAATTGAAATCATCTCTTTTGTCTTAGAGTTTCGTTCTTAATCAGTCAATTTCGAGGTGTAGGTCAAGGTATGAAGCAGTTACGTTATTGGTGTTTATTGTCATTTTCAGCAATATTGTGACTACCAGACTTAATGGGGGGGGGGGGGGGGGGGAAACCCAGACAGCTGTCACAAACTGGTCACCTTCACCCTTGGGTAAATGTCTGGAAAACTTCACACCATAGGATGCAAATGCATGTCAGTGGTGTTAGGCTTGTAGTCAGAAGTCAACGATCTAAGCCACTTGGGCACCAATACCCTAATAAAATTACATCATACAGAAGTCCTACAACTCTGTCCATTTTGGATTTCTGATCAAGAAAAAAAATACTTCCTATCAAAAGACCATCAAAGTTCCCTTACAAATGATTCAATGGTTTTAGAGAAGAAGATGAAAATGCAAAAAGTTAGCAAACATAGAGGATGGATGCTAAGTGATACCAAAAGATGAAATTGCTCGATGGGCTATGTGAGCTTAAAGGGATATTGTCTACCACAATCGCAATTTTTCCATACCCAAAATTATTGTCGTTTTCTGTACTGACCTTCATAAAATGAAGATTAACACCGAGTTATGCTGCAAAAGATACGATTTTTTGACAAAAAAGACCCAAAACTATCGTTATCAGAATTATTGTCCAGGATAACAAAAATTCAAATCTATTCATATGACCTTCTATGTGAACCCGTCTTGAGCATGCACACTGCTTAGAAACAATAAACAACATGTGGTTTTTGGGCAAAAGAGAAAGTGTCAACGTGTGGAAGAAAGCAGACTTTGACGGATTGAGAGAGAAAGATGAATAGAAGTGAAGTATCTTCCAAATGGAACAAATGCAGGATATAAGTAGGGGATCAGTTGGACCGTTGGAACGAACTCAAGGAAGTGCTACGCGTCCAAACTCACACTGAAGTGGCAAAGATTTTGCTTGATAGGTAAGCCAATCATGTTTTTTCCTTCTTTTCTCAATCGTTTTTCATATTTTATGAATTTATGATGATGCCTATGATCATTTTCGGTAGATATTATTCAATATATGTAATCTTGCACCTGGCAACAGCAAATTATTGTCAATGACATAAAACGGACGTATTTGCGAGGTAAACAAACACAAATTTTAACATCCATGCTGCAGCATCCGGGCTACTGGCATAAAAATAGATAAAAATAGATTTGGCCTCGCTCAGGTCAGTGCATAATTAATTAGCTTCCAGTAACGATGGTCAGCTTTTTTAAATTGAAAAAACAACGTTTCATAGCGTATTCGCCAATAATTCGGTGTTTAATCTTCATTTTATGAAGGTCAGTATGGAAAACGACAATAATTTTGGGTATGAAAAAATTACCATTGTGGTAGACAATATCCCTTTAAATGTATATGAAACAGAGTGAAAATAAGGTCTCATAACTTGATGAAGACTATGATGATGTCTTCAGCTAGACATTACAAGAAAAAAAAAAAATTTGTTCTAGTTTGAAAAGAATAACAAATCTATATGCACTAAAAATGCTGTCATTTATTAATTTATTATTTATTTACCAATACAACAAAATGTAACTGTTCATTAAATATTATAATATAAAATGTTCATAAAAATTTGACTTTTGAATGGATGTAAAAAATTAAATGTAATGAATGTATCAAATTTGTATATACAGTCAAACCTGTATATAAAGGCTACTCAAGGAATCTGAAAATGTCGCCTTTATGAGCAGTTTTCCCTTATATAAAGGTTAGAATTATATGCACTATTCATTAATACGAAAAATGAGACAGCCCTTTATAGACAGCGATTTGTTATAAAGATGTGCCCTTTATAGACAGCTATTTGCTATAAAGATGTGCCCTTTATAGACAGCTATTTGCTATAAAGATGTGCCTGGCTTGTTTGACTGTATGTCACAATTATTTTGAAGTTTCTTCGTCAATATTTGTTCCTAGTTCATCATTTTTCCCATCTTTTGACACAGAATATTTTGAACAACTCTCTCTGTCAATATTCTCTTTTTCCACCCTTTCATCATTTTCTTCATTCACGCCTTCTATATTTGGTTCATTTTGTTCTTCACAATCATAAATCTCTCCATCGAGGATAAGTTCTCCATAGTATGCACAGATAGTTTTAAGTTTTTTGTTCAGGATGTTCTGTTCAATCTCTACTCTACCTCCAGGTCCAGCTAACATTGTTAGCTAAAATGAAAAATAATTTACAGGAAATGAATGAATGCTCATCTAAATTGAAAGCATCAAAGACACAAATGGATAGATTTTCAAATTTAATACCAAGATATATTCATCAAGTTGTTAAAGACTAATGAACAATCAAAAAGTACATAATTGTAATTAATCACAATTAACTTGCAAACAAGCACTACTAAATGTTATTTTTGACACAAAAACAAATATCTCCAACCGACCCATGAAAAATGCCCCGACCCCAAAAATTGTATTGCTATATTTAGGAAAAGATTTTTTTTTAAAAAAAATTGTGCATCTGTATCTATTGAAAATTGGTAATAAAAACTTGAAATGATCAAAAATAAAAAAAATAATTTGCCTACCTACCTACTCCCATTTAAAATAATGGATCAGAGAACGAAAAACAATCATATTTTTACAGCCTTACTTTTTGCACATTATTTCAAACACTGTTGTCTCCACAATACCCAAATTCAAATTTAATTTGGACTATTCTGGTGGAACTTAGTGAAACATTGGTAAAAGGAAACTAAAGTTAGAGCAAAGATAGCAATGACTTTTGAAATTTGAACCCTTAGGGACAATATCAAAAGAGCAACAAAATTTGAACTGGACTTGTAATTTGATACAAATATAATTTATTCAAAATATTATGAAAATCAGATCTAGTATATAAAAGTTAGCATAGAAATGATACCACTGTACGACCATCATAGAAATGATACCACTGTACGACCATCATAGAAATGATACCACTGTACGACCATCATTACTCATTAGTATAATCCTACTCACTTGCTCAATGTTGGTATTTCTTGGAACAAAGTAAACAATATTATCACAGATCTTCTGAGCCAGTTCAAATATCGTCAATGTTCAATTGTTAAGGAAAAAACTCTTCATTCTGTGTTCTAAACAACAGCTCAAATTTCAAGTAAGTAATATGTACATTATAAGTCTTTATTTGTTATAATCCAGTATTACGGATTATCATCATTATAGACATTTTGTGTCAGTATAAATATGGTGAAACCTTCCCAAACCAAATAGCATGTAGTCCTGGAGTATTTTTTGTTTGGACGAGACTCCAAAAAATTGGAACAATGCATGATATTTGATAAAGATTTACCACATATCAATATTTACTCTAAAAGCTAAATCTAGTTAAATTTTGAAGTTAAACCTGGTCCATTTACTATTAAAATTAAAATGTAAAAAAAAAACCTTAAATTTAAGGACTACATACAAAACAGTAGCAAATTCTGAATGTTACTTTTTTACCTTTGGTTTCCAGATTATTCAGGGTTCAAATTTCAAAGAGTTAATCAACATTTGATTTATAATAATTTCTGTAAAAAATTTTAAAAGCTGCTCATTTGGAAATCCATGTTCATTTGTAATTCTGTGTAATTCTGATACTGTTTACATCACTCTTAAACTCTGTGATAAGAAAATAGCATTATAATTATGGTGTTTAACTCCACATTCAACACTATTTCAGTTATATTGTGGGGGTAAGTTTTATTGGTGGTGGAAACCGGAGTACCAGGAGAAAACCACTGTCACTGACAAACTTTATCACATAATGATGTATTGAGTACACCTCCCACCATGAGTAGGATTCAACTTGATAGGCATTGATTGCATAGGTAGTTATAAATCCAACTACCATACGATCAAAACCATGACAGCCCACTGAAAAGAAAATATTGAACATTCCTTTTTAACAATTATGTGAAACTTCCATAGCTTAATATGTATGTAATCATTTTTGTTATTTTACACCTGAAAAAAACTCAAAATCATTATTGAATTAGTAGTTAGTAAGTAAGTACATTAAGTAATACTGATAAAGGATATCCATTTATTTCTATCATTGTTTCCAGATCAAAGACGTCAGCTGTAAGATAGTCTGGACCACCCCATGGTGGACTTAGGAACACCACATCAGCTGTTAATGTAGGAACAATCTTAAGGAAATCTCCCTGTATAAACTCTATACGATCTTCTACACCATACACAGAGGCATTGTGTCTAGCTATTTCTATCTTCTCTGGGTCAATATCAATAGCTATAACTGAAAATTATAAATTCATAATTAGCTTTTGTTTTCTAGCAGTTACTCTTAATTTTCCATTACATTTTGTATTTTAAAATGGTGAAATACTCACAACAGCCATGCACGAAAAAGATGTGCAGGAACAATACGATCCAATCTCCTTAAAGGAAATTTTTTTCTCACAAAAATCAGATAAGAAATGACTTCAGGAAAATGCTTTTAAAATAAGTGGTTTTATGTGAAATATCTTAGCACAGAAAGACTTCTGACCTGTGAATGTACATGAACAAAGAGACATTCTCATTTGCCACAAAATAGAACAAATTTTGCTGACAGTGTAGTAATGACTGCTCACCATGGTTACATGTAAAGGCAAACTGTATAGCATTTCCACCAACACCACAGAAGGCATCAACAATAAGGTCACAGCGACATCTATCTGCAATGTGTTCTGCTATCTTTTCTGGAGTCACAGAAAACCATCCCTCTAAAATAGAAGCCATATTTTAGATTTTGCAAGATGGGATTTTTTTGGGTCGTATTTTATATTATAGAGAGATATATCATAAAGATTAAGAATAAATAAAATTATTACATTTGTATGTTGTTAAAAAAAGAAAAAAATTAAGAATAATTTATAAAGTTACTAGATTATATAAAGATTGCAGTACTGTCATTTTCTCAACTGATAAAACACATAAAAGAGACACCTATGCAGAGATATTAGCAACTCATCTAGGTGAATCCTGGACTCATCATTCACACTTGGGACTCACCATTTGTTTACCAAAAATTACAAAAAAGCACTGGTAAGACTCATGATTTTTGGTTGTGACTCATGAAAATTTTAGGCCACAATTAAAAATATTTCTGTTTCCCCTTACCCGACCCACAATATTGGAAGTACACTGTAGGTAGGCTTTTTTTTTTTTTTTTTTTTTCTGACGACAAAGATGTGCCTCGGTAATGCGAAAAAAATCGATCTTTTTGGCAAAACGAATCTGAAATACGGAATTTTCAGCAAAACGAATTTTGAGCGTAACGGAAAAAAAAAGTGACGGCAAATTTCCAATAACATTTTTTCAGTAGGCCGATTTTAACAGGGTTGGTTGGGTAAGGGGAAACAAACTTAATTTTAATTTTGGCCTTATCCTACAAGGATATCTGCTATGTATATGAATAAAAACTGACAGATAATTCTTAAATTAACTGTCATAAATAATAAGTAAAAAAACATAGCTTATTGATATTGATCAAATCTTATACATTTTTAAATTCTAAAAACTTGCTCAGGTTTGTTTCCAAACTATGCCTTTTAAAAAACTTGCTTCAGTTATCAATTTTTAACCATGTTTTATCAATGAGAAAAACATAGACATTTTTATACCTCTATCCATTCTTATGCCATCATCAAACTTAGAAAACAGCCTATATCTTTGAGCCCAGTATTTCCTCAACTCCACATCATTTTCTATTTCTTCTGGCAATGGTGCTTGTTTTCTTCTCCTTTTCTTCTTCTTCTTCCCTTTTTTATGCTGTGACATTGATGTATTAACATCATGAGAATCTTCCAATCCATCGCTGACGATATCCTCCATATTATCATCTAAGAATCCATACAAATTAAGTTCTTCATTCAACTCATCAGCATCGTACATATCATGTGATGTTTTGTGTTTATCAAAAGAAGTCAATGTTAATTCTTCTTCAGTTTTGGAAACATTATCTGATACTGGTTTATTTCCCTGAGTAGTAAATTGAGATTCGATACAATTTTTTCCTGATGTTTCAGAATTATCTCCCTTCTCATTAATTGGCAATTCAGTGATATTGTTTGTCTTGCTCGCTTCATCATCAGAGAGAGACGATTCATTAGAATCACTGTCATCTAAGTTGTTCATGGTTTTGAAATCTTTAGGAAATTGTAAAACGCATTGAGGATCATGCTGATCTGATAACTCTGTGTCTGCCAATGCAGAGTCAACAAAACGTTTAACTTTCCCAAACACTTTACTAAACTTTGCCTGTAATATATTGCCATCACTATCAAATTTCACATGTGAATTCTTCTTCCCCAAATTAACATACTCTGTAGATTTCTTTGCCTTTGGATGCTTGTAAGTCACTTTTCCTTCTTTAATTTTCATCTTCTTTGTTGGCCTAAAAAGATCCAGTAAACATTTAAGATTCAATTGGACCATACTATTTCAGTCATCGTTTTAACATTTTTAGGTAATTAAGGAACAACTATGATTAACTATATGTATGGTTATTGTTGTTAAAAAAGAATGTATGTTGATGTTTTCTTTGTAAAAATCATTACTAATGGTGGTCATTTATTAAAATGAACAAACACATTTGCACAGTCAAACACCTCTAATATTAAAGGTCACCTTTTTCTTGTCCTGTCATAGAAAATTTTATATGAATTAAACCTCTCTTAAGAGGTCACCAGTCTTAAAATCTTTCCAGCAATTCTTTTAAAAAAAAAAATTCTAGAAGTCTGTGTTGTTCTCTATTTGTCTTTGTGATACCTTCCATTTACCAGGTAAATACAAACTTTAGGTGGTGATATTCTTCAAAAATAAGGCTCAAAATTATATATCATTCAATAGAGGTAGGTATTAAAAACATGAGCCTGGAAAAATTTAAGAACATAACTCTACAGAAATTACCTGCAGAATAAACATACATTGGTGATCAAAACTAGGTCATTCTTTTGAAAATATAAGTCTTTAGCTTCAACACGTTAGCATAATACAAAACCTGTCCATGATAGCTAAATACTCTCTGAGGCAAGCCTAAACAGTATTTCTATCATAATATAAAAGCAATGAGTATGTAGATAAGAAAAGAACAAAAATGTTTCATCTCATGATAATTTTCATAAGAATTTAAATTACAACATTTGTTTTTAACATACATTGTATCATCTTGTAACAGAGAAAATCCTAATTGCTTCAATTTTTCTTTATATCCTGCATCTTCATCATCCATCTCATGGCTGAAACATAAATAATTACTATTTATAGCAGTAGAAATAACCAAAATGTGGCTCCAAACAGCAACATTTTACAAGGAACCCTCCGTAGTAACTGCCCTGTTTTACTTGAAGTTTGACAAGTTGCTTTATCAGCATTTACTATTAAAGGAAATTTAAAATTCCTCTGTATTATCTACTAACAACTTAGACAAATTGATACCAATGACATCTAGAAAGGTATTCAATGCACCCTAGCAGCAAAATACTTCCTTAAAATAACGTCAAAGACTAAAATTTCAGACAATCCTTATACACAAGGATTTGACTTTGTGTATATGGTCATTTGTTATCCATCTGACATATAATTTCACTTGTGTATGTGAATTTCTCATGGCCAGATTGACTGTCAAATATTTCTTTTGTTTGATGTCTCAGACTGATTTGGTATAATTTATCTATTCAGCAGTTAAGAAAATCAATTTTAGAATTACATTTTTTTTGGGTGTGAATTTTCTGTGAATGGTATCGACATGTTTTCATTTTTCCTCATTATTTTTTTTTCACAATTAATTCATAAGTTTCCTTACCTATGAGGAAGATTTATAGGTTTCTCTTCCGGAGGTTCTTCTCCATCCCCTCCCATTCCTGCGATCCTGTTTGGTTTACTTTCTACACTGTTTGCTGAAATCCCTAAAATATTGCAGAAATATTCTTAAATAAATTTGTAGTGAATTATCATATATATCTTCCAAATGAATTTACTATCACTTTAAAATCTGATATATCAAGATATGGTCAATAATCACCTTAAAATATATCAAGATATGGTCAATAATCACCTTAAAATATATCAAGATATGGTCAATAATCTCCTTAAAATATATCAAGATATGGTCAATAATCACCTTAAAATATATCAAGATATGGTCAATAATCACCTTAAAATATATCAAGATATGGTCAATAATCTCCTTAAAATATATCAAGATATGGTCAATAATCTCCTTAAAATATATCAAGATATGGTCAATAATCTCCTTAAAATATATCAAGATATGGTCAATAATCTCCTTAAAATATATCAAGATATGGTCAATAATCTCCTTAAAATATATCAAGATATGGTCAATAATCATCTTAAAATATATCAAGAGCTTAAATTGAAGAAAAAAATCACAACATGAAGAAAACAACAAATGAATTGGATTAAATTTTATTAAAATTAAAAAAACATTCACTTTATATCAGATTGTATGTAGACAATATACCATATATTATATGTTATTCAGCTATCAGACAGGGTATATAATGTGACATTCCCAGCTTAGGATCTATATTCCCTGAGGCGCAGCCGAAGGGAATATATATCATAAGCCGGGAATGTCACATTATATACCCTGTCTGATAGCTGAATAACAGATATATTACGGATTTAACCATTGTTTTTCTTAAATACAACATCCAACTGTATTAAATAAATTTGCCTCTTTTATTTTCATTTTTCGTATCTCTAGATGTCCGTTTCCGTACCTTTGACGTCATTCTTCAATAACGTCAAAATATGTGTCGCGTCATATTTCATGTATGGGGGGTGTCTCATGAAGGAAAATACTGTACTAAATTTCTAAATCAATACAGTTTCATATGTAGTAAATTTTATGAACTTTATAAATATAACATTAATATGTCACATAACAAAACAACGGGTTTGCGAAACAGTTTCAATAATTTAAATGTTAACAACATGTTAATAAAACCTTGGTGTGGCCCCATGACGTCGAAAGTTTTCAAGGCTCAAAGTTTTGTTTATTTGTTATGGTACAGCCGTGGAACATAGGAGTTTGCTGAATCGATCAGGTATTTGTGACGGAATTAACCGTTGTAATATTTTTTGTTCATGCAGCCGTTTTGAGTATAAAAACAGCATTTAATTTGGTAAAAATACATTTATTATTCCGTATTATACCATTAATATTGATTCAGTGAAGCGTAATGTTTTGTCGTCCATGTTTTAATCATTTTTGGGGAATGAAAATATATACCCCGTCTGTTTTCCGAATATATGCTGACATTCAGGGTTGAAGAACCAATGAAAATATGTGTAACAAACTAAATTCGTAATATATACGTTATACATTGTCAGCAAATATAAAATTTATTTGTACCAGTTTAAGAAACAGGAAGATAAGTGGGCATATGGTAAGCTTTTCTTTCCTATTTTGAGGCGAGTACCAGATACAATTCAATTTCATATTTCCCGACAATGTTCATATATTTTTGTATTTATAGTACTATTGTCATGTTTGCAAAAGATTCCACAAAAAGGTGAAAACATTGAACATTCTGGATGAATTTCTTATAGGGTGACTACAGCACAGTCCATGATTGGCCAGTGTCTTTTGCATTTTCTTCTATACAAGACGCCAGGTAACCAGGAGACTATATACGTCTATTAGACATAAAACAAAGGTTTATATGTACATCTGTTTATAGGCAGTAATTGCAGCATAATCTTAAATGAATTCAGCAAAATATTTGAGGCTGTATTATCAGATATTGGATCTATAATTACTTATGGAAGCAGCATCTACAAATTCAATAAGTAAGATTTGTGAGTTTGGCTGTGCCCATGGCAACATGTACTTAATATAACTTTATGTGACAAGTTTGCCAGTGACATATGGAAGGACAGTCATTTGTTGTGGGTACACTGGCTTATTTCACAAATAAAACTGGCAATCTGATAAAACTGAAATATTTGTTTGGAGTAGCATTAAACACCTATAACTTTCATCAATAATCTATCCATAAATATGTCACAAATGTATATAAGACACCAAAAGTACACTTATGGTACATTTCCGATTTGACTCTAAAATTATATGTTTTTACACATTTTATGATTTTTATACAAGTTATTTCCCTTTATGGTGGACAAAAGTTCCCATTACATGCAACATTCAATGAAAATAACACATATTTTTCCAATAATCTGTAAAAAAAATTAATGTTGTAACAACCTTTGAATTTTCTAGTAAATATAAAATTACCCTGATTTTTCCAAAACAAATTGTGAGAAAGTTACTGTAAATTCTAATTCCCTTCCATTACTCTTACAAGAACGTGTACCGTTGTGCCCATCATAAGGGAAATAACTCATATAAAATAATGCATAGAAATGTATAATTTTAGAATCAAATCAGGAATGTGCCCAAGGTTTATTGTATGACAAACCTGAGTTACTATTTGTAGATTTTACAGTCTTATTCTTCTGCTTCCTCTTACCACCTCCAGAACCATCACAAGGCTCTGAATTATCATTACCATCTTCAGTAATACCTGAAGTACAATCACCAGGTGTTAAATCTGTCAGATTGTCTGAACAGCCATGACAATCACCAGCATTGTCTACATATCTTCCACTGACATTGTCTACACAGCCATGACAATCAACAACATTGTCTACATATCGTTCACTGACATTTTCTACACAGCCATGACAATCAACAACATTGTCTACATATCGTTCACTGACATTTTCTACATAGCCATGACAATCAACATTGTCTACATATCGTTCACTGACATTTTCTACACAGCCATGACAATCACCATTGTCTACATATCGTCCACTGACATTGCTACTTGTATGACTGTCATTAATATGTTGGTGATTATCATTAAGCTTTAACTCAGACATGGTGACAGTTGAACATGCTTGATCAAACTTGTCAGAATTACTTGCTATACAACATGTTCCCTGTACTTGGTCAGACTGAGAATTGTCTTCAGTTAGTAGTTCCTCACAGTTACATTCATGTTCTGCTGTGTCTTGTAACTGAGAGTCATCTTTACAAGTCTCTAGATTTGTTTTACTAATGCTTTCAGTAGTGTTTTCTGCTAATGTATAATCAGATCCAGAATTATCTTCCACTGTCACTTCCTTATCATTTAAATCTGACTGGGCAAAAGATCTTTCATTTAATGTGTCACATGGTTCAGAGTTATCCTCCCCTGTCAAAACCGAATATTCAGGGTCACATTCTTGACCTTGAGAGTCCAATATTTGCACACTTTGATCTGTCACTTTATCATTGATTCTCAATTGTAGTTTTTTAAATTCTACTTCAAACTGGCTGTAGTAATACCAATAATTTTCAGTGTAATGTTCATTCCATAAATCTTGCCATTCAACATCTTCCTTAGTTTGATCAATATCTTCCTCCATCACATGATTTTCCAATTGTGAACTTTGACCTGGACCTGATGAATAACAAGTTTGTTCATTATCTTCTTCGGTCACATGATTTTCAAGTTGTGAACTTTGACCTGGATCAAATGAATAACAATGCATCATGTGAACCATTTCTGCATTTTTATTGGCTATATTATTTGCTTCTGCAGTTTCTATATTTAAATTTGTGTTGTCTTCTTCAGTTTCCTTCCTATTTTTCATTGTTGATTCTATTGCCTTATTATAAGATGTTTGAAATCCAGAATAACTACCGGTACTTGACTTGTTGTGGTTATTAACATTACAGTTATTTAATTCTACTTGACTATCTTCGTCAGATGTTTCATTTGGAATGCATTCTTCAATCACTGTTTCTGAATTTGATAAATCTTGTTCATTTTCAATTTTCGCACAGAGCACACTATTCTGTTCAGAAAAGTCTTTTACATCTGTCGGGGACAATACTTCATCATTAAATCTTCCTGGAGATTTCTCAATGATCATTTCTCCGTCAGGTGTTACCTCTACCTCAGATACACAAGGCATACCTCTATACTCATTAAAATCTATTTGCTCTGGATATTTGTTAATCCATCCCTCCCATACTAAATATTCCCCATATTGTGCCCAGTAACTTTCCCATGCTATATCAAAGTCAAGTTCTCTATAAGGTTGTAAATCTCCTACAATATTGTCATCATAGATTGTTGTCTTTTGTTGTCTTTTCTTTTGCTTTTTCTTTTTGTGGCCGTGGTTTTTCTTTTTGTTCTTCTGGAATAATTAAAATAAAATAGGGTGATGATTATATATGCAGTAAAACATATAGTCCATATTTTTTGCAGTTTTTCTTAGCTTGTTCTTACCAAATACACAGAATTATCAAGGAATGTGTTTCATTACATAATAACAGAGTGGTAGAAATGTTACAACTCATTAAAAGATATTTTATCAAGATAAAAATTAATGAAATCATCTAAATTAAATTACAGCCGAAAGCCTTCAAATGCCCCTCTACAATTTGCAATGTGTATTCACAAGTCAAGTGTGACATGGCTGGAAGTTATGGTGATCCATATGTATCTACCATGTTGTAGAGGAAAATTTACAGTAGACAACAGTCATTTTCTGCAAAGTTAGCAAGCAAGAACCTAACCAAGGCAATGTATTGTGCCAGGTTAATCTAGTCTCTTTATGATTGCTGGATCTAATAACAAATCTTGATTTAAAGATCTGCACCTTTTCTTTATGTCATGTTAGTTCTGTATCCCTCTAAATTATCACACGAATGCTATAATATATTACAACATGACTTTAACATACATGTAACTATGAAAATATCATCTTTTCAGTTCAGGGTCATCTTTTCAACAAGGTCATAATCCTAAATTGGAATTTGACCTGTGTGTGTAAGTGATTGTGCACAAATATTATCAAAGTGGGTCATGAGAAACAAAAGTAAGTTATAGCACAAAAATAAATTGTCTGAACATGACAATGAATAGTGATAAGGGACAATCCCAACATTTTACAATTGCATAAAAAAATGAACCTTTTGAGTTGTTTGTTCACGTTTAGATCCTCCAAAAGAGGAAAATCCCATTGCTGTCATTAGTTCCATATCTTCCTCACATAAATCCTCTGTAGTTTCTATAGGAACCTCTCCGTTATCTACCTCCTCTTCCTCAGCCTCTTCATCACTTTCCTCAAATTTCCCATACAAACCTTGTTTGTACAAGTCATTATCACTAAAATATACATACAGAATAGAAAAGAAACATTGAACTGCATCTTGTGAAGAGTCTGTTCTATGAGATTTAAATGATGTTATAAACAGAGATAAACCAAGCTGATTTTTTTATGACATTTCATGGATAATGATTCTGATATCAAAATAACACATTTTTGTGAACTATCAGTCTATAAGGAATGTAGGAGTTATGCATGTTTAACAGTAATATACACTGTAGGTCTCATTGGAATATTTTTCACAGACTTATTAACGGAAAATCATCTCTTTAAAATTAAAGCTTAAACTTATAGTCCAAAAAAAAGACTGCAAAATCAAAGGACGATTGAAAATTGAATTACAATATTCTGTATTATTAATTTTAATAAATAGCTCAGAAAGCTATCTGATTCATTGTGTTTCACTTCAAATAATTAATACTGTAATAAAATGAGTGAGTGATTGTTATTTAATGCCAAATGGGCAATTTTTCAGATATATCATGTCAAAAACCAAGTAACAGTCCACAGGTAGATGTCACTCATATCTGACATATTATTCTAATTCCAAGCTAACCAGACTTTGCTCTTACTCCTTAGAGCTGCATGCTTAGCAGAGAAGCAATAAATAACAATTATATAATATATTTTTTCGTTTGACCCGACTTGAACTTATACCCATACTTCTTATACACTATTAAACCATTACACCACCGATGCAGTCATGTAATAGACAAATAAGTACAATAAAGTAATCAACTGTTACACTGTATACAGTCTTTCCTCCTAACAATATCATAATGGTTAAATGTAAAAGTCAAAATAATATGATCGCAAGTAATACTTGATAAAGGCCCTGGTACAATGACAGTTAACTATCTTTTCTTCATCTTCAAGACATAACGTCACATCAGCTAGGTGGTTCCATCGATAACACATCTATCAAAAATCAAAGTGAAATCTTAAATAAGAAATAATGAGTGAGCGAGCGAGTTGAGCAATTGTTATTTAAAGCCCATTGATAAATTTGTCAGCTTTATCATAGTGAGAACTAGTTACATTAGCATATGATGATAATAGGAAAGATGATGATGATGTCCACTTTTTAGTAGACCAACACGCTTACTAGTAGTTGGGTCTTTATAGTGCTAGCTCCCTGAAACAACAGTCTGTGGGTAGAAATGTCACTCTACTCAAACACATTATCCTTATTCCAGAGCCAACCAGTCTTTGCTCTTACTCTTTAATACTGTGTGCTAAGCAGAGAAGCAGCAAATACTAATTTGATACCATTTGGTTTGATCCAACGGGGTTTGAAGTGCCCATAATATACCACACTCGATGTGAGCACGCTAAACATTACAACACAGATGTGATTAAAATGGATAAGACATCCATCAACAGTCAAATAAGTCTTATACAATAGATAGGATGACAATTCAGTATCAATCGGTTGTAAGAAA
The DNA here is from genome assembly GCA_963383655.1 of Bathymodiolus septemdierum. Lineage (NCBI taxonomy): Eukaryota > Metazoa > Mollusca > Bivalvia > Mytilida > Modiolidae > Bathymodiolus > Bathymodiolus septemdierum. Next base: position 96,397,606 of record OY726518.1, read on the forward strand.
TATTTCACAGAAAAACCCAGAATATATGCTAAACTATTCATTGCCATATATAGGCATTTATGGAGCTTAATAAATAAAATTGAGCTTATTTTGACTCATAATATAAAGTTAGTCAATAAAAGAAATAATTTCTTAAGTAACAGCAGCCATCTTGAAGAGAGGATGGAGCTGCCAAAGAAATTTTGAAAGGGAACCACTCAAATCCCATCCTAGTTTGGTTTAAATTTGTTCAATGATTTCAGAGTATATATTTTAATACAAACAGTTTACGACGTACAATGAACGTCAACGGCCAAGTGATGCAGAAGCCAAAAGCTCACCAAATACAAACAGGGTCAAGTGTTTGTACTTTAATCTCGTTGAGATTAGGATTTCGAAGAATTTTTCGGTCAGTTTCTACATATATAGCCATTATAGGATGTAGAAACTGACCGAAAAATTCTTCGGAATCCTAATCTCAACGAGATTATTTGTACTCATACTACGGACTTTAAATTAATAATGGTGTTGTTTGTGTGATGAAAGGCCACGACCGAGAATGCCAGGAGTCCTTTTGGCGTTGGATCATTAAAAAATCATACAATGAATTATTGAATAATAATGGGTACCGGGACGTTTCACCCCGATTACCTGTTCGCCCCAGGTCGTTTCGCCCCACTTAATTGCTATTATATAATAATAGATGAAGTCTTTTTCGACAATTTTTTGGTAATTATTTATTTGTTAGTTGTATAAAAAAAAAAATAACATAAAAATAAATATATGATAAACAATGTTATATTATAATATTTAATAATTATTGGTCAATTATTACTAATTAAACTGCAAAAAAATAATAAAGAGAAATTAATAAAAAATTGAAAATTGTAATTATTTTTATTCTTTGAATTGTCGATTACTAATTAATTATTGTTGCTACATACTTTCATAGGAACCTGTCTGACCCAAGCTTTTGCAAACTTGTACATATTAAGAAAAGTGTTGTAACAATATACTCAGTTTGAGAAATTCTTTGATCTTTCGAAGAGTATGTATAAAAAGGGGTGCTATGTCACAAGATTCATTAATCAAAATGCCATTCCCTTGTGTAGTTTGTGACCAGGAGGTTCGACCTCGACAGCACGCTTTAGAGTGTGAATCTTGTTTCCAGTGGCAGCATTGTTTGTGTAATACTTGTAAGTAATTTTTCTTTATCTTCTTAACCTAAAACGAGTTTAACAATTTGACTGCAAAATTTATTATTCTTTAAATATCTTAATATGTTAATTATGAGGAAGACAAAAAAAAGTACCCATGAACAAACCTTACAACATCCAAAATACGAATATTTGCAATGGTATTTTCCATATTTCATTTTTTAAAGCACTATTAATAAATGAGGGCGAAACGACCCGGTGCGATCGCGATTCGGGGCGAAACGACCTGGATTCATAATAATGTTTACATCTACAGTGCTGTACCATAATTTACCGTCAAAATCCAATATGGTACCGGTCAAGTATAACGGGTGTCACAATAAATTACACTGTTGTATTTCATCCTGGGAAATAAATAAACATCTATTTTAAGACAATGTATTTTTAAATCTTCTATTTTTAAAATAAGACCGGAAATAAACCTGTCGTCTGCTATGTTAGGGCAAAAAGTTGATATTTTCATCATGGCTGGAAAACGTAAACAGTTGTCAAATGACATCAAAAAAGTGATCGTAGAAATGCGTAAGAGTGGTCATAAACTACAGGAGATTGCAGACACCTTGAATATTCCTAGAGGAACGGTTTCGGATGTAGTTGGTTCGTTTTAAGCAGAGGATCAGTGGAAAACAAGCCTCATACAGGACGTCATCGCTTGCTGGACGAGAGAAACACAAGGGTGCTTGTTAGGCTAGTTTGGAGCGACCGTAAGACTCCATTAAAGGACGGGACAACAAGATTTAATGAAAATAGAGACTCAGGTGTCTAAAAGAACAGTTCAGCGTTCCTTGTATCAAGAAGGATACAACAGGCGAGTTGTACAGAAGAAAGTCAGGATCAGAGAGGTTAACAGGAAAAAGCGTGTGAAATGGGTGCAAGAAAAGCTCCATTGGAAAATTGAAGGTCAGTGGGACAGAGTTATATTTTCAGACAACAGTCAGGTGGTCATTGGAAACAATAATCGGATTTATATTTGGCTGAAAAAGGACGAAGCCGAGTCCAGAGATTGTGTTTGTCCATCGGCCAAGAGAAAACTTTCGGTCATGATCTGGGGATGCATATCACACTACGATGTGGGGACAATTACGACAGTGAATGGCACGATAAATAGACATAAATACATTGAAATTCTCAAGGACAACTTATGGCCTGTGATTGCGAGACATTTTCCAGAGCAGAACTGTTTATTTCAGGACGACAACGCTCCCATACATCGGGCAAACGACGTTATAAACTATAAGGAAGAGAACTATATAAATTGCCTTGAGTGGCCTGCAGTCACTCGACTTAGACGTAATCAAAAACGTGTGGCTAAAACTGAAAATACGTTTGCAGCAGAGAGTTGAAGTATTGAACACTGCCAATGAATTGTCAGCGGCCATCAAAGACATTTGGGAAAATCTCAGTGTGGACTACATTCGAGGACTTTATCACTCGATTCCAAAGCGTTTACGCAAAGTATTGAAAATGAAGGGAGAAATGACAAAGTATTGAATAAAGGTAAGCACCTTTTTCATAAATTTATTGGTTTTTTTATTAATGCAAAACTTGATGCAATGCTTGAATGCCGCCATCTTGGATTTTGCCGGTAAATTATGGAACAGCATAATGGAACACGCCTCATATTCTTCTACAAAATTATATATCATCTAGTTGCTATATATCCAACCTGAACCAACCTACTAGTACCATCTGACAGTAGAACACGACAAAAGCTCACTAGAGCTTATGACAAAAGTTATGTTATGTGTTATAGATATTTCGACTTTAAATAAAACTTATTTATTATTTATTATACACACACAGCCACTCATATAGACATATCCATACAAGCTTAGACTCATATAAATACTCCTATCCGAAAACTATTGTACAGTGGAACCTGTACAATGTCCCACACTTGACAGCTTCAAAGAACAGATACCACCATCTGTTCTCCAACAACACATCTAATTATCAGTCAACTGTACATAGTTTTAACCACACTGTACCACTGTAGTCTGTATATAGTTATCACATTTATTTGAACGTTATCCAAAAAAAAATTACCCCACGCATGCACGGCACATAATCGTCAATAACATGACGGTGTGCGGAAATTGAAAGAAGAAGAGCACTGTATCTCCCATTGTTTACAAATTACATGCCGTTCTAAACAATTGAATACTATATAACACATTCATATAGGCCTAATCCTTAACATCCCCCTTATATTGACCAACAAGCAAATTTCTCGTCCTCACAGAAATGATACATACTTTGTTTATCAGTGATGTGAGGTTGTGTAAATTTAAAAAAACATGCACTAAGGGGAATTTATTGAGTTGGGGATAGCACCGTATCTACTATTTTTAAAGCGTCAAAGAGACCATGATCATGATGATGTACAGTGGTTTTTATTTGTACATAATTTAAACCGGTGATCACAGGCACTTGTTTCATTCAAAAAATATATGCCCCCTCCTCTTCCTTACTTCAAGGTAAACATCTACCCTTTTCCTCTTCCCCACTTCGCCTCAATATTTTTCGCTTATTTGTGATCCTTTCGCTGACCCAATTATATCGTTACACTCCCGAGATATTTCTCTTTTCGACTGCCACATTTAAATATACCTACCGGGCCCCCCTCAGACGAATTGGACAAGAATAGTCAGTGAACGTGGCTTAGTGAAAATTTCGGTCATTGAAACGGATATAGCCACTTCCGGTTTGCACTGGTTTTTTTCATATGCATTCGGAATTGTCTAGAAAAGACCGGCCATGTGTAACAATGCCACATGATCAGCTCCTCTCAAATGTAAAGTAAGCCTTTAAAATACAGATAATTGTTCCAATGCAGATTATTATAGGATTAAACACTGTTTTTTAGGAAATTATCTATGTATAAACTCCGGCAGCACACTCACAAACTGAATAAAAGCTGGCTTTATTCAGTTTGTGAGTGTGCTGCCGGAGTTTATACATAGATAATTTCCTAAAAATAGGATTAAACGTGTGCTGCCGGAGTTTATACATAGATAATTTCCTAAAAATAGGATTAAACACTGTTTTTTTAGGAAATTATCTATGTATAAACTCCGGCAGCACACTCACAAACTGAATAACAGCTGGCTTTATTCAGTTTGTGAGTGTGCTGCCGGAGTTTATACATAGATAATTTCCTAAAAAACAGTGTTTAATCCATAATATGAGACAGGCAACCTGTTTGATGGACGAAGTCCTAAAATTTCAATAATACGATGATCTGTACAAGTTATTTTGAATGAATTTTGAAGCCGATTTGTTACGTCTGTGCCGGTCATTTTACCTACTGTACGCCGCTTTCCGTCGGGAGTTTCGTAGAAAGAGATTTTTTTATTAGAATTTTATTTAAAGTTTATTTCGATTTTGCATAGAGTAAATAATTAAAGAATTGGGAATTTTTCATTGAAATATATTTCTTTTGCGTTTCTAAATTATCAATTGATCTATTTTTTAAACTTCCGGTGAACAGATATTTGGCTATCAATAAAGAAGGAAAAATCGGACAGCCTACCGTTATAAGCAGAGTTCGCGAAATTGCATATGGGTTTGGTGGTCATAGTGAAAAAAATGTCAGTCCTCATTAATTTTCTATTGCAAAATACCAATCTTGTGTCAGTCCTTAGCAAAATCTGCCCAAATTTTGCTGGTCATGTCTGACAGGACTGGCACATTTCGCGAACTCTGTACAAGAACTTCGTCCTTTATAATTCTTATTCTTGGACATCGTGTTTGTTTTCGACGCTAAATACTATTAACGAAAGGGTACAGGACGTTTCGGCCATAGTACCAGTTCGGCCACACTTTATAAAGACGTTTCGGCCATGGTTTTATTTATGTTGTTTTATGAGTTATTTATAACAATATTATGCATTAATAATCATAAAAGAAATAAAAAATTGAGAAAAACGATATATTTTAGCAAATATTATCACTATTCTTCTTTTCCCAATCGCGGCGATGTGCAGGTCCACATGAAGAGAAGAAAACAAAATCTACGTTTTACATAGTTTTAAGTCTTATAAATCTAGATTTAATAACCATTTTCAGTACTTTATTTAAAAAAAAAATTATTTAACAAATATTATCATTGTTCTTCTTTTCCCAATCGCTGCCATTTGCAGATCGACAGACGACACGAAGAAAAGAAGTCATAATCTACGATTTACTTAGTTTTGACTTTATATACGTCCTTGGTTTTGAGTGTTGCCTATATGAAAATCTGGACTTAATCATCATTTTCTGTACTTTATTACAAAAAAAAAAAAATATTTAAAACGATATATTTTAGCAAATATTATCATTGTTCTTCTTTTCTTTTCCCAATCGCGGCGATTTGCAGATCTGAAAATCGCGGCGATTGAGAGAAGAAGAATAATGGGGCCCTGATTTGGTTAATAAACTTATTTCTATTTCTATATAATATTTTTTTATATTAATCATGAAATTTCGGAATTTTATTTTTTTAAACCATTTTATTCCTCCAAGAATCCAAGATGTGTATTACCATGATTAATAAAAAAAAATCCCCTTATAATCCATACTAAAGTACAGACTACGACACTCAGTTTCTTCATCCATACTTATTAAATATAAACTATGGCCGAAATGGTTTGTGGCCGAAACGTACTATGGCCGAACCAGAGTGTGGCCGAAACGTCTCGAAAGCTAACGAAATACCCAAGGAGAGCCTCAAACAATGGACATACAATACACATATCCACGAAGTACCAAAGTACGTCCCCCTAAGGAATGTCCCGTCTTATTATAATACCGTGCATACAATTCACCGGTAAATTTATGCTGACATAGAGTTTAAACTAGTATTTAAAATCATAACAATAACAGACCATTTTAACAAAATGTAAATAAATAAAACAAACAACAAATTTACCTTTAGTGATCCTCCATTTTGAATTGGGATCCCAAGTACGTCCCCGGATGTAATCGTCACGTGATATACTATTTTGGTAGACCAAACAAATTGTTTTTGCGGAAAATGTGGCACAGTTCAATGTTAATAAAAAAAAAAACTCCTTAAAACGAAAATTTAAATAATTTTTATCCAATTTCGGCTAATCTTTTATAAAGTGTCAATTTATGATGCTATTACACTGATTTCCTCTATTTGTCAGGGGAAAAAAACGTAAGGAGTCACAACTTTTTGAAGTTATTAAAAAAACATTTGCTTGGCCTATTCCATATAAATAGAAATTTAGGTCGACGCATTGGAATGTCAACACTATTTGGGGACAATTGAAAGACCTTGAAATATCTAAATATAAACGAGAATCGAAAGGACGTACACAACATATCCGAAAACAACAAACTTTATATATTATATGAAAATAAAAGGGGGTAGATAACCAGGGCTAGTTCCGGTAGCCATGCTAAATATAGGACGCGGACGTCCTAGAGAACACCCCAAGGGAACCCCGAATGGGTCACGTGACCTTAGGTCACTACCGGTAGACATGGTACTTGTACTACTACTCATATCCAGAAATTGAGGGTACTTTCCTCATAAATATTCATCATATTTAAATTAGATTTTGATCACGTGACTGCAGTTTCAAGCTTGATGGATCGTTTATTAGATTTGTCAAAAAAAATAGCCTATAGTACGGAAATTCAATGTTGTCCGTCGATGATTCAAAAATTAAAAGTTATTGTTTATTTCCGCAAAGTTTTTCTTCTGTCAAAATTCAAATATTTTTCTTTTGTAACGATTTTAAACATGTCTTTGATATCGCGATCATGCAAAAATGATCATATTATATTTAATGTGGGAACCCCGAGTTTAGAAGCTAGAAGTATAAGGTTAGTCAATATAATTACATATATTATTGAGGAATCTAAATTAATTTCAGAAAATATGTCGCCAAATGTCATTCATTGTTAAATTTTGTGTAACACGCCACCAGTTTCATGTATTTCAGACATTTTTACATAGACTCTTAAGGCCAAAAAAAGGGTTCGTCGCCTCGGATTTTCATTTAGTCCAGGAACCTCGAATATTTAATTGTTTTCATTAATTTTTATTTCATTTAATTCAGCTTGATTCAATGTATCATTTTCAAGTTCAGAAAATGACACACATGCAATTATGAATGATATCGTCTTATAGATCATATGAATATTGCAGACGTCCTGGCGTCGCCATCTTAGATATGCAAATGAGCAAAGTACCATCATTTCTGGCTATGTCTAGTAAGAAAAAGAAAAAGCGCAGGAAAAAGCCGGGCATGCGCAGAACATACTTCCGGTTATGACGTCACTTCCGGTCAGTCAGGACCTCTTCCGGTCATGTGACTGACGTGACTTTCGGTCACGTAACTTCCGGTAGCTCCACCTCGCTCCACCTCCACAAACGCTAACTGAGCTGTACCCATATACTACTAGTGTTTGCTATGATCCGACCAAAGATCCGACTCACGAATATCTATCCCGTAATTTAATTGACAATAGCTTTGAATTCAATTGAAAAAAAACCAGTGGTATGATATTACAATTTGTACTAATTTACCAATCAATATAATTAGCTTCTTGGTAAACACATGTGCGTACTTGACAAATTAACCGTGGAATAACAAATAATAAGACAAGCTTAAAATAGAACCAAGTAATATATTCCTTTTAAACCATATAGTCGTGTATATAAATAATTGTTCATACAAAAGACAAGGTATTTTATTTAAACCTAATAAATAATCAAATTAAAGTAGATAGAGATCGAATACAAAGAACATGATGTCTGTGTAAATCCCGTGTTCTTCTTTCATTGTACATATCTCGGATGCATGCCAGATATGTAACATTGTTGATGTCTTAGATAAAAAGGTCAAAACTTTGCAAAGCACATCCTAGTACCATAAATTAAGACCAAATTATGACAATGCCATCTTTTGAGGTATAATTCGTAATTGGATAAATATTTCACTGCATGCCAACTTTTTAATTATCTTTCTTTATGTTTCTTTTTAAAACATTAATATTATGAAATTAAAAGACGCTTCTTTCTTAATTAGAATTTATTCTTTATTGATGAGTAGCAATAAAGTACCGAGCCCGTTAACTGACATGATAAATATTTTTATGACTTACACGAAATAGTATTTCGCATAAACTAAATTTAAAAAAGATCTATAAACGAAATAAAAAAAATTCTCATGTCAGAAAACGGGCTCCGTAAACTATTTCGTATAAACGAAATTAAAATTCTCATGTCAGTTACTGAGCTCCACAATAAAGCAACATATTAATATGCATTTAGCTTTTTTTTTTAATTTCCTTTCATATGAATTTCAAATATAAATATTTGGTGCGGACAGCAGAATCATGAACGCTCAACGATGGAAACTGGCAGAGCAGCATATTGCCTGGATATTGCCGATGGTATAGCCTGCAAATTCAATAAGCCATGTGAGGTAGAAATCATTAAATTAGTCCTGCGTTTAACAATATCGCAACTGTATAGCGAAATCCGTTCACGAAAATAATAAACCGAATTGTTTTCCTTTTTTTTGGGGGGGGGGGGGGGATTTTACGTTCACGATTTTTTGCTTATCACTGACTGTATGCAGTTAATATTGATATAGTGTCTGTATTCAATATAATATCGTAAGTATGTGTTGCGTCGGTAGAAAAAAAATCACAGGAATAAAAGTCACAATATATTTTTTCCACATTTACTATACCCCGGAAAGTCACAGGAATATAATTATTTTTGTTTTGTTTTTGTTTTTGACATTTTGTTTTGTTTTTTCTTTATTTGTTTGTGTGTTTTTAAAGACGGGACGTATTATGGTATACCAATGTCCGACTGTCCGCCGTCCGTCCGTCCGTTTCACATGTCGCGCTCTAACTTAAGAACCTTTTAGCCAATTCACTTCACATTTCACACAGTTATTGGAATTGATAGTCTTACGGTCTGTTTACTTTTTGGTGAAATTTCGATTTTTCATTCCAGAGTTATGGGACTTTATTCATCAAATTGTAGGCGATTTTTCGTATGTCGCGCTGTAAATTGAGAACCCCTTCGCCAATTCACAATTGCTTATTTAGATCAGTTTGTACAAGACTTGTTCCTCAATAAAATGATAACTGAGTGGAGAAATAATTATTACTCAACGATTGATGGCATATCCTGACCATTAGATTATTTGGATTTGTTTGCAATATATGTGTATAGTTGGGTTTTTTTTGTCAATACAAAAGGTATGTCAAACTATTATAGTGTTTTATTTCAACATAAATATTGTATAAATGTTCCAATTCATGTTTATGGTGCAGCTGTTGGTGAAATTTAGATTTTTCATTCAAAAGCTATGGGAAAGAAAGTCTTTGAATGAATGTTGACGACGGGCGTATCATGCGCTCTTGGCGCAGCTGTTTATTTTGTTTTGTTTTTGTTTTGATATTTATTCAAGACCTTGATTGAGAACCAAATTCGATTGATGTCTCATTGATATGTATTCAATCTCAACTCCTAATTATAAATGAATGATTCTTATAGAGACCTTGATATATGAGAACCAAAATTTGACTCCTTGATATTCAACCATCCACCTCTTTCTAATTAGAAAATAATTTTTAAAAAAACCAATGAATTAGCATTTACATTTAATTAATCACATCAATGATCGGAACATTTATAAGTCAAATAAAAAATAGCATATGAAATATATCAAATCATAACGATATAATGATGAACATACAAACTGAATATTTCCAGTTTAAAATTGTAAATGTTCATAATGTCAATTGTCTCTTAAGCACTAATGTTGATGATTGAGTCTGATGTTCCACCCAACTCCACACAAGAACTCGGCAATGGTCTTCTGGTCAGTAGTGAGGTCTCTGCATAGGTTCTGTAAACGCTCCTGGAGCTGAACATGTCTCTGTTGAGTACGCTTAACTGGTGGGTAGCCAACGGCATCTTGCTGGATAATAGTACGGACAGTAGCTTCTTCCTTTTGACACCACTCGATCACACGCCATATAGACGGATGGGCATGTCCTACCAGGTTGAAGAACTTGTTCCAGCCCTCACACATGTTGTTGGTTCTGGCATCACCGTTGACTGTGGCATCATGTACGTTCCAAATGGCTGGTGGAAACATAGGTGGGCTGCGTCTTAAGACCAGACGGACTGCTTGATTTTGTGCTGGATTCTGTTGTCTAAGTCTACCACTGATGTAAGTTGAATCAAATTAATCTAGGAGCTCAGCTGCCTCTGGTGGGTCATCAGGGCATAGTGTTCTAAGCAGATGAATACCATTGGTCAAATCAGGTACTGGTAAAAAGGCAAGACCTTCCATCATACCACAGAACAGTCTGAAGTCGTCGTCGTTGTTGTAGAGAGGCACCAAAACAAGCTGCTGTATCTTTCGCCATGATGCTTGTGTCAGGTGGTAGAAACAGCTCTGGTGGTTTATGTGGCGACCAAATACAGCTGTAACTGCACGAAGGACTGCATCTTCAAAGTCTGTAATGATAGTCTGGACATTTGAGTTGTAGGTTGCTGGCATGGCAGTTGTTAACAATAGACTGGAAGAGTTCCCTGTAATTATCTTGACATTTATTTGGCAGGAACGCATATACTGCAGTGACTGTTACATCTTTGAATGGAACCCGGATGGTGTACAGCTGTTTACATGGGTGCGGAGCTACAGAGAAGGTATCGTCCATGAAGAAGGTCTGGACATTGGCTAATCTTTCCAAACTCTCTGGTGAGTAGAAGATCAACATTCTGTTTTCTGCATTCTGGCCGTTGTCGTATTGCAGGAACTGATGGTTGTTGGTAGTTGTTGTGTACTCTTCAGGCAATCTGACATCTGCATAGGTGGCTGGGACTGGAGGAGTTGGACGCTGGTATCGAATTGTGCGTTTGCAGTTTTTTTCCTGTGACTTTTTTTCCTACATTCACATAAATACCTATATACAACAGATAAATTATTTATTTCCGGGGAAATATTATCGGCGACACAGAATTTGGGTATTTGTTTCTTTTGTACAGAAAATAGCAATATAAGATGAAGAATAATTCGTAGTTACTTTTGACTACCGATAAATCGATTCCTGACATGAGGACGCAGAAAGTAACAACAGAATCATTGTCGTTTACTCTTCAAAGGGTCTAAAAGTTTTTCTCTGTTTTTTAATCTCGTTTTAACGCCTATTTTTTTCAATTCGTCTCTAATCTCGGTTACCGAAAGGGAATCATCCCAAAATGTCTATTCCCAATATGTCTACAGGTAAATTTTGGCTAATTAGACATTTATTTCCCAAAATGTCTACTCCCTGATTAAAAGTTATTCCCAAAATGTCTACAGGTAATTTTCTTATGTTACTTAAAATATTTCATGAGTTGCTGTATGATATAACTGTGCAATATGATGAAAAATACAATTTTCTTATATTGTTGGTAGTCTTATGTTACTTGTTGGTAATCTTATGTTACTTAAAATATTTCATGAGTTGCTGTATGAAGTACCATGATATAGCTGTGCAATGTTGAAAAATACACAAAATAGGCAGTATAATAGTATACAATGAAAATAAAACATCACTTGGTTACTTCAGTTTTATTACAAATATTTCTTATTCATATAGCTTTACATGTAATGATATTTAAGTCAGAACAATCATATTCATTAACAAAAAGGTTGCATTATTTCATTTCAGTGTCCATATCACATAAATAAACATGTTAATGTAAATTAACAAAAAGTTGCACTATTTCATTTCATGTTCATAGGCTTTAATTTATTGTATAAACATCTAATTTTATATGGAAATTTTATAAAAAAAAATATGAAAAATGTCTTAAAAATTAAATATGTATGATAAAATAATTATTGTAACATATAACAAAATTTAAAATCTTTTTAGACATTTTGAGAAAAACCTAATATTCTGCAGTAGACATTTTGGGAGAGGAAAAAACAGTAGACATTTTGAGCATGGACCAAATTTTAGCCTTTTTAGCGGCTCTTTGCTTAAAAATTATATCACTCCAATACTCGTTCGTACTTTTGGTGTAGTTTCGCTTATTGCGCTCGCAGTTCTCCGATGTCAAATGTTCTATCCTTTTTCGAACTTGTAAGGCATCGACCGTTGCGTCCCATTTGTTTGTTTTTGAATGATGATTTTTTTTATATCATCATTGGTCTTTTCTACGCCCTGCCCACTGAAACGTAAAAGTTTTCCATACTTTTTAGTGTAAAACGGAACATGGTATTCAAGACAATGAATATAAGGAGTAACGCTATCAAAACCTTTTCTCCCCAATGATCCTAAAGCAAGAAAGTCATTTACCCACCCTTTACATTTTTCAAAAATATCTTCAATGTTAGAGAACTCGTGTATTCCTAAGGTCACGAAACGATATAAATTCAAAAATGAACTCCAAATTTTGACAGTATGATCATGGGTCTCATGATGGATCAAAAAGCATAATTTTGAAGGAAGATTTTCCAAAAGCTTTTTATAGTCAGACCCCGTCAATGACGACCAATCCAATTCACCTTGAGTACCCTTTTTTTTGTCCAAATGTAAAACGAAACGCCGCATCCTCTTATTTTCTCAGTAAGCTGTCCTAAGAAATCTGACTTCTCACCATGAACGGCATTTTTGTCATCGAGCGTTTTTGTGTCTTATATTAAGTTCCTTAACCGTTTATCACATATCCGAAGAAGAAGATGAAGTTCATCAATGATTATGTGTTGAGGCTTAATACTAACAAGAGGTTGAGCACGAACACCAAAGTCATTCTTTACGACATCTTCCTTCAGATTCTGTGATGTTCTCTGCATACCACGAGTCTGTCATGACGTTCCTCTGGATTTTATGGACCCTACACCATGAACAGGAATAATTACATAGAGATCCACCCAACCCAAGTACAAGTTGCAAAAAATTCATATCACCACCCATCAAAATATCTAAATCAAAATGTTTTCCCTCAACTTCTACTTGCTTTTTCGTATAATGTGTCTATTTTCTGAAAAATGGGTTTGCAAGCGAGTTTTAAATGATCATAATGTTCTTTGCAGTTTACAATGCAAAAAACACATTGATCTTTCGATGATAATGTCAAATCATCGCTAATTACAGAAAAGGACAACACGACAAAGTTTGAAATTCTACTAATTTTTGACCCGTCCCCCGAAATTTAAATTTTATCTTGTCTGTTTCAGGATTTACATGATACTTGATGTACCGGATAATTTCGCTTTCTAGACTAACATATGCGCCAGGGATATTTCCCGGAATTCTTTCAAAATGATATAAACTGTTAATATCTTCCCGGCATTGGGAAACCAGATATTTTCGTGGTAGCCCTTCAAAAAATACTGTCAGTTCCCTATAACATTAAAATTTTCTAAAATAAATAATAAATCTTTAATTCTTTGTCTTTCTTCTTCAGGCAAATCTTGGTATGAAGATTTGCTGGATGACGGATTGAAATCGACTTTAACAGTCTGCCCATCAAATGTATTTTATGATGATGATGGCTGATTAAAATTGTTTGTCATGTATTATATCTGTCAGTTGTAATAAACAGGATGTAACCAATTACTGATTATATAGGAAGAGTACCTACTGTGAAGCCATCTATTTTGAGAAGCCATTCAATGAAAATAACAACCTGACCATATTGTTACATAATAAGATAAGAATTAGATAAGAAATTAAAATTTATAGAAGGCAAGTATGTTTTTTAGTGAAAATTAATTAACTTGGGTCAGTTATCAATTAAAAAGACAAAAATAGTTTAAAAAAAATCTGTCTAATAAGTATTTACCAAAATAACGATATTGTGATTGGTATTTCTTAATAAATTGTATTAAAAATCATTTTAATTTATGAATTAATCAACTTTCTGTTTACATATTTATTTTCAATAAAATTTCTTTATTATTTAATCCCATTTTCCTTAATTTAACTTGTGCATATCCATATTTATACAATCTTATGTTAACAGCAAGTTACAAGTGTCGACCCTATATATACTATTATTATCCACAATAAATTCAGGAAAAAGAGATGAAATAATAAAGAAATTTTATTGAAAATAAATAAGTACTCGGAAAGGGGGGTGGTAATTCCGTACCACGAGTGCCTTTGCCAACAATAATTTAAAAAAGTCACTTTTATTGTCCCACATACATGCTAAATGTGTATTGTGAGGCATTTTATTGTTATAACATTATTTAACCCAAAATATTAATTGTGACTTTATGTCATGTAACTTTCTGTCCGTTTACCCAAATTAATCCTATTGCCTGTGTTTGTGTACTGACTACTATTATTAAGGGAAGCCTTTTTGTAATATATTTCTGAAGATAATATAAGGACAAATTGAGTAACAATTTCTCATTTATTTTAGGTATATTCACCAGAGAACAGAGAAAGCTACAGCCCAGAGCAATCTACACACATCATCCTCAAAGCTGATGTCACACCATCCTTGAGAGTGTTGTTAAAAGTTGTTTTTATTATTATTTCACTTATCCAGTGATTTAAGAGTATTGTATTGTGTTTTTTTTATATTATTGATATGATGTAAATATATGATGTGCTGAGAAATAAACCTTCAGTGAAGAAAAACTTTATCTTTATTTTGTACTTCAATGACAGTAATTAATTGCAATTTTAACATTCCTACCTTTTTCTTCGGCAATAATTGATTTAAAACAATATATAAAAGAGATAATTGGATTGTGAGAATTGACGTTTAATAGTAGGCGTGTATAACTTCGGCTTTTCTTTGAAGTTAATATACATTAAATCATTGTTTTATTCTAAAATTTCTCATTAACGTTGTTTTATACAAACTTTTCATAAATTTAGCTTCAAAACACTTTTTCATTAATCATAAATATTATTAATATATCTGATTTAAGCCACGAAAAAAGAAATAATATACAAGACAAAACGAGACAATAATTTATTTGATTAAATATTATAATATAATACTGACATGACTGTCGAATCCAAATTAAGGATTTTAATTAATATTACTTTATTAATATTACTTTATTACATATATATATAATCACCCAATTGTTTTTCTCATGTCTTTAAATATTATTTTATCAATACGAATGTACATAGGCTAATTCTCGAAACTACCCGCCGTGTGGTACGGACTTGGACATTTTTCTGTTATATTGACTTAGACGCCATAACCTGATTTTTGAAGCAAAATGGAACAGATTTTCAATTTTTTCTTAACTATGAAAAATACATCATTCGACAGATTGTTTTGTATACAATATGAATATATGCGGATTGAAATTTACAAGTTAATTTAAAAAAAAAGCAATTTTAACGTGTAAATGCGTTTTCAGCTAGTTTAAGTTTTTTCACCGGTATATGGTCGGACCCTCATTGCTTTAAAATCAAAATGGAACAGACAAAGAAATATTCTTTCATGAAATATTTTATACCGTTCGAAAGCTAAGAAATTATAGTTTTCAAATATATGCGGTTTGAAAATACAGCTTTAATTACTTAATTACAGCGAACGATTATTTAATATTTCATTATATAATCTATTATATTTTTATCGAGTGTGATTATTGACTTCTTTTCATTAGGCCGGATTTCTTTTGTGCGAGCGGAATCGATTCCCTTTAAAGTCATCTGCTTCTAGAAACCTCGTTGGACTTTATCTAATAACAGACCTACAAGTTTCTTTAAATAATGCCGGCTCTCGTTGTATCGCTAAGCTTGTACCAAGGTTTCTTCTTAGATTTGCATTGAAGTTGATGACGTCCGCTTTGTACCAGACACCAATATGCTTAATTGGATCTTTATAGTGCTAACTCACCGAAACAACAGTCCGCGGGTAGACATGTCGCTCCACTCGGACACATTATCTAGATTATGAGCTAACCTTACTGCGAAACCGTACATCTTATGGTCTTTTTTTTACCATAGAGCTATGGATTTCACCCATTTGTAATCTTGCGGAATTCCGACTCCAACTGAGGTCGAGCATTTCGGGCACTATAATCTCATTTCTGGAATTTCGTCGAATAAGTACATTGCATGATACCGTTCTGTGCAATAAATATTTGTCTACAAGCTTCATGGTTAAGTAGATTGAATATTTATGTTAACGTTCTTAAATTGGATAAATATGTATTATTCTTAACCCCGCCCTTCAGTTGTTCCGCCATCTTAACTAGATCCGATTTCAGCAAGTTTACCAACGGGCGAAATCCGTAGCTCTATGGTTACCGAAAAAAAAGGCAAATAAAAAAAAACAGCCAACAAGTCTTTGCTCTCAGCAAAGCTGCGTGTTTAGTGGAGAAGCAGCAAATACTAATTTAATAGTATGCTTGGATTGATCCAACCATGGCTTGAACTCGTGATATATCGCACTCGATGCGAGCATGCTAACCATTACACCGCCGATGGGGTTTAAAAAACATAAATGTATAAAAAGTTATATAAATATGCATTGAGCCCCCACTCCCTATATTTAATACTGAGGAGCGGTAAGATATGTCACCGGAATATATACCATTTATACAAGTTAGACACAATAGAACCAGTCGTCATTCGGTTTCGAAAAACAATCGATGATTGCAACTGCGATTAGACAATTTGTAGAAAAAAAAAATAGAATGAGGCTGATTAAAGAAAATATTAAATATATTGAAATAAATAACAAAACATTATAAATATTCCAAACACACAACGTGAACTTGATCACGTAAAAATATTATGGATGAATGTGTAGTTTGTCGTCCCCTTTCTGTCCATGTATGCTGCAGGCCTACTATAGAGAATCATATCAATTCTACAAATACAATGGAAAAGAAAACGAATAAAACAACTACGAGTTAGAATCCAATCTGATAGATGAACAATCGATTCTGAACACAGCAAAACATTGATATGTGATTGTACTATCTAAAAGTCTGTTTGAACCTTCAAACTGTTTTTAACTAACACCGTCTTGGATAAAGCTGGCATCGTAAAACGTCTGATCATCAACTGAGATGGAAGCTTTAATGATACTTCCTCGAAATTAAAATAACTTTTGCATCGCACATTTTCGTTCCTAGAAGTTCTCAATTTCCTTTTGACATCATTTAAAGTTTTAAGTTTTTGCTTATAAAATGTTTGAGATCGTTCAAGTTCAACAATCAGAAGTTTTGCATCTTTTGCAAATTTTTGTATATCTCTCTCACACATCCATGACAGTCTTTTATGAGCACCAAAATATTTCGATTTCTTTGGAAGATCTTTTATCCTTTGGAAGCTGATTTCAGAATCAATTGAATGAAATTGAACGCTTTCACTATTCTCTATCCCGTCCTCCATGATATGAATTTGTTCTGCCTTCTCAATATATATTCATAAGTTGAATTTCCTATATGCAGTAGATTTAAGATAATAACAAACAAGTATATACCATATTGGTCCTTTATCTCAATTCTTTTTCCATATCGCTGATTAAAATGTCAGAATTTTGTGTCAACTCATGAATTTAAACAACAAATTATACGTATGTTGATTTAGGCTAATGCATAGTCTACAACATAACTTACAAGTCGTTTAATCATCGAGATAAGCTGAAGCAGTAAATTGCACTTTTTTGATAACATTCGAAATGAAATCGGACAATCGTTGATGTACGAGAACTATTGGTAGTTTAGTCCACAGTCACTCGGGTACACTCTGTGATTTTCCTTAAAATTAAATATTTTCCCTTTTAGTGTCTTTATTCTAACCTTCTCTACGCAGAATCACCTAATTTTGACGTATTTTACACATTTTGATACAACCCATGTTTTCTTAACCCGAATAATCCAGTCGTTATATTACGCTCCCGTTGGTCGCTACATTACCTCATCCAGCGATAGTGCCGATAGAGGGCGCAGTATTATTCAAGTTAATGTTTTCTATAAATACTATAACATCAACAAGGCCAGCAACTCGCCGCCATTTTTTTGGTTACTTTTACATCATGAAATTTCACCTACCTCGGTTCAATAGTAGATTTCATTCAACCTATGCCAACATTTACAAAAATATATATAGAAAGGTAAAAAAAAGATTGTTGGCATAGGATGAATAGGTTAATTGTTATATAAACATGACTTGTCATGTTTAAATTTGTGTAAAATCGGGGGAGATGTCAATGTACTCCAAGTCCACAATTAATTTTTAATGTAAGGTTGTCTTCTTTTTGTGCGAGTATTGAGTGAATAAATCAAGCAGGAAATAAGTATTTAAAATCATATTTTATTTATAATCATATGGAAATAACAAACAAAAAATCAGTATATCAGCACATATATTTAATATCAAACTTTATAAAAATAATTAGGATATTATAACCAGATATATTTTAACATCCATCATTATGAAAATAAAATAGGATATTATAAGTATATATATTTTTATATCATACTTCATGAAAATAAATTATGATATTATAAGCACATATATTTTATTTTATCATACTTCATGAAAATAAATTAAAGATATTATAGGCACAGATATTATTCATTAATTACTGTAATCAAATATTATCCCCAATCACATCAATATGAAAATGACTGATCTTATGATTAATTAGCTTGGAGTGAAATTAATTATCTTATAAATAATTAGCTTGGAGTGAACTTAATTATCTTATGATTAATTAGCTTGGAGTGAGCAATTAAAAAATACTCTTCAAAATTATGATAATTCTAAATTTATAAATAAATTTTATTATAAACTTTTGAATTTAGATCTGTGCAATAAATAATCATATTGCACTATCGTGCAAAATCAATGAATGAAATTACGTGGCACGAGAGTGCAATATGGTTTTTTATTGCACAGAAATTGCTTTTTGCTAATCAATGTTAGAAATTTTCATAAAATTTTCAAAAAATTTAAAGTTCAATTTTTTTTAACAAATTTGAACATTTCATTTTTTTTTTTTTTTTTAAATTCAAAATTTTCATAAAATTTCAAAGCTTACAAAAATTCAAAATGATAAAATTTTCAAAAAGTTTCAAAAATTTCAGTTTTCATAAAATTTCAAAATCAAGAGTAAAATAGAGCCGTATGTAATAAAACAATTACTACACTTGAACTTGATCAATATGAGGTTTTATGGAGCAGAGTACAACAATATTGAACTCGGCATTTGCCTCGTTCAATATTGTTGTACTCTGCTCCATAAAACCTCATATTGATCTCGTTCAAGTGCAGTAATTGTATAATATTTTAAATTCATACATTTTAGAGAGATTGTTTATTTAAATTATTCTAAAATTTTATATTTTCATCTTTTTTATTTACAGATTTTTGTTTAATTTAATCTTATATATAAATTTTTACAAAAGTTTAATTTTTTTTTCAAGTTGTTAAATTTTAACATACATGTTCTTATATTTTTAGATTGTTTTTTGTCTAGTTTTTTATAATAAATTTCACTTTTGAGACCTGCATTTCCAAATTTACTTACCTGTAACTGTCATTAATTGTTATATAAACACCTGTAATATAATGTTTGTTGGCATACCTTGAATATGATATTTCAAAATGTTGGCGTAGGTTGAAGACACCCCGAGTACCTGTGGTTTGGTCTGCCAATAGTGTTACCTCACAGGGGCTAGCATCTTCGCTAGCCAAGGGTTACGATTCGGGTCCCCCTTCTCTCCACCCTTGGCGGATCTAGAATACATTTTGAGGATTCGCGCTTTAATATTTCATTGGTTACGGCTACCAGTACACGTATCCAATCAGAAGATGTTTTACACGGAGCACATGTTATCGACGAAATGTAAGCAAAGATGCCACTTCCCGTTTTGATTTCAATGAAAACATCTTTCCCGTCTGCCAAAGCTTTGAAACTTTTCACTTTGTTGACAGTAAGTGCTTCCAAATTAAATTTATCACAAATAAGTTTTTCTTCACTGGGCGCTGCCATTTTCAACTCTCCAAAATACGTATAACAAAACGATTCTGATTGGCTGGCGATGACGACTATCTAAGGGGCGCAACTTCGATAAACCACCAGGTGGCATTGCGCGCGAATTTCAAAATGTATTCTAGATCCGCCAAGGGTAGAGAGAAGGGGGACCCGAATCGTAACCCTTGGCTAGCGAAGATGAGGGGCTAGGTGCGTCGGAATTTTTTTTTACTAATACAACAAGGGAAAGAACTCACTTGCTTGCATTTTTTTAAGTGGTCGTGTTAAATTGATCGTAACTTCGGAACGCCTTAATATTTACAAAAAATGTTTCCACCAGTCGAAAGCCAAGTAATTTTTCTTTCCAAAGAGATTGTTAGTGTAGGCCTCCGAACTGCTGAGGTAAGCTACACGAACCAAAACAAAACGGCGTGAAAATTGGAAGTCGTACAAATGCTGGGTTAACTTTTTCGGAACATCTCTAGACTCAACATGACTCTTGAAGAAAAGGGGAAGATCGTCAAATCTGTTCAGCCAATCAAAACGCTCGTTAGAACTCGCTCATATTTTCAAGTCTGTGGTGTTTGGGAAGGATGGAAAGGGGATTTCTTTCAAAAACAGACTTAAAGGGCATATAAATTTGCGAAAGGTAAGAAATTTGAACGTAATTTGAATGGATGAAAGTATTTAGCTAGTCAAAATGACTCGTTTACGCCAGGGAAAGTCTGTACAGATGTGAAGTGATTAACCCATCATTTGTCCGACTTCGATTTTCACGCCGTTTTGTTTTGATTCGTGTAGGGTACCTCAGCAGTTCGGAGGCCTACACTAAAAATTGGGGTCTCTTTGGAAAGGAAAATTACGTGGGTTTTGACTCGTGAAAACATTTTTTGAAAATATTAAGGCGTTCCGAAGTTACGATCAATTTAACACGATCACTTAAAAAAATGCAAGCAACCCCTTGTTGTATTATATAGTAAAAAAAAAATTCGGACGCACCTAGCCCGTGTGTGTTACCTCACCATTGCTCACGCCACCAAAAAAGGCATTATTTGGTATGCAGTAAAAATTGCTAACGGTGTGGAGTGCAGTAATTAATCGGTGTAACAAAGTGAAGTGAAGTAAAAAGAAAAATGGACCGGGGGAGGGGGGGGGGGGGGGGGGGGGGGTAGAATAAGCAGTGTTTGATGCAGTAATAAGGTGGGATAACGAAGTAGAGTGCTGTAAATAACAGGGTAGATGTGTGGAGTGCAGTATAATTGAAAAAAGGGGTAGATGTGTGGAGTGCAGTAAAATTGAAAAAAGTGTATAACAGTGTGGAGTGCAGTAAAAAAACTGTAAAGACTTGGTTAACGGTATTGCTTCTATATTGACTTACAGCTTCATCAACAGCGACAACAAATTACACCCTAATCATGAAATTTTGCCAGTTCTTATCATACTGACGGTACTTTCGGGGGTTCAACCACAGGCGCTTGTGTAAAGTCAAAAATATGCTCGCTATGTACCTAAAATACTAGATACGATAACGTAATCCTCAGTCCGCTTTTGCTCCCAGCGAGGGTTACGAATCGGTCCCATTCAACGTATGGGAGCAGCGCCCGGAGTGATTCACACCGGGCGGTTTTTTGCCCTAATTCCGTTGAAAGTGGTTGGAAAGATTAACGGGGGTGAAAGATAAATATATTTAGGTAAACCTTGAGGTGTTAAGTAAACGCTGCATCAATCCATGGTAGACTTATATCCATCTGAAAATTTGAATGCATGCCATCTTCTTTCTGTCCGACATTTTGCTTAGAAGTTGCTATTTCACGTGTACTTGCCTCGTTTTGGAGATATCCTTATTTGGATCAATCGTAGTAAAACATCGTAGTAAGTTTTTCATATTTGGCATTCAGATCCATATATGGATAGGCTCCGCCTATCACGAGAGTATACGTAAGGTGCCATGGCGGACAAGAAACAATTTTCGAATACTAAATCGATCGTGAAGGTAGAAACAGGTATTGTAACACTTATTTCGTATCGCCATTACTTAAAAATTGTAGGGAATAATAAGTTATGACCAGATATGCAAAAAGAAAGTTGAAATATTCACTTAACGAAAATTTTAATTTGCTCCCATACGTTGAATGGGACCGATTCGTAACCCTAACTGGAGCACAAGCGGAATGAGGGTTACGTTATCGTATCTACTAAAATACCACAAGGCCGGGCTCACTCCTACTACCAGTCACTTTAACCGCTATTCCCCCTATCAAAATGTCGATAGGACGCAAATCGCTTACTAATTTGCGTAGTGAAATGATTTTTCTTCGAGGAAAACTCGTTTTTTATATCTTCCTACCATCTACACCCCCATACTGACAGATAATCCTCCGATTTTGTTGACAATAGACACCTCCGTGGCTGCAAAAGGGAAAGTAGGTCACGTGACATCTTCCACCTTTCGGTCGTTCTCGGGTTTTATCATATATAAATAATTTTTATTGATCTAACAATCCAAACAAAGGATTATCATCAATACAGAACATGACAAACACAACTAGAAACAACTTTAAGTACACAATATTTGATAACATAACAGCTGAGGAAAGACAGAGTTATCTCCCATACAATACAAATGTATAAAATTTCAAGTTACCACCCATTGACAATTAAAGATCACAGGCGCATGGGGCATGGATTTCGTTTCCTCCTCCCCCCTTTTTTCAAAATTTTCATATAAATCATTCCTTTTTCAAAATTTTCATAATCATTCGTTTTTTCTTCATTTGACAATATCAGTAGACGTCATACATCATGAATAATACGTGTATTCTGTGTCCACAGTTTTTCGACTGATACAGTATAAGAGAGAAGGTAAGCAACTCCATTTTCATATTTCGCGCCATATCGCTCACCTCGGTTGGGAAACCCCCGTGTTTTTTACACTTTTTACCTTGTCTACATATGGCACTGTCGTATCAAACTGTTTCTAAGACTCTTACCTAATTGCCCATGTTCGAATTTCAGTCGGTACGTCGATCTTTTCCAAGAAATCTCGCCGAGAATAGCGAAGCAGCTTCGTTTCTAGGTCAAACTACATCATATTAGACGGAAGTGCAAGAACGGGAACCCTGTTTTTTTTTATTTCGAATGGATTACCTGCAATGAAAAACCCAGATGCGCTCCGAATATTTTCCCCCGGAATGTTTTGGCGGGAAATATAAACCGCTGAAAAAACATAACAGCAGACGGATTATTTCGTAAAAGTGGCACGACCATCTGAATATGGAAACATTGAAATAATTTGATGGTAAATAACTGAAGTCAAAATTTCAATGAAAAAGAAATATTCAGCTTGCCTCTACTTCAAATTATTAAAATCATACTCAAACAAATACATATATCCTACCGTGACATCTGCTCGGTCATGCAATAAAGTCGATCACTTGTTTTGATTTACAATTCTCGCGCAGCACGAGATCAATGACGTCATTCTGTATATTCATAGCGTACATAAACACTGAGGGAATACTTTTCAACGTCAAAATTACAAGATGAGATTAAAACAGAGAAGTTTGAATTGAATAAATTCCATGCAAGTAAAAAAGATCCTTTTTACTAATGTCTTTTTTTCCTGATCATTATGCTTGTTAAATATGTTTCCATCGATAGTATTCCCCAAACATTTGTATTTTTCCGGTTTGTTGACATAATCGTCATCACAGTTCATGACCGTTTCTGGAATGTAGGCCAAGCAAATTGTATTTTAAAATACTTTGAAAATATGATGATTGATCATTCAGATTCCACCATTTTCTAGAAAATGGCCGATTTTACCGGGAAAATACATGCAAGTGCTCTCCATTAGTCACAAAATGGCAGATTATTTTGCCTTTCCACTGCTGCTTTAATAACAAATATACCCTTACTTCTTGGGGTATTGAAATGAAATTCACAGAGAAGATAGAAAAAGAATTAATTTAACAGCAATAATCAAAATTTATAGCATAAATTGAACAGATAATTAAATTAAACCAGACAGAAAAATGAGATTATCTGGGTTAAAAAAAACCTGTCATTATTACAAATAGCATCAACAAAACTGTATTGTTACCACTCTGTGATAATAAATGTGATTAAAATAAATTGAAATCAGTCATTAATTGTTTTACCAAAATATGTCGGTCTAATAGATTGTATTGACAAAAGCAAAAACACAAAATTCATTGGATTAAATACTTTTTATGTGAGTAAGCAAGTTAAATTTTTGCATCACATAATTAATTTTTAATACTTCAATTTCAAACTATTTAAAAAAAACCATCTTTTGAAATTTTTGAGACAAATCAATTACACTGAAAAAGCTAAAATACTGTACTTTCTTAATCTGGTTTACTTTTTAAGTTTGGTTGGCCTATGACAAAATCATGTGCTTTATTGAACTTTGACCGGCTTTATGTGACGTCATACGACGCCATTTGGAAAATGGATGGTAAACAAATACAGGTCAGTGTGTTATTATTATCGATCTTTTTTCCATGGAACTTTACACATGTGAGCAAGAATAGATGAGGAACATAATTAAAAAGAAAAAAATGTTTACTTTTCAAACATGAAAAAAATAATCAAACATTATCCAATGACTGACCGACTTATTGTCAGACGAGGATACAACTAAAAAAAATTAATAAATAAAATAAATAAAAAAAAACAAAGGAAGAAGAAGCTGAGAACAGCTATTGAATGGGACTATGGCATTTTACCCCCTTCCTCAATAAAAGGGCTCCCAACTGATAAAAATGTGTAAGGGAGCCGGAGATACCATTTAACTATGAATGACATTTGCCGTTTGGCGACATATTTTCTGAAATTAATTTAGATTCCTCAATAATATATGTAATTATATTAAGTAACCTTATATTTCTAGCTTCTAAACTCAGGGTTCCCACATTAAATATAATATGATCATTTTTGCATGATCGCGATATCAAGAACATGTCTAAAATCGTTACAAAACAAAAATATTTGAATTTTGACAGAAGAAAAACTTTGCGGAAATAAACAATAACTTTTAATTTTCGAATCATTGACGGACACATTGAATTTCCGTACTATAGGCTATTTTTTGACAAATCTAATAAACGATCCATCATGATCAAGCTTGAAACTGCAGTCACGTGATCAAAATCTAATTTAAATATGATGAATATTTATGAGGAAAGTACCCTCAATTTCTGGATATGCCAACATGAATGCACCTTTTATCAATCTGACTTAGTTCTGTACATATAATTTTCATAAGAGATACAGGTAACTAATTTACCTGGAAATTTTACATACATTTTGTATCTATCATATTAAACAATGAGTGTATCTTGTTTTCAAGGAAAACATTCTGATAGCTACATTGCTAAAAAAAAAGGTAATAAAAACGTAGATATCAAATTTAGTGCACATGAACGTTTCTGGAATAACTTTCATCAGGTAGCTCAAAATTAAAAGATTGGAAAGCCAAATAATTTAATAGTTTTGGGAGCACAAGATCTATGGGCATTGATGTTATGTAGAAGTTTCTTTACACCTGGTAGAGATATTAGGAGTGCTGTTTTTATGGTGTGAGTTTTGGTGCAGTCGGGGATGTTGTCTTGTGATTCCACGGTGAATACGGACTGACACTGTTGGGGATGATGGATTTTTGCTTTGTGTCAGCTGTGATCTGTCCATCACTTCTCATGGTGTGACACCTGTTTTGTCTGTACCTAAGGATTTTATATACAACAGCTTCTTTCATCACATATTGCTTAAGATTTAGACCAAGATATAGTTTTTCTGGTACCTGATTCATGTCGAACGATGCCGAGAAACTTACAATATAAGCGCAGACGTCTAAAACGCTTAGAACGATGTCTGTTTCTGGTTTTTTTAGACAATTTGGCAGGTTTTTTTTTAACTATAAGACATTGCAGAATAAACACAATATACGTACATTGTCGGGAAATATAAAAACTGTACGTAACAGCTTTAGTGAGTGAGTGAGCGATTGCTTAGCGCCAACTCAGCAATTTTATAGCTAAATCATGCCGAGACCAAGTTAATTTGCAATAAGATGATGATGATGTCCGCTTTTTTCTAGATCAACTCTCTTAGTTTTTTTCATAGTGTTAGCTAACGGAAACAACAGTCCGCAGATATACATGTCGCTCCATTCGGACACATTATCCTGATTCCGAACCAACCAGTTTTTGCTCTTTCTCCTTAATTCTGCGTGCTTTGCATTATATGCAACAAATACCAGTTGATAATCTTTGGTTTGGCCCGATCGGGACTCGAACCCACGATCTACCGCACTCGAGGCGAGCACGCTAACGATTACATTACCGATGAGAGTCTTTGGTGAGCATCTCTGGTCTGTTTCTCAGCAAATACATATATTGTCTACATAAATGACAATAGATAACGTAACAATACAATTACATTGTGCAACGTCAACTTTTCGCGCTTTCACAATCCTTCAGAAGACACATAAAAAGCGACTTTTTGAGTCCATGTATATAAACATATTTATATTTTGCCATCTTCCACATTCTGGTGGAAATTTATGATTTAGGGTTCTATTTTTACAAAATCCAAATAAGAAATTGTCATCAAGAGTGTGCAAATAGTTTCAGTTTCGAATTGAAATTATCTAATAGCTACCAGTTCTTTAATAATGTTTATCACTTAGGATAAACAGGTTTAATGAAAACGACATAACCCGGAAAAGTCCGAGCAGTTCCGTCGCACTATAACCTTTTTTTGTGTGTACGTCACAACTTCCGTTGTATCAGTTTTATGCTAGCCGTTAGGCATCACACGTTTTTGAAAAAACTTTTTGAAAATCCATTGCCACCTGGTCATTTATAGTCATGAGACCACAAAAACGACGTCGAAATCCTTCAAGCAAAGCTTCAATATCTACAGCAAGCCCACCAAAGAAGGCGAAATCGTCAAAAAGGCCAGAAAAACCAAGCGAGACAGGCTATGCCGTGCCGCAGCATGATGTCGTCCCAAGGAATACCTTCCAGCGGGTAGAGGATGAACCATCAACCCATAGAACTTTACAAACGGGTAATCCCCACCAGAGTAATGATTCCAGTGGAGGGAACGATCAACAATCGGGCCCGATTATGGAGGTACAGATAGGACCACGTGGTCCAGTGACCCACCCGGTTATCCCGGCAACAGATAAGAGACCACCACCTATAAATCATGGATCCAATTATCAACAGAATGTGAACCCGGGTATGCTTTACAGTTCAGATAGATCAAGCGATAATTTTATGGGAAATCTGGGGTCAATAGGTGAGGTTCAGGTGTGTGAAAGTCCTAGTCGGCCCAGTATGTTTGATTCCGTAAGCGCTGACATACCTTTAAAGATCAAAGAAAAGGTGTGGGCCGGGGAGTACATAGACATGAGTCTTATGCTAAAATCTGGTAAAGATTTGGTGTATGATTCGCAATTGAAGAGTGAGCTAGCAGTTAAGGGGGTTCAACTAACTGTTCTTCAACAGAAGCATAACCAAATAAAAAATATTCACACCTGGACCTCAGCTTTTATCAATTTCATGAGTATTATGCTCGAGAAATGGCCAGGCCAGGCACAAGTATATCTTAAATATATGCATGTTATTAGATTGGCGGCTTCGAGGGTGTCGAACTTGGGATGGGTTTCGTATGACGAACAATTTCGTCTACGGAAGGCCAGGGTTCCACAGTCATCGTGAGCCGATGTTGATGTAGAACTGTGGCTACTATATGTATCTGCCCCAGACAGCCCTTTCTTAACGGAGTGGGACAAAAACGAGCACAGGGATTTCAGCTCGGACATGTCCAAAAAGGGCATCCGTACTTGCTGGGGCTATAACAAAGGGCGTTGTACTTGTGGCAATAATTGCAGGTTCATTCACAAATGCTCCGAGTGCTAAGGAAACCACCCACTCTCGGCTTGTAGTAAATCATATACGTTGGGTCATTCGCCCATTTGTGTTAATGAGGTGGAAAAATCGCTGGAAAATTATCCATATAAAGACATTGCTTGTGAATTGAAAAAAGGTTTAAAATTTGGCTTTCCGTTAAATTATTCAGGACCGAGATCGCCGATAACCTCAAAGAATTTGAAAAGTGTTGCTGACATACCAGAGCTTACCAAACAAAAAATTCAAAAGAATTAATGGGAAGAATTGCCGGGCCATTTTCAGTCCCCCCTTTTCCAACTTTACGTGTTTCTCGGTCTATTTATTTTTGCATGTAAAGTTGTTGCCCTGGCTAGGGCATTTAGTCGGCGCCTTATAAATGCTACATGTAAGGTAACTAAACCTCACCACAGAATTAGAGTATCGCAAGAGATGCGAGAAGATCTGAAAGTTTGGTTATCCTTTTTATCGGATTACAATGGAATTACAGTTATGCTAGATAATGTGTGGACTTCTAATGAGACAATTTGTTTGTTTACGGATAGCGCCGGCGGGAGAGATAAAGGGTTTGGCATTTATTTTCAGGGTAAATGGGCTCAAGGTTGTTGGACAAAAGAATGGGCGGACAATGGGATCCTTGCTGATATTACGTTTTAGAATTATTTCCAGTTGTCATTTCGGTGCACATTTGGGGAATACATTTAAAAAATAAACAAATTATTTTTAATGTTGATAATCAAGCAGTGGTAGCTATTATTAACAAAAAGTCTTCAAAATCCAACAGAGTTATGACCCTTGTCAAATCTTGTTTTACTGTCCTTACAATATAATATCATGTTAAAATAAAGCAATGGAAAAAGCTCGAAAACGAGTAAAGCTTGCAGTCAAAAATATCGTCTTGGGCGTTGGACGATACGTCATAAAGCATAATAATATGAGAGCCAGGGATATTAATCTTTTTAGAAATGATGGGACACACCTATCTGATATTGGAATCAATGTGTACTTGAACACAATGCAAGGGGCTCTAGAAAGTTTCTTATCCTCCAGCGGTCCTAGAGTTTTCCCACTTCAGTATCAGAACTTAGACGGTTTTTTTTCCTTGTCCGTTTTGGCGGCGGGCGGGTTTAGACCCACTCATCTGGCGGGATCTGACAAGACGACTGTTGGTCATAATCCTACAATTGTACGTGAGCTCATATTTTGGTATACTTTCTTGTGGTACCACAAGTAGGTAAAGTGTATATATAATTTAGTCAACTGGCATTCTCACGTTTACCGGAGAGGCCAGTTCCTGAACTGGTACCAGTTTGGAACTCGGGTTGGACTCCTTTGAAAAAACCAAAATGGTTTTTTGTAAAGAGTCAATGTCAGTCCCCCTTTCCTCTTTCCCTTGAATCCTGGCATCTCCTGAAAGTGGACAGAGTATTTATCAGTTTTATGCTTAAAAGTGTCAATTTATCAATTTTGCAGAAAACAATTAACAAACCTGGCAAATTTCCTCATGCATTCGCAATGTGCTCTATCAGAACCGATCTCCTCAAGCAGGAAAACGAGAAAATTGACAGTTTGTAGATTTATCTAGACTTCAATTTACTTCTGACGAATCGGAATTTATCCCCGATTACATTTAGACTCGCATGATGAAAAAATATTGAAAATTTAACTTGCATCTTTGTCAAGAACAACTTAGAAATGTAAGAGTGTCACAATTTTCGTCATGTTTTTCGTGAGACGATTGATTTTGCGAGAGCTACACTTCATATACAACAATAAACTATACATGTTTCTAATCGTGAAAGCATTCGCCAGAGCATGGCATTCTCTGATTTTGCAATATTCGAGCAGTAAAAAAGCTAATTTCAATTTTTGACATGTACATACCTTGCGAAGCGTCTTCGTGAACTCTCCTTCACCAAAACCGGAAGTTATCCTCACGAATTTCTTTGCAGAACCGACTGTTCTGCTTGTGCCGATTACCAGCCGTGTTTGTTATATTTTTCAGAATTTGTACTATTACTTGCCTGGAGCTGCAATTGAGATATCAGATGTGAAGTGTACGGACTTGATATACATTCGGACTTTACCCGTAGTACATGTGCAGCTCTTCCGGACAGTGTACAGTATTTTTATGAATAGTTTCCGTGATTTAAGAATTAAAAAAAAAAAAAATTGCGAGTTGATGTGGGAGTTTCAGAAACTGTAACTAAGCACTGTTTAATTACTTATAATGTTTGATTTGTTTTAATATGTATCTGTATTTTATAAATGTACTTACTTTAATAAAATTTGTCACAGTTCAATAGGGGCGGGATCTGACAAGACGACTGTTGGTCATAATCCTACAATTGTACGTGAGCTCATATTTTGGTATACTTTCTTGTGGTACCACAAGTAGGTAAGGTGTATATATAATTTAGTCAATTGGCATTCTCACGTTTACCGGAGAGGCCAGTTCCTGAACTGGTACCAGTTTGGAACTCGGGTTGGACTCCTTTGAAAAAAACAGGGAATAGGTTGTAAATGTGTGCTTCGTATCGGGGTTTATGACCTTCTTTAATTCTCTACTAAGGTGATGTAGAGGTTTTTAACATTCATTGGTACCGGTGAGGCACAGGCTTGCCCAAACGATTACTGGCGGTCTGTTCGTCTTGTCAGATCCAGTCTTTGTTATTTTAACTGTGGCCTATTATCCACTTAAATGTTTGTTTCATCTATATCTCTGCGTAAATTATACTAGTAATTAATTAGACATGAAGTGATTTCGTAATCCCGTCCGTCCGTCCGTCTGTCCGTCTCTTGTTACAAGTCTTTGTAATAAATAAAGTTCTCAACTTTCATTATTAAATATGGAACATAATTTTATTTATTTCTTGAATTAAGAAGATAGTGTCAATAAGTAAGTACACGAGTTAATTTCTTTATTTCAAGAGGGTAACACTGTTAGCAATAATAAAAGTGTGATTAATAATTAATATACTAGTATACAATAAGTATAATACCATTAAAATTTTAAAACTATTTATATATATGGTCTACAAAAGCCATATTTAATTTTGAACTTACCTTGTAAATAACTAAAAATAATTAACACAATTCAATGTATAAAGAGAATTAGGAACTAGCCATGTGGTTATATTTAAGCTCTATAACATAGACTAGAGCAATGAAAGTTCTATAAAACTCTTTTTTTTCTTTCTTTTTTATATTTTTTTCTTTTTATATAGTTCAATAATAAGTACATTGGTACAATAAAAATTATATTAATAATAATTTTCAGTTTTCTTCCATAAAATCAGTTACTTCAGTAAGCTAATACATATATCACATTTGTCATACATGGTAAATTAGGTAATATTTATGACATTTCCCGGTACATTCTAGGGTAAATTATTACTATCAAGTGTGATAACATCACTTTGTAAAAATATTATTTAATTGTATCATTCCATAGCTATATATCTAATAATATATTACTAACCCTATATAGCTCATGGGGGGGGGGGGGGGGGGGGGGGGCAACAACCCAGACATTAAACTGGTAACTTCCTTATATAGTAATCAAATCATTTGGCGTAACTGCTAAATACATATTATTATTATTTTACTTTATTTATTTAATTATTTATTTAATTTTCTATATTACCAAAAGTTATTATTTTGGCAATTTTTGCGCGGAGATGCTATCGATGTCAAGTACCTCATTAACACCAAAATAGGGTTAATGTGTATCTAGAGGAAGGTCGTAGTGCCCAACTCATTATGATACACTATACCTATCAAACTGGGATTTGTCACACTATTTAAACAACTTGTATGCTAAATTTATAAATGACAGCAATTGCAATTTTTTTTTGGTTCACATAATATACATGACAAATTATACCACTCAAATCAACTTAAAGTCAATCATTTAATTAAATATTTAAAATAAACTTCATCATATGCAAATTTCAATTATTCTAAAAATAATAATAAGGCATAAAAAGTAAGTAAATAATAAGAGAATTACCCAAAACTCTAATAAAATGTTTTCTTAAGGGCGCAATTTCTCATTGAGAAAGTCGCCGTAAAACTCGAATCAATTCAAATACTTTTTTCATGAAATTTGAATTCGGACTTGGAACAAATGAATTTCCATTATCATATATGATCTTATTAAGTTAAAGAATAATTTGCATAGTTTGAACATCAAATAAATATTAAATTCTACCATAAATAGTCCAACAATCTATTTTTTAATAGAGGACGGTAGTCCTCATTACGGTAGAACACATAGGTAAATCTTCACATACTGATGGACTTTCTCGCGTCGATCTCGCGACGCGAGACTAAAAATGATGGGGGCTGACATTTAAACCCGGATGTGGAAAGCCAACACAGATACGAAAGTAAATACTTTCATGAAAAAGATTTAAATAATAGTTACTTTGTTTTGTTTTTGTGAAATTAAAACTTGTATTTTCATTCCTAAGTCAAAAAATTTCAAAACTACATCTATTTCATTTGCAATTGCGTCAATTCCGTAAATCGTGACACATGTACAGTGTACTGTAAAGAAACAGCACTTTTTTCGAGCGTGTCCAGATAAAAAAAAATTTCTAGTTACGGATTAGTCAAAGATGATTATAGAAAGTCTCCTGTAATTTAAAAGATTTTAGATTTTGATTGCTAGGACTAACATTATTTTCATTAAGTATATTTGTAAGATCACCTGTTATTGCCTTTTTCAACCTCGTCCATTGTGAAATCCAGTTTCTTTTATCGATCAGTGTATTAAATATAAAATTTGAATCTTTAAAATTATTATTTTCACAATCCCATATATCACGAACTTTATGTATTTCACTCTGTGCAAAATTTGGGGAAAAATAGGCTTGCCATTGAAAACAACATTTGAGTTGCCATATACAGGTTGATCCAATACTTCTAGTTTTGTCATTGGTGTTTGTAAGAGTAAATGTTGATAATAAATTGGTAATGTACAAATTTGTAAACCTTTAAAGTCTGAGCATGTAGTAAAAAAATATTCCGTATTATAGATTTAGTCATACTTTTTAACCACCTCAACTCGCAAACAGCACACATCTCCTTTCCCACCTTTAACCCTTCCCCCACCCTTAACCATGCTTACCCCGTCCCCTTTTCTCACCCTTCCCTTCCCCTTTAACCCTTTTCCCACCACCTTATACCTTCCCCTTTTCCCACCCTTAATCTTCCCCCTTTTCCACACTTAACCCTTCCTCCTTCCCACCACCCTTAACCCTTCCCCCTTTTCCCACCCTTAACCTTCCCCCTTTTCCACACTTAACCTTTCCTCCTTTTCCCACCACCCTTAACCCTTTCCCCTTTTCTACCCTTAGCCCTTCCCCCGGCTTACCCACGCTTAACCCACCACACTTCCCCCTTTTCCACCCTTAACCCACCCCCTTTTCCCACATTTTCAGATTACTGTCATGGTATATAGCTAAATGGTAACGAGCTTCATTCATGTACAATTCTGGCGTTTTTATGATCAGGTAAAAATAGGTGTATGTCAACGTTAGAGAAATCCGAAAGACACTGGCAACATTGGGCACACAAGACCACAGACACTTGTTTCATTCAAAAAATATATGCCCCCTCCTCTTCCTTACTTCAAGGTAAGCATCTGCCCTTTTCCTCTTCCCCACTTCGGCTCAATATGTTTCGCTTATTTGTGATCCTTTCGCTGACCCAATTATATCGTTACACTCCCGAGATATTTCTCTTTTCGACCGCCACATTTAAATATACCTACCACAAGAATATTCAGCGAACGTCGCATTTTCTACTTTTAAGTCATTGAAACGGTAAGCGACTTCCGGTTTGCATTCGGAATTCTCTAGACCGGCCATGTGTAACAATGTCATCATGATCATCTCCTCTCAAATGTAAAGTAAGCCTTTAAAATACAGATAATTGTTCCAATGCAGATTATGAAAATATGCTCAACTCCAAATTACTGACATTTGATTTTTAAAGCACCTTTTTTTTTATTTTCTAAATCAATTTAGACCGGACCGGAAGTGGCTGTATCCGTTTCAATGACTTAAAAGTAGAAAATGCGACGTTCGCTGAATATTCTTGTCCAATTCGTCTGAGGGGGGCTCGGTAGGTATATTTAAATGTGGCAGCCGAAAAGAGAAATATCTCGGGAGTGTAACGATATAATTGGGTCAGCGAAAGGATCACAAATAAACAAAAAACATTGAGCCGAAATGGGGAAGGGGAAAAGGGCAGATGTTTACCTTGAAGTAAGGAAGAGGAGGGGGCATATATTTTTTGAATGAAACAAGTGCCTGTTCACAAGACACATGACGCCGATAATTCATCTCTCGAGTTCTTCATTAATTATTAAATATAAGAACAAGTGTGGACACAGAAATGTGCTGTCCAAAAGGCAAGTGTGGATGTCAATATTTCACATTATTAACTTTAAAAAAAACAAATTTCATGGACACATGGGTCCTGGATTTTTTTAATAAAAAAATATTTCTGGATTATTATTTTTGCTTATAGTCCGGTCCTGTGTTTTTATTTAAAATTTTCATCATAGCCCCCCCCCTCCCCCCCCCCCCCCCCCCAGATTTTCTATTTAAAATAAATCTCATTTACAAAACCACTGATATTTGTTCAATTTATAACGCTGATTTAAGCTTTAGTCGCAACAAATTTTTATTTTTGTCTTTAAACTGTCGAAACATAACATTTATTTAACTGTAAAATTCACAAATAAAATTCATCCCCCCCCCCCCCCCCCTTTTCCCCTTTTTTCTTGTTTAAATCAATGATTAACAATATTCCAGAATCAAACAAATGAATAAATATAACATAGATTTCTTTTACATGCATCTTTTTACCATGCGGAGTCAGTGTTTTAAATCGGTCATCCAATCAGGACGCTCATTATTTTTGTCCAATATAAAAAATACATCGCTAAAATTACCTTTGGGTGTTTCCCCACTTCAACTCGTAAATTTACATAGAAATCGGAGATATTTCTTCATAAAACTTCACACA
This sequence comes from Bathymodiolus septemdierum, assembly GCA_963383655.1. Taxonomy (NCBI): domain Eukaryota; kingdom Metazoa; phylum Mollusca; class Bivalvia; order Mytilida; family Modiolidae; genus Bathymodiolus; species Bathymodiolus septemdierum. Next base: position 96,432,735 of record OY726518.1, read on the forward strand.
TGGTTTTGTCTATTATATTTTTTGAAGACAAACATAAAATTTTATTGCATTTATCAATATTTTATGAGTATCAACAGTTTTTTCAACACCGTATCTGTTTCTCGATACAGCCGCCCGATTACAGTGACCCGTGACCCAGATTAGCGCGTTCCACCAGTTTTTTTTCTTAATAATGTTGTTTAACAAGTATCCCTGTTTATATACAGGGTATATTGAGATTTGTACAGTTGTTAACCTGAATTCATTCCAAATTGTTTTTATTTGATTTTGTATGTTCTGAGACAAAATTGGCTCGAAAAATAGAACTACATTGGAGATATTTATATATACATGTAAGCGTTGTACTTTATTAAGATTTAATTCTTTGGATTTATTTTATTGGTTTATTGTGTGTTGTATGCATTCTTGGCTCTTTAGTTCTTTGCTGCTATTATTAAATGATGTTTGAAATATTTTAGTTTTACTTACTGCATGTTAATGTCATGTACGTATATTGCATAGATACTGTTTCACAACTTTTATTATTAAACAAGTGTTGCCCGAGGGCAAGTGTGGACACAGAAATGTGCTGTCCAAAAGGCAAGTGTGGATGTCAATATTTCATATTATTAACTTATAAAAAACAAATTTCATGGACACATGGGTCCTGGATTTTTTTAATAAAAAACTAATTCTGGATTATCATTTTTGCTTAAAATCCGTCTCTGTGTTTTTATTTCAAATTTTCATCATAACCCGCCTCCCCCTCCCAAAGGATATAAAATTGTATCATTAATAATAAATTAATAAATAATAAATTCAGATTTTCTATTTAAAATAAATCTCATTTACAAAACCACTGATATTTGTTCAATTTTTAACGCTGATTTAAGCTTTAGTCGCAACGAATTTTTATTTTTCTCTTTAAGCTGTCGAAACATAACATTTATTTAACTGTAAAATTCACAAATAAAATTCACTCCCTTTTCCCTTTTTTCTTGCTTAAATCAATGATCAACAATATTCCAGAATCAAACAAATGAATAAATATAACATAGATTTCTTTTACATTATCATATCAAGAAAATGGGGGCATTAAAATCAAGTGGGGGTAGGGGTATTCGGGTGGGTTTCCGCGTAAGATGGTTCCCTTTCAATGTTAAAAGTTCGGTATTTTCCTTTCCTATATGAACCAAAGAACACATTTATAGCTGTTTTTCTTTTTAAAAAATAATTATATTTAAAAAATGATAACATTTTAACCTTTAATTCACTCAGTAATATGCTTTTCCTCGCCGTAGAGCAAAAACACTTACATGGTTGGAAAGCTGGAGATGTCAAGATTCTATATTTATAAACTATTGACCTGAGTAACCTTGCTAAACCATGCGGAGTCAGTGTGTTTTAAATCGGTCATACAATCAGGACGCTCATTATTCTTGTCCAAGATAAAAATACATCGCTAAAATTACCTGTGGGTGTTTCCCCACTTCAATTCGTAAATTTACATAGAAATCGGAGATATTTCGACATAAAACTTCACACATGGTTTTGTCTATCATATTTCTTGAAGACAAACATAACATTTTATTGCATTTATCAATATTTTATGAGTATCAACAGTTTTTTCAACACCGTATCTGTTTCTCGATACAGCCGCCCGATTACCAATGAGACAAATCACGTGACTACACATGCTACTCACAGTGACCCGTGACCCACTTTAGCACGTTCTACCAGTTTATTCTTAATATGTGTTATAAATAGCGATAAATGATGTGTTAACAATAAAGGTATCGTGAGTGGGTGTTAGTTGTTTCACGCAAAAAACAATTTTTCTTCCAGCTATATAATGGAGAGTGAGTGAGTATGTGATAGTTGTAAATAACGCCTAATCAGCAATTTTTCAGCTATATCATGACGAGTGCAAGTAAATTTTCAATGAAATGATGATGACGTCCGATTTGCACCAATACGCTTAGTTGGATTTTGATAGTGCTAGCTCACTGAAACAACCGTCAAACCCGTCTTCGCGGTCTATTTCTCTCCTCTTAACGCTGCGTGCTTCAGTAGCGAAGAATTTTATAGTTCTTAGTTTGACCCGAACCATTACACAATCGATGCAGTTAGAACAAAGTTGGAGTCGGAATTTAACAAGTTTACCAACGGGTGAAATCCGTACAGCTTTATGATTGCCGGGGGGGGGGGGGGGGGGGGGACATCAAACAAACAAGCAGTCTTTGCTCTTAGTAAAGCTGCGTGCTGAGTGGAGAAGTAACAAATACCAATGTTATAGTGTGCTTGGTTTTAACTCACGATCTACCACACTCGAGGCGAGCACGCTAATAATTACACCACCGATGGGGTTTAAAATAATAAAAGTATACAAAGTTCTATAAATATGCATTAAACCCCCACCCCTTAGATTTAATAGAGGACCGGTAAGACATGGCACTGGAATATATACCATTTAATTGTATACCAGTCAGACACAATAGATCCAGTCGATACTCGGTTCCGAAGAGTCCGAAGAACAATCGATGATTGCAACTGCAATCAGACAATTTGTAGAAAGAATAGAATGAGGCCGATTGAAGACAAAATTTAAAATATATTGAATCAAATAACAAAACATTGTAAATATTCCAAACACACAACGTGTACTTCTTCACGTAAACATATTATGGCTGAATGTGTAGTTTGTCGTCCCCTTTCTGTCAATGTATGCTGCAGAATCATGTAAGTTCTACAACTACCATGGAAATAGAAAACACACATAAAACAACTATGAGCTAGAATCCAAACTGATAGGCGAACACTTGATTCTGAACACAGCAAAACATTGATATGTGATTGTACTATCTAAAAGTCTGTTTGAACCTTCAAAGTGTTTTCAACTAACAGTGTCTTGGATAAAGCTGGCATCGTAAAACGTCTGGTCATCAACTGAGGTGGAAGCTTTAATGCTGCCTCATGAGACTCAGATTTGTCATCTTGTTCGGTATTTAATAACAGTTCACATGCCTCATCATGGATATCTGATGAAAACTGTGTTTCCTCCTCTTCCTCTAAATCAGAACAACTTTTGCATCGCACCTTTTCGTTCCTAGAAGTTCTTAAATTCCTTTTGACATCATTTAAAGTTTTAAGTTTTTGTTTATAAAATGCTTGAGATCGTTCAACTTCAACAGTCAGCAGTTTTGCATCTTTTGCAAATTTTTGTATATCTCTCTCACATATCCATGACAGTCTTTTATGAGCACCAACATATTTCGATTTCTTTGGAAGATCTTTTATCCTTTGGAAACTGATTTCAGAATCAATTGAATGAAATTGAACGCTTTCACTATTCTCTATCCCGTCCTCCATGATATGAATTTGTTCTGCCTTCTCAATATATATTCATAAGTTGAATTTCCTATATGCAGTAGATTTAAGATAATAACAAACAAGTATATACCATATTGGTCCTTTATCTCAATTCTTTTTCAATATCGCTGATTAAAATGTCAGAATTTTGTGTCACCTCATGAATTTAAACAACAAATTATACGTATGTTGATTTAGGCTAATGCATAGTCTACAACATAACTTACAAGTCGTTTAATCATCGAGATAAGCTGAAGCAGTAAATTGCACTTTTTTGATAACATTCGAAATGAAATTAGACAATCGTTGATGTACGAGAACTATTGGTAGTTTGGTCTGCCAATAGTGTTACCTCACCACTGCTCACGCCACGAAAAAAGGCATTGTTTGGTAATAAATCGGTGTAACAAAGTGAAGTGAAGTAAAAAATAAAATGGACCGGCGGCGGGGGGAGAGTAAGCAGTGTTTGATGCAGTAACAGAGTGAGATAACGAAGTAGAGTGCAGTAAATAATAGGGTAGCTGTGTGGAGTGCAGTAAAATAAAATAAAAGTGTATAGCGGTGTGGAGTGTAGTAAAATAAAATAAAAGTGTATAGCGGTGTGTAGTAAAGACTTGGGTAACGGGATATTGACTTACAGCTTCATCAACAGCGACAACAAATTACACCCTAATCATGAAATGTTGCCAGTTCTTATTTTACTGACGGTACATTCTCGAGTTATATGGTTCAACATCAACAGTTGTGCAAAATTTGTTTTTGTAAAACTTGATTTACTCATACAATGACAGTCCTCGCGATGAACACCTGTTCTCCTGCCCAAGACCAGTAAAGCTTTGTTCGGACCAGTAAGGTTTTCAGTTTTTATTTGGACCTATATATAAAAATATATTAAAGAATTTGAATCGGACTAGTATTTTCAAATTTCATTTCGAGGACATGTAATTGGTAAAATTGTTGTTTGCATTGAAGGAAGTTCTTAAATATTTATGAACCTCCTCAATTCGATTGTATGACCTACTTAGTTCGAGTTTATGATATTTCAGCACCTCCTTAAATAATAAGTCAAAATTATTTTATTTTACATTATGTGATGAAGTTTGTCAATGACTTGCAACAGGTCAGTGGTTTTCTCCGGGTACTCCGGTTTCCTCCACCAATAAAACTGACCGCCACGATATAACTGAAATATTGTTGAAAGTAGCGTTAAACACTATAACCCTAACCCTTTATCGAAGTCCTGTAAAGATGACATAAAACATCACATACGCTATTGGTCAATCAACTGTGTGTGTGAATGTGTAATAGATACAGCTAATATTGAAACAAGAGAAAGCGGGTTTCTTTTTTTCGGCGTGAGTCTTTAGGCAAGGACGTCGTTTTAGGTGAAGAGAAGGTAGATGTAGATAGATATTTGATTGGATGGTACTTTACTCTATAGAGTCAATTGATTAGTAAACATGACCACAAGGGTCGATGTTGCATTATGATTAGTTGATACTTCTTTTCTTAGATTGAAGGACACTGTTTTTTACATGAATTTGGGGTTATGGTAATATTTCAGTTATATCGTGGCGGTCAGTTTAATGGGTAGAGGAAACCAGAGTACTCGGAGAAAAACCACCGACCTGCCTCAAGTTAATGACAAACTTTATTACATAAAGTTGTATTGAGTACACCTTGTCATGAGTGGGATTCGCCCTTATTGTATAGGTAGTTGGTAAATCCAACTATCCTAAGATCACGACCGCGACGGTCCTAGTATATTTGGTGCCGATTTGAAACTCGAGACGACTCGCATCGCGCTATGAGGAAATTTGAACTTTTTATTTAAAATGCATTCTTGATTTGGATGGGCTGTACATGACCATGGTAATGTCAAAACAATAGAGAAAATACTGTACTAAACACAAAATGTGCAATTAAGATAATAAGATAGAAAAAGAAGGTCATTATTATAATTTCAATGCGGCCGAAATTGGAACGTTACTAAATATTTATGTCACCGTAAAACATCCAATACTCAAAAAGATGGGATTGTCAAAAGAATAAATGCTCTTGTCAAGAATGATCCACGGATTGGAAGTTATGACAATAACAGAACGAAATCGAAACTAGACAAGCTATAAGGACTTTCAAATCAAACCGGCAATAATACAGTGTACAATTGTATTATACTCATTGGTGCAACATCAGACCAACGTAAGGAACATGAACCTCTCCAGGTTAAAATGGTATCTGGTCCGTTCGCCCTAATTACACATTCACACTGAGTCCGTTCTCCCTGGCTTTGTTCGCCCTAAAAGTGGATCCGTCAGTAAGTAAGTAAGTAAATTTTATTTAGAGTCTGTATATATATACATAGACAACAAATCAACATGAGCTCTAACGTGCTCTTAAACATAACAACTTATGTCAAGCACTACATAAAATCTTAGTAATTACAGTACATTTAAACAAACATGCAAAATAGATGTACTATTGGCAATCACAAACAGCAATCCATGTGGCAAATGCCTCTCTAGACAGCTGTTTACAATCACCAACAGCAACTCAGTAGCAATAAAAAAGCAAAAATATGTTAAGAATAATCAATGATGGAAAATCATTAAAATAAATCAAAATGATATGCTAACAAATATCAGAACACAAAATAATAAAAATAAAGCAAAGATCATATATAACAAGAAGCTGAAAGCAGAACTAAATGCATGCGGAACAGTGACATTTCGAGCCATCCCAGGATTGAATCAAGCTTCTGAACTGGGAGAAGCCGTTTTCCCTCCTGCAATGATCCGGAAGGCTATTCAAAATCATATATAAAAGCAGAGCACAAAACACAAAAGTACATAAATAAAATTGAAACCCCGATAATTTTTTAATGAACATAATCAAGGATTTATATAGTAAGACTTACTATATAAATCCTTGACATAATGCATATTTTAATATATCATGGCGAGACCAAGTTAATTTGCAATGAGATGATGTCCGCTTTTTTCTAGACCAACACGCTTAGGTTTTTTTTATAGTGTCAGCTAACGGAAACAACAGTCCGCTCTTTCTCCTTAATTCTGCGTACTTTGCATTATAAGCAACAAATACCAGTTGATAATCTTTGGTTTGACCCGATCGGGACTCGAACCCACGATCTACCGCACTCGAGGCGAGCACACTACCGATGAGAGTCTTTGGTGAGCATTTCTGGTCTGTTTCTCAGCGAATACATATATATATATTGTCTACATAAATGACAATAGATAACGTAACAATACAATTACATTGTGCAACGTCAACTTTTCGCGCTTTCACAATCCTTCAGAAGACACATAAAAAGCGACTTTTTGAGTACATGTATATAAACATATTTATATTTTGCCATCTTCCACATTCTGTTGGAAATTTATGATTTAGGGTTCTATTTTTACAAAATCCAAATAAGAAATTGTCATCAAGAGTGCAAATAGTTTCAGTTTCGAACTGAATTTAATCTAATAGCTACCAGTTCTTTAATATTGTAATAATTACATTACTTCCGTGTTTCATTGAAATGTTACAATATGATTGGTTATGAAGTGGTCACATGATTATAAAAGAGATGTTTCACATCCCAATGAAACTCAAATCCGAACTTGCACGTGCCTCCATGACGACGTCCGATGTAAATAACCAATGGCGTATCAATTTCCAACAGCAAATAATCTAACACAAATAAAATTCACAACGAAAAATTCAACTATATTAAATCTTGGTGTGATTCAAACATAATTATAAGAATTGAATGCATTCTTTTAAAGTTTCATTGGGGTATGAAAGCGTTGATCGAACTACATTTTCAACATGAAGCGCTACCGCTTAGAGAAGGTCTCCTGTAATTTAAAAGATTTTAGATTTTGATTGCTAGGACTAACATTATTTTCGTTTTCATTAAGTATATTTTTAAGATCACCTGTTATTGCCTTTTTCAACCTCGTCCATTGTGAAATCCAGTTTCTTTTATCGATTAGTGTATTAAATATAAAATTTGAATCTTTCAAATTATTTTTTTCACAATCCCATATATCACGAACTTTATGTATTCCACTCCGTGCAAAATTTGGGGAAAATAGGCTTGCCATTGAAAACAATATTTGAGTTGCCATATACAGGTTTATCCAATACTTCTAGTTTTGTCATTGGTGTTTGTAAGAGTAAAAAATTTCACCACGATTAAAGTAAATGTTGATAATAAATTGGTAATGTATTAATTTGTAAACTTTTAAGGTCTGAGCACGTAGTAAAAAAATATTCCGTATTATAGATTTGGTCATACTTTTTTAACCACCATTTACCTATAGAATTCCAATTGTCATTTTTGCCGTTTAATATTTTATGCATACTTTTGAATTGATTAGCCTTAATGAGCGAATCAATGTTAATCATATCCATACCCCCTTCCTCAACTCGCAAACAGCACGTATCTCTTTTCCCACTCTTAACCCTTCCCTCATCCTTAACCATGCTTACCCCTTCCCCCTTTTCTCACCCTTCCCTTCCCCTTTAAATCTTTTCCCACCACCTTAAACCTTCCCACTTTCCCTTCCCCCTTTTCCACCCTTAACCTTCCCCCTTTTCCACACTTAACCCGTCCTCCTTTTCCCACCACCTTTAACCCTTCCCCCTTTTCCACACTTAACCCTTCCTCCTTTTCCCACCCTTAATCTTCCCCCCTTACCCACACTTAACCCTTCCTCCTTTTCCAACCATCCTTAACCCTTCCCCTTTTCCCCACCACCCTTAACCCTTCCCCTTTTCCCACCCTTAACCTTCCTCCTTTTCCCACCACCTTTAACCCTTCCCCCTTTTCTACCCTTAACCCTTCCCTTTCCCTACCCCTAGCCTTCCCCTCCCTTCCCTTCCCTTTCCCCTAACCCTTTCCCTTCCTCTACCCCACCCCTTCCCTTCATCTACCCCTTCCCTCCCTTGTGATTTCAAGTTAATGGATTGCTATACTTTTTTTGAATGGAGCCAAGTGCGAGATTGATACACGCTCGTTTATCGTTAATTTGATATTTATTTAGCGGACATTCACGAACAAAATGGAAAAAGGTACACATTGTTGGTTAAAGACAAATGATACCAAGAGGTAAACTTTAATGTAAATTAATAATGACAATGTCCAGAGGCACAATCAGCTGATGATATTAATGAGATCAGATTTCTGTCATTCTGTAGAGAATCAAAATAAGATCTTTAGGCCTAGAACTTTTTCACTTTTATACCAACACTTACGTGATCTTTTTGATTCGCAGTATCCATTATTTTGTCATAAGTGAATTAGTCACCCCCTTTCATGCAGGTTAATATTAAAAGGAAAATAATCAATTAACTGACTAAAAAGATGAAAACAATTAAAAACTAGAGGCTCAGTGGGCTGAGCCTGTGTCGCTCACCTTTCATTCTGCTTTGAGGAAACTTAATACAGAACCTTCCATAGGTGCTTCCCACCAAATTTCTGTTCATTTTGGCATTGCAGTTTCAGAGAAGAAGATTTTTATAAATTGACCAATCTAAAACAAGAATTGCTTGTGGCAGCCATTTTTGTTAATGGATCAAAACGAAATGAGCAATCTCTATAGAGGATCCTCTATAGTTGCTTCTTTTCAAGTTTCATATCATTTGGCCAAGTGGCTTCAGTGGAAAAGCTGTTTTAGAAATCGACCAATAAGAAACAAGAATTGCCTATGATGGCCAAGTTTGTTAACGGATCAAAACGGAAGGAGCAATTCCCATGGAGGACCTTCCATAGATGCTTTCTACCATGTTTCCGAGTAGAAGATTTTTAGAAATTGACCAATCAGAAACAATAATTGCCTGTGGCGGCCATGTTTGTTAATGATCGGGACAAAATGAGCAATCCTTATAGAGAACCTTCCATAGATACTTTCTACCAAGTTTCTGTTCATTTGGCAAAGCGGTTTCAGAGAAGAAGATTTTTTAGAAATCATCCAATCAGAAACAAGAATTGTCTATGGTGGCCATATTTGTTAACGGATCGGGACGAAATGAGCAATCACAACAGAGGACTTTCCATAGATGCTTCCTACTAAGTTTTGGAGGAGAAGAATCTAATTTTTTCAATAGTTTTCTATTTTTTACTGATTTTTTCCACTAATTTTCAAGTTTGAGAAGCGGCAACGGCCATGTTTGATGGCAGTCGGGGTCATCATTCATGGTCTGAAAGAGAATTATATATGCATTGCTCCTTTATAGTTTGGTAGCAACATTGGCTCTTTACAATATTTAAAGATTTAAAAAAAAAAAAAAAAAAAATTGTAACGATAGCAGCCATTTTTCATAAGCGACCAGGGTTGGCGACCATAAGTCTGAAAGTGGATCATATATGCATCATTTCCATAAAGTTTGGTGGCAACTGGCTTTTTACCGTATTTTTTTAATTTAAAATATATTTTTTGACAATAATTTTCTATTTTTTGTAACAGTGACGGCCGGAGGTCTTCAATCAAAATTTTGAAAGAAGACCACATATGCATTCTTTCTATATGTTTTGATTGCATTTGATTCTTTACAGGATTTTAAAATAATTTTTTAAAGAATTTTTTCACTAATTTTATATTTATAGTAACGATGGTGGCCATGTTTGATGGGGAATGGGGTCCTCAACCATAATTCTGAAAGAATATTACATATATGTACCAAATTTAATTGCAATATACTCTAAAGGATTTTTCTGGATTTTTTGTAATTTTTTTTTTCTTCTGATTTTACCCCTATGTTCTATTTATAGACATGGCGGCCAGGATGGTTGGACGGCAGGGTCATCGGACATAATTTTAAAGGGAACCCCCTAAGGATGATTCAGGCCAAGTTTGGTTTAAATTATCGGCGGTTTGTTTCCTCTTGCCAGATCTTGTGTTCGTTATAAAACTGTGACCGTTTCTTCCATAACACTCAGTAGTTAGTTTTTTCTTACATGTTTAACTATGAATCTTGTATTAAAGAAGGGAAGAAAAAAAGACGCACAATGATCTACAAAATATTGCATAAAAAACTAAAGATTAAGCAACACGAAGCCAATAAAAAAAGATGAACTCATGTGCGCCGGAGTGGTAGATTCTGTGCAAATGGTTTAGAATAGTAAGACACAATGAATTTTATTGATTTAACTATTTATTATGCCGTTCATACTACAGTATATGTATATCTGCTATTATTTATTAAACTCAGTCTTTCTAAAATAAATGCTATAAAATTATTAACCAGCTTGTTGTTGAAACCTTAAAAGGTAATAATTACACAAGAAGGAATATATTCTCTGTATATTTTGTCACAGATAATTTTAAAGAGTATGATTTAGATACTGAAAATATAAATATTTTGTATGTGAAAGCAGAGACATGTCTGAAGGAAGCGGTGCCTATATCATTCTTTTAAAATTAAAAACTATTTTGTTCACTTGGAGCTAGCATAATATTGGCCGAAATACACATACTTCAAAATGTCGAAATGAAGATGATCAGTATTACAGTAACCGTACGCAGTGCGGTCTTATGTATGGGCACAATGGGCAGTTGGGCGGTGATCCCACTAGCAAATGAACCCCATAATAATCTATGTATGTTGTATACGGCATGATTTTTAATGCTTAAACACTGATTTTGTTGGAAGTACCGATACAAGAAATATATGTATAGCTAGGGGCCTCAGTGCACTGCTTTGACCGGGGCCTATATTGCTGATAAGACGGCCCTGACCGTACGTCATTCATCATTTACACTTCGTGAACATGTATCGGCTGTACATAGCATGGTATAGGCCAATATTGCTTATGTATGTTGGTTGTATTAATTGATATATTCGTAATAAAACTCTTTTCTTATGACTTAAAAGACCATACTTTCATTTTACAGACACCGGCGTCTACTACTCCCTTTTAAATATAATGGTTGATACCACCCGCGTACTATTGAGTACAAGTACAAGTTGGCCTTCAATGTTTGCACTGTTATTAGTCCAACAATAAAAGATTCCATACTTTTTTCTCGTATCTTTCCAGTGGATGTCATAGGGGATATCAAATACTTCCGTCCTCTCTATAGGCCGTGCCTACTCATATTAGCTGTAAAAATGATACATCGCGATGGTAAATTGAAAAAAGATAGTTTGTAACTTAATCACATGCTATACAGCCATATAGGTAGAATCTTGTTTTTCAACTATGAACACCACTAATATCTATTGTTTATTTTATTTTATATTGTGTAGATCTACATGTCTCTCTTTGTCAATCAGTAACTCTTTTCCTGTTTATGTACATGTATGCAGTTTTTCATTTTGTCCCTCCATTGGAAATACACAATTTGTATTTTGGTAAACATAATAAGGGAGACAAATCCTATAAGTTTACGCTACAAGTAGCTAATTTTCATAGGTAGCTAATTTTTATAGCTCCGCCGTATGAAAATTTGCTACCGGAAGTTGGAGGTAGCTAATTTTCATGGGTAGCTAAAAAATTTACGACGGAACAATTTTAATGAAAAAGATATTAATTACGGAATAATCCGCACTTGTTTCAACATTTATTTAACTTCCGGTAATTTTCATTTTATTTTTTCGGCGCGGTACATGAGAAAGAAAAACAGTTAATCCTGTAAGAAAAAAAACCCTTTTGCTTTTGTCAAGAAATTCAACAACATCGAATACATTAGCCTATAAACAAAACCAATCTCGAATTATCTTAGGAAGAGTAGATGCGGCCTATACTGGCTATAGTTGAGAAGGGACTAGGGATATCATAGTCCGAGATTCCTCTGTCGTTTAACGGCTTTTATAAAGTTGCTGTAGCCGTTCAACGTTGAACGGCTACAGCAACTTTATAAAAGCCGTTAAACGACAGAGGAATCTCGGACTAGGGATATCATATCTTGTCTTTTCATGATTGAATGTATTACACTAAACCGAAACGAGTAAAATAACAATAGTAGCCGCGTACGATCATATATTTTAGTTACACCAATGCGCAAAGTCTATAATATATGGACACTGAATTTGAAAGGAACGTAAAACTATTTTTTGTTGCACAAATTTCGGTATTGTGTAAAAAAATATGACATTTATATAACTATAGTCTATAGAACATTATTTCTTGTCAGTTCTAAATTCGACTTTTTCATTGGTGTAGACATGGTCATGTTGTCATGCATTAATCTGTGTTAAAGAAATCGACCAGTCATTAACATGATCATGCCCGCAGGCATGATCATGTTAATGACCGCTCGATGTTTCAGAGTTGCATCCCTTTTAAAAACACAACGGAGATCGTGTAGTTGTCAGGGTAAAGTCTTATTTCCTTCAATGAAATAAAAATAATAGTTACTTATGTATAGGGCATTATCATGATTTCTAGACTGCCCTTGGGACAGTAGTATTGACTTCAACACTGATAATGTCCTCGCCTGCGGCTGAGCCATTATCAATGTTTCAGTCAATACTACTGTCCTCACGATAATGCGCTATACATAAGTAACTATTATATAATTAGCTTTTTGGGTCTTTTTTCGACAGAGTTAAGAACAATACACAGTTATCCCCTTATTAATATTCAAGTATGCTGTTTATGTCATCATTCAATTGTTTCTTTAAAATGTACTATGATTATTGTTTATAAGCATATATATCTATGTATGTAAATTGAAGTTAAAGTGTTTGTTTTTAGTTATTACTGGTTCTGATATAAATATTCCTTCTAGTCTTATGTTTTCAGTTTAGTTTGCCCCACATTTGGGTTGTCCAGAAAAATTGATTCAGTACTTTCACTTTGCAATGAATGTTCTGTATTGTTTAAGGCCAACAGTACAACAAAATAGGATTTTGTTTCAAGTTTTTAATTTCTGATCGAGTGAAATATGTGTCCAGATTTGTACTAGAAATGACTCGAAAACTACTTCATGTTGACTGCTATTAATCTTAGTATATTGACATTTTCTTTGTTCTGTTCCAATGATAATGGGTAATTGATAGATTATATAGTTTTCCCATTATAAAAAAAAGTCTTGCCCTGCAATTTTTTTGTGCCTGTCCCAGGCCAGGACCAGGATTTCCAACGTCATGTGTAATAGTCATTTTATAGGACTGCAAAACACATTATGTTATGGCGCTATTGTCGTCATCGTCAATCTGTATGATAGAATGGTTTCCTTGCGATAATTACTTAAGATGTCTTTGACAGATTCATCTATAAATTTTGAACACCATGATCCTTGACACTGAATAAAGGTTGATATTGATTTTGGATATTATAACCATACCCATTTTCAAACAAGAGACCCTAAGGTGCAAAAATTTATGTTTTTGTTATTTGTACACGAAGAGTTTATTTTTCATCTGATTTTGATGTTCATTTTTATTTAATGTCTTTAAAAAATCCCTTTCAGAAAAATGTATTATTGTGTCTAACAATCTATAGCTACTGCATCAACAAAATACTATGTTCACACTTGCTTTTAATATACACAGTAACACTTGTTCAGCTTTCTCTTGTCAACATTCTCTGTTCCTATCAGGTATTTACAAACCCTTTATTTTATGTTCAATAAGTTGAGATGAAAGGTGGTTGTATGTTTTGTTGATATTGGTGGAATCGTTGACAATCACTGTTTAAACTCTCTTTTCATAATTATGATAATTACTTGACTTAACTATGAAATTTAATAGCTCGCATTAAAAAAATTCTGGTTATGCTCATGAATATGTATAAATATATTCAATTTCAGATGCATCATTTCACTAAGAGGGAGATTTTGACTCATGAAACTAGTTTATCCCACAGTTTTTCTTTTTATTGAAATGCCTGTACCTAGATAGGAAATTTTGCTTTTGTTTTTATGATTTTTCTATTAGATGTTGGAACTGTTCTGACAATATGGAGTTTTTTTTTATTGAGACTAATATGTTTGATTTATTTCAGGTGATATGACATCTTTTATGTCAACAACTGGGTTATCTCCCTTATCACACCAAGATGTTTTGGAATCAACAGCTCGATTGATAGACAAACAGTTACAAGATGATAGAAATTTCTTAGAACTATCTGACCAACTCAAGGTTCCTGTACATAGTAAGATTACATTATTACTATTAATGTTCATTAACATTTTTTGTACAAGTATTTAAAGTATATATATTCTTACTCTATATAGCCGCATCGGTGGTGAAATGGTTAGCATGCTCGTCTTAAGTACGGTAGATCGTGGGTTCGAGCCCTGATCGGGTCAAACTGAAGACATTAAAATGAGTATTTGTTGCTTCTCCACTAAGTACACAGCATTCAGGAGAAAAAACAAAGACTGGTCCGACTGAGGTGACATGTCTATCTGTGGACTGTTGTTTCAGTGAGCTAGCATTATAAAAACATCCAACTAAGTGTGTTGGTCTAGTACAAATCGGACCACATCATCATCTGATTGAAAATTAACTTGTTCTTGCCATTATATAGCTGAAAAATTGTTGAGTTGGCATTAAACAACGATCAGTCACTCACTCAATTTTACTCTATATCAACAAATAGTTCCATAACACCACTAAGCTAAAATAGTATATCTAATTATCATTGGGTCTAAAGGAGAAATCTTTATATGGCTCTGTTTTCATATGTTTTGGTCTAAATAGTGTAAGTTTGCAGTAAAATATTGTTTTCCAAACTTTATTACATTATTAAGAGAACTTAAAAAAATATATTTGTCAATTACAAATACTGTTGGGAAGTTCAGATAGCTGGAACCACTACTGTATTATATTTGGCCTGAAAAAAAACCAACTTAATCTGCATTTTATATTACTTGACAGATCAACCAAATTTGAGTGGTTTGAATGAGCTAGACTATCCTAGTTTGCCTGATGCCGGACTTGCCATAGATTGCTTGACAGAAGTCAGTAATGTTAAAAGAGTACCTTTACCTCCAGAATTGGTGGAACAATTTGGCCGTATCCTTTTAATGATATTTAGTTAGATTTTGAGACCATAATGCACTTTACAGAAATAAACAACTTTGGATAAATTTCAGTCTTTTAATTACCAGTATTCAACTTACTGTATTCAGTAGTGATGGGAATCGGTCACATTTTTGAGATCGATGATCGCTATACCAACATCGACCAATGATCGATCATTGGTGACAATTACTTACTAAATGTATTTACTTACAGTTTTTTAAGTAAGGAGGAGAATAAAATTGTATCGTATAAGAACACTAGACTACATTTTTATTTTAATTGCCGTGTTCGCTGGTGATTTTAAAATATACTGACCGAAACACTACAAATCTTTGAAAACGTAGTTGTTGAAACATTTCTGTTATATAGAATATGTTATAATTTTTCATCTTTTATTCAAGGATATTGAGATTTTATTATTGGTGATTGTCATTAGAATGGACTGTTACAATTTATACACATTAACTTAAAAAACAAAACATCGGTTTCTGTATGTTTATTGTGTAACACCTGACATAAAATGGACTACTACGCAGAGTAGATAAATATTAGACTAGTCCAAATATATGTATTAACTGATTGTCAGAAATACGCTAGGATAAATTGCAAGAATTTTGTCAGTATGAAGACAAAAACAAAGAATAAAGTTAAACATATATTTTTTAATCAACACTTAGAATCAGAATCGACCATAAGATTTAAGAATCGATCATCGGACTGATTAGTCTATGTTTCCGATGATCGGTGCACCACTAAGTATTCAGCACATTACTTTGTCAACCACAATTCTGTGTGCTCATTTGCTTTTGATGTAGCGGTACACTTGTTCGACATACCATTGTTAATATGCTAGGGTTGTATCATATTGCACTCTGTAACAAAGCAAACAATTTATCTTTGAAGTGACAAATTTGATCAAATTAGTCAATGATGAATAGAGAGAAAAATTGTCAATAATTATTTTTGTGATTTAAGAAAATAGAGTGATGAATCTCATCAGCAGTCTAATTTTAACTTTTCAATCACAGTGATTAAAACAATAAGCCTTAGTTAAATCATTGAATGATTTTATGAAAGTATCAAATCAGTATTATTTTTTAAATTGGAACTAAAGAACCAAAATTATTGATTGTAAATTATGGTAAATGTATTTGTTTTCTGTAGCTCAGCTGGTCAAATGCAATTTACACAGTTTCCACTCTAGCTGAAAATTTCCAAACTTGATGTAAAACAATATTTATTCTTAAATTAAATATTTAATTTTTGTTATAAAATCTGTTCTTGGTACCATTGTATCATACTTTGTATATTACCTTTAACTGGTGTGACAGGGATGCAGTGTAACTGTATGATGGGATTGTTTCCTGATATAAATCGGGCATGGTTAACAATTGACAGTGATATATTTGTATGGAAGTATGAAGATGGGTAAGATTTGTATGACTATACATGTATATCCTTAAATAGAGCCAGTTTTATTGAATTGTAAATATAAAATTGTAAAGCTTTCTGTATGACAAAAAGAATTTCTTTTCCTCACCTCAATCTTTTCAACATTAAGAAAGAAACACTGCTTGGTCAAAAAAGGACTTTGTAATTTCTGGATTTCAGGAAATAATATGGAGTTCAATGTGAGAGAAACATCATCAGTGGTGTTATAGTTAGCTTTCTCGCCTCCAAAGTGGTAGATCGTGAATTCGAGCACTGGTCGAGTCAAACCAAAAACAATGAAATTGGTATCTGCTGCTCTGCTAAGCACACAACATTGATATTTTGTACACAAGAATGGTTAGAATGCATAGTAGTAGCCCTCTGGCTCTTGTTTTTTTGTTCTCATTTCTTTTGGTAACATTAAATGTTAAATATCTTTTTATTTTTGAAATGAAATGATTTCATAAAAAATTTATCTTTTACTGGATTAAGTGAAAAGATAACCTATATCAGTTTAGCATTGCAGAGTCATTTTCAATTATGTAATTCATTTGTATCTTGATTTACAGAACTGATTTGGCATATTTTGATGGATTGAATGAAACAATTCTCTCAGTGGCATTAGTTAGACCTAAGCAAGGTAAATATTATCTCTTAATGTCATTGGTCAGATCTTCACAAAGTAAACAGTTTCTCTTAATTCCATTGATCAGATCTTCAGAAGGTAAATAGTTTCTCCTAATTATATAATTCCATTTATAAGATCTTCACCAGGTAAATATTATCTCTTATTTCCATTGCTCAGATCTTCACCAGGTAAATAGTTTCTCCTAATTATATAATTCCATTTATAAGATCTTCACCAGATAAATATTATCTCTTAATTCCATTGGTCAGATTCACCAGGTAAATAATTTCTCCTAATTATATAATTCCATTTATAAGATCTTCACCAGGTAAATGTTATCTCTTATTTCCATTGGTCAGATCTTCACCAGGTAAATAGTTTCTCCTAATTATATAATGTATGACATTTTTTATCATTTTTTATTTTACAGGGATTTTTCAGCCACACATTCAGTACTTGCTGTGTCTAGCTACTCCAGTTGATATTATCCTGTTGGGTGTTAGTTTTACCAGATCATTTGATGGTAGGTTTTTACTGTATTTCCATGTTAAAAGATACTATCATGATTATATGCTTTAGTCATGGTGATTTTAAAGAATTTTTTCAAGAAACAAATGCTGTATTGATAATATTAAGTAAAAGATAAAGCAATAAATTATTTAAAGCTTATGCAAATTGATTTTGTTTTCATTGGTTAAACTGACATCATCGATGATGTAATAGTTTGCATGCTTGTCTCAAGTACTGTAGATCGTGGGTTCGAACCCTGGTTGGGTCAGAACAGAAGACGATAAAATTGGTATTTGCTGCTTCTGTGTTAAGCATGCAGCATTAAGCAGTAAAAGCAAAGACTGGTTGGCCCTGAATCAGGATAATGTTTTTGAGTGGAGCGACATGTCTATCCTCGGACTGTTGTTTCAGTGAGCTAGCTCTATAAAAATCTAACTAAGCGTGTTGATCTAGTACAAAGCGGACATGTCCATCATCATCTAATCGAATGAAACTTGTTCTTGCCATAATATGGCCGTCAAATTGCTCATTTGGAGTTAAGTAACTATCACTCACTTACTCACTCTGCTCATTGGTTAGATTAAGTTATAGATGCTTAATGTCACTTTTAGCATTTCTTCAGCTATATTTTGACTATACACTTATTGGGGGATGGAAAACACAGACAATTTGAACAAACTGACTGATGAAACCCCTGGTCTTTAATTAAATGATGTCTGGAAATCTTAGCACATGAGATGGTCTGTTCACTGATATGATGCCTACACATTTAGATATACTTGACATATCACTACAAAACATCAGAAATTGTGTTAGATATTGAATTGGAAATTCTAATATATTATAAATAGGCAGTTCTTTTTTTTTATATTCATTGAACATGTTACTATTAAATGTTTTTCACTCCTTAAAGGAGCCTCAGCAGACCCTGGTAGTGGTGAAATGCATCTTTTACCAGAGCCATTGTTTACAATACCTACAGACAATACATTTATCATGCATATAGTAGGAACAAACATTGGCAGGATCTTTATGGCAGGAAAAGATGGATGCTTGTATGAGATTATCTATCAGGTAGGTAACATTCTAAATATTCAGGGGCCATCATGGTAGTGATGGTATGGTAGTTGGATTTATAACTACATATGCAATCAGTGCATATCACCACTAACATTGCGAGTTTGAATCCCGTTCATGGCGAGGTGCACTTGATACAACATTATGTGATAAAGTTTGTCAGTGACTTGCGGCAGGTCGATTATTTTCTCCAGTTACTCGGTTTCCTCCACCAATAAAACTGACCGCTACGATATAACTGAAATATTGTTGAAAGTGGCATTAAACACCATAACCCTAACCCCCTAAATTTTCATATGATTGATTGAAATTGTAATGTGACTGTACAATGTATAACCATCTATTCTGTCTTTGGCTACAAGAACATGCTAGGAGTTGTATTATCTCCCTACCCAACTCTTCATCCTATTCCAGTGGCAATTTTTGGCCATCATGGTCATGATCGTATGGTAGTTGGATTTACAACTAGCTATGTAATCGGTGCCTACCACCACTAACATTGTGAGTTCGAATCCCACTCAAATCAGGTGTACGCAATAAAACATTATGTGATCAAATTTGTCAGTGACATGCGGCAGGTTGGTGGTTTTCTCTGGGTACTCCGGTTTCCTCCAACAATAGAACTGACCGCCACGATATAGCTGAAATATTGTTGAAAGTGGCATTAAACACCATAACCATAATGCCCTAACCCTAAATTTTCATATAGTGTACATTATTTTGATTGAAATTTTAATGTGAACATACAATGTACAACCATCTATTCAGTCTTTGACTACAAGAACATGCTAGAGGTTATTTATCTCCCTCCCCTACTCTCCATCCTATTCCAGTGGCAGTTGGAAATCGTCCCTTGTCTCCGTCATTTCTGTATAGCTTTGTGATATTGATAAACATGTTCTCATCCTGATTATGCAGGAAATATTTGCTGCTGGATGTTAAGAATGTTTTATGTTTGTCACTGTTTCCTTTATAGACAAATGGTAAAAGTAAATTTCATAAATTGAATTTATTGAATAAAACATGCAAAAAAATAAATTGTCAAGACAACTGAAAACTTCTGTGATCACTCTTGTCATGATTTCTTATAGGTTTCATAATAACCTTCATCATAGGTTATATACATACAAGACTAGACCTGGACAAATTGATAATTTTTTCCTTTAACTGAGTAATCATACACAATGTGAATAATAGGACCAGAATTGCCGTTTTAACACACTAGATTTTTCCTTTAGCAGTTTTTTTCTCTCTCCAAATTTAGACTGAAACTTTATATCAACAGTATGCATGAAATATTTGCTGCTGGACATTAAAAATGTTTTATGATCCTCATTGTTACGTTTATAGAAAAATAATAAAAATTAATTTATTGAATAAAACATGCAAAAAAAATAAAAACTTCTGTGATCACTCTTGTCTTGATTCGCTATAGGTTTCATATATATCTTCATCATGATTTGGACAAATTGATAATTTCTTCCTTTAGCTGAGTAATCGTAGACGATAAAAGTTTAGAAAAGGACCAGAATTGCAATTTTAGCACACTAGATTCTTCCTTTCAGAAGTTTTTATCCAAATTTGGACTGAAACTTTATATCAACAGTAATTTTGTCATATTTGTCAATCTGAATTTTTGTTATTAGAGTTATGCCCCTTAAAAATGCAAAAATGAACAAAATTATGCTTGTTGGAACTCTAGTTACTTCATTTCTCAATAGATTCATTAAGTTAATAATCAAATGTACTTTTGTCAATGTTTGAAAACCAGAATTTTTCAACAAAGACAGTATAAGATCCATACATGCCCCTTTAAGATGTGAAAAAACTACAACTTCTGTATCTCCTAGAGATTTAATTCCATATTATACAGTTATTTAATGGGTGTGGATGCAATAGACCAATCTATTTGTCCTGAGGTGCTGGGAATGACCAAGTGTTCTATTGCATGAGGCCAACGGCCTCATGCAATAGAACACTTGGTCATTCCCAGCACCGAAGAACAAATAGTTTGGTCTATTGCATCCACACCCATTAAATAACTGTTTTATTTCCTAATTAAACAGAAGCAAGGTAGCGGACATGACTTAAATATATTCATCCATATATTGTAGAAAAACTGATGAAAATGATTTATTTGTTGAATTAGATAACAATAAACAAGTGGAATACAGAGTAAAAAGTCCTAAATTTTTATTACGTTTTTCAATATTATTATTTAAATATTGAAATTTTGAAATCTTGTGAAAATTTAGAATTTTTTTAAAATTTGAAATTTTTGAATATTTTGAAATTTTCACCTTTTTTTGAAAATTTTGAACCTTAAATTTTTTTAATTTTTTTTTAATTTTAGAATTTTGAAATTTTTTGAAAATTTTAGAAATTTTGAAATATTTTGAAATTTTAGGAAGTTTTGAAATTTTTTGTCCAATGAAAAAAAGGTTCAAAGGTCAGTTCAATAGTCTGTCGTGCAATAGTCTCTTGAAGACTATTGACGCGTCAATAGATCACAGGGGAGCAAAAAACGCAAACATATCTAAAAATATGTAGTTACTTAATAAACAAGAAAAAATTTACAATTAGGTAATACAATTTAATATCTAATTTAGAGTAAAATGAATGACGTTATATACATCTATATTTGCCAAAAGTTAACCTCACTATTTTTTTTTTCTTTTTTTACAGGCAGATGATGGTTGGTTCAGCAGAAAGTGTAGGAAGATTAACCATTCCACTAGTGCATTATCTTTCCTTGTTCCATCTTTCCTTAATTTCTCATTTAGTGAAGATGGTGAGTTTTAACAATCTGTTTCAATCTGTTAAATGATAACAAAAAATGTCAGTGTTTATGCCTTTGATTGTAATAGTGATCTCCACGTGTCATTTGATTTTGCTCTTTTTCCTTTAGATTACATGTATATTTTTGTCAGAAAAAATTTGCATTATATTTGAATTATGCAAGATAAGTTGAAAAATGTGTTCAACTCATGTCTAATGAACAGTGCTAAGTTTACATTGAATAAGAGTGAAAAAGTCTGGATTTGTTGGCAACTTCGATACAACTGTGGTATTTGACTGGATGGTGTATGATGTAAGCATGGTACAATGTATATTGAGAATTGTTAAATGCATTTCACTATGGCAAAAAATGGGAATAATGCAATTAAATGTTAAAGGAAGCAAGAGTTCACTTATATTTGGATTTGATTTTTTGAGAATAGAAAAGGTAATACATGTATTTCACCATTTGAAGGGTAAAATTAGAAATGATCTGGTGACTGAATCGCCCATATTTACTTTATTCGGCCTTATTGAAATGTATAAAACAAAATAACTTGATCATATATAAGCTTTATGGTCCTCGTTATTATTTGTGAGCTGTATTGTAACATCATCTTACATTAGAATATGCACATTTATTGACATTTATATAAGTGGCAATATCTTATTAGATCCTCTCATCCAGTTGAGCATTGACGAATCCAGACATATACTGTATGCAAGGACAGAGAAAGGAACATTGCAAGTGTTTGACCTTGGACAAGATGGTAAAGGCATTGGAAAAGTGGCATCAGTGCCACTACACACAATTGTACACAATGCCTCACACATAGCCAGGTAACTGTAACAATGCTTGCATATTTTCATTGTTGTGAATTTTTGTGAATTGACTAAACATGAGTTCATCACTGTCATTCTGTGTCATGGCTTTCATCCTTCATATTACTGTATTACTGAATTTCACAGTATAATTATACCTTCTGAACAAAAATATTCTCTTTTTTTTTTTAAGAACAAGCAGTTGAATTATTTCAATGAGAAAAATTTTAAATTTGTCTTTAAGAACAAAGAATGGAAATGCAATTATATTTAACATGAAGCAGTATTATAGTATTTTTTAACCAATAAAGGTTATGTGGCCTCAAGTCCTGAGGAATCAAAAATTTAACATGCTACGGGTTCTGTGGCCTATTGAGTTCAAGTTCTGGGGAATCAAAAATTTAACATGCTACAGGTTCTGTGACCTATTGAGTTCAAGTCCTGGGGAATCAAAAATTTAACATGCTACAGGTTCTGTGATATTGGTGAACAATTTAAATGTTCTTTTCCAGGTTAGCGATACAATCATGTAAGCCTCTAGTTTATTACATCATATTTGGCAGTTATGACAGAGGGTACAGGACGTTTCGTCCATAGTCGTATCGGCCATAGTACCAGTTTACAAAGACGTTTCGGCCTTGGTTTTGTTTATGTTGTTTTATGTGTTATTTTTAACAATATTATGCATTAATAATCATATTGAATACAAAAATAAATAAAAAATTGAGAAAAACGATATAGTTTAGCAAATATTATCACTATTCTTCTTTTCCAATCGCGGCGATATGCAGGTCCACATGAAGAGAAAAAACAAAAATCTACGTTTAACATAGTTTTAAGTCTTATAAATCTAGATTTAATAACCATTTTCAGTACTTTATTTAAAAAAAAAATTTATTCAACAAATACATGTATTATCATTGTTCTTCTTTTCCCAATCACTGCCATTTGCAGATCGACACGAAGAAAAGAAGTCATAATCTACGATTTACTTAGTTTTGAGTGTTACCTATATGAAAATCTGGAATTAATCATCATTTTCTGTACTTTATTACAAAAAAAATATATTTAAAACGATATAATTTAGCAAATATTATCATTGTTCTTCTTTTCCCAATCGCGGCGATTGAAAGAAGAAGAATAATGGGACCCTGATTTGGTTAATAAACTTATTTCTATTTGTATATAATAATTTTTTTTATATTAATCATGAAATTTCAGAATATTAATTTATTAAACCATTTTATGATTAATGATCAATATAAACTAGATATTGTAGATCGACTTGTTAATTGTAAGACAATAAAATGTAATTTTGTTCATTACTTCATGATAACACTTGATGATAATTAGCAATTATTTATTCTTTGATCAGACTATCTCCTGCATAAAAAAATTCAAATATTCATAAATTTGTCACAAGTGTAATCAAATTGATCAATTTTATAACTACAATGTATTATAAACGGGAGGGTTTAAAACCGGGACAGGTATTTTTCAGTAGTTTATATGTATTATAACTTTTGAACGGAGTGGGATATTTTCATGATGTAAATTCCATGATAAAGAAAAGATTAAACGCTTTTTTTTTTAATATTGACATTTGATACCTTTGATACATTTGATATTATAAAAATATAATATGCATTTTAAAACGCCTTCTAGACGCCAATATGATATGCGTATGTGTAATTACCACGATTACTATAAAAATAATTCCCCTAAGAATCGATACTAAAAAGTACAGACAACGGCACTCGGTTTTTTCATCCATACATACGAAAATAACAAACGGTAAATAAATGGTCAGTCATCTCGACGCCAATATGTAATGCGTATATGTATCACTGTGATGTGTACTATTACCATGATCAATTAAAAAAAATCCCCTAATAATACATACGTGACAGACTACGACACTCATTCTTCATCCATCCATAAATATAAACTATGGCCGAAATGGTTTGTGGACAAAACATACTATGGCCGAACCGGAGTGTGGACGAAACGTCTCGAAAGCAAAACAGACACACCAAAATCTATTTCGAATATCGGAAATTCTTAAAAGGACTTGTTTGCCTACCCATTTTTTGCATTGACTCGGCAGCAACTAAAAACGGAGAACAATAAACTAAATATCTACACACAATATCTTATGAAATCAACTTTTGAAACTATATGACTTTTTTTTCACAGGCCCGTCGGACTTGTGGAACTACTCATTTTATACGCCCGTGTACAATTTTACACGCCACGGGCTTCAGACTACCGCCTAATTTCGAAGACTGAAAGAATGGAAATGCAATTATATTTAACATGAAGCAGTATTATAGTATTTTTTAACCAACAGGTTCTGTGGCCTATTGAGTTCAAGTCCTGGGGAATCAAAAATTTAACATGCTACAGGTTCTGTGACCTATTGAGTTCAAGTCCTGGGGAATCAAAAATTTAACATGATATTGGTGAACAATTTAAATGTTCTTTTCCAGGTTAGCGATACAATCATGTAAGCCTCTAGTTTATTACATCATATTTGGCTGTTATGACCTTCAGAATCTCAATTGTATGTTAGGTGAATTTACATCTACTTGTATAATCAGTCTATCAGTACTAAGTTTTGTGAGTACAGTTCATGTGTGATACCTGTGGTGGTGTGTATTTGACACAATCTTACTTGAGGCATTGCTAGTATGTCTTCATATATTATTTAACCAAATTTTAACCACTAATTTTCATTTCAGAACAATAGAAAGATCAAATTTCAAGCCTATTGTACATATTAGTGCCATCACTCAATCAGAATCGTCCAATATTCATCTTGTGGCAGTAACCAATACTGGTATGTTGAAACTAATTTTTATCTTACCTGCAAAGAAAATCATGAAATGCTGAGACATAGGTATTGCTTTTCTGACAACGATCGTGAAGGAGTGTAAAATGTTGGTGGTTTAACCTGAAATCACACAATATAGGTCAGCACTAGCTAATCCATACATTTATCTCATAGAATACAGGATGACCAGGCACAGGTCACTAAGCATTGACCTAAATTTCATGCTTCATTTGCTTATACATTGTTCTATTTGCATCAGATATACCGTATTCATGACTTATTTCTGTTTCTCTGTACATGTCATTGGTGAACTGATTTATTCTGGTGTGTACATATTAGACAGGCATATGTCACTTGATTTTAATCTCCTTTTCACAGTCTAATATTTTGGTCCTCACTTTCTTTACTGCTCCTTTGGTTTAGTGTTATTCTATAAATTCCACAATACTGTATAGTGCTTATATTTGGTGAGGGTTTTTATTATAGTGCTATTACCATATTTACAAAAACCGCTGAAACTAAACACCATAACAGTTTCTGATTTGTTGAAATATTTTTATTTTTAATCTTCTCAAGAAAACACAGCACATTTTATTTCCATCTTGCTTCCAATTTAGCCACCATGGTAGCATATTAATTTGTTATTAGTTTAAATAGAATAAAAAATTCTTTAAAAAATACTTAATTTTTTTGGAGGTGATCTATGGATGGCTATTATTATGGATAAACAAATCATAATTTTTATTGAATATGAAAATCAATCCAAATTGACCACTTCTTTGAAATATATTAGTAACTGTAACCAAGTGAAGAATTAGAATCTAAGGACCCCCCACGGCTGTTATGGCCATGATATTAGCTGTATTTACTTCTACCTATGAAACCAGTACCACCTATCTTCACTTAACATTATCAGTTTGATTCCCTTTCATTGTGTAGTGTACTCTATATAGATTGTTTTGTTCAAGAGTAATATCAATTTTTGTCATTAAGATTGTCAGCACTGTGGTTTTCTCCAGGTACTCTGACTTCCTTTGCCAATAAAATTTGTTTCCCTGATATAGCCAGAAAATTATTGTATTAAAGTGATGTGAAGCATCCATAATCTTAATCACATTTCAAGGATTTTCAGATTATTGATTCTTATATTTTAATTTGGATCTTACAGTAATGGTAGAATTTAAAAAAGAATAGGAAATTATGATATACAGAGTCAAACCTGCCCATTGTGGTGATCTCTATTAACCAGTCACCTGTATGGTTATTGGTTTTATTATAGAAAATTTCATATGAATTGAACCTCTTTTAAGCAGTCACTTGTCCTAAAAGGCCACTTTAATCTTTGTCCCAAAGGTGACCTCTTAATACAAGTTTGACTTTATGTGTCTATTTTTATTTCACTTTAGGTGTTCGTTTATATTTTACAACAAATCCATTTGGTAACACTAAAGGGAGACCATCCATGTTGACTTTGGTGCATGTCCGATTACCACCAGGCTTCTCAGCTACATCTAGAATCCAGAAACCGCAGAATGTTCACATGGCTTATTATAAAAACGGTGAGATACATATTAAATAAGGGGAGGCCATCCATTTGATATTAACAAAGGTTATTTTTTATCTTAACTTTTTCCTGAATTCAAATTATGCCTCCAGGAATAAGCAAAGCAAATTGGAATACAAAGCTTTTACAAAGTCAGAAATATTTAATTTTAGTTTAACATCAGGCCATTCAAATGAAATAGTTTGTTTGTCAGGGTCAAATCAA
This sequence comes from Bathymodiolus septemdierum, assembly GCA_963383655.1. Lineage (NCBI taxonomy): Eukaryota > Metazoa > Mollusca > Bivalvia > Mytilida > Modiolidae > Bathymodiolus > Bathymodiolus septemdierum. The sequence continues at coordinate 96,459,921 of OY726518.1, forward strand.
TATATCGAAGCATTTATTTGATGAAAGGAGAAAAAAATGAAAAATGATATTTCTGTTCATAATTTATATTGAATGATTTATTATGTAATAACTGATATGGGTTTGATCTCCATCAACAATATAGACATTCATCCCAGGCCAGCAAGGTTTCACCATTCATATTGTCAAATCTGGATTGGTTTGATTTTATGGTATTAATGCCACTTTCAACAATATTTCAGTTATATCATGGCGGTCAGTTTTATTGGTGGAGGAAAGCGGAGGACCCGGAGAAAACCACTGACCTGCTGTAAGTCACTGACAAACTTTATCACATAATGTTGTACACCTCACCCTGGGTGGGAGTTGAACCCACATTAGTGGTGATGGGCACTGATTGCATAAGTAGTTGTAAATTCAACTACCGTAAGATCACGGCCACGACAGCCCCTTTGTCAAATCTCTCCAGAATTTCTTCCCTAATAAGTCTGGTAGAACAATTGCTGAAAGTGACGTTAAATACCAGTAACCTAATTCAATTCTATGCATGTACTATAAGGGTTTTCTATAAAATAAGTATAGTCAACAGTCGACAAGGAAGTGACCTACAATATATTTCATAATTATGACAAATACATGTATAAATTGGGATTAAACCCATTGATGACCCTCAGCACAAAATTGTTCTACCATACCACTAGGTATTATATTTATGTATGTTCTAGCTTATTTGTATAAAATATTGTTTTTAGAAACTTTATTGCTGGTATCCACACAAACAGAAGACAGTGATGTGTTGTGGACAATGAGTACTGATTCATTTCCTTTCCAAAGTCAGCTGATGGAAGCACAGGTAATAATTTTTAAAATATGTTCAATATTTTCTGTAAAGACATACTCCCCAAAGCTTTAATAATTGGAAAAGTTTTTCTCGTAATTAAAAAGTTTCTACTTTTTGTGGGGGGAAAAACATGATTAAAGGGAAACTTCGCGATTTTTTACATGTTAGCTAAATATGTTCCTGGTGATATAAAATACATATTCACAAAGTTTTATCGACATATTTCCACAAATAACGAAGCAAATCGCAAATTTGTAATTTTAATTTCTAATTTTTCAACTAGTTTGTGACGTTTTAAACTAAAAATGCATTGTGGGATTGAAATTTAAAGTCTGGGTCGCTGATGTTAAATTCGCTTCATTTAAAGCGCTCATTTAAATGAACAAAATGTTTCATTTCCTTTATATTTACAACGGAAAGAGTGTTTTATAACAGTCGCCTATATTCGCTATATATCAGATCCCTTTAACAATTATGTTCATTTTGTTTTACTGCTAATGTGCTGAAAAATATAATGGATAATTTTGACAACGCGTAACTTGTGTATTGATTTCTAGATTCTGTCTTAATCCCTTTTTAGCTCACCTGACCCAAAGGGTCAGGTGAGCTATTGTCACCACTGAGCGTCTGTCGTCCGTCCGTTAACTTTTCACATTTTAATCAACTCCTCTGAAACCACTGGGCCAATTTGAACCAAACTTTGGTGGAATGATCCTTGGATGGCCCAAAATTGTGTCCGGTGATCCCGACTTCCAACCAAGATGGCCACCAAGCTAAAAATAGAAAAAAGGGGGGATGAAATTTTAATTGTTCATTGCTGCTTTAGTATAAGTCAAAATGAGCTCAAATTTTAACTGCAGCTATATGGCAAGGAGTAGTTTAACATATATTCCGGGTTTTTCTGTGAAATTTTTCTTTCAGCCGATATATACCGATTATGCAAATTAGGCATATTTTGATAGAAGATCACATTTAAATCTTCTCCTCTGAAACCGCTGAACCAAATTAAACCAAACCTGGCAGGGATGATCCCTGGGTGGGTCCCTTTCAAAATTGTGTCCGACAGTCCCGCCCTCCATTCAGGATGGCTGCTATTACTAAAAATAGAAATTTCTTCAATTGTCCATTGCTGCTTTAGTATAAGTCAAAATGAGCTCAAATTTTAACTGCAGCTACATGGTAAGGAATAGTTTAACATTATTCTGCGTTTTTCTGTGAAATTTTTCTTTCAGTCGATTTATACCGATTATGCAAATTAGGCATATTTTGATAAAAGATCACATTTAAATCTTTTCCTCTGAAACCGCTGAACCAAATTAAACTAAACCTGGCAGGGATCGTCCTTGGGTAGTTCCATTTCAAAAATGTGTCCGACAGCTCCACCCTCCATTCAAGATGGCTGCTGTTACTAAGAATATAAATTTCTTCAATTGTCCATTGCTGCTTTATTATCAATCAAAATGAGCTCAAATTTTAGCTGCAGCTATATGGCAATGAGTAGTTTAACATATATTCTGGGTTTTTCTGTGAGATTTTTTCAACCAGTTTATTTCGTTTAGGAATATTGTGTGATAAAAATCACATCAAAATCTTTTGCTCAGAAATTTGAGTTGAAATGATCTTTGGGTGGCCCACTTTCAAAATTATGTGTAACACCCCCATTTTCTATCAACATTAGATGTCAAATTGAAAACCAGGTGAGCGATTACAGGCTCCTGGGAGCCTCTAGTTTATAATCATTATTCGGCATGCTGTTTACTGTTATTTTTATCTCCGCATGTAGATGTCCGCTTGTGTGTTTTCTAGCCGGAGGGTAAAATTATACAGGTGTAAAATTCAAGGTGACCGGATTAATAAAATGGGAATTTGAATACACACTATTTGCTTTCCAAGACGAGTTGGTAGATCGTTTATTATCTATTAAACATAAAATATTCTTAAAACATTAGAATAAATATAATGTTGAAATAACAGGAACAATTTATGTTTTAGACGATAAAAAAGTATACACCATCCTTGAAATTATAAGTTTTCATTATGAGAGGTGCCAAATTGGCCTAACTATATATAGCTGTCTCATCATAATAATTTAACGATCGATATTCATAAAAGATGTTTTAATTTTAATTTTAAATAAAATGATTATGATTTTACTCAATCATTATTTTAACAGTCGGTGTTCATAAAAGATGTTTTAATTAATTTAATCAAATGATTATGATTTTACTCAATCAATATTTCTTTACTTTTCTTTTGTTCAACGCATGTTGTATGTTTGGGAACATTTCTATATAAAGCACCGAAATTAACGTTTTAGTTATAGCTTAAATATGTCGAGCTCAGGTACGGAAAGTGACGCTAGCACCTCAAGTGATGTAGATTTCGACGACTATGGAGAGTTCGGTTACCAACTTGAACCACAATATACGGAAGAAGAACTCAGACAAATGGAAGAGGCAGCGAGTGCCCAACGTCGGGAAATAGAGAACAACCCACGTCAGAACGACACAAATTTGATATCCACTGATATTCATTTAGACAAAGTTCGGAAGGCATCATGATCATGAGCGGTATAAACAGATGAAGGGCAGTCAAAAATTAAAAAGAGATTAGGCCACACCAGATTTACTTCTTGTTCTTCGGATTTTGTGCTAAAAACGTTGTCCAGAGCGAGCAAGTGATTTAAAAATGTTAATTTCTTTTCCCTTTTTTGCTTGTCATTTTTGATGAGCGAAGCGTAAAATATTATGCGAAAAATATATTTCTTATATTTTTCATGTATTTTCAGAAGCGAGAGACCATATTTTAATTTTAAATATTTTATTCTTCAATAAATTAAGGCAAATAATTCCTGAAGTAAGAAGTGAAATGTGGGATTTACTTATTTTTATCTTCATTCTGAAAACGACAGGTACATTCACACCGGTTCACTCAGCAGGGTACCTAATATTGCGTAATGAGTTTAGGTCCACACAGGAAATCGCCAGGCAGAATATACAAGTGTTATTTTACATCCGGTCGATGGGCCTCTGACCGAATACCTGAATACATGTGTCACAATATTTGGCAATAATCAGAAACGCAATGCACATTTTGTGACCTAAGGGTTGAAGGCATGTACAAGGAATATATACAAACAACGTACACCAGTCAAATAGACAAAAACATAATAAGAACAGAAAATAAAATGAAAACAAATTACGCTACCCGTGACTAGAATAGCAGATGCAATGCACATTTTAAAGGTTCTTATAGGTGATCAAAATACATGACCCTGATCACGTTGAAGTATACATTAGGAATGGGTGCATATTAATGCACACTGCCAGATCAAGGGGGTGTTCGACAATTTAATAAAATTTGTGTATAAATTGGGTAAAAATTGGCAAACAAGAGCCTGGCACCCCGTTTTTCAAAACTGCTGGATCCGCACCTAATGCAGCAATGATTCATGGGCTATTTTCACAAAAAAATCTTAAGATTACCATTGATCGTAAGCTATATTGAATTGTTCATTTTTATCTTGATTTTTTTGTGCCCCATCAGAATGATGTAGCAACAACCAAAGTTATGAAATAAAGCAGGGTGAACAGGGCAGGGTAGAAATTCTTCTTGCAAAATAGACAAAATCCATTCGTATGCAATTTTTCCTTATAGAAATAGAAATTAAAATAAGTTTATTAACCAAATCAGGGCCCCAGGAGGGCATATACAAATAACAATTATGATTGATACACAACAACAATACATCAAACTAAATATTCGCGGTGAAATATCAATAATTGTGATGAGCAAATTTTTTATGACTATTCTGAGATTAATCAGAAGGGTCCACCAGTTCGAAAGACGTGATTAAAATAAACAAAATATGTTGTGCAGAGACATATTATATGTTACGCTTTGTTTTTGTATAATAAACTTATTTATAATACTCATCGTCTGTAATTGTCAAATGAAATCTATTACAAATTATATGTTTACATAATCCTCTCAATTGTATGGCTTCCTACCCTGTAACTTTCTGTGCTTTTAGCTTATGTGTATCTTTATTGTAGTGCATGCACGATCGATTACAAAGTGCGATCTTACTGAATAATGTCATTAAAACAATTTTGCCCCGTAGTATAGGCCTTTTTGGATATTTTTTTTAACGAATTCAGGGCATTGTTCCGATGTCCGTTCTTTTTTTAACTTAATTTCGTAGTTCTTCAATTTTGGAAAAAAATCTTTTGTAAATGTGTCTCATTAAAGACGAACCTTTCCCCCCGATTCATTTGTTTTGCCATAATCTATAGAAGCAAAACGTAAATCTGCAAAAAGTGATTGTGTTATAAATTCATATATTTAGAATAATAAGAAAAATAAAAAGAATTACCATCAAGTTAAACAACCGTACGCCTGACACTGAAGGAGGACCCTGGTTTGTCACGTTTGTTTTGGGGCGTGGTGGTATTTAGACGTCACGTGATATTTGGTATTGAGATGCTATCAAAATGGCGACTTCCATGTATCGTTGACAGAATTTTAAAATCGATTTCATTCCCTTATCCAACATAATAAAACGCTAATAAACATATAAACATCCATATTTATACATCAGGAAAAATATATAAAAAAATATTTTTTTGCGAAGTTTCCCTTTAATATGGTTGGTTTTGATGTTAGAAGTTATTATAATACTTGATGTAAGTTTCTGTTGTAAAATTTGGCATATATTTCTTGGTAGAATATGGTCAAAATGGTGTAGGGTTGGGGTTATGGTGTTTAACGTCACTTTCAACAATATATCATACATCAGTTATATCATGACGATGAGTCTTCTTGGTGGAGGAAACCAGAGAAAATCACTGAATCCGGAGTACCCAGAGAAAACCACCGACCTGCCGCAAGTCACTGACAAACTTTATCACATAATACTGTATCAAGTACACCTCACCTCTAGGTAATTGTAAATCCAACCACTGTACGACCATGACAATATGGTGTATTACCTGGGGAGCTTGGTTATATTACTTGACCTTTGATTTTTAATAGTGACGTCATAGTATAGAACCAATGACATTCAATGTAATGATTACAATAATGTTGAGATCATCCAGTAATGTGCAAAAATATTTTTCTTGTCTGATTACAAATTTCCCTTCACTATCGGGACAGGAAATATGATCACTCGAAAAATATTTTTGCATATGACAACATTTAGACATACTTTGACAACATTTATAGCTTTGTGTCCACTCTTTCTAATCGATTTTCTTGATGGAACCCATGCCCAATAAATTTGATTGAAATTAGAAAACTAAAATAAAAGGAATTACTTTGTAGGATAAAGGTTGCTTATAAGATATATCAAAAACAACAAGTCCCCAAATTGTTAAAGCTCAAGGAAGAAATTGATTGTGGCTATTACACTTGAAAGTATTGTTTTTATTCCCCTGCTACTTAGTCGAAAGGGGCATTTAGTTTTGTGTGCCTGTGTATGTACAGAGGTTCTGCATTGTTACCCAGTTATGTCCCTTGATTTACTGAAAAATACTAATTTATCAGGTTCCTGTTCAATAACACAACATCTCCTTAAACAAATCATTTGAAATTATTTAATTTTTTTTTACCACAATACAGAGGTCAAATTCCAATTATTCCTTATAATGCCCCCTAATTATTTGAAAAATAGAAAATTTGAAGTTTCATTCTTATTTTGAAGACAACTACAGGTATAGATGGTAAAACATGGGCTTTGTGTGAAGAGAAACCAGAATTCCTGATGTCAAAACCAGATAGACTAAACCCACCTGCTATTGTAACCCAACATAGTGATCTACCTAGAAGATTTGTATTACTTAGTGCTCAGGTGAGTATAGACAGTAATTTTACCTTCTGATAACACTTAATATTTATTAATTTCCACAGTTACAATGTTGTAGACCAGAAGATAATACTATAAGGGTTAGGGTTATGTTGTTTAACGCCACTTTCAACAATATTTCAGTTATATCGTGGCAGGCAGTTTTTTTGGTGGAAGAAACTCAAGAAAACCATCGACCTGTCGCAAGTCACATAGTGTTATATCGAGTACACCTCACCTGAGCTGTAATGCTATAAGGTTATTTATTATAAAGTGCTATGAACAATATGGAATTATATTGTACAAGCCTGTATTGTGTTGAAACCTTTATTGGACAAGACATGTATATGGACAATGTAATTCATATACAGTTAAGCTTCGGTGCCTCGAACTCAGATGGGTCGAATACCATGGATGACTCGAACTGATTTGAAAGTCCTGTCAATTTTCCTTATATTTCTAAGTAAGAAAAAAAAACTTTCGCTCGAACACCGATACCTCGAACAGTCGAACTCAATAAATAGTCCCGTCAATAATAAAATCACGAATTTTACCATGCCAAACTCGAACATCACAATTTAACTGACGGATGTATGTTACGGTTGAATGTGCTTAATACTGCAAGGTGTGATAAATGTCAGATTACCAGACAGATAATTGTTTACTTAACAATTACAGGTAGAGGGATAAACTTGTCATCATTTGTGTTAATTAGTCATTAAATTCAGCTGTGGCTTGATTGTTAACCATTAATTACGATTAATAAAGAACGATTATTGAACACTAGACTTGTGTCGCTGATTGTACCAAGCCGTGTCTACACTCGACAATAATTAAAACAATCAAATGTTTACAATCGTAATAAAGTTTATTAAAACAATATTTAAAATTGCTATTACTTAAATTATTATTATTGAAAGTTTTTTTAATTTTTTAATTTTTTTTTATAGTTGCTGGCCCATGGGATCGAATAATATCAAACTGCGTGGTCTCAAGGTTCATCTAAATACCCCAAAAAATAGAAATGTACTCGTACTGAAATTCTGATTAACCTGAGTTTTTATGTGTATATAATACCAAAAGAAACAAATGTAATTGCTTCAAATTCAATTTAAAGAAAAAGAAAATAGTTAAAATTAAAAGTATATATCCGAATTATCAAGCATTATACTGATATCGATCCAAGTGTTAAAACCCGACCTCGTATTTTTTACGAGAAAGGCCCACTTTACTGTGCATCAGTTATCATAGCGTAATGAAACTGTCCTGGGTCAGAACCGGACAGTTCTACTGTATACAAATTTCAACTTCAGAGTCTGACAATATTAAGAAGAAAAGTAGTTCAACACAGGGGCCTCTTTAATGTGAAATTTCATGTTTTTGGGGCAAAATTTGAAATTGTCATGGAGATCCAACTGACACTGGTGTAAAATGCACACAATATTGGCACGGAAATTTAGCAACTTGCATACATAATATAGTAAGATGTTGTTCAAGATGATGGTGTTTTAATGCCGCTTTCAACAATCATTCAGTTATATTGTGATGGTGGATGTAGTACAAAAATAGACATTAATATGGTTGCTTATTACTGAAGTATTGTGTAATAACACAATCTGTTTTGTGTGTTTATTTATGCCATTAATCATTTGGAAATGTGTGCAGGTATGTCGTCGTTCTGTAATGCTATGGGACTTTTGTCGTCTAATTTTAAGCACTTCGATTTCCGTGCTATAATATATAACACTTAACAGCTTATAAACAGGAATAAATGTGAGGATTACCTAGTGTTTCTTGATTTTTTTTTTTTAGCCATGTACCTGTCACTTTATTTGACCTTGAAATAATATTTTTTCACATCGTATTGAAAAAGGCCTTTTAGCAAAACACAAATTTATTTAAGGATGTTAATCAGTAACTTGTTATTGATTTTCAGGGAAGTCATATCTTGACAAAATTACGACCAGTTGATCAGTTAAGATTATTGTTAATTGATTGTCAAGGACCAGATGCAGAAGAAGTGAAAGGATTCTTCAGACTACACAAGGTACACATAAATTTGGTTGATTGATTTATTGGTGTTTAATGCCAACTTTAGCATGATTTCAACTATATCGTGGTGTCACATAAATTTGAGGTTTGATTTTATGGCTATGTATTTATAAGTAAAAACTGATTTTATATTGTCTTTATAGTTCATCTGGTACACCATCCAGCCATGGTAATGACTTTGCATCCTCCATGTCATAGTTGTCATTTTGTTAATATATTTTTTTCTAAGACATCTGAACCAAATGGAAAGAAACTTCTAAGGAATGCTCTTTTGGTGGAGCTTATGAGAATTTGTGATTTTGGTGCTATGTGTTTAATAAATTTAAAAAAAAGTAATTTGGGTTGTGTTGCATTTGACGTGGCAATAAAATAGCCAAAGCCAAACCAAGAATTATGCAAATCTTAATGTTAAAATTATATATATACACCTCAAAATAGTTTGCACAAAAACACCAAATGCATAAGAAGAGTTTGAAGATACCAAAGGGGCAATCAGAATCCATACATCGAAGAAAAACACAACAAAATGGCCAAAAGAAAAAGTACAAAAGGACAAACAACGATCTATAAAACATACACATAAAACTAAAGATCAAGTAACAGAAACCCGACTAAAAACGGGGGGTGAACTCAGGTAGTCTAGAAGGGTCAGCAGTTCCTGCTCTGTTAGTGGCACTTGTCGTGTTAATCTAGTTACAAACCCAGTGATAAGTCATGAATGAGGAAAGGACCGGGAAGTGTTAACGACAAGTGGAACATATCCGTGATCATTTGTGACACAGATATTCCATTATGGTCAACCAACTGAACCAAGTCATGAGGGTGACCGTAAAGCTTTAGAAGTGATGACTTCAACTTAACCAAGAGGAACCCTTGGTTCAGTAGCTTCCTTGCTAGCAGCAACCCCCTATCTAAAGTAGTAACAAATATGTCGATCTAAAAGTGAAATTCAATCTGGGTTTTTTTTTTCATGTGAAAAATTTTGGACATTACTGTCTGTGTCTGTGATACTTGCACTTTCCTTTAGTACGCAAGAGACAACTACGTAGAAAGGAAATATATGTAGTAGTATTTTAACTTGCTTATAGTTATGTTATTGTTCTATTTATAGATAGAGCAGGCCTGTGCCACTTGTTTGATATTAGCTTATTATGTTATTGTTCTATTTATAGTTATGTTATTGTTCTATTTAAAGTTATGTTATAGTTCTATTTATAGATAGGGCAGGCCTGTGCCACTTGCTTGATATTAACTTGTTATGTTATTGTTTTATTTATAGATAGAGCAGGCGTGTGCCACATGTTTGATATTAGCTTGTTCCAGAATAGCCGCAGATCAACAGGTATTTTAATATAGAAATTAACTACTGTATTTTATTTTTTAGGTCACCTTGCCAAAGGCAACGTGAGCTTTTGCCATCACTTGTTGTCTGTCTTCTGTTAACTTTTCACATTTTAATCTTCTCCTCTGAAACCCCTCAGCCAAATAAAGTGAAACTTGGTTGGAAGCATCTATGGAAGGTCCGATCCATTAACAAACATGGCCGCCATAGGCAATTCTTGTTTCTGATTGGTCAATTTAAAAAAATCTTCTCCTCTGAAACTGCCTGGCCAAATGAACTGAAACTTGGTAGGAAGCATGTATGGCAGGTCCTCTATAAAGATTGCTCATTTTGTCCCGATCCATTAACAAACATGGCCACCATAGGCAATTCTTGTTTCTGATTGGCCAATTTTTTTTAATCTTCTCCTCTGAAACCGCCTGGCCAAATGAACTGAAACTTGGTAGGAAACATCTATGGCAGGTCCTCTATAAACATTGCTCATTTCGTCCCGATCCGTTAACAAACATGGCCACCACAGGCATATTTTGTTTCTGATTGCTTGATTTCTTAAAAAAATCTTCTCCTCTGAAACCGCTTTGCCAAATGAATCGAAACTTGGTAGGAAGCATCCTTGGAATGTCCTCTATAAAGATTGCTCATATAGTTCCGATCCGTTAACAAACATGGCCAGCACAGGCAATTCTTGTTTCTGATTGGTTGATTTCTAAAAAAAAACTTGGTAGGAAGCATCCTTGGAAGGTCCTCTAGGAAAATTGCTCATTTAGTTCCAATCTGTTAACAAACATGGCTGCCATAGGCAATTCTTGTTTCTGATTGGCTAATTTTTTTAAATCTTCTCCTCTGAAACTGCATTGCCAAATGAACCGAAACGTGGTAGGAAGCATCTATGGCAGGTCCTCTATAAAGATTGCTCATTTCATCCAGATTCGTTAGCAAACATGGCCACCACAGGCAATTCTTGTTTCTTATTGGTTGATTTCCAAAAAATCTTCTCCTCTGAAACTGCTTTGCCAAATGAATCGAAACTTGATAAGAAGCATCCTTGGAAGGTCCTCTATAAAGAGTGTTCTTTTAATTCCGATCCGTTAACAAACATGGCCACCACAGGCCATTCTTGTTTCTGATTGGTTGATTTCTAAAAAATCTCCTCTGAAACCACTGGGCCAAATGAACTGAAATGTGATAGGAAGCATCCTTGGAAGGACCTCTATTAAGATTGTCCATTTCGTCCCGATTCGTTAACAAACATGGCCACCACAGGCAATTCTTGTTTCTGGTTGGTTGATTTCTAAAAATCTTCTTTGAAACTGCTTAGCCAAATGAACCGAAACTTGGTGAGAAGCACCTATGAAAGGTTCTGTATTAAGTTTCCTCAAAGCAGAATGAAAGGTGAGCCACACAGGCTCAGCCCACGGAGCCTCTAGTTAAGAATGTGTGTACTCTTGCTTTACATCCTATTTTATTTTCCTTCAAATATTTTTTTTTATGCATGACCCATTATTGTCAAAAGACCCATTATTTTGATATTGTCAGATTTTCTGATTATATCCAATTAATAACAACCATACATTAATAGATCAAAAATATATATAACCCACACCTCTTATCAATTCTTATAGTCTGACCCTATGGTACCGCAGGTTCTATGATACCGTGTATTCACGTGCTATTTCAACCAATTTTTGCCTCCATTTTTTTATTTTAACTACCACGGTACCATAGGACCCCAATGTATATTTAATTCTATTTTCTGTCTGACAATAACCACTCATTGTAGATCATAGATATGTTTTAGTATATATATCATAGTGGTGTGCGTTGGGGTTTTTAATTTTTTTTATAAATTCAGAAACAAGAATGATTCATACCCATTGTTCTGATTCAGTTTTCAAAACAATTACCTGATAAATATTTAAAAAATGATTAATACCCAGGTACGGTAGATGATTTTGAATTCAAATATCTGTGTATATCTTGATGTGTTTTAGACCCTCCATGATTCTTTAATATTTTATAGTTAATGTGTAAATCTAGTCTTGAGTTGTAGTTTTATTTAACACTGTTTTTTCATTAATAACATCTCATGTATATGTAATATTATTTTTTTCTCCAGGTATCAAACTGGGCAACAATGGCCTTCTTTATGTACGGAGGAGATGCTCAGTACAATTTAAATCCTTCTGTTTTTGGAGTAGACAGAGGTCCAATGGCTAGTAATATTGGGCCAGGTAAGGGTGTTTAATTATTCCCATTTCACTGGTTTTACTGAAAGGAACTGTGAAAAACCATTTTATGGCTAAATATATAAGAAGACTTTGTATATATGGATAATGCCACACATGTTGAATGTGAAAAAAACAACTTTTGAGTAACAGTTTGTTATTAATGGTTTATGGGGACCTGTTTCGTTTCAAAATTTTCTGATCTTATCAATTATATCTTCGTTTTTCTTTGGCATTATAAGCGTTTGAATATAAGTAGATGAGATATTGCTAACTTCACGTTAACCAACAATCAATCAAATAATTGCAAGAAAATATGCCATAGGTATACAGCTTCTTAATAAACAAAAATATCAAATATATGCAAAGGTCAAAGGATTGTTAGTGTGATGTTATCATTTTAATCAGAACACGTGGTTACCATACCATTGGAATTGTTTTCCCAATTAGATCTTCTAAATGTTATAGTGCAATGTTTCATGCTATTGCACAAACAGTTTGCTATCCATAAACAAACACAACTTTTTTAAACAACTACTTTATGCATGACTAATTTTGTTTTACAGTACTTCACCCAAGTCAGACATCTACGCCAGTCCTAGGGATAGCTCCAGATAGAATGTATTATCATCATCCATTTAGTCAGAATATAACTCCTGATATTGCATTCTCAGGAAAACACAATGGAATATGTCTGTATCTTACCAGGATTCTGAGGTAAGATTACTTGCTTCTTGACTTCTCTCTCTCAGGTATATAATGGGATATGCCTGTATATCTAGAATTTTCAGATAAAATTTACTGGATTTTTTTCAAATACATTTTACCTACCTTAAATAAAAATGTATATGCCTCTCCTGAATTGTCATTTTCTCAGTAAATCACATTGTCTACTTTTGAAAAGATGTTCTTACTAGTAACAAATTTACAGCAGGTTATGATAATGCTTTTTTTTTTTAAAGTAAGAAATGATCTGTAGTGACTTAAACAACCATTTCACTGGCTAGATTAGACCCTGCCCAAGAAATTATTTTATATGTCAAAATGTTGATTTACATATTTTGACTGTGACTAATATTTATATTATGTTGGATACATGTACTGTATAGACAGCATCAGTATATCACAACTTAGACTGTCTCAAATAAGAAAAATTCCATTTATGAAAATTTTATAAGTTTTATATTATTTTTCCCATAATGATTGTAAGATTTTATCTTTATATGTTATTTTTCATCACAATGATTGTAAGATTTATTCCATTTTTTTTTCCAGATCTGTGTGGGATTGTAATATTGCATCAGATTTTCCATGTCAAACTCCCCAAGGAATTATCAGTTATGTAAGTTTTGTATCGAAATTTGGTTAAAACCGTGATATGATATAGTTTTAGTATTAAATATAATATTTAGTTACGGTTTCCCTTTTTCCTTAAATATACTGCTTTTAATGAATATTGTCTGACTCTATGACAGTTTCATTTTGATACAGTGCTTTAAAAATAGAAATTGAATTCCTTTAAATGAAGTAACAGCACAATGATAATAACTGTAAAATTGCACAATAGTTGTATTGGAGATATCTATTATAGTCAGTTAATTTCTTTGATATGGAAAGAACATGCTTATAATATTACATCTTTACCTGAAAAATGTCATATCCATTTTCTGAAGGAAAACACAACAAATAAAATATAATTGCCTTCACACCTAGCACAATTATGAAAAATTTAAATTGTTGATATAGATTGGTTACCAAACACTAATATTTTGATCATTTATATCTATTTTAGTTGACATGTAATTTTTCAACAGACACATTAACAGATATTTTAGAAAATGTGAGAGGATTGTCAGATTTTGTTGATTTTAACTCAAGATTTGACACTGGGCCTTCTGATTCAGGGTAAATATCTCCCATTTAATGGTCATTTATGACTAATCATTACGATTATTCCCACATTATCATATTAGTTTTGTAAATATATGTAAACCTGAAATTAGCAAAATAATTGAGGGTGGGGTTTATGGTATTTAATGCCATTTTCAACAATATTTCAGTTATATCGTGGCAGTCAGTTTAATTGGTGGAGGAAACCAGAGAAAACCGCCAACCTGTTGCAAGTCACTGACAAACTTTATCAGATAATATTATATTGAGTACACATTGGCATGAACGGGGTTCGAACTCACAACGTTAGTGGTGATTGGCATTGATTGCACATGTAGTTGTAAATCCAACTACTATACAATCACGACCACAACAACCCCAAAAATAATTGAAAAATATGTATCCTCAATATATCATAGTATTAAATAAGTTATCAGATCATTGAATGATGAACTAATTAACTGCAAAACATCGCAGCCTTACAAATCAACCACCTTTTTTCAAAATAATTATCATGTAACAGTAATGCAAGTATCATTACGAACAGGAACTGACAGTTTGGATCCATCAATCTTAAATAAATAGTCACCTGAATACCCCCTCACTCATCCTTTGTCCCAATGATGACTGTTGAATACAAGTTTGACTATTTACATTAAAGTATCCTTCTAACTATTTCAGCATTATGCCTTCCATGCCTTTCTCTCCACATATAATGAGTCATGTTGATGATCAAACAAAAAAGAAATTACAAGGTATGTATATATGTAATACCGGTACACAAGTACTATTGTAAAATTTAGTCATTTTGTACATGCAAGAAAATATTTTGGAGTTCATGTTAATAAACTGAAATGAAAATTCAATTTATTATTCAAAAAGATTAAAGTGAAACCCAAAATCATTAGTAATTTATGATTATTCGTGAATTGTTAAAAATGTAAATAAATTACAGCAAAATCCGTAATTTTATTTATCTGTGAAAGTAAAACAATGAAACCTGTCTTAATCAAACCCTGAATAAATCGGAATCATAATGTTTGAACCAAATTTTATATAAAGTCCCAATGTAGGAAATATTTGATAATTTCACCCCTATTAACCGAACACAAAAGCTGGTCCCAAGAAGGTTCAGTTGAGGCAGGTTTCACTGTAGAATTAATAAGATTGTTGGTAATTATTTTCTATTACAAAGCTGAAGCACAGAAAATGGAGAAGATTTCACTACAGCATGTACAAGATTTGATACACCAAATAGAGGAAGTGTTAGGATTATTAAAGATTCTCTGTGATCATCAGTTCCATGTTATAGCATCTGCATTAACTAAAGTAAGTAATAATATAGTCATTCTTTGTTAGGGTTATTGTGGTGGTAAGTTTTATTGTTGGAGGAAACCGGAGAAAACCATCTACCTGCTACAAGTCACTGACAAACTTTATCACGTAATGTTGTATCGTACACCTCGCCTGAGTGGGATTCGAACTCACAACATTAGAGGTGATATCTGTGTTAACAAGAAAGGATATGGATGTAATGAACATGAGGGACTAACCAACATTACACTTAATACACAGATTAAAGTAGAGGAATTGCACTTTTATTGCTGTTCTTCTTTTCAGTCACAGTAGAGTCTTCAATAATGATCACATCTCATTTTGGTGTATCTGCCCTGTCAAAATTAAAGAGTTTTCATATTGTGATGTCTCAATTTTCACTGACTTCCAAAAATCTATAATAATACAGTAGAACTTTGCTTGCTCGAACTCGAAGGGACTGTCAAAATCTGTTCGAACTATTGGAAGTTCGAGCGACCGAGGTCCTGTAATTTTAGAGAGAAAAAAATCCAGTTCTGACCCGGGACAGTTTCATTACGCTATTATAACTGATGCACAGTAAAATGGGCCTTTCTTATAAAAAATATTTAATCCTTTAGAAAGTTCTCAAAGACTATGGCTTCTGAATACCTCTTTGGTATCTTCAAGTGTACCGTAGAAATATTTTTTCACTTTGTTCGCGATCTATTTTATAAACAGGAAATACGAGGTCGGGTTTTAACACTTGGATCGATATCGGTATAATGCTTGATAATTTGGATATATATTTTTAATGGCCAATTTTCATATTTTAACCATTTTCTTTTTTTTTAAATTTGAATTTGAAGCAATTATATTTGTTTTTTTTTATATAATATACACATAAAAACTCAGGTTAATTGGAATTTCAGTACTAGTACATTTCTATTTTTTGGTATTTAGATGAACCTTGAGACCACACAGTTTGATATTCGATCCCAGCAACTATAAAAATTTTAAAAAGTAAAAAAAACACTCAATAATAATAATTCATGTAATTAACAATTTTAAATATTGTTTTAATAAACTTTATTACGATTGTAAACATTTGATTGTTTTAATTATTGTCAAGTGTAGGCTCGGCTTGGTACAATCAGCGACACAAGTCTCGGGTACAATAATAGTTCTTTATTAATCGTAATTAATGGTTAATAATCAAACCACAGGTGAATTTAATGACTAATTAACACAAATGATGACAAGTTTATCCATCTACCTGTAATTGTTAATTAAACAATTATTTGTTGGTAATCTGACATTTATCACACCTTGCAGTAAGCACATTCAACCGTAACATACATCTGTCAATTAAATTGCGATGTTCGAGTTTGGCATGGTAAAACTCATGATTTTATTATTGAGTTCGACTGTTCGAGGTATAGGTATTCGAGCGAAAGGTTTTTTTTTACTTAGAAATGTAAGGAAAATTGACAGGACTTTCAAATCAGTTCGAGCCATCCATGGTATTCGATCCATCCGAGTTCAAGGGACCGAGGCTTGACTGTATAATAAAAATCCAACTAAGCATGTTGATTTAGACCATCATCTCATTGGAAATTAACTTGTTCTCGCCATGATATAGCTGAAAAATGTTGATTTGGTGCTAAACAACAATCACTCACTCACTCAAAAATCTATTATTCTTGAAATATATTCCAGTGCATAACTGTTCAAACTTTAAAATACAAATGTAAATTTCAAAACTTTATATCAGTAAAAAGATGAAATAGACATTTCTGTTGTCATTGGTGACTATGTTTACATTTCATGATCGTTTAAAGGTATTTGACCCATGAAATAGGTCAGAATTGAATTTTTTTTTATATTAAAAGTTGCCAATATTCGATGTTTTATACTAATTGCAGTTGAAATTTTTCATAATATCATACGTAAATAGCCTAAAACGAAGGAATCACGTCACTGGTTTATTTTCTTGAATCCAGTAAAGAACCAATGTTTACCCACGCAATGTTCATACGACCTGACAATGAACTCATTCGGGAAAGCGTTTGCACATGTGCGAAATTGTTTGTTGATGAAGATGGCACAAATCGAATCGTTGGAGAACAAAAACATTGACGGATTCTATATGAAAACGACACAAAAAGGAGGATTCAGCAAGCTTTGTGTAAAAATTAAAACGAAGATGTTATACCGACCTACTCCATTTTTCAACACGTAAGCCTAATTTAGTATCTTTTTTCGGCCGAATCATATTTTAACAGTAGAATTGCATCGTAATTTTTTTATATATTCTTTTTTTTTCAGGAGAAAACGCTAGGTGATATCTCTTTTAAATTAGAGACTAAAATAATGAACTTCATGTCTGTTTTTTTCTAAAGAAATATAATCAAGACAACTGAAGTGTTGTCAATAATATTCAATACAATTTGTTTACAATTTTCCCTTTACCCCCTTTGCAGAGTTTGGGTTTGTTTTTATTGATTTCATCACGTATTTCCGATTTTAAGTGTCATTCTTACTAAATACCATTATATAATATTAACTGATTACCCTGGGATCCAATTTCATAGATATATTTCTTAAATTATATTAATTCTAACGAATTTACATGCAACATGCTTCCTGGTTATTTATAGCAGTTATCAGTATTCGACAAACTTCGGAAAAGCAGCCGACTTATAATTAGGTCATGTTAATGGCGATTTTACCAACAGACATTCAAATTCTTTTCACTAATTACGACATTATAACATTTTTTTTAAACCTGGCTTCTTGTTCAGAACATTTTATTAGTATAAAACATCGAATATTGGCAACTTTTAATATAAGCAAAAAAAATTCAATTCTGACAGCCTTTATGCCTTTAAACATTTTATTTTGTTTGTAGGATCAACAAAATCAGCTGAGAACAATAACATTAAAACAGCTGGTTGTATCAGGAAAGGAGGTTAGTACAGGGATGTTCATTTATTAATGGTAAAAATTACAATATCTTTGAACAGTCCTGTGAACTGTAACAGTTATCACTAGTTATTGAAACCCCAGGAAACATGACTAATGTCTCTGTGTTGTACAGTACTACATCTGTCTTACAGAGATCTTGTCCTAATGTATAGAGCTCATGTCTGTTGAACAGTATGTGTAAATTTTGGCTGTTTTTTGGATGCCCATTGCGATGGCAATTTGTTTCACTATTTTATTTCTTCTTTTACCAACTTAATCAGTTCCTTTTAATTGGTGTGGCAATACAAACTTCAACTCATAAGTCTAGTTTCATTTTTCTTCTTTGTTTTAACTTTTTTACATACAAACAGTCCTCACGGTCGAAGACCAGTAAAACTTTGTTCAGATCAGTAAATTTTTCAGTTTTGTTTTAAAGAACTATATCTAAATAAATTCAAGAATTTGATTCGGAGCAGTAAATTCAAATGTCCATTTCAAGGACTGTACAAATAAATGCTAGAGGCATTTATTAACCTAAATACATGCCTTTTTGTCAAAATATACTGTATGGCGGGTTATTTTCGCGGGTGTAAAATTTGGCGATTTTGAGTCAAAAGGTATACGAAAAAAAATTGCGTTTTTAAATTTGGAGGATGCTAAGTGATGCAAAAAAAACTTTTTGGACAATACTAAGTGATGCAAAAACAAAATTTGGTGGACGCTAAGTGATGCATTGAACCTTAAATTTCTGCCACAAATACAAATCTTTATTAAAAAATATTTATTATTAAAATGTTGATGAAATTTGTACACAGGATGACATTTCTCAGTTTTACCTCCATATATAATTTGAGGCGGAAGGAAATCTCCTGAAAAAAAAAATCGGGAGTAAATATTTGTTTGCAAATATTACTACAAAATTTATTTATAAATTACTGGATTAAATAACGGTATAGCCAATATGACACTTTAATCTGTTAATCAATAAATATAATTGATGGGCATCTAGCAGTTTCGATTGGTTGATTTTATGAACCTGTTGGTATGTCTTTGATGTTAATTAATCATTGACATGTTGTTTTGTCAGTAACATTTGATTACTATTGGAAAACCATGTGACAAATTAACAAATCTTCTATCAATGAAAAACTAACTATAGTCTATACGTGTGAGTTTAATTCAGATTTTACTTGTAAACCATGAAAGTGTAAAAATGCCATCAGCATTAATCAATATTGTCACATTGTATACAGTTATATATATACAGAATTATAAAAAAGATCTGAATATAGCTGAAAGTACTTCACTTCAAAATGTTAATTTAGCGGAATTTATTTTGGCGTTTTTGGAATGACCGCGAAAATTAGCACCCCGCGAAAATAACCAGCCATACGGTAGCTGATGTACAATATATAAAATAGATTTTCACACATTTCAGACTTCAATAAAGAAGGCTAAAAGATAAAATTAAGAATTGAATGTAAAGAAAACATTAGTGTTATGGACACTGACACCATACTGGGGTTAGAGTTATGTTTTTAATGCCACTTTCAACAATATTTCAGTTATATAGTGGCGGTTAGTTTTATTGGTGGAGGAAACCGGAGAAAACCACAGATCTGCTGCTAGACACTAACAAACTTTATCACATAATGTACTCCTCACCATGAGCGGGATTCTACTCGCAACTTAAGTGGCGATAGGCACTTATTGCACAGGTAGTTGTAAATCCAACTACCATACGATCACGACTAAAACGGCCCTGACACTATGCATATCTCTATGTTTCATCATTAGTCACATGTTTAGTCAACTGTTTAGTTTGTGACACTTTGTTTGTGTTACAGATGTGTGCATCACTGATCACATGTTTAGTCAACAGATACTTGGATGATAATGCCACAATAGATGTTATTAATGTCAAGCTGAGAGAAATATGTCCGATGCTTTATAGTTCAGATGATGCCATATGTTCCAAGGTAATATATATGTTAGAAATTAGAAATTCCTAAATTTCTGTCACCCTTAAGAGGAAGAGGAATTTTATTTGCCAGAAACTTGTTCAGATTCAGAAAACCATCTAAAAAATGGAAACTTAATTTGAAAAATGTTAAAGAGAATCTGTATTTGGATATAAAAGGTGCATTCTTACTACTGCAAAACAATATTTCACACTCTTCAACTGAAAGCATGACTTGCTTTTGTTTAACTTCTGTTGGCTCACCCATTCATCCGTGTACCATGTAAGCTGGTTAAATCTGGTTATTTTTTTACCAGTAGGATGATCTGATATGGTTGTTCGATTACAAAATAGCATACGTTGATTTAAGTGTGATTACATGTCTGTGAAGCTTATACATGTACAAACAGTGACAACATTAGAATCACCACAAATATACATTAAATTTTCACTAATTTTCAGGCAAATGAATTATTGCAAGCAGCCAGAATTAATCAAAATCAGTTGGAGAAAAGAAAACAGTTATTAGAGTCACTGAAGGTAGGACACTTAATATAAAGTCTGAAGGATAATGATAAAAATAGCCTGGTATTAATATAAAAAAAACAACCCGAAAAAGTGCAATTGAATTATATTCAAGTCAATGCATTGTATGTTAAGTGTGCAAAATTATATGTATGTACATTTTTGTATTTTTATCATTTTAAGTATTTGAAATGTAGTGGATAAAGATTATGGATGCTTAATTTAACTTTCAATAATATTTCAGTTATATTGTAACAATCAGTTTTATTGGTGAAGGAAAATGGAGAAAACCAGCAACATTTTGTATGTTACAGAAAGCTTGATCACATAATTAGAATAACGGCAGATTTTAAAGTATAGACAGACATTATCACTAAAATCGTAATGACGAGACGAGTTGTGATACTAGTGATAATATCTGTTGAGACTTTGAAAACTGACATTACATTGTATTGTGAAATGTTATAATGTGTTAGATGTCACACTGAATGATGATTTCTAATATAACAGTCAGTTTCGTTGATACTGACAATATCACTCGGTGGGATCATATGAAGACTGTCCAAATTACTGATAAAAGGCTGTATTGTCTACACCAGTCAAATTCTCAAACCTAATGACTTTAGTCACAGAATGTATGGTGATATCGCATAAATACAACCATCGTACATTGTAGCAACATCGGTCTCGTGAAAGAGGGAGATAAAAACGTCAAACAAATTTTGTTAAAAGATCCTAGATTGTAGATTTTGTTTTAAATTTCAGCTCTACAAAGAAGTTTCACCGTCCCTCCAGCTACCTGTTGTGTGTAATCAGTTTGCTATGGTACATTTCTATGAAGGTATAGTTGACCTTTGTTTGACCTTGTCTAGTAAGAGAGATCCACAGCAGTTAGCATTACATTACTATCGGAGTGGAGAACCAAATGAAGATATACAGGGAATGACAGCATTTATGGCTAGGTAAGTCTAACTGTCTTTTTTTTATGGAACAGCATGATATATTTCGTGGCTAGATAACAATAAAATCATTTCTAGAGAATGATAGAACATGTATAGACAAATAAAATAATTTTCATGGAATCACTGCTTTCAAACTTATAAGAATAGCAGCTTTTTTTTCGCAAGGCAAACTGTTTTCGTAGAGAATTACAGCATTCATTGCTAGGTAAATGAAATATTTTCTAGAAAAAGAGCATTTGCCACTAGCTTTATCAAATATTTTCCAGGGAGTAATTGCATTTGTGGTTAGGTAAATAATATCTTTTCTATAGAAACATGAATTTGTGGCTAGTTAATTTTTTTTCTTGGAATGATAGTATTTATGAATAGGTAAATATTTTACAGGAAATTGCAGCATTAATGGTTTGATAAATATATATATATTTAAAATTTAAAATCCTTTGCAGAATATAAAATTATTTACATGGATAGGTAAGCAAAAAGAATTTCCAGGAAATGACAATATTTGTTGTAAGCTAAAAATCTTTTTAATAGAAAGACAGCAAGCATTATATAATTATCTACTCATATTAGCTCATTGTAATGATAAACAGATTTATATTGCTGTATAACTAAAGACTTGGATACAAATCTATCAGACGAATAAGAGTGATAAAACGAACCTCAATCTGTATTGTATTTACATAAAGAGTGTAAAATGTGAGGTATTTATGATGATGTTTTCTTTACAGAATAGAGTGTTACAATTGTATCACTGACACTTTAGGATATTTAATGTCTGCAAGTGTGTCTCATCCTCAAGCTCTCAGTATACCAAAAGGTCCAGGGCCACCACCAACACCAGACCCTAGTATACTTCATGTAAAAGATGCAGAAAAATATGTATGTAGTATTTAAACCCTGTTTTTATTTTTGTTCAATTAAATTCACAACATTCACAAAGTCATTAAAAAGACATGGTAATTAAAATACGCCAGCACTGTGTCGTATAATTTTTTGCTCACCTGGTCAAAGAACAAGGGAGATTGTGCTATCACTTGGCTTTCATCATCCATCGTCATGAACTTCTTCACAGCTTAATGTTTTGCCTCAAATCAGTTTGAACCAAACTTGGCAGGAATTGAATGATTATTAAGAATAAGAGATTTAGACAGGTACAAATAAAATTGATCAATTACAGGTGACCTTTAGTAAGATGTCATGTATATAATATCCAAAATCTGCCATAAAATAGACTCCAAACAAAAAACAACTCTTAAGACCAATGAACAGAAAATGATGTAAAACTCTTTTAATGTTGACAAATTGCTTTTATTTTGACACTATGATTATTATAGACACTTTCTGTATCTTCTTATTAAGCCATTTTCATTATGAGTGTTGACGAAGATTGAATTACATGCCATTGCAAGAATCTTTGATTTAGAAAAAATTGTACCCAAATAAACAATGGAGAAAAACTTTCCAATGTCTGATTTTTTTTTGTCTCAATATCATTTACGTCAAATTTTTATCTAGTTTGAGATTTTTGCATTGTAATATCAATAGATTTTGATTAATGAACAGGTTGTCACCTGTGTTGGGCAACCCCTCTATGGTGATTACCTGTACATACACAGTAAAGTAGATACACATCTTGTATCACATCAAGATAATGACTAATGGCAGGACATATCACATATTTGTTTGTAAATATTTTAGACATCAGATGTATTCACATTGGCACTTAAATCTACAGATGAATTATTTCATGTGGCCTTATATGATTGGTTGTTTAATAATAACATGACAGAGAAACTTTTAGAGGTAAGATTAAAAGTTGTATATAAGAGAATGCAAAACACTTACAATAATATTTAAACAGTGATGGTCAACAATTCCACCAATATCAACAAAACAAACAATCACCTCTCACTTAAACTCACTGAACACAAAACAGGGAGACCATGACATGACGTTAGAAATGGAACTCCTGGCTTGGGACAGGCACAAAAATGTGGCAGGTTTAAGCCAGTTAATGGGATCTATAAGTCTATTTATTTCTTTAAAGCATGGATAAGTAATGACAAAGCAAAAAGGCTTTGCCCAATATTAATCATCAAAGTATACTTGTAGTGGTAATATAAAAAACAAAACATGTGTTCATCACTGTATGTAACAACAGAGTAAGTTGATACAAACCAGGAAAATCCTAAAATTTACAGTCATGCTTTTGTAGTTGACATTTCTATGGCAACACTAAAACAATCACAAACAGCACATATATATATAGTTGTAGTGCAAATGAACGAAAATAGGTCCTGCAGATTTCAGAACTATGTAAGACCTATGTCTGACAGGTCAAAATCTAATTTTAAAAAGTTTGGTAAGGTTTATTGTAAGTCCCTTGGGCATAAATGATTGCCCTGAAAGTGAAAGTATGGTAATTACAATTACATATTTTTATGCAATCAGTACCTATCATCACTAATGGTGTGAGTTGGATTCCTGCATCTGGTGAGGTACTTGATACAACTCAATGTGATAAAGTTTGTCAGCAATTTGTAGATTGGTGATTTTCGCCGAGAACTTCAGTTTCCTCTGCCAATAATACTAAGATATCACTAAAACATTGTTGAAAGTAGCTTTAATCATTCATAACATTTGCCATTGGAAGAAAAAGGTCCAAAAACTTAATTTTATAAATTACGCAATACAAAAACATTATGAGCATAATTTTTTGGAGGAATATTTTTTCTTCTTCATCTAATAAGTTACATTATAATGATGATAATGTAGTTAAACAATACAGAAGGTAATATGTAATTTTGGTAAAGAAAATAATAAAGTTAAACATCTGAATCCTGTCTGTATTTACTATGTTTGATGTACTGTATATTCTGATTATTTTCTAAATAAATATTGTTTAAATTAAAGTTAAACATTTGATTTATATACAGGCAAAGTGTATTCACAAGTAGCATATTCTTCATTTCTATCTATATGCAGGTCCAATCTCCTTTCCTGGAGAGCTACCTGAAAAGGAAAGCAGGATGCCAGTCTGAAGCTGTTCTGGCATTAGATATGCTATGGAAGTATTACGAAAAAAATAAAAACTTTCCAGCTGCAGCTAAAATATTATCAAAACTAGCAGAAAGACATGGGTAAATATTATTTTTTTATGGACAATCTTTAGCTCAACTGTTTCCAAGGAACCATATGGGCTATTTTCATTTCTGTGGTGGTTATGGGGTTTAACGCCACTTTCAACAATTTCAATTATAACGTGGTGGTATTATTATTTTTTTGCATCTTTTGTTATTTGTGTATATCAAAAATCTTCTCCAAAACTACTGGACCAAATGGAAACTAACTTTGCAGAAATATTCCTTTTATAAGCTTGTTAAAACTTGTACAGGTACTTTTGATGTGGATTCATAATTGAACATGGTCACCAGAGCTAATAATACAATTTGATTTGTTGAGCTTCAAAGTATTTATTTTGCAATTTAACATGGTGTGAATGGTCTTGAGTGATTCTTTGCAAAGTTTGTTTATTCATATATCCATATCCCTTTCTTGTCCTTATTTCCAGGACTGACGTACGTCTGCAGCAGAGAATAGAATATTTGTCTCGTGCGATTATGTGTGCCAAAAGTTCAACGACCCATATCAGTGCAGCAGCAGACGGCGAATTTCTTCATGAATTAGAAGAAAAAATGGAGGTTGCTAGGTTACAGCTACAAGTACAGAAAGCATTGAGTAAATTGTCAAGTCGACCTGAATGTCATGAGGCCTTAGTTCGAATGGATTCAGATCTATTAGATCTTACAGTTGTAAGCTATTAACTTTATTTAAATTCAGATGCTTGGGACAGGGGTTGGTTTAAGTGCATGTTGACATTAACAGAGATTAATGTTTTTCAGTCTTATCAAACCTTTACTGGGGGAAATAAATACATATTAGTAAACAGAGATTAATGTTTTTCTGTCTTATCAGACCTTTACTGGGGAGGGACTGTTAAATACATATTAGTAAACATAGATTAATGTTTTTTGTCTCATCAACAGATTTCCCTCTTTTTTTCTTACATAATATATGGAAATGAGAACGTGTCTACCTTTGTTGAAATTGTTCGAAATTAAGGTTTTGGGCACTATTTAGGGTTTCCTCTTTTTGTATCATTGATTACTTTCATAAACTAAAAACCCCTTCAGAATGTAATTAAATCAAGAAATGAAGAATTTAAAGAAACATAGATAAAATTGAAGAAATGAGATCTTAATCCAAAGTTTGATTTTATTACAGCTTTATGAAGAGTTTGCAGACAAGTTTGATTTATCGGAGTCTAAGCTTGCAATAGTACATTGTGCCAGCTTATATGATGTTGTACTTGTAGAAAGTTTATGGAAAGACATAATTGAAAAAGGTAAGGAATTATTTTCATAATTCCATTATATTATAGACACCTTTTCTTATTATTATTATCTAAAATTAGG
Organism: Bathymodiolus septemdierum; assembly: GCA_963383655.1. Taxonomy (NCBI): domain Eukaryota; kingdom Metazoa; phylum Mollusca; class Bivalvia; order Mytilida; family Modiolidae; genus Bathymodiolus; species Bathymodiolus septemdierum. Next base: position 96,486,280 of record OY726518.1, read on the forward strand.
TATATACAATATATACAGTGAAATCTATCTAATCTGAATTTCATTGGGATCAACTTTTGTGTTTGGAATAGACAGGTGTTCAGTTTATGCAGATTAAAATAACAAAGATTTCCTATATTGGGACTTTAATTAATGTTGGGTTTATATGTAGGATTCTGTTTTATACAGGATTCTGTTTAGACATGTTTCACTGTATTTATTTTGTGGTACTAGACTGGCCAATTGTCATATATATATCTGACCATTCAACTCAACAGCCAATTGTCATATATATATCTGACCATTCAACTCAACAGCCAATTGTCATATATATATCTGACCATTCAACTCAACAGCCAATTGTCATATATATATCTGACCATTCAACTCAACAGCCAATTGTCATATATATATATATCTAACCATTCAACTCAACAGCCAATTGTCATATATATATATCTAACCATTCAACTCAACAGCCAATTGTCATATATATATCTGACCATTCAACTCAACAGCCAATTGTCATATATATATATATCTAACCATTCAACTCAACAGCCAATTGTCATATATATATATCTGACCATTCAACTCAACAGCCAATTGTCGTATATATATATATCTAACCATTCAACTCAACAGCCAATTGTCATATATATATCTGACCATTCAACTCAACAGCCAATTGTCATATATATATCTGACCATTCAACTCAACAGCCAATTGTCGTATATATATATCTAACCATTCAACTCAACAGCCAATTGTCATATATATATCTGACCATTCAACTCAACAGCCAATTGTCATATATATATCTGACCATTCAACTCAACAGCCAATTGTCATATATATATCTGACCATTCAACTCAACAGCCAATTGTCATATATATATATCTAACCATTCAACTCAACAGCCAATTGTCATATATATATCTGACCATTCAACTCAACAGCCAATTGTCATATATATATCTGACCATTCAACTCAACAGCCAATTGTCATATATATATATCTGACCATTCAACTCAACAGCCAATTGTCATATATATATATATATCTAACCATTCAACTCAACAGCCAGTTGTCATATATATATCTGACCATTCAACTCAACAGCCAATTGTCGTATATATATATCTAACCATTCAACTCAACAGCCAATTGTCATATATATATCTGACCATTCAACTCAACAGCCAATTGTCATATATATATATCTGACCATTCAACTCAACAGCCAATTGTCATATATATATATCTAACCATTCAACTCAACAGCCAATTGTCATATATATATCTGACCATTCAACTCAACAGCCAATTGTCATATATATATATCTAACCATTCAACTCAACAGCCAATTGTCATATATATATATCTGACCATTCAACTCAACAGCCAATTGTCGTATATATATATATATATCTAACCATTCAACTCAACAGCCAATTGTCATATATATATCTGACCATTCAACTCAACAGCCAATTGTCATATATATATCTGACCATTCAACTCAACAGCCAATTGTCGTATATATATATCTAACCATTCAACTCAACAGCCAATTGTCATATATATATCTAACCATTCAACTCAACAGCCAATTGTCATATATATATCTGACCATTCAACTCAACAGCCAATTGTCATATATATATCTGATCATTCAACTCAACAGCCAATTGTCATATATATATATCTAACCATTCAACTCAACAGCCAATTGTCATATATATATCTGACCATTCAACTCAACAGCCAATTGTCATATATATATCTGACCATTCAACTCAACAGTCAATTGTCATATATATATCTGACCATTCAACTCAACAGCCAATTGTCATATATATATCTGACCATTCAACTCAACAGCCAATTGTCATATATATATCTGACCATTCAACTCAACAGTCAATTGTCATATATATATCTGATCATTCAACTCAACAGCCAATTGTCATATATATATCTGACCATTCAACTCAACAGCCAATTGTCATATATACAGTCAAACTTGTCTTAGCGACCCCCTCAATATAGCGACTTCCTTTGTTAGCCGACCTTAATTATTCCTCCCCAGCGTTTTCCCGTGCATTCGACCTTTATATAACGACCCACTGTCTAACGCGACTAACGACCGTGTTCTTTGGGTAAAAATCCTTCATATAACGACTATTAGAAAATTATTATCAAAGCGGAAGTTAGATAATAGATAAACATACACAGTCCCGACTTTGGAAAAATGTCTGTTTTGCCCAGCTAATGCAGAGATTGTTGCCAATATCTCTCTAGCTGATATTTGCATGATCTACTGACAACATCTCACTGCCAAAGTCCATACCTGTTACTAGTTCATAATAATAGATTTTTCATATTAAATGAAGTCATGATTAGCGTTATTGTGTAAGACCACCATTTTTTTTACAGGTAAGTTGTTCACGTGATGATTTATTATTGTTTTGGTTTATTTGGGTTTATTTCTTATTTATAATTTTAATTTAAAAATATTTAAAATTGCTTATTATAGAAAATACCATTTTAATCTTTCAGTTTTATAAATAAATAATCGTGATTTTGAAAATTATTATATGAAGTACTGGTTCCCAGCATATATTTCTTGTCAACATTCGTTTAACGTGCGGTAACAGATCAAGGTAAACACATGTTGATTGTGTGATTGGGCTATTTATAGCTTTCGACGAGTGATTGAAGTTTGAAAACGTTTTGTCAGGAAATCTCATTCTTCCAATCATAATGATTAATTCTAATTACGATAACAATTAAGATAACAATAGCTGTTGAAAGAAAGTAAAAAACTTGATCATTTAATATTCTCTTTTTTTAATTTCACCCACAAAGGACGGAAATATTTAACGATAATTGAACATATTTTTTTATTTCATTATACATTTTTCTTGCCAGAATTTAAGCTCTATTCATGCATTTTTTCTCCACACGAACAGGTTACAACTTGATGTGGATTATATACCCGAACTAGATTTTTCCTATCGAGATTTTGGGAGTAAATATCATAACCTCTATTCAACGACTCCCTGTCTTATGCGATCTTTTTTCAGAACTCCCTTCAATGGTCGCTATAGACAAGTTTGACTGTATATATCTGACCATTCAACTCAACAGAGTGAGGCAAATCATTCAAGGATTAACTCAATCAATCCTAGTTAAGATCATAGTTACACTGGTTTTATACAGCATATTATATTTTCTTTTTCCTGATCATCACAGTTTGTATCAACAGATACATATACAGTATTGGTCTATTGATGGTGTATACAGTATTGGTCTATTGATGGTGTATGCAGTATTGGTCTATTGATGGTGTATACAGTATTGGTCTATTGATGGTGTATACAGTATTGTTCTATTGATGGTGTATACAGTATTGGTCTATTGATGGTGTATACAGTATTGTTCTATTGATGGTGTATACAGTATTGATCTATTGATGGTGTATACAGTATTGGTCTATTGATGGTGTATACAGTATTGGTCTATTGATGGTGTATACAGTATTGGTCTATTGATGGTGTATACAGTATTGGTCTATTGATGGTGTATACAGTATTGGTCTATTGATGGTGTATACAGTATTGGTCTATTGATGGTGTATACAGTATTGGTCTATTGATGGTGTATACAGTATTGGTCTATTGATGGTGTATACAGTATTGGTCTATTGATGGTGTATACAGTATTGGTCTATTGATGGTGTATACAGTATTGATCTATTGATGGTGTATGCAGTATTGGTCTATTGATGGTGTATGCAGTATTGGTCTATTGATGGTGTATACAGTATTGGTCTATTGATGGTGTATACAGTATTGGTCTATTGATGGTGTATACAGTATTGGTCTATTGATGGTGTATACAGTATTGGTCTATTGATGGTGTATACAGTATTGGTCTATTGATGGTGTATACAGTATTGGTCTATTGATGGTGTATACAGTATTGGTCTATTGATGGTGTATACAGTATTGGTCTATTGATGGTGTATACAGTATTGGTCTATTGATGGTGTATACAGTATTGGTCTATTGATGGTGTATACAGTATTGGTCTATTGATGGTGTATACAGTACTGGTCTATTGATGGTGTATACAGTACTGGTCTATTGATGGTGTATACAGTAATGGTCTATTGATGGTGTATACAGTATTGGTCTATTGATGGTGTATACAGTATTGGTCTATTGATGGTGTATACAGTATTGGTCTATTGATGGTGTATACAGTATTGGTCTATTGATGGTGTATACAGTATTGGTCTATTGATGGTGTATACAGTATTGGTCTATTGATGGTGTATACAGTATTGATCTATTGATGGTGTATACAGTATTGGTCTATTGATGGTGTATACAGTATTGGTCTATTGATGGTGTATACAGTATTGGTCTATTGATGGTGTATACAGTATTGGTCTATTGATGGTGTATACAGTATTGGTCTATTGATGGTGTATACAGTATTGGTCTATTGATGGTGTATACAGTATTGGTCTATTGATGGTGTATACAGTATTGGTCTATTGATGGTGTATACAGTATTGGTCTATTGATGGTGTATACAGTATTGGTCTATTGATGGTGTATACAGTATTGGTCTATTGATGGTGTATACAGTATTGGTCTATTGATGGTGTATACAGTATTGGTCTATTGATGGTGTATACAGTATTGGTCTATTGATGGTGTATACAGTATTGGTCTATTGATGGTGTATACAGTATTGGTCTATTGATGGTGTATACAGTATTGGTCTATTGATGGTGTATACAGTATTGGTCTATTGATGGTGTTTATAAAATTTATTTTACGCAGCTGAGAAACAGGGAGAAAGACTAGCTTAAGCTTTTTTACGCTTAAATGTGTAAATATAAACAGACGAGAAATCAAGCGAGTCATATTGTTTACATTGAATATGAAAGAACTTCCTGCTATCAGAATTATTAATGTGTAAGATACACACTGGAAGTGATACTACCGAATCAAAATACACCAAGCGGACATATGCAAAAAAAAATAGAATGCATTATGCCTTCTAACCTTGGGACATATTTCGGCATATAACATGGACAACACAATATTATTGTATAAATATTGTGTTCAAAAATGTGTTTATAAAAGATGTATTTATATATTTAGTTTTCCATTTAAAACCATATTTACTAATAGAGTTTCTCATTTATTGTATGGTATTTGATATACATATTTTGTTCTTTACAGAGATATTGAGTACCAGTGCTATGACTGGAAATGCCAGAGTTGCTAATCTTAATACCAAACTAGCAGCAATAGGAAAATTGTACATTAAAACAGAGAGATATTTTCCTTCAGGTAAAATTTCAGTTGAATATAAAAATTTTCCTCCATGGTGAAATGGTTATCATGATGGCCTCGAAGTGACAGGTTGGCTACATTTCAGTTGAAGCCAAATGTTAATATGATGGTCTTGAGTGGGAGTTTGAACCATTTTCAGATCAAACCTAAGGTTAACATGAAGGCATGGAGTGGGAGTTTGAACCATTTTCAGATCAAACCTAAGGTTAACATGAAGGCATGGAGTGAAAGTTTGAACCATTTTCAGATCAAACCTAAGGTTAATATGAAGGCATGGAGTGGAAGTTTGAACCATTTTCAGATCAAACCTAAGGTTAACATGAAGGCATGGAGTGGGAGTTTGAACCATTTTCAGATCAAACCTAAGGTTAACATGAAGGCATGGAGTGGGAGTTTGAACCATTTTCAGATCAAACCTAAGGTTAACATGAAGGCATGGAGTGAAAGTTTGAACCATTTTCAGATCAAACCTAAGGTTAAGATGAAGGCATGGAGTGGAAGTTTGAACCATTTTCAGATCAAACCTAAGGTTAACATGAAGGCATGGAGTGGGAGTTTGAACCATTTTCAGATCAAACCTAAGGTTAACATGAAGGCATGGAGTGGGAGTTTGAACCATTTTCAGATAAAACCGAAGGTTAACATGAAGGCATGGAATGGGAGTTTGAACCATTTTCAGATCAAACCTAAGGTTAACATGAAGGCATGGAGTGGGAGTTTGAACCATTTTCAGATCAAACCTAAGATTAACATGAAGGCATGGAGTGGGAGTTTGAACCATTATCAGATCAAACCTAAGGTTAACATGAAGGCATGGAGTGGAAGTTTGAACCATTTTCAGATCAAACCGAAGGTTAACATGAAGGCATGGAATGGGAGTTTGAACCATTTTCAGATCAAACCTAAGGTTAACATGAAGGCATGGAGTGGGAGTTTGAACCATTTTCAGATCAAACCTAAGATTAACATGAAGGCATGGAGTGGGAGTTTGAACCATTATCAGATCAAACCTAAGGTTAACATGAAGGCATGGAGTGGAAGTTTGAACCATTTTCAGATCAAACCTAAGGTTAACATGAAGGCATGGAGTGGGAGTTTGAACCATTTTCAGATCAAACCTAAGGTTAACATGAAGGCATGGAATGGGAGTTTGAACCATTTTCAGATCAAACCTAAGGTTAACATGAAGGCATGGAGTGGGAGTTTGAACCATTTTCAGATCAAACCTAAGGTTAACATGAAGGCATGGAGTGGGAGTTTGAACCATTTTCAGATCAAACCTAAGGTTAACATGAAGGCATGGAGTGGGAGTTTGAACCATTTTCAGATCAAACCTAAGGTTAACATGAAGGCATGGAGTGGGAGTTTGAATCATTTTTAGATCAAACCTAAGGTTAACATGAAGGCATGGAGTGGGAGTTTGAACCATTTTCAAATCAAACCTAAGGTTAACATGAAGGCATGGAGTGGGAGTTTGAACCATTTTCAGATCAAACCTAAGGTTAACATGAAGGCATGGAATGGGAGTTTGAACCATTTTCAGATCAAACCTAAGGTTAACATGAAGGCATGGAGTGGGAGTTGGAACCATTTTCAGATCAAACCTAAGGTTAACATGAAGGCATGGAATGGGAGTTTGAACCATTTTCAGATCAAACCTAAGATTAACATGAAGGCATGGAGTGGGAGTTTGAACCATTATCAGATCAAACCTAAGGTTAACATGAAGGCATGGAGTGGAAGTTTGAACCATTTTCAGATCAAACCTAAGGTTAACATGAAGGCATGGAGTGGGAGTTTGAACCATTTTCAGATCAAACCTAAGGTTAACATGAAGGCATGGAATGGGAGTTTGAACCATTTTCAGATCAAACCTAAGGTTAACATGAAGGCATGGAGTGGGAGTTTGAACCATTTTCAGATCAAACCTAAGGTTAACATGAAGGCATGGAGTGGGAGTTTGAACCATTTTCAGATCAAACCTAAGGTTAACATGAAGGCATGGAGTGGGAGTTTGAACCATTTTCAAATCAAACCTAAGGTTAACATGAAGGCATGGAGTGGGAGTTTGAATCATTTTTAGATCAAACCTAAGGTTAACATGAAGGCATGGAGTGGGAGTTTGAACCATTTTCAAATCAAACCTAAGGTTAACATGAAGGCATGGAGTGGGAGTTTGAACCATTTTCAGATCAAACCTAAGGTTAACATGAAGGCATGGAATGGGAGTTTGAACCATTTTCAGATCAAACCTAAGGTTAACATGAAGGCATGGAGTGGGAGTTGGAACCATTTTCAGATCAAACCTAAGGTTAACATGAAGGCATGGAATGGGAGTTTGAACCATTTTCAGATCAAACCTAAGGTTAACATGAAGGCATGGAGTGGGAGTTGGAACCATTTTCAGATCAAACCTAAGGTTAACATGAAGGCATGGAGTGGGAGTTTGAACCATTTTCAGATCAAACCTAAGGTTAACATGAAGGCATGGAGTGGAAGTTTGAACCATTTTCAGATCAAACCTAAGGTTAACATGAAGGCATGGAGTGGGAGTTTGAACCATTTTCAGATCAAACCGAAGGTTAACATGAAGGCATGGAATGGGAGTTTGAACCATTTTCAGATCAAACCTAAGGTTAACATGAAGGCATGGAGTGGGAGTTTGAACCATTTTCAGATCAAACCTAAGGTTAACATGAAGGCATGGAGTGGGAGTTTGAACCATTATCAGATCAAACCTAAGGTTAACATGAAGGCATGGAGTGGAAGTTTGAACCATTTTCAGATCAAACCTAAGGTTAACATGAAGGCATGGAGTGGGAGTTTGAACCATTTTCAGATCAAACCTAAGGTTAACATGAAGGCATGGAATGGGAGTTTGAACCATTTTCAGATCAAACCGAAGGTTAACATGAAGGCATGGAATGGGAGTTTGAACCATTTTCAGATCAAACCTAAGGTTAACATGAAGGCATGGAGTGGGAGTTGGAACCATTTTCAGATCAAACCTAAGGTTAACATGAAGGCATGGAGTGGGAGTTTGAACCATTTTCAGATCAAACCTAAGGTTAACATGAAGGCATGGAGTGGAAGTTTGAACCATTTTCAGATCAAACCTAAGGTTAACATGAAGGCATGGAGTGGGAGTTTGAACCATTTTCAGATGAAACCGAAGATTAACATGAAGGCATGGAGTGGGAGTTGGAACCATTTTCAGATCAAACCTAAGGTTAACATGAAGGCATGGAGTGGGAGTTTGAACCATTTTCAGATCAAACCTAAGGTTAACATGAAGGCATGGAGTGGGAGTTTGAACCATTATCAGATCAAACCTAAGGTTAACATGAAGGCATGGAGTGGAAGTTTGAACCATTTTCAGATCAAACCTAAGGTTAACATGAAGGCATGGAGTGGGAGTTTGAACCATTTTCAAATCAAACCTAAGGTTAACATGAAGGCATGGAGTGGGAGTTTGAACCATTTTCAGATCAAACCTAAGGTTAACATGAAGGCATGGAATGGGAGTTTGAACCATTTTCAGATCAAACCTAAGGTTAACATGAAGGCATGGAGTGGGAGTTGGAACCATTTTCAGATTAAACCTAAGGTTAACATGAAGGCATGGAATGGGAGTTTGAACCATTTTCAGATCAAACCTAAGGTTAACATGAAGGCATGGAGTGGGAGTTTGAACCATTTTCAGATCAAACCTAAGGTTAACATGAAGGCATGGAATGGGAGTTTGAACCATTTTCAGATCAAACCGAAGGTTAACATGAAGGCATGGAATGGGAGTTTGAACCATTTTCAGATCAAACCTAAGGTTAACATGAAGGCATGGAGTGGGAGTTTGAACCATTTTCAGATCAAACCTAAGGTTAACATGAAGGCATGGAGTGGAAGTTTGAACCATTTTCAGATCAAACCTAAGGTTAACATGAAGGCATGGAGTGGGAGTTTGAACCATTTTCAGATGAAACCGAAGATTAACATGAAGGCATGGAGTGGGAGTTGGAACCATTTTCAGATCAAACCTAAGGTTAACATGAAGGCATGGAGTGGGAGTTTGAACCATTTTCAGATCAAACCTAAGGTTAACATGAAGGCATGGAGTGGGAGTTTGAACCATTATCAGATCAAACCTAAGGTTAACATGAAGGCATGGAGTGGAAGTTTGAACCATTTTCAGATCAAACCTAAGGTTAACATGAAGGCATGGAGTGGGAGTTTGAACCATTTTCAAATCAAACCTAAGGTTAACATGAAGGCATGGAGTGGGAGTTTGAACCATTTTCAGATCAAACCTAAGGTTAACATGAAGGCATGGAATGGGAGTTTGAACCATTTTCAGATCAAACCTAAGGTTAACATGAAGGCATGGAGTGGGAGTTGGAACCATTTTCAGATTAAACCTAAGGTTAACATGAAGGCATGGAATGGGAGTTTGAACCATTTTCAGATCAAACCTAAGGTTAACATGAAGGCATGGAGTGGGAGTTGGAACCATTTTCAGATCAAACCTAAGGTTAATATGAAGGCATGGAGTGGAAGTTTGAACTATTTTCAGATCAAACCTAAGGTTAACATGAAGGCATGGAGTGGGAGTTTGAACCATTTTCAGATCAAACCTAAGGTTAACATGGAGGCATGGAGTGGAAGTTTGAATCATTTTCAGATCAAACCTAAGGTTAACATGAAGGCATGGAGTGGGAGTTTGAACCATTTTCAGATCAAACCTAAGGTTAACATGAAGGCATGGAGTGGAAGTTTGAACCATTTTCAGATCAAACCTAAGGTTAACATGAAGGCATGGAGTGAAAGTTTGAACCATTTTCAGATCAAACCTACGGTTAACATGAAGGCATGGAGTGGGAGTTTGAACCATTTTCAGATCAAACCTAAGGTTAACATGAAGGCATGGAGTGGGAGTTTGAACCATTTTCAAATCAAACCTAAGGTTAACATGAAGGCATGGAGTGGGAGTTTGAACCATTTTCAGATCAAACCTAAGGTTAACATGAAGGCAAGGAGTGGGAGTTTGGCCCCTTCCCTTTTCAGTTCAAACCAAATGTTTATATGATGGCCTGGAATGGGAGTTTGAACCGTTTTCTAGTCAAACTAAGACTGTCATATTGGTACTTGCCGCTTTTCTGATAATTTCATATTGAAGAGACGACAATGACTCACTAGAATAGGCGTCAAGATAATATTTTTTGCTGGCATGACATGTTTATTGTGGGTAATCGCTTCGGTTAGTAAGAACTAAAAAACACAAACAACATACTGAACTAGTAGTACAAGTAGACCTTGGGATAATTATCAACCATTTAGATTGTAAAGTGTTAATTTCTATTTTCAAAGGATTTTTGAAGAAAAATGTAGGAATAATTTCTAAATTTTGACCATGTGTAAGTCTTCATGATAGTATCAATCTGCTCTAATTAATACACCTGTCTCAGGGTTCTTAAAATATGTCGACGCCCAGTTTGGCTTTGGCGCAGACTGGAAATCCAACAACTATAAAAATAATTCTTGCTAAAAATCAATTTCTTTATTTTGGGAATAAAATTTCATACATGCTTAGATAGAATATATACATAATTATGTTAAAATTTTATTTTATGTTATATATTTTTTCAGCATTTCTAATCAAATATTTAGAACAGAGAAGTTGTGAACTTGGATTGAATACAAAATGGGTTTTTTCATTAATACTAGAAACTGGACTACCTCCACCAAGGGTCATGGAAATATATGACAGATTGTTTAAATCAAAGGTATTTTCTATTTTGGTCTGGTTTATGGTGTTAAACGCCACTTTCAACAATATTTCAATTATACCATGGCAGTCAGTTTTATTGGTGGATTCAACTGGAGTACCCAGAGAAAACCACCGACCTGTCGCAACCTTTCTTCATGTAATTATATTCAGGAAGCAGATGAAGCAGAAGGAAATAATGTTTATGCTTTGTATGAGAACCTAATCTACTCCATGTCAATGAATATACATATATGCGGAGAATATGATCATAGTTAATCCATCAATTAATGGGTCAATCAAATTTGAAATGTGAGCCTGTTTGCCTATGGCAAGGATGAGGATATTCTATTTTTTATATATGTTCCTAAAATTGTTGACTGCTAATAATCCATTATGCTTTTATGACTTTAATGCAGTGATTCTTTATGCTAGATTTTTACATTCAGTGATTTCATTTCTGGGACAGTGAAAATGAATTTACAGTGTCAAATATTCAGGGAATGAATTGAATACAATGTACATTGTTTTCTTTGACATTTTTAGGATCCTTTCTGGCAGACCATTCAGCAACCACTACGATTGCTAGAAGTATTGTGTGAACTTCTTTGTCACTTAGTAGCTCATCCTGCACAGATACCTATGTATGAAAGGTAAGGTTACCATGAGCCGTGCTATATATTGTCTAATCTTGCACAGATACCTATGTATGAGAACCGCATTGGTGGTGTAATGCTTAACATGCTCACCTTGAGTGTGGTAGATGAACAGCCCCAAGCTGGTCAAACCAAAGACTATAAAATTGGTATTGTATGTGTTGCTTCTCCACGTAGCATTAAGGAGAAAGAGCAAAGACAAGTTGGCTCTGAATCAGGATAATGTGTCCGAGTGGGGCTACATGTCTATCTGTGGACTGTTGTTTCAGTGAGCTAGCACTATAAAAATCCAACTAAGCATGTTGGTCTAGTACAATGCAGATCTCATTGAAAATTAACTTGTTCTCACTATGATATAGCTGAAAAATAGCTGAGTTGGTGTTAAACAATAACACTCAGCCACTCGCCCTATTTGACAAATATAGTGTCAGATGTCAGCATACTTTTTATTTCAAGACTTAAATAATATTTTATTCTTAATATTTATGTAATTTTGATTTGTTTTGTAGTCGACGCTTCATACAAATATGGTACTCTTAATATTTATGTAATTTTGATTTGTTTTGTAGAAGACTTTTCACCACAGTTTGTCTGGATTCAATATCCAGTTACTTGGTAGAACTACAAGCAATGAGAAGTACAGAATCCCATGTTAGACTGATCAAACAGTTCAAAAGACTACAGTCAGAACTTGAACGCTCGTGACAAATTTTGGTTACACTTCCCAAACCTGTATGAAACCTTTATTCAGAAACAGAACACATATATAAATGTGTTTCAAATTATTGATGTGTTCAAATACAATTTGAGCGAATGTTAGAAATTTAATTATGGCATTGCAGCTTTTATGACCAATATGTAAATAGCTTGCAAAAAAACTAATTACTTGACAGAACAAAAACTTGATGTGATGTAATATACAATGATAATGCAACTGTAATATGTAATGTATCTTACAAAGGAAAATAATGTTAGAATCATGTCAACGTTCAAATACAATACTTATAATTGTAGTCAATAAATGAGTTTCCTTTAAACAATATTCTTTTATATCTAAAGTTATATGTGAAGGTTGGCATTTTACTCACATGTGGAAAGTGCTTGCATGACCGCATCATTTCACTGAGGGAAGCTTTGGACCAATAAAACTAGATTGACCTCATCACTTTTTGTTGTAGTGCCTGTACCAGGCCTGAAAAGAGAGCAGTCGTGTATTTTTGTTTTAGGTATACAGATTTTGTCTCTTTCTACGATTTTTCTATTGAATTTTGGAAATGTTCTTGGTTGGCAGTATTTTATTTTTCAACTAGGCAAACCTACTCAGTATGAACTTAACCGAAGTATTAAACAAAAATTATGATATCAAAGTTAGTGTTCATGATACGTTTACTGGAATAATAATAAGACACGCTGAAAATCAAAAGATTAAAAAGCCAAATAAATTTGAAAAAAATTTGTGAGCGATAAAGCCATTTCTGTTTTTATCTGAATATAATTGTCCACTGAATAGCTGCTTATCTGCTCTTTAAACATGCAAGTGTACAGATTCCACGTTTGTGCAGTACCATAGGTGTTTTTCTATTGATTCTGCTGATGATGTGACTAGTAGTTGTTTTTTTCACACTAATGATGACAGAATGTGATGCTGATTGTGTTTAAATAAATACAAATACGGATACAGATGTACAAAATACTGATATCTGTCGTATAAAAAAAGAATTGCCTATGGCGGCTATTGTTAACGGATCGGGACGAAATCAGCAGTCTTTATAGAGGACCTTCCATAGATGCTTCCTACCATGTATCGTTTCAGAGGAGAAAATTTTTAGACTATCATAAACAGTTTGATTTTAGTGAATGTTTTTATATACATTTTCCCAGTCCTGTGTCAGTGGCCATCTTGGATTTCTGATCCCTTAAAAACTTAAACTTTGTATAGAGTCATGCAAAGAAAATTCAAGCCAAGTTTGCTTTGAAATTGTTATAATCTGTATCGCTCCCTGATTATTCATGCACAGTTTGTGTTCAATCAAGTCTAGTTTAAAAAATTATTTTATTGATTTCACATAAGATTGTTGTGGCTGCCATCTTGGATTTCTGATCAACACGAAAAAATATGAATTTTGTTAAAGACCATCAAAGAAAGGTTACAGTCAAATGTGATTTCAAATGGTTCAGTGGTTCCCAAGAAGAAATCATTTAAAATGTTTCTTTAATAATTTCTCCTATAGTTATTCCCCTTTGTTAACAAAATGAGACTGTTGTAACTAATTATATTGTTGTTTGTTGTCGTGTATTAGGTCAGGTTAAATATAAGCTAGTCCTGTTATCAAATCCTTTCATTTTTTGTGAATTATTACATTTAAGAAGTTAGAAAAAGGGCCCTAACTCCCATGGAATTATAGCAACTTTGGATAAGTTCCTACACAAGAATTCTATAAAATGACCATTCAAGAAGTTATAAAAGGGCCATAATCCCAATGAAACTGGTCCATTTGGAAAATCGTAACAACATGCATATATTCATGGCCTACATAGACACCATACCATATATGAACTAGCTATGTGAATAGGACCAAGATTTTATTGCATACACAAAACAATGGAATGGGCAGATGAAAGGACAGACAAGGTATACCCACCACTCTACGAGAGTTAGTGAGTGTATAATTATGCCCCCACTCACAGAGTGGTGGGTATACTGGAATACCCTTGTCCGTCCGTCCGTCCGTCCCTAAACCTTGTGTATGTAACTAGTCATTTGTCTTTTGTTGGATTTTATTCATATTTGGTATTTTGATCTGAGAATGCGCATATTATACCGATTTCATGGATGGTTGATTTTTGCAAGAGTTATAGCCCTTTTCATGTTTGTTTGACCATATGTCCGTCCGCACATCTTGTGTACGCAACTAGTCATTTGTCTTTTGTCGCATTTTATTCATATTTGGTATCTTGGTTGGCCATGATCTGAGCATGCGCATATTATACCAATTTCACGTATTGATTTTTGCGCCAACTGCCGTGGGAGGATACACATCTCTTGATTCCAACACTCTTTACACTCCTTTATACCTCTACACCACGTTAAGTCCCACTATAATCTAATACTTTACTACACATCAACTTATGTAGAGCGAGTGGGGGTATCACAGCACGACAACGCGTGCAGTTTCATTATCAATGTCCTTCCTGAAAGGTATGCAAGTGTATACAGGTTGATGGCATTTAAAAAGCTTGATTAAGAAAAGAAAGTTTTAAACAGTGATGGTCAAAAATGTTATCAATATCATATATGTATAGTAGAATAAAAAGCAAATATGCACATGTATACTATTAGTTGTTAGTGACCTAATACGTTATATACGGGGTCAGTAAATTCCATATGGGCAAGAGTGCAGTTGAGTCCCATATACAAGTCAGGGTCATTACGGTTTTCACAGTTTTCCGGTTGTTGACTGATTTTGTCTGTTTGTATAATTATGAGTTTTTACTTTCCCTTTGTAAGATTGTTCGGAGTTCGGTAATTTTGTTATTACCCTTATTTACTGACCCTGTATATATCGTATTAGGTCACTAACACACTGTGTAACAAATATATCTTACTGATTACCTTTGTATGAGGGATTTAGATGTAACTGCATCAAAACTAATAAATATGTAATTTTTGTGTTGTGTGTAAGTGATTCATATGTGTCGCTATAACAATATTTGGTGACTTGTGGAATGTTACATTGGTCAAGTCATTGAACCAACATTTGGGGACAAACTTACTCAATTATTTTTTTATTGTAATATTTTAAAAAAAATTAATACATCTGTTTATAATTTCAACGTCTTGTCAGGGCGAAACGCGCCGGCGTCTCGTTGTTCAACGTCATCTTTGTTTTGAAAGAAAAGGGAAGATAACTCTACTACTAACCGTGTATTGAATATACACGGTTTCCACGTGATCACTTTAAACCAATGATATTCCTAGAAGTTTGTAAGAAGTAAGATATCTTTATATACATGTACAGTAATAGTCTAATTGCATGATATACATATATTTAAGTCTACATTGCATGTTATGATGATATTATCAAATTACATTTGAATTATGATTGTTTTTTTAAAACATGCAAGCAATGGATAACAATTATATCTGAACAGAACCAAAAAAATATATATCTGTATCACATTATCAAATTTTGTCAGTTGAACAGTTTTCTCCCTTTACTGATTATAATGAAGCAGATTTGTCTTTCCTTTGTACTTGCCATCTCCATGGTTGTAATGGTGGAATCAACTTGTAATCATAAACTGGGTAAGTCAGATATTTTTAATGGTTACGGTGCTCACCTCAAGTGCAGTAGATTGTTGATTCAAGTCCTGGTCAAGTCGAACCAAATCAAAGACTATAAAATTTGTATTTGTATCTTGCCACTTGGCACACAGCATTAAGGAGTAAGGGCAAAGACTGATTGGCTCAGAATCAGGATAGTGTATCTGAGTGGAGCACCATGTCTACATGAGGACTGTTGTTTCAGTGAGCTAGCACTATACAAATCCAACTACCAGTAATCATGTTGGTCTAGTACTAAACAGACATCATCATCTCATCTAAATGTAACTTTTTCTAGCCATGATATAGCGGGACAATTGCTCCACTGGTGTTAAACAACAATCACTCATTGATTTAAATTTTTGTGAGTGTTAACATTTTCGTAGACACAGACACAGTCTTTCTTACTAAATTCCATTCTACTAACTTCAAACTAATTAATGAGGATACAACTGGGTATGTTTAGTATTTTGGGTTAAAAATGTTACATATGATATCTTTAAACAGTGATATATGTATCTAATACGTGATATCTTTTTTTAGAGGCCTCCCTGTTTGATGATCTCCTGAATATGATGAGAAAATATAAAGGCTCTTCTCGTAAGTCTATCTATTATCACTAATTCATTGACCGTTTTTTATTGTTTGATGATGTTTAACGTCATTTTCAACAATATTTCAGTGATATCGTGGCAGTCCATTTTATTGACAAAGGAAACGGGAGGACCTGGAGAAAATCACCGACCTGTCGGAGGTCACTGACAAACGTTATCACATAATGATGTACACCTCGCCATGATCGAGATTCGAACTCACAACATCAGTGGTGATAGGTACTGGTAGTTGTAAATCCAACTACCATACAATCACGACCACGACAGCCCCTGACCAGGTTTTAAACTATATCTTAATATCAGTAAATTAGAATTGTGCATGCATACCTGGAGTGAGAATGGTTGTGCACTTCATTGACAAGTAAAAAAAACAACGAAATAAAAAGTCAACGAATATCACATTTTCCGCCAATCCACGAAAATTTGCATCCCTGGAGTGAGAATGGATGGTTGTGCACTTCATTGACAAGTAATAAAACGACAAAATA
Organism: Bathymodiolus septemdierum; assembly: GCA_963383655.1. Classification (NCBI taxonomy): domain Eukaryota; kingdom Metazoa; phylum Mollusca; class Bivalvia; order Mytilida; family Modiolidae; genus Bathymodiolus; species Bathymodiolus septemdierum. Next base: position 96,503,481 of record OY726518.1, read on the forward strand.
AGTCAAAGAATATCACATTTTCAGCCAATCCACGAAAATTTATACCAACAAAAATTAGTGAATCCACTATCTGTTTATTATACAATGATCACTTATGGGTATGGTTTTCATTCAAATAGAATTGTGGTTTCTGATCATGAATAGAAGACATTAAGCAAATTTCCCATTGGTTGCTGTTTTTTCGACCAGTGGTGGTCATCTTTAATTTCTGATCAACAAAAAAAAATTCAATAAAACTTCATAGAAATACAGAACCATACAAAGAATATTACAGACAGGTTTACTTTTTAATGGTCATTTTGAAATGAAGCAGATGTTATTTGGTATATCTATCTTGTATAATTCAAACAAAACGTTTACTAATTACGAGCATACAAAACAAACGTTAAGATTTATTTGTATGACATTTATATGATTCACTTATACCACTCCATACATCTTACAATATTATTTGTGAATTGTTACAGGTTGCTCGGGCCATGGTTACAAGAATGAAATACCTGCTTTTTCAGCAACCAGATCCCAGTCAAAATCACTTGGACCAGGGGAGATAATTTTGTTTGATAAAGTCTGGACCAATGTTGGGAATGGCTTTAATCCAAAAACAGGAAAGTTTACAGCTCCCCAAAGTGGCCTTTATCAATTTTCAGGCACTGTCATGTCAGCAAAAAACAATCTCCTGTATGTCTTTTTGTTCAAGAATGATAAACCAACAGTATCCTTCTATGCTGGTGTAGGGTATGATACAGGAACAATGAACATGGTGTTTAAATTACAGAAGGGAGAAACTGTTTATATGAAGCATCATAACATTACCCAGACCATATACAGTAATGCCAATGTTCATTGTGTATTTTCCGGTTTTCTAATATCTCAATAAAAGATTATTCTACACTATATAATTATAACTGTTTATTTAATACAAGGTGTCAAAAACAGTCATCAAATCAAATAATTCATTTTATAATCAAATGTATCAAGCTAGGAAAGTGAACAGTCATGTTTGTTTGTTTGATGGAGTTTAATACCACTTTCAACAATGTTTCAGTTATATTGTGGTGGTCAGTTTTATTGGTGGCGAACACCGGAGAACCACTGACAAACTTTATCACATAATGTTGTACGCCTCGCCCTGATCGAGATTCGAACTCACAACATCAGTCATAATAGGCACTGATTTCATAGGTAGTTGTAAATCCAACTACCATACAATCACGGCCATGACGGCTACCTGAAGAGTCATGTATTTGTGTGTTAAGGGTATCGATTTTGCCTCTTTCTACGATTTTTCTATTGGATTTTGGAACTGTTCTGACAGTGTAGTATTTTTTGTTTTTCTATTAGATTTTGGAACTGTTCCGACTGTAGTATTTTCTGTTTTTCTATTAGATTTTGGAACTGTTCTGACAGTGTAGGATTTTCTGTTTTTCTATTAGATATTAGAACTGTTCTGACAGTGTAGTATTTTCTGTTTTTCTATTAGATTTTGGAACTGTTCTGACAGTGTAAAAGTATTTTATGTTTTTCTATTAGATTTTGGAACTGTTCCGACAGTGTAGTATTTTATGTTTTTCTATTAGATTTTGGAACTGTTCCGACAGTGTAGTATTTTCTGTTTTTCTATTAGATATTAGAACTGTTCTGACAGTGTAAAAGTATTTTCTGTTTTTCTATTAGATTTTGGAACTGTTCTGACAGTGTAAAAGTATTTTATGTTTTTCTATTAGATTTTAGAACTGTTCTGACACTGTAGTATTTTCTGTTTTTCTATTAGATTTTAGAACTGTTCCAACAGTGTGGTATTTTCTGTTTTTCATTTTATTAGTAGAATACTTGCTGAAGTAATTTATCATGTAAATCAAGCTATTCAGTCTACATGATTTACCCTTGTCTGGAGGACAATCTATACCTGATTTGATTCATAAGATGAGTTTGTTTGTTTGATGGGGTGTTTAATGCCACTTTCAACAATATTTCAGTAATATCGTTGCTGTCAGTTTTATTGGTGGAGGAAACCGGAGAAAACCACTGACCTGTCGCAAGTCACTGACAAGCTTTATCACATAATGTTGTACACCTTGCCCTGATCGACATCAGTGGTGATAGGCACTGATTGCATTGAAATTCAAATTCAAATAAGTTTTATTTAAAGTCGAAATATCTATAACACATAACATAAGCTCTAGTGAGCTTTTGAATCGACTAGATTGGTAGTTGTAAATCCAACCACCATACTATCACGGCCACGATGAGAGGAAAATATTCTGTATATAGATTATCAACTATACAATCATGGTGTTATGCAATCCCATTAACTGGTTTAGCCCCACCACTTTTTTGTGCTTGTCCCAAGCCAGGACCTGAATTTCCAACGTCATATGTTATTTGTGTTCAGTCAGTGAATGCGAGAGGTGATTGTGCATTTTATTGATGTTGGTGGAATTGTTGAAACTGTTTAAACTTTCTTTTCATATTTTGCCTTCAAAGCCTAACACTACCAGGGAGCAACACTTGAGATCAATTCATTATTTTTAGAACACATCATATTGCAAATATTGTCCTTTTCATATAAGTAATAAATCAGGAAGCAATGGTCAGAACAAATATTGGTCAAGCTATCTGAAAACATTCCCTGTTCCTCACAATTTAAAGAAAAAAAGTTGATAAATTGTGGTAACCAATTCTTTTGGATAATTCACAGCTACTTGTACTTGCTGGTGGTTAGGGGGTAAGGGGTATGGTTATGGTATTTAATGCCACTTTCAACAATATTTCAGTTATTTAGTGGCGGTCAGTTTTATTGGTGGAGGAAACTAGTACCCAGAGAAAACCACAGACAAACTTTATCACATAGTGTTGTATCGAGTACACCTCGCCATGAGCAGGATTCAAACTCACTACTTTAGTGGTGATAGCCACTGTTTGTCAGTGTCTTGCAGCAGGTCGGTGATTTTCTCTGGGTACTCCGGTTTTCTCCACCAATAAAACTGACCGCCCCGATATAGCTGAAATACTGTTGAAAGTGGCGTTAAATACCATCACCCTAATCCTAGTCCCCTGATTGCATAGATAGCTGTAAAACTACCATACGATCACAACCACAATGGCCCCATGATGATTAGGTAATTCTTCTCGAAATGAAAATGGTTTTTAAAGGTGTCAGACTGAATATTGTTATTTTTTTCTGTTGAAAGTGGCGATAAACACCATAACTCTAACCCCTGATTGCAACAACCATACAATAACGACCACGACGACCTCCTGGTGATTTAAAGTTGTCAGACTGTCCTGTCATAGAAAATTTCATATGAATTGAATCTTTTGAAGAGATCACCTTCTTATAAGGCCACATTTGCTGTTTCAAAGGTGACCTCTTTTAGGTTTGACTATACACCACACAACAATGTTACTCTTGAACTAGAGGCTCAGTGGGCTGAGTCTGTGTCGCTCACCTTTTATTTTGTTTTGAGGAAAGTGAACTTTATACAGAACCTTCCATAGCTGCTTCCTACCAAATTTCGATTCATTTGGCTTCTCGGTTTCAGAGGAGTAGATTTTTTAGAAATTGACCAACCAGAAATAAGAATTGCCTATGGTGGTCATGTTTCTTAACGGATCGGGACGAAATGAGCAATCTTTATAGAGGACCTTATGTATATGCTTCCTACTTAGTTTCGGTTCATTTGGCCCAGCGGTTTGAGAGCAGAAGATTTTTTAGAAATCAAATAATAAGAAACAAGAATTGCCTGTGGTGACCATGCTTGTTAACGGATCGGAACGAAATGAGCAATGGTTATGAGGACCTTCCATATAGATGCCTTCTACCAAGTTTCAGTTCATTTGGCTAAGCGGTTTCAGAGAAGAAGACTAAAATGTAAAAAGTTAACGGACGAAGGACAAAAGCTAACATTGCCTTTGGCAAGGAGGGCTAAAAATGTAATATCTACACTGGTCCATAAATTTAACCCAAAACACCCACATACATGTAGATGTATGTCATGATTATACAGTGGAAGATGAAACCAACTTTCTTATTCAATGTCATAAATAAAGTATACAGATGATCGAAACAACCTTTTATCGAAAACTGAATCAAAAGTTATGCAAATTAGTAATTTGACAGACAAACAAAAACTTTTCTGGTTGTTAAATTGCAAAGATAAGGATATACATGTATTGAACTCTGTTGGTAAATTTATTCATGAATAGATATAAAATTACAAATAAATTCAAGTCTAATAACAGTAAAAAAATAACATTAATAGAAAACGAATTTAAATAATTAGCTTCATCTACTTCTACAATATAATAGGAGGCCGCCTTCAACTAACTGAAGATTCCGCCAATTACGTGCTTCGCGCTATAAAGAAATTACAAAATTACTTTAGAAAATGAAATTTAATGAGTATTTTTTTTTTACTTTTGATTTTAAGATAAAACTATATACAAGAGTTTTTGATGAGCTAGTGATTAATGAGCGAGACAGCTGATTTGAATGACTCAACAGAGTCACTCTTCACAGTGTTCAGGGGGAGGCTGTTCCAGTTTCGTATAGTTCACGGAAAGAATGATTGCTGTCCGAGTTGTAAGCGTGTTGGTGGTATTTGGTATGAGAGCGAGTGTATGTTCCGGGAGAATCTTAATGGTGGTATGAGTATGTCTGTTTTTGGGATAGCTACTAGTTCATGCGAGATCTTATATAACATAACTAGGCGTGATAGGCTTCGCCAATTTAGATGTTCTATCATGTTACTAACGCTAGAGGTGTTATGATAACGGTTAGTAACATACCTGTTCAAGTTGAGTTATGTTTTCTTTGGTGTATGGGTCCCATACAGAACAGGCATATTCAAGTGATGGTCGAACTAGAGATTTGTATGCCTGTTCTTTGACTGTGGTGGAACTGATGTTAATATTCCTACGGAGGAACCCAAGTGTCTTGTTTGCCTTTGTTGTAATGCTGTTTATATGGCTTTCCCATTTAAGATCCGATTGTATAGTGACACCAAGATATTTGGCTTTATCTGCATGTTCAAGTTGGTGTCCATGTAGGGTGTATGAATATTTTATTGGTGTTTTATTTCGTGTGATGGATAGCACGTTACATTTGTTAGGGTGGAAGGCCATTTTCCATTTTTGTTCCCATATGCTGAGTTTATCCAGGTCATTTTGAAGGGTGGTACAATCTCTGTTTGTTTTTATTGTCAGGTAAGCAATCGTGTCATCTGCAAATAAACGGACAGTTGATGTTATACCGTCAGGGATGTCATTGATGTAAAATAGGAACAGACTTGGTCCCAGAACTGAACCTTGCGGCACACCAGACATTACAGAGATGTAGTCTGATGTCTCTCCTTCCAGTAAAACAGTGTACGATTTGATAAGAAGTTATGTATCCATGTATTTGTTTTACCCTGTATCCCCTAATAATTTAGTTTGTGTGTAAGAAGATTGTGGCCGACCTTGTCAAAAGCTTTTAAAGAGAAGTCCATAATTAAAACATCTGTTTGAAGTGAATTTTCCATATTTTTTGTATCATCATCAATGAATTCTAAAAGTTGTGTTTCACATGATCTGTTTTTTCGAAAACCGTGTTGAAGGGGATACAGGATATTGTGGTTGTCTGCATGGGTTATGATTGCGCCAACTACAACATGTTCCAGGAATTTACAGCATATACATGTAAGTGATATAGGTCTATAGTTTTCGGGAGAATACTTAGACCCTTTCTTGTAAATGTGTGAAGTATGTGCAGTGCGCCAGACAGTAGGGCCAACTCCAGTTTCTAAAGATTTATTGAAGATGAGGCATAATATCGGTGAGATATTAGGTGCAAGTTCTTTTAGAATTTTTGGTTTTAGCTAAAATGAAATAGATAATGCATTTTCTGTTTTCCGACATAATCAAAAGAAACAAAAAGGTTATATTAGTTATAGCAAGCAATACCGCTACGGTAATGTAATGGTTAGCGTACTCACATAATGTGCGCTAGATCTATTTGGGAAGATCGTGGGTTCGATGATCTACAATCGGATCAAACCAAAACCTATAAAATTGACAGGCACATAGCATTAAAGAATAAAGGAAAGACTGGTTGGCTCGGGTCAGAATAATGTGCCCGGTGGAGCATTGTAGTTCCAAAGTGTTAGCACTATTAAGATCCAGTTTTGTTGGTCTAGTACAAAGCGAACATCATCATCTCATGAAAAAGTAATTTGTTCTTCACACGATATAGCTGGAAAAAATCTCTTGGTGTTAAACAACAATCACTAATGTTTTTGAAACATCGTAAAAACGGTCCACGGTATATTGTTATTTAATAACCCTTTTCTACATCTACATCATCTACCGCGTGAACAGACCATATATTTACAATTAATCAATTAAAAAACAAAAAATAAAAAAAGTATATATATATAGAATGGAAAACTGTTTAGATGTAGTGGGTTTGGATCTGTGATTTAAACTGATCCAAAGAAGAAGCAGAGACAAAATCAGGTGGTAAAGCATTCCAAAGGACAACTGTATGAGGGAAGAAACTGAATTTGAAGTAATCAGTGGATGTGCTGATGGGTTTGTATTGAAGACCATGGCTGTGTCATGTGAGTGATGTCTGAGATGAGATATAGAAGTCTGGATTGATGGCAACCAGATTGTGTGTAATTTTGCATAGCATAGTGACTTTGGCAATGTTTCTGCGTGTTTATAGGGAATTCCATTCCAGGTGGTCCAGCATAGATGTCACGCTGCTAGTGTTGAACCTTTTCTATTTCACTTTTCTGTTTATTAGTGTGAGGTGACCAGATGGTTGAGCAGTATTCCAGGTTTGATCGAACTAAGGGTTTATATGCTATGCTCTTAGTATGCTCATTCTTTATTTGGAGGTTTCTTCTCAAAAATCCTAATAATTTCTGTGCTTTTGATGTTATGTTGTTTATGTGTGCATTCCAGGACATGTTGGATGAGATGGTGATTCCAAGGTATTTTGCTGTTTCTACTGATTCAAGAGTGTGTCCTTTTAAGATGTAGTTGTATTTGAAAGGTGTTTTTGATCGTGTGACAGACATAGAGTTACATTTGGAAGGGTGGAATTGCATGCCCCGTTGTTGTTCCCATTGTGCTAGCTTATCCAAGTCATTCTGTTGTGTTTCACAGTCGGAGAAGTGCCTGATTGGTCTATACAGAATACAGTCATCAGCAAAGAGACGAGTTTCTTAGGTTCTTTCTTCTTCCGTGTACAGAGTGTACTCATCATTGAGTGTTATACTCCAGCGTGACAGCCAAGATAAAAGCCCCGCAGGGCAATATTTACAGTTAAAAACAGGCGGGAATCTTATCTACACGGGCAGGAACTGGGCAGGTGGTAAGTTGCTCAGTGTGTCCCTGAACTCCTCCACGGAACTGGCTGTTGTTGCTGTCGATGGAAGGTTGTTCCATTGCCGGATGGATCTTGGGGAAAAAGGAGTTTCGGTAGACATCCTTCCTGGTTGATGGAATCCGGAAGGTATTCTGACCTCTAGTCCTGGAGTCTGATGGAAGAAGATATGCTTCTGCCGGAATAGCCACTAGGTTATGCTGGATCTTAAATAGCAAAAGGAGGCGGATCTTAACTCTCCTAACCTGGAGTGGTTCCCATCCAAGTTGGGTTACCATCTGAGTGACACTTCCTGGCTGTCTGTCCGTGTAATTCTTGGTGGTAAATCGTGCCGCTCGTCTCTGTACCTTTTCTAGTTGGTTAATTTTCTCGGTGTTATATGGGTCCCATATAGATGCGGCATATTCCAAGGTTGGGCGAACTATAGCTTCATAGGCTCTGGCTCGTGCTGATGTTTTGCACCCTCTAAGATTTCGTTTGAGGAAGCCTAGTGTCCTATTTGCTCTCGCTGTGATGTTGTTGATATGGTCATCCCATCTTAGGTTCTTGTTGATGGTAACGCCCAGGTACTTACTGGAGTCAACAACATCAAGTTGGTGGTTATGCAGTGTGTAGTTAGCTGAGATGGTACTTCGCTTAGATGAAATCTGGATGACTACACATTTTTCCGGATGGAAAGCCATTTGCCACTGCTTCTCCCAGTCTTCCAGTGCCGCTAGATCTTGTCGCAGGTTCTCTGTGTTCTTCCTACTGAAGATGGGCCTGTATAGTAGGCAATCATCTGCGAAGAGGCGTGCCTCATGAGAGTTTTTTTGATTACCATTTTTGTTTACCCTATTTAATTTTAGCTTAAATCTTGTTATAAGTGTTCTTTATTTGATTACTCTTCATCATGTAATACTTTTTGGATGTCCATTCATTTGGCTTCTATAGACGTTTTCAGAAATCGATGATTACCTAGTTATCGTTCGTGGACGATAGGTGGCGTTACTATCGTCCGCCATTAAGAAAGTGTAACAATCGATTGTTTACACTAGCTACGATTAATCAGTATTCATAATTGGATTAGTTAAACACGCTTCAGTTGATATTGTATGGCTTATTCCCGTGGTTCTGGTCAAAACTGTGCAATAGTAAACTGTCGAAATAATTATAAAAAATGTTGGCAGATGTAGCTATTCAGATTTTCACTACAAAACAGGGTACGCAAAAAAAAAAAAAAAAAAAAAAAACCGTCGGTATGGAAACCCTCAACACACATTTTTTACTAAATTTTGTACAAAAGAACTAAGATCCCTTCGAATATTTTTATGATGTAGGGAGCACTTTTGCAATTGACCAAAAAATCAATCATTTGCACAATGATAGAGTAGCAAATATGTGGAGGAATAATGTTCCTTCCGTATGCGGTAGAGGATAACATAGACAAAAAACTGAGTTAGATGTTGTCTCAAATGAAAGTTTAAATACTATAAACAAAGGAAACGGGAACAAAGTGAGCAGTGTAAGAATTATTGTTTTTCATGTAGAAGCCGCATAAAATAATTAACAATTTACAAAGAGGTATCACATATCTGTAGATAAATCTTGAAATAAATCTTGATTCTGTAAGAAGTCAAAATGAACGACATGATTTCCTGCAACAAAATTCGGCAATTTTTGTTTCTTTTAGTTTTTTGTCATTATAATTCAGTTATATATATGTTATCATTTTTAACCCTTTGTGGGAAGGGGGTAGAGTTATTGGCCGCGCCCATGTTTTTAAGAATAAAAAGGTCTATTGCCACTATATCTATAACTCGAATAATTCAGCGCCCTCTATCAGCTGTCGGTACAGCGACTAGCGGGAGAGTAATATAACGACTGGATTATTCGGGTTACTATATCTAATGAGACATCACATATGGTCCAAGGACGGTAACTCTATCTAGTTTAGCCTTGCTGTCACAACTTCAACGTTTCTTTTCCCTAAATTGTTATTTCTCTATTTGAAAAAGCCGCTTTATAATTATATCTAATTATATTCTATTAGTATTATCCAGTTGATGCAACCTATGACAGATGAACCACAGTCCCAGATGACATTGGTCAGTGTTTTCCTGTTGTCCTGTGGTGTGCAGCTGTAATAAGGAATTTCAATGGATCCATTTAAAGACGTGGGGAAGTTTACCGAGGAGATAGAGCCAGAGGTGATAACATGCTCCTATCGTGTTTGTTGTATCCAATCCAACGTCTGAACAGTTGACATTACAATCATATAGTTCGATCATATGGTACAGCACGTTTAAGCACAGGAATTTGCTCAAGTCACTAATTTTGCTTAGTTTGTCCCTATGATTTTTGTTCTGTAACAATAGAGCATATTATATCTTGGTAAAATGCAATATCCCAAATGGGATTTGATCCTGGAACCTCTCATAGTTAGCCACCACTCTACCAACTGAGCTTAAGGAGATCTCGTCATCACAATCCAGTCCTTTCTTCATCCATACACAATGTAACTTATCACCAGGTTTGTACCAAGAGTAACATGACGGGTGCCACATGGAATGCAGGAACTGCTTACCCTTCTTAGTTCACCCCACTTTTTAGTTGGGTTCATGTTGCACGATCTTGATTAGTTTTCTTTTTTGTTTTGTAGATTATTGTTTGTCTTTTTTTCTTTTGGCCATTGTATCAGGCCTTTCAATAAGGGGCGATACCAGGTACTTTTACCTGCCTAAAATGGTCTTTGGTAATTCCTGATTTTAAAGAGTGTTGTATAAGATATTCTTGGAAATTGTTCAAATTTTAATAAAAAGTACTGGTAGACTTGAAAAATATTGAAAGTCCTGTTGTATTATCTGTGATTTATGGCTTCTGATAACCCCTTTGGTATATTCAAACTTCATTTGTATAAAAATCCCCTTGTTTTAGAAATGGTGTATTCTTTCCTGGATACAGCATTATTTACATTTTATGTAAAACTAACACATATAATTTGACATAAAAAATGATGCTGCAAAAATGTAAACATGAGGATAAATTTCTCATCATCTTAGACTACAATATGATTTGTATTGCATTATAGTATTATTGACAAAATATATTTACTGGTCCGAACAAAGTTTTACTGGTCTTGGGACCGGAAACTGGTGGGGTGGTCATTGTTGCAATATGATTTGTATATATAGTATTATAGTGTTTTTGACAAAATATATTTTATGTTGATAGGATGGAGATGAAGATGAAGGATTGGATGAATTCAACATGTTGTCTTCACTGGTTGGAACATCACAACAATCTGAACCTGTCCATGAGTTGATTCAGTCAGAAATGGATCCCAGTGGTTCCCTGTCAAATATTTTATCTAACTTACCCTCGAAGGATATTACACTTCAGTACTTAGAAGGTTATTTATGTTTATTTCTAATGATTTTTGAAGGTACTAGTTTGATTTTCTGTTACTAATTTTTTTTTTTAAATAGGAGCTGTCGAGGTCGTGATCATATGGTAGTTGGATTTACAACTTCCTATATCAGTGCCTATCACCACTGAAGTTATGAGTTTGAACCCCGTTCATGGCAAGGAGTACTCGATAAACATTATGTGATGAAGTTTGTCAGTGACTTGTGACAGGTCGGTGGTTTTCTACAGGTACTCCGGTTTCTAATTCCTCCACCAATAAAACTGACAGCCACGACATAACTGAAATATTGTTGAAAGTTGCGTTAAACACCACAAACCAATTTTTCATAATTTAGTACTTTTCATGTCCATTCATGGGTCAAAAATCTTTCTGCACTAAAATATTTCCATATATATTGATTTTGATTTTTGATGTTTAATGCCACTTTCAGCAATATTTCAGCTATATCATGGCGACCAGTTTTAATGGTGGAAGAAGCCGGAGTACCCAGAGAGAAGCACCGACCATGGGCAAGCAACTGGTAAACTTTATCACTTGCGGCTGCTTGTCAAGTGCACCCTTTTTAGCTCACCTGATCCGAAGGGTCATGTGAGCTATTGCCATCACTTGACTTGGCGTCCGTCCATTCGTAAACATTTCAATCTTCTTCTAGAGAACCACTGAAGCAAATGGGACCAAACGTGGCAGGAATGTTCATTTGCATGGTCTAACTTAGTGTTGTTACTTTCGCTACGATCGGTTATCCAACATGGCTGCCAGAGGCCATAATAGCCTCTGATTGGCTGAAATTTTTAATGATCTTCTTCTCCGATACTACATGGAGGATGGAATTGAAAATTGTCATGAATGATCATTGCAAGCTGCTAGCCAAGTATTGTTACTTTTTGGACCGATTGAAAATCCAAGATGGCCACCAGCAGGGGACATAATTTAACATAGCGACCCTATGGGAAATACGTAAAACAAACTTCTTCTCAAGAACCACTGGATGGATTGGAACCATACTTGGCAGAAATGTTCCTGACAAGGTTCTGATCAATTATTGTTACTTTTTGTTCCGATCGGTTATCCAATATGGCTGCCAGGGGCCATAATAGCCTCTGATTGGCTGAAATTTCAAAGATCTTCTTCTCCGATACTACATGGAGGATGGAATTGAAAATTGTCATGAATGATCATTGCAAGCTGCTAACCAAGTGTTGTTACTTTTTGGACAGTTTGAAAATCCAAGATGGCCACCAGCGAGGAACATAATTTAACATAGTGACCCTATGGGAAATATGTAAAACAAACTTCTTCTCAAGAACCACTGGATGGATTGGAAGCATACTTGGCAGAAATGTTCCTTGCAAGGTCCTTATCAAGTGTTGTTACTTTTTGTTCCGACCATCCTCCGTTCAAGATGGCTGCTGTTACAAAAAAAATGTCCATTGCTGCTTTAGTATAAGTCAAAATGATCTCAAATTTTAACTGCAGCTACAAGGCAAGGAGTAGTTTAACATATATAAAAGATCACATTTAAATCTTCTCTTCTGAAACCGCAGAACCAAATTAAAGCAAATTTGGCTGGGATGGTCCTTTGGTGGTCCTTTTTCAATATTGTGTCTGACAGCCCCGCCCTCCATTCAAAATGGCTGCTGTTTTCAAAAATAGAAATTTCTTTAGTTGTCAATTTCTGCTTTATTACAAATCAAAATGAACTCAAATTTTAACTGCAGCTACATGGCAATGAGTAGTTTAACATATATTTTGGGTTTTTCTGTGAGATTTTTTCGGCCAGTTTATTTCGTTTAGGAATATTATGAGAAAAAAATCACATCAAAATCTTTTGCTCAGAAATTAGAGTTAAAATGATCTTTGGGTGGCCCACTTTCAAAATTAAAGGTATGTGTAACACCCCATTTTCTATCAACTTTCGATGTCAAATTGAAAACCAGGTGAGCGATTACAGGCTCCTGGGAGCCTCTAGTTTGTAATTTACAAAGCCAGATGCGAACCCACGCCGTATTGGTGATACGCTTGTATGAGTTGTTAGGTAATCCAACTACCTAGCTCATTGAGCCACCCGGGCCCATATAAATTTCATATAAAACTACTTTTTAAAAAAAAAATATTCTCCTGAAGTAATTTCTTATCTGATTTTCTTAAATTTTTCACCTTTAAAAGCAGAATGAATTAGAGAGGAAGTCCTAAAAGGGATAGATTAAGCTTTTCTTTAGAAAAATAGTATCATTGGTAAATGTAGATTTCAGCTTAATTCAGGGTTCATCAGGTCTGATGGGCACTTAGATATATAGACAGCAATGAAAAAATAATTAAATATCATGTTCTCTAGAACATACAATGGAAATGCAATGGTATTTGGTATGAAGCATCCTTGTAGCATGAAGATTCAAGTTTATTGAAATGAAGACCTTGAGATTGTTCTTCTTATAACCCACGTTCCTTGTTCAATAGATTATATTACAGATTTTTTTAGGGAAGTTGAATTTCGAGGAATTCAGTGATATCATGGAGTCTACAGAAGGAGGAGAGAAAATTGATTTCAGAGACTTGGAGATTGATATCGATGATGCAGATTACTCTCCCTTGGCAACTACAGGCACAGAGGATGATTCTCCAAAGAAAAAAAGTAAGTAGAAGCAGAATAACCAGAGAAAAAACAGGGGCGATGCAGATTACTCTCCCTTGGCAAGTACAGGCACAGAGGATGATTCTCCAAAGAAAAAAGTAAGTAAAAGCAGATTAACTAGAGAAAAAACAGGGGGGATGCAGATTACCCTCCCTTGGCAAGTACAGGCACAGAGGATGATTCTCCAAAGAAAAAAAGTAAGTAGAAGCAGAATAACTAGAGAAAAAACAGGGGGGATGCAGATTACTCTCCCTTGGCAAGTACAGGCACAGAGGATGATTCTCCAAAGAAAAAAGTAAGTAAAAGCAGATTAACTAGAGAAAAAAGCCAGCATGTACATGCTGTATGATAATAAAATTATTTGATTTGTGATACTAAGTATCAAATCACATGAATCATTGCTACTTTATGAGGTGTTAGAAAAATAACCTTTTAATCCAGAAATATGGGATTTTAAAATTAGATTTTAAATTTAAAATCTTTTGTAAACTTTGATGAAAGTTGGGTATTTATATAAAAATTGAACTATTTTTTGTTATTATGCATCCAGTTTTAATGAATTTCTATTTCATTGACATGATTGTTTTGAGAACCTTCAGTAGTATGCCGATATATTTCCTCTTAGTATCTGTTTTGGTTTCTGAGATAACCTCAGTCCAAAATTACCAAAAAGTGCTAAAATTCCAATATTTGAACATAAATGCCTTTTTGGTGCAAAAATGCTCATCTTTTACTGTATCAATAAAGAAAATTGGAATTTATTTTATGGGAAAGGGGTTGAAAGTGGCCTAAATTCCAATTGATAGTACAAGATGTGATTTGCTCACATGGCAATGTAATACAGTTCACCAGTCACCACTGGTTTCTTTGGTTTCTTTTAATATCTTCATTGCCATTAAATTGTATTGTTATTGAAATGATTTCAAATAAATGAATTGAGTAGATTTTATATTGTATTTTATATAATGATAAAAACATTCTTTTTTTGGTTTCAGAAAAAGGGAAGCAACAGAGAAAGGTATATTTGCTGAAAATATTTAACAAGAGCCATATTTGGTTTCAATTTTAATATAATATTGTCCTACATTTTTGTAGAAGTTCTTGGTGACAATGAATATATTTAGACATCAATCAATCATTAAGAGATGTCATAATTATGATCGTAGTGTTAATTTAAAATTATCGTCACAATATAACTGGAATATTGTTGAAAGTGGTGTTAAACACCTTAAACCCTAACCCTTAATTTAAAATTAAGATTTAAGAAATAACAAAAATATTTTTTTCCACTTTTGATAAAAATATTTTTCAATTCAGATACAAGAACAAATTTAATTATAGATCAATACATCTGTTATAATTATATGAATTTATTTTTGGTTCTCCTGGAAAATAATGGTTGAATTACTTTTTGTCAATTTTTTTTATAGTACATTCAAACCTATCTGATGTGACCTTCTCAAGGAACTTCACTTTAAACAGGTTTCGCTGTAACATATTTTTTAGGTGAGGAAGAAGATGACAGATTTACCCAAACATTTAGAAGGTTTAATGGGCGAAGCTAACATGAAGTTTGCTAAAGGAGAATATGAAGAAGCTATCTCAATGTGTTCAGAAATTATCAGGACTGGTATGTGACAAAAAGGAAGAATGACTTAGATTTATTTTAAAATATTTAAGTTAGAATAAAAATGATTTAAATTAGTTTTAATTCCAAGTGTTTTGAAAGATTCAGAGTATATTTGACATATATTTCAATTACATTTGGAAGCAAACAACAGTAATCCTTTTAATAGATAATAATTACATTACTTCCGTTTTTCATTGAAATGTTACAATATGATTGGTTATGAAGCGGTCACATGATTATAAGAGATGTTTTACATTCCAATAAAACTCAAACCTGAACTTGCACGTGCCTCCATGACGACGTCAGATGTAAGCAATCAATGGCGTAGTAATTTCCAACAGCAAATAATCTAACACAAATAAAATTCACAACGAAAAATTCAACTATATTAAATTTTGGTGTGATTTAAATGTAATTGTAAGAATTGAATGCATTTTTTTGTAGTTTTATAGGTGTGTAAAAGCATGGACCAAGGCACATTTTTTGTCTTCATACAAAATGTGCTTCAGTCCACACTTTTACATGCCAATAAAAATACAAAAAAATGCATTCAATTCTTAAATAAATGAATGTCCCATAATGGAAAATGTTTTATAATTCTTGGGTGATCTTCAAGAATGATTTATGCTTTTTGTGTTGGGTGGAAATCCAAAAAAGAACACTAAAGCTTTATTGGTGGAGGAAACCAGAAGAAGTTTAGGAAACTACTGACATGACAGACTTTAAGGTTGTATTTGAGTACACCTTACTACAGACAGGAATCTAATATACAACTTTTTGTGATGATAGTCAGTGATTGCATAGGTAGATGTAAATACAATAACCATATGATCATAACCGTGACTGAATGATCCAAACTCATGTGAGCCTCTGGTTGCCTTAAATGTTTAAAACATATAGTGATGGAAAAGTATATTGAAATGTGATATCTACTGAGACACGATTTAATTAGGTCACATGATATAATTTCTTATAAAAAGAGTTATAACACTGATCCTCTAGATTGATGTGTGGAATTATCTACATATGCTAATAATAAGATTTTTGCTCCTTTCAGGACAAATTAAACATGCATGAAAGATTTTCTCATTTTACTTCCATAGAAGAAGTGTTTCTCTCAGTTATAAATTGAAAAAAAAAAGGAATTCAAAAGTAATTTACATGACCAGAGAAATATGAAACAACCTGAGAATTGTATATTGACAAACTCTATCAATTGTACATTTTGGATATGAACTGTCATTCTGGCAGCTCACTTTTAGTATTATAATTATCAAAAGAAAGTTTATACAGTGATGGTCAATAATTCCACCAATATCAACAAAATGAAAAATCGCTTCTCACCTCAAATCATTGAACATAAAATAGACCATGACGTATCACGTTGGAAATCCAGGTCCTATCTTGTGACAGACATAAAAATGTGTCTGGGTAGAAACAAAGAAATAGAACCCCAATTTCAATGTCTATTTGTTTTAGCTATGACTTAAGATATAAAGTGAATATTTATATTTCAGCACCAAAGGCATTGCAGCCATTTCAAACATTGGCAATGATTTATGAAGAACTTGGAGATATAGATAAGTCTATGCAGGTATATTTGTGTTCTACAATTTTATATCAATTTAAATAATTGATGCCATACTTTTCAAAATATGAATTTTCTTTAAAAAGAAGCTTTTGATATTATTAATGTACATATTTGTGTGTATTGAGAATTTACAAGACAGACTTATATAGCCTGTAAAGATTTAATATCCAGGAATATGTGTAATGTGTGATATACCTGAAGGGGAGTGCATTATGTCTTCTAACCTTGGGGCATATTTCGGCATATAACATGGACAACACAATATTATTGTTGTTATTACTTTGAATGTCTTTGGTGATTTTAAAAAATGAAATTTGTCTAAAATGTATTGATAGTATAAAGATTGGCAAATAATATTCATTTAAATTCAAGAAATATTTAATTTCAACAATAACAATGAACTGTCAAATATTTTATTCCCAAACCTGGAACTGGCCATTGTTTTGACAGACGACAGCATCAACGTTAAAGAAAAATGTATAATACATTGTAAATTGTACACTGTTAAAAGCGCTCAGGTGATCCCGTTTAGACCCCACCTATTTAAATGACGTCCCATAGTAATGATTCCAACAATAGTACTATGTGAGTGCATAGTACAACAACACTATTTATTCTTTGTAAAATTATGTTTCGATAATATCATGTCAATTATAATGAAAGTTTCTTACATGAAGAGTAATAATTTATAATAGTATTTTTTTTAATACATGTATTTCAATAGTAATGCATCAGAGGTATAACACAAAATTGAATGTAAAATAATACTCTACTATTTTATTAAATTGATACAAAGTTAGTCTCATTATTGCATTATGAGTGAGAGTAAGTTACTCCATGCACTTTGGAGTCAAAGTAATTTATAGGAACCTTTAATATTTAAAAGATTCATCATATGTAAAAATTACTTCAGTCAAATAAATTATTTATTATTTGTGCAGATTTTCAATTTCTTAGAGTTTTTAAAATTTAATATAATTTATTGTTAGAAATATGTAAAGATCTGGACTATAAGAAGAAATAATCTGTTATTTTTCAGAGTTGAAATCTTATCCTTAAACCATTACAATGATTGATCATCTAAATATTTGTTAGTCTTAGAGGTCTTTTGTTGTTTTAAAGATGAAAGAACATTTTGTTATTTGTTAAATCATAGCACATGGGACTGAAATCAGCCATTGATGTTGTATATCATTAATGTTACATACAATTAAGTCATGCCAGCAGGTTATTAGGTTTAGACACATTCTAGTAATACTGATCAAATTCAAATTTCAGTTTAGTTTGATAGCAGCTTATTTAAAGCCTACAGATGCAGATGCCTGGGTGAGACTAGCTGAAATGTCACTTGAAAAGAATGATGTCAACCAAGGAATTAAATGTTATACACATGGTAATTTAGTAAAATCAGAATTACAGAAAGAAAATCTAAATAGTGATGGTCAACAATCTACCAATATCAACAAAACAAACAATTACCTATTCTAAAATCATTTAACACAAAAAAGGCCATGATATATGATGTTGGAAATCCAGGTCCTGACTTGGGACAGAAACAAAAATGTGGCAGGGTTAAACCGGTTAATGTGATCCTAATCCTCCCCTTCTAGATAATTGGAATGTATACTTTACTTTTTTTTATTGGTTGTTAGGATGTTATTGTGCTTGTAGATATATTTCAAAAGACAGTTTTTACTTTGTATACTGTGTCTCTATGCATGGCATGATATTATCTTGGTTTTTAATATGTCCATTCATTTCTCAAATATATGAAGTCAAACAAATGAAAGCTTAAAGATCTTTTCTTATTGTTTTGACAGTTTTCATTTCGGTCACTCCTGAATTATGGATCTTTGTTTTGATTTTTATTCTTAATATTTTCTTGATTATTTTGAATAATAATTAAATGTAAATATTTGAAATTTCTGATATCTAATATTGTCAGGAATGACAGTTTGGTTTAAGTTTTGTATAAAAATTATGTAAATTTCTCTATTAAATTTATATGTACATACTTTATTTTACTAATACCTTAACTTGGAAGATACTGCAAAGGATGTATTCACAAACTATCAAAAATGTTGTGAATTCAAAATTTGGTAGATATGAATAACAAGATAGACAGATCAACATTGCTTTCTGTGATTTTTTTGGGGGTTTTACTTTCGTATCCAATTCACTGCCGTGGTCGTGATCGAATGTTAGTTGGATTTACAACTACCTGTGCAATCAGTGCCTGTCACCACTAAAGTTGTGAGTTCGAATCCTGCTCAGGCGAGGTGTACTCAATACAACTTTATGTGATAAAGTTTGTCAGTGACTTACGACAGGTCTGTGGTTTTCTCCGGGTACTCCGGTTTCCTCCACCAATAAAACTGACCGCCACGAAATAACTGAAATATTGTTTAAAATGGTGTTAAGCACCATAAACCAAACCATTTCACTGTTATTACAAATAAGAAATATAAAGCATTTAAGCAAATACTATATGTTAAAACCCTGGTATGTCAAAAGCACCAACAATAATATCTTACCTCAGCCACTCTATTTATTTCTAGCAATCAGAGCTGATCCAAGTAATACTAACACTATGTGGGAGCGGTGCAGACTGTTTGAGGAGATAGGGGATCATAAAAGAGCTTTAGAGGGATATATAAGTATATTGAAACACTTACCAGATAATGAGGCAGAAAAATACCTTCAGCTAGCCAGATCTGTTACCAAAGTAATTATATTATACTATGTAACATAGTATGAAAATATTTAAGAACAGGGAAATAAATTTGAGTTATATTTCCATCCTAAAGATGTGGTCACACATTACAATTTTCTGTCTGATTTTCTATCTTTTTCCTTTCAACTCACTTTCAGGAAAAATCGTATCATGTGATTGCAAAAATCTAAAGTAGAAAGTTGAATCAAAAAGTTGTTTCGAAATCGGTTGGCATCCTAAATTTATTTGACAGTGTGATTAAGATCGTATCATGGGAATGATATACAAAAATTGATATTCTGGCAATAGTTTTCAGATAAATTTGACATTTTAAAATACAATAAACAATAATAATAATTCTAGGTATGATGAAAAAAAAATGGTGAACAACTATGGTGTCACTCGATAACCAATGACATAAGGGTTCAAGAAATGCAATACTGCCATAATGTTTTTTAGAATAAATTTTTAGGATTAAATCCTGCTCAGATTCACATCCCAACTTGTTTTCATGCACCTATTGCACATTATATATTATTTAAAAAAAATTGTATCAAAATCAAATAGAA
The DNA here is from genome assembly GCA_963383655.1 of Bathymodiolus septemdierum. Classification (NCBI taxonomy): domain Eukaryota; kingdom Metazoa; phylum Mollusca; class Bivalvia; order Mytilida; family Modiolidae; genus Bathymodiolus; species Bathymodiolus septemdierum. Next base: position 96,523,400 of record OY726518.1, read on the forward strand.
AATCTGATCGTGTGAACACTTGGCCATTTGACTTACTATCTGTTATTATTAAGATTTAACGACAATATTGCACTGAGGTCAAATATTGGGAACAGTATTTTTAAGGCCATTTTGCCACTGTTATTTTTTTTTTCAGTTCAACCAAAAAATTTGAATGAAAAAGAAATTGTTGATTTTTCCATAAAAGTCAACCAAATTAGATAGTTAAGAATTCATAAGAAATATTTTTCTCATAGATTTTGGATTTATTATTTTATAATGTTTTTCAGTCGTATTATGAGATGGGAGATAAAGACATGGCCTTAAGTACAATGAAGAATGCCTTTGAATCACATCCTCAATATGTCACATCAGAAGGTACATTTTATATGTAATGTTTATGAAGCAAGGGTGTATTAAGACAAAGCAGAGTCGAAAACATTGAATGGATCAGAGTCATTTTCCAACATCCAAATTGTACTTTCAAAGAGGAAGAAATTTATTTGTTTTTGAGAAATGTGATTTGTTTTCTTCATAAATTTTAGATCCCATCTTCACAGACGTAAAACAAAAAATATACTGCTTGTTTCATAAATAAAATCTACCATCCCACTTATATAAACAATTTAAATGTTAAAAATACACAATCAAGACAGCCAATAGTAAATATACCAAAAGGATCAAAGTTCATTAAACTTCATAGGAGCAAATAGTTTGAGGCATGGAAGGGATAAAAAGTGTTTATCTGGATTATTGATTTCAGGACAGTAATATACATACCTGTATTTTTTATATGTAAGGATGTATTTATGGAGTTTTTGTATTTATTCTGAATTTGCTTTGAGAAAAATGACAATTAAGGAAAAATTTATTCTGTAGGTCGCACAAGAATTTTAGCATATTCAGATAGAAAAGGGAACAAGTTCTAAAAAAACCCCCAACCAAAACAACAATCAATATACTGCACCAACATGACCAATGGTAGGAGTTAAAGAATGTTCTGAAGGCTCTTAGATCAATAGTTACAATAAAATAACCCTATTCTGTACCTCTTATTTCACCAGTGATCGCTTTCATCTCTGTTTATTGGTTTAATTGTATATGATACAATATGTTTGTGGATTAGTGACAGTATACAATATATTTATGGATCAGTGACAGTATATACAGGCACATCTTATGTGTTGTTTTTGTTATTTCAGATGTTAATTTGTATATAGAGTTGTTAATAACAGAAAGACAATATATTCAGACTATAGAGGTAGGTTTATACATTAAACGTGGAGAAAAATGTGTGTGTAGCAAAAAATTAGTGCATACCTGTCAATTGACAGATTTCTGCAGGTCACACAACTGATTCTGGTTAAAGGTCATGAAATGCTGTATTTTTTTGTGTTATTACTTTTTTGACTATTTAAAATGTTTACATAAGAATAGATTGATTGATTTTTGGTGTTTAATGCCACTTTCAGCAAGATTTCAGCTATATCATGGCGACCAGTTTTAGTGGTGGAAGAAGCGGAGTACCCGGAGAAAACCACTGACCATGGGCAAGCAACTGGTAAACTTTATCACTTGCGGCTGCGAGTCGAGTGCACCCTTTTTTGTAATTTACAAAGCCGGGTGCGAATCCACGCAGTATTGGTGATAGGCTTGTATGAGTTGTTAGGTAATCCAACTACCTAACTCATTGAGCCACCCAGGCCCTACATAAGAATATATTCATATAATCTATAGATATGTACAATATGTGAACTCTGCAATCTTTCTGACTGCTATCTTGATTGTTTATTTTTGTCCCCCGACTCTTCATTGAAGGGGGACTATAGTAATGGGTATTGTCCGTCTGTTTGTCCGTTCTTCTGTTCATCTGTCCCAAATTGGATGATAACTTGCGAACGATAAGTCAGATTGAAGCTAGGTGTGGTATGTAAGTGTATATTATAAACATCTAGGTCTATAACGACGATTATTCGACAATTTTACCAGAGTTATTCCCTTTTCTGTACTTGCGAAAAGTCAGATGTGTGGTATGCCTTTTCGACACTTCTTACTGAAGTTATTACAGAATAATTTCAAAATTTGAACTTACAAAGTAACCATGGTATCTGGCCTTTTATTATTTACGAATGACAAACTTGGAGAAAATAGATATAGAAAATTTTGAAATAATGGAATAATAATGTAATAAGAGGAATATATAATGAACTTTATGCTTCAGATTTTTGTTCCTGTGATATTTTTATTTGTGATGATAATGTTTAAAATACTATACAGTGCAATTTCTCTATACTGATGCAAGATCTTGACTGATATAAAGACATTCATATTGATGGTATAAAGAATGTAGTGAAACCTGTTTAAACTGGACCCTCAATGAAACAGAATCCTGTATAAACCAACCTATAAATAAAGTTCCAGTGTAGGAAATATTTGTCAAATTTAACCTGTTTATTGTGAACATCTGTCTATTCTGAACATTTTTGTCCTATGGAGGTTCAGTCTAGACAGGTTTCACTGTATTTAGAAAACTTTCACTGTATATAGTCTTTCTTTTATTGTAGGTATTAGTAAATAATTGTGGGGTAAAATATACTACAGATTTGAATGAACGCTGGACGTCTGTAAATTCTATAGATAATATCAACAGTATAACATCAGGAGAAATACAGTTAACAAAGTAAATAAAATTATACACTAGGTATTTATTAGATATATGGTTGTCATGGTTACATTCCTATCTATATTGGTGGCCGCCATGGTTGTAGTCGTATGGTAGTTGGATTTACTGCTACCTATGCAATCAGTGCCTATCACCACTAAAGTTGCGAGTTGGAATCCCGCTCATGGTGAGGTGTACTTGATACAAAATTATACAATTACAGACTTTTGTTGAAGTGAATATGAGTTTTTATTGACCTATAAAATAATATTAACCGAAGCCGAAGGCTGAGGTCAATATTGGTTTTGCAGGTCAATAAAAACTGATATTCACTGATACAAAAGTCTGTAATTGTTTTATTACATATACTATAATGCTTATGATGTCATCCGGTGAATATTACTTCCAGCAGGTGAATACCATTATCTATTGACTTTTAGACTTTATTTAACTAAAGTATATATATTTATGTATTATGAGCGTAGTAATACATGTACACATATACAGAATTTTCGCGGGTTTAGTAGTTCGGTTCGGGGTGGTATAAAATAAATTGTTTAAAGTAGTTCCATATCGAGGTTGGGCAGTGATCAAATCGGACGCACCTTAAGTTTAACTAGCTGAAGTATTATTTTATGCTACGTTTATTTTATCAACAAATCAGAAGTTGTTTAAGCTTGGATTATGAGCGATATTGTACATAAATAATTTATGTTCGTTTGAACATGGTGAATTAGAACATAAGGATATTTATAGTCATTATGTAATAATATGTGATAAAGTTTGTCATTGACTTTCTGCAGTTTGGTGGTTTTCTCTGGATACTCTGGTTTCCTCCACCAATAAAACTGACCGTCACGATATAACTGAAATATTGTTGAAAGTGGAGTTAAACACCATAACCCTAGCCTCTATCTACATTATCAAATTTGAAAAGCCATGTTCTATTGGTTTTTTTTGTTGTGATTATCAGAAATGAAAGATCGTAACTGCCACATATACTGATAGAGTCTATGGGAAATCCAAGATGACAGCTGCCATAGAATAAATAGGAGTCAATGGAAAACTTATTTTTTAAACTGAATTTCGCAAGCAGTTTAAGGCAATGTATTATCATTGGATGGTCTTTGAGTATATTGTGGTGATCATAGACTGAAGATGGCTGTTACCACAAGAGATAGTATATATAACCATGCCACTCGATATGAAAATTATTATAAAATCTCAGATGCTACAGAATTATTTGAGCTGAAACTGTATATAAATGATCATAGGACAATTCTATATGAAGTTTATAATTGGAAACAGATAAAGAATTAAATGGGAATTTCTTTTATATCATTTTGGAAACAAATGAACTGTAAGAACTCAAATTTTGGATAATGATCTTTGGAAGGTCCTTCATAATTTTTTTTTTTTTTTTTTTATCTCCAATGTTAGTCGCAGTATGTGAAACGTTCTGTTTCATTCTGTTTTAAATCAACAGAGGGATACATGATCTTGAGAATCTATGGTTTTGCATAAGCCTTTATAAAACTGGCAGGTCATATGATTGGTCTTTATTCTCCTTTACATTCATAAACTGAACCAGATTAAAATGTGCGATTTTAGATATGTTTTTCCATGGAAAATAAAATAAAGAATGCCCAAGTCATTGGTAGAAATACTTCGGTTAATTTTTTTGTTACCGTAATTATTTTTTTTTGACATCTATGAAATACTGAAACAGGTAATAGTTACTTCCCATCATTATATAAACCCCAGTTGGTTTTTTATTGGAAAAGAGGCAGAGTTGATACATCTGTTCAAAACAGAAGTTCAGTGATTGAAAACAAGTTTGTAAGTAATAACATGGGTACTTGATCTTACAAAAGAAATGTATTCTTTGTTGCACATGTTTGAACTTTGTTTATTTCAGATGTGATTGTCCTGAAATTCTTCCGATAGATCTACGTACAAAATTAGCTGTAGCCATGATCAACTTGAATTTAGAAAGTATTAGTAAGGTATATGTTTGCAGTTGCTTTTAAATATTATTTTTTAAATATTATTTCAAGACTTCCTGTATTGCTATATATATTTAAGAATTTTGGAATATTTGTCCTGTAATTCTTTCTACAGATCTACATACAAAGTAATGTGTTAAGTTAATCAACTAGACTTCTGAACTTGTTCTTTATCTTACAAATTTGAAAAGATCGATTTTCATAAATAAAAAGTTGGACAATATCATTGTTTTCGTTTAGTGTCTTGATGTTAACAATTTTATTGTTTATCTTACATAGCATGGCCTACACAAAGGAATCACTTTGTTTGTTGTGTTTTCATCATTCTCATAGCAGTCACATTTTACTATGCAAATGTATTTCCTGAATGAGTACTGAGTATTTAGCTGCAGAATCATAGCTCAAAATGGTCCTTATATTTTTTTTAGCACTCATATCACTAAAACAGCACAAGGATCATAAGAGCTACGGTTCCACAGCTAACTGGGTAGGTTCTTGTATGTATTTACTTGACAACATAAAATTTTATCTAGATTTAAGAATTGAATGTTGGTTTATTTACATGTATTAACAAAAAGACCTTGCTCATTGAAGATTATTTTATCCTACAGGATGTGATAGCACCTATATTACAAGTAGAAATAGAAGAGAACGGGGACCTTTGTCTTGACATTGCTGAAGCTTTCATGGATAACAAAAGTTTTGAGAAAGCCAAACCAATTTTAGAACAACTGGTATCCTCTACAAATTATAGTTTAGTAAGTTTAATTATACCAGAAATAACAAGGGAGAAATTGTAGAACAGTGATATCATTAAGAAGAGCTTGAAGATACCAAAGGGGTAATCAGAATCTGTAAATCGAAGAAGGATGGACAATACAATGACCAAAAGAAAAAAGATAAAAGGACGAACAACGATCTACAAAACATTACACAGAAAACTAAAGATTTAGTAACACGAACCCCACTAAAAACCGTGGGTGAACTCAGGTGCTCTATTAAGATGTGTTGTAACCCATGGTTCTGATAGGTGTGATACCTCCATGGTCAAACTAAAAAGAGTCAAACATTTATAAAACTTTGTCACAAGCTTCTTTATGGATAAATAGTGTACGTAAGATACAAAGTTTGAAAATTCAACTTTCATTTTTTGCATTTCTGCAATGGTACATTATGTAATGGCGTCAATAACATTCAAAACCACAAGTAGTTACGTGAAAGAACACAAAAATAGCATTGATGATTTGCATATAATGAAATGCTATTGACTTGTGCATTGTGATAAAAAAAACATTGCACAAGAATTTAAGAAAAGATTGCCCAAGGGAATTTAAAGTTAGAGCATGAAAATCACAAATTTGCAATTTTTCAAATAAGAGGCATAACTGAAACTATGGAAGAAATTATAACCACAGTCGAATTTAACTATTGTGGTAAAAAAGACATTGTTTAATAAATTTCAAAAGATTTGCTTAAGGGAAACTTAGATTATTGACCTGACACCCAAGAAATTTGATTTTTTTTTGTAAATCATTGAGCATAACTGCTGAAAATTGTTCAGTCCAGAATCAAATTTGGTCAGCTTTTTATGGTCAGTGTCGGCTGGGGCTTTAAAATATATGTTATTTATTTAATATCTAAAATATAAGAATTTTCTGATATATGTGTAAAATATTTGAACAATTTTAGGCAGCTGTTTGGCTCAAGTATGCAGAATGCTTAGAACATTTGAAGGAGATAGATTCTGCTGTAACAGCCTTCAGCCATGTTGTAGAAATGGCTCCATCACATGTTGGGGCAAGGATGTCCTTAGCAATGTTACATCAGCAACAAGGAAAACATGATGAAGCACTAAAGGCTCTGTCACCAGGTAAACTTTTTATCCATTTTTTACATTCACCATCAAAATTAATCATTTACTAAGGGTCTAGATTTCTGGAAAGAAACAAAGTTAACTTTTACCATTTTTATTCTTGTTGATTGATTGTTTGTTTAGCAATATTTCTTCTTTAGAAATCGAGGCCGTAGTGGTTGTGATCATCAGTTTCCTCCACATATAAAACTGACCGCCATGATATAACTGAAATATTGTTGAAAGTAAACCAACCGAACCTTAGAAATCAGGACTGGTCTGTTAAGTGATTTTTTCAGATCTCATCACAGACATTAATACTAAGTATACACATTCATTTTCAAAATATTAAATTTCATAATTTATACTTCTTTGTGATATTTTAATACCTACCTATGTAATTGGTTTTTGCTGATTCTCCACTAAGCATGCAGCATTAAGGATTAAGAGCAAAGACTGGTAGGCTCGGAATCAAGATAATGTGTGCGAGTGGAATGTCATGTCTATCTACGGACTGTTGATCACTGAGCTAGCACTATAAAAACCCATCTAAGCATGTTGATCTAGTACAAAGTTTACATCATCACATTAATGTAGCTTGTTCTTGCCATCATATAGCTGAGAAATTGCTGAGTTGGTGTTAAACAATAATCACTCACTCTATTCAAAATCATCTTTTTATTAACAATGAGTTTTAATTTCAACTTTGTAAATATAACTGATGCTTCAAATCTTTTTTTCTTCAGAAAATCCACCACATCATGTGTTGTCTAAACAAGTAAGTGTATTATACATATATTGATCCTAAATTATACAAGAGGTTGATTGGTGTTCCTGGCAACTAGTTCACATATATAGGAAGGAAGTTTAAGGTATAAGGGCATTTCAAATAATTGAAATAAGGTATTTTCTTTTAAATTGATTTTTGTATGTATCGGTAAGCTCATACAAGTTAACATTGTTTTTTAAATTTGCCATTGTATGTATTTATGGGGACAGATGACACATACATTTTTTGAAATATATATTACTACTATCTTTTTTGTCAAACGTTATCTTCCTCGCTCAGTCTAGAGCAGAATTTAAATACGTTTCTGCATGTACAAATGACAGTTTATACCATTCAATCGTTTTATTTTATTCCAATATTTTCTGTTAAATGTTCAATGTTTCTAATTTATGTAAATATTTGTTCACACATTTTTGTTCATTTTATGGTATCAGCATTTGTACCGTGATGTTTGTAGACAATGTGTTTCCGAATGATGATGGCATATTTTGAAATTTTAACACAATGATTCTAGTCATAAAATAAAAGTTGGGATTGTTAATGGAGTATCTGGTTCATAAAATTTTATTTAAAAAAATAGACACAAAGGGACCAAATATTTGGGTTCAAATAATTTATCATATCTGCATTTCTTGAATTGATACACTTCTAATTTTAGGAACAGACTTTACTACTACATAAATGTCATCTTTTGCTGTCCCAGAATAAGTATGATGAAATGGTGCAGGGGTGTAAACTTCTAATGTGTCACATGTATAAAGATTTGACATCACCATCTTTCCTTAGAGGTTAGTAAGGTCATAAGATTAATTCTGGTGTTCTTTACCATAATACCAACCAATCGTACACATTATTTTGACCACCATTTAAACTATTTGTATTAATTTGCCATTATTCAATTCTTTTAACTGATAAGTGAATTTATGAAGATGCTACCTGACATTATCATTATTTTGATGAAGGAACAAACATTAGCTTTTCCTTTCACATCAGGGGGCCATGGTGGTCGTGATCTTATGATAGTTTGATTTACAACTATCTGTGAAATCAGTGAATATCACCACTATAGTTGTGAGTTTGAACCCCGTTCATGTACTCGATACAACATTATGTGATGAAGTTTGTGAATAACTTGCGACAGGTTGGTGGTTTTCTCCGGGTACTCCTGTTTCCTCCACCAATAAAAATTATTATTTATATTTGTGTATGTGCTATTTTTGTTGACATTATTATTTGTGTATTATTTGTAGGACAGTCCATAAGTTGTGATAACTTTTTGTCTAATCCCATTGATGTTTTATTTGCAATAAAATAATATTAAACTAAACTAATAAAAATGACCATCACGATATAACTGAAATATTGTTGAAAGTGGCATTAAGCACCATAAACCAAACCTTTCACATCAGTATTGATAATTGTAACTATGATCAGATGGTAAATATGTGAAATCTGTAGTTTGCAAATTTACTGTGATTGTTAATTTTACCGTCTCCCTCTCCCATTCTCCCCAGGACAAGGCCCATTTCAAAATAGATTATGTATGGGTAATTTTTTGTTTATATAATATGGCTAAAACCTTTAGATATTACACATGTCACCAGCTTTTGCTCTTTTGTTTTGCTTTACCTTTGTGTTTACACTGCTGTTGTGTTTTTATCTGGATCATATCTTTGCTTAAAAAACATTTCAGACTTGTTTACTCAAATGTAACTTGGATTTTCTATATACAAAATGTACATGTATTGTATCAATTTGTTATTGAAAATTTAATTTTCGTTTTTCTATGGAGAAAAAAGTACCTATTCCCAGTAAAATTGAATTTCATTATTAGATGAATAAAAATTGTATAATACTAATATAATTTATTTCTTTAAAAAAACCTGAATTTACAAAGTTGAAAAATGCAGAAAACTATTCATCCAGGATATTTAGACATACATGTTGGCATTTAATGTTAAGTTTTTGTGAACAGGTCAGATTCTCATTAACAAATCCTAGACAAACCATTATTGTTTTACACTTTCTACTGATTTTCACCTCATTCTTATGGTCGTTTGAAACTGATTCCTTTATTCTGGAATATACATGTAGATGTCAGGAACAGGTGTATGATCTTCATGTTACAAGTAGTCCCATTAGATTGTAATATAATTGGGAAGGTTTGGGTAATAATATGTTATTTTCTTTATTTTGTAGTTGTATTCAGTTTTAAGACAAAAAAGCACAAATTGGATTTTTTATTAGAACATCTTAAAGAAGGAAGAAGTAAGTCATTTATTTACACAAACTGCATTTGTAAAAATGAAGGGAGCCATTTATTCATTATTATTAGTTTCAATCAAGATTGGATTTTCAAATTAAGTTAAAAGATTTAAGTAAGCCGTAGATTATTAGTTATATTTAATTTTAATCTACTGCCAAAAATTATTCAGTGCCATTCAACATCAAAAGACCCCTAGTTATCACACTGAACCATGTGACAGTGCTGATAGACCCTATCACACTGAACCATGTGACAGTGCTGATAGACCCTATCACACTGCACCATGTGACAGTGCTGATAGACCCTATCACACTGCACCATGTGACAGTGCTGATGCACCCTATCACACTGCACCATATGACAGTGCTGATAGACCCTATCACAGTAACACATTAAGGGTCACGTCCTTTACACTTTGCATACACCAGGACTAGCTGTTTGATCTAGTGGTGGTCCATAATTGTACCTATTGCTGCAAGATCATTTCTTAGAACAAAATTTATTCCAAGACATAATCTGACAGCAACTGAAATTGACTTAGTTTTAGATACAGGGTTAAGTACACATTCCTAACAGAAAAGTGAAGGAATCTATTCAGTATAAACTGAGATTTAGAGTAATCAGGATTAAGCAAAATAGATAAAACTGTAGATATTTTACGATATAACATAAAGTCCTTTATGTTTAAAATGAATTATTAATATGTATTTTAGGTGCACTGAAAACAGAACTGTCTGTGGATGATATCTGGGATGTATTTGTAAAGGTAAGATAGACAATGCAACATTCTATTATTTGAGTAATTTAAGTAAAACTTGTTTGTGCTTTTTAGTCCTTTTTATGACAAACATACAAAAGACCTATGTTAAAAACGCTTCAGAAGTTTTTACTTCCTGGTTTTAATGCCATCTATTCTTTTGCCATTGTGTAGACTTCATCATCTACCTCACATCATTAGGTTTTTATATATTTTTCTTCTTCTTTAAAACCATGTAGCCAGTTTCAACCAAACTTGACTGAGATTGTTTTAGGATGAACAACTTTAAATTTATACCCTGGTTCATGAAGGCTTTTATTACTGAAAAGTCACATTTCTTTGAATGACCATTTTTATTAAATTTTGGCAAGAATAGAAGTGTAGTAAAGCAATAATGATGCATAACACTAGGAAATAGAAAATGCAAATATCCCCGGTAAAATGCAAAAAATTAAAGATTACCAGTTATATTAGCGTTTACCAGTTAAATTAGCGAATTGTCTTGTTATATTTGCGTTTTACCTTTTAAATTTGCATTGTCGTGGCATTTTAGCGTTTTTTCTTTTATATTTGCGTTTTACCTTTTAAATTTGCATTGTCGTGGCATTTTAGCGTTTTTCCTTTTATATTTGCGTTTTTCCTTTTAAATTTGCATTGTCGTGGGATTTTAGCGTTTTTCCTTTTAAATTTGCATTGTCGTGGCATTTTAGCGTTTTTCCTTTTATATTTGCGTTTTTCCTTTTAAATTTGCATTGTCGTGGGATTTTAGCGTTTTTCCTTTTATATTTGCATTTTTCCTTTTAAATTTGCATTGTCGTGGGATTTTAGCGTTTTTCCTTTTATATTTGCGTTTTTCTTTTTAAATTTGCATTGTCGTGGCATTTTAGCGTTTTTCCTTTTATATTTGCGTTTTTCCTTTTAAATTTGCATTGTCGTGGGATTTTAGCGTTTTTCCTTTTAAATTTGCATTGTCGTGGCATTTTAGCGTTTTTCCTTTTATATTTGCGTTTTTCCTTTTAAATTTGCATTGTCGTGGGATTTTAGCGTTTTTCCTTTTATATTTGCATTTTTCCTTTTAAATTTGCATTGTCGTGGGATTTTAGCGTTTTTCCTTTTATATTTGCGTTTTTCTTTTTAAATTTGCATTGTTGTGGGATTTTAGCGTTTTTCCTTTTAAATTTGCACGGTCATCTAAATCACCCGCTGACTAGAGAGATTACGTAATACTGTAGTCGTCACTAGCTCATTGAATATGACGATCTATAGTATTATATTATCGTGTATCTATACGTATTTATTTATTTATTTATTATTATTATTTATGTCATACTAGTCAGGCCCTTAATAAATTTAGTGTATTCAATACACAATAATCCATCAATTGTTGTGTATTTGATTTTCATGTCGTATTTTAACTTAATGCGATGTTTATTAAGAAATGTGACTTTAAATGTATTAAAATATTAGCAAAGTGTGATACACGTACAGAATACTTATGTCTTGTTTTATAGCACAGGATTGTGTATGTACAGCGTCAAAGTTATTGTGCTTTAAAAGTTCTGATTATTGTAATGAGGCACCCTAATGAACAATAAATATTTTTGTTTATGATATAAAACAAATAATCATAACCCTATGTAAACGCCGTATACGTAACGTACGTGCCCTTGTCCGATCCCACAGAAATATGCAATTTACATGTAAACACTATTTTGTCAGTTAATTAGATTGATCAATAAATACAGGATTTTCTTCAAATTCTTCAAATGTTTATATAATTCCCTGATAAATATAAGAACAATCTATGATAGTATTATATTATTGTTTATTTATTTGTACCATTCTGGATGATAATAACTTTAGCTATTCAATACACAATAATCCATCAATCGTTGTGTATTTTACAGTAGTTATGTATATTTTATTTCTTGATTTTGTTTTTCAGGATCTAGAACTATGTACTTATATTTATTTCAATTTGATGTTGATTTAAATGTAAACGTTTAATATTTTCACGGAGATTCAACATTATAATTTATGTTTATTTATTTTACAGGCGATTGATGCATTTTAGTGGCCTTACCGTTCATCATTACGAACATATTGTTATATGGTAAATTACTTCAAGCCTTACAAATCGGGTAGCCTATTGTGCGACATTATATCCAACTTAATCATGATTCGCTTCGATAACTCTGTAATTTATTACGGGCTTGTTTTCGATAAAAAAAAATATGTATATGGATATTTTTTTTTAAGTAATCGCTAATACAGTGTTAAACATAGATTTGTATGCATCTGAAAGCAAAGCTCGGAGCTAAGAAATTATTCATATGAATATATTACGTTAAGTTTAACGTTTAAAAAAATGAAATTCACTTCTGTAAACATCTGTTTTATAGGCCTTGTATTAAAATATGTGTTGAAATAGTGTAAAACAATTGAATTTTCTATAATTCAGAGAGAGAACACATTTGTTGTCCCCACAAGAGTTACATGCCTAGAGGCCTTTTCCTCACCTGTTGTGTTTACAGCTAAAGTGTATATTGTATTGGAGTGAGCTGTAAGTAATGAATTTATACCAAAGTAATAAAATTTTATGATTTCGTGTATCCCTCAAGGCCCAGTTATAGTTAGAGTATTTTAAGTGAAATTTTAATGGTTAAGAAGGGGCGAAGCGAGCGAAGCGATGCGACCCTCTTCTTAACCAATACAATTTCACTTAATATACTCTAACTGACTTAGAATGTAACCTACTTTTTCATTGGTTCAATGTTCCAGACATTTCATACGTCACACCCTAGACGTTTGCAGGAAAGTGCTCGGCACGGATTTTACCCCTTTTTTTTCATTGTTTTCCCCATACACTTCTCAACATAATTTTGGTATCAAATAATCATAAATCTACTATTTCTTTCTTTCTATATTGATTTATAGAGATTTACGATTATTCGATACCAAAATTACGTTGTCGGGCACTTCAATTTTAAAAATTCCTTCGGCTTCGCGCACATGCGTTTCATTTTTAATGCAGCTGGGCCCGTATTCATAAAGCCACTTAAGTTAAGATTTTCATAAGGAAACACTTAAGTTAAGGAAACTCCGCCCATTTTACTTGAGTGGTATTCATAAAACTTCTTATTTTAAGTATTTCCTAAGAATAATTTTAAGTTAAGGAAACTCCGCCCATCATACTTAAGTGGTATTCATAAACGTCCTTAAACTAAGAAAACACTTAAGATTTCCCTTAACTTTAAGGTAGATGGGTAGGTTCCTTAAGTTTTCTTGAATTGCTATTTTATATTGATTGTGAGTTATGAAAGTGATATTGTATGAATAAAAAGATAACAACACACCATATTAGCAATATTTCATAGGCATTCGAGTTTATCATCAAATCCATATCATATCTTACATGTACATAAAATTCACCATCAAGGTCATTTTCCGGATGAGTAAATATTTTTACAACCGTACCATTTGATGGCACGTGCTTTGCGGGTATATGAAATAGGTATAATTAAAGCATATTAGTATTGCATTATTACCAATACAAACATGTTCCATGTCGGACGTTTTCGGTTGTTTCATGCTGGGAGAAGAGCTTTACGTAGAGAGCGAGTATTCAGAGATCATACAAAACCTCTTGATATCTACGATGACTTCGAGTTAATAGACAAATACAGATTTGACCGACAGTCTATTATGATGATATGTGATATGTTACAGGATGACTTAGAAAGCAGTACATTTAGGAATCGAGCTTATTTTTTTTTTATGTTTTATTTACATGATATTTCCATACAGTCATTAAAATTAGCTTCGTATATAACTGTTGAACGTAAAATCCTCCAAATAGATGAGGGAGGTGCATCCAAACTCAAAAGTGGGAAGTTGAGGAACATTATGATTGTGTCCCTGTTAAACATACATGTACCTAAATTTTAAAAAATATAATTGTTGACGAAAATTTTGCTCTTAAAACGTCCTTTCTTTTCTCGTATTCCTCCATTAGTATCATCTTCTCTCAATCGGTCCAGTTTGGCTTTCTCTTGGACATGTTTAATAGTTAAAGATTTTGATACGACTTCAGTTTTATTTATATATGTATGTATGTATTGAAGTGGTCAAGCAATGCACGTGAAAGTTAGAGTATATTAAGTGAAATTTTATTGGTTAAGAAGGGGGTCGCATCGCTTCGCCTTCTTAACCATTAAAATTTCACTTAATATACTCTAACTATAACATAATATCAAAGAATGGTGTCCTTCCTAATTAAGAGGAATTAAGGGGTCCCATTAAGCGTGAATTATCAGGGTAATCACATGTTAATAAAGGTAAATTTGATTCTCTTTTTTTCTACATAAATGGAATTACATAAAATACGAAAACAAATTAATGACTATGTATTATTAAACTCTAAAACTTTAAAATTACACATGAAATATGAAAATATAATACTGAATATTTATTATTAATTTTACACCAATATAAACACACATCAAATATGAAAACATAATAATTAATATTTATATTAAACATTAATACTACAGAGTTCGTGAAATTGCATATGGGTTTGGTGGTCCTAGTGAAAAAAATGTCAGTCCTCACTACAGCCAGCATGGATTACGCCAAATCCACGCGGTTTCGCGGACGATCGCGGAGGGGAAATTGACTAATAAGCATCGGGAAGTCGGCGATCGTCTCGCGGCCGAACGCGGCAGTCAAATTGTCCATCAGGACATTCGCGGACAACACGTTATTAGCGCGGCAAGCGAGGAAAGTAACCACATAACAATAGTTTTGTTGCAGTCGTACAGAAACGATCTTTGTTTATTATTATTATTTACTTTTATTTGTTTTCTTCATTTTTTTTTTTTTTAGAATTTAACTTGTTTATATGTATGCAATGAAATTATCTTTCTCGTTACCAAAACAAGAAAAGTATTCTCTGTTTTGTACATCCATAATCGATTTATTTTACAACTCTCTCACCTTGTCAATCACGTGCTAATTGCTCCTCATCGGTCTCTTTGATGTATAATTGACTGACAAATAGGCGGTGCTTATTGTACAGATATAGAAATAGAATAAATATAAGTTTATTAACAAAATCAGGGCCCCCGGAGGGCATATACAATTAACAAGGGGGGAAAAAAAGATATTATGTATATATTTTTTAATGTCGGACTTAAAAGCACATTAGAGCTTATGTTATTGTTGTACCGACTTTTAAAATAAATTACAAATGATGCCCACCGGTGCAAACGTAAAAGTCGTACAGTTTACTTTATTCAGTCAATCCCATTTAACTTTTGCATTTGAAATTACTGAAATTAATTTCATGTGATTACAAATCATTGACACGCATTCAACCTGTACCTGAAATATCGGGACCACCAATCATCAAATTTACGGCAACGTAAATATTTACATGTATTTTTTTGTGTATATATCTCATACTAGACGGAATTAGCATTAGACTACGAATAAAGTTGAAACAAAAATTTGAAAAATGATTAGGTGTTAAAATATATCTTCGCATGTTCATGTATAGCATAACATAGTTCATTAAGTCAATCAAGAAGCCCGTGAGAGCACAGAATTACAGACATTTACATTTTACACTTGCAATGATTTTGATGATGTATGCAAAAGGGGGTAGCGTAAATATGACTGATAAATTGTGTGTTGAAATTTACTGAAACTATCAACCTTTCCCGACAAACATTCATGCAAATGTTCTGTTAAATTTTCTTACTTATATAAATATGAGATATTTTTGTCTTTATTTTGTACGTAAATACTCTAGTGTACTTCTACCTTGCCCCATATTCGCGCCAGGAAAGGTAGCTCAAAGGTCAATATATAACTGAAATATTGTTGAAAAGTGACGTTTAAACACCCATAGCCTCATATGAATTATTGCAATAAAATATCGATTAAGTAACGAAATCGATATAAATTATTTTCCAGTTTAGTATAAAAAGCTTGTTCTACACTGTTTACTGTGAGATGTATTGCAACCGCCATTTTTTACTACAACCACGTGCGCATGCTCGTGTTTGATAGAAAAGCTATAGCTATATTTAGATATTTTGTGATAATAATTTTATATTGTAAATCGATCCACCCTGTGATTTTTTTCAACAAGATACATTTTTTATAGTATATATTTTATTATTAAATACAATATTGAACTGATTTTCGCTAACACTTCAATCATTGAATATTGATTTTTTTCGGATGTTGAATATGTTTTCCCCAGAATTGCACCCCCTGTTAGTATATATACATTTTATTGCTTTATTTAAAAAGAAATAACACCAAGAACATCGATGATACGAGTGTTCTTATTCAGAAATAAACCTACAGTAAAATAAAGGTATACTGTAAACAAAATTTATTGTCCGTAAAAAACGGTACTCCTCTACTATACTAATTTGGATTAGGTGATGGGAATTAGGTGTCATCATCAAAATAAAGTATTTTATGATAATGATGGCTGATTAAAATTGTTTGTCCTGCATTGGCTGTCAGTTGTAATATACAGGATGTAACCAATATACAGGAAGAGCTCCTACTGTGAAGCCATCTATTTTGAGATGTCATTCAATGAAAATAACAACCTGACCATATTGTTACATAATAAGAATAAGAATTAGATAAGAAAATTTATAGAAGGCAAGGATTTATATAATTAACACATTAAGTCACATTTCATTTATTTAGCTTGGGTCAGTTATAAATTAATTTTTTAAGTACAAATAAATTGGAAGACGACTTGAAAATCGAAAACGCAAAATAGTTATCTATGTTTATAAGTCTTAGTAAAAGGAGTCTTGAGCAACGTTTTTTTTCCACACCTGTGATAGGTGTATTTGTATATCATGAATGCACGACGCGACGACATGCTGAGATGGGTGATGTTTTGACAGGTAAACTGTAAAAAAAAACGTAGAATACACCAATAAAATATTATTTCACCTATATCAGGACTCCGCAGACTGCCAATTTTCAAGAAAGAAAAAAAACGGGATTTAAGGATTTATGACCCATTCGCCATAAACAAAATAAAACTTAAATTTTACTAATTAATTTTAATCCAAATTTGCCTTTAAAGAAATAAATGTATAAATTATAATTATTTACCCGGGTTCGTTCGCCCTACATTTGGTGAACACGTATTAGTATTTATTCTTACAAAATACATCATAACTTGAGTTTTAATAAAGGAAGCAATGGGGAGTCGTCCCAACTCTGATAATGTGAAAATGTTACATGCAGATTTTTTAAGGCCTAAAACTGTTTTGCAATATTTTGTATGTATTTTTTCATATGATGATTTTTCCTGTAGGGCTAAAGTATCACAAAAAGTATTATTTCTGGTTGCTCGAAGCATGGCTCTATATAAGGGGAGGTATTCGTCCATATACCATATTTCACAATTATAGCTTAAAATGGGACGGATCAGCGTGTCAAAGAGTTTACACGAGAGGTTGACAGGTAGTTGTTCAAAATTTGAGAAAAGTTTTCGCATTTATAACCACGAAACTACATGACCCCTCGATGACCCGAATGCTATTCTCTTATCCAAACATATCCGGGTATTTAATAATAACACTTTTTTTTAACAATCAATTTTAATCGTTTCATTTATATAAATCGTTATTCAATAATTCGTCTATTTTATTAACAAAAATAAACTATTGTAAAGAAAATATTACTTATTAGGAAAGTGTATGAATGGATCAGAGACTATATTATGTAACCTTGTACATGTCAATAAAAAAAAATGGCGGATGTAAAAATACGGATGAAAACACATAAATTGACGCTACATTATAGGAATAATGACATTCTTTTCTGAAGAAAGGATAAATACAGCAAGCAAGCTTGTTATACATTTAAATTTCACCCCGAGATCAAAATATTACAAAAACTAGGATGTCAACAAACAACATGCATAACCACCAAAACACGTGACGCTATAAAAAAAAAAAATGTCGTTAACTAATGAAATAGAAAATTGAAGTACAACTTTTTAAAATATTTTATTGAATAAAAATACAATAATGAATGGAGTATGTGATCTGAGCTCTTCCTGTCCAAAAATATGTAGAAGAATATTCGATTATTAGCATCGTGTTATCGGTTTTCGTGCTATTATCGATTTTCAGATATAGCGATTAACAGTGTTAATCCTTCATTCATATGACGATTGAAATTTTCAAAGAATGCCTAGTTAAATATTTCTTTGTACATAAGATTGTTTTTAAAGCCATTCTTGTATTTTAATATACTCTCGATTATCTGGCAACTTTTGCTGTCAGTAAAATGGCGTCGTCTGTTTTCGTGTGAAGTAAAAAACAGGGTCGATATACGGGATGGAAACGAATATAAAATCCGGAAATGGCTGGTTTTAAAATTTCATGGTTCTGGCCATCTACCAAATCATATTACATCTAAATAAAATAACAGAATGTTTGAAAATGACCACTTTCAAAATTGTGTTTACTTTTGATGTTTTTCTTAGTGCTGAAACCACAATGCACTGCAAAGTGACATGTATTTTATATAAGAAACAGGCACATTTCAGTCAGCTCTTTTGTTTACAAGTACGATCAGTGACCCCATGACAGTTACATGACAGAAAGAGCCGGTGCCTGAGAGGCAGACGACATAGTTCAATTTTATATAGCCCTTCTGGATTTTTTTTCAGCTACTTTATAAATGAAGTAAATTTTTAGCATTACAAAAAGTACGGTTCAGTAGGTAGGTTCACTGTTTTTGGTACTTGTGTCTTTAAAAGCAAACTTTAACATCTTTTATGAATTTATTACACAATTACTTTTTGCAGATTTACGTTTTGTTTCTATATACTTATGGCAAAACAAACGAATCGGAGAAAACGATCCGTTTTTAATGAGACACATTTACAAAAGATTTTTTTCGAAAACTACGAAATTATGTGAAAAAAAAAAAGAACAGACATCGGAACAATGCCATGAATTCGTAAAAAAATAAAAATAGGCCTATGCTACGGAGCAAAGTTGTTTTAATGCTATTATTTATAAGATCGCACTTTGTAATCGATCGTTCATGCACTACAATAAAGCTACACATAAGCTCTGCTTCTTAGCTAAAAGCACAGAAAGTTACAGGGTAGGAAGCCATAAAATTGAGAGGATTATGTAAACATATAATTTGTAATAGTTTTCATTTGACAATTACAGACGATGCGTATTATAAATACTTTTAAAGTATATTATACAAAACTTCAGGGTACATCTCTTACGTAATATAATAATTTGTTTATGGAAATACAATATTCTTACTTGCCAACAGTAAAAAGATTTAGCTGTTTTCATAACGGTTATTTCTGATTTGAACAAAGCGTAACATATAATATATCTGCGTAAAGAAAGCATTTTTTTTTTATTTTAATAACGTCTTTCGAACTGGCGGACCCTTCTGATTAATCTCAGAATAGTCATAAAAAATATGATTGTTGTTTTTATAAGGAAAAATTGCATATGAATGTTTTTTGTCTATTTTGCTTTTTGGGGTTTGCAAGAAGAATGTTCTACCCTGTTCTGTTCACCCTGCTTTACTTCATAATTTTGGTTGTTGCTATATCATTCTGATGATGCACAAAAAAAATCAAGATAAAAATGAACAATCCAATATAACTTACGATCAATGTTAATCTTAAGATTTTTTTGTGAAAATAGCCCCAGAATCATTGCTGCATCAGGCGCAGATCCAACAGTTTTGAAAATGGGAACCCAGGCTCTTGTTTGCCAATTTTTACCCAAATTATACACGAATTTTACTAAATTGTCGAACACCCCCTTGATCCGCCAGTGTGCATTAATATGCACCCATTCCTCATGTATACTTGATCACCTATTAGAACCTTTAAAATGTGTATTGCATCTCCTATTCTAGTCACGGGTACCGTTAAATGGTCACAAAATGTGTATTGCGTTTCTGATTATTGCCAAAGATTGTGACACATGTATTCATGTATTCGGTCAGAGTCCTGTCGACCGGATGTAAGATGACACTTGTATATTCTGCCTGGCAATATTAGGTACCCTGCTGAGTGAACCGGTGTGAATGTACCTGTCGTTTTCAGAATGAAAATAAAAATAAGTAAACCCGCCTTTCACTTCTTTTTTCAGGAATTATTTGCCTTAATTTATTGAAGAATAAAATATTTCAAATTAAAATATGGTCTCTCGCTTTACGGCGTTTACATAAGGATATGATTATTTGTTTTATATCATAAACAAAAATATTTATTAAGGTGCCTCATTACAATAATCAGAACTTTTAAAGCACAATAACTTTGAGGCTGTACATACGCAATCCTGTGCTATAAAACAAGACATAAATAGCTTAATAGAGACCGATAGTTTAATATATACTTAATTCATTTTTTAGTAAATAGTCTCAGCATAGGTAATGCAAGGTTAATGTGTTTCTCGCATGATAATCAAAAACAAGTAATAGTGAAGTGACAACAGTATACGTATTCTGTACGTGTATCACACTTTGCTAATATTTTAATACATTTAAAGTCACATTTCTTAATAAACATCGCATTAAGTTAAAATACGACATGAAAATCAAATACGCAACAATTGATGGATTATTGTGTATTGAATACACTAAATTTATTAAGGGCCAGACTAGTATGACATAAATAATAATAATAAATAAATAAATAAATACGTATAGATACACGATAATATAATACTATAGATCGTCATATTCAATGAGCTAGTGACGACTACAGTATTACGTAATCTCTCTACTCAGCGGGTGATTTAGATGACCGTGCGATTTAACTGGTAAAATGCAAATTTAAAAGGAAAAACGCTAAAATCCCACGACAATGCAAATTTAAAAGGAAAAACGCAAATATAAAAGGAAAAACGCTAAAATCCCACGACAATGCAAATTTAAAAGGAAAAACGCAAATATAAAAGGAAAAACGCTAAAATCCCACGACAATGCAAATTTAAAAGGAAAAACGCAAATATAAAAGGAAAAACGCTAAAATCCCACAACAATGCAAATTTAAAAGGAAAAACGCAAATATAAAAGGGAAAACACTAAAATGCCACGACAATGCAAATTTAAAAGGAAAAACGCTAAAATCCCACGACAATGCAAATTTAAAAGGTAAAACGCAAATATAACAAGACAATTCGCTAATTTAACTGGTAAACGCTAATATAACTGGTAATCTTTAATTATTTGCATTTTACCGGGCATATTTGCATTTTACCGGGGATATTTGCATTTTCTATTTCCTAGTGTAAGTTCTTTGTTTTTCTCTCAAAATTTGCTTTTTTCTTCAAATTTCTCTCATTTTGTAAATGATGCCTATTTTTACCAAAATCTTGCCAGGAACCACAAAGCCAATTTAAATCAAACTTCACTGTAAGGATATTTGGGTGGTGGTTACCCTTCAAACAACAGTCTGTTGAAATGAACTGTTAGGTAAATGATTACATACTTTATTTTCAATAAACCATACCATATGTTTCTCTATCAGTGAATTCAATGAAATATTTTTGTCTGATATAAAGGTTGTGTAACAACTAATGTAGTTCAAATTATATATAGAACACTGTCAGTTATTAAGATGGAGACACAATTTTTAGATAACATCTCAGTGAGTCAGATTGGACGAGCTGTGATACTAGTAGTGATCTTCAAAACTGATGTTATTGTCGATAACGCCATAATGCATTTGATGTCACACTGACCGATCTTTTTCAGTATCAGAGTCAGTTTATCAATACTGACAATATCATTCGGTGATATCAAAGGAAAAATGTCTTAATATCCAATAAATACACATATTGTAATATTAACTTTATTATAGTACATGATGTATGAATTCATTGTTTTGTTGTTCTGTTTTAGGTGTATGAGACTTTGCATGAATTAAAACGTTATGATGACTTGCTTGAACTCTCTGTATTTGCTATGAATTGTCCATACATTTTAGATGATGTTAGGAAATCAAAGGTAAGAAGTTTTAGTAGAAGATCAACAAATTCTAAGAAATAAGAGGGCCCGGGTGGCTCAATGAGTTAGGTATTGGATTACCTAACAACTCGTACAAGCCTATCACCAATACGGCGTGGGGTTGCGCCCGGCTTTGTAAATTACCAAAAATGGTGCACTCGACTCACAGCCGCCAGGGATAAAGTTTACCAGTTGCTTGCCCATGGTCGATGGTTCTCTCCGGGGACTCCGGCTTCTTCCACCACTAAAACTGGTCTCCATGATATAGCTGAAATATTGCTGAAAGTGGCATTAAACACAATAAATCAATCGGTTAACCTGAAAAATAATTTTAGAACACCTTAACCTTTGCTTTAAAAGCGGTAGGAAAAAAGTTTTTATCTAACATATTGCATTGATGTTGCATTGATGTTGTCTATTTCTTAGTCAAAATCAAACCTTGCAATAAATAAATGAACTTTTACTGGTTGTTTTTTTTATGAAAAAGGTAAAATATATAACTCCTCTTTTAATTTATTAATTTCAGTAATATGTTTCTATTGTTACAATTAGAATTATTTCTCTGATTTTTTTAAGCAAATTATCAAAGTTATGCATATGATTTAATTTCATCTCATGCAAATTTAAAATTATTTATTAAATGGAAAAAAGCCTTAGCTACTTTCTTCATATTATTTCAGCAAGCAGAATTTATGTGTTTCTTAGCATGTCTTCTGACAAAGAATGGAAAGTTTGCTTTTAGTTTTATAAGAGATATTTGTTACAAGGTTGGTATATTATAAAGTTTGAAATCATTTGATCTAAGAAGCAAATGTATTTTGCAGTGTACTAATTTGCATACTTTTATCATCAATATAAGTGAATTTTAATACCGTATACTTGTAAATGTTTTGCATGCTGAAGTGTCATTAAAACATATAATGCCTGCAATTTTGTTTTTTTTTACCTGAAAATTATAAAAAGTAATATATTAATAGATAGTATAAATTATCTTCAAAATGTCCATTTTAAAATAGAAAGTCATTGTTTTCTTGATAAATTTCATAAAAGTTAATTTCTGTCTGCATTGCAATATATGCCCATTGGCATGTGACCTTGAGTTGACCTTCCTTGTACATTCATGCAGTTTTTAAACATCATCTGAAAATCTGTCTGCACTACAGTATATGTCATGTTCATGTGGTCCTTTTTTTTTTTTTTTACCTTTCTCTGTGCGGTTATAAAGTTGATTTAGAAAATAGTGATGGTTGAAAAAAAAAAAAGTTTAGATTACAACCCAGGCAGGCCATGGCTAAATAAATGAGAAAAGAACCTAAAATTGCAGACACTATCCCTTTAAATAAGTACACAGGAAAAATAAGTACACAATGTGGTAACAGAGGCACAAACCACACTTAAAACTGAATTCAAAATAGAGAATTTTTTTAGACATTAACTCATTTCAATGTCAGACAATTCTTTACAAAACCTAAAATTTGTCACCACAATTTACAAAAATCAAAAAAAGGTTCTTATTATGAAATACCAAGGGTTGAGAGCATATTGTGGAACTTCCTTTTCACCTGAAATGTATATTAAGCAAACATTCAATCAGTCATGAATGTTGATATGTAGTCTGAATGATGTCACAACAAAGTTTTAATCCACTAAATATTGTATTGTTGTAAAATGTACATGTATACATATCACATTTGTAGGAACCAGACAATAATCAAGTGTGGAACTTGCTAAACCAGTGCCTGTTGATCAGTACAGAAAGTAGACACAATAAATTCTCCCTTAGATATCTACTACAGGTATGTAAAGCTGAAATCAACTACAGAAAGTAGACACAATAAATTCTCCCTTAGATATTTACTACAGGTATGTAAGACTGAGATCAACTAACTACAGAAAGTAGACACAATAAATTCTCCCTTAGATATCTACTACAGGTATGTAAAGCTGAAATCAACTACAGAAAGTAGACACAATAAATTCTCCCTTAGATATTTACTACAGGTATGTAAGACTGAGATCAACTAACTACAGAAAGTAGACACAATAAATTCTCCCTTAGATATTTACTACAGGTATGTAAGACTGAGATCAACTAACTACAGAAAGTAGACACAATAAATTCTCCCTTAGATATTTACTTCAGGTATGTAGAGCTGAGATCAACTATTGAATGTAGACTCAATAAATTCTCCCTTAGATATCTACTACAGGTATGTAGAGCTGAGATCAACTATTGAATGTAGACACAATAAATTATCCCTTAGATATTTACTACAGGTATGTAGAGCTGAGATCAACTACAGAAAGTAGACACAATAAATTCTCCCTTAGATATTTACTACAGGTATGTAAGACTGAGATCAACTAACTACAGAAAGTAGACACAATAAATTCTCCCTTAGATATTTACTACAGGTATGTAAAACTGAGATCAACTATTGAATGTAGACTCAATAAATTCTCCCTTAGATATTTACTACAGGTATGTAGAGCTGAGATCAACTATTGAATGTAGACTCAATAAATTCTCCCTTAGATATTTACTACAAGTATGTAAGACTGAGATCAACTAACTACAGAAAGTAGACACAATAAATTCTCCCTTAGATATTTACTACAGGTATGTAAGACTGAGATCAACTTACTACAGAAAGTAGACTCAATAAATTCTCCCTTAGATATCTACTACAGGTATGTAGAGCTGAGATCAACTATTGAATGTAGACTCAATAAATTATCCCTTAGATATTTACTACAGGTATGTAAAGCTGAGATCAACTATTGAATGTAGACTCAATAAATTCTCCCTTAGATATTTACTACAGGTATGTACAGCTGAGATCAACTATTGAATGTAGACTCAATAAATTATCCCTTAGATATTTAATACAGGTATGTACAGCTGAGATCAACTATTGAATGTAGACTCAATAAATTCTCCCTTAGATATTTACTACAGGTATGTAAGACTGAGATCAACTAACTACAGAAAGTAGACACAATAAATTCTCCCTTAGATATCTACTACAGGTATGTAAAGCTGAGATCAACTATTGAATGTAGACACAATAAATTCTCCCTTAGATATTTACTACAGGTATGTAAGACTGAGATCAACTAACTACAGAAAGTAGACACAATAAATTCTCCCTTAGATATTTACTACAGGTATGTAAAGCTGAGATCAACTATTGAATGTAGACTCAATAAATTCTCCCTTAGATATCTACTACATGTATGTAGAGCTGAGATCAACTACAGAAAGTAGACACACTAAATTCTCCCTTAGATATTTACTACAGGTATCTAAGACTGAGATCAACTAACTACAGAAAGTAGACACAATAAATTCTCCCTTAGATATTTACTACAGGTATGTAAAACTGAGATCAACTATTGAATGTAGACTCAATAAATTCTCCCTTAGATATCTACTACAGGTATGTAAAGCTGAGATCAACTATTGAATGTAGACTCAATAAATTCTCCCTTAGATATTTACTACAAGTATGTAAGACTGAGATCAACTAACTACAGAAAGTAGACACAATAAATTCTCCCTTAGATATTTACTTCAGGTATGTAAAGCTGAGATCAACTATTGAATGTAGACACAATAAATTCTCCCTTAGATATTTACTACAGGTATGTAAGACTGAGATCAACTAACTACAGAAAGTAGACACAATAAATTCTCCCTTAGATATTTACTTCAGGTATGTAAAGCTGAGATCAACTATTGAATGTAGACTCAATAAATTCTCCCTTAGATATTTACTACAGGTATGTAAGACTGAGATCAACTAACTACAGAAAGTAGACACAATAAATTCTCCCTTAGCTATTTACTACAGGTATGTACAGCTGAGATCAACTATTGAATGTAGACTCAATAAATTCTCCCTTAGATATTTACTACAGGTATGTAAGACTGAGATCAACTAACTACAGAAAGTAGACACAATAAATTCTCCCTTAGATATCTACTACAGGTATGTAAAGCTGAGATCAACTATTGAATGTAGACACAATAAATTCTCCCTTAGATATTTACTACAGGTATGTAAGACTGAGATCAACTAACTACAGAAAGTAGACACAATAAATTCTCCCTTAGATATTTACTACAGGTATGTAAAGCTGAGATCAACTATTGAATGTAGACACAATAAATTCTCCCTTAGATATTTACTACAGGTATGTAAGACTGAGATCAACTAACTACAGAAAGTAGACACAATAAATTCTCCCTTAGATATTTACTACAGGTATGTAAAGCTGAGATCAACTATTGAATGTAGACTCAATAAATTCTCCCTTAGATATCTACTACATGTATGTAGAGCTGAGATCAACTACAGAAAGTAGACACACTAAATTCTCCCTTAGATATTTACTACAGATATCTAAGACTGAGATCAACTAACTACAGAAAGTAGACACAATAAATTCTCCCTTAGATATTTACTACAGGTATGTAAAACTGAGATCAACTATTGAATGTAGACTCAATAAATTCTCCCTTAGATATCTACTACAGGTATGTAAAGCTGAGATCAACTATTGAATGTAGACTCAATAAATTCTCCCTTAGATATTTACTACAAGTATGTAAGACTGAGATCAACTAACTACAGAAAGTAGACACAATAAATTCTCCCTTAGATATTTACTTCAGGTATGTAAAGCTGAGATCAACTATTGAATGTAGACACAATAAATTCTCCCTTAGATATTTACTACAGGTATGTAAGACTGAGATCAACTAACTACAGAAAGTAGACACAATAAATTCTCCCTTAGATATTTA
Source organism: Bathymodiolus septemdierum (assembly GCA_963383655.1). Classification (NCBI taxonomy): domain Eukaryota; kingdom Metazoa; phylum Mollusca; class Bivalvia; order Mytilida; family Modiolidae; genus Bathymodiolus; species Bathymodiolus septemdierum. The sequence goes on from OY726518.1 coordinate 96,550,570, forward strand.
CTTCAGGTATGTAAAGCTGAGATCAACTATTGAATGTAGACTCAATAAATTCTCCCTTAGATATTTACTACAAGTATGTAAGACTGAGATCAACTAACTACAGAAAGTAGACACAATAAATTCTCCCTTAGCTATTTACTACAGGTATGTACAGCTGAGATCAACTATTGAATGTAGACTCAATAAATTCTCCCTTAGATATTTACTACAGGTATGTAAGACTGAGATCAACTAACTACAGAAAGTAGACACAATAAATTCTCCCTTAGATATCTACTACAGGTATGTAAAGCTGAGATCAACTATTGAATGTAGACACAATAAATTCTCCCTTAGATATTTACTACAGGTATGTAAGACTGAGATCAACTAACTACAGAAAGTAGACACAATAAATTCTCCCTTAGATATTTACTTCAGGTATGTAAAGCTGAGATCAACTATTGAATGTAGACTCAATAAATTCTCCCTTAGATATTTACTACAGGTATGTAAGACTGAGATCAACTAACTACAGAAAGTAGACACAATAAATTCTCCCTTAGATATCTACTACAGGTATTTAAAGCTGAGATCAACTATTGAATGTAGACACAATAAATTCTCCCTTAGATATTTACTACAGGTATGTAAGACTGAGATCAACTAACTACAGAAAGTAGACACAATAAATTCTCCCTTAGATATTTACTTCAGGTATGTAAAGCTGAGATCAACTATTGAATGTAGACTCAATAAATTCTCCCTTAGATATTTACTTCAGGTATGTAAAGCTGAGATCAACTATTGAATGTAGACTCAATAAATTTTCCCTTAGATATTTACTACAGGTATGTAATACTGTGATAAGCTACATAAAGTAGGCATAATAGAATCTTCTGTAGATAATTATGTCCCGTAAGCTTTCTTAACTAAAGAAAGTAAGTATCATAAATTCTGCTTTAGGTAGCTATTACGGACATGCTTAACTATGGAAAGTAAGCAACATAGAGTAAAAAATAATTCAGCGATGTGTTAGGTTGTAGATTATTTTAACATGAGTTATTTAATTTTTGTAAAAATATCATTGTGAGTTAAAGTGAGGGATGAAATGCAACGAAGATAATTGTTACCCATGTTAAAATGTCAAAGAAATAATAGCTTACATGAATTATTTCAATTCTAATAAGACAAATATAACAGAATTTTATAAGGTGATGGCAGTATGGGAAATGCATCTCGTGATGAAATCCACTCACCTTCATGCTGTATTTTTCTACATGCATATAAACAAATATTCTAAATAATTAAGTTACTGGCATTTTCCAATTTGATGGCACTTTGATTTTAGAGACTTAAAACAAGTAAAATGTTAAGAATCATTTGTAAAATATATCAGTAACTAGCACATGTCCATGCCTTGGGAACAATCTCACCGAAGATGACAATTTACAATTTTTCTGAAACTTTGAATGGATGTGTTTGGAAGTCTTATCATGTACTGTTGCTCAGCCCATACCATTTATGTCAGATAAGGCTATGTATATCCTACAACCAAACTCTGCTATAAATTTTACTGTAATTTCGGAATTTTTTTGTGATGTTTATTTTAATGTGAAAATTGTGACCAGACAAAGATCGCAACAATTAAATCTCACATTTTGAAATACATTTTCCTGTTTCATACCAAGTATTTGATTTTGTGTCACCTTCTACAAGGTCATGTCCTGGAACAAGGACACATGAAAAATAATAAAGGTGTAAAGTATCGGTATTGTTTGTTTTGATAACAGTTTCCTGCTGTAAAATGTGTTGTAATAAAGACCAAAATGAAATGTTTTGTTAATTTAAATTTAATTACTGGAACATGTCTTTATTTTGATTAAATTTCAATAAAATGAAAAACAAAAAAATACCACACCATCAGAATAGTTTGAAAATTTTAAGAATTTTGTATTTGCTATAGAGTAAACAAGATATTGACCCTTTATGACAAAGCATGTTAATACTATAGGGTAAACAAGATATTGACCCATTATAACAAAGCATGTTAATACTATAGGGTAAACAAGATATTGACCCATTATGACAAAGTATGTTAATACTATAGAGTAAACAAGATATTGACCCTTTATGACAAAGCATGTTAATACTATAGAGTAAACAAGATATTGACCCTTTATGACAAAGCATGTTAATACTATAGGGTAAACAAGATATTGACCCTTTATGACAAAGCATGTTAATACTATAGAGTAAACAAGATATTGACCCTTTATGACAAAGCATGTTAATACTATAGAGTAAACAAGATATTGACCCTTTATGACAAAGCATGTTAATACTATAGGGTAAACAAGATATTGACCCTTTATGACAAAGCATGTTAATACTATAGGGTAAACAAGATATTGACCCTTTATGACAAAGCATGTTAATACTATAGGGTAAACAAGATATTGACCCTTTATGACAAAGCATGTTAATACTATAGAGTAAACAAGATATTGACCCTTTATGACAAAGCATGTTAATACTATAGAGTAAACAAGATATTGACCCTTTATGACAAAGCATGTTAATACTATAGGGTAAACAAGATATTGACCCTTTATGACAAAGCATGTTAATACTATAGAGTAAACAAGATATTGACCCTTTATGACAAAGCATGTTAATACTATAGGGTAAACAAGATATTGACCCTTTATGACAAAGCATGTTAATACTATAGAGTAAACAAGATATTGACCCTTTATGACAAAGCATGTTAATACTATAGAGTAAACAAGATATTGACCCTTTATGACAAAGCATGTTAATACTATAGGGTAAACAAGATATTGACCCTTTATGACAAAGCATGTTAATACTATAGGGTAAACAAGATATTGACCCTTTATGACAAAGCATGTTAATACTATAGGGTAAACAAGATATTGACCATTTATGACAAAGCATGTTAATACTATAGAGTAAACAAGATATTGACCCTTTATGACAAAGCATGTTAATACTATAGGGTAAACAAGATATTGACCCTTTATGACAAAGCATGTTAATACTAATCACTAATGTTTTGTCTTTGAACCTTAATTATTTCTTTGAGTTAGTGAGTGAGTGTTGTGAGCTTAGGCTATCTGTGCTTGAGGGAAATAAATCTACAGTTAAACTCAATTAAGGCTATATGTGCCTGTGAGAGATAAACCTACAGCCCTAACCCAGCTAAGGCTATATATGCCTAAGGGAGATAAACCTAGCAGGGTTCTCAAAATGTGCCGGCGACCGGCAATTTCGCCATTTACTTTTACATTTTCGCCGGTTTAAAATTTATCGAGCATGGGTTTTCCAACAATTTTTATGTTTATGTGAATTGTCGTTATCGTGTTTTGTTGATCTATATCTTCTTATCGATTACTTTTACTATTGCAATCAACCGAACACTAACAAATCCACCATTTTCTAAATATATCTAACTCCCGGTGACGTCACGGTGGGAACTCCGGATTTCGACTACACAACATTTCAGACTTCACTTGGTTCTACTATATAGATGCGCGAAGCGTTCCGAGTGGAGTATTTGCTCATGAAGGATGCGCAGTCATCACATTCCAAAAGCTGGGATATCCCTTTACGGAACGTAAAAACAAGCAAGGAAATCGATGAAGATTTAAAGGTTTTTCGGTAATTTAAAGTTTTCGGATAATTTTCAAAGCCAGAACGTTACTATTTATGCTTGGTAGCATCACTGGTGATATTATTTTTTGTAGTAAAGCACGAATTTTGTTGCAAGTCAAAAATATTTTTTCAGGTCATTGATGATTACGAAAAGATTACTGGACGTTGTGTCCTGTGAATTTAACAGGAAGCAATGAAGGTCCAGTGAAATTTTTATCTACACGGGACCTTCTGTCCTGTTAAAAAAAAGTTAAGTTTCACTGGGACTGGATTTAAGCCAACATTCCTTGAGATTTCATTCATTATTCAACGTGAGAGTAATAATCAGATTAAAATATGAGACCTCTAGTTATTTATAGTTATATATTACAACATTTTTCAATTCTTCTTGCTGAAGAGATATTCGGAGGCTGATTTTGTCATGAAAGTTGCCTGGAAAATTGCTTTGTATAAACTTGTTTTCCACTAGCTGCCACCGATACAACATTGTAGTATATTTTACCAAAAAAATGCCTTTCAGAGTACCAAAAATTTTAGGAGAATTCAATGGCAAAATATGCTCAGAATGCATCTCCTACAATCTAGAATTTCAAAATTTTCCGGGGGATGACCCCTGTACCCCTAATCTACCAGAGAGGGGGAAATCCCCCTCTCAGGCTCTCCCACACTTGCACCTGTGGCGCTCGGTTCGTGCCTCCGGCACTCAACTCCCCCTACTTTATAAACTGAGACTCCTACTTCAATTCTTTTTGAGAACCCTGCCTAGTCAAACCCAGCTAAGGCTATCTATGCTTAAGGGAGATAGACCTACAGTCAAACCCAGCTAAGACTATCTATGCTTAAGGGAGGTAAACCTACAGTCAAGCCCAGCTAAGGCTGTTTATGCTTAAGGGAGATAAACCTACAGTCAAACTCTACTAAGACTATCTATACCTAGGGGAGATAAACCTAGTCAAACTCTACTAAGACTATCTATAACTAGGGGAGATAAACCTACAGTCAAGCTCTACTAAGACTATCTATACCTAGGGGAGATAAACCTAGTCAAACTCTACTAAGACTATCTATGCCTAGGGGAGATAAACCTAGTTAAACTCTACTAAGACTATCTATACCTAGGGGAGATGAACCTACAGTCAAACTCTACTAAGACTATCTATACCTAGGGGAGATAAACCTACAGTCAAACCCAGCTAAGACTATCTATGTTTAAGGGAGATAAACCTACAGCCAAATCAAATAAGGAGATAAATGCCTGAAACAGAAATAAATCTACAACCTTAACACAGTGTAGGGTTAGAGCTATGGTACTTAACACCACTTTTAATAATGATCTACTCAGAACTAAGGCTATCAGTGTCTGAGGGAGATAAGCCTACAGCCAAAACCCACATAAGGCTATCTATTCATGAGAGAGAAACTCAGCTAAAGCTATCTGTGTCTGAGGGAGATAAGCCTACAGCCTTAACCCACATAAGGCTATCTATTCATGAGAGAGAAACTCAGCTAAAGCTATCTGTGTCTAATGAGGTTTAAAACCTCAGGTTTACAATAATTTCTCAAATTTCATATCTGTAAAATCTGACATAGTGTCAATTATAAAACCATTAATCCTCAAAATACAAACTATTCAATTAACTGACAAAGAAAAAATCAATAGACAATGTCAACAAAAGAATAGATACAGTTTCAATAAACAATGTCAACAAAGGAATAGATACAGTTTCAATAAACAATGTCAACAAAACAATAAATACAGTTTCAATAGACAATGTCAACAAAAGAATAGATACAGTTTCAATAAACAATGTCAACTAAACAATAGATACAGTTTCAATAGACAATATCAACAAAAGAATAGATACAGTTTCAATAAACAATGTCAACTAAACAATAGATACAGTTTCAATAGACAATGTCAACTAAACAATAGATACAGTTTCAATAGACAATATCAACAAAAGAATAGATACAGTTTCAATAGACAATGTCAACTAAACAATAGATACAGTTTCAATAGACAATGTCAACTAAACAATAGATACAGTTTCAATAGACAATATCAACAAAAGAATAGATACAGTTTCAATAGACAATATCAACAAAAGAATAGATACAGTTTCAATAGACAATGTCAACTAAACAATAGATACAGTTTCAATAGACAATATCAACAAAAGAATAGATACAGTTTCAATAGACAATATCAACAAAACAATAGATACAGTTTCAATAGACAATGTCAACTAAACAATAGATACAGTTTCAATAGACAATATCAACAAAAGAATAGATACAGTTTCAATAGACAATATCAACAAAACAATAGATACAGTTTCAATAGACAATGTCAACTAAACAATAGATACAGTTTCAATAGACAATATCAACAAAAGAATAGATACAGTTTCAATAGACAATATCAACAAAACAATAGATACAGTTTCAATAGACAATGTCAACTAAACAATAGATACAGTTTCAATAGACAATATCAACAAAACAATAGATACAGTTTCAATAGACAATATCAACAAAAGAATAGATAGTTTCAATAGACAATGTCAACTAAACAATAGATACAGTTTCAATAGACAATATCAACAAAAGAATAGATACAGTTTCAATAGACAATATCAACAAAAGAATAGATACAGTTTCAATAGACAATATCAACAAAACAATAGATACAGTTTCAATAGACAATGTCAACTAAACAATAGATACAGTTTCAATAGACAATATCAACAAAAGAATAGATACAGTTTCAATAGACAATGTCATCTAAACAATAGATACAGTTTCAATAGACAATGTCAACTAAACAATAGATACAGTTTCAATAGACAATGTCAACCAAACAATAGATACAGTTTCAATAGACAATGTCAACTAAACAATAGATACAGTTTCAATAGACAATGTCAACTAAACAATAGATACAGTTTCAATAGACAATGTCAACTAAACAATAGATACATTTTCAATAGACAATATCAACTAAACAATAGATACAGTTTCAATAGACAATGTCAACTAAACAATAGATACAGTTTCAATAGACAATGTCAACTAAACAATAGATACAGTTTCAATAGACAATATCAACTAAACAATAGATACAGTTTCAATAGACAATATCAACTAAACAATAGATACAGTTTCAATAGACAATGTCAACTAAACAATAGATACAGTTTCAATAGACAATGTCAACTAAACAATAGATACAGTTTCAATAGACAATGTCAACTAAACAATAGATACAGTTTCAATAGACAATATCAACTAAACAATAGATACAGTTTCAATAGACAATATCAACTAAACAATAGATACAGTTTCAATAGACAATATCAATTAAACAATAGATACAGTTTCAATAGACAATGTCAACTAAACAATAGATACAGTTTCAATAGACAATATCAACTAAACAATAGATACAGTTTCAATAGACAATGTCAACTAAACAATAGATACAGTTTCAATAGACAATGTCAACAAAACAATAGATACAGTTTCAATAGACAATATCAACAAAAGAATAGATACAGTTTCAATAGACAATATCAACTAAACAATAGATACAGTTTCAATAGACAATGTCAACTAAACAATAGATACAGTTTCAATAGACAATGTCAACTAAACAATAGATACAGTTTCAATAGACAATGTCAACAAAACAATAGATACAGTTTCAATAGACAATATCAACAAAAGAATAGATACAGTTTCAATAGACAATATCAACTAAACAATAGATACAGTTTCAATAGACAATGTCAACTAAACAATAGATACAGTTTCAATAGACAATGTCAACTAAGCAATAGATACAGTTTCAATAGACAATGTCAACTAAACAATAGATACAGTTTCAATAGACAATGTCAACAAAAGAATAGATACAGTTTCAATAGACAATGTCAACTAAACAATAGATACAGTTTCAATAGACAATGTCAACTAAACAATAGATACAGTTTCAATAGACAATATCAACAAAACAATAGATACAGTTTCAATAGACAATGTCAACAAAAGAATAGATACAGTTTCAATAGACAATATCAACAAAAGAATAGATACAGTTTCAATAGACAATATCAACAAAACAATAGATACAGTTTCAATAGACAATATCAACAAAAGAATAGATACAGTTTCAATAAACAATGTCAACAAAACAATAGATACAGTTTCAATAGACAATGTCAACTAAACAATAGATACAGTTTCAATATTACTACTACTATTTTTGCCACAGTGCTAACTTGCTATTTCAGGAGAGAAAAAAATGGTTACTTTTTTAGATTAAGCTTATTTTATTATTAACTATATAACATTTGGATCGGACACAAGTTATGGGAACTTGTAAAGGTCCTCTCCACATATTTACATGCAATTATATATTCCATGCACCAGCAAGAAATGATTTATTTACTTTTTACAATAATGAGAAATGGACACATGGATATGGAGCATTAGTTAGAATTACAAATCACATTTGGATGTTTTGATTCCCACTATTCTTTAAACGATGACTGAAAAGAGTAAACATTTTTATTTCCATGCTTTAACTTTATTTTTCATTGCCACAGAACACACATTCATGTAATTACCTGGTAATTTTCAGGGACTGTGAAAAAATGTATTCGTTAAAATCTTAATTGGCTGTATATATATGTAACAAACATGATACCTTTCTTTCTAGAATCCTGATCACATACCAATAGCTCTACTGAATGGACATAATGCTTCAATATCTGGTACTTACATGTATGCCTTAGGTCAGTATACTATAGAAAACATTATTATGTCAGTAAAATACTTCTATACAATATATACCTTCACAGTGAATCAGCTCATATTTGTAATATTTTAAGAAATAACTGTATTGAATTTGAAGAGTTTTCAGCATCAATTGGGGATTTGACAGTCGCAAATGCAGTTTTACTTGGCAACATGCAATCTAATTGATATTAGATCTCCTCACTTGCTCATTTGAAGCGGACAAGCAACAACAACAAAAATTAGCAAGTACAGAGATAATTACAATTACAATGTAGATTGGGTTACATGTAACCTATGAGAAAACTTGTTATATAATTGTTGCATTAGAATAAACTTAATCCTTCATTTACCAGCCTATTTAATACTACCTGTTCTAATTAAATTTGTGTAATGATAAAACCAGTCTACCTTTCCCGATGTTGTAGATGTCTTATTTACATTGAATTTCCATCACAGATTTAATTTTGATTATACCTTCCTCAGTTACAAGATTTTGTACAACCATAAATTTGATGTGTGTATACATTTAGGAAATCAGTGCTCTTGAAAACCAGGATTATGTCATGGATACATTTTCAAAAGTGACACAACATAAATCCAGGGTTTTGTAACCTTGACTTATATTTTATGATTGAGTGATGAGGATTAAGTTCTTTTATAGGTCCATTCCTCAGAAGCAGTTAATCACATTTAAAACAATGTTTTTGTTGATGCTGCATTTGAGGACTTGCATTGTTTAGTGATGTCCTCTTAGCTCATTCTTTTGATTTCAAGTGTAATTTTATGTTTTTATCTCACCTGGCCCATATGAGCCATGTGAGATATTGTCAGCACTTTGTGTCTGTCATTGTAGGTCATATGTAAAAAAAAAATTCAAACTTTTTTCTCAGAAAATATGAATTTGCCAAATAAACCATACCTGGTAGAAATGCTTCTGGAATGGTTATTAACATTTTATGTGATTTTTAGTCGATTTGAGAACTCAACAAGGGTCAGTTATGCTTTCTGATTGTCTGAAATTTAAAACATCTTCTCAAAAACCACATATGCAATATATTTATTACATAGTAGGAATATTCCAACAAGAAACTTGATTCAACCCAAGCTATGCATAGATAATCATTGAATAATCCCTTACAACATAGCTATGCATAGATAATCATTGAATAATCCCTTACAACATAGCTATGCATAGATAATCATTGAATGATCCCTTACAACATAGCTATGCATAGATAATCATTGAATAATCCCTTACAACATAGCTATGCATAGATAATCATTGAATGATCCCTTACAACATAGCTATGCATAGATAATCATTGAATAATCCCTTACAACATAGCTATGCATAGATAATCATTGAATAATCCCTTACAACATAGCTATGCATAGATAATCATTGAATGATCCCTTACAACATAGCTATGCATAGATAATCATTGAATAATCCTTTACAACATAGCTATGCATAGATAATCATTGAATAATCCCTTACAACATAGCTATGCATAGATAATCATTGAATAATCCCTTACAACATAGCTATGCATAGATAATCATTGAATGATCCCTTACAACATAGCTATGCATAGATAATCATTGAATGATCCCTTACAACATAGCTATGCATAGATAATCATTGAATGATCCCTTACAACATAGCTATGCATAGATAATCATTGAATGATCCCTTACAACATAGCTATGCATAGATAATCATTGAATGATCCCTTACAGCATTTTCATTTTTTGTTGTTGATTGCATATCCAAGATGGCCACCACTGCAAGACATTGTTTAACATAGGTAGGTCCTTTTGAGAAATGAATAAAAAGCTTTTCCTCAGAAGCTGCAAACTTGATTGAACCTAAACATTGAATAACCGGGTGTATGATACAGGTCAAGGTGACATTCTAGTTAAATTTAGATATTTGTAATTCATGCAACTAACTATTTAATGCATTTATTTCATAGTAATTTTAGGAAGCACTTTCTTCTTTATCTTAATGTATTGTTATCATTATAATACTTTTCAGGGGTTATGGTGTTTAAATGCCACGTTCAACAATATTTCAGTTATAACATGGCAGTATAATACTTGGAATCGAGGATATATTAATTGAACAAATAAATATCCTGAAGAAACATGTACCCCATTTTAATAATTGTTTGTCTTAATTAAACATGTATTTTCAATTTCAGGAGAGTATGTAGCTGTAATGAGGGCATGGCCAGACAATCCATTAGTTAGTTTGTGTATAGGAATAACATTCATTCACCTTGCTGGACAAAAGTTTTCTGCCAAGAAGCATTTCTTGTTAACACAGGTAATTTTATTTTGTTAAGCAGTTCACAACTTTCTCTTCTTTATATATTTACATTGTTGATTTATTGATAAATTCTTTCTGCAAAATTTGTTAGCTATTTATGGAGGTATAATTTTATTTGATTAAGCATGCCACAAAGAGTTTCTTCTACTCAGAAACCACAGGAGTATTTGAAATGAAACTTCTAAAATTATCAGTTCAGTATTCTATATAAAATTCATGAATTTTGAGCTGATTAGATGACCAATAATAATGCATTTAGGAATGCAAATGGAACCAGACAGTGACTTATAGGAACCGCCACAACACCGAGAAGGGGATATAATAGTTATGCCTGGTGCTCTCTGTAATCATTGTAGCAACTTCATTTTGTTTTTCAAATTTTATTAAGATTTCAACAGAAACTTTAGACTTAGTATCTCTTTTTTAAGTTTGAAAATGATTCCTGTTTCTACTTTTTATATAACCGCAAATATTTTATGGTCATATTATTTGGTATGGATCTGTAGTTGTTGTTGCCGTCATGAAATAATGGTTTCCGTGCAATAACTTTTTTTTCTAGTTAACTGATTTTTCTGAGATTTTGAAACATAATCCTTGGCACAGAAGACAGGATTGGATTTATTTGAGGTCTTCTAGCCCAGTCTGCTTCCAAACAGTAGGCCCTAATGTGCCAAAAAGGGTATTTTCTTGCGGCTTTTTGATGTGGAAAATTTATTTTTAAAACAATTTTGATGATTTTGTTGTTATATTCCTTGTAAAATTCTCTTTATTATCATATGCCAAAGATTCTTACTGGTTTCAAAAAATAATAGGATCAAATGGGACAACCACCCAAAATTTGATAGTTTTTTGTTCTTTAGATTACTGATGTAATTTCCTGCCTGCATTTTTCAAACGGATTTGACCTAGCTTTGATGGTTTCAAAATAAAGGGGGCCAAGCAGAACCAAAAGTGACTAACCTTCAAAATGATATAAAGGACCTCAAGTTTCGCTGTGAATTAAATTCATACAATAGTTTAAGCTTAATATTATCTAAGTGAGTTGGAAAATGAGCATTTTTGTAGGAGTTGTACCACTTAATAATTCTGCCTAAATGGATAAAATGGCTCACCAGATTTCATATTTTTTTTAATTTGAATTGACATACATAATCTTTAGCTTATATTATTTGAAGCAAGTTCAAAGATAAGTCCTGTTCTAAAGTTTTATTACAGGAGTTATGACTTATTCACTTTAAATATCGTCAAAATGGCCTTGTAAGCGATTTACTAATTTATTTGTTTTTTGGATTTGAATTAAATTTATACATTAGCTTAAGCTTAGTAATATCTTAAACGAGATTCAAGATGAACTTTGTTGATACAGGATCTTGAGTTATAGTAAGATTTTCCATTCTGTTATCACTCAACCTACACTTTTTCATAGAAAAACTTTTGACATCTGAGTGCATCATTTATGTCACAACTGACATTTTCCCCTCTTCATTTTATACAGATCATTTCATTACATGGGTTTCTTTGCCATACAGAAGTTATTTCCTTCAGTAAAATACGATGAAATATTGTAATACTGTACTATTTAGTGAGATAGAATAAATATATATTGTTGTAGTGGTAGACAATTGTATGCTGTCCTAGTTATGTTACTTAAACCATCTATTGACATTTGTCATGTGTAAACATGCTCTCATTTTAATTTTCTGATTGAACTGAAACCATGGTTGAAGTATCTGAAAATGGTTCTCCTAATAATATTTTTCATTTCGTTTTGTTATCAAATTCAATATGAACAACATTGAAAATACATGTAATAATCTCTGAACATTGAATAATCTTCTTCCCAGAAGCCTGACTTTTAATTTATGACTATGAATGAAATGAAATGCAAGATAAATGGTCCTCAAAATAGTTCCCAATTTTATCTTGATCTGACAGCCAATATAGCGACCATGGGAAATAATAGTTTCTTATTGGCTGAATATTACCCAAGAAATTCTCATGAAAACAAAGGGCCGATATTTTGCCAGAATGATTTATTGATGGTAATCCAAAAATATTTCTCATTTCATTCTGATTTGACTTTCAACGTGGCTGCTAAGAAAAATCTTTGTGTCTGATTCTAATTCTCCTCAGAACGACCTAATTTTAGCAGAAATGATTGATGGATAGTCCTCCAAAAGATTTTCTCTTTTCATTTTGATCTGAAATTCAATATGGCTGTCATATGGAATATTGTTTTTCTGCTTGGATGAATTTTAAAAAAGTATTTTCTTAATAAAGGTTTGTCTGATGGACCAACAATTTTTTGGAATGATTTATGGTTTGTCCAAATAGATTATGTATTCTTTACATATCCAACATCCAATATTCCCACCATAGAGAATAACAATATCTGATTGGCTGATAATAAGTACCTTTTCCTCATCATAAGTACTAGATTGATTTAATTAAATCTTTGCAGTAATCATTTATTGATTGTCTTCTAAACAAAATCATTAATTCATGCTATTAGGAGAACAAGTTTCTTAATGGCTACATATTAAAGAATCTAAGGGGTTAATGAGCCAAATTTTTTCAAGGATTTGTCTGTTAATTAACCTCCAAAAGACCCATACTTTCTTTTTTATCTGATATACAGTATGGCTGTTTATATAGTGGATAACAGTTTTCTAATTGAATGAATGATGATGTCTTCTAAGAAAGCAGTGGCTGATATCATTCAATTGAATATTTGCAGGAGTCATCAATGGACAATCTCAATGTGAAATAGATTTTTTATTTTGTTTTGATCTGTGATATAAAATGAACAACATAAATTCTTGTTGAATTAATACTAAAGAATGTTCTCAGAAACCACAGGCAGGGATTGAAACTTGGCATTTTTGCTGCAGTTGCCAGCTGGGCTCCCTGAAATAAAAATTTTAGTAGCCCAGCAAAAATTATTGGGGCCCAGCAACTGATTTTGCACATGAAATATTCAAAATGTCAGTTGCCAGCTGGGCTACTGTCTGAAAGTGTCAGGAACCAGGCAAAATTTTAATGATCTTGGGCTACTTGGACCCTGTTAAGTTTTATTCCTGATAGGGGTTATAGAATTAAAAATTTGTAAGAATCAACTATAAATGCTTATCCAAAAAGAATCTTCATCTATTCCAATCAAACATATTATACACTTATTGACTGGGTATGAGGGTAATAACACTTTTGTTGTCCCCAAGGTACCAACTATTTTCCGAGGCAGCGCCGAGGAAAATAGTTGGTACAGAGGGGACAATTAAAGTGCTATTACCCGAATATCAAGTCTATAAGTGTTTTATTATACTGAACAACTGTGCAATTCAAAATTCTAAATTAGGTCCTTTTCTGATGGATTTCTAGTCTACTTTATTAATGCTTTTTAAAACTAATACATTTTCATGTGTGCATTTGAAGAAGAAATTAATTTAAAAAAAAAAAAAAAAAATACATGTGATTAAAGTGCTATTCACCGGCCGGCGAATAGTCATTTGTGCTATTCACCGGTGAATAGTACTTTTCAGACAAGTTGAATGAAACTATGGAAATAGTATTTTTATTGCAATAAAATTTATATAGAAAAAAGTATGAGAAGTATAATCAAATATAATATAGCAATCATTGGGAATAATAGCCAGGTGAGTGATACAGATTTTATATAGCCCCTGGTTTAGATAACCTGGCTAAAGAGTATTATAGCTGTTATTATCACCTGGGTCTGCTGTCAGTGACCATTTTCTTCTAATTAAAGCCATAATAGGATGGAGGTATAGAACATGATAGCTATTATTATCACTTGATTCTGTTATTTTTTTGTCAATGAAGCATTTTCTTCTAAATTAAAGCCAATACAAATGTACTAGGATGAGAGTAAATGGCATGATAATGATTACTGTATTATCACTTGAGTCTGTTGTCAACAAAATATTTTCTTTTAATTAAAGACCAATACTATGATAGAGGTTTTAGAAAAATGCTGCCTTCTAATAGAGAATGTGAAGACAGGAGTTAAAGTCATATTCATTTCAAACAAAAACTTATATCTTCATCTATCCAGTTAAACATTTTTTTTAGCTATAACTGAAATTTGTGATATTTAATTTAAAAAGGGAACATGTCAAAATTTAAATGAAGTACTATGATTGTGATGTGATTGTACATACAGGGAAGATGTCCAAATTTAGAAGGAAGTTCTATGATCGTGATGTGATTGTACATACAGGGAAGATGTCCAAATTTAGAAGGAAGTTCTATGATCGTGATGTGATTGTACATACAGGGAAGATGTCCAAATTTAGAAGGAAGTTCTATGATCGTGATGTGATTGTACATACAGGGAAGATGTCCAAATTTAGAAGGAAGTTCTATGATCGTGATGTGATTGTACATACAGGGAAGATGTCCAAATTTAGAAGGAAGTTCTATGATCGTGATGTGATTGTACATACAGGGAAGATGTCCAAATTTAGAAGGAAGTTCTATGATGGTGATGTGATTGTACATACAGGGAAGATGTCCAAATTTAGAAGGAAATTCTATGATCGTGATGTGATTGTACATACAGGGAAGATGTCCAAATTTAGAAGGAAGTTCTATGATCGTGATGTGATTGTACATACAGGGAAGATGTCCAAATTTAGAAGGAAGTACTATGATCGTGATGTGATTGTACATACAGGGAAGATGTCCAAATTTAGAAGGAAGTTCTATGATCGTGATGTGATTGTACATACAGGGAAGATGTCCAAATTTAGAAGGAAGTTCTATGATGGTGATGTGATTGTACATACAGGGAAGATGTCCAAATTTAGAAGGAAATTCTATGATCGTGATGTGATTGTACATACAGGGAAGATGTCCAAATTTAGAAGGAAGTTCTATGATCGTGATGTGATTGTACATACAGGGAAGATATCCAAATTTAGAAGGAAGTTCTATGATCACGATGTGATTGTACATACAGGGAAGATATCCAAATTTAGAAGGAAGTTCTATGATCGTGATGTGATTGTACATACAGGGAAGATATCCAAATTTAGAAGGAAGTTCTATGATCACGATGTGATTGTACATACAGGGAAGATGTCCAAATTTAGAAGGAAATTCTATGATCGTGATGTGATTGTACATACAGGGAAGATGTCCAAATTTAGAAGGAAGTTCTATGATCATGATGTGATTGTACATACAGGGAAGATGTCCAAATTTAGAAGGAAGTTCTATGATCGTGATGTGATTGTACATACAGGGAAGATGTCCAAATTTAGAAGGAAGTTCTATGATCGTGATGTGATTTTACATACAGGGAAGATGTCCAAATTTAGAAGGAAGTTCTATGATCGTGATGTGATTGTACATACAGGGAAGATGTCCAAATTTAGAAGGAAGTTCTATGATCGTGATGTGATTGTACATACAGGGAAGATGTCCAAATTTAGAAGGAAGTTCTATGATCGTGATGTGATTGTACATACAGGGAAGATGTCCAAATTTAGAAGGAAGTTCTATGATCGTGATGTGATTGTACATACAGGGAAGATGTCCAAATTTAGAAGGAAGTACTATGATCGTGATGTGATTGTACATACAGGGAAGATGTCCAAATTTAGAAGGAAGTTCTATGATCGTGATGTGATTGTACATACAGGGAAGATGTCCAAATTTAGAAGGAAGTTCTATGATCGTGATGTGATTGTACATACAGGGAAGATGTCCAAATTTAGAAGGAAGTTCTATGATCGTGATGTGATTGTACATACAGGGAAGATGTCCAAATTTAGAAGGAAGTACTATGATCGTGATGTGATTGTACATACAGGGAAGATGTCCAAATTTAGAAGGAAGTTCTATGATCGTGATGTGATTGTACATACAGGGAAGATGTCCAAATTTAGAAGGGAGTTCTATGATCGTGATGTGATTGTACATACAGGGAAGATGTCCAAATTTAGAAGGAAGTACTATGATCGTGATGTGATTGTACATACAGGGAAGATGTCCAAATTTAGAAGGAAGTTCTATGATCGTGATGTGATTGTACATACAGGGAAGATGTCCAAATTTAGAAGGAAGCTCTATGATTGTGATGTGATTGTACATACAGGGAAGATGTCCAAATTTAGAAGGAAGTTCTATGATCGTGATGTGATTGTACATACAGGGAAGATGTCCAAATTTAGAAGGAAGTTCTATGATCGTGATGTGATTGTACATACAGGGGAGATGTCCAAATTTAGAAGGAAGTTCTATGATCGTGATGTGATTTTACATACAGGGAAGATGTCCAAATTTAGAAGGAAGTTCTATGATCGTGATGTGATTGTACATACAGGGAAGATGTCCAAATTTAGAAGGAAATTCTATGATCGTGATGTGATTGTACATACAGGGAAGATGTCCAAATTTAGAAGGAAGCTCTATGATCATGATGTGATTGTACATACAGGGAAGATGTCCAAATTTAGAAGGAAGTTCTATGATCGTGATGTGATTGTACATACAGGGAAGATGTCCAAATTTAGAAGGAAGTACTATGATCGTGATGTGATTGTACATACAGGGAAGATGTCCAAATTTAGAAGGAAGTTCTATGATCGTGATGTGATTGTACATACAGGGAAGATGTCCAAATTTAGAAGGAAGTTCTATGATCGTGATGTGATTGTACATACAGGGAAGATGTCCAAATTTAGAAGGAAGTTCTATGATCGTGATGTGATTGTACATACAGGGAAGATGTCCAAATTTAGAAGGAAGTTCTATGATCGTGATGTGATTGTACATACAGGGAAGATGTCCAAATTTAGAAGGAAGTTCTATGATCGTGATGTGATTGTACATACAGGGAAGATGTCCAAATTTAGAAGGAAGTACTATGATCGTGATGTGATTGTACATACAGGGAAGATGTCCAAATTTAGAAGGAAGTTCTATGATCGTGATGTGATTGTACATACAGGGAAGATGTCCAAATTTAGAAGGAAGTTCTATGATCGTGATGTGATTGTACATACAGGGAAGATGTCCAAATTTAGAAGGAAGTACTATGATCGTGATGTGATTGTACATACAGGGAAGATGTCCAAATTTAGAAGGAAGTTCTATGATCGTGATGTGATTTTACATACAGGGAAGATGTCCAAATTTAGAAGGAAGTTCTATGATCGTGATGTGATTGTACATACAGGGAAGATGTCCAAATTTAGAAGGAAGTTCTATGATCGTGATGTGATTGTACATACAGGGAAGATGTCCAAATTTAGAAGGAAGTTCTATGATCGTGATGTGATTGTACATACAGGGAAGATGTCCAAATTTAGAAGGAAGTTCTATGATCGTGATGTGATTGTACATACAGGGAAGATGTCCAAATTTAGAAGGAAGTTCTATGATCGTGATGTGATTGTACATACAGGGAAGATGTCCAAATTTAGAAGGAAGTTCTATGATCGTGATGTGATTGTACATACAGGGAAGATGTCCAAATTTAGAAGGAAGTTCTATGATCGTGATGTGATTGTACATACAGGGAAGATGTCCAAATTTAGAAGGAAGTTCTATGATCGTGATGTGATTGTACATACAGGGAAGATGTCCAAATTCAGAAGGAAGTACTATGATCGTGATGTGATTGTACATACAGGGAAGATGTCCAAATTTAGAAGGAAGTTCTATGATCGTGATGTGATTGTACATACAGGGAAGATGTCCAAATTTAGAAGGGAGTTCTATGATCGTGATGTGATTGTACATACAGGGAAGATGTCCAAATTTAGAAGGAAGTACTATGATCGTGATGTGATTGTACATACAGGGAAGATGTCCAAATTTAGAAGGAAGTTCTATGATCGTGATGTGATTGTACATACAGGGAAGATGTCCAAATTTAGAAGGAAGCTCTATGATTGTGATGTGATTGTACATACAGGGAAGATGTCCAAATTTAGAAGGAAGTTCTATGATCGTGATGTGATTGTACATACAGGGAAGATGTCCAAATTTAGAAGGAAGTTCTATGATCGTGATGTGATTGTACATACAGGGAAGATGTCCAAATTTAGAAGGAAGTTCTATGATCGTGATGTGATTTTACATACAGGGAAGATGTCCAAATTTAGAAGGAAGTTCTATGATCGTGATGTGATTGTACATACAGGGAAGATGTCCAAATTTAGAAGGAAGTACTATGATCGTGATGTGATTGTACATACAGGGAAGATGTCCAAATTTAGAAGGAAGTTCTATGATCGTGATGTGATTGTACATACAGGGAAGATGTCCAAATTTAGAAGGAAGTTCTATGATCGTGATGTGATTGTACATACAGGGAAGATGTCCAAATTTAGAAGGAAGTTCTATGATCGTGATGTGATTGTACATACAGGGAAGATGTCCAAATTTAGAAGGAAGTTCTATGATCGTGATGTGATTGTACATACAGGGAAGATGTCCAAATTTAGAAGGAAGTTCTATGATCGTGATGTGATTGTACATACAGGGAAGATGTCCAAATTTAGAAGGAAGTACTATGATCGTGATGTGATTGTACATACAGGGAAGATGTCCAAATTTAGAAGGAAGTTCTATGATCGTGATGTGATTGTACATACAGGGAAGATGTCCAAATTTAGAAGGAAGTTCTATGATCGTGATGTGATTGTACATACAGGGAAGATGTCCAAATTTAGAAGGAAGTACTATGATCGTGATGTGATTGTACATACAGGGAAGATGTCCAAATTTAGAAGGAAGTTCTATGATCGTGATGTGATTGTACATACAGGGAAGATGTCCAAATTTAGAAGGAAGCTCTATGATCGTGATGTGATTGTACATACAGGGAAGATGTCCAAATTTAGAAGGAAGTTCTATGATCGTGATGTGATTGTACATACAGGGAAGATGTCCAAATTTAGAAGGAAGTTCTATGATCGTGATGTGATTGTACATACAGGGAAGATGTCCAAATTTAGAAGGAAGTACTATGATCGTGATGTGATTGTACATACAGGGAAGATGTCCAAATTTAGAAGGAAGTACTATGATCGTGATGTGATTGTACATACAGGGAAGATGTCCAAATTTAGAAGGAAGTTCTATGATCGTGATGTGATTGTACATACAGGGAAGATGTCCAAATTTAGAAGGAAGTTCTATGATCGTGATGTGATTATACGTACAGGGAAGATGTCCAAATTTAGAAGGAAGTACTATGGTCGTGATGTGATTGTACATACAGGGAAGATGTCCAAATTTAGAAGGAAGTTCTATGATCGTGATGTGATTGTACATACAGGGAAGATGTCCAAATTTAGAAGGAAGTTCTATGATCATGATGCGATTTTACACACACAAATTGATTATTGGGAATATCAAAACAATGTGCTAAATGACAACTGAAAGTCATTTATTTGAAATTGAGTTTAGTTATCCATAATCTGGATAACATTGTCATTGTATGTTTTTTTTAAATGAGTTGAAATAGATTTTCTGTCATCGAAGTTCTACATCATTATAGCTACTCTTTGCAATAAAAAACAAAATATATGTTTGTTATTAAAAAAGAATTAATTGGAATGTCAATCGTGAAACAAAAGCAATTTACTGATTGCACATTTTGATTATAAAATTATATGTTTTTACACATGTTTTATAAGGTTCTCCTTCCTCAGGCATAGTTGACCTTAGCCGATTTTGGCGATCCTGTTTAGACCCTTTGGTTTTATGACTACCAAAATTTAAATTATTTGGCTTTCCAATCTTTTGATTTTGAGCATGCCTGATGAAGGTTATTCCACTAAATTTGATATTTACAGTTTTATTATAGAAATTATTTATTAATGGTGCGCTTTCATGCAATGTCCAATGACATATATTTTTTCCTATTATATGTTCAAAATTTTAATGTTCTAACAACTTTTGAATTTCATAGTTGAGTATAAAATAATCCTCTGATTGTTTTCAAAATTAAAATGTCTGCAAATTATGATAACATTATACTCAAATTTGTTGTCCTTTTCATTGCTCTTGCTAGACCGGATACCATTTTGCCCATCATAAGGAACTTAACTTGTATAAAAAGGTATAAAATCAAATTCTTTCAGAATCCAATGGGAATTGTTCAAATGGTCTATTTTCCAGAATGTTGTACCAAACATCAGTTGTGTATTGAAAAACATTTTTTAGATGTGTATATGTAAAAAGAAAGGTAGGCAATTGAACTAATTATTGAAGGATGCCACACAATTTTCTTCTCGCCATGGTATGGCTGAAAGATTGCTGAGTTAGTGTTAAAAAACAATCACTCTCTCACTCACTCACATCTTCTCTTAAACTTAAAGTAACCTTTGATGGAAGAGTCCTTGTGTGGATGCAAATTAAACCTTTGATGGAAGAGTCGTTGTGTGGATGTAAATTATGTCACCACAAGATTGCTTCTATTGCTGAGAAATATTTCTTTTTTTTTCTTTTTTTTTTCAAATTTCCATAATTACTGCAATTTACATATTCTAGGCTTGAAATTGGTTGAGAAAAGATTTTGATCAACAATACTTTAAACATAATTTTAGTTTATTTTTGTAAAGTTTTTTTTCCTGGTATCTACTGGTATATGTATTATATGTTTGATTTTTTGTCAATTTTGTTTTGTTCACAAACTAAAAATCCAATTATTAATAAAAAAGTATCTTTGCTATAATTACCTACCGATTTTGGTAATCAGTTTAACAGATTTCGTCTCCCATATTATTCATTTAGATTAAACACCATGTAAAGTAATCATGATAATTATGTATCATGACAATCTACAATTTTTTGCACATTTTTTATAGAAGATTTTACCATGTTGAGACCATAGATTAACACTTAAGGAGTATAGCTATTATTGTAATGTTATTGTAATTTACCAATAATTGTTCATGCAGACTATAACATATTACAACTAGTAATCATTTCATAAAACAAAAGAGGGGTGGCCGTGGTCGTGATCGTTTGGTAGTTGGTTTTTTAACTACTTATGCAATCAGTGCCCATCACCACTCACGTTGTGAGATCGAATCCCACTCAGGCAAGGTGTACTCGATACAACATTATGTGATAAAGTTTGTCAGTGACTTGTGGCAGGTAGGTGGTTTTCTCCTGGTACTCCGGTTTCCTCCACCAATAAAACTGACCACCACGATATAACTGAAATATTGTTGAAAGTGGCGTGAAACACCAAAACCCAAACCCCCATAAAATAAAAGAAGTAAATATTCTACATACTGTTTAATCAGAAGGCCAATAAACTATAGACAACACTGTCAAATCTAAAATAACCCTTTTAAAAATGATACCATTGGGATAGGGGTTAGGATTATGGTGTTTAACACCACTTTCAATAGTATTTCATTTATATCGTGGCAGTCAGTTTTCTTGGTGGGGGAAACCGGAGTACCAGGAGAAAACCACCGACCTGCCACAAGTCACTGACAAACTTTATCACATAATGTTGTATCAAGTACACCTCGCCATGAGTGGAATTCAATCTCACTTTAGTGGTAATAGGCACTGATTGCACAGTGAGATAGAATGAGGTGATGCTTAACATGTAGCTAAACAATAATGCATGGTTTTACATAAATGCAATGTTTTTCAGTAAAATTTGTAATTTTGCATATTATTTGCTTATTTGAATAATATTTTGTTATTACATTCCTTGTGTGATTCCCTTTTACCTTGGAGTATGTCCTTTAATGTTTGGTTTGAGTGTACAAATAGGGTGGCTTTTAGAAAGTTTTAGTATAGATTCATATGTCAAGTGAATTGTGAATAATATTTAGTCAAAATATACTATGGGTGAAGACGTTCCTTAACCGCAATGGTTTGAGGGTTTAAAGGGGGGTGGTGGTGGCATTTACTATTGAATCCTATAGGAAATGAAGTAAAATGTCATTGTTCATTGATTTATAAGTGTATGTGAGTATGGGCTCACTATGGAACAGATACAAATCATACTTTTAGTACATTTTATTGTCTTAACACACTGCATTTCCACCTATATCACTAAGATAAATGTACATGTATTAAGGTGAATCCCTCCTCAAAAGGGGTCCAGATGATATTTGTGGTTTAAAAGGGATGTAATGTGCTTCGAATTAAAAAAGAATGCAGTCGAAAGTGCATTAATATAGAATACAAATTTGTATTTTCTTTTCAAATTAAACCTTTTGTAAATCGATTTTGTCTGTTAAACTGTAACAATTACTTACATTTTGTCAAGATGTCAAAAGGATGTTTTGGGGATGAAATTTGCTTCAAAAAAAGTTTCAATATCAAATCCAAGGTGACATGTACATGATCAATGGATCTGCTGGTTTTTTTTATGTTCTTTGCTCATACCAGGGGTGATTTTTTTCAGTTATTTAACTGATTTCTTTTTTCCTCTGAATTGTTTTTCTGAAAGTTGCAGGACATAGTCAGAACAGGTAAAAAATGAACCTGTTGAAAGGGGAAGTAGATGGTTTCAGCTATTTTTCATTGATTTTCAGTTATTTCATTTTCTAGGCAGAGTCATCCCTGTAATACATTTTGTATATTTATTGTGTAAACAAAATAGAAGAAATATTGAATTGGTCATCATGTGTGCATCTTGCCATCAGGAATTTATGAATTGTTTACATTTATTGAGAGAAAAACTAATAACAATAATCAAGATTGGTCTGTCATAACAATGAAGAAGTTTTTTATTTATTTTTCTTCCATTATAATGCCTTGATGATCTTTAACATACTCTGTATAGTCAGGAATTTCTTCAAGCTGTGGTTATGTATGTGTACTATAAGAAAATAGCAAAAGTGATATATGTTTCAAGTTATAATCCAACAAGACAAAGCCATTTCTAAAAGAATTGCAGTTTATTAGGATAAATTTCTCTATGACTTAACGTTAATTTTAAATGGCAGGGGGAGGGGGTGGCGTCTTTTACAACTAACTGTGCAATCAGTGCCTATTGCCATTAAAGTTGTGAATTCAAATCCCACTGATGGTGAGATGTACTTGATACTTGTATGGTGAGATGTACTTGATACTTGCATGGTGAGATGTACTTGATACTTGTATGGTGAGATGTACTTGATACTTGTATGGTGAGATGTACTTGATACTTGTATGGTGAGATGTACTTGATACTTGCATGGTGAGATGTACTTGATACTTGCATGGTGAGATGTACTTGATACTTGCGGCAGATCTGTGGTTTTCTTGGTTACTCTGGTTTCCTCCACCAATAAAACTGACTGCCACGATATAGCTTAAATATTGATGAAAGTGGCGTATTACCACCTATTAAAAGTATAGAAAATATACCTGAAATATTGTTGAGATTCATAATTGCAAAAAATATGTAAACCAAATATCACATAATAAATATTGAAGTTGATTTGAACAGCTGTTAATAATTATTACCAAAACAGTAGATCTATTTCATGCAGATAATTTGAAAGCAAATTTAACACACATATATTGCCACTTCCATAAGAAATGAATCGATGTTAAATAATAATGAAAATTGATCACAGCCCTATTTTGAACAGTATATTTATTTGCAATAAATTCATTAAAAAAATATGTAAGCAAGAACACAAGTCATGTAAATTTGATCTTTCATGAAGGCATATGGCAATAATCCATGCTTTTGTGAAATATATTTTCTTCACCAAAGGAATAATCTTCAACTTGTTGTAAGACGGTCAGTATTTGGTAGAAGTAAAATGAATGGGATTCACAATCAATTCTAGCATTCTCATTGCATTGAGGAATACAACACTATTCATCTTTTTTTTTACCATTTTGATACATCAAGATGCCATGTGCCTAGATTAATCTTGTTTTCGATCTGGTGACCTGGGATCATTGATTTCATGAATAACTTTTGAGAATGGTCTTTTGGTGTATAATCCCTCTACAGATGTGTGTGCCAGTCGTGTGAGATGTCCAAATAAAAAAAACCTTCCAAAGAGAATGGGATATTAATAGATGTTTCTTATAGGATCTGTTGACCCGTTACAAATCAGTCTTTTTAATCCTATCTATAATAGCCTCTTTTACTTGTGGCATTCAAAACTTTTCCACACAGACCCATCCAACACCTTTTTACCTGCATAATTTTATTGTTGGAAAACTTCTTTTGGTCATGAACATATCAGAATTTTTGCTTACCAGACATTAAACAACAGTCATTCAATCAAAGACCAAAGTTATTGGACTATCAATTCAAAAGATTAATTGATTAATTGAATGATTGATTAGTGTTTAGTGCCAACTTTAGCAGTATTTCAGCCATATCGTGGCATGAACAAATTGTATAAAACTAGAAATTCAAAAGATGACAACTTTTATATAAAGTGTATTTTATTTCAGGGACTTGGTTTCCTGAACCATTACTTAGAGCTGAGAGGTGAAACACAGGAATCTTATTATAATTTAGGTAGAGCATTACATCTATTAGGTATGTTATAACATTTATGTCTAGAAATTTATTTATAGTGAAAATATAGTCTGTCTGTCTATAACCTTTAATGAGTAGTACAGTTACCTTTATTTCAGTTCCCAGAGTTACAAGCTCTTTGTTAAAAAAGGGGGTTAGAATTTGTTAAAAAAGGGGGTTAGAATTTGTTTCCTATGTAGCAATATGTTATTAAGATCTTAGTTTCCTATGAGATTTATTGAGTTTTGCCTCTTTAATTTTAAAAACTTTCATAAAATTAGCCTTTAAATTGTTCTTTCTTTCCATACACATTGAAACATGGAAGTATACACAGATGAGTGCCAGAAGGAACCCTCAGGTATAGAAATAGGACCTAGGTACACCCTCTCTGAAAGGGGCTGGGACACCTGCTAGTCGTGCAGGACAATTCAAATACACAAGGGAATGAGTGCCTCATTTATGGAGAATTCCACTCTCCTTACATTTAAAAGGCAATTAGCTGCTGCTCCAAATGAGCATCAAGTTAATAAAAAATTTGCATTTAAGCTACAATTGAGAAAATTGAAAAAGTAGTATTCTCAAGAACCAGCAAAGTAAATGTAAATGTAATTTACATGAAGTTTCCTTGTGAAATGGAGATTCAATCTTGTACATATGGGACCCAGGGTATGTGGAGTCCAAGCCTGGGGTCCAAAGTTTAACATAGACTACAATGAGGAAAGTTTTGATAAAATACTTTTTGTAAAGAACCAGATATGAAGATGCAATTGTAGATTGTTTGAATTATCATTGTGATACACAGATTCAAGTTTTTGTCAAATTTAGGCCACAGGGTATATGGGGTTCAAGACCTTGTGGTCCAAAGATTTAAATAGACTAGTCAGTGGAATTTGTATGTGTTGATTGTGATGAAATTGTTGGTTCCGTGTGTCAAACTGAAATATAGAAACCCTATTACATGTAGACCTCTCTCAGTACAATATCAATTGGAAATTAGAAATATGCCTCCCCCACTCCAGTGTTTTTTTGTATTAGCACTGTACATGAAGTAGAGCCCATGTAAGCAGGACTTGACAGTAGCATTTTTTAATGAAGCATTATCACACTTCATACAAAATGTACTTCGATCAATGCTTTTACAGTCCAATAAAACTGCAAAAATTGCATTCAATTCTTAGATGTTCATTTCATTTAGAAAGCCTCATGTGATTGGTCAAAAGGTTGACATGTGACTTTGGAATTGAAACTTCATCAGCCAATGAAGCACATAATCAATCAACCATGCCCACAAACTATTTTCAAACATCATGAATATTAACTTACTTAGCACAATAACAGCAGTTGAAAGTTTGAAATATTAAAACAAATAATAATAATTTTAATTATATTTAATAATGTAAAAATGTAATTTAATTTTTTAATGCATTTTTTTGGTAGTTTCATAGGGTTGTAAAATTGTTGACAGAAGTATATTTTTTATATTAAAAATGTAGTGAAATTGATGAGACAAATTTTCTAAACTTTTGAAGTCTTCTCCAAATAAAGATACAAGTAGCCATGATTTTGTGTACCTATGGTTTGGTTATAGCAGTCAATCCTAAGCTTCTTCTCCATAGTTTTACATCCAATTGTTATGTAATATGTTATTAAACATCATACTCTACTTAAACAATCTTTTTTACCCTAATATTGATGTCATTGTATATCAAAGAAACTTACAATTGCATGTTAAAGAAGATCTGAAATTCTTAGTGAATTTGATCTGCAGTATAGAGAACATTTATAATGAATCTCTTGACTGACACATTATTAGAAGGATTGGTAGCAAAAACACAGAGATAACATTGATTTCTATTTAAGGGAGAATTTGTATGGTCTTTTATTATCATAGTTGATACCAGAAAGAAAAACAGAGCTATCTATCAGAATTATACAAAAGTGATTTATTTATATACATAGGGACAATTCCTTAAATCAAAACTCTCTTGCATGTAAATGTATTTATCCGTAAAATTGCTTCTCTTAAAGATACAAGTAATTGTTTTTTCCCATCAATCTGTGTGATTTCTGGTTTAGTTGCCTTTTATAATATTATTGACTTTTTCTATTTTCTGGCTGTAGTTACAATTATCACGATACATTAACCAGTAAGTGTGGAAACTTATTAGGAATAATTCCCGTGGGGTGGGCGGGTCACGTCTCTACATGTAAATCTGGAGAGATAATTTTCAGGGTAAACAATGATATTGATATCTTTATAATTACTATACTTAAAGCTACATGTAAAATTAATGATATTTTTCAGGTTTATCATATGCAGCTGTTCATTATTACAAAAAAGTATTAGATATGCCTCCTATAGAAGAACATTCAGATGTAAGTGTAATAGTGAAGGAGATTCTCCTATTGAAGTTATCCTACTTGTCTTAGGATTGATGTAATATCTCTAAAACTGGTCGGGCCCGTTGTGGTCTTGATCGTGATCGTATGGTAGTTGGATTTATGACTTGTTGTGCAACCGGTGCCTATCACCACTAATGTTGTGAGTTTGAATCCCGCTCAGACGAGGTTTACTCAATACAACATTATGTGATAAAGTTTGTCAGTGACTCGTGACAGGTCGGTGGTTTTCTCTGGGTACTCCGTTTTACACCAATAAAACTGACCACTATGATAGAACTGAAATATAGTTGAAAGTGGCATTAAACACCATAAACCTAACCTTATTTAAGTTATCCTACTTGTCATAGGGTAAATGTAATATCTCTAAAAGTGGTCACTTTGTTAAGCATATTGGAATTTTTCAACCAAACCCAATCATTAAATAATATTTAGTGGTCCTGAAGCCCAAACAAAATACTGACACTGTTCCAGGTAGGAATTTGAAATTACATGTAATGTTATATGAATAGACTCTGGAAGGACACAACACATTAGAGGCCTCATACAAAATTTACTATTGTCTTTGCAACGATTCCTTAAAAAACTTTTAACTTGGTTCATTAACTATGCTATTTGCTTTCGAATTTGTGCTTACCCAGTATCTCTACCAGAATTGGCTATACCAGAGACCTCTGCCCAAATTTGTGAGTGTCTTGCCACTCCTTCTTTACTGCTCCAAATAGAGCTAACAAATTAAATCATATGAGTAGAATATGCCATATGTTTTAGGATTGGATAGTGCATTGTGGGAACTATAACTAGGTGAGAGATCTTTGGAGGTGGTTTGACAGGTTTCATATTATGGTTTGAGATTATATATTTTATTATTACTACTATTGAGGATTCTGACACGGTAAAGTCAATATAAAAAAGGAGGAGGAAGGTCCTTATCTAAGATTTAGTTAGTTTACCTTGGATAATAAGCAAGGTCATCAGACTTGGTTTTTCAAAGGAGAACAGAGAAGAACCACCTTTATCAGATTGTGTAGAATGTTAATGTAATCTATGACAAAGTAATCTTATTTGAGAAGGTACCAAGATATTTAAAAAAAAACACGAATTGTACATTTGTCAGTAAAGGAGAAGAAAACTAACTTGTCTTGTTTGAAGGAACATGAACAGTAGTTAAGCTACATAACTTTATCATGTATTTTCAACTACACTCTGCCTGGTAAATACCTCTCTCCCCCACCCATAATCCAAGAAGTGCATTAATGTGTTGTCAGGAATCCTTGAAAAAAAATTGTGTCGCAAGATGACTATTAATATTACTTATTTCAGATTTACACACTTACAAAATATATGATTTTCTCAGACTAAATTTTGTGATGAAAACAGAATATTTGTGAGAATTAACATGAAAGAATTATTTTTTTCCAGGGTAAATATGACTTAAGTCGTGAGGCAGCTTATAACCTGTCTCTGATTTATCAAGCCAGTGGATCACATGAATATGCTAAACAGATTATCAAAAGATACCTGGTGATATGAGGTAAATTGTTTGTTGTCACATGGGTACATTGTCACATGACGTTTATGTTGCATGTATATGGTATTGATCACATGTACTGTGAAATCATTAAACATTATTATACCCCCACTCCCCGAAGGGGGAGAGGGGTATACTGTTTTATCTCTGTCCGTCTGTCCGTCCATCCTTCCGTCCATCCAAGATATTTTTCGTCGCATTTTTCTCAGTAGGTGTTGATGGCAGAAATCTGATATTTGGTCACAAGCATCATATAGGTATACCATATTGTGGGTAGCGTTTTTGGACCTGTCAGATTCCCACTTCCTGTTTGCCGACTTAGTTGATTTTTATACACATTGAACCTATATGCACATTTTTCGTCACATTTTTCTCAGCAACTATTGATGGCAGAAATTTGATATTTGGTCACAAGCTTCATATAGGTACCCCATATCGTGGGAAACGTTTTTGAACCCATCAGATTCCTACTTCCTGTTTGCCGACTTTGTTGATTTTTATACACATTGAACATATATGCTCATTTTTCGTTGCATTTTTCTCAGCAACTATTGATGGCAGAAATCTGATATTTGGTCACAAGCTTCATATAGGTACCCCATATCTTGGGAAGCATTTTTTGACTCGTCAGATTCCTACTTCCTCTTTGCCGAAGAGGTGAGCATTAGGTGAGCATTAGCTCACAGTTCATCTTGTTAATCATGGGATTCTAATTTTTTGCTGATTTCGTGATTATATTAATGCATTTTGTAGAAACCACTAAAATTGGTCCTATTGTAAAAATACTTTCACAGTATTATGTTGCTAGTATATAATAACGATCACATGATTTATGTTGCCAGTATATAGTAATGATCACATGATTTATGTTGCTAGTATATGGTAGCGATCACATGACTTATGTTGCCAGTATATAGTTATTACTACATAATTTATGTGCCAGTATATGGTAATGATCACATGACTTGTGGGCAGTTTTGAAAAAAAATGGCTCCTACTGCTATAGCTGTCTAATTTACTCATTTTTATGATTTTATTGGATCTAAATAGTTCAAAAGATCTGTAATGATTTGATGTTTGTTACTGCAAAAAATCTTTAAGATATCTAGAATAACAAAAAAAATATGTTCAAAAAACATGTCAAAATTGTCAGGAGTGCAACCCTTTTTTGTGACACTTTAAAAAATCCTTAATTTTCAACAACCTACCACAGTGCTAAATCAAACAATATGTTATCAAAATCTATTTCATCACAAACTTTGATATGTTGACATACTTTAAGATAGCAATAGATCATGTGAATATATATTGCATCAAAATATGGCTTTGTAAAAAAGATGTACCTAGTCAGGAGTGCAACAAACATTTATGCAAGTTTTCCTAAATTACATTGTAAAAATGTTGTCTTTTAGTTTTCAAAGATATGGGGTATAAATAAATCTTAATACATCATTGCTGCTTCAAACCCATAGTTAAAGGATACACTAAAACCACATTTGTCTTTCTATTTCAACAGAGACTGACCCAAGAGAACAGATAAAACCCATTTACCTGTTTGAGATACATAAAATATCTCTCACAGAAGCATTTGATTCATGTCAGGAGTGCTACTAGTTTTAAGTGATCTTCTACACAGTCTAAATTATAGCTTTTTATATGGATGATTTAAATAAAATGAGATTCTGTCAAGTTTAGAATAATGTTTGAAAAAATTAAAAGTGCCAATAGCATTTTATGTGCTTTTAATTTTATGTAATAAAGCATTTTTGTTCATTTTAAATGGTCTCATGCTTTAATATCTATTAGGTATTAATACTAGAGACATTCTCTGACAAGGGAATATGTTTTCTAGGTTCATTAGCTATTGGAGATTAATTGACTTGATAAAGTTTATGATAAATGCATTTATCTTTTTTCTTATAGATAATTTATGGTTAACCATGTAAATGTTGCACTCCTGACATAAATATTTAAAAATCATTGAAATTTGATATAATTAATTTTCTAAGTATCCAAAAAATACTTGTAATTGTACATTAAACATCTATTTTCAATATTAATTTAGATTAATACATGTTTTAAATGTTTTTGTATAGTATATTTCAAAAATAAGTTGGAATTTTCGGGAAGTATGGCTGTAAACAAGTTACAAATAACTAGAAAAATATTATTACTTTAAGAAACAATTATCATTAAAACTTGGTAAAACTAATGCTTGAAAGAACACCAACTGATTTTTTCCCCTGTGAATTGTTTTTAAGTTAATAACTCTTCTTTTTCTTGATGGCAATATAATGTCAGGAGTGCAACATATCCTGATAAAATAGTACCATTGATAAAATAATGATAATTTATAATAAATTGCCTTTTCTAGCCTATAAAAATATTCTAATTATTTCTTTATGATTTATCTAATATATTAGTGGTATAATACAAATTTTCAAATGTACATAATTAAAAATATTGCTGCTAAAACTGTGTATTAAAGAAGTGGTATGGCAAAAAAATTGTTACAAATTTCCAAATACTGTCATTTCTGTACAAATATTTCATTGAAAACAGGTAAAAATTATATGCATGAGTTAACAGTAACATCACTGTTCAATGTTGGCATTTTAAAATGTGATATTTTCTTCTTTTTTTTTCTTTATTATAAATTTATAAAATGTCAGGAGTGCAACAAAAATAGACAAAATGTTTTTTCTACAACCAATTATTTTACGATCGTTCAAAGAATCAATGTTATTTTTTTTTACAAATTGCTACTTATCTTTAAAGTTTGAAAATTTTGCTGTCTTAAGTAAAAATATTCATTATTATTTTGATAATAAAAACTTTATCAGGTAGATTGGACAAAAATATTGAGAATTTTTCATAAAAAATAGCTTTTAAGAAAAACGACAACTACCAATAACCCAATAGTTTGCACAAAAAGTCATTTATATCAGTTGCATTGTTTGAGAAACCATTATACAAAATAATTGAGACTAAAGATTGTTTAACTGATATAGAATAAGTATGTGTTTTACATGGTTTTTATGCCAATTTGTGTTCAATAAAAGGTTCTTAAAAATTTATTGCTTATCTGTTCATAGTTTCTTTCTTGTTTCGTTTACTTCAATGTATACAACATTGAAAATTATCAGCAGAAAGTTTTTAGGAGTGAGTTTAATTTGGAGATTTTTTTCACATGTTGGAGCCATTTTTTATGAAACAGCCCTTATGTTGCCAGTATATAGTCATTATCAGATAATTTATGTTGCCAGTATGTGGTAACGATCAGATGATTTATGTTGCCAGTATATGGTAATAATCACATGACTTATGCCACCAGTATATGACAATGATCACATGATTTATGTCACAAGTATATGACAATAATCACATGATTTATGCCACCAGTATATGACAATAATCACATGATTTATGTCACAAATATATGGTAATAATTACATGATTTATGCCACCAGTATATGACTATAATCACATGATTTATGTCACCAGTATATGGTAATGATCACATGATTTATGTCACCAGAATATGGTAATGATCACATGACTTAAGTTGCCAGTATGTGGCACTACTCGCATGAATTATGTTGCTAGTATGCGGTATTGATCACATGATTTATGTCGCCAGTAAATGATAATGATCATATGACTTGTGTTGCCAGTATATGATAATGATCACATGATTTATGTCACTAGTACATGGTAATGATCACATGATGTATGTTGCTAGTATGTGATAATGATCACATGATTTATGTTGCCAGTAAATGGTAATGATCACATGATTTATGTCGCCAGTAAATGGTAATGCTCACATGATCTATGCTGCCAAATATTTGGTAATGATCACATAATTTATGTTGCCAATATATGTAAATGCTTACATGATTTATGTTGCCAGTATATGGTAATGATCACATGACTTATGTTGCCAGTATATGGTAATGATCACATGACTTATGTTGCCAGTATATGGTAATGATCACATGACTTATGTTGCCAGTGTATGGTAATGACTTGACATCAAGTAATAGATGTACAAATCAAATGGAACACATGAAATAATCTGACACCAAGTGATATTGGTGCAAATTAGAAGGAAGGAATTGCTGAAAGTAATATAGAGGGAATGTCGTGGTCGTGATCGTATGATAGATGGATTTATTACTACCCATGCAATCAGTGCCTATCACCACTAACGGTGCAAGTTCGAACCTCGCTGAGGCGAGGTGTACTCGATACAACACTATGTGATAAAGTTTGTCAGTGACTTGCGACAAGTCGGTGGTTTTCTCTGGGTTTTCCGGTTTCCCCCACCAATAAAACTTACCGCCACGCTATAACTGAAATATTGTTGAAAGTGACATTAAACACAATAAAACTAACCAACCAACCAACTGAAAGTGATTGATTAAGTTTAATTAAAATAAGTTGAGTTTCCTTTCTCAAAATAATTAGTATAGTAATTATATACAGTCCGACAAAAGTTAAGCACCACCTGACTTGTTTCAAAATATCTTTTCTAATAATGAACTTATTTCAAATCGGTTTGCTGTTTTCGTTTCCTGTATACACATACTTACTTACCTGTGAGACAGGTTATTGATCGATTTTTATTTATGTGTATATGACAGGGTGTGTAAAGTGCCTTACTTTTCAACATTTGTGTTTGCGAACGAAAGCTGATTTTTTTTGTGTAGAGTTTTAAGTTTCATTTTCTATTGGTTTGGTATGGTGCGGGGAAAATTAACCGTACCAGAAAGGTGGCAAGCTGTTGGCATGCATAACGGTGGTTTTAACCATAGAAGGGTGGCAGACCACTTCAGGGTTAACCTTTCCATCATTGTACGACTGATGCAGCGTTTTCGTCAAACGGGGAATGTTACTGACCGTCCACATCCAGGTAGACCTCGCAAAAGGACGCCGAGAGAGGACTGGCTCATATCCAGACGGGCGCGGCAACGGCCGTTCAGTACAGCTGGTGCACTTCGTGGTAATTTACCATTTGGAGGCGACATTAGCACACCCACTGTAATCAGATGCCTCCACCATCAGGGAATGCGAGCGCGACGACCCATAAAACGTCCACAGTTGACATTACGTCATTTCCATGCTCGATTTGACTGGTCACATGATCATTTAAGGTGGACTGTTCGCACATGGAGACGGGTCCACTGGTCTGATGAAAGTCATTTTTTGTTACGCCCTACCGACGGTCGTGCAAGGGTTTGGCGCCAACGAAACACTTCATTTCAGGACAACCACATTTTGGGTACAACTGCTTTTGGGGGTGGGGGTGTAACTGTCTGGGGTTGTTTTTCCTTTGACTAAGTTAGATTTGTACGTTCTTGATGGTAATCTAACAGGCCAAAAATACTGTGACAATGTGTTCGCTCCACGCGTAGTCCCCCATTTCGACAATCATGCGTTGGCTGATAGGCCAATGTTCATGGATGACAGCGCTAGGCCACATAGAGCCCGAATTGTGCAACATTTTTTACAGCAAGAGGCTATTCAGACAATTCCATGGCCTGCGATGTCGCCAGACATGAACCCTATAGAGCATGTATGGGACTTTATTGGCCGAAAAATTAACCAATGCAATCCAAAATGTCAAAATATTGACGAATTAAGAACTGCTATCTTACAGGAGTGGCAACAGTTCCCCCAAGAACGGCTTAGGCGTCTTGTGCGAAGCATGACGAGGCATGATACAGAGCTTCACAATAAACGCGATGGATATACTCGTTATTGATTTTTATGCCTTACACATATGCACTATAGATGCATTTAAAAGTTCTTATTCTGAAAACTCTGCATTTTAATGCAATGTTAAAAACTTCCATCAAAGACAAACTGGTTTTACGTTTTTCCAGCACCTGTTTTGAACCCCATTTTTGCCACGTCATAGTCACGTCTTTCAGGATGATAAATACTTCGTAGATTGGTAATTTTAGAGCCCTTGGTGTAGTCTTTTAAGAAGTGTAAGAAAAATGGTGATATCTATTTTATTGTTTTAACAGTATTGATGTAAAAAAATATATCGATAAAAATATAGGGTGGTGCTTAACTTTTGTCGGAGTGTATATAATATGGCATACTGGCATGAATTATATTGATTGAAATGATATAATACTTTGTCAATATTTGAATATCTTTACAACACAGATATTACATGTCATATTACAAGGCAATTAGCTACAAATCTCTCTCTGACCCACAGTACTAATATGTAGATCTGAAGTTTGCTATGTGAGAGAAGCATCTATTACTGGAACAATTATATGAGGGTGTTATACCCCTATATAATTTCCAGGTTATGATGTCACTGTTATTGTCATATGGGAAATCTGTCATAATTTTCATTAAAACTAATTATATGAATCCTACACTGTGTCAATTCAATTGGTAAGATCTTGGAAAGTGAGAATTTTGTTACCATCATGCTTTTCCATTTATTAAGTTTATCACTGTTGCTACAGTAGAACAATGCTGTTAATGCATACATGAAAATGCACTTTGTTATACAACAGACATACAATGGTTTAAAGTACAAACAAGATATTTGACATGACAGCCGATAGGGAAATTGTCATAGGTCATTTTTATACACATCTGATTTATCAAGAACTGAAAAATGGAACTCATGTTTTTGATAATGGGCTAGAACTGAGATATAAACTGACATGAAGAATAGATGAATACAAATGAAATAGTCAATCTGAGTTTTTTTAATGCCTGCCACCTTTTGTATGTGTCCCAAGTTAGATTTACATCAACTGCTGTCATTTTGTTGGTAGTGATTAATTGTTCTAGAAGGTGTAGTTAGAGTGAGGTTGTCAAATATGACTGTTTCTTTTTTTTTTTCTAATTTTTTGAAATTCCAATCATTTTTTGTTTGTTTAATACAGTCACATATTCTTATCTCAAACTTGGATACATAGTTTCCTTAGATAAATAGTTTCCTTAGATAAATAGTTTCCTTAGATAAATAGTTTCCTTGGATAAATAGTTTCCTTCTAGAAGTAAAGAATTGATGTCTCTGCAGTAGTAATTGGCCTAATAAACTCTGAATATCTTGAATATTGACTTAAATGGAATACAAATCAGTGGTCCCCTCTGACCCCTTGACCGGGTGAACTATATTTAATATTTGGATGCACAACTTTAAAACAAATGTTTTAGATCAAATGCTGATATACAGTAGCATGAACCAATATTAAGCTATAGACAGTTTGATGTGGTGAAAATTGAAAGGGAGCAACTGATAATAGTTCTACTAAAATTTTCTAAATTTGTTATTGAGTTTGGGGAAGAAATCCCCAAAAATATGTGCCTTTTTACTTGTAGCAATCATGTCCCTAATCTAAGCCAAAATTCACTTTACTGAATGTTAATGACAGACTTTCTCAGTTGTCACAATAGTTGTATGTGTAGTATAATTTCTTCTAGATAATCTACAATATTAGTCTTCAGCATTTTACCCTTGTTCCACAGTGGGTTGCAAGTAAAACAAGACTGTAATATTAGTCTCCAGTGTGTTATCCCAGTTGTTCCCCTGTATGTTATCCCTGTTGTTCCCCTGTATGTTATCCCTGTTGTTCCCCTGTATGTTATCCCTGTTCTCCTGTAGGTGTTCCTTGTTGTTCCCCTGTAGGTGTTCCCTGTTGTTCCCCTGTAGGTTATCCCTGTTGTTCCCCTGTAGGTTATCTCTGTTGTTCCCCTGTATGTTATCTTTGTTGTTCCCCTGTAGGTTATCCCTGTTGTTCCCCTGTAGGTTATCTCTGTTGTTCCCCTGTAGGTTATCCTTGTTGTTTCTCTGTAGGTTATCCCTGTAGGTTATCATTGTTGTTCTCCTGTAGGTTATCTCTGTTGTTCCCCTGTAGGTTATCCTTGTTGTTTCCCTGTAGGTTATCCCTGTAGGTTATCATTGTTGTTCTCCTGTAGGTTATCCCTGTTGTTCCCCTGTATGTGTTACCTGTTGTTCCCCTGTATGTTACCCTTGTTCCCCTGTAGATTATCCTTGTTGTTCCCCTGTAAGTTATCCCTGTTGTTCCCCTGTATGTTATCCCGTTGTTCCTCTGTAGGTGTTCCCTGTTGCTCCCCTGTAGGTTATCCCTGTTGTTCTCCTGTATGTTATCCCTGTTGTTCCCCTGTAGGTTATCCCTGTTGTTCTCCTGTATGTTATCCCTGTTGTTCCCCTGTAGGTGTTCCCTGTTGTTTCCCCATAGGTTATCATTGTTGTTCTCCTGTAGGTTATCCCTGTTGTTCCCCTGTAGGTTATCCCTGTTGTTCCCCTGTATGTTATCCCTGTTGTTCCCATGTATGTTATCCCTGTTGTTCCCCTGTAGGTTATCCCTGTTGTTCCCCTGTATGTGTTACCTGTTGTTCCCCTGTATGTTACCCTTGTTCCCCTGTAGGTTATCCTTGTTGTTCCCCTGTAGGTTATCCCTGTTGTTTCCCTGTAGGTTATCCCTGTTGTTCCCCTGTAGGTTATCCCCGTTGTTCCCCTGTAAGTTATCCTTGTTGTTCCCCTGTAGGTAATTCTGTTGTTTCCCTGTATGTTATCCCTGTTGTTCCCCTGTATGTCATCCCTGTTGTTCCTCTGTATGCTATCCCTGTTGTTCCCCTGTATGTTATCCCTGTTGTTCCCCTGTATGTTATCCCGTTGTTCCCCTGTAGGTTATCCCTGTTGTTCCCCTGTAGGTTATCCCTGTTGTTCCCCTGTATGTTATCCTTGTTGTTCCCCTGTATGTTATCCCTGTTGTTCCCCTGTAGGTTATCCCTGTTGTTCCCCTGAATGTTATCCCTGTTGTTCTCCTGTAGGTTATCCCTGCTGTTCCCCTGTACGTTATCCCGTTGTTCCCCTGTAGGTTGTCCCTGTTGTTCCCCTGTATGTTATCCCTGTTGTTCCCCTGTAGGTTATCCCTGTTGTTCCCCTGAATGTTATCCCTGTTGTTTCCCTGTATGTTATCCCGTTGTTCCCCTGTAGGTTATCCCTGTTGTTCCCCTGTAGGTTATCCCTTTTGTTCCCTTGTAGGTAATTCTGTTGTTCCCTTGTATGTTATCCCTGTTGTTCCCCTGTAGGTTATTCCTGTTGTTCCCCTGTATGTTATCCCTGTTGTTCCCCTGTAGGTTATCCCTGTTGTTCCCCTGTAGGCTATCCCTGTTGTTCCCCTGAATGTTATCCCTGTTGTTCCCCTGTAGGTTATCCCTGTTGTTCCCCTGAATGTTATCCCTGTTGTTCCCCTGTAGGTTTGCAGTAATCATATTGTGTAAGTGTTAATAGTTAATAACAACTCAATATAAAACAATTATTATGCTTCATAGATACATAATTATTATTGATTACATTAGGTTAACATAATTACATTTTGACAGTGTAAAAATTATTTATTGTTAGTTAATAAATTTGATAATACTCAGTGTAGAATATATCACAGATAACTGATGAATTTCAGCATATTTGCAACAGACTTTGCACCAACATATAAGGTATGATAAAAAATAACCAGTATACTTAGGAGATAACTGTATTGTATTTGAAAATTTCATGGCATTAATTGGAGATTTGATGGTCGCAAATTGAGTTTACTGACGATGTGTTAGCGGAGCCAGTAAACGGATATTTGCGCCCATTAAATCGACAATTGATACTGTGAAATTTTCAAAAACAATACAGTTATCTCCATTCTAATGCAATGCTGAACATAAAAATGTGTTTTTGCATATCCCTAAGTCTAAAAATCACACAAATTAAAATTCCGCGAAATAATGTTTACTACTTTGGCACATAAACAACATGACGTCATATGAAGACATCCAGTTTAAATTGTAAAGATCAGACGTTATTTGGCTTCGTGTACGCTTCAATTTTGATGAAATTTAACTAAAACAAGTTTTCAAGATAGGCATTTTAATTATTTTTGT
Source organism: Bathymodiolus septemdierum (assembly GCA_963383655.1). Classification (NCBI taxonomy): domain Eukaryota; kingdom Metazoa; phylum Mollusca; class Bivalvia; order Mytilida; family Modiolidae; genus Bathymodiolus; species Bathymodiolus septemdierum. Next base: position 96,589,711 of record OY726518.1, read on the forward strand.
GCATTGTTGTAAATATGACATGAAGGATTTCATGTTTTCAAGATGGCGGATCCTTCCAGCTGAACCCCTAATTCTAAAAATATATCATGCTATTTCAACCGTAGAATTGATATCATGAAAATTACAGCATTGTCCAATCACAAAAATACATTAAAATAATGGATTACATTTTGAGATAAATATGACTTGGCCAGAGAGTCAGGTGACATATATACCAAATATTTTAAACATCAAATGTTTTATCCTGTGACCAAATAATTAACTTACACTCCTGTGTAAATCTCAAGCAGATTTGTTATGGCCATTCATCATATTAAAAAAAATATGCAGTACTTTTTACATCCTATCATCAGTTCAACTCGAACAAGCAGCTGTTAATATACAAGGAAAATAGATGTACTCTTTAATTCTGAGACCTAAAGGAGAATGTTTATAAGCTTTCTTAACAAAAATTGCTTAAGTGATGGAACCCGAGGTGTTATTGATCATTGTACATTCTTTTTCAACGACAGGATTTCTCTTGTTTATCAAAAATCAAAGATGACTACCATTGTTGGATATAGTGTATTGTAATGTTACCCATTTGTTTCACATGAATAAATATCCTGTTATTTTGATTGGTTCATATGTCAGAGGTTATGTACAGATGCTGAAATAACGTAAAACGATCTCACAAGTTCTGAGCTTAAAATGTCATCTTTAAATGTAAGAACTACTACATCAATTGTTTCATGTTGAAAAATGTGCTTTTTCGTAATTACATTTTTTCTTTACCTTAAAACTAGCTTTAATCTTTTGGAAAACCTAGTAGTGCAGACCGATTTTGGTTTCATCATCTGCATTGTCATCCCATTTGGAAACTAGAGTTCATATTTTATAAACCATTAACGTCGAAAACTTGTGACTTATTACACATGATATATCAAGAAGCATCTGTTGTTTTTCATGCCAATGTTTTGAAACAGAAAGAAAATACTGTTTAATTAAATAAATCATACACAAAGGATAAGTTTTCATGTTTTATATGGTAAGGTTCGATTCTGGTCGCTATTAGAGATGTAAATATTTGTGTGTTTGGTCGTTGAAAACTGGTGTTACGAGGATAATGTAAGAACCTATGGGGGAACAGGTGTTTTTTTCTTCTTCAAAAAATATTCTTAGACACTGCTAAAATGAGTTTATATATGATCCTGAACTGATCCAAATAATCTCTGATATTTTCCCCTATAAATTTTGCTATTTCTGTTTAATGAGAAAGTAGGCATCCCACGTCCTTTACTTCTCTCAAATCAAGAAATGGATATTTTATTTTGTTATCCAAATGATTTCTCATGTTTCCCATATCAAACAATGGGCTTTGCTATTTCTGTTATATACTGTCTGCAAATCCTTTGAAGCCAGTGAATGGATTTCAACAAATGATTGTTCTACTTCTGTTATATGAAAGGATAGACATCCCCTGTCTACAACTCCTCTGAAACCACGGAATGAATTTGCACTGATTCTTTAGTAACAATGCCATTATGAGCCTCCTATTTCATTTTTTGATCCAAATGATTTTTTAGGTTTCCCATATGAAACAATTGATTTTACTATTTCTATTATATTAAATGTTCTTTGGATAAAAACAAATAAAAACAAAAAAAACAAGGTGCCAGATGGACAATCTCAGGATTCATAGAGCCTTCGGTTGACAATGTATTTGACTTGTATTCACATTGATTAGAATGGTATCAATGTGTGTTAACATACAATTGGAATAATCTTAAGTCCAGCTCTTTTTCTTACATTTCAACTGGCCACATATGGAACCCATATAAACATATATAAAAGGTCAGTATATTTGTTGGAGGTTGTTACAACTGTTGATTTTTAGTATTGTAGACAAATGAATTATTTTTAGTATTGTAGACAAATGAATTATTTTTAGTATTGTAGACAAATGAATTATTTTTAGTGAAAGTTTAACTTTTATAATATAGTATAATATTACTACAGCTAAACATTATGAAAATGTTCCAGGAAGATAAGCTAATCTTCAATTATGAGTTTAAATGTTTGAGTTGTTGGAAATTAATGTGTAATATCATCTGACCATTTTATTGTTACTATAGGAATCGATAGACAATATATAAATGATATCTAACAAAATCAATACTGGTCAAGGAGGAGGAATCAACTTCCATCAGAGACTCTTGTTAATCTGAAGTGAGTCACCAATTTCTTGAGCTGCTTCTCTTAAAATAAATGTTGCTGTTTTCTAACTGAACTTTTTTTTAAATAGACAGGGTCAGAGTTACTGGTAATACATTTGTCTTAGTTATTTGAAAAAATAGTAAATCTCAATAATGTTTTTGGAAGTCCTGTTGCTGTTTTCTAATTGAACTTTTTTTAAATAGACAGGGTCGGAGTTACTGGTAATATATTTTTCTTAGGTGTTTGAAAAAATAGTAAATCTGAATATTGTTTTTGGAATCCCTGGTAATCATGTTGAGAAAAGAGCAGTTAATTATGTCTCCCAAACGAAGTTTGGGAGATGTATTGTGTTTGCTCCATTTCTTATTATTATTATTATTCTTATTATTATTATTATTATTCTTCTTCTTTCTTTCTTCTGCCAAAAGTTTCTCCGACACATTTCTCGGAAATGCCTTGATCAAACTTTATGAAATCTTGTAGGAATATCATATGCCATGTGAAGTTGTGCCTCTAAGGGTTGATTTTTCAAAATGGCTGCCATTGCCATGGAAACTGCCAATATGCTAAAAAAATGAAAAACACAAAAATGATCATAGCAGATTACTCGCCAAACAGAAATTGATGAAATTTGATAGGAGCAACATCCACTTCTAGTGGAACGAGATAAGCCAACAAAATTGGAATCGGTTGGACAAACTTTGCCGTAGTTGCCATGGAAACAAAAAGGGGGGATTTAATTTTTTTTATTATTCCTTTCATCAAACCTCATGAAACTATGTAGGAATATCCACCGTAGTGTGTGGCAGCTTTTGAGGGGTTGAAAAAAATTCAAAATGGTGGCCGTTGCCAACCAAGGTGCAAAAAATGTTTAATTCACTCCAAACAGCGAATCCTTTTGAAACTTGACACAAAAATAGATCATCACTCAAAGTTGTGCTCTTTGTTTTTAAAATTTTCAATTTTCAATATAAAAATTAAAAAAATCGTTAAAAATTCAAAAATGGAAAGATTTCAATGGAAATGAATATTTACAGGGATTAAGACATGCTGCACCATATTGCGACCATTTCGGTTTGTTATGGCAGTCATTTTGATCCAAAATGACTGCCAAAATACAAAAATCCTCCGATTTGAGCGAAATTTGGTTTCCAAGTAGATTATGATGTTGCGAATTGATATCCTAACTTCACAGGAATGTTTTGCACTATGAGTAGATGTGCAGACTACTTTTGGAATTTTCAAAATGGCCACCATTGCCATGGAAACCACAAAAAAAACTCAAAAAATTTAAAGTGCTCAGAATTGGATGAAACTTTCCAGAAATTTTGTCTGACATGTGTACACATAATTTTGAGGCTTGGAAATTTCAGAATGGCCGCCGTTGCCACAAAAATGTGAAAAATTTAAAGTGCTCGAAATTGGATGAAACTTAATAGAAATGTTGTATGGCATGTGTATAAATGGTTTTGAGGCTTGGAAATTTCAAAATGCCTGCCATTGCCATGGAAACTGCAAAAACACTCAATTTAACACAAAGGTGAATAACAACCTTTTGAGGCTTAGAAATTTCAAAATGGGCGCCATTGCCATTGAAATTATTTTTGAATTTACAGCATAGATCATTTTCACTAAAGTCACCAACATCCTATAGTGTATGACAAACATCTTTTGCATTTGATTTCATGCTAATAATATAGTCTTCTAACATTTCCATTACTGGTGTTGTAGATGATGGCGGACAATTGAAGCCATTTTTTTCTTGCTTTGCTTACTAGTTTATTGTAGCACATTGTAGGGTAACATAACAAAGAAGCCCTACTATAGATATGATAGAGTCAAAAACTGGGCTCTAATTATTTCTTGCTATGTTCTCACACTATTCTTCATTCATACCACTAGTACTTGTATTGTTTGTTTGGGGGACATTTGTAGCGCTCTGCGTTACAGTAACCAATATTTAAGAGTGGTTTGAATCAATAAACAGCAAATCAATGTATATTAGAGGTGGCCTTCATTAGTTGATAATCATCAATCAATAAAAAGAAAATTGACATTTTTTTAGAGGTGGTCTTTGTTAGCTGACTGATTTTACTGGTAAGTTGCTATTAGTCAATCAAATAGCAAATTACTGTTAATATTTTTTTTATCTAGATGGCCTTCATCATAAATTGACCATGACCTTGATTAACCATGCAAATTACCCATGTCAATATTTCTTTAATCCCTGGAGGCCTGACATATAATATTCACTGGAATTTTGAACTTTGTTGAATCAATTTAAAAGTAGGTTATCATGACCTGATTATAACCTTATTATGTCTCTAATTCTAATAAGTACTTGTATTTATGAACAAGGGTTATGATAAAATTACATTAGAAATTATCTCTATTATATCGGTTGTATGTTCAATCTTTATGCATTGGCACAGAGTGCAGTCTAATCTCACCAGTTTAATGAAATCTGCTTAAAGAATTAAACAAAAAATATGGGATATTTTGGTGCAAAAGTATAGTATATCTTGCTGAAAAACTAAAAATAGATTTAGAAAAGATCAAGAATTTTAGTAGAGACAAACTCAAATCCAATTTAAAAGATTGTTTCAAGAAAAACTTTATAAGTTTTTGGTGTGAAGAGAGGACATTGGGTCTTAATGAGGGTAAACTAACCACTTTTTATTAAATTAAGGAAACATTTTCAAGATAATTTTATTTAAATAGCCTTTGTTTCAAACAGAGAAACATTCTTACTAATTTTAGACTTAGTGCTCATTCCTTACGAATAGAAACTGGCAGATGTGAAAAATGTAGGGATGAAGGTGGGAATGTCAAAAAACTGGATCGGGAACAGAGAAAATGCTTATTTTGTAATCTTAATAAGGTAGAGGATGGAATGTCCCTTATACATTAAAGAAAGATGTCTTTTTGTAAAGGAAACACAGATTTTATGTAGTAATTTCCAATACTTGAATAATTCTGATAAACTATATAAGGTTATTTAACAATGAAGACCCTAAAATCTATATGGGGATTTCAACTTTTTTACAAAAAAGTTTTGAAACAAGAAAGGCAGTCAATTGTAAAGACAAATCCACCTCATCTCCTTCAATTTAGATGGTACTTTAATATACACTGTAAGAAATAATATTTTGATGACACATTGACAGATATAACTACATATTGCAATGTATGACGAGTAATGGCATTATCATTATTATTTATTTATGTAAAATTCTATCTATATTTGGATTCTTTCTGCCTCTTATGTAAAACTATCTGTATGCCTCCAGTGGGCCCGAATTAGAAATAAAGATATTGTATTGTATACCAAGCCAAGACCTGGATTTTCAATATGCCATATATCATGATTTTTTTTGTGTTCAATGTTTTGAAATTAGAGGTAATAGTTTGTTTTGTTGATATTGGTGGAGTTTTTCACCATTGCTGTTTAAACTTGTTAAATGTCTATATTTACAAAACAGGCTGTTTAAACTTGTTAAATGTCTATATTTACAAAACAGGCTCAAGTGAGCCTCTAGTTTAGGCTTGATATCTTAAACAAAATAGTTGTAGTGTGAATAAATAGATTTGTTAAATTGGCAAATTATATTGACTATTTAGTGAGGTGAGGGGACATGCTTAAAAACTGGTGCAAAAAAAAAAAAAAAAAAAATTGCAAAATGATAAAACATTTATAAAGGACATGATGTTATTGCATTTATGTACAACAAAAAGCTATTATTAAAACTCAATATTATTATGCATAAAAAACAAACAATAGCATTGATTTTCATAGTTCAAGTGCTGATAATCAAGACATGAAATAATTTGATGTTTATTGATAGAACATCTTGTGATACAACAGATGCCACAACAGATAAGGATGTGTATTGCCAATAGTTTATGTGTATTGAGATAATTATATTTTACACATGTGCATGAAATTTTTAAGAATTCTGAGGAGGATGTTATGATGTAGAGATCTAATAGCATTTATGAGTATCATCAAATTAATCTCTTGCTGGTTTTTTTTTACATTTGTGTAATATTCTAGTGAATAAAAGTTTTAACAGTGCAGTTTGATTAAGATTGGTAAGTTGATATTTATGATAAGATTATTTTTATATTTTTTTTGTCTAATATCAAATATTTTGAGAGTCAAATTGTTTTTTAGTAATGTGATTTTTCAGTTGTTCCTGTTTTATTAATTAATGTTTAATAAATGGCATAGGGTCGACTTCTTACCATTATTGCTTATTGTTCAACTCATTTTAATCAACTGATTGAAAATATTTTTTTAAAATGTGATAGCTGATATTTCAAAAGATTGTTTTTTTTTCTCAAATCAAGGCAATTCCAATAAGATGACAACCTGTTTTTAATTTTGCAAGTAATGATTATAATGGGTTTTTTTAATATATATTTTCAATCAAGAAATAATATTCATCTGGCCAGTTACAAGGAATTTTTGATTTGGTACAAGAAGATCGACAAAATTTCAAAGTTTATGAAACTTTATTTGTTTTTATAGGGGTGGGGAATCCTGAAAGTGAAAGTTTATTATTGTAATGATAACTGGATGAAAATGAGAGATAACTTTTCAAAAATACTTCTGAAACTAAAATAAACTGATCATTAAAATGGCAATGCCTGCATTTTCAATAATAACTGACAACATAAAATAGAAATTGAAATTTTGTATCCAGAAAGTGTTTGTGCTTTTATATAGGGTCCTTAAAAGAGCTTATAGTCCATCCAATTTTAAAATATTTGAAATGAAAAGTATGTTTTTTTATTAGCTCACTTGGCCAAAGGCCATGTGAACTTTTTCCATCACTTGGCATCCAAAGTCTGTTGCCGTCTGTTGTATAAATTTTCACATTTAATTATTCTGCTCTGAGACCACTGAACCAAATTAAACCAAACTTTGATCCAAGATGACTGCCATTACTATTAGCCTGATAGCCTCTAGTTTTAATATATCAGTACATATTGGAATTTTAATCCTTTCTAAAAAAAAACACTTTACTGAATGGAACCAAACTTGTTGGCATGTACATCTTAAAAGTAAACAAAAGTTTGTGTTGCTGAAATTAATGATATTGTTGTTCAATATTGTTTTACTTCTTGTTTCAAGTGTTCCACATCCAAGGCCATGTATATGTGTTATTTTCCTAAAATTTCAAATATCTTCCTGTCTAAACTACATGTTTCTGTATTGTTACATTATAAGAATGTTTTTCAGATAGCTAAGCTACAATATATCTGGTTTCAATGCAGATTTTGTAACCACTGTGTGAAATAAATGTGAATCATGCTTAAACATCTTCTCAGAAACTACTAAATTTCTTCAAATAAAACTGTATTGAAAGGTCTTTGATGGATTTACCAAGTTTGTTCTCATGTCAAACGTAAATCCAAGATGGTAGCCACCATGGGATAAAATTAAACATGCACATTAGGGAAAATGTTTGAAAAAAAATCCACTTTGTAAACCAAAGCTGTGTTTAAATGCTAATTTGCATTTGTGCAGATTGGAAACAAAGACAGCTGTGGAAAATATATAAAAAAATTCTTCCAGATACCTCTAAACATGATTGCTCATTGAAAATTTTTCTTTTGCTGATTGGAAATCCCAAGATGGCCACTACAATGAGACAATCTGATTGGAAATCTCAAGATGGCCACTACAATGAGACAGTCTGATTGGAAATCCCAAGATGACCACTACAATGAGACAATCTGATTGGAAATCCCAAGATTGCCACTACAATGAGATAATCTGATTGGAAATCCCAAGATGGCCACTACAATGAGACAATTTGATTGGAAATCCCAAGATGGCCACTACAATGAGACAATCTGATTGGAAATCCAAGATGGCCACTACAATGAGACAATCTGATTGGAAATCTCAAGATGGCCACTACAATGAGACAGTCTGATTGGAAATCCCAAGATGACCACTACAATGAGACAATCTGATTGGAAATCCCAAGATTGCCTCTACAATGAGATAATCAGATTGGAAATTCCAAGATGGCCACTACAATGAGACAATTTGATTGGAAATTCCAAGATGGCCACTACAATGAGACAATCTGATTGGAAATCCAAGATGGCCTCTACAATGAGACAATTTGATTGGAAATCCCAAGATGGCCACTACAATGAGACAATCTGATTGGAAATCCCAAGATGGCCACTACAATGAGACAATCTGATTGGAAATTCCAAGATGGCCATTACAATGAGACAGTCTGATTGGAAATCCCAAGATGTCCATTACAATGAGACAGTCTGATTGGAAATCCAAGATGGCCACTACAATGAGATAATCATGAAGTTATGATATGAGTATGAGTGAAAAAGTGAAAATCTGGAATGGTGCTAAAAATAATATCCCATCTGCACAAAAAAAACCACATTCTTAGTTAAGAACCATTCAATGGTCATTCATGTACTACTCAAATTTGCACAGTTCAATGGTTTCATATTCAACATCCATTTCAGAGGTTAATAAAACCTCAATGAGTAGTGCCAGCAGTATAATTCATGCTTTGAAAGTATATCAGAGTAAAATTCTATCAGCTTTGGAACTTTTTTATGTCAAAATAAATTTGTATATTTTATAAATTCAGTCTGTCTGTTACTCTTTTAATTTGTTTACACAAAGAAAACTACTGAAGTTAATTGAAAAATATTTTGTTTTAACATTGCTTTGATTCCTTTATACATTTGTCAGTTTTTTTTCTCAAAAATATAACATTTCTGGCTTTCAGCAAACATTGGAGGATTTTGAGAATTAAAAATTTTCAAGTCATGAATATTGGATAATTTCTATGGAGTTTTGATATATAATGGTATATATGTATATATATATACATATATAATGTACTATTTTGAGGTAAAAATCAGCTTTTACTGCAAAAAAAAATCTGGAAAATTGAGAATTATTAGTAACGTTAGAAGTTTACACACAATTTATATGAAAAAATTATAAAGAAAACTGCTGACGTTATTTGAGCAAAATGTTATGATATCAAACAAAAGATAAAAAACCTGCACAGATTCCTTTCGACTCAAACAGACCACATACTATCACAAAAATGAATGACAACATAAACATTGAAGGTACAATAGCAGGGTCAATGAATGCTCATAGTTAACTGACTACTAGCTAGGAAGGTAGAATCTGTTGGTTAAAGATCATTACTCTTTAGACAGTACAATAGCAGGGTCAATGAATGCTCATAGTTAACTGACTACTAGCTAGGAAGGTAGAATCTGTTGGTTAAAGATCATTACTCTTTAGACAGTACAATAGCAGGGTCAATGAATGCTCATAGTTAACTGACTACTAGCTAGGAAGGTAGAATCTGTTGGTTAAAGATCATTACTCTTTAGACAGTACAATAGCAGGGTCAATGAATGCTCATAGTTAACTGACTACTAGCTAGGAAGGTAGAATCTGTTGGTTAAAGATCATTACTCTTTAGACAGTACAATAGCAGGGACAATGAATGCTCATAGTTAACAGACTACTAGCTAGGAAAATAGAATCTGTTGGTTAAAGATCATTACTCTTTAGACAGTACAATAGCAGGGTCAATGAATGCTCTAGTTAACTGACTACTAGTTAAGAAGGTAGAATCTGTTTGGTTAAAGATCATTACTCTTTAGACAGTACAATGGCAGGGTCAATGAATGTTCGTAGTTAACTGACTACTAGTTAAGAAGGTAGAATCTGCTGGTTTAAAGATCATTACTCTTTAGACAGTACAATGGCAGGGTCAATGAATGTTCGTAGTAAACTGACTACTAGTTAAGAAGGTAGAATCTGTTGGTTAAAGATCATTACTCTTTAGACAGTACAATAGCAGGGTCAATGAATGCTCTAGTTAACTGACTACTAGCTAAGAAGGTAGAATCTGTTTATTTAAGATCATAGCTCTTTAGACAATGTAAATGGAATTCTCAAAAATTATTGTAGCTTCTCTCTATGCTATAGAAAAATATTTTTGATACATTTCACATCATCATTAAATTCATGAAAAACAGTCAGTTCTAAGGAAATTGCATAATTGAACAAATTCATAAATTATTCAAGCATTTAAATTTATTTCTCAAAATCCATGATTTTTTGCCTAAAACAGCTGCTTCCTATAATTGTACAAACAAGTCTGAATATAATTCATATTCAAGGGCCCTGGTGGACCAATGAGTTAGGTAGTTAGGTAGATGGATTACCTAACAACTCGTAGAAGCCTATCACCAATATGGCGGGGATTCACGCCCGGCTTTGTAAATTACAAAAAAGGGTGCACTCGACTCGCAGCCGCAAGTGATAAAGTTTATCAGTTGCTTGCCCATGGTTGGTGGTTCTCTCCGGGTACTCCAGCTTCTTCCACCACTAAAACTGGTCGCTGAAATATTGCTGAAAGTGGCATTAAACACCAAAAATCAAATCAATCAAATCATATTCAAATAATATACTGTATATCACAAAATTTCAAATGAATTCACCGACATTCAAACTTTAGAATGCTCTTAATAATTTATTTTTTTAGCTAAAATGATATTTTTCTATCAGCTTTGAATTTGAATCAACAATTATAATAATGAAAGGAGTGTTCTGAAAATTCATTTAAAATAACATTAGTAGTTATAATATATCTAATTTTCATAAAAGTTTACAAATTTTACACATAATTCTCAAATGCCAATATATTCAAAGATGTTCACCCCCAAGATAGCAATGATATGTTATTAGACCATGTGAGATATAGTGCTTGCATTGAGTGTGATAAATCATGGGTCTGATCCCCGGTTTGGTCAAACCAAAGACGATAACATTGGTATTTGATGCTTCGCCAACTAAGCATTAAGGAGTGGAAGCAAGGGTTAGTTGGCTTGTAGTCAGTATGATGTATCTGAGTTAAACGACCTGTCTACCAATGGACTGTTGTTTTAGTGAGCCAGCACTTTAAGATTTCAACTCTGTGTGTTGGTCTTGTACAGTCGTTGTTGTCGTCATCTCATCATTAAGTCACTTGTCCTCACCATCATATAGATGAAAAATTGATCATTTTGCGTTAACTACAATTTCTCACTCATAGAATCAAACATAAATTTATTGTCTCTGTGAGAGACCAGACAAGATTTAAGTCATCAAATTGTTGTGATTAAAATAATGCATCTTTTTAATCTAATTTTGATTTATATTATTATCATATGTAGCCCACAGCATTTTACAATTTCTATTTAGATTAACAGGAAACCTTACCATCATGGTTATTATGACCTGGACTTTCTAATTTGTTATTGATCGTTTGGATATCGTGTCGTTCCAAAGGCATGTGTCATACCAATCAAATCTGTTAATATATTGCTGTGTTATACAGTGCTCGTTGTTTCAATGGCTTTTGTAGTAAATAACAAGTCTTGTAATATTCTGTTGTTTAATAAAGTGTTTATCCAAAAGCTAAATAAAATGTAGACAAAGTCAGGTACACCCTCACGTATAAAAGAAAACCAAAGTTAAAAAACTTGTGATGTTATCAATATCAAGTCTGTTAAAATTCTGTTGTGTAATAAAGTGTTGTTCCTAAAGCTTAAAAAACCCAAAGTCAGATACACCCCATGTATAAAAGAAAACAGTTAATAAAAAGCTTGTCATGTTATAAATATTATGTCTATTAATATTCTAACTTCAATTTAACAAAAAAATGCACATGTTTCTTGTTATACATTGTATACAATAGAATTTACAGTCCTCAAGTGAAATAATAGTATGAAAGAGAAGTGATGTTTGATCAATCTAATTAAAATTCTATCTTTGATTGCTCCCAGTATGCCGATATAACAAAACCGGAGCAATTAAAGATAGAATTTTAATTAGATTGATGTTTGCTAGGCCTATAAGATTTCTGTCACACTGTGTTTATATTTTATTGATAACCATAAAATTAATAGTTTACATGCCAATTTTCCAATTTATCCCCAAAAAACTTCAATGTTTTAGCAGTAGTAATTGTTTACTTGAGTGAACACAAATCTTTATTATTTTATTTTTGTAGAACTCTGTAATAGAGAAACAACTACAGGATGATGGTGTATTTTAATTAATCAACAAGATAATGGGAGATAGGACCAGCCTCTAGAGTTGATAGGAACAATCTTATTGACGACTGATGGACAATTCATTACTATCAAAGAGATACATCAAGTTAATTGGATTTCAGTAGCATTCTGTATAGTGGAAGCTTATCTTATTAAACAGTTAATGAGAACGATTAGTATGTCATACATAAAACTTATGAATTTTACAAAAAGAAGTGTCGATTGAATAGTAAAATATAACATCAGATTGAAAATTGACGAAAAGTATCGATTGAACGGTAAAATATAACATCAGATTGAAAATTGACGAAAAGTGTCGATTGAAAGGTAAAATATAACATCAGATTGAAAATTGACGAACTTATGTAGAAATGTAGAATATAATGACGGAGTACAAATATTTGATATGAAGTGGATAAATCGGTTTCTAAAAAAAAATTGAAAGAAAAATCTTCCTGAACAATGTGCTATATTAGAAATAATTATATAAAATTTTAATTATTTGATGTTAGCAGACATGAACTCGACAGATTGTCAGACAAGATGAAATGAACAATATCTTCAGGATGTACTAAATCATTGACATATCAGGATGTGTTAAGCCTTAGACATTTCTTCATTTTAATGAAAATGATTTAGATAGAAACATACATTTTTTTTGGAGGATTAATTTCCATTCAATTTGTGTGTCATAATCAATCTCTGGTTGACATGAATGAAATAGACAAATTACCAGTCTAAAAAATAAGAATCGATGGAAACTATGAAATTTGAATGAAATATCCTGTGCTTTAATAAAACAAAATCTCTATTGAAAAAATGAATGATAAGATCGTTGAATTAATTGAATCACTGCCAATAATTTCATGTTAGATCATGTTGCGTGGTAGAACAATCAGAAATATAACAGACTTTTATGTTAAAGTCTTTTCTTTAGGAAATGTAACAGACGTTGAATGGAAAAATACAACAAACTTGGAATGGAACGATACAATAGATTTTAATACTACAGTGTTTCCTATAAGAAATATTACAGACTTTGAAACAACAAAACTGCTAGTCACTTTATCTGGTACAGAACATTTATGTGAGAAAAATGAAACGGAGGTCACCGACTTTCATTGGTCAAATGATCCTTTGTTTTATATAATCACGGTATTAATGTTCTATGCATTAAGTATCATTATTTTAATGGTCAAATACATCAGGAGAGAAAGACAGGAGGCAGAAATTGACAGTTATTATTTCGAATTTGTTACAAGAGAAAAATTTCAAACGCCACAATTTGTAAATACTCAGAAAATGTGTAATATACTTAAGTCTGTACAGTATACAAAAGTTTATGATGAAGATGATACGGTGGTTGATGAGGGGGAATCTATAACACATAAACCTAAAAATGAAACTATAGTGTAGATTTGTTATTGTTGCCTCATTTTGTAATAACAGTTTATTACTTATAACGAAGAATCTTTTTCTGAGCGATTTATGGTTAATTCTTTTAAGATGAACCATTGAAATGATAAAATGGTGAAATGGGTTAATAAGGGGGAAAATTATTTATTCTCTGAAAAGGAAATTACTGCAAATGGAAAATGTCTGAGCATAAAATCATGAAATTACTCATTGTATTGGAGTATACCTATGACATTGAATATAATCGATATCAATCTACCAGATAATTAAAGTTGGATCTTTAATTGCTCCCCCTTTTTCGATCACCTGGACCAAATGTCCATGTGAGCTATTGTTATCACTTCATGTCTGTGATGTGGTGCACATCCATTACCCCAATTGGAACTAGACATGATAGAAATGCTACTTGGGTGGTCCTCAATATTGCATTTGATTTTCATTTCATTCGGAAATCCAACATGGCAACTAGAACCAATTATGCTTTCTGATTTGCTGAAAATTAAACAATCTGAAACCACATATAGGATGGATATCTAACTGTTACTTTGTGAGATTGTTTCTTATATGATCCCTTAAAAATTTTTTTTTTGTCAATTGGAAATTCAAGATGGCTGCCATTGCAGAACTAAGTTTTAACATAGGAGAATGAATAAGCATTTTTTCTCAGAAACTAGAAATTTGATTAAACCCAAACTGTACATGTATAATTGTTGGATGTTTACTTACAAAATTTCAAATTGTTGTGTCAATGGGAAATTCAAGATGGCCACTAAAAAAGAACAAATTTAACATAGGACACAATGGGAAAAATATTTTTTAATTATTCTTATCTGAAACCACAGAACCATTTGACAGCAAACTAGGCTTGAATGCACTTGGATTGTCATTTACAAAATGTCTGGGTTTTTTTGGGGTTGAAATCCAAGATGGCAGTCAACATGTGGAAGCTTTAAAATATGAGCCATGAGGAACATGAAGAAATTTTTTTTCTCTAAGATATCAGGAAATCGAAACAGTACATGAATAATCATTTGAGTGTGATTTTTATTTTTGGTGTAGATATGAAATCCAAATTTGCAGTCACAGAGCAGAACACTTTAGGAATACATGTATGAATAAAATGCTTTTCTCAAAAACTACAAACTAGCTTGAACCCAAACAGTGCATGAAACAGGTGAGCGATATGTTGACAGCATTTGTGACATATCAGAGAGGGGAGAGAAATGATTATCTAGTTATAATTGAATTATTACAGACCTTGACTGATTAGTGTTATTCAGTCCAAGTAACAAAAATTGAAATTACATTTATCAGTTGATATTGGCAGCAATGAACCTTTCTTTATAGACAAGATATTTTCTTATCTTCTTGTAATCTTAATTGAATTCTTACTAAGAAGTTTTGCTTGAATTAAGTTTAATGTTCAGTTATTTTTTCCAATGCTCTGAATTTAAGTTGAAAGCTCAGTATGTCTGCCTTATAATTTTCCTTTCTCAGGAGAGATATTAGGCACTTCAAAAGGTCTCTGTTGCATGACAAGACTAAAGTAAATGGGATATATGGAAACACTTCAGTGTAATACCTGTCTTAAAAACAAGATCTTTAAAGAGTATTCTTGTAGGACTGATATGATCTTATATATGAAGAGCCACTGTGACCATGATTGTATCATAATTGGATTTATATCTACCTATGCAATCGGTGTATATCACCACTAAAGTTTTGAGTTTGATTTCCGCCTTACGGTCATTAAACTTTGGTTTATGAGTTTTGTACTTGTACTCAAAAAACAACCAATCAGATCGATATATCCATTAAAAACAATGTTCTGATATGACGAATTCAGAGTACTAGTATAAAAATTATAGTGGAAAGTTTTAGGACTGTCAGTCAAAGTCTTTGAAGGTGTACTCAATGTAACATTATTTGTTAGAGTTTGTCAGGTCTGTAGTTTTATTCTGGTACCGAGGTTCCTTCATTAACACAACTCACAGCCACTATATATGTATAACTGAAATATTGTTGAAACCAAACCAATGATACCCTATAGTATGGGTGGGCCATATGCCTATGTACTCGTCATGAGTCATATGGTTATATGAGAAGGGGTCGTCATCATCAGGTAGTTGGATTTACAACTACCTGTGCAATCAGTGCTATCGCCACTAAAGTTGTGAATTTGAATCCTGCTCATGGTGAGCTGTATTTGATACAATTTTATGTGATAAAGTTTATCAGTGACCTGCGGCAGGTCGGTGGTTTTCACCAGGTACTCTGGTTTCGTCCACCAATAAACTGACTGCCACGGTATAACTGAAATATTGTTGAAAGTGGTGTTAAACACCATAACCCTAACCCTTACCCCATATATGAGTAATCTAGAGAATCTATTTGTTTATTTCTGCTCTAACAAAACATGTAACTTGTTATTATTTAATTTTTTAAGATTATTTGTTGTATTTTTGTCAAGTTGTAAATTGTCTTTATATTGTAGAATTATTATTTTAATGTAAAGATTATTTTAAATAAAATATAAAGTGCAATTAAGTCATAAGTGTTACAAGATGGTACAATTATAAAAAAAACCTGGTTATTTCAGGAATTATTATTACATTTGTTGTTTTAATGTGTAGGCAAATAGTGCCTATTACCACTAAAGTTGTGAGTTCGAATCCCACTCCTGGAGATGGGGAACTCGATACAACATTATGTGATAAAGTTTGTCAGTGACTTGCCGCAGGTTGGTGATTTTCTCCTGGTACTTCGGTATCCTCCACCAATAAAACTGACCACCATAATATAGCTGAAATATTGTTGAAAGTATCACTAAACACCATAATCAACAACCACAATCTAATGTGTAAAAAGAGTGCAGGTATACTTATCTTAAAGCCTTAAAGTATTTAGGGAAATTTCTTGTTCGATTATTCACCACAAATCTTTTGCGACTAGTAATATCTGTCCATCATGTTGTTTATACAGACAAAAAGGATCTGACACAAGTTTTACAAACTTATAACAAGGGTAAATAATTATACACCTTTGTAATCAATTTTTCTATGTTATCATTGTTGACAGTAGGAGATATTCGCTTGTATACAGTTTGAGATATGATATGGCTATAATCACGTGAAGCGAGTGGTTGTTATTTAATGCCAAGTAAACTTAATTTTCAGCAATATCAATTATCATGGCGAGAACAAGTTTTTTTTTACGAGATGATGATGTCCGCTGTATATTAGACCAACAGGTTTATTGTGTTTTAATGCCACCTTCAACAATATTTCAATTACCTGGTATATCGTTGAGGCCAGTTTTATTGGTGGAGGAAATCGAAGAAAACCACTGACCTGTCGCAAGTTACTGACAAACTTTATCACATAATGTTGTATCAAGTACACCTCGCCAGACCAACACACTTAGTTTGATTATAAATGACCGTAAAATAGATATACAATTGTATTACCAGTAGGTTGAAGACAATAAAACAGTGATCTTTCTCTGGACAATATTGTATCCTAATTAATCAATTAGCAAAAAGAAATATAGGGTCCAACACCGGGAGAGATGCAAGATAGTAAAATCTGCGACACCCGAGGGCAAAATTTTAGTCCAATACGTTTTAACAACTTGCACCTTTCATGGCGTTTGACTCTTTTTCTCACCCCTATCTATTGTGTCAATGTTTGTTTACTCTAGAAAATATAGAGTACTCTCCCTTGTTTGTAACTAACATAAATGAAATAATTTTACCTCCCTTTGACCAACGTCATATTAACTTTTTATCACTGTTGTGGTAGCATTTAAAAATACTGTCTATATATTCTAATATGAAATACTGCAAAAACATGGATGTATATTGATAAATCGACAATTTACTTCCACAATGGAAAACAAATTTGCTGGAAAAAGCGTGTAGCTTGTCTTACCCAGGCTGTGGCAGCCATCTTGGAGTTTCTATTGGCACGAAAAATGCACATATTGTCAAGGACCATTCAACTGAAATTTCCTCTTTTAACTCAGTTGATCCAGAGAAAGATTTTAAATTCATTTTCACAGTGGCCTTTCTATATCTGTCCTGTGGTGGTGGCCATCTTGGATTCCTGATCCACATAGAAAAATACCACTTTGTAAGGACCATCCATTAACCATACAGCTACAGTTTGAATTCAATCACGTTTGTCGTTTCTTAGAAAAAGTTGTTTTTTATGACCTTTCCCATGGGGTCTTTTGAAAAGAAATTTTAAACAGTGATGGTCAACAATTTCACCAATATCAACAAAATGAAAAATCACCCTTCACTCACTGAACACTGAAAAAAAATTAAGTCTTGTGGTGGCAGTCATCGTGGATATCCAGTCTAAAACCTTCTAAGGGACCATACATGTACAGATGAAGCACATTTTTTTAAAATTTAATTAATTCAAGGTTAACAATTGTGAATGCACAAAAATGCCTGTTGGTGAATATGATATGAAGATCAAGTGACATGTTGTCAGATGGAAATAACTTTCAATGTTGATGGTTAAATTTATCACAAACCATTGTATGAAGTACACCTCCCCATGTGCATGGATCAAACAATGTTACATGTACCTTTCGTACAGGCGAGCTAAAAACACAATACAATTTTAATTGCAAGTCAACCAAATCATAATATTCGTCAAACGTTTTAAACTGTATATTGTATTATAAAAACTTCCTTCAACAGGAATAGGGAGCAATAGTTGCTTAAAACCAAGTGAGCAATATTTCAGCTAGATCATTGATGGGATATGTCCACTGCATTAAGCCAACACACTTAGCTAGATTTTTATAGTTGCTAGTTCCTTGAAAAAACTGTCTATGGTTTATCATGTCGCTCAACTAGTACACATTATTCTGATACCGAGTCAAATAGACTTCTTTTACTCCTTTATGCTGCATGGTTAACGGAAAAGCAGCAAATACCTATTTTATAGTACCTAGTACATTTGTATTTGGTTTGACCTGACCTCGGCTCGAACACACTCGGGGCTAGCAAGCCAACTATTACATCACCAATGCGGTCAACAGGAATAGAGAACACATTATTTCACAAGATGATGCCTGCCAGCCTTGTATCTCATCAACACAATGTGGATTATTACGGTCATAGATCACTGAAGTCTCCTTCCACTCAGATGCATAATTTCGATTTTTGTTGTTGGTCTTACTCCTTAATGCTGAGAACTAAAGCGGAGAAGCAGTTAATACTAATTTTATAGTCTTTAGTTTCACACAACTAGGAATTGAACCTTCAATAGGTTTAACACAGGATAAACACATAAGGCATCAACAAAAAAAACACTATATTATCATTTATTCAACATGTATGGTTGTAAATAAACAATTATTCCAACAACTACTTTAAAATTTCAAATTTTATGTCAGACAAGTAAAAAAAATTAACACAAGTGACCTACATAAAACTTATTACTCAACATGATAAAACCGTTAAAAATGAACTTGCATTTTCTTTATAATGATACATGACCCAATACATTACTTTGTCAGACATTTTCTTTGCAAATTCCTTAACACTTAAGAATATTGCACAAATTAACACTTTTACGAGAGAAAAAACTACAATAAAAAACTACAGCCCTATTTTAAAGTTATTTTCCTGTACATAACAAGTTTCTGGTTATATACAATATTGATCCATTAGATGATATACATGTTTTACATGATTTATTCTCCCCTAAATTCACCAGATCCTATAATTTACTCTGAAGTCTTCTAAGAAACATGGCTGTGGGAATGTGGTCAGAAAATAAATAAACAACTAGAAAAATGTTGTGCTTAAAATTTCATATGAGAAATAAATTATAAAGATTGCATAAAAACTGAGAAAATTCATTTCATATATTTTCAGAATCAACTGTTTGAATGTTACCCATTTAATTAATTTGAATCATGTTTCTCGTAATGCACAACTCTCTAAATTCAATATGTATAGTTTGTTTTTAGGGTTAGGATTTTGATGTTTAACACCACTTTCAACAATATTTCAGTTATATCATGACGGTCAGTTTTATTGGTGGAGGAAACCAGAAAACTCGGAGAAAACCACTGACAAACTTTATCACATAATGTTGTATCGAGTACACCTCGCCTGAGCGGGATTCGAACTCACGTTAGAGATGATAGATACTGATTGCATAGTTATAACTGTTTGATGTTGTCCATTCCATTTGATCAATTGGAATCATGCTTGTCCTAATGCACAACTATCTAAAATTCAAAATGTATCGTTTGTTTTCATGTTGAATATTTTAATACTTGTACTGATTACAATAAGTATGAAACCCAATTTTTTTTTGTTTGTCAATTATTGAAAAATGTGTGTACCTTGTTACCATATTATAAATGTTCATCAAATAAAAATAAATCCATTCTAAAAAAAAAACAATGACAGACTGTGTAATACATGGGAGATAACTCTACTTCTGATTTCACTGAAAATTTTATTCCATGATTTCTTTCCACATGTCTACAAATCATGATTTATCTGGTCTAAATTATATATTAAATACAAGGAAAGATGTGCATTAAAAATTAATATGTCTGCAATTTATGTTTTTAACTCAAGCATTTTAACAAGGAATATATATATATATATATAAAAAAAAAAAACCAACATACATTAACCTTTTTCTTTTTGAATGGATCATTTGAATATATATTGATTGATTGGTGTTTAACGCCAACTTTAGCTATATTGTGGCATGAACAAATTTTATTTAATAACGTACACCTACCCTTAGAAATAAAAGATACTTGTCTGTAAAACAAAATGAAAATATAAAGCCAACCTTTTCTTGATTTATTTAAATCATTTCTGTCTTGCCTATATCCTCCCAAATTCACACGACCCTTTATTTGACTTCCTCTGCCCAGATGTACGGTAGTTAAAAGAAATTGGTGACAGATGAAAAAGCTAGTCTAGGTCCACATGCATTTTAACAGATTCTACTAGTACAAAAGTAGTTTTATCCAAAAAGGAGACAAAAGAATCGATGCATGGTCGTTAAAGGATGTTCTTGGGAATGTCTTCACCTATATTACGTCTTCAGTATATATCTGGGCCAATGCAGGTCACAGCTAATTCTTGAAGATGAATACTGTGATAATAGCAGGATTTTTTAACCAAACACAAGCTACAAAGACAATTTTTTTTTTTTATCTTTTCAATGTATAAATACCTAACATTTTATTGAAAAAATGGCAGGGAATAAAAAACCACTCAAAATTGCAGACACTTGTCACTTAAATAATTTGGTCTTCTACTCAATACTGTCAGATTGTTTATATTTTACTCTATGATAAATGCATATTATTTGCATTGTACCTGCGGCCAGTTGTTAAGCTATAGCTCCCCATGAGCCCAAGTAAAGAACTTGTACAAAAAAAAAGACATATTTTTCTTTATAAACAATACCAAATCAATATCAGGCCATACAAAATTACATATATTTCATTAAAATGGATATAATAAATACAAGATACCCTTGAATCAAATTTTACATCATGATTCAAACATTCATCAGTTTACAATCCAGAAACAATTGATAATATGTAAATACACAAGTTTTAATTTTCACACACATTTACTTTACTTAAAGAGACAGGTACATTTGATGTTTACTTGAACTGATTAGTTGTTCACCCCTGACTCCAAAATAAACATGACATTCTCACTTCCTGCAGTAATGCTTTTATAAAAAATAGAAAATTATTGTATATTAATTTGTGCTGTTTTTCTTATTACATTATTACAGGTGAAGTATGAGATTAAAGATTAACTAAATTAATTTTAAAGCAAATATTTTCATTGAAGGAAGATCAAAAAAATTCCACAGTCACATGTTTTCCACGTTTTTTTTATTTTATTTATAAATATTGTTCAACTCCAGAAAATAATTTACAAATTTCAAATAAGAGTATAGTGTGCATTGCCCATAACAATTTTCATACATACATGACATACAACTATATGTATGTTTAAATGATCGATAACCGTAATCATGAACACGATTCAAAATGTTCATGATAAAACTAGTTGGAATTCAAGATGTACGAGACAAATAACTGTCTGTTTTATGATGGATCTACAGCAAGGGTTGATAAAAACACTCAAGTCTGGAGATGTGAGTTGGAAATGTATTTGAAGAACGTGTAAAGCATGAATTCAAATCGATTCTGATGTATTGACAATTATTTCATCTAAAAATGTAATGGAAGGTAAATGCATATAGTGTTTCTAGGAGTGAACTTTTAATTTGAATGTACTTAGTTTTTAAACATTTTTACATGTATATGATTTTTAAAGATATCACTAGTGGCATTGCTTTATTGTCAAATGCTTTTTGTAAATATAAAATTTATATTTTTATTTTACTGTTCTGCATTCAGAATTTTAATTTCTGGCAAATCAAAAGATTTTAAAAACCACCCCAGTGAAATACATGAAAAATGCTGTATATGAAGTTTATTAGCTGGAGGCAATTTAATTTAATCTTAATGTTAAGGTTAATTGAATTAGAAAGATAATTACAACACATCTAATTATATCTATTTTATGTACATCATCGTAATAGCTTTCTATGAAAAATAAAACATTCATTTATTCCAACACAATGAAGATTTAGGATGAACACAATGACCAGTGGTGTAACAAGAACATGACAACAAAGGATGAAAATGATGATGATGATAGAGATGATCAATGAAGATGAAATGATTGATAAAACAATAGATGATACAATAAAAGCTGATGTATAGCACAAGCAGTAATGTACAAAATATAGTTTGCTGCCACCTTTGAACTTGGTTTGTCTCTCTGGTATAATTCTTCATTCCAATGTAGTCAGACATATTCTATTTCTCATGATAAAAACTGAAAAAAAAACAAAAAAAACAATGCCATCATTACAGGGGGTCAAACCTATTTGGTTGGAGACCAACAAGATGGTGGAAAAAAAACGTCAAATTTCCACACCGATAAGTCCATTCTCTGCTCTTGTCGGTGTTTCATTGAAATGTGTGCTTTAATACCATAGCGTTTCGGCAACTTGATTATCAGTTATGACAATGTGTGATTGTTTTAGGATATCGGTTTGCTCTAAAAAAAAAAAAAAAAAAAAGCTATTGACATAAAACCGAACGGCGAAACACGATATTTTTTGTCATGGGTACATAAAAGGACAATTTCTGTACATTTTACAGATATAATGTTAGGTTTTTCGTGCAATTTAATCTCTTTAATATTACAAGAAAATCTTCTGGGTGCCTGTACATCAATGGCGCGTGGAAATACATTTTCACTGAAGCTTTTAAAAAGTATCGTGTTTAACGACATACTGAAATTGATTCATATAAAATATTGGCTTAGAATATAAATTATATCATATCATGGGCGGATCCAGAATTTTTTTTCAGGGGGTCTGGACCATTGTCAACATAGAAATTCTAGGGGTCCAATTCTTTTTATATACATTTTGAGAATGGTAGGATTCAAAGGGCACCATTTTTTAAAACGGTATATATCAAATAAAAAAGCTCATAGATGGGGTGCCAAATTGTTTGTTTTGGCAGAATCCAGAACTGGCTACACTCACCAAGTATCAGTGTACAAAGGAAGGAGAAATACTGCACGTCATCCTCACAGACAAGTGTAATTGAAAAATGTTATTGCAAAACAGTCACTCACAATTTTGTCCGGAGACAACAACCAGACTTGGATAAGTCTTTCAATAGTTTTTAATGTAGGCAAACATGTTTTTATTGTTACAAGGATCATACATACTACTCCTATAGTACATGTATATGACATATTATATAAATTAATTGGGAGTATTTTACGGATTTTGAATGGTTGAAAACGTTTGAAATTAATTACGTGATCATGTGGGCGTTGCTTTCAGGTGACATAAGATGGGAGAATTGATCCAGATGTTTCATTTTGAAGCATTATATTTTTATGAGTACCAAATGATTTAATTGAATTAATTTATAAGGATTTGTCGAAATTATTTGTTTGCAATGCGTACAACATGATTTAGATTATTTCTTCATGAGCCGAACAAAAGTTGTGATCAATCCTTAAAATGATCTTATTTCGAAATCCATCCAAGGTCGACAGTTCATAAAAATATTAACATTTCACAATTGCATTGATTTCTTTCAAAACATGCAGACGAGGAACAAATATAAAGTTCATGACAGACAGATTTCATCTAATCTTTTTAGCTTTTACAAGATTTGAAAATAGGGGAACATACGCAACGGGTACTGTTGTAGTTAAGAGGAAAGATCTTCCACAGAGTTTCAAGACAACAAGACTACTGAAAGGGGGTGTATTGGCGAAGTCACAACAAGACCTTTTGGCTATCCTCTATGCCGACAGAAAGCATGTTACTTTTCTAACAAGTGACAATGGTCGGTAGGTATACCAAAGAAAAAAAAAGACAATGTCATTAAAAATGAGACATTTAAACATCTAAAACATGACTATGTAGTTGCTTCCCATTCACAGACCTGTTTACCTCAATTGACACTAAAGAGTAGTATTTGCTCCAGCTCAGCGTAGTTTGGCAATGTTGAGAGTAGTTTTCGGAAATTGAAAACAATGGTTTCCGATTCATGAGCTGGTGCCATAATGGCATATACACACAGTATATACATACCAAATATCTACCTTAGTTACATGTATCTACTGAAGATGGGGGCCAGGGTGGCTCAATGAGTTAGGTCATACAGTACAGAAAGGGACATACCGTGATAGTGGTCATGTCTAGGAGAGTGATCGGAATTAAAATTTTAAATTCATGTCGGTGATCAGGGGGCAATAAAACACCAGGTGTTAATCTTGTAATCAAGTGTGTCGTTTTACAGGTAAACTAGTTGGATAAGATGTACAGGTGAAATTACGTTTTTATATCGCCTATTTTTTTTTTCAGGTACCGTCTCCGATTCCCTTCAGAATTTAAAAAAAACCATTTTTATTTCTTTCCTCAAAACGTAAAACATCCTTGAACGTAATCCCGAGATCGAGAAAATAGCACGAGAACGGAGAGTTCATTTGAATTGATGAATAAAATGTAAATAATAAATGATTATTCAACTTCAATTCAGTGAAATCATAGGTTGTGAAAATTTGTTTCAAAGATTTTTAACCTTGGCTGTGTATTGCGTATCTACACCTAGCATTTTATTGACACGCGTACACGTGACCTGGCATGTGCACAAATGAAGTTTCATAAACACATGCGCGATTTGTTACGTTTTAAAGCGTATTTCCAGTTCAATGTTACATTTTAGTTCAATAATATTTTTTATACGTTCAGTTTTTTTTTTTTTTATTTTAATCTTCATAGAAAACCCAGTTAAAACCCTTTTCGTTGTAGAAATACGTACTAAATAATTTGTATACGGTCATTGAAGAATTTGATTAAAAATTAACGAAACAAATATTTATAAACAGATCGTTCAAAGAAGTACTACATGTCCAAAAGTCACTAAATTTACGGATATTTTTTGGAAATTAGCGGCTAATCTGCAGAAAGTTTAGAAACGTGAAAGGAAATAAGGAATTAACCTTTATCATGATTTTATGACCAAAATCAAATGTCACCAGTTTATTTATTCAAATTCAAATCTTAATTGGCTTTCAACCCAATAGATTTGTGACAAAATACAGCAAAAAAAAGTTTATGGAACAAATTAAAAGCATGCTCTTCGTTTTCCGCTTTTTGTTCATTTTGTAGCCATTAACCTACGTAAATTTGGATTGTTATAGGTTTTTGTTTGCAATTTTAAAGAAAATTATTTTCATCTATAGCGGAATTACGTAACAAGCCAAGTGTGTAAAACAGTTTACTTGAATTGTTAATTTTTTTTCAATACGAGAGGTAAAAGTCCAAAACACAAAATAAACCAATAATCAATTTTAAGTCTGCTCTTTACCAACTATTAAACACTACAAAACCCGCGCTTGCAAAGTCCGTGCTTCAAAAACCAGCGCCTGCGGTTTAACTTAAAAAAAATTTAATACATTTATGAAGTAGCCCGTATTTACGAATAATTCAATACATACTGAATTCAACCCAACAGAAGAAAAAAAATGAGAAATTAAAATTAAACAAGATAAAGTTCAGTTGCATTTTCAACAAAATTCTTGATATAGAACTCGAGGTCATAAAGTAGAACTTTCTAAAACAAACGAAAACAAGACACACATTCTTTGGCAATGAAAAGCAACAAACAGTCAAATATTAACAGCAAGAGGATACAAAATTAATTGTCAAAAATACATCCTTCAGTAGCAATAATTACGGCTTACGATTATTAAAAGTCAACAGGTAACGCCAATCTCTTAATTGGTGGTAAAATATCAATCGGCGCACAGGTGACCGAGAGCCATAAAATTTAATCCCCACCACCTTGTTTTATGGTCCTTTTTAGGTCTATCACAGTGGGTTTATGTCCGTGATGATATGTCTAAGGATTAAAAATTATGTCTCTCGGAGTGATCAATCACGGTATGTCCCTTTCTGTACAAACAAATTTTGAAAAAACGATGTTTGTTCAAGCGTAGAATAGTCAGGTTCAAACATAGGGCGTAATTTACTGTAAAAAAAGCGTAGTAAATACGGCGAAAACAGGTCTGCATTCACACTTGTATGACATTGTAAAATGTGTTTAATTTTAACACTGAATTCACAATAAACCAAATACATGGGTCTTAAAATGTGTTGCACATCTTGTTTCGGATACATGTATCTATATTGCACCAACAGATTAGTTGAGTAGGTAGTGTTTCTTACGATGTACATGCAGTAAACAATTCTATAATTCGTCGATGATTATTCGTTTGTATACTGGTGGAATATCTAAGATTTCAAAACCATATGCAATTAAAAATATTTAGTCAGCTTTTCAGTTAAAATGCTATTCTGGTTTTATTTTTAGTCCCATAAAAAACCCAATGTTTGAAACGGTCGAAAACTTTCACCATTTTAAATGCTGAAAATGTGCATACCTCGGGGTGAAATTTAGACATTATTTTAATGAAGCACAGTGACTCATATTCTTGGTGAAAAAACTTTATCATGAAAACTGTGGGCTGGCAAAATCCAAAGAACTAATAAAGATCAATTTAATGTGAACTTTGTTGAAAAGTTCGGAATGTTTCAAATTTGAATGCGTTGACCAGTTGAATCGTCAACATCTTTTTTAATTTTTATTTATATCAATTTATTAAAGCACTGTCAGAAGAATCAAAAGTAGAGGAATGGAATTGACAGCTCCTAGCATAGTGCATACCTACAATGAAACTATGGGAGGATTTGACCTTGGTGACCAGCTGTTATTGAAGTTTGAGCCTCAATTTAAAGGCGTGAAATTATGGAGAAAAATCCTCTTTAATCTTCTTGTCACAGCATTAGGTACATGTACATAATTTCATGTTTGTTACATACTTCTGTTCAATTCACCTAAGTTTGAATGGCCGGGAGTTGAGATGTTGACATATTTGTATATACAGTGCTCCCTCGTTAAACCGCCACCTTCTGTGCAGTCGGTAGTTTGGCGATAAACTGAGGGACATTGAAAACCGGAAGTTATGTGATCATATGAAAAGATAAACTTTCAACTCGACTGACATGCATTTTGCACTTGTACAAATACATAAGTATAAATAATACATGTTTAATAAATAAATAAATTAGAATAATTATATTCACATCGGAAATGTCCTGTACAGTTTGCAGATCTTTGTCAATGTTGACAAATTCTTGAACCGTCATTTGTAGCTCGGGACATTAAGGTCATTATAAACACGTGACAGCAACAGTTCATCTTCATTTGTGGGGTTATTGGAAGATTCCATTTAATTGTCAAGTTATCAGCAATTTGTTGTTATGTTAATTTTGGATTTTCCTTTGCATAACTTATAATTGCACGTCTTTGTTTGTCGTCTAATTAATTACGCTTTCTCTTCAAGCACGACATTTTTAAGACAACTAATTAAATTACAAATTTGACTAAGGATTAAAAGTACAAATGTAATCACTAGAAAAGTAAATACAGGTAATTATTCTAATCAAAACAACTGATCACCTGTTCCGACCCTCAACTATGAGATCAATGACCGTGTCCGATGACCAGTTTTGACATTCCATAATTACAGATCAATACACAGCTGTCAAAAGGTAGTTGTGGGCGGTACTAACGGGGGAATTTAAATTGGTTTTACGACTTTTGTGTCTGAAAACCTGTGGCAGATGGCGGTAGCAGAGTTTGGCAGTATAACAGGGGAAATCGGGACAGACGAGAATTTTGGCGATAGGCAATAAAA
Organism: Bathymodiolus septemdierum; assembly: GCA_963383655.1. Classification (NCBI taxonomy): domain Eukaryota; kingdom Metazoa; phylum Mollusca; class Bivalvia; order Mytilida; family Modiolidae; genus Bathymodiolus; species Bathymodiolus septemdierum. Next base: position 96,617,825 of record OY726518.1, read on the forward strand.
CGGGGGGCAATAGACCGAGGGAGCACTGTTTTTGATATTCACATACATGTATGCACAGCATATTTAACAACTTAAAAACACATTCGGTTTCCGTTTTGCCCACTGTATGGGATGTATCGAATTCCATTCATTTGTATGACTGCGCTTAGAAAAATCACGCATATATTTATTGGTTAATGGATTTTTGATCATTTGTTATTTCTAAATAAAAGGTAACAATTGCTTGATTGTATTTTTTTAGTGTATTTGTTGATTCATGTCAATAAATATTCAAATACGTTATTCATTTTTATATACTTTCAGTGAATGCATATATCTGCTACAAAAACACATTCGCTGTACAAAAGAAAATCAGTCATGTCAAGTTTCAACAAGGTATTGTGAGCGGGTTAATTGGTAACTTCCGTGAAAGCAACAAGCGTAGAGGTCGGAAATCATCCATTTACCAGTAGCACACCATAACCAACACCACTACATCATCCCCGAGGGAAGGAGGCGGAAATGTGCTGTGTGCAGACAGGAACAACACTTTTAGGAAAAGTAGAATAAGTACTTGGTTTTCTACCTGTGGCGTTGGCTTCCGCAAATTTCATGCTGGACAGGAAGAATGAGCTACATTTTGTACATGTATTAACGGCAACGTTTAAAGGTTCAACTGTACCCTACAGATGTTTGCGACATTTAAATACACAATGTGCTAAAAATATGTTTTATCAATTTAAATTACATGCAACTGACTCAATCATTAGCATTAAGATTTTTTTTATAAAGTAATTCATTAAAAAACTTAAAATTTCAAATGAAGTTTTCATCAACTAGAACTTTATGCTTTAACGGATCAAGCAACCTTTTATTGCATAATTCAGTCCATTTCATCTCAAAATAGCTGCTTATGTACATGTACTTACCCTAATACTTCCTCTACATTCTATAGTAATCGTAGATCGCTTATTGCTTAAGCATAACTCAAGTATTATTCAGGCGAGTACATGCACTTGAGGAAAACCGAAAATTGAAGAGTATGATTTACATGACGTCAGAACGATTTATTTGGCACAAACGTCGTCTAATTCGACTACGTTGCGAACGTTAAAATTTTGAATTTGGCATGCAAAGGATCAAGAGACCAGAACTGAGTTCCACAAACCTCGATTAAATTTAAGTCTCAATTAAACCTTAAGTGTAAATTAAGTTTTTATTGACACTTGTCCAGGTGATACCCATGGTTAAAAAGTAAGTGTACATCCTTGTAGATTATTAATTGGGTATTGTTTAGTATCAAGCGAGTAGTATTTTAGTTCTATTCACGACAAAGACAAGCTTACTACTGGTAAATGATGTTGGTGAAACGGTGTCACTGGTACGGACCATTAAGGCAAAGATTAGATTTCAACAGGCCACCAACAACTACTCCTGACAAACTATAAGTCACAATTCAATGAGATGTAATGTCCGCTTTGTACTGGACCAACAAGCTTTGTTTGATTTTTATAAGTGTCAGCTCACTGATAAAACAGATCGTAAGTAGACATGTCACTCATCTCAAGACACATAATCCAGATTCCGAGTTCACCAGTCTTTGCTCTTATAAAATGCTGCATGCTTTGCGGAGAAGCAACAAATACCAATTTTAGTGTTTTGGTTTCTGTCTATGGAGGGTATTTAAAAGTAAATGTATCTTTTACTGTACATAAAAGTGTAAATCATTATATGTTACTAAATCTGACCTGTTTAACTGTACTTTTAATGAACTGTTTTCTATCTGATAAATCAAAACTTGGGTATTTATCATAAACCTACAATAAAGATAATAAATCATTCATGTTAACCAAATTGCATGTATACATATCAAATAATACAACTATCAGGGTCAAATGAAACTAAAAGTTGTAATACCATTCAATTAAGCTTTAAAATCAGGAAGAATTTGTTCATAAGATACGGATGCCCTTCCAGCTAAAGAACACCAGTATTTTTTGGCAAACCAAGGAACACAACTCCAAAATGAAAAAGCAGAAAAGTCAGAAATCAAAATTGATCTTCCTTCTGTGATTCAATACCTTGTGTATAAATTTCAAATGATTTGCTATAGGGAACTTAATTTATTGGGCAGAAACCAAATGCGGGACATATAGATGTGTGTACAGATCATAGTTACGCCTTAACAACCCAATGCCCTACCCTCTTGCTGTTTTTATTTTCCATACATACATGTACCACATTATCCAATTTATTAGCCAGAGAAATCAAAAGAAACATGGTGATGAAATCAACTTGGGTCACATCACTTTTCAGACCAATTTTTCTATTCACCTCATAAGCTGAATTAATTTTGGTTTCTATCTGTGTTATCAAATAATTTGTTTACCTGTTTTACCACTGTTTTCATTGTGACCTGTTCTAAATTGGCCCCGTCTAAAATTTTCTTTACTAATTTCTTCAAGTCATCATTCTGTAAAGGAATAATAAAAAAAAAGTTTTTCAATCAAATTTCATCTGTAGAAAAATGTATGGATTTTCCGTGAAAGATATCTCGTGCCTTCCCCTATTTAAATGTAAATGATAGTTGAAACTGAGTTGTAACTCTAATATATGAATGTGAAAACTTAAGAACGCATGTATACTCATGAATAGAAATGTTGCTACAGATGTAGAAAATATATCATACTGCCTGGAACATTTCCAGTAAAGTTGATGCTTTAGCTTACTTGCTCAACAATTGTATTGACTTTATATTATTAGATTTGTGAACCTTATACATTGTACCCGATCATTTTATCCTCTATATGGAGGCCTCATTCTGGCCTGTGATCATTAGGTGGTTGGATTTACATGTGCTTATACAATCAGTGCTAAAGTTTGTGTTCTATGTCCAGTCATGCTGAAATTGCAATTTTGTGATAAAGTTTGTCAGTTACTTGTGGCAGATTGGTAGGTTTTATCAGAAACATAAGTTTCTTTGATTAAAAAGAACTTTATGCTATGATGTACCTAAAATTATGCTTTAAGTAGCATTATTTTAATGCCATGAAACCCCCCAAAAAATTACAATTTTATATTGAACATACTGATGGTGCTGAGGGAGGCTTTTTAATTAATGGTTCTTCATCTTCAGAACTTTCACTGGCTTCCTCTTCTGACGATTCTGAAAGAAAGTGTCAAACTGTTATCTAACTAAAACATATATAGAAACATATTGTTCTTAGCAATACATACAACATAATAAATTCACTAATGAAATTTGATCTAAGTCTAGGCACAAATAAATTTACAGTAGAGAGAATAACCAATTGATATTGGACAAAAATTACTACACAAATTATTTTGTAATGTTTGGAATTAATAAATGTAAAATAAGTCCTTCAGTGACAAACCTTTCTTTCTAGGTGCTGGTTTTTCTTTTTTCTTCTTTTCTTTCTTTGTTTTTGTTTCCTTCTTTGCTGGTTTCTTTGGAGGAGTTCCTTTTTTTGCTTTCTTCTTCTTAGGAGGCTAAAATATGAATTCATCACTCATAATTTATATCTTTTTCAAATATATTACGTTCACAGTATTCCTGTTAGCACAGGGTTAACAAGAAAAACATACATATATTTTGTGGACGACCATCCAGGTCAAGTTTGCTTTTACATTGCTAAATAGCTTCAGAGAAGAATTTCAAATTTTTACCCACAGGGTCCAATAATAAACAATGTCCTCTAGTGGCACACATTTCAGATTTTCAATCCACACAAAAAATGAAAACTTTATAAGGGACTATCCAATGAATACTCATGTAGTCTGAATTCAATCAAATGAAATAAACGAACAGGCGTACCAGAAAAATAAATTATATAAAAAGATGTCTGTATAGAACCAAAGAATGAAAATAATAATAACAAGGGCAACGCAAAGCATGGCGTATCCCCTCGCCTAAAAATTTGACCCGGTGACCTTAACATTTGACTTTGAAAATCAATAGGGTTCCAGATTCTCTTAAGGACTAAGTATGTACCAAGTTTGGTCAAAATCCATTGAAGGATGTTGATTCTAGAGTGTTCACAAGGATATTACGGAAGGTAGCATTACTATATTCCCTTCGCAACTTCGTTGGCGAGGGGATAATAATGAGAAAGATCACATGTGCAGCATGGATATCTATTTATACATACCTCTTCTGGTTCAGGTTCTGACTCTTCTTCTTGTTCTTCCTCACTTTCTTCTTCCTTTTCCTCTTCAGCCTCCTCCTCCTCCTCTTCTTCTGATTTGTCTTCAACTTCTTCTTCATCTTCATCATCGGAACCTTTCACTTTTTCTTTTGATTTCTTCTTTTTTGAAGACTTATCTTTTTTTGTCTTTTTCTTTTCTCCTTTACCTTTTGGTTCAGATCCTAATTAAAAGATGATAAGATTAATTTAATCTTATAATTTCTATGTGATTTACAAATGTCTCCATCTTTGTAATTAAAATCAACATGCAAGTAAAGCTACTATTTACAGTTAAATCATGAGAAATCTTAATATAACATCATAGAAAACAGAATGTGAGTTTGATGCCAATAACCTTTATTTGGATTTGGTTTTGCAGAGAAATAAATACAGTGAAGCCTATTTAAACCAAATCTCCTTATGACCAGCTTTTGTGTTTGGAATAGTGAGCGAGTGATTTTCAGGAATTTTTCAGTTATATCATGGCGAGAACAAGTTAATTTTCAATGAGATGATGATGAGGTTCGCTTTGTTCTAGACCAACATGCCGAGTTGTATTGTTATAGCGCTAGCTCACTGAAACAACAGTCCGCAGGTAGACATGTCGTTCCACTTGGACACATTATTCTGATTCCTTAATGCTGCGTTCTTAGCGGAGAAGCAACAAATACCAAGAGTTGAGTTTAAACAGGTTCCACTGTAGTTAAGTAGAATAAATTCAATAATACATTAAGAACAACAATCTATGTGTCCTATGTACAATGTTTAAGTATAAATATATATTGCAATTGTTGTAGTACAAATAGTTTACCTCAAATGTTGAACTCGAAAACAAGGGAATACAGATTGGTCAAAGAATCCAACAAAATACCCCTTACACAAAAACCTTGTTAATTATTGTTTGTTGTATTTCATACATGTCTAAAATAAACTGTCTTTAGAATACACATGACATATGAAAAATGATGATTGTGAAGCTATCAGTTAATTTTTTTTTGCTTGTCCATGCATGGATTATGAAAATGGGTGATAATGTGACATGTGGTCTAAAATTTATAACTTCAATAGACCATGATATCCCCATAAAAAAAATCTATGATTTTTACCCACCCTTAGTTCTAAAGTTAATCAATAGTACAATATTCCTAATTTAAGTTGTTTATTTGATATGATCATACTTTTTCTCTTTTTTGATACTGGTACTGGTTTTCCTGTTGACTTTGGACATAAACAGAACGTCATTACTCTATCTGCCACTTCTTCTTTTGTTCCTTTCTTTTCCAAATCTAATACTTCACAAATAACTTTAAGCATGGGCAAATGGAAATTTCGACTACAATTATCAAACAAAATCATTACAATTAATAGTTTGTTAAGTTGTTCTCTTTTATCATCTGAAGATTCACTAACATCTAACAAGACAATTACATATAATACAAACTACCAACCCTATAAGATTCACTAACATCTAACAAGACAATTACATATAATACAAACTACCAACCCTATAAGATTCACTAACATCTAACAAGACAATTACAGATACTACAAACTACCAACCCTATAAGATTCACTAACATCTAACAAGACAATTACATATAATACAAACTACCAACCCTATAAGATTCACTAACATCTAACAAGACAATTACAGATACTACAAACTACCAACCCTATACAGTATGCATGGATGGGTTTTTCACAATTGAAAAAATCAGTTCATAATAAGAGGTGTACATCTTCAATGAGTGTGTAATCACTGAATATTCTTGAATGAAAACTGTTACAGTTACAAATTACACAAACTATGTATCTCTCAGTTTCAGATTGACTAACATAAAAAGTCCAAATTCTCTAGCAAAATGGAAAAAATTGAAAAACTTCTTTTGTAAAAATTTCGAGTAGAAAAGACTCTTAAAAAAAAAAACCTCATCATTTGAGACACCTAATAAAATTTGTACATGAAAATAAGTTCAAATCTCCTGCCGAAATGGAAAAAAAATTATTTTCAAAATATTTGGGTAGGTACAGTATATTTCATAAAGAATCTATCTGTATTTCATGAATTTATATGATGTTTTAATTAAGTTATTCAAAATAAAAAAAAAAATCTGAATATTTGGATTAACCAAAATGTTGACACTGCAGAAAACAACAATAGAAAGAGTGACTGTTTTATACATTAAGAATACTCACTTTAAAAGCATACCGCTTCTTTTGGTGTATTCTTTTTCATCTTTTTTAAAATCAAAACCATTAAATAGTCTTAAATTTTTTTTTACTTTCGTAACCTGAAAATATATTTCATGAAGCTATAACATTGAAGAAATTCAAGCTGTCGATACATCAGCAGTCAAACAAATCAAGACAAATATTAATGTTTATATTTTTTAAGGTTTAATAATATTTCAGCAGTTAGTTTTCTGCTGGATGATATAATCAAGTAAACTGCATCAACTTTCATATTAAATCAGTATACATGTATATGTAGATAACTGATGACGTGTACTATCATGTATACCACTCTCCTAGTGTCTTACCCTATACATCCATGGTTCAAAATTAATTATCATTTGCTAGTCCAAAAACTAACAGAGATCAATAATTTTGCCCTCTGGTAACAAAAATTCCATAGATAATTGTCTGTAGACTTGTTAATTGTTTTGATTGATTTTTAACGCAAACTTTTTTTTATTATTAAATTATTAAACTTACACCTACAAGATCCTTAGAAATAAAACATACTTGCCTATAAAACAAACAGATAAAGCTAATTGCAGATAAACAAAAAATATATATATTAAATAAGTCTACTTACAGCAGCAACTTTACCAAACAATACTCTGTGTAATGTCTTTAATTCTTCTGCTTTATATTTGTTGATTTGAAATTCAACTGAAAAAAATATATTCATAAAACCAAATCATTCTCATACTACTGGTAATATTGATAATAAGACATGTGGATGCCGTCATGGATTTACAACTACCTGAGTAATCAGTGCCTATCACCAATAATGTGTGTTCGAACCCCACTCAAGCGGGGGTGTACTCGATACAATATTCTGTGATAAAGTTTGTCTGACTTGTGATAGGTTGGTGGTTTTCTTCACCAATATACCTGACTTTCAGGATATAACTGAAATATTGTTGAAAGTGGCATTAAATACCATAACCCTAATAACACACGTAAAAAATGTATTATAAAGACATACATGTTTACATTGTAAATTTCCATTCTTGTATCCTCAAATATTTTCAATATTTCTAAAATTGGCTTGAAAAAATTTAATTTTGTGGCTCAAGATTGACCAAATCAAATGATTTATATTGTATATTGTGAATCTGATACATCTATACTGGATCTGTGAAACATGACTTAACTATGAACTAAATCTGCTACACTGGAAAGGAACGATATCATAAAATTAATTTCCACATTTTTGTCTACTTCTAAAATGCCCTTAATGACAAAATCATAAATGCTGATATTTAGAATGTAAACCATCAGGGTGTAAAATCTGCAATCTCTGAATGCAATAAAACTTTATGTATATAGATGAATAAAACTGTTAAGCCTAGCGGCAGAGGCATTATAAATTCTGATCTACCTACTGTAAATTTTATTTTGATGTTATCTGAACCACAATTATTTCTTTTATTTGGCCATACAGTATTGTACAGCTTTACTTTTGTTAACAATGCATGTACCAATCCAAACATCTTTTTTTTTTAATTCAGTAAAATTAATGTTTTAGATTTGTTTTGTTCAACTGTCAATAACATAATGTCAACATATTTACTTGATAAACATCAGCAACATTATGGTCACCATGGAAATATTTTTAAATACAAAGGTATTTTGAATGCTAACCTCTAGGAATATCTCCAAGTTTTGTTCCAACACCTTCTGGTATATCTAATTCTTTTGTCTGAGTTGGTGTATTATATGCTTCTGTCATACTTAATCTTTCAACTTTCTTTTTCTCTCGTTTTCCTGATGCTATGATAACTGGTTGTTCCAACAAACCCACTTGAAAATTAATAAAATACAATCTTTACTATACAACGAAACATCTACTAAATTAAAATTATGGTAAGAACTGCATAACATAATATAGTTAAAACATCTTAACTCAGGTAAATTATGATCTGTTTGTAGTAGATTTCAGTTTTGTTAATCCTGCCTAACTCAAATATTCAACCAATTATGTGATCAGTGTTGAAAGCTGTTGGAGGAGTTGATTAAAAAAATAGGAATATACTTTTCGCTCCTACCAGGGCTGCCATTCACCATGCCTATAATCAAGATTTGCTACTCCAATAATTGGATCTCCAATGGCACATATAAACAAACAATAATCAGCATCAATTTGTTTCCACTAAAAAAAGATAACAAACTCAAGGTTAGCACACTAACTATTATCCAAATGAGGTGATCCTATTACATTCCAAAATCTCAAAACTTTAAGAATGTGGAACACAATAGTGACTCACCAACTGAATATTTCAACTTTACTTCTACCAAATACAGACCATGCTCAACAAGCTGAAGAATATGTTTCAAACTGGTATTGGCTGGAGATATAATCATCCAATAATAACAAAGTTTTGAAAAAATAATATAAAATTGCAGATACCTGTATATTCATGATATTTGTACCTTATATCTAATATCCAGTTTTAAGGAAATATAAAATAGTAATACATACATTTTGGCTCAGCATCTTCTTCCTCCTCTTCTGATTCTACTATTGGTTCTTTTTTCTTTTTACTTTTTTTAGGACTTTCTTGTTTCTTTTCATTATCTTCTGTATTTTTATTAGATTTTTTAGGACTGTCTGTTTCCATTTCTTCCTCTGAATCATCTTTCATTTCTGTCTTTTTAGATTTCTTATCTTTTGAATCAACATCATCTGATTTATTGTCTTTTTCGTCTTCTTTTTTATCACTAGTGTCACTTCCATTTACATTTGAATTTACTTCCTCTTCCTCCATTTCTTCTTCTTCTTTTTTATCCTGTAAATCATGACGAAAAATATTACATGTCATGAAAAGTGTGCTTCTGAATTCAAAATATGTCACAGAAATATGAACAAGCGATACTTCCATGGTATCAGTAGCGAGTGTTGCTTATTGCCAATTCAGCAATTTTTCAGCTATATCATGGCGAGAACAAGTTAATTTTCAATGAGATGATGATGAGGTCCACTTTGTCCTAAACCAACACGCTGAGTTGGATTTTTATAGTGCTAGCTCACTGAAACAACAGTTCATGGATAAACATGTCGCCCCACTCTGACCCATCATCCTGATTACGAGCCAACCAGTCTTTGCACTTTCTTCTTAAGATTTGGGTTTATGGACTGTAATTAACACAAGTTTCAACAATATTTCAGATATATCATGATTGGCAAGTTTTATTGCTGGAGGAAACCATAATCTCGTTTCAAGGCTTATTAAAGGTATTCTGGAAATTTTAAATTTGACCCCCCTAGAAAATATGTCTATATATGAAATCTTACCTGCACTTGATCTTACACAATCCGTCCATGCCAAAATATCCATCGAAATGCACCAGGGAGTCAAAATTTAAATTTCCAGAATACCTTTGATAGGCCTTGAAACGAGATAAGGATGAAGATAACAGACAGAAAATTTCTTCGGAATCCTAATCTCAACGAGATTACAGGAAACCAGAGTACCCGGAGAAAACCACCAACCTGCTGCAAGTGACAGACAAACGTTATCACATAATGCTGTATCAAGTATACCTCTCCTGATCTGGATTCGAACCCACACCATTAGTGGTGATGAATGAAAAATTTGGAAATTCTAGATTGTAGGAGATGCATTCTGAGCATATTTTGCCATTGAAATCTTCTAAAATTTGTGGTACTCTGAAAGGCATTTTTTTTGTAAAATATACTACAAAGTTGTATCAGTGGCAGCTGGTGAAAAACAAGGTTATACATAGCAACTTTCATGACAAAATCAGCCTCAGAATATCTCTTCTGCAAGAAGAATTGAAAAATGTTGTAATATATAACTATAAATAACTAGAGGTCTCATATTTTAATCTGATTATTACTCTCACGTTGAATAATGAATGAAATCTCAAGGAATGTTGGCTTAAATCCAGTCCCAGTGAAACTAACCTTTTTTAACAGGACAGCAGGTCCTGTGTAGATAAAAATTTCACTGGACCTTCATTGCTTCCTTTCTTTAAACATTTTTTTTAAATTCACAGGACCAGTAATCTTTTCATAATCATCAATGACATGAAAAAAATATTTTTGACTTGCAACAAAATTCGTGCTTTACTACAAAAAATAGGATCACAAGTGATGCTATCAAGCATAAATAGTAACGTTCTCGCTTTGAAAATTGCCCGAAAACTTTAAATTACCGAAAAACAGTTAAATCTTCATCGATTTCCTTGCTTGTTTTTACGTATCGTAAAGGAATATCCCAGCTTTTGGAATGTGACGACTGCGCATCATTCACGAGTAAATATTCCACTCGGAACGCTTCGCGCATCTGTATAGTAGAACCAAGTGAAGTCCGAAATGTTGTGTAGTCGAAGTCTCCACTGTGACGTCACCGGGAGTTAAGATATATTTAGAAAATGGTGGATTTGTTAGTGTTCGGTTGATTGCAATAGTAAAAGTAATCAATAAGAAGATATAGATCAACAAAACGCGATAACTACAATTCACATAAACATAAAAATTGTTGGAAAACCCATGCTCGATAAATCTTTAACCGACGAAATCGCCGGCACATTTTGAGAACCCTGTTATTCTAGTAGAGGAGTATTTTTTTATTTATATAACATAAAGACAAGTCCATATGCCCATACCCTCAATAAAACAAAAAACAATTCATACATTTTAAAAATGCAAAAGAAAGAGAACCAAAAGAAATAAATACTAGCAAACTGAAACAAGTTTTTGCCCTTATTTTTATTATATCCATTCCAAATCTAAATAGTATGATATACAGTTACAAATAACTGTACACATATAGATATTCATTTCTAATAATTATGGAAACAGCCCACACCTGAAAAAAAGAAAAGAATTTATATATCAGTATTCTAAATTTAGATGTGACAATTTAACTTCCGGTATGAAAATCAACACGACCAAAAAGGCAAAAAATCAACAAACTGATACAATTTATCAGCGACAGATATTGAGACAGGGAATTATTTTCATACTTTTCTCTCCTGTACATCTAGGTCAAAAGATTGTATCGTAAAAATGGCAAAGAGATGGATTTTTTTTTTAAAAACGGGAATATGCCTATTTATTTACAAACGTTTGCTTTTATTTTACAAGATTGAATATAAAATTTGTTCTGATTTATAAATATTATGTCCATTAAAACAACATGCACGAAAGATAAAACTTCTAGATAATCACTCAACTGTGACCAGATTTACGACTTCAGTCACATATCCTGTGGAGAAACAGATTTAGATGGGGGCAATAAAAGATAATCATTTTTACTAATTTTTATGGCCATTTGCCGGTGAATTAAGGTCTATCACAGTGGGAAAATGTCGGTGAAATTCCCACTGAAGGATTAATTTTATGTCCATCACGATGATTTATCGTCCCTGACCGTACTGTAAGAATATAATTTTCCGTAGCGCTCTTGCGCTTAGTAGCACGCTTATTCATGTTCTTGCTCATTTTCAACGAACGTGTTCCCAAATTTACTTTTGTTTTAGTTCTTACTTATTACGTAAACCGCATTTATTTGTAATATTGACCACAATTGGATGATTTAGATCTCTTTTGACATCGATGTTTAGAAAGGCAAACATTCGGTACCCCTCGGATGTATACGCTCTTTCCTTCGAAAAGTATAAAGGGAAGTAAATACGGGGAATTTCTCAGACAAAAATGTATTGTTATTAGCTGCAATAATGTAGCTCCTGTGACAAACTTGTGTCTCGGTGGAGCTACAAAGTGGTCCCATTCGTCACAATGGAGTAAAAAATAAATTGCAGTTGAAACATAAAAACTCACTATTTACGCTTCAAACATTTCATTATAACTATTACTGATGATCCCAGTCCTTCTTAAATCGGTTTGGCTGAGAAATATATGCTTTTCAAAGGTAGCAACAATCTTGTTCAAATTTATCGATCGTTCGCCATAATGTGTATCATGTGACATAAACGGAAAATACGGAAAGCAGAGTTTTTCTAAATATGGTATTTCTTACTACGATGTTTCTACGGCTGATGTAAACATTCACGCCTCAAATCGTCAAATATGGTATTGACATCCAAATAAGGAAAATACCAAAGTGAGGCTTTGACCGGAAATGACGAAATTCAAAATGTTCAGTAAACATGGATTTTTATTTTGTGGGAATTACATTCTAAAATACTGGTAGGTGATAAAAACTTGCTATAATAGTGGACAAAAGGAAAGGTTGTCTTATTATTGATAAATACAGGCGTCAGAAACTCTGTAAGCGAGTGCAAAAAATCTTGGCGGCTGCTCCATTACGTGTAATGGCATCTCGTTAAAACCCTTGCAAGTAAGCGAGCATTTAGGGTTTCATTATTAGAACTAATTGTTATATACACGACTACAAGTACGCTCCGAATTTGGAAAGTTTGCTTACACAGCAATATACGTACACTCTGATCTGATAATACATGCGTTTTTATTCGTTTTCATAGTGTAAAATACACAAATATGAAGCTTATCTGGAGCTCTGCAGATACAACAAATACAAATCTTTTGGTCTTTGGTTGGAGCCGATCAGGGCTTGAACACACAATCTACCGCAATGAAGGTGAGCATGATAGCCATTACACCAACGATGCGGTTTACATTTCCATTTCTTCGGAAGTCAAATCTCAACGAGACTAATTTTGGGCTATTCGAACGGTGATAGCAGTACCTCGAATTACCGAAATCCCCGTATTTTTACCGAAATCCCTATCAGATCTTCTGAAATTCCTCTCAGATGGAAAGATAAAACATTGTTTTAGTGTTTTATGATGGCTTTATACAAATTTCGTTGTGTATGTGCACAGTAGGAACGATTTATCAACAAGCGAACAGGTAGTATCAAAATCAATATGGCGGAAATAAAGGGATGCAACTCTTGTATTTATCAAAGTACTAAAAAATACCATAGGTAATAGTGATATACATGATGTATTTAATAAGAATTTTTTTTACTTAATGATGGTCACTGTGCATTGCATTGACAATTAATATTACAATTCGTCTATTATGTGCTTTAATGAATGTTTGGGTTAGTTAAAGTTAATTAACTTTATGTTATCATATATTATTACTGATTAACTTTCTTATAATTTTGAAACTAGATTAATACTGATTAATTATGCTAGTTTCCTTTATAAAACATTAAATAATTACATGCAATTAAAATCAATTTTCGTTTGGCAGATCCATTACAAATTTCATACACACAACCGACGACCTTCACCCATTATCAAACGGATGCCTTTCGAAACAATTCTTGGAAACTGAAGACGTAATCGATTTATTGACAACCTATAAATATTTGGAGTCACACAACAAAATACCAGAAGAGACAAAAAGTGATGTATTTTTTATGGTTAAAAACAACAGGAACTTGGTCAGTAGAGATAAAGGTCAACGCAGTAGTTTTTCTGACGATTGTGGAATGTGGGAATCTAGTAAAGGATCTTCACCACGGACTTATTTTATGACTTTACCTGACGGCAAATTGAAAGCAGTGTACAAAAAAGGTGATAAATTCTGTGATGCAAAGAAAGTGAAAGGCAAAAAAACATTCACTCCTATTGAGTCTCAACCTGAAAATGTTATTGAACTTGTACGAAATTATTCCGTTTTGAAAAAAGATGCAACTTATAGGAGGCGCGTATCCTGGTTAGGAATTGGAGCACGTGAAAGTATTGCATTAGTTGAATATTTTGGCAAATTTCCTGGATTGTCACAACATGGAAATGGAAAAGAAGGGACAGAATATATAAGAACACCAGCAAGTGTGATGACAGAAATGTCTGATATGCTAAAACGTGAAAATCCATTAAAAGTTTACAACAAACTAGTACTGAAACATGACGAACTTAGTGGCCCCAGCAGTCGAAAGCAGGTACACGATAAAAAATACAATGATAAGAAAAAGGAACGTAAAGATGCAGGGGTTGCTCTGGCTCCAAAAATCTTGGAGCCAAAAAAATCGCCAATCTTAATTTTTTGTCGCCAATTCTCCAATATTGAAGTCAAATTATGGTTTCACTTTTTATCGAGTCGATTTCTTAGTCATTTTTGCAAGTATACATCGTAATAAGTTAGGGAACGACCATTTAACTTGAAGGGGGGGTTATGGTTTTTTTTTCTAAAAAAATATTCTGATTCCCAATGTTGCTGAAAAAAATATTCTGATTTTGGTGGAGGGAAAAAAAAATAATCTGATTCAGAGTTTTTGTCATATAACCTAATGTTAAATTCTGGAAAAAAAATTTGCGCTTCGTGCGACAAAAAAAATAAATATTCTAACTCTTGTGTTGTCTGCAAAATTTTTTTTGAACGAAACAAAAAACCATAACCCCCCTTCAAGTTAAATGGTCGGTTCCTTAGGAAACGCCACACGCATGGACTAGGTGACCAAAAATGAGCATAAAATGAACTATCGTACGAGACGAACTATGTCAAACATTGGAACAAATAAAAATAATTGTCATTTAAGCAATAAACAATTTGTCTTTATATAACAAAAAATCGTCATCTTCCATGTATAAACAAGCAAAACCAACTAAGAGTACCCTGTTCTTTTAATGAAAAACCAAAATAGGATAGCTAGTTTGCCGGTATCGGTAATATTTGTAAAGTTGAGATCACGAATAGGTACATTTGTATACACGATGCCCGAAAAATTCTAACTGTCAAAATTCAAATAAAAATTAAATCAATAAAACATACAATGTAATATATTCGTCAATCTTCTAAAACGGTTGGGTTATTTGCGGTCAAAGAAAGTTAAAAATAGGTACATTTCCTGGAAACTACTGTGACCCAATTTCCGAGAACGGACCAGCGGATTTGCATAATTTGCATCTAACGTTAAACATAGGGACTTAAAAGCGTCGTGTTCATTATAAAAGCAATAATCATCTAAAACGATAATTATTGTTTTCAAGTGTTTTATTATAATTTGATGTCAATTTGGATTTCTTTCTACGTCAAATTAGAACATGGAGTTACATTAGTAGATGCACCTTTATTACTTGACGAAGGTTTTGGACTTGAAGAAGTTTCACTGACAACGTTACTTGAATTAGGAACTAAAGCCAAATGCTGACAACTTGGTTAACTTAGACTGTGATGGAGACGAAAACTCTAGTTTACGTTTACCCATTATTACGATGTAGCACTATTATAGTTTTGGATAAAAATGATCAGTTTTTGTTGCTTAGGAATAGTCGGTACTTCAAAAATACCAACTTTCTTTTGATTCTTTTGATTACATTTGAGAAATTAGATTTTAACTTGATGAGCTTGGGCACTACGCTTGGGACATAAAGATATTCAATTGAGGAGAAATTTAGTGAACTCATCAGTTCATTCTTAATTGGCCTTAATTATATCCATTTATTAATCATCTAACCTGCAAATAACCAATTATTACATAATCACTCTTTACCTGATATTCGGATTAGATGAGATCGGACACTACTTGAGCAGAGCAAACATAGCAGACCATATAAATGAAATCGAAAAGATGTTGGCAGATGGTGGCTCCATTGTATTATATTCAGAGAAACAATTAGAAGATCTTAGGAGTATGTGTTGTACTGGACAATCAATTTTAGGCATCGACAAGACATTCAACCTGTGTGATATGCATGTCACTGCATCTTGTTATAAACAAACATCAGTAAAAATGGAAACAGGCGAACCACCGATATTTTTGGGCCCGATTTTTATTCATGACAATAGTGACTTCCATAGTTTTACTCATTTTTTCCATCATTTGAAAATTAAACTTTTTGGAGCCAGTACAAATCACTTAACAATTGGATCAGACGAAGAAAAAGCTTTGGTAAATGCCATCAAATCAACTTTTCCAGATGCCGGTCATTTTCTGTGCATAAGACATTCGAGACAAAACGTAAAGCAACAACTAATAGACGATTGCATTGATAAGAACGATAGGGAATCGCTTTTGGAGGAAATTTTCGGAGATGAAGGCTTGATCAATGCTGACGATATAGTGTGTTTTGCACCACCTCTCAAGGCTGCTAATAAGAGTCCGAACACATGCTGTCCTTTTCCATTCTTTCCTTGTTGAGAACTTTGAGGCTTTTGTGTGAGGATAGAAGTAAACCCCATCAATTGGAGGATTATTAGTACTTTGATAAATACAAGAGTTACATCCCTTTATGGATCTCCTGTACTTGGCGATCACTAGTATAATTTTTTTTTCCAGTATTGTGAATTTTTTTCAAAATTTTGTACAATACTGGTATACCAGTAATGTAATTAAGATATTGGTATTGTAATTCAATTATGAAATTGGATTGCTTCATATTAGAAGGTTCATGTTATGAACTGTTGAAAAGCATACTAAAAGTACAAGTTCATTGTGTATCATTTTATTGGCATTTATAACATTGTATCAGTAATACGTCACAATACACAACAATCCATTATGGATAGAGTCAAGATTATTATACAGCGACACAAGAACAACTACTTCAAGAACTGGTCTACCCAGGAACTAACATTTCCACAATACCTATTATAATACTTACTACAATACTATACACAAGTAAAAAATTATTTTTTTTAAATTACAATACTGGTATACAATACTGGAACAAATTTTTATAACAGTATTGTGCACAATACTAGTATACCAGTATTGTGATCGCCAAGTACAGGAGATCCCAACAGGAAATTTGTATAAAACACTAAAACAATGTTATATCTTTCCATCTGAAAGACATTTCAGAAGATCTGATGAGGATTTCGGTAATATCTAGGGGGATTTCGGTAATTCGAGGTACCCCTATTCGAAGGTCCTAAAACTGCCGTACTCGCATATAGAATAGTATTGCTACAAATGCAGATTTTTCCAAGACAATGAAAGGTGTGTCGGATACCCTACCAACATATTAATATGATAGAAATATGTCGAAAACAAGTGAATAAGTTTGATGTACTGAAACGATATATTATAGAACAATTTTAGTTGGACAAATGAACACGACACTCTCATTATTTTCCTACATTAATTCATCGATCAAATGGACAAATATGCTAAATTATATGGGATTGGATTAAAATGCTTTCAAGTAATTAAACCTCTGATTTTGGGGAAGGAACGCTTTTTTCTTCTGAATCCGACATGGCTTTGTGTTCAAACTTTCAAATGGCGGCAAAATGGCGTTGAAGACACCTGTGTCCAATCAAATTTTGTGTTAAGATGGAAAGGCAAACCACAATTGACAAAGAGAACGTATGTCATTGGTCGATGAAGATTATCTCTAGACTTTTCGCATTTTGTAAAGGAAATGTTTGAAAGAATCGAACAGGTTAAGCGTCTGTGCGACACTGATTTATTAATTTTTGATTTATCTGTTAAATGTTATTTGTAATGTGCATTTAGATTGGACGCACGTATTCAGATATTACATTGCAATGAAAATGTACTAGTATATAGTACTTGAAATTAGAGCACAAGTCAGAAATTAAAGTACAATACTACATTTTACAAAACGTTTTCCAGAATAAGACGAGTAATTAATCAATTATGGACAAACTAAAACCACAAATGACACAAAAAACGGCTGTCACACATCCCAATTGAAGAAAAAGATTCCATGCTATTTTGTATGTAACTTCTCTGCTATGCTGTGATTTTTTTGTAACTAGTTACGTAAAAAAACCTTATGTTTTTTTTATGATATGGACTATTTAGTAATGTTTCTTGCCAGATATAGTTCTTTTAAAATTCCACCTTTCTTGCAATATTTGCATGTCCCTTTTGTTAAAACATTTTCCAGTCTCCCTTTCTCGAACAGATTTAACCTAGCTCTGATGGTTTCTGAGTTAAAAAGGGTCAAAAGGTTGCAATGACCAAAATGATAACATGTTATTGTCTACATAAACAAAAACAAGGACAGACATTTTTAACCACCAGTCGGTTCAGGTAAAATTTGTTTGGTTAAACCCTTATGTAAGGTATGATATGTCGAAAACAATATATGGTTTAACTCTCAAGATGTTGATATTATATAATGTTGCCTTCCAATGACTTGTTAATCGTAGTAATTGTTTTTGTCATGATATCACAAAAATATACATGTGTCTGCATTGGCTAGTAAGAGAAAGTACTAGTCCAAAACTGAAGTTAACAGCTATATCCTCAATGAAGTCCTCCTTATACATTCCACATTTTTGTTATGATCCAACTAAAAACGTTGCCACCATGGTCAATTCTTCTTTCTTACTGAAAGAAAATATAAAAAAAATCTACTGAAACTTCTAGCTGAAATAATTTTTTACTTAGTACAAATGATGTTAGTGAGGTCATCTACAAAAATTCTGCATTCTGTCAAAACATGGCATTTCTGGTCTCTGATTGGCTGAAACTTTTAAAAATCTTATCCGAAAGATTTGCATCCGGTGACTTTGAACGATGATGTATGTGATGTCTTTACAATGATATCTGATTTCATTTTGATTTGGAAATGTTTTGTTTCATAGCAGTATTGATGTATGTGAAGTCATCTACATATATTCCTCATTTCATCTTGATCCTGCGAAAAATATGCCAGCCAAGGCCAATTCTTTTTTTTCTAATTGGCTGAAACTTTTAGAATATTTTTCTATGGAACTACCGGAATTAATTGGAACTAAGCTTTGCAGGAATGATATTTGTGAGGTGGAATAAAAAAAATTCTCATTTCATCTTAATTTGGCAAAATCATGGCTGCCATGGGCAATTCTTAATTCAGATTGGCTGGATTTAAAAAAAAATTCTCTTCTGAAATACAAGTTCAAATAATTGTGAGTTGGTACTGATGAACGAGCGAGAGCTCAAAGAAATAATGAGTTAAGTACTATGGAAAAAATTCTTTCTCATATTCGGAAAATGAGAGTTTATCCCTCATACCCATATTGACCGCCATGATATAAATGAAATATTGTTGAAAGTGGCATTAAACACCATAAACCTGAAACTCCCTGGACCATATTGATTATGCCTAAAAAAAAGGTATACAGATTGCTTTCCTCTTAAAAAGCAATAAAACTAAAAGTTTTATTTAAATATTTGTAATCAATTATTTAGTAAAAATCTTCGCAATATTATTTGATTTATCTTCTTTGTTACTCAGTACCAGTGTAATTTTATTTTAATTTGTTCATGCTACGATATAACCAAAATACTGCTAAAGTTGGCGTTAAGCACTAATCAATCTTTTTTTTAGGATTTTATAAGAAGCATGGCTACATATTCTGCAAGCCGTAATTCAGTTGACCTTGCTATTGACCCATTAATCACCTGTCGACTCTGTCTCATGGAGTGTAGTTTGCAAGACATGTATGAGTTGAAAGATTGTAAATGTCTCTATTGTGAAAAGGTTTGTTGATTTGTCAGTTAAATTTCAGATTCCATCATTCCAGGTAAATTTAATATTCCTGTGATCAAGCTGACAAACAAAATCACTCACCACGAATATATCAAAGACCATGATGATTCAATTGGAAATGAGATCTTGTTATAAACCCATAGGGTAAAATAGTATGAATGCTGTACAGAGAACACATAAACTTATTAAGACTGGTTTCTTTTTTATACAAATGTGTGGATCAATGTTTATTTCATTCAACCATGATGCGTCTTTTCGTAGCCATTGCCGGCATTGACACTGCCTCAAAAAAATACGATGTGGATGAAACATGGCAATTGAAACAACTTTTGTACATGTTATTTATAATGTGCCAATGGTTTCTGTAATTTGAACAAATTGAGTTAAAAAAACAAATTCCAGACCTACCTACCCTATTCTATTTTGGGATATGATTATGAAACAAGAAACACACATATTATTTTTTTAGGCAGAATAAGTACAAGTTCTTTTTGAAAACTGGATAGTACAGCACACAAGTAGAAAGGCCATATTTTTTCACTTTCACTTTCCATATACTGTCTGTTATTGATTGTGTAAACCATGTGATACAAAGTTTCTGTCTTCTGTTAATTTCAGACATTAAATTTTGAACAGCAGCAATTTGCAATTTTTTTTCAGTTTTAAGTGTAATATCATATCCAATTTAAGTTTTAAAGTGCATGTGTTCTTCAAAACCAAGGAAGTGGGTGTCTATGGACATATTACTTTAAACATGTATTTAGCTCGCCACTCTGAAGGAGACTGTAGGGAATGTTTTCTGGTGATCTTATACTTGGATATAGTGTTGTTCTGGTTTTGATTGGAGGAGGTAACTGGAATACCTGGAAAACTATTGACCTGCTACAAGTTGAGAAACTTGATGATATAAGATAAGGTTGTACACCTGTCCCCAATGGGATTGGAACTCACAACTTAAGCAGTGACAGGCACTGAGTGCATAAGTTGATATAAATCCAACATCCATATGATAGTGGACATGTCGACCTCCTATACGCATGTATAAGTATAGCTAATATTAAATTTTTCCTTTGATCTTGCTGAGAGATATTGTCAGTACTCAACTGCTGAAATCCATAAGTCAGTGTGACCTCAAACGCATTGTGATATTACAGATAAAACCAATAACATCAGTTTTAAAGGTCTCAATATATCACAGCTTGTCCTTTCAGATTGGCTGCTTTACTAGAAATAATGTGTCGAGACCGTTAGTCTATATGTATTACAATTAACAAATGTCATACATTTGTATTTTCAAGATTTATGTTTTACTCCAAACATTTAAACATTAAATAGTTTTGATAGCATTGATATGCTTTATTTTGCAGTGTGTAAGAATGTATCTTAGTGTGTTGATAAGTGAAGGAAATGTATTATCTGTTACATGTCCAGATGCCTTGTGTAAAAAGTCGGGACAGATTCAGCCTTTAGAGGTACATATTTATGGAAAATATTACAGTGAAAACAGGACTGTTTGACCCTTTATATTATTATAATTATCAAGGGTTATGATGTTTAACGACACTTTCAACAATATTTCAGTTATATTGTGGCAGTCAGTTTTATTGGTGGAGAAAACCACCGACCTGCCTGAAGTAACGGACAAGCTTTATCATATAATGTATCGAGTACACCTCACCATGAGCAGGATTCAAACTCACAACTTTAGTGGTGATAGGCACTGATTGCATAGGTAGTTGTACATCCAACTACCATACTCTCGCGACCATGGCAGCCCCATTATTATTATCACATTGTACCAGTAAGTAAAAAAACAAGGACATGATCCACCCTTATTATATGTGCACGTTTATATGATTATTAGAAAGTTGAAGAAAAAAAACCAGGACAAAATCAACGATTTACTGTATTGCTAGTATACATTTTGGAATTATTTTTGTGTGATTTTTTAATGCCAATCCAACACCACAGACAAAAAAAATGTGAGGTTAAACTGTTGTGATTGTTGTACAGAATAAACAAATACAAGTAGATCACATATATTTATATTTTATGTGTCAAAACTGACGAAAGAACAAAATATTTTCATTCAGTATTTAATGAAAACAATACATAGAAGAAAATACCATTTTTTTCTGTTAACAAATGTTTATGTGGAAGTTCGTAACTAAAAATAAAAGGTGAAAAAGGTTGTTTCTTACTGTACCCAAAGCTACATGTAAGCCAGTGAGCTGAATCAGTTTTCTCTGAAATTGCCAGAAGCTGACCAAACTTTTGGATTATCACATTTCCATACGTCTTATATTAGCTTGCTAAGCCATACAATAGCTGCTGGAGCTTGTTTGACATTACATTGGATCAATCCATTCATGGGATATGACTCTATCTATTTGATGCTGTACCACTATTGTACACATTCCTTTTTAAAGCAGAAATGTTTGTCCCTCAAATGTATATTTTCTAAAATGGAGTAGATTATTTTACTGCACATATAGTTCCTTGTTATTAAACAAAAGGAAATTGAAATGATCTTATTATTGTAGAACATTGTAGTTATTTTTGTTATGTATATATGTAGTTAGGTTTACTGTAAAAAGTTTTATGCTGAATAGTGATTGTTCTTATTTCAGATTGAAAGTTTAGTTGAACCAAAAATGTTTAATAGATATAAAAGATTAAAATATCAAAAAGGTAAGTGTCTCAGTATACACACAGTAACAGTTGCATTTAATTGTTTATCATAAAAATGTCTTTTATCAATAGACATTTGATATACACAGGTAAATGGTTTCCTCACTGGATCATATTATTAAAAAAATGATTCATGCAGTAAATTATTTCTCATTCATTTTTATTGGCTACCATTGTTTCCATGATTGTGACTAGTGGCTAATTTTCAAATATGAATATTAGTTAAAGGTTGTATTATATCTATTCAATTTACAATGTAGATATAAATTATACCTTGAGAATTTTTCGGAAAAAAGTTCAATAGTAATAATGATCAAAATATAACCAACCATGTCATGTAAAACATCTAACTAAACACAGACATAACAATGCCAGAAGTAGATATAATTCTAGGTCCTGGCTTGGGACAGGTACAACAATGTGGCAGGATTAAATCAGTTAATGGTGTTGCATACCTCCTGTCTTGATAATCTAGATCTCCTACAGTCTGATAATATCAAAAGCTTGTACAGATTTGGTTTTATAAGCAATAAAATGTTTCTTTTTTTATTTCACTTCAGTAGAGATTAATAAACATGTCTAAACTGAACTTTAAATAAAGTCCCAATGTCCCAAATTGAACCTGCATAAGCTGAACACCTGTATATTCCAAACACAAAAGTTGGTTTAGACAAGTTTCATTCTATTTGTTTTAGGTTTGAATGTCTTCCATAACTGCATAATTAATATCTAAATAACTTTAAATTTCAGAAGTAGATTTAGACCCAAACAGAACATTTTGTCCAGAAAATGGTTGTGAAACTATTTGCCATGTATGTAGTACATCATCAGGAGAAATGAGCAGTAGACCAACACCTGTTGAATGTCCCACTGTAAGTTTCAGAGGATTGTCAAGCTACATATTTATAGGAAAAGTCATTTGGTTTTTATATTTTATGTATAAATATCATTTTCACTGCTCTATTTCAAATTCTTTGGTGATTTGGTTTCAAAATTTTGTGTTTCAAATTAGAAAATGAATACTACGGGTACCTCCAAAATTAATAGAAAGTCATCAGGATTCCTCAATTAATCCAATAATAACCATCAGAAATACATTAGAAAAACATTTTAGATTAAGGTTTATAGTGTTTAACACCACTTTCAACAATATTTCAGTTATATAATGTGGTAGTCAGTTTTATTGGTGGAGGACACCGGAGTACCCAGAGAAAACCACCAATCTGCCGCAAGTCACTGACAAACTTTGTCTTTTGACTGTCCGGTGGTTTTATCCGGGTACTCCGGTTTCCTCCACCATTTTAAATTAACATTCTGATTACTATCAAATAAACATAAGAAATTTAATGCCGATATTTCATCAGAGGTAATTGATGCTTGAATTTCATTCAATGTTACAATTTTTCTTCAATGGATTCTTAAATTTGTGGTTTGTCATAACCCAGGAAATACACAAAAGTTAGTACTAAGTCAACAAAATATAAACAAATTCACAACAGCATATTTATATAAATGTTATTAATTATTTGCCAACGAAAATAAGGAGATTTGTAAAATAAATTAATGAATGTTTAAAAAAATGTTTTCCACGATAATTTAATTTCACTTTTAAACACTACATACATAAAATGTATATTTTCTTCCAGTGTGGCCTACAATTTTGTTCAGTATGTAAAACAAAGTGGCATGGAACAGAAACTTGTGATGAAGTTATGTTACATGGAAGACATGAAGATATAGGGTAATTTCTACATGACCTTAGCAATTTATTGTCATATAACATGTATAATGAATGGTGTGTCATCTGTTTATTATTTTACCTACCAGTAACTGTAAATAGTTGAGAATATGTAGGTCATCAGCGTGCCCATTTACATACTACAGTACATGTTACACGTTCAAAAACTATCATGCAGTATAATTTTTAAGAACATTACGAGCGTGCACGTACAAATAACTTAACTTGAAATATACATGTAAGAAATGTAAACGTTAATCATGTTACTGTTGCATGTGGATACACACGTGCTACGCTGATTTTACGAAAAATCTGTGTTTACATATGAAGTATGTTTCAAATGATGTCGATGTTTTCATTGGTCGTTATTTACACCATCGTTTAATCGGAGGAAGCGTTCTTTAATCGTTATGACCTTAAGTACTTAGCAGTCACTGTATAAAACATGCAAAGTGCAACGATTTATAAATGATTTCTTCACTGGCAAATCCGCCGAAAAAAGGAGACACAATGAAACACAGTCAACCACTGAAGATAAAGAATGGTGATAATTTGTCAGATCTAAATAATGACGAAACATGTACCTGATATAAACAAACAATCTTTAAAATTTCCAGGGGAATGGCATAAAAACATACACAGTGTTTTAAACAATGTTTTATTAGACAATAATATAAAGAGCTAAACAGTTCTGTTCAGATTCAGTGATATGCTACCCCCAAATTGGTGGAGGTGGGGGTACATGTACCCTCAAATGAAAAAAAATCTATGTGCTTGCTGGTCATTCAAGATTCCTTGAAAGAATTATGTCTTATCATGTAGAATAGATGTACTGGTAAAATTTCATAAAATATTATACAGTTGAACTTCGTTACCTGGACCTATATGTCAATTTCTTGGATAACTTCAATTTCACAAAAATAAACAACAACATTATCATAGTAAATGTCATAAGAACCACTGTCATTGGTCACTTTATGTCTGTTCCACGTTCATAGCAGGGCATAACATAGCTCACTAACTATTTTTCCAGTTTTCTTCAATGCAACCCCTCTTCAAAAGACTCTGTGACAATTAGACATCATAGGTGTTTTCTAGTTTGTACAATCTTTAATAGGGTTAAGGTAGCGTTAGAGTTATGGTGTTTAATGCCACTTTCAACAATATTTCAGCTATATCGTGGCTGTCAGTTTTATTGATGGAGGAAACCAGAGTACCCAGAGGAAACCACCGACCTGTAACAAAGTCACTGACAAACTTTATCACATGATGTTGTATTGAGTATACCCCACCTGAGCGGGATTCGAACTCACAATTTTATTATCTTTAATAGGAAATGTTTTGTGAACAATACAAGCAAAGTTAAAATGTGATACTATTAACTGTGATACTATGTGACTGTTTTAACAGAAAAAATTTCTGTGATACTATGCGATTGTGTTAACAGGAATGAATTATCACATGATATGTTTTTCTATAAATAGAATTCCATTCACCAATTCAGAAGATGCCACTATAAAACGTTGTCCTGTTTGTCATGTGCCAATAGAGAGAAATGATGGATGTGCTCAGATGATGTGTAAAAGATGTAAACATGTGTTCTGTTGGTACTGCTTAATGTCATTAGATGTAAGTGTTAGCTCTCGTATTTGTTTTACGTGTATTACAAATGTAAACATGTGTTCTGTTGGTACTGCTTAACGTCATTAGATGTAAGTGTTAGCTCTCGTATTTGTTTTACGTGTATTACAAATGTAAACATGTGTTCTGTTGGTACTGCCTAACGTCATTAGATGTAAGTGTTAGCTCTCGTATTTGTTTTACGTGTATTACAAATGTAAACATGTGTTCTGTTGGTACTGCCTAACGTCATTAGATGTAAGTGTTAGCTCTCGTATTTGTTTTACGTGTATTACAAATGTAAACATGTGTTCTGTTGGTACTGCCTAACGTCATTAGATGTAAGTGTTAGCTCTCGTATTTGTTTTACGTGTATTACAAATGTAAACATGTGTTCTGTTGGTACTGCCTAACGTCATTAGATGTAAGTGTTAGCTCTCGTATTTGTTTTACGTGTATTACAAATGTAAACATGTGTTCTGTTGGTACTGCCTAACGTCATTAGATGTAAGTGTTAGCTCTCGTATTTGTTTTACGTGTATTACAAATGTAAACATGTGTTCTGTTGGTACTGCCTAACGTCATTAGATGTAAGTGTTAGCTCTCGTATTTGTTTTACGTGTATTACAAATGTAAACATGTGTTCTGTTGGTACTGCCTAACGTCATTAGATGTAAGTGTTAGCTCTCGTATTTGTTTTACGTGTATTACAAATGTAAACATGTGTTCTGTTGGTACTGCCTAACGTCATTAGATGGAAGTGTTAGCTCTCGTATTTGTTTTATATGTATTACCTTAGACAAGGTTTTTTTTTAAATTTGATAAGCAAAAATTATTAGAAATCAAGTTTCAACAAATTTACTTATATTGTCTACTGAAGGTGACTCTTTAGATATTAATAATTATGAAAAGGCTGTTTATCTCTGGTGCAATCATGGTCAATGTGTCAGTTCAAACACTGGAAAATGTACAAATCAGTGTCAGTCAGCTTTCTGAGCCTTGCTAACTTTCACAACATATTTTACGAATTATATCTACAATGATATTATTATAAAAATGGCTTTAAATGTAAGTGATTTTATATATGTACCGTATATTTTTCTTTTGATGTTGTTTAACCTTATTAACTTGTGGTGTAATGTGCAAAATCTGCATCATTAAAATGTTTTCATGATTTTCTTACAAATACAAAAAGATAAAATAATCTTGATATTATATCTACATATATTTTTCAGGACGATTTTTTGTTACGACATTATGATAAAGGACCTTGCAAAAACAAGCTAGGCCATTCCAGGGCATCAGTTATTTGGCATAGAACTCAGGTTAGCTTTTGCTTAGATGTAGAAGAACTGATACATGGGGATCACTATCCTCTTACTACACTTGACTAAATTTAACCAAGCTTTACTTCATTCCTTCTCATAACTTACCAATATACATGTATTTTCTTTTCCTTAAAACCTATCACCAATATGGCGTAGATTTGCGCCCAGCTTTGTAGATTACAAAAATGGGTGCACTCGACTTGCAGCCACAAGTGATAAAGTTTACCAGTTGCTTGCTCACTGTCGGTATTTCTCTCCGGGTACTCCGGTTTCTTCCACCACTAAAACTGATCACCATGATATAGCTGAAATATTGCTGAATGTGGCATTAAACACAATAAATCAAATCTTTTCTTTAGAATTGATTTTTTATGGTTTCCATATTGCCATCAGAGTTAAGTCCCCTTTTCAACTTGTGGTGTTTTTGCATATCAATGGGCACTCCTTCCATAATATAAGTCGGAATTAATTACCAGAGTGTCTGAATGTGCAGATGTATATGGAGCTTTGTAATATTTTATTATCCACAAGTAGAAAAACTATGCATGATGGAGTCTACCATTGGTAATGAAAGGATATAGTAATTCTAAGGACTCATTATAATTAGTTGTGACCATTGCATGATTGTCACAAGAACTTTATACGACTGTCTAGTGATTATCTCAGCAGATATTGATTATTGATTTTATCTAGATGAACTATAAATGTTATTGGTTTAAGTTAGAGACTTTCACACAACTTTGCTTGAGTGTCACATGATTTTTTTTTATGCGTAATTGATAATTCACAACTCAGTTACCCAATTAAAGTTAGAGTAAAGTAATGGGTTAAATTTTAACACAGACAGAGAGAAACATCTGTCGGAAACTTCATTAAAATTTTAAGTTATGCTACAGTGCTTTTATTGCTGTTCTATTCAGTATGGTATTCACCTGTAAACAAAGACTAGTGTTTTCAAACAATGGATCAGCTCACCTTACAGATTTTTAAACCCCTTTCTCAATATCAAATGGAAAATATGTAATCTACATGTATAAGGTAGTCTGTCATAAAATACTGAGTTGTTTCAAATTAATATGGTCTGTCACTTGGACTTGAACAATAAGGTTTGGTTGTACAGTATCACCGTAAGCTTATTATAGATATTTTATACTTTTACAGGTTATTGGGATATTTGCCGGGTTTGGAGTTTTATTACTAGTGGCATCACCTTTTCTTTTGTTGGCGGCACCATGTATACTTTGTTGTAAATGTAAAGTGTGTAAATGTTGTGAAGAAGAAGATGAAATTCTCCCAACATGACAAAGAACGATGTGTACAGATAATATAATATTCATATCAGTTATTTAATAAACACTGAAGCAAAGGTCAGAAATGAGATTTATGTAACAGCTGTGATAAAAACTTGTTTTATGTTATATATTTACCATTATATAATAGTCATTAGTCATACCTTGTGGCTTATAAACCAACACACATGCCAAATGTCATTCAAACTTTTGAAAATCGTTCAACACCTTTATATTGTCACCATCTACCATTATTACACCAGCAATAGTATGTCATTCATATGAAATGTGTTAAGTTAAGCAAAGTTTCATTTAATAGCAATATCTGGACATGAGAGACTATAATTGAATTGTTTTTTATATATATGTACAGTGAATCTCCTTGTGGCCATCTTTTGTGTTTGGACTTGGAAGATGTTTAGTTTATATAGGTTAAATTAACAAAGATTTCTTACATTCAAGACTTTATTTAATGTTTGGTTTATACAGGATTGTGGTTTATTCAGCATTCAGTTTAGACTGGGTTCACTGTATTTATCTTTTTTATTTTTTAGAACAGACCTTTGTTGTACCAAATATTATGAAGAATTACAACACAACAAGCACCATAATTATGGTAGCCATGGTGACTAGTGTTTGGCAAATCCAACTAATTTCTATTGCATCCTAAGTCATAACGTATATTCACTTACAAATTTCTCAATAAAACAACATACTCTTGTTGAATCTTATTTTTGGAGACTTTTTAAAGATATTTTAGTTAAAAGTAGTTCATTTTAATGAGATGTTTGAAAATGAAGGTAAGTCATTATCTAGGTCGCAATGAAAACTATTTGGGTTTGTCTCCTCCTTAAGCACAATTCAGAGGAAGTTACAAACTTGTCTCATAAACCCTGACTCCATTTTATGATAGTTTTTATTTCATTTATAGCTAAGCTTTTAATGGAATAAAAGTGTAACTAAAGTATGAAAGTAAAAACTTAATTTAATTTGTTTTGTACTCTTTATATTATTTCAAAGAATTTAATACTAAACATTAATATGCAATTTATTTAAAAATTTTGTAATTTGGAAATGGGCATATTTTTTGTCAACCTTATTACATGAATGGAACCAAAGACATTTTATATTTAGATTGTTATAAATTAATTGCACAATTAGTCCATTTTCATGACACTTATTTGGTTAAATTTACTTCTCGAATGAAACTTTTGATGTTTGATAATATTTGTGTTAAGTAAATGATTGCAAAGTAATTAAATACAAAGCAAGAAAGAAGAATATTTTTTAATATTTTTAAATACCACAGTTTTGTAATCAGCCTTGCTATTATATATGTCTTGAATATGTCTTTCTCACAAAACAAAAATAATCTCTTTCATTACTGTAAGAAAACTACATACATGTAATATATTTAAGGTGCTAACATATCTGTCCTTTTTATTTATTGGCTCACCTGGACAAGGGCCATGTGAGTTTTTGTCATCACTTGGCATCCGTCTGTCGTATGTCGTAAACTTTCACGTTTAAGTCTTCACTGAATCAAATTAAACTAAATCATGCAGTGATGGTCCTTTTATAGCCACCTTTCACAATTGCATCCGACAACCCTGACCTCCATTCACGATGACTGCTGTTACTAAAAATAGAAATTTCTACAATGGTCCATTGCTGCTTTATTATAAATCAAAATGAGCTCAAATTTTAGTGCAGCTACATGGCAATGAGTAGTTTAACATAATTATAATCCGTCTTTTTCTGTGAAATTTTTCTTTCAGCCGATTTATACCGATTATGCAAATTAGGCATATTTTGATAAAATATCACATTTAAATCTTCTCCTCTGAAACTGCTGAACTAAATTAAACCAAATCTGGCTGGGATGGTCCTTGGGTAATCCCCTTTAAAATTGTGTCCGACTGCCCCACCCTCCATTCAAAATGGCAGCCAATACTAAAAATAGAAATTTCTTTAATTGTCTATTGCTGCTTTATTAGAAGTCAAAATTAGTTCAAAATTTAACTGCAGCTCGTGGCATTGAGTAGTTCCACATATCTTCCATTTTTTTCAGCAAATTTATACCGATTAAAGTATATTATGAGAAAAAAATCACATCAAAATCTTTTGCTAAAATTTCTTAGCTGAGATGAACTTTGGTTAACCAACTTTCAAAATTATTTGTGATACTCCCATTTTCAATCAGCTTTAGAAGTCAAATTGAAAACCAGGTGAGTGATTACAGACTTCTGGGAGCCTCTAGTCAATTATTCATAAAGTTTGAACCATGAAAAAGCAATGTTATATCTGAAATAGTTTAAAATACATTGTGGTCATACCACAAAATATTGTGTACAAATTCATTGTGTCATTTGATTTTTTTTTTTTTTTTTGCTCTGATCAAATTCATTCAGTTATACTCTCCTCCAATAGACAACCCATTGAATATCAGAATTATTAAATTTTATACATATTTATGAATTATTCCTTAATATGAAATTCATTTGATGATTCAGGAATATTACGTATCAAAGTGACCGGTTGTATGGTATTTGTCGATCTCAATTTTCTCCACATCAGTTTATTTTTAGTAAATACAGAATGTTTATGTATTTTACAGTACCATAAAATGTTGTTATTTTGATTACAATAATTGTGTCACATCAAACTCCAATACACTATTAATCTATACCTGTTTTATGAATTTTAAGAATCTGGGTTTTTGAATGAAATTTAACCAGGGCACTGACAACCACTTCTTACAAACAGGTGCTCATTATAAATTGTCTTTTACATGGCATTCCCCTTACGTCCTGCGCTAAAGGGGATTTTTTTTTATTTTACATGGCATTCTCCTTGTCTCCTGTGCTAAGGGGGATCTGTGTATTTGTTTGATCCCACAGAATTAGTGGGTATCCCTTTTTGAGAGGTTGTACCCTGATGCAGAGAAATTATTACTTCTTTCTATTCCCTGGGATTCCTCAGGGAAGGCTTTCAAAGGGGAAAAACAGTTTCAGATCTGAAAGTAAAGTGGGTCTTAATGATTATATTTTGACAATAAAGGGTAAGAAAGCCTGTGAATTAAATTATTTCTTTTGCATGAATTTCATCAGGGGTGTTTTATTAAAGAAAATATTTGTCTTAATGTGGTATGATCTGCTAAGCAGTTATTGTATTGTTTTTTATCGATGGTAAATCAAGGTATTTGTTTTACAATGAAATATGTTTAAAGTAAAGTAAATGAAGGTCATATGTTTACCTCTATTTGTCTAGTCAAAATCAATTAAAGGAGTGTTCATTTGACTAATAGATCATTTACACATTTCAGACTTTGATTCTAAGATGATAAATTTTACAGGAGTTATTTCCCTTTAAGATGAGCAAACAGGTCTTCTTTCATCATACAAAGTTCAATGAAAATAACATATTTTTCCCTTAATCTTTTCAAAATTTTATTGTAACAACTTGTGAATTTTCTATTTGCTATAAAATTATTCTCTGATTTTTTTGCAAGTTTCAAATACCCCGGTATCTTCCAATACTCTTGCTTGACTGGGTGCTATTTTGCCCATTGTAAGGGAAATAACTTGTATCAAATCTGGAATGTGCAAAAGGTCTATTGTACATGTATAGCAACATGACTTTACATTTCTGTTTTTAGTAAAGTCTTATTAGATTCATTTAAAACAAAGAACTATTAATTAAAATAAAAATGTCTCTGATTTTTATAGAGTTGAATCTTACTGAAATGTTTTGCTTGTTAAAGCTTTGTTGTAGTTTTTTATTTATGAATGTATAAATATATTTATTTTTGTTATAGCTAGGCCAAGAACAAATTTAGTTGTGTATATTGCTATATAGGAAGTATGATTTATTGTAAAATTACTGTTACTTAATGAAAACTAACTTTATTTTTGGCCTTTTTGTATCTGTGATATTGTTTGCCAAAGTTTTTGTGTTACTTTTATGATTTTGTGCATTTTGCTTTTATTAAGTAATTTATTTATATACTAAAAATGTTTTTTTTCATCATTGCACATCAAGTGGGATCATTACAGCTTTTTAACTTGCATAGTGAAATTGTCATTGAGCTTTTGCCATCATTTGGTGCTTGTTAGTCCATCAGTAAATACCTTTTCAAATTTGAATATGCACTTTAAAACTACTTGGCTGGAATGGTTGCCTTTCAAAATTGTATCTGTATGATGGCCAAAAATCCAACAAAGTCTGGTGGTCTAGTACAAAGCTGACATCATCTTCCATCTTATCGAAATGTAGCTTGTTCTTGCCATGATGTAACTTAAAATTTAGTTAAACACGATTTAAAATCCAAAATGGTAACCCACCCTGGCCTCTGATTGGCCGAGATATTGTAGACCTCTTCTCCAGAACTTCTGCATAAAAAAATAAGCAGAATTGCTAGAAATTTTCTCCTAGAGTAGTGTTGTTACTTTTAGGGGCAATTTGAAATCCAAAATGGCCACTATGGTCTCTGATTGGTTGTAGAATTTTCTACTTGTTTTCCAGAACTACTTGCATGCCAAATCAACAGACAGTGTTGTTACATTTCAGAACAATTTTAAATCCAAGATGGCTACTTAGTCTCTTATTTGATGAGACATTATTGACTTCTTCCCCAGAACATCTGCATGCCAAGTTACTCGTCACATGACTTGCCAGAAATGTTCTCTCAGGGGATCTTTCAGAAGGGTTTTTACATTTCAGAGTAATTTTAAATTCAATTGAAATGACCTTGTCTCTGATTGGCTAAAACATGTTTTTACTTATTTTCAAGAAATACTGTTGCATCTGAAGTCGCTTAAGTAGTCATTAATGTTGTCAGAGGGATCATGAACAAGTGTTTAAATGTTGTGGATCGAATCAAAATTTAGGGTGCCGTCATTTTCCCCCCGATTGGCCGAAATTCTTTCATATTTCGAATATGTTAAAAATAAGTCACAATTTGCCAAAGTTATATGAAAACATCCCTTTATTTTGTTGAAATGGAAGCTAGTCTGGTAAAATTATATAACAAAATATTTTCCGAGGAACAAGGTCACAAGTTGGACAACACCTAAACTGTGTCTATATTTGTCGTTATATATTTCCTTCTTATTATTTGGATATTTTATTTTTTTATTTTTTGACACACGGAGACAGAAAGCACTACTATATAAAAGTAGTAGAAAGCATACAATTTGTATGCGCTGGAAATTCTGGGATTTCTCGAGTTTTGTGTAATGTAAACACCTACCAGTCTATTCATAAAGGATTATTCTTCAACTCTAGCCCTGTGCTGGACTTTAAAATATCCCTTGAGACTCTCCTATATCCATTTTTATTTCTCTTCGCTTCAGTTACAATATAAAATTAATGGAATTCATAAATATTTCAACCAATCAGATTGACTCTTATATTTTAGTGGTATGCCAGACAACTCGGCCCGTAGTAAAGGACTAGTCGGACCATATGTTAAGACAACTCGGACCGTATTGAGGATATATATCAATAATATGGGCAGAGTTGTCTTAACATACGTTCTGACTAGTCCTTTACTACGGTCCGAGTTGTCTGGCATACCACTAAAATATAAGTCAATCTGATTGGTTGAAATATTTATGAATGCCATTCAATGGATGCCATTAATTTTATATTGTAACTGAAGAGAAGAGAAATAAAAATGGATATAGGGGTCTCGAGGGATATTTTAAAGTCCAGTGCAGGGTATAGTTGAAGAATAATTCTTCATGAATAGACCGGTAGGTGTTTGCATTACACAAACCTCGAGAAATCCCAGAATTTCCAGCACATACAAATTGTATGCTTTCTACTACTTTTATATAGTAGTGCTTTCTGTCTCTGTGTTTCAAAAAAAAAAAAAAAAAAATGTCTAAATAATAAAAATGAAATATATAATGACAAGCATAGACAGATTATTCGGTCTAGACAACACCCTGATATACATGTACGATATATTCAATTTTAAGAATGCACAGAATTAGCTATATTTCTCATGTAAGCAATGAAGCAAATGGGCTCTTGTTTGCCAATCAAATATTAGAAATTTGGAAACCATTTAGTAGTGAAACAAATCTGTAGGAATAGTCATCAGTTAAGTTTAGTCTCTTTGTTAAGATCAAACATAGGGGTCATGTTTTACATAAAAAAAAATTGGAAAAAAAACTATTGGTAGCAATAGATTGATTAGTCTGCAATATGATGGGTAATTATCATCAGAATGTCACCATTATTGTCTGAACCTAGATCTAAGGAGGGTAAAAAACTTAATGATCTGTTGATTGTTTTATCTTGCTATTTATTTGTTTTATGCCAGACATACAATATGATTACCAAGAGGCTTATCTATGTTGGATGACAAAAAATTTATGTTTTGCAATTTGATTACTTGTTATTTGTTTACATCCCCCCCCCCCCCCCCCCCCCCCCCCCCCAAAAAAAATCCAAACAAACACTGCCAAATATAACTAACCTTGACAGATATGAGACTTGGATGGTTTTCTTTAAAAAAATTATTTTGGTGTGTATCTAAATTCATCAGTCACCCATACACAATTTATCACAGAAATCTTTTCAGAAATAATTTTACTGTTTGAACCAAAGATGTACATGAATGATCGCACAAAGCAGTTTATGTTGACTGCATCAATTAAGAAATCCCAAGATGGACACCATCGTGGAATAAAAACGTAGATATCAAATTTAGAGTACATGACACGTTTCTGGAATAACCTTCATCAGGTATGCATGCTCAGTCAAAAGATTGGCAAGACAAAAAATTTAAAATCTTTTGGAGTAACATATTTTAAAATTTGAATACAGGGAAATGTATTTTTTTAATTCTTTTCAGGACTGTTTGTATCCAAAATGTACATGAATGATTTATTCATTATTTGATCCTTTATCAAGCATTTTTTTAATTTCAGCCAATTGGAAATTCATTTTGCTCTTCTAAATTTCTTTATTATGTGATAATACAACATTCAAAAAGATGTTGACAAACTACCATGATAAACACCAAAGAACTTCGCCAAGAACTGTGTTTTTTAATGATATAAACTTCATCGTCGCTTTCAGTTCATCATTTATTAAGACTTATACGAACCTTTAGCTATATGCAAGTGACACATAGACTTACATATCCACGATTCTACTAGATTATCACCTTGTTAGTTTATTTATGGTAATATTTTTAAATTATTTTTGTCAGAATATATAAAAAAAAAATAAAATAAGTTATTTTCTCAAATATACAAGGTTATAAAATGTACTTATATTATGAACCATACAGTTATATGTTGACAGTTTAAATGATTGCTATGTTAGTCATTGGAAATAAAAGTTTTGCAGCCAACAGCATTTTTGTTTACTCTATGAATATCGACATTAATGTTTATCAATAATAGAATGCATGGATGGGCATCATTGTTAGCTTTCATACTACAACTAGAATACTTATACCAGGAATAATGCATATAGAACAACAGCAGACATTCTCGCTAGTATCGTAGGGAGTCATTGGAATCGCTGCGATACTTATGATAATGTATTTCGCGACTTTCAAAACTTGTGTTATTGTTAGCATCAGTAACTTCATAACATGTTTGATGTCACCTCACTGTATTGGAGTCAGTTCGTAGATACTGACAATATCACTCATTTAGATCAAACCAAAAATGTCCAAATTACTGATTAACAAAAAGATTTCATCATGAAAAATATAACAAACCTTTATAAAACATCAGAATATTGCATTATATAACTTCAGACGATACAAGATTGTGACTTTACATCTTCTTCAAATTGTGTTCAATACCAATCACTGTAATCACATTGGTGGTGTACACAGGAATGTTCGACTCAAGTGTAGTTAATATCTTGGGTTCAAACCTTGGTCAGGTCATGGCAGACTATAAAATTGGTATTTGTTTCTCCGCTAAGCATGCAGCATTAAGGTAAGAGTAGAATGGTTGGCCCGGAATTAGGATATTATGTCAAGAGTGGAGACTTGTTTCAGAGAACTAACACTACAAAAATCCAACTTAGTGTGTTGGCTTAGTACAAAGTGGGCATCATTATCTCCTCGAATGAAACTTAGTTCTTTCTGATATTGATGAAATACAATATTACCCCTCTTAAATGACCACCCCTTCTGAAAAATTTGCTTTACAAGAAGATTGGCCTCTCTTGAGGGGTACAATTTACTAGTATTTTATCATCTCAATGCTTCCAAAATCTGGCATAAGAGGGAGACTACTGGATTGCTCATTTGGCATTAACAACAATCCCTCACTCAATACCAGTTGAAGAATACAAAAATTCTTAAATTATTTATTGGGCAATTTCTTATCGACTTGTATATAAAAAAATAGAATCAACCATTCCTCTAAATTATTGCTGAAATGTTTTATTTGGTTTAGGGACATAATCTCGAGTTGATGTCCAATCCAACATATTTTTTTTTATAAGTTGATAAAATACAAGTTGTTTGATTTGCATTGTACACCTTTAGTTCCTTATTCCAATTTGCTTAGTAGGTTTTTTTTGTCCTTTGTATTTAGTTACATTTACAGGCAACATTATCTGGAGTATGAAGTAATAGCAACATTATCTGGAGTATGAAGTAATAATATCAATCAAACCATCAAAGGTTTGTCCAGAAGTGCCCACCATATTCAGTTACCAATCCACATAGGGGCTGTCGTGGTCGTATGGTAGTTGGATTTACAACTACCTCTGCAATCAATGCCTATCACCACAAGTGAGTTTGAACCCCGTTCATGGCGAGATGTACTCTATACAACATTATGCGATAAAGTTCGTCGGCGACTTGCGACAGGTCAGTGGTTTTCTCCACCAATAAAACGGATCGCCACGATATAACTGAAATATTGTTAAGTGGTGCTAAACACCATCAACCTATTCACATAAAAAATGACAACTTTATAAATAACCAACCAATAATTACCGATGCAGACTGGATTCAATCAACAGTTCTTTCATTATAATCCCAATATTAAGAAAATTAATGCAGACATATTTTCTATGGTTACCTGGAATGAATTTTTATCAAAGGCATTACTGCAACAGTTCTTTTGGACAGTCGAATGTCATTCAGTTTGGGGCAGTCGAAGTTCACTGAATTCTGCCAACTTAACTTGGAATTGAAATCTAAATCTCGTCTAGAATCTTTAATTCATTTTCAAACTCAAATGTGACAATTTTGTAAAGTATCACCCAATGAAAATTTGTGTAGATTGGTTTAAATTCACTACATAGTTCTAGAGGTAAAAAAGGTTACAATAGGATCCCATCTTAAACTTTTTCTTGCTGTTGTGGAATCTTGGACAGAGGACAAAACAAACAAGACAAAATTTAAACAGGGTCATTCCTGAAAATATCAAGAACCACACAAGTAGCACTTGTTGATTCAATGGGCATCATGGTTTGTGAGAAAAATAAAAGTAAAGTTTACAATTATATATGGTGATGGTCACGAGTTTTTTTATGTACCACAAATGCAAATGTGCATTATGCACAACATATTTAAACTAGAGGTACTGCTGGACGCAAGAGTCCCGCTTTGAAAGATAAATGGAATTACTCGACTGTCCGCTATGCGGGACTAATAACCCTCCCCCCTCTTAATCGAGTCAAAACATATTTGGAACACAACTTTTAGACTCGCAATTCTGGGAAAACTCAATGTACCCACCCACCCTTTCAATACCGGCACATGTGGATCTAACAACATATAAACTTTCATAGACTGCCAGACGAGTTGCACTTACAAGGTCAATAGCATATGACGAATGAAATAAATGTGCAAGTTCAATTATGTCCCGTTAGATGTCAGACCCGATTTATTTTGCTTAATGCATTAAATCAAGATAGACATCAATAATAAGTACAAAACAAACTTTAATTTAATGTTTCTTAAAATGTTATTTATAATTAACAAAGTTAATGTTAAAGTACCCAATTAATTACACTAGTTAATATTGTTTATTGCAGTAAATTCTATTTAGGAATGGCAATAGAAAGCAGCATGTGGTCACTGTAGTAAGTTGGAATAGTGTTGAATGCGATACCAGTACACATGTACTTTCAGATCCATTAGCATAAAAATGATCTGAAAGGCCTCCTCTTCTATGGGTGGGCAATTTGATAATTTGTTGAAATCCATAGTAGTTCATAAGCTGAAGACACTTAATGTTTGTAATGCTGGCTTTCTTGAGAATGTTTATATTGAAATCTCCTGTAACAAAAGCTGGAATTCCACAAGGTAAAGACAAGTCTCTCTCTCTCATATAAACATTTGTTTGTATCAGTTTTTGGATTGTTGTAAATCAATAACAGAGCTATACGAATTCTCTTATTTTCAGCAGGTGCTAGGATTATATAGTCCGACAACAGTTAAGCACCACCTGACTGTTTCAATAATATCTTTTCTAATAATGAACTTATTTCAAATCGATTTGCTGTTTTTGTTACCTGTATACACATACTTACCTGTGACACATGTTATTGATCGATTTTTATTTATGTGTATAAAGTGCCACGTGTACTTTTCAACATTTGTGTTTGCGAACGAAAGCGGATTTTTTTTGTGTAGTTTTAAGTTTCATTTTCTATTGGTTTGGTATGGTGCGGGGAAAATTAAGTTGACATTACGTCATCTCCATGCTCGATTTGACTGATCACATGATCATTTAAGGTGGACTGTTCGCACATGGGTCCACTGGTCTGATGAAAGTCATTTTTTGTTACGCCCTACCGACGGTCGTGCAAGGGTTTGGCGCCAACGAAACACTTCATTTCAGGACAACCACATTTTGGGTACAACTGCTTTTGGGGGTGGGGGTGTAACTGTCTGGGGTTGTTTTTCCTTTGACTGTAAGTTAAGACTTGTACGTTCTCAATGGTAATCTAACAGGCCAAAAATACTGTGACAATGTGTTTGCTTCACGCGTAGTCCCCCATTTCGACAATCGTGCGTTGGCCGATAGGCCAATGTTCATGGACGACAACGCTAGGCCACATAGAGCCCGAATTGTGCAACATTTTTTACAGCAAGAGGCTATTCAGACAATTCCATGGCCTGCGATGTCGCCAGACATGAACCCTATAAGAGCATGTATGAGACTTTATTGGCCGAAAAATTAACCAACGCAATCCAAAATGTCAAAATATTGACGAATTAAGAACTGCTATCTTACAGGAGTGGCAACAGTTCCCCCCAAGAACGGTTTAGGCGTCTTGTGCGAAGCACGATACAGAGCTTCACAATAAACGCGATGGATATACTCGTTATTGATTTTTACGCCTTACACATACGCACTATAGATGCATTTAAAAGTTCTTATTCTGAAAACTGCATTTTAATGCAATGTTAAAAACTTCCATCAAAGACAAACTGGTTTTACGTTTTTCCAGCACCTGTTTTGAACCCCATTTTTGCCACGTCTTTCAGGATGATAAATACTTCGTAGATTGGTAATTTTAGAGCCCTTGGTGTAAGAAAAATGGAGATATCTATTTTATTGTTTCAACAGTAGATGTAAAAAAATATAGGGGGGTGCTCAACTTTTGACAGTGTATATATATATTTATTCCATGTCAACATTTAGAACACGTCTTTCAGTTATAAAA
Organism: Bathymodiolus septemdierum; assembly: GCA_963383655.1. Classification (NCBI taxonomy): domain Eukaryota; kingdom Metazoa; phylum Mollusca; class Bivalvia; order Mytilida; family Modiolidae; genus Bathymodiolus; species Bathymodiolus septemdierum. Next base: position 96,657,984 of record OY726518.1, read on the forward strand.
TAAAGATCAGAATGAATATAGGTTAAAAGTCCATCTCCTCTTGTAGTTGATTTACCACCACTGCTTTCACAACTATCCCTACGCAAAGCATTGAAAGTTGAAAACAGTGGATGTTCATCTTTTGGTAGCAACCAAGTCTCAAGTAAGCAGTATGTGGAATTAAAAGAATTAATATTGTGAATTGTACAGAATCAGAGATATAATAATCTGGTCGCATGGTAGTTGGATTTACAACTATCTATGTAATCGGTGCCCATCACCAATAACATTGCGAGTTTGAATCCCGCACATGGCGAGGTGTAGTTGATACAACTTAAATGTTGTTGAAAGTGGCGTTATCCATAAACCAAACCAACCACAACCCATTCAAGTATAAGGGGCATGTTAGGAAGACAATAGTTATATTTATATTTTATCACAAAGAAATAAATAAAACATGTAATAGAGACAACTATAGCACACACATTCTTCATCTAACATCACTTCACTCTCACATTGAGGTATACAAAATATCCATGAACATTTAAACAAATTATTAAAAATGAGTAAAAATTGATGATAAAAATGAAACATGAAATAAAAAAAATGACCATTTAAGAAGTGGCATGAAATTACATAAACAGAAGAATGTCATTCGAAACTAAAAAAAAAGATTGAATGTCAAGATACATTTGTAATTAAAAATAATGATCTCTAAAAAAATAATAATCCATTTTTCAAATTCTACAAACTTAAAACTAGGTAAAAATAAATTCTAATGAAATAAAAAAAAATTAAATGGAGATGTATAAAAAACAAAGTTCAAGCAAAGCGAGATCAATTTAGAAATCAGCATCCAATGTAAATGAATGGGTATCACCACCTCCTGACATTACACCCATTTTTTGATATTCTCCAACTCTCTTCTCAAAAAAGTTTGTCTTTCCTTCTAATGATATCTGTTCCATGAAGTCAAAAGGATTTTCTACATTGTAAATCTGAAAAGAAAGGAAAACATTCATAAAATTCATGACATAATCAAATGTCAAGTTTTAAAGAAAAATAGCAAACCATTACTATACAAATCTTTATGACAAAGTGCAGTCTTTGCACTAACCCACCTGACCGAAGCAAAGACAAGGAAAACTATTCGGACAAGTGAAAATTATGAATGTTTGAATAAATATAATTTGTTTTCCCAAATTTGGCTTTGGGGCAATAAGGTGAAACAAATTTGGGCAAAGACTGAAAGTGGGCTAAACAGTCATATTCAAGGTGTAAATTTACAGCAAGCTATTTTAACCCCCAAGATGAATTAATTACTAAATTGGCTGTATTTATTGACAGCAATATCTGATATCCCTTGGCAGTTCTTGTCAAATACTACAGCAGATTGAAAGGCTCCGTCTGACCAATATAGTTGAGTCTTCTTACAAAGAGGAGATCTGTTTATTTAAATAAGACGGGCAACATTTCAGTAATTACTGCCGATACAAATATTGGCAGCCAACAGACTTCCCGAAACTTGCTGAGAAGTTGTCAGTCATTCGGACTGACAGACATGAAAATCTTGTCAGTCCGAAAAAAAAATCCCCAAAAATTCACTGTCACATGCATAATGTTTAGTTTGGCCTTTTTAGAGTGATTTACCTTAGTATTAGCAATTGGGCACCTGATTTCACCTCTGGTTTTTATAGAGGTTAAAGTAATTCAATTTTCAGTTTTCAGTGTTGTTCAAAATTGTATATGCTATGTCTTTTATAGTGTGTGTCTCGAGTTTTGTTGTTTTGATAACCTTGTACTATAGGTCAATAGTTGTATGAAAGACGTCATGTCATTGGCTAATGTATATACAAATAACCAATCGTGTCGTGATTGTCTTCACAAATGGGTTTGATTGAAACCGGAAATGTATAAAAGGGGTGAAAACAATGAAAATTATGTAATTTAAAAATAAAATTAAACACTGATCAATGCCTTTTGGACAAAATCTGAGGTAACTATTATACCAAACATTCGGTATTACAGAGTTGGCGAAAACTTTTTTTTCCTGTCTGACATTGGATAGGGTCGGACAGGAACTGGGGTTCTGTCTTACCCATGGGCTTTGTGTCTGCCCCACCATTGTTTTGTAATATTGTATATAACCTGTCAATTTTTTTTTTTTTTTTTTTTTTTTTTATACAGAACTGAATGCAAGATTACCTATAGTCATGATCATTAAACGTTTTTCTGTATACATATTTTTATCCAAGGCAGATATAGCCAACAATCCGTATTTAATGGTCCGATCACGTTTCGAATATTATATATCAATGTCAGTTTCCGGTTTACCTACATTTTTAATTTCAGTTAAGAATATGAATCTGCTGTCATCTTCAATATATAAGCATCTCAAAACATATTTAATTAAACACAAACAATCTTTGATACTTGGGGAGTGTGGAAGTCAACTTATTTCTGTGCTCAGTAATATATTTCAGTTTTAATGTTCCACGTTTTGCAGGTGCTGGTTCCTACTAAAAGGATGTTTACATTTACGTACATTTGTATAAGAGTTTCGATTACAACGAGGAACGCGTCGGTCTGACAGAATAAATAAACAAATTTCAAGTCTCTGTCCGACATTTTAATAAAACTGAAAACGGAATTTAATGCCATTGGCAGTGGAAACTGGGAGGGAATAAATTTCAATCGCCGGTCCTTTCAAATATCTATGTTTTACCGGACATTTGGTCCGATATATATTTTGAAATCGTCGGTCCTACTGCATTTCTGTCGGTCAGGACCGACGGTTTTCGGGAAGTCTGAGCCAATGATTTTGATTTCAGTGTTGCGGTTGTGTTGTCATTTCCAGTTTCGCCAATAAAAATGTTTTCACACGATTGAAATCAATTTTTGTAATGATTTTACCACGTTAACACTAATGTCATGAAAAATAATTTTTTTTTTTTAATTAATTCTAATGTTCTGTGCATATTTCTTGGTGAGAGAGCACAATGCATTTAGTTTATGTAAAAAAAAAATCCATACCTTATCACAGTGAAGTTCAACCAGGAGACGATCAGCAACAAATTCAATATATTGTTTCATTAGAGTACAATTCATTCCTATTAAGTTGCATGGTAAAGCTTCTGTGAGGAATTTCTGTTCAATTCGTACAGCATCTTGGATAATTTCATATACTCTTTCTTGCGATGGTTTATTTATCAGATGGGTGTACATTAAACAGGCAAAATCACAGTGAAGTCCCTGTAATACAAAAAGTTTGATTTGCAAAATTGTTTTCTAACAAATGAAAGACCTGTGTATAAACTAGAAAATAAATATATTAACAACAAAATAAGTCTAGAATAAATTAATCATTGGTATTTTGTAAAAACCAGAGCAGGTTTCTACATTAAGGGACAATCAACTTTAAGGCAGGTCTATGTTTTCCTCCAAAGCCAGACATTTATTCAGTTTTTTCCCCCATATAAAATTGGGTTTTATGTTGAAAACTGCAGATCAAATTTTTTCCATAAAATTGGGCGACAATTTTGGCTGTCATGCAAAACAAACATAATATGGCAGCTACATTTTCAAGACAAAGTATACGGTCCTCCAAACAAATCTAACATAAATTTATGCACATTTCATTATTATATCATTGTATGGACTGAGAATTAACCTTAAGAATATATAATTCTTACCTCATCTCTACTGATGAGCTCATTGCTGAAAGTAAGACCAGGCATAATTCCTCTTTTCTTCAGCCAGAAAATAGCTGCAAAACTCCCAGAGAAAAAAATTCCTTCCACTGCTGCAAAAGCTACAACTCTCTCTGCATATGCTGCATTGCTTTCATTGATCCATTTTATGGCCCAGTCTGCCTTTTCTTTTACACATGGCATTGTCTCAATAGCATTAAACAGATAATCTCTGGAAAATAAATATGAAGAATATTGAAGCACAAGATAAATTACAATGTTCTAAAATACCTGGTCTAACAACTTTCAAGAATGCATTCAGATAGCGACAGGACTTTAAAGCAAAACTTCAGATGCTTTGTTTGTTCTTTCTTGCAAATAATCTTTGTTTTCAGTAATTTATCAACAAAGCAATCATAATCGTGGAAATGCATAAAATGATTGAAAGAGATTTTATTTAACTTATGACAATATTGTTGTTAGATTGTGTTTCGAGTAATCAATTAGTTATTTTTGTCGATGGTATTCAAACAAAAATGTAGAGGTTTTATTTACCTCTCTGTAGGTTCTTTGATGTAGGTATCAATAAGTAAGCTATACATTTCAGAATGAATGTTCTCCATGGCAATCTGGAAACCATAAAAACATCTTGCTTCTGTAATCTGTACTTCCTTGCTGAAGTTCTCAACCTGAATTTTAAATAATTATGAATTGCAGCATGTTAGAAAAAATATTGGAGAACTTCTTCACAAATTCTATTCTATCTAATTACTTTAACCTATAAACGTCTATTTTGTACTAGTCAATGTTCTTATTTACAATTACATATAATAATCAATATCTCATTAATAGCATTTAAATTGAACCTTGTTGTCATTATGCAGCTGAAAAATATTCAAGTTGGCATTAAAAGAAGAATCACACACTCATTAATAGTTTGGTTGTCAACTCTTTTTGGAAAATGAAACATCTACTTTTGTTTTAACTGTGGTCATGAAATAATTTGAAATGTGTCACAAATACTGTGAAGTGAACTAAAATATGTTTCTTACAAAGACATCTTGCTCATCAGAGATAACATCATGAATTATCATACCAAATTGTGAAATACATCTATTGAACATGTTTAAATATGAAATTCAAGATAAATCCATGCCATATTAAGAAATAAAAAATTATAAATTGCATACCAAGTTTTCATTTACAATTCCATCACTAGCTGCAAAAAAGGCAAGAACATGTGATATGAAATATCGCTCTTCATCTCTCAGGTTTTCCCAATGCCCTAAATCTTTTGACAAATCAACTTCCTCTGCAGTCCAGAAGGAGGCTTCTGCTTTCTTGTACATTTGCCAGACGTCATGGTACTGAATGGGGAAGACAACAAATCGTCGTGGATTATCCTTCAACAATGGCTCTTCTTCCTGTTTTTTCCTCATAACTGGCTTTGTTGGTTTTATGATCTAACATCAATAAAAAGAAAATTATCATTTGATGTAAATTCCAAATATACACGATTCTCCTTTCATGCACAATGTGTTTTTATACCAATAATTTGATGTTATGTCTTAAGAACAATGAAAAAGTTTTAAAAGCTCTGAAAAAAATCTACAATATTACAGGAAAAATAATCTGCAAATCCTGCCATTCTATTGCAATCTATACAACATGATGTGTATATCAATGAAAAGGATAGATTGGTATTTAAACTTGATGGCTCCTTTTAAGTAAACACTTGTATTTAGGTGGTGTTCAAATTCTACTGTGTACAGTGCTAGCATGGTAAATACAGTAAACAAGTCTCCATGGAGCCTGCAACAGTACACTCACATCTGATAAATATTTGCCAGTATGGAAATTATTTAGTGGCATGTGCAATATGTTTTTGTGAAAGCCATTTCTGCTAGGAAGGAGCTTTGTTTAAGTTAAAACTGGGAACACGCTGATTGGTCAATACAAATTTAGTTTCATACGATTTGATTTGAAAGGTTAACCTTCCAACATCACTTCGTATTGAATGTTGTGTATCACGCCTCGTCACACCAAATAAGCTAAATAAGAAATCCTCACCTCATGCTGTTGACTGTTTATAATGTTCTGTAATTGAAAGACAAACAAATTCATTATTCATATCAAGCAGGAATTACAATGAAACATTTTTATCGCAAATGCCAGGTCACGAAATTCATCAGTCATCTCAGGATCAGCAAAATTTAGACAAACTTTGCCAAGAACCGACACAAGATTGGTATTTTGCAATAGAAAATTAACGAGGACATAATTTTTTTTCCAACATGACCACCAAACCCATATGCAATTTTGTAAACACTGAAATGCTTATGATAAAAAACAAACACAAAAATATCATTTTGATTTAAATTGAACACAGTGGTTACAATATTATAAGTCAGATGGTGAAAATTTCCTCCTACATTGCTAAACATATGTAATTAAATTATTTTGCTGTAACTAACATATATCAAGCTCAACTCATAATCATCTTCCAGAATTGTCTATTAAATGTACAGCCACTTTTTCTTATTTGAATCTATGGCATCTTAAGCAATAAATGAGAGACTTCAATACAACCAGAAGCCATACGCTTTCTCTAAAATTGAGTTTGAAAGATATCAACATTCACATGTCAAAAAAAGTTGCAAGTTATGTTTCTACACGATTCCATAGAAAAAAGAAGAAGACATTTTTAACAATAGACACAAGCTTCCTTGAATTCGAAGTGGTTCAAGTTGCTATATTTAAAAATAGACAAATAGATGTCTTTTTCCACTTCATATTTGAACATTTTCTCATGCTCAGCCTCTACTATCAAAAGTTGATTACCATATAAAAAAAAACCACACCAATTATTGCTATTACAATTTCAATGAAGAAAATAAATAGAGTTTATCTTTTTTATGTACTATTTACCTGCTTTTGACTTTCTCCAAGTACTTTCAATTTTCTGTTTGATTGGTTGTTTACTGGCATCTGAAAGATATTTTTTTAAGGAATGACAAAAATAACAACTTGGTAAACCGAGGTTACAAACATAGCTCTGTTACAACACGCATAAATTAATTTTAATGATCAAGTCAAGAATGAGTGCAAAAAAACAAGAGGGTTCATGAATATGCCCGTCACATGGATCTCCTGTACTTGGCGATCACAATACTGGTATAAAAATTTGTTCCAGTATTGTGATTTAAAAATTTATTTTTTTTACTTGTGTATAGTATTGTAGTAAGCGACATCTTCCAGGAAAAAGTGCACACCATGATGTCAAATTTATTTCTGTTTTCTATTTAATAAATACCTGTAAAACTTTATACTTTTTTCTGTTTTTATTAGGATGAAGGTTGAAACTAACAAAAAAATCACTTTGGGCACTATTTCAAGTACAAATTTTGTGGAAATTACTAAATTAATTGTTGTGCTATTGTCATTTTGACAGAATCAAAAGTTGATGGTGTTAATTTCAAATTGTATTATCTGGAACCAATATTGTTGTATATAGCAATGCATGAATTTGAATAATAGTATATATATTTTTATCAAGGAAAATAAGTTTAATTTTATTATAATAAAGCATTTAAGCTGAAAATCAAATACTGAAATGCATCCCTATAATTTAGTCAGCATGTCTGTCAATAATACTGACCTCTTCAGCAATATCTTTTCTCAACTAGTTTCAGTTCTTGAACAAAATTTCCTACACAACTTATAGTACGAATAATAACAGTAACATATTTTCACCTACAGGTTGATGGTTGGCCATGTGTGAACTTCTTCCAGAGGATTAGAATTAAGCCTGGAAAATTTCAATGGACAATGCTGGAAACGAAACACACCATCCTTCCATAAGATGTATGTTGTAAATTACAGCCACCAGACATTGCTATGACAAGTCTTCAATTTCATTATGTACTTCAAGGTTTGTGTTAGATTTACCCGTATTATATTTTAAGTAGAAACAACGGTCTGATTATTTTTTTTCCCATACACAAAGTTCAATTTAATAATGGCCTAAAAATATTGATCTTTCCTAATCTACTGACCCATTAACATTGGTTTGACTTGAAATATTTCATTGGCAAATAAAAAGTTTATGCCAATTTGCAATACTTTGTTTAAAATATTTCAAAGTAAAAAATCTAATGGCTCAGATTTTCATGCACATTGGAATTATTTCAGTATGATTCCATACCACATGTACATATATGTTTTCATCTTGAACACAAAATGTTGTACAGTCCACATTTCAAATCTGGAACAAAATATGTTTTTTAATAGTTTATATATCAATACCATTGTAAGGGCCTGGGTGGCTCAACGAGTTAGGTAGTTGGATTACCTAACAACTCATACAAGCCTATCACCAATACGGCGTGGGTTCGTGCCTTGCTTTGTAAATTACAAAAAAGGTGCACTCGACTCACAGCTGCAAGTGATAAAGTTTACCAGTTGTTTGCCCATGGTCAGTGGTTCTCTCAGGATTCTTCCACCATTAAAACGGGTCACTATGATATAGCTGAAAGTGGTGTAAAACACCAAAAATCAATCAATCAATATCATTGTCTCTTAACCAATCTGTATACTTAGATAGTCTCTATTCTTTTCAACATATGTTTAATTTTCTTTAATATTCATTAATTATAGATTCTTTTTTCAGATCTTGATGATTAGAATGTTTGGTGGTACCAACTGGAACAGAATTTGAGATTTTATCTTTTAATAAATATTACAATTAAAAGTGAGCACCTTTTTAATGCCATCCCAAACTCCTTCTAAAGTTCTCAAGCTAGAAAGTCTTAAATTTCCAGAATGTTTGTACACATTTAAGAGGTGCATATTATCCAGATTTTTATTTTCAACAATTTTTCACAGTTGTAAAGTCAAATGTTTCCTTTTCATCAAATAGTTTAGGTCTCAAAAGACCTTCACTGTCAATATCAACTAATCGGTTATTCAGTTTTAACCTTAGCATCATAATTGTCTGTCACTGAATGACAATAGCACACATAGTCTGTCAATTACTGACAATAGCAACAACTTTTCCATCAAAATTATGATGATAGCAACATGGAAATTACTCAAATGAACCAAGTATGAAATTTACTTCACCTCTATAACCAAACCATTTCAGCAGGTCTTTACAAGTCATCATATTTCATGAACAAAAGAATTCTGTACAAGCCTTAGGTTTCCCGATTTTCGTATTTTCTTTGTTGCTATTGTCATAAAAACTCCGTCAAAAATTGACAATAACAACATCATTTTTTTAAACGTTAATTTAATCGTTAATAAAAGGGTCCGTGTTTTAATTTTGAGTTAGCTGAAGTTCATATCTACAACATCTCTCAAATCAGTGTTTGAAAAATGACCTGTCACAGTCTGTAAGTGTGCACTTTTTCCTGGAAGATGTCAAGTATTATAATAGGTATGGTGGAAATGTTAGTTCCTGGGTAGACCAGTTCTTGAAGTAGTTGTTCTTGTGTCGCTGTATAATAATCTTGACTCTATCCATAATGGATTGTTGTGTATTGTGATGTATTACTGATACGATGTTATAAATGCCAATAAAATGATACACAATGAACTTGTACTTTTAGTATGCTTTTCAACAGTTGATGACATGAACCTTCTAATATGAAGCAATCCAATTTCATAATTGAATTACAATACCAATATCTTAATTACATTACTGGTATACTAGTATTGTACAAAATTTTGGAAAAAATTCACAATACTGGAAAAAAAAATTATACTAGTACAGGAGATCCCGTCACATTACTATACGACCACTGGCAGTGTAGTCAGTGCTTTCATTATTTTTCAAATGTTAATGTACCAGTACTTCACACTATTCACAGGCAGTACTTTTTATAAAAATTTGAACACAATTTTAAGAATATCTTGTGCAATACTCTTAAAAATCAGGGGTACCAAAGAGCATTTTAGGCAAATAAAAGTACCTGGTACGGCCCTTAAATTATTGAAAGGCCTGGTAGTGTAACCATTTTAAAAACAAGAAAATTTTTAAAGCAAAGTATTAAACTGATTTGTAACTATTGCAAAAAAAAAAAAAACAGCATTCAAAAACGTTATGCTACTGTTTGTCATCATAAAAAATATGAAGTAATTGTTTATATGCAACTTGTTTTGTAACCATTCAAAAAAATATCCAGAAAAGTTATGTACAGGTTAGGAGACTTAACAGTTTTGTAACCATATTACTGTAACTACACTGCACTGCTATGTATGGATAATGTAAGCAAGGATTTATATAGTAGGACTATATAAATCCTTGTTGCAAGTAACGTTTCAAGCAAGACAAAAAAGCTGCACGGGTGGCGCCAAAATAAATTTACGGTCCAACAATTTTATTTTACTGGCATATATTGGAATATACCCATATATTGACATATTATACATGTTTTACGTGCAAAAGAAAAAAGAAAAACACTTTAAAAAATATACACCCAACTTGGCATTGTATGAATTGACGAATATTTTCAATGAAAATTTAAAAAAAAAACAAAACTTACCTCATTCTCGTCATTGATTTTCGTCTGTTGCAGTTTTGTTTCAAGTTTTTTTATTTTTCTTGGTGATTGGACGGACGTCATTTTTCTGATGTAAATTAGTAAAATTGCGTAAAATGTGTTAAAAGCTTTAAAAATTATTTTTTACAACGTTCGCCCAATGTCCTGCCAGTAAATGTCAAACAATAACCGAATATTCCGCGAAAATGCTTCATAAACTGGCGCTAACTTGAGAACAACCAATCAAATTGAATCGGACGAACCCAAACTATCAAAGGGTAATAATCTGAAAGAATTATTGTACTTATACTACTTTTTATTTGCAAAAATTGAGCACTAAAATAGTTGAGTCCGAATGATGATTATGAAATATTTTTATTTTAAACATTTTGCTTTTGTTCACGGTTTTATTAAATACGAAACAGAATATACAAAAATATATAACAACCCACTTTGAATAATAGAATCGGTCTTAGCAACAAACACAAATATTACTCCGCATTGAAATTGAAGAAAAATTAATTTTGAGTTTTGTAATAATACAATTGGAAGAAATTTGCTAGAAATCAAATTGATAGGACATTTTTTTAATAAATTGACTTATTATTTAAACTTATCTCAAATGCATGACATATTGAATAAGATTATTTTGTTGCGGGAATATATCCTGTTGTATGTTATTTGGCATTTATTGTTTAGATATGGCTGCCGCCGATAGCATCCGTGTGATTGATGATGATTATGTAAAAAGGGTTCACAGTAGAAACCCTTCTGGCCATTTACATAAGGGTATGGTTTAACATTGTACCCCCAAAATCCAGTTGTTCTTTTGTTGAACATTTTGATAACTTGCACATGTTTTAAATTCAACCACGAGATTTATTTACAACCACTCCCCCCCCCCCCCCCCCCCCAAAAAAAATAAAATAAAGTAAAAGTATGTTCCAATGAGGTTCACCCCCTTGATTTCACCATAATAATATTAAGTGCAGGTGTGACCTGAGAAACAATCGATAGATTGTCTAGTCAGAGAGTTGTAGGTCTTTCGTTCAGATCAAAATACAGTGTAGCCCGGAGACCCATTGTATCGCGGTAGTTAACACTTTAACGTTAATAAATAAAAAAGAAGACTTACCTGTTTATGTTTGTTTATCCCACATGTTCTCCATTATTTTAACTTCATTTCCATGTAACAATGTCCAATTTCTTCAAAAGAATTCCGTATGAAATTTCCAAATTAAGACACCATCGTTTTTTAGGTCGTTCTCAGAGGATTCCCATTATATCGCGGTAGTCGTAAAATGTTAATGTATGGTGCACACTTGGTGTCTTTAATGTTCAAAAACGATGTTTTCAACTCCATATATGTCCATTCAATAAATAAATTAATTAATTGTCAAAACAAGTTCAAATTTAACTGATAACAGGAACAAAAATGGAACTTCAACTATTTACATGATTTTTGTCTTCTTGAGAGTTATTCAGAAGAACAGTGTGGGCACTTAAACACACTGTTCCGCCTCAAAACGGTGACTTCTGTACAGTAAGCGAGGTGGGTCCAGTGACCACAAATGCTACATTCTCCCCATTTGACAAAAACAACCCCTTCAACATCCTTTAACTCAATAGGTTGCCATTTATTACACACACAACAGACATCTTCATCATCTGTCAACTCTACATCACTAAATAGTTGTGAATCCTCTGATGATAATTCAATTGGACCCCCTTTGTTATTTAATCCTGATGTGCTTGGTTGAGGTTCTTGCATTTTTTCCTCTATTTCCTTTCCTTTATGTTTATTTGTTGCTTTCTTGGTAACAGTTTGCTGTGTTTTCTGCTTGGTAACTTTTGGCTGTGTTTTCTTCTTAGGATTCTTTGTTGACATAGGTGTAGTAAGCTTAAGTTTAGATTTCTTAGCAGATGACTGTAAAATATCCAGGTTAGATTTTTTTTTGGAGATCTCCGGCAAGGTATGGCAGTATAAATTTACGCTTAGGCTTTTTTACTACAAATGTTATAGTTCTGGTCTCAAAGAAATTAATTTCACCAGCTTGCTGTTCTTTATCTTGGTTATTCTCAACCTCTTCTGTGTGTGTGACATTTTCATCTTGGTTATTCTCAGCCTCTTCTGTGTGTGTGTCATTTTCATCCTCTTGAACATCAGTATAAATAATGGAAGGTGCAGTTTGATCATTCGTGATAACTTTGTTGTTAAAAGGAAATATGCCGGTCTTACGAAATGATGATATCAAATTTTTTGGTGACATAGCTTTTATGTAGGGTTTATATGTGAGAGCTGCAACTTGGTATTTGGTAATGCTCATGCCAGGATTCTTCTGCATAAATGTGGAACATTCCCTGTTATATATATTTTTCAAAGGCCCAAATATGCCAACGTCAAGTGGCTGTGTTAGATGGCTACTGTGTGTAGGTAGAACAAACAGAAGAACTTTGTGCTTCTTTGCCCAATCAGTTAAGGTGATACTAATGTGGGAACGATGTCCATCATAAAGTATTAATGTGGGTTGCTGATCATTTCTATCTGTGATACCAGCATGGTTTGCAAAGTGTTTGGTTATATAATTCTGAAAAATAGCAGTGTTGGACCATCCTGTAACGGACATTTCACCATCAGATCCTGGTGCAGCATCATTTAAAAATGCGTCATTCCACCGCTTACCTGGAAAAATGTAGTAAGGAGGAATATGATTTCCTGTGGCGTTCCCTCCAGAAATTATTGTAACTGTTGCAGATCTAGCAGAAGTAATGGCTTGTGGCTTAGACTCTTTATTACAAACAACTTTGGGTGGTGAATGTTCAGTTGCAATACCAGTCTCATCTACGTTAAAAATTCTGCTTGGTTTGTTTCTCAAGTTGTGTTTTGTTAACAAAGATGATAATTCTTTGAAATATTTGTTTAGATTGTCCTGAGATGCAGCTTTGGCCCTCGACATAGATAATTTTTGCGGTTTTACCAATTTCAACTCTGGCCATCTTTTCAACATGCCATAGAACCAATTATTACTTAATTGTAACGACTCACCAGACCTCAAGTTTTTCCCCAGAGCCTGTGCATAATCTCTTCCCACAAGTTGTATCTTTGCCTTACTATACCCATAACCAATGCGTGCCATGTATGTCATATGGTTTACACAATCTTTCTCTTCATCTTTAGTAAAAATGGTATCCTGGCCAACTTTTGCTTCTATATCAACGTTACCCCTTGTTCTGTCCCTCAATGTTGACTCTGGAACATTGTATTGTCTTGCTGCACGATAAACAGACATTCCTTTAACTATTGCCTCATGAGCCCGCTGCAAATTGGCCCTGTCATACTGTAACCTTTTCTTTTTAACATCTGGATTCTGAAAATAGAGAAGAAAATATATTGCTTTTAAGTTTTCAGCATTGTTCATTCCTTAGAGATTTTAACAGTTGCAGTAATTCAATCAGTAAATATGGTCCCTACTGTATTTTTTTTTTCAGATTATTGATAACATATTTTATGTTCACAGGTCTAAATCCATATATATAATTATTAACAAACAGATTCATAGGCAAACTTGCCATAAAAGTTGGTGCAAACACACTATTTTAACTCAATTTTAGACAAAAATTTGTTATATTCGTATTTTTGTCCTTAATTGCTTTCCATAGTTTTTTTCCGCCGTAATATGGGAGTTTCCCCGTCACGTGACTTTTACAAGCCTCATGTTGAACGTAAACAACCAGACGACAATTTCCACATTGCTTCGTGGGGGAAAATACGATTTATACAAAAATTTATCAACATTTTGGAAACATGGGGTAGCAGGTGCTTGGTAAAAATGCTAAATCACTTGAATTTCATGAATAACAGTGTTTACTTACCAGTAGTTGTGACATTTTCACAAAAGTTGGTGTGTTGAACTGCAACGTGACTTCGGTGTTTTACTTCCAAAATTAGACTGTCGCTCGTGCGTCAATTTGGAATAAATAAATACCACGATATAATGGAACCCGCGATACAATGAGATACTAGTATACTGGTCAGGGAGTAGTTCTCGCCAACTGTCTCATTTAGCGCGAGTGCTCGCGAAATTTCGTCTGATTTTTTCCCCATCATTAAAGGACGCCGTTCCAATCCTTCGTATTAATTTTTATCGAATTTTATTGTGAAATATCGTTAAAATCAGGTAAAAACCCTACTGCACCCCACATTCTGTCATAACATCAACAGGGGGTCACGTGTGTTGGTACTCTTAAAATAGAAAAACACATGGAATGATCATCGGAGAATCTAGTGACACCATATTTCCAATTTATCTCTACAAATCTTTAAGATCTTTCTAAAAAGGTTCACACTTTGCCTTATTACTCATCCCTACAATCCAAAATACTCATGGTTGCAGAATGAAAATAGATTCCATGTGAATGCAAATGGCCACCTGCGCATGCACTGTTTACGTCATCAATTACCTTGACCGCTAATTTAATACATGGATCCTATATTATCACATTGGGCATAAAACATGGACAGAATATTAATATTAATTCTAGAAAAACTGGATTTATTACTTTTCATCAATAAAATGAAAATTATCAGGTAAACCACTGTTGAAAAGGATGTATTTTACGGAATGGGGGAGCGGCGTGGGGATGGCATGACAGCCTTTACACAGCGATAATTAATTATTAGAGTTTTCTACAAACTAACACAAAAACCGGTAATCTTTTTTAAGAAAGGGTTTTAATTTTCTAAGATGTCGTTTTTCTTTCCCTTTGATGCTTTAGCTTCACAAAAAACAATATTTCTGAAAGTTGGCGAGAATTGCTTCTGTTGCGCCCATTTTCTGTTAAAAAACGCAACATCGTAATAATGGATCCCCGATCAGCGTGCACTCTCCTTTATGAAAATTTATTTCGTAGGTAAATCGTTATGGTTCATGCAAAATAATAATGGGGTGAAACAAAGGTTTCTCGACTGCTTCTTAAAAATATTGGATAAAAAACGTAAAAAATGGCGAGAACTACCCCCCGACCAGTATACATTACAATACAATACAAATCTTTTATTGTCAATCAAGATGCCCAATATAATATATATGTAATGACTGGACACTTGTCTTCGTCTTCTTCTAGTGTAGGAACCAGATTCATTAATGAATGTATGTGGTTCAGTGAAAACTTTGTACATGTCGGGCAACAGAGCAAGCTTTCTGGTGTATTTTTTATTTACAAATAAAACAATGTACAGGGGTATACGTTCTACTTTGTGGAGACTGCCTTGGATTGAGGGCAGCTGATTCCAATCGCTGAAGGTACTGGGGAAAAATGAGTTCCTTTATGTATTTTTTTATGTCCTCTCTTGGTAGAACTTGTGTTGACCTCTTGTTGTACTGTTGTTGAATGTTAGATACTGGTTTCAACTTTCAATCAATGTCTATAATATTGTTCTTAAAGGAACATATAACTATAATGGACACTGAAAGGAACATATCGCTATTTTCTACCTTCCAAAATTTCTGTTTATTGTTTAAAAAGCTACGTATGATAAAACTTTTCATAATATTACAAGACTTCAGTTTTCATTTTTTGTCAAAATCTCAATTAAACTGAATCATAAAAAGCTATATGTATTTTTTTTTTATTTAATTGTTTCGATTGTACTAATCACTTGATTGGTCTAGAACAAGCATAAACTTAAGCTCTGTGACATTTTATTTATGATATCTTGTCTGTGTAAACGTCAATAGTAAAGACATGGAAGTCATAATTTTTTGCATACTTTGTTATTTTTATTGCTTTTTTAGAAGTGGATGCTAACTTGATTTTTTTACACATAATAAGACTGGTGGATAAATTTACAGTTTTATTTTTTTAACCATATTTCTACTTTTAAAGAGTGATCGCTTATAAAAGTAA
Organism: Bathymodiolus septemdierum; assembly: GCA_963383655.1. NCBI lineage: Eukaryota > Metazoa > Mollusca > Bivalvia > Mytilida > Modiolidae > Bathymodiolus > Bathymodiolus septemdierum. The sequence goes on from OY726518.1 coordinate 96,674,101, forward strand.
AAAGACCATTAGCAATGAAAAATTATTTTATAAATGATAAAACATGAAAATTCCTTAGTAGGACAAAAAACATACCTTGAGGATAGCAATCTAATTAAAAAGATGAGCAATTGTACTTGAGCTTTTGACCATGGTACCAGGACCAGTGAGCATCAGGAATTTACTGGTCCTGAATATCGGAACGAAGGAAATAAAATTTGTTGAACACAAAATTAACTGAGTGACATATGACATATATTATTTAAGATGACTATTTTAGGTTGGCAATTAAATATCTGATCAGATGCTGCTGTACACTTAATTTTATAAAACCTGCTTTTCATTTTGTCTTGGGCTATCAGTCAATTTTCGTATATTGGTTGTACCGTTGATAAAGCATTGTTGTTGGGGTTGTTTTTTGGGTGCAAATTCTGGATATATTCTACAGTATTTACCCCACATATTTACTTCATAATTCTCACTAGCATGATTGCCGGTAATATCGTTGAGATTAGACTTCCACAAATACAGAACAGAAAATGTCTTCGGAAGTTTAATATCTGGAGATACAGAGCAGAAAATGTCTTTGGAAATTTAATTTCAATGATATTAGATCGCCGGGATTATCAGCATAAACCCGATTGTGACTATAAATTGCCGAAAACTTTACTTGGAATTTATTTTTCCACCAATACCGAATATGACATTTAATTAACCTGTTTAAATTAACAGGGTGCTCCGAAGTCATCGGAGGAATCTACAAGACAACAACATACCACTTGTCTCAACCCAAGGTATTTTTTCCTTCCACGATGTTTGAAATGTTCTCTTCCGCTTAAGCCTATAGTATCTTTGATCTTTTGTTAGTTGTGGTGTTTTTTCATTATGTAATTTATTGTTGTCAGTATCACGAGCCACCCCATTAACTTAAAAAAAAACTAGTCAATGACTTTCGAAGTTTCGGGCCATTTTTATGTTTGAACTGCTTCACTAATACGCTTAAGTATTATCGAAAGAATTACCGTTTCCGTAAAGCGCAAAACTGATCTTAAGATATTCTGTTGCAACCATCCTGGGTGTGTGTGCTCCGTTACTGGAGGTTCGTACAGAACAAAACACACTTGATCTTGAATTATTTCAGATTACGTAACCCAATGTTAACAAGATTAAAAGAGGCAGTGAATGTTGGATTAAAATTATGCAGTAAAATTTGTCACTCGGACTTTTAACTTCCTATTTATTTCAAGTTCGTAATTGCACAGTTTCAACTGGTCCGTCGGACTTTATGGGATTAGAAATGTTAGGTCCGAACCCACAAATCGCCGGTCCCGGACCAGTGGATTTTTTAACCCCTGGGTACTTATCAGCACATTCTCCAAAATCGCAAGCATTCTACAATTGATCAGGACTATTGGTTATGGGTCAGGACATATTACTGGATGCATTTAGAATAGTTGTCTCCATTACGATTTAAAAAAAAACTTTCAAATATGGAAATTAAATCTATTACGAAAATGAAATTATGATGCATAAATTTTACATATAAGTAATATTTGTATTGTTTTAGGTCATGGCATAGTAGCAGCTACTGCATCAATACCAAGTAGATACCAGACTATTGTAACTGATAATGCTGATAAAAGAGGTTTTCTTGGCCAAGCTAAACGGTTTCGTTTCGATGAAGCAATGGTGAGTACAAGAACTTGTATTATTGGTTATTACTACTTTATTTAAGTCAAAATGAGGTCAAATTCAGACCAGAGTTGAGTTTATCAAAGTTATGTGTGACACCTTCACCCTCCATATAGATGGATGCCATATCTAAAAACATAAATTTCATTGAATGACAAAAAAACATCTGCTGAAGTTTGAAGTTTAACATATCTTCTGACTTCTTCTATAAAATTTCGAAGTCAAATTGAAAACCAGATAAGCGATTCAGATTATAGGATCCTTGGAGTCTCGGGTTTAGTGTTATAAACTGATGCATAAGCTGTAGGAACTTATCCTTCAATTTTTTTTTGCAGACTGATGCTCCAGGTCCTGGAAATTATGTTTCACATGAAAAAATGGACAATAACAGTACCTCTTTCTCTAAAAAAGGTACAGGAGGATTTGCATCAAAGGTAAGGATATAAAATATAATAATAACAATAATGAAAACAAGAGAAATAATTGTTTATGTTACTAGTCAAAGTTTGCATTAAGATTAACAATGCAAACTGTCATGATTTGTATTATTGTTAAAACAGCAGTTGTTTGAGCTATCGTAAATCAATGATCACAATCAACGACATTTATTTTCCTTCTCAAGGATCTAATTAAGATATCTTTATTTTATTTTTATGAGGCGAGTTTTAGGAAATGAATATGCAATGTATTTATTAATGTTTAGGGGCCAGCGTGGTTGTGATTGTAATCAGATGGTAGTTGGATTTACAACTACCTTCCTGTGCAATCAGTGCCTATCACCACTAAAGTTGTGAGTTCGAATCCCACTCATGATAAGATGTACTTGATACAACGTTATGTGATAAAGTTTGTCAGTGACCTTCGGTAGGTCAGTGGTTTTCTTCAAGTACTCCAGTTTCCTCCGCTAATAAAACTGACCACCACGATATAGCTGAAATATTTTTGAAAGTGGCATTAAATGCCTACCCCTCAACCCTATTAACTTGTATGTTAAATCTTAATCATCTATTTGCATTATGGATTTTATATTTCAGTCAAAAAGAGGTGTCAAATATTTTATGACTAGTGCACCAGGACCAGGGGTATATGGACTACCTAACCTACTAGTAACTAGGAAAGATTTCAACAAGACAGATACTACTAGTAACTTTAAGAAACCCATAGCACAGCAAATAGAAAGAGTAGAAAAAGCACCTGGACCTAATCAGTATGATGTATGTCACTATTTAATTCAAGATTAAGACTTTAATTCGAAGTTTTAGTTCTAATTTGGAATAATCATAAATATAATCATGGTTTTAAAGTTTCCAGATATTCGGTAAAAGAAATAGATAATATTTTGTGTTCCAATTTGCATGTATGCAGTTTTTTTGTTCCTGAAAATTCTATTAAAACAATATATAACCAATATTTCATTGAGGTTTTATCATCATGGTTTCAAATTTGAATACCCATGGTAACAGTAAGTTGTTTCCCCACAAATACAATTAATAATTTTCAAATCAAATCAAATATTTTATTGTCTATTAAATTGTATTATAATTTGTGACAAATAAACAAAAATATGACAGTAAATAAGACATAAATGAACATATCTAAGTGGTATTATCAAGGATCTCTTGTCCCTATGTTCTAATTATATGAAATATGTCTGCTATCATATTCTAGTACAAATATATTAGGAAAATATATTTTCCAGAACATTTTTTTATCATTGTTTTTTACGGTCATTAAAGTATTTAAATGTGGATTATGTCCCTTTGTTAATTAGGAGATAACTGTATTGTATTTGAAAATTTCATGGCATCAATTGGAGATTTGATGGTCGCAAATTGAGTTTACTGGCGACGCGTTACCGGAGCCAGTAAACAGATATTTGTGACCATTAAATCAACAAATACAATACAGTTATCTGCATTCTAATGTAATCATGTGTATAGATGTATATTAATAGCCTAATTATTGACAAGATGATCAACTAAAATTCTAAAAACATCTCATGCTATTTCAACCGTGGAATCGATACCGTAAAAAATACACCATTAAAACGACAATTGATGCCGTGAAATATTCAAATACAATACAATTATCTCCATTCTAATGTGATCATGTGTATTGTCCCATTATTGATGACGTAAGCGGTAATCGGCTAAAATTCTAAAACTATCTCATGATAATATTTCAACTGTGGAATTGATACCGTGAAAATTACAGCATTGTCCAATCACAAACCAGGAATATTAAACAACTACATTTAGAATATATATTTGTTAAATGAACAAGATCTTAATTAAGTCTCCCAAACAAAGTTTGGGAGACTTATTGTTTTTGCTCCGTTTCTTATTATTATTATTCTTATTCTTCTCCTTTCTTTCCGTGCACCATGAACTTGTCCACAGCAGATCTCAGGAACTACAGGACAGAATTTCATGAAACTTGGTGGAGTTATAGATATATGTTTCTAGTTGATCCTAAAGTTTTCAGATTTGTGGTAAAGTGGGTCAAAGCCATATTTTTGGGGGTTCAAAGAGGGTGGGGGTTACTATAAAATCCTATGGGAAACTTGAAATTTTGTACATTAATGTTGATAACTTCTAACTGGATAATGATAGAGACATAAAATTTGACATAGTGATAGGTGACCATTAGAGGAGCAATTCTGCGTTTTCAAAATTTTCAAGATGTCTGCCATTTTCAAAATGGCAGCCAAAACACGGCATAAAAATGGGGGGTAAAAATTCAACATTGTCCGATATTATCAAAATTTGATATGTGGGTAGATAATGATGTCCCGACATTGAAAATTTTCTACCGGCCGCCATTTTCAAAATGGCCACCACAATACCGCAAAAATTCAACATTGTCCGATATCATCAAAATTTGATATATGGGTAGATAATGATGTCCCGACATTGAAAAATTTCTACCGGTCGCCATTTTCAAAATGGACGCCACAATACTGCACAAATTCAACATTGTCCGATTTCAACGAAATTTCATATTTAGGTAGATTATGATGTCCCGACATTGAAAAATTTCTACCGGTTTCCATTTTCAAAATGGCCACCACAATACCGCAAAAAATCAAGCTCAGAATTTGTCACAATGCAAAGTGTTCATTTAAACTGTTGTCAGTGGCCGGTTTGGGAGACTTCATAATCGTTAGGTTATAATCATATCTTGTTAAAGTACTGTTTTTTTAGATGTTGACAAATTAAATAAATTTTCAAAATGACAGTAGTAGAAAAGTAAATTGCTATATTAACAGAATTTTGAGTTGATATCTTCCATTATTTTTCAGGTACTAAAATCCAAATTAGGAAAGTCAAATAATGTAACAGCAGAAGCTGCATTTAATTCTAAGTCAAAACGAGAAGCTATAAACATTAATAATATAGCAAAGAACCCTGCACCTGGTATGTATAACTAACCAAAATATTTTATCTCCCTTTATTTTATACAGATATATCATGTTTGAGAGGGGTATTTGCGAAAAATACCAGTCGAGAGACGAAAAATTTCCCGAGCCAAATGGCGAGTGAAATTTAGTCTCAAGACTGGTATTTTTTGCAAATACCCCTCCCAAACATGATATATCTGTTTAATTACACCAAATATTATTTAGAACACTGGCTAAATAAATAATACCTTTTGTTTGTCGTTTTCAGGACCTAACATGATTTATCTGTTTAATTCTACCGAATGATGTTACATAAAATGCACAACTGATAACTTTTTACAAATTATGTTACAAGCGTCTCGGTGAAGGGTAAAAACTGCAAATACGATTTTGCAATAAAACGCACAACTGATTACGTTTACAAATTTTGTTAGAGGCGTCTTGGTGAAGGGTAATTATTAGGCAAATACCCCGGCAATGGCGGAAAAGCTGAAAAAACTAAGAATTGGTAAAGAAATACCCCTTTCATCAAACAATCAGAAGACAGCATTCTGATATAAGGTGTAATTATGTTCAAAAGACCATGTTAGCTGTAATTGTCACTGTGTCTGTCTTCACTGACATTGTTGTACGTTAGCCTCTTTGCTGTATCACTGGACCAAATGGAAGCAAAATGGATGTTCATGTGGTTGAGTTATTAAAATTTATGATTTGAAAATTGCATTCTTAAAGCTGGTTTGAAATTTTGGGATGAAGCTTCACAATGATCAAGATTCATATCCGAAACACTGTTGTGATATTCATATTTTACCAAGAGTTAGGTATTGATGAGGAGGAAATAAGATGCCTAGTTCAAGATTTTTTCCCCTTTGACTGCCAGAATTATTTTCCTTCAAAATCTGTAATCCTTTGATAAAAACGAGGCTAAATAGCAAGACACAACTATGGTCAAAATGCTATCATGCTTCAAAACTTGATTAAAATTATAATTTGTTCTTTTTTTTTATCAGTTTATACAATGTACCAATGTCATGTTTTATGCATTCACTAACATCCATTTTTCCATGGTAACTTGTTTTATTGTTAACATGTATGTTTCTAATTACAGGTCAATATGATGTCAATGATGCAATACTTTATCAGAATGTAAAAGTTCCTCTGTCTAGTTTTAAATCAAAGTCAATAAGGAGAATGCAGCCAGATCCAGCACCAGTAAGTTTTTTGTTGATTTTATGTACAGTACATGTAAATGTTTAAAAATCTTCTTCCCAGAATCACTGTAATATCTGGTGTAATCATTACAGTAATATGTAGATACCAGCTAGTCCTATCTTAAAGGAAGGCCCAGGGAATATGGGGTCTCATGTTTGAATAGGAAATCGGGAGAACTTTTGAAAACTTTATTTATTAGCTACAGAAATATTATATTTGACTTGATCCACATTGTTATCTGAAGTAAATAAAGACGATAGAAACATGAAGTCTGATCCTATGGTGTCTAAATTTCAATATAGTCTAAATTGGAAGATTTAAAAAAAATATCGGGTGCAGAAATAGAAAAGGAGATGCAAATCTATTTGGCATTAAACATCATAGTTGCAAATAAATTCAAATATTTGCAAATGAAGTCCTTTGGGTCCAATGTTACATACAGGTTACATACCAGAGGAATGGTTCATATTTGGAGTAGAAGGGCTATGACAAGTACATATTTTTTTTTTTCTCTACCAGACTCTTTTAAATGTTAAAAAGTTGTCTTCATTTTCAAACAAAATTAAGTGTAGCTTTCTTTTATCTAGGTACCTGGTCCTGGAGCTTATAAACCAAATGAACCAATAGATCCTGCAAAGAAACAGTTATTCCCGTAAGTAATGTATGATTTATTTATTCAGCAACAAAAAATACCTATTAGAATAGTGAATCACAGAAACAGATTTTGTCCTATTGTTAGGGACTCCAACGTCATGACATTATTCATTGGAATGGCAGATTTCGAAGGTTGGCGGTCAACTTTCATCCCCTGATATTTCGCAAATCTTGTCATTTATTTTAATAAAATTTATATAAAAAGTTTCGTTGTGTTTTGTTCTTTTTATTTGCGTATTTGTGCTATTTACTCTCTGAGAACGGCTTTTTTTAAATCGAGTTCGGCGGCGCGTCGTTGACAATGTAAATAGATTGCACTGGAAAATTTAGCTATACTCGTGATCACTGCATGATAGAAACGATGAGCCAATTATATTCAATTCTTTAAATATTCACCGTATCTAAATAAATATTTTTCTTTCCAATCTGAAACCGGGAATAACCTAAACAAATCGATTTTCTGAAAATAATTTCCTGTTCCATACGAAATTCGTAAATTTTAGAAAAGAAAAGTATATAGACTTAACTAATGGTATTCCTCTGCATTCTCGTGAAGTTATATCAATATTAAATACCTGGCTCATGGTTTCTTTCACGAAAGTCAATCGATGACCTTTAACGATCTTCCTGCTGAAATCAAAATGGCAGATCTGAACAACAACAACGTCATTGAACGTGCTGAGAGCCGACTATTTACAACTATGTTCGGATTCTTTTAGACAATTTTTTTACGTAAATTGCTTCCTATGCATCAGTATTTGTTTTGACCTTCCTAAATACAGAAAAGGTGATCTTTTATCTTTTTTATATACTTTACATATGTAAATTTTAATCTTCGACTGGTATATTTTTAGAAAGTGAAAGTAAAATTTTAGATTTATTTATAGGATTAAGACATATATATATATCATGCTAACAATAAACATTTAGTAAAAGTCAGTATATACTAAACAACAGTTAATTTAATATTTATTTTTATTTAAAGTTATAGAATTCAAATAAGACTGTCTTTCTGTTTTCAAATATCATACTTATTTTAAAAGAGGGAGGGGGGGGAGGATTTGATTTTTTTCTAATTCTTTGCTCAGCTCTTTGACACAATAGGAAAAAAAATACCAATATCTTTAAAAGCTCGTGAATAAAAAATTGACCCTCTGACATTAATAAGATTACGGGTACTCACCTGTAAAGTGCTGATATATACATGTATTCATTTAATTTTGTAGGGGCTAGTTTAGAGGGAAACAGAGCATTCCATTATTGTCAATGTCTAGTGATCTTGCTGCTTCTCTAACACCTTGACCCGAAAGCTTCTGATATTTGATACTTTTTCTTTTGCTATTGATGACATGGAGGCCAGAGTAAATGTCTAACACAAAAATGTTATCCAACTCAGTGGCCACTAAATCTACTGCTTTAACATCAGATGCCTTACCACAGCCACAATAAATACCCCTGACCTCACCAGCCTGTCCTAATACTACCACCCTATCACCGCTATTATCTCGTTTACCTATAACATAAACATTATGACAACTATCGCTGGTTACTCTAAAAGGATTAGTAAATATAGATTTATTCTAAATCCAGGAGAATGGAGACAACTTGTTTATATCATGGCAGTAAACAGTTTCATTGTGTCCTGTCATGTCCATCGCTAAGACTTCACGCTGCCGTGTATTATTATTTACACGTCCCACCATAATCTTATTGTCCTTGGTTATATTGAGCACTTTGGATATATTTTCGAGTGATCGTTCACACTTAAAATCTTCAGCTTTCTCTGTTGTATGTGATAGGGTTAGGAGTTTATTCCTAGAAGATAGTAGGAGATCTCCTGTTGGTAGTAATGCCATGTTATCTGCATCTATGTTAAATGAACCATTGGCAACCATCACATTCAATAGGGTTTTATTCATTTGGTGATATATCCACACAGATTCCTTATCACATTTCAGATTACTAATGGTAGACAGGTTGGTTGTATATTGTTTTATGGCATGGAATCTGTTGAACCAGTATCAAATGGAAGGCTATTTGCAGTAAAAGAGCAAGATCTTGTTGATAAAATGTTTAATTAAGAAATAATGAATACAATTTGGGATTCCTCTTTGCAAACCTTTATCTATTAGTTGATCTGAAAAATAAAGAAATTCACCAAAACAGACCTAGAAATAAAGGAAATCATTACTCCTGACATTAGTTACCTCCCCTTCTTTCCTTTAGTTTAGTAATTTTAAGGTTTAATCAAATAGAAATAATTAAATGATAAAATTTATTGCTTGATACAAGTCAATAATTAAGGAAGATTTCATACTGTTGGAATTTTTTTCATATTGGATGAATTTTTTTTCAAAATTTTGCAATCTTTGATGAGAAAGGGGCAAATTTTTCAACTTTAAATCATATAATCAGAGCTCCAGATAATTTTCAATTCCAAAGGGTAATTACCCCCTACTTTTGAAAATGATGGGTATTTGCATATTTCCTTTGCACTGTTGTACTCTCTACTTCAGAAAAGATTGCTTACATGTACACTTTTAAAATTATGTTTGACACAAGTGTTATTCAAACGCAGGATGCAAGTGAAATGTATATCTCTGTTTAATTTGACACGATTGTGTCATGTTTATTAATAAAATGTTGTAAATATTTTGTTCTGTGTTTACTTTATATAACTGACGCCACACCCTGACAAGCTATTTGCATTTATTAGTACTACATTTTTTGCAAATTTACTTTCGTTTTAGTTCTTACTTATTACGTAAACCATTCTTTATAAGAAGCACCACATTTATTTGTAATATTGACCGCGATTGGATGATATATCGTAAACATCCAATCAGATCTCTTTTGACATCGATGCTTAGAAAGGCAAACATTCGGTACCCCTCGGATGTATGCACTCTCTCCTTCGAAAAGTATAAAGGGAAGTAATTACGGGGAATTTCTCAGACAAAAATGTATTGTTAATGTACACGACTGTATTATCGTTAACAGTGTACGCTCCGAATTTGGAAAGTTTGCTTACACAGCAATATGCATGCATAATGTGTACACTCTGATCTGATAATACATGCGTTTTTACTCGTTTTATAGCATAAAAAACGCAAATACGCAGCTTATCTGGAGCTCTGTATAATGACCAAAAATTATAGCAAAATTAGTTAATTTTTACTTTAATAACCTGTTTTTGCTTTAATCTTTACAAATTCATACAAACATTACCAAAAATTGACCAAATTCAATTTTTTAAGCCATATCACAACTAAAATATGAAAAAACTATTTTCTTCTTGTCAAAATTGGTTCGGTGGCCATTTTTATGGTGGCCATATTGGATTTAGGATTACAGTAAACTAAAATTGAGCTTTTATTTCAAAAGATCACTGACCAGCCTTTCAATTAATGTATACACTTTCTAGGTTTATTTTCAATTGTTTGTGGAGTAATTCCCAAAAGTCCACACAATTTTCCTTGATTTTCAGAATTTTTTTTTTGGACCTTATAAATCTAATTGCATGTTATTCTTATTAAATGTTCTGTTGTTATTGATTGTAATTATGATTAAATGCTATTTATATTGTTGAATTTGAAATAAATTAACTAGAATATCTAACTTCAGGCCTTTTGTATGCTATAATGCCAGCTTTTTCCAAATATAGGGCTTTTCATCACAGTTTAAATTGTCATAACTTTGTCAAATATTAACAGATTTTCATTCTGTTTTGTGTGTCTTGTTTGTCTTCCTGAGCTATATAAGTTCAGAGGAAAAGCAAATATCTATATACTGGTTGAAATTTTGACCTGGAGTACCTACTATTGTGTAATTCTGCAATAGAAAAACATAATACAGGGGAACTTGTGCAATCCGACACCTGAGTTTTCCGACATCCTGTGACATCCAACAAAAATTTATGGTCCCAAAGTATTTCTGTTAACTAAAATAAAACCGGATTATTCTGACATCATGTACAAGCCGACACATTTCCCTGGTCCCTTGGTGTGTCGGATTGGACAGGTTCCACTGTAATACAATTTTTGTCTTTTGTTGAAGGTAAAAATTAGAGAATTTTAAATTTAATAGGAATTTACTTGTGGGAATCTCACAATAAGTTAGTAATCAAATTACAAAGGATTCAGAGAATTGACAATTAAATTGAGAAATATTTCTTGTGTTCAACCTTATTTTCAAATATTAATGCATGTTATTTTGGTTTGATAGGAGAAAGCATTATCTATGTATATCAGCTCCAGCAATGCCATTACCAGACACACCTCCACAACCTGGACCTGGCACTTATGAAACTGTTAATTATGATGGTCAGCCTAAACATTACATGTCATCAGCAGCCTTTGTTTCTACAACGAGTCGATGGACAGGTGCTGGCAGAGAAGGAGAATTGCCTGGACCATGTAAGTTATTAGAAATATAAACCATATGTACTGAAGTACAGAGAATCAATTTTGTCAATGCATGCAAATAGTTCCCTCTCCCATTTTTTTTTTTATCTTGATCTCATTTTCACAGCATAGAGAGGACAAATCATTTATTGAATAAGCAAATTACTCAAAATTCAGTTTACCATCTATTTGTGTCTATTAAACGGACTGATGCATAAAACGCACCCCCTTTCCTCCCAAAAAAATCTATGGAAAATTCTATTTCCTATCTATAGAACGCAGGAAGATTCAGTAAAACATTCACAGAAGAAATCCTCGTTCAAACGGCAATATACTGCTTACCACAGATCAAGTATTTGATAATCCATGTATTTTTAATAAACTTTAGACAGGGAAATGTTAAATTAGTTTTGTTAAAAGAGTTTAAACCAATTATTCTAGATTTTGCAAACGAAAATTAGTTGTTTTGTGAATGCAGGAAGTTTAGCACTAATGTTTAATTTGAAAACAAGTTCAAAAACGGCAATGAAAATGATATGGATGGAGCAGTTAATTTTTTTTTTTTTTTTTCGTTCTTCATGCGAACAAGGACGAATATAAGATATATATACGTCCTTGATGCGAATTATGGTTGTTTTAAATAATAAATATGTAGATATGTTTAATCTGTAATCAGTAAATTCATCAAATAAGGAACCGTTCATGTGATCAAAGATAAACAAGCTTGGGTCAAGTGCAGGTGCTTGTGTAGAGTCAAAAATATACTTGCTATGTACCTAAAATAACACAAGGCTGGACTCACTCCTACTACCCCTGTCACTTCAACCGCTATTTCCCCTGTCAAAATGTCGATAGGACACAAATCGCTTACTAATTTGCGTAGTGAAATGATTTTTCTTCAAGGAAAACCCATTTTTAGCTCACTTGGCAATGGCCATGTGAGCTTTTGTCATGGGTAGTCGTCCGTCCGTCCGTTAGCTTTTCACATTTAACTCTTCTTCTCTGAAACCGCTGAACAGATATCAACCAAACTTGCCATAGATGTTCATTGGATGGTCCTCTACCAGATTTGTTTTTGGTGCTGATTTGAAATCCAACATGGCTGCCAGGGTCCATAATGTGTTCTCATTGGCTGAAATTTTGAAAATCTTCTTGTCAGAAACCACCAAGCCAATTGAATTGTGACTTTGCAGGAATGATCATTGGGTGGCCCTGTACTAAACTTGTGAATCATTTGCCGATCGGAAATTCAAGATGGCCACCATGACTCGACTTAGTTTTAACATAGGACCCTATGGAAAAAATGTTTAAAAGTCTTCTCCTCTGAAACCAGTAAGTCAATATAAAGCAAACATGGCATGAATGGTCCTTAGGTGGTCAACTTTCAAAATTATGTCCTGTGACCCCGACCTCCATCCAAGATGGCCACCATCAGCAGACATAGTTTTAACATAGGACCCTATGGGAAAAATGTTTAAATTTTTTTTCCTCTGAAACCAGTAAGCCAATTTAGAGCAAACATGACATGAATGGTCTTTAAATGGTCAACTTTCAAAATTATATCCAGTGACCCAGACCTCCATCCAAGATGGCCATCATCAGCGGACATAGTTTTAACATAGGACCCTATGGGAAATATGTTTAAAAATCTTCTTCTCTGAAACCAGTAAGCCAATTTAAAGCAAACATGGCATGGATGGTCCTTAAGTGGTTAATTTTCAAAATTGTGTCCGGTGACCCTGACCTCCATCCAAGATGACCGCCTTCAGCAGACATAGTTTTAACATAGGACCCTATGGGAAAAATGTTTAAATTTTTTTCCCTCTGAAACCAGTAAGCCAATTTAGAGCAAACATGACATGAATGGTCCTTAAATGGTCAACTTTCAAAATTATATCCAGTGACCCAGACCTCCATCCAAGATGGCCGCCATCAGCGGACATAGTTTTAACATAGGACCCTATGGGAAATATGTTTAAAAATCTTCTCCTCTGAAACCAGTAAGCCAATTTAAAGCAAACATGGCATGGATGGTCCTTAAGTGGTCAATTTTCAAAATTGTGTCCGGTGACCCTGACCTCCATCCAAGATGGCCACCTTCAGCAGACATAGTTTTAACATAGGACCCTATGGGGAAAAAATGTTTTAAATTCTTCTCCTCTGAAACCAGTCAGCCAATATAGCAAACATGTCATCGATTGTCCTTAGGTGGTCAACTGCCTAAATTGTGTTCAGTGACCCCGATCTTGGTCCAAAATGGCTACCGTCAGTGGACATAGTTTTAACATAGGACCTATGGGAAAATTGTTTAAAAGTCTTCTCCTCTGAAACCAGTCAGCCAATTTAATGCAAACATGGCATGGATGGTCCTTGGGTAGTATACTTTCAAAATGGTGTCCGGTGACCATGACCTCCAACCAAGATGGCTTCCATGAGCAGACATAGTTTTAACATACATTGTAAAACCCTATGGGATTTGAATAGTAAATCTTAGATGTATTCGGCATGCAGACATTCTTAAGAGGGCTTATTTATGTCTGGTGAGCGATACAGGCTCACCTGAGCCTCTAGTTTATATCTTGCTACCATCTACACCCCTATACTGACAGATAATCCTCCGATTTTGTTGACAATGGACACGTACGTGGCTGCAAAAGGGAAAGTAGGTCACGTGATATCTTCCGTCTTTCGGTCGTTCTCGGGTTTTATCATATATAAATACTAGGGATGGCAAACCGTTCATATTTTACTAACCGGTTACTCGAATAATCTTCCGACCGATTACTTGGTTAACCGGTAGATATCATTGTTCAGATGTAATCTTGCAAGGGACAAATCAATAAGGCGATGTCAATAATAAACTTATATTACATAAAGAATTACAAATATTGAAACAAACAAAATTTATCTGTACAGTTCTTTTTTTAGATTAAGATTAAACATTGTCACGGTCTATTGTGTGTCTGCTTGTTCTGGTACATAGTTCTTATTAAGAAAAATGACATGGTCCACGACAGAAGAAGATAATTTGTTTCTTAATTTATTGACGAGTAATCTTGTGGCTGAGAATATGCGCTCAGACAGTACGGATGTTCAGGGAATACTGAGATACTGACGCGCAAGCACTGACAATCTGGGATATTTGATACTGTTTTCTTTCCACCACTTTAAAGGATTTACGTTAGGATCACACCTCTCACGCGTAAACCATCCAGAAATATCTGACAAATGTTTTAGCTTTAAATGATTAAGCATATTGCTAGTTCCTCCCGTATATGTCATTTCTAAATTGCACAGTTTGCATTTCACAATTTCCTCCACATCTCGTTTAAAATACGGCCAAGCTTTTGATTGTGGTGGAGGCATTTTGTAATGAAACTTCAAACATTTCAATTGCAAGTTAATTAGACAGATGAACAGTTTTTACAATTGTTGTGATTAGTTATGGTTGTAAAAGCATGAATGCCGGAGGGATAGTTATCGTGTCTTATCACAGTTATTTAATTATTGATTTAATCCGATATCTGTTTTATTATTGTATTTATTCATTTGTTATATTGTCCTTCTTTCTTTCTTTGTTGTAAAATCAATCAAACCAATCAATATGAAATCAAATGTATGTAATTCACTTAATTATTCTGCTCAATATATTGGGCATCATGATTGACAATAAAAGATTTATATTGTTACACTATACATATACTTTAAATATTTGTTTAACTTTTATGAATTGAGAAAACAGTGACAAGATCGAGATATTTTCATCATATTTTATCAAAACTTAACGAATAATCGAATCGCAAAATAGCCAACCGGTTACGATCTTTCCGACGGTTAATCGAGTAATCGTTGCCATCCCTAATAAATACTAAACACTAGAAATTCGAAATTCAAATTACAAGGTGCCAAAATATAAACTTCTCATTATATTTCGTAAGGCAATGATAAAACCCGAGAACGACCGAACGGCGGAAGATGTCACGTGACCTACTTTCCCTTTTGCAGCCATGTAGGTGTCCATTGTCAACAAAATCGGAGGATTATCTGTCAGTATAGGGGTGTAGATGGTAGGAAGATATATATAAAAAAAACGGGTTTTCCTTGAAGAAAAATCATTTCACTATGCAAATTAGTAAGCGATTTGTGTCCTATCGACATTTTGACAGGAGAAATAGTGGTTTAAGTGACAGGGGTAGTAGGAGTGAGTCCGGCCTTGTGGTATTTAATAGGTACATAGCGAGTATATTTTTGACTCTACATAAGCGCCTGTGAGTCAAGCTTGTATAGGAAGTAATTACGATCGATTCAAATATTACATGCATGCCCAAGCTCATAAAGAGAAGACAATACTAAAGTAATAACATTAATTAAGACCTTATCAAAGAGATTATAATTTCTTTTGAAGTGTACTCATATTGTAAAAACGCTGAATAAAATCATAGGTAAAAATTTTCTGCTTTCTTTTATTTTAGTTAACGGTTATACATGTATAAACAAATTAAATCCTATACACAAACACACATGTGATAAATCTTAATTACATTCATAACCTGCTTTAATGATTTACAACTATTAAGTTGTCTTTTTCATCAATATTGACAGGTGTCCCAGTATATTCAATTATCTTTTCACACCTTGTTATACAGTATATGGCCCTTGACCTTGTCAACTCATTGAACTGCTGTAAAAATCGATAAATCAAACAAAGGTTCAATGCCCAAACACATGTAATTTCACTGCAGGAAAAAAAAAAGAGATTGCAAAAAGGTAAAATATCACTCTTAATTGACAGACGAAATAGAAACCCACTCTACACGATAAACTTTCTTTTATTTTTCCTAATAATATAGGTGTCACATGATCAATACATCATCTGTACAAATAATATGGCGGCTTCAAACAGGCAACGATTTCATAATTTCAGAGCAGCACTCAATAATGCATTGTAAATTTACAAATGCATTGTACAAAAAATGTCTGATAGCAAATATTTGACAGTTATTCCTGCATTCGTATGGACAATTAGTTCCAAACAACAACACCAATGCACAACAAGTATGATTATTGACGAATAAATACATATTTACAAACCTTTCAAAAAGGCAATGAACAAGCAATAAATACAATTTTTATTCAATTTTATTCTAAATAACACATATATAATGAACACAATTGATATTATTTGGACATGAATTCGTCGACCATTGGGAATATTGCCGGTCGTGGACTCGAAGCTATGCTACCGGAAACTCTGCGTGACCTGAAAAAAAGTGTCTGATACTTGCTCTTATGCATAAAACACACCCCACCTACAAATTATCATTATAAAGCATAAGATTGCGTTCTATATGTACCATAAAACGGTAAAGAATGATTGTTTTCAACTGTCAAATAGGGATGATTTTTCAGTTATTCAACTGATTTCAGCTATTTTCCTCTGAAACAAAAATTCTGAAAGTTGCAGAATACAGTCAGAACAGATCAAAATTACCATATTTGTAAGGGGGTGTTGATGGTTTCAGCTACTTTCATTGATTTTTCAGTTATTTTAAAATTCTAACCAGAATCATCCCTTGGTCATAATCATCTATGCTAAATTCTTTATCAGCTTATCCACTGTATAAAGAAAAAAGTACTTTCACTTGTCGTGGAAAATTTAAGAAATGTCCAAATGAAGGGATAAGATACACTTGCATTTAAGTTTTGTAGGATGGTATTTTGAACAGGTACAGAAACTTCAGAAAAATGTTATTGATGAGTCCCATTTCATAGTTATTTAATACCAGTCAGAAATATGGATTTTAGTGTTCAAAATATAGATAATAGTGCTATTTCATTAAAATGTGTAGGGTGGGATAGGAAGGTTGTTACATTTGTGTCATAACTAACATATTTGATATTGGCTAATATTCAATGGACGATGAAGTTATAAGATTAATTACCGAAAACCAACATTTGAAAATAAAATGTTCAACAGACAATATAGACAATCATATAATCTATAACCATATGAACCACTCCTCTGTCAGACCTCAATCTTCAAACCACAGATATGAAAAAAGACAATTGTGGCAGCGTTAATAGGATCCCAACCCCTTCTCTTGATATCTAGATCTCTAACTGCCACACACTTTTACAGAAATGAGGATAACATAAACAGTTCAAAAACAGGGTCAATAAATGTTTATAGTTAACTGACCACAAGGTGATGTGGTTAAAACTTAATAGAAAAGGGAGTTTGATCATAGCAAACATACTTGGTTTTGGCTAACATATAACAGAAACAAGAAAAAACTGAGATGGATTACAGCCTATAAAATATTTAGAAATAAAAATCTTTTCCATCCCACTATGTACTTATCAATGGAATGAAAGTACATCAAAACAATATAAATACTTCTCATAAGAACTTACAAATGAGACGAGAACCAGGTGAAGTCTAGAAGTGGCATGGTTAATTTTTTTTATGTCGCAGGTGTATAGCAAACAGATGATTAAAATTGAATAACCAATTGAGGTCTAGGATTGGGATGGTTAATGTTTTCTTTATGTTAGCAAGAGTATGGTGAACAGATGGTTAAAATTGATTATGATCATTTTTATGTCCCTTAAACCAATTTTATGAAAAAAATGCCAAAATGTGAGGGTTGCAAATTTGTTACGGAAACTATATTCATAACGAGTTTGGTATGTAGGAATCTAAGGAATTCCTGTATGTTAATTTTTGTATTGGATCAAATCCCTTTAGAGGCTCTATATATGTACACCTAGAATTTTTTCTGGACCCAGAGGGTCATTTGAGTTATTGTGATTCCATTGAATCAGTCAGCATTGTCATTATTGTCCATAAACTTTTACATGTGAATCTACTTCTATGAAACCAATTGAAACCAAATTTGGTAGGAATGTTCATTGGATGGTCGTCTACAAAATTTGTTTGTTTTTTTTTTGTTTAGATGATAACTCCACAGCAGAAACAAGGAGCACTATGGTACATAAAAGGGTGTGTTCTGTTTTTGTATGTCACTATGTGGAGTGTTTATTTTTATATATGTAGTCTAATGATATTTTTCTTATTGTTCCTTAGAAAATTCTCTGTATGTAGTATATCAACAGATTGTGTATGGCTCATACCATTTTCATGATGTAAGGGGGTCAAATATGGGACCAACACCCAAAATTTGTATTTTTTATTTTAGTCTTGGTTTAAATGGGATAGAGTTTGATGTAGGACCCTATGTGAAAATGAATAACCAGGCTAGGGATACAGATTCAGATGAAACCCTAGTTTTCTCTAAAAGAATAATAAAAGTCTTATAAGAATGTAAAGACGAAGCATAATATATTTATTGTAACAGAATTGTTGTATACATGACGTGTACAGTCAAACTTGCCCATGTGGTCACCTCTATTAAGCAGTCACATGTACAATGTATTAAAAGGTCATTTTTTTCTTGACCTGTCACAAAAAAGTTCAAATTAATGGAACATCTTTGTCTTAAAAGACCACTTTTTGTTTGTCCCATAGGTGACCTCTTAATACAGATTTGACTGTACTCCAGTGATACATTTGTAAGACCCATTCAAATATTTAATTCTAAATTGATCTAATAGAAGTATAAGTCATCTTAAAAAATCACTATTACGTGACCTGACAGGACCTCAAACCCTGACCCCTCTCCCCCCCAAAAATGGTCATAAAACTGCTACTTCAATTATACAGAGTTTTGAAATCCTTATATGGAAGTGCAAGGATTGGACAAATCATTGTTTAGATTGAAGTTGAAGACATGTCATTCATTTGACTCTTGTTGTACAAGAATATTTGCTGGATAATAAATTCCAATGAATTGAAAGGCTCTTGAGGTTTAACGACCATCGTCATCCATTAAGGGTATACACCTATTATCTGTAATATCTTTTAATATTCACTTTGACTGATCCTATGAACATTGATATTGGATCACCCTTCTTCTAAAGAAAAAAAAACAATAATAAAAAGAATGCTATTTTTTTCTTATAATATTAAAATAATGGAACAAATTTGTTTTGACATAATGTACTTTTAACGTAATGATGATGTCTATACTGACAGAGGTTATTTAAATATTTATGTGGTTCGTAATGTCAGTTTATACACCACTAAATGGCACAATTCCTTTCATTGTTCTGCTTGTTATCAGGGGAATATACAACCCTTCAATCTACCATTAATTACAATTATGTTATAATTCATATATGGTTATTGATTTACAGCTCATTACCGACCAATCAACATGGGAAGACAGTCTTTTATATATAATGCTGCTGGCAAGTGGATTTAAATACCAGCAAATCAATTCTTCAGATTTTATGTTGCACTCAAGGGACCTGAAAAATCATGACAAAAAGAAGAAAGAAGATGGAAATCAGAATTTGTTAACTAAGCACAAATTGAATATGAATTATATTTATTTTAATACAAGCCAAAAAGAAGTAATGTCAATTAGATCAACAGATTCAGATTTGTTTAAAGAATGTAAACTACAGTCTCTTATTGCTTAGGTTAATCAGTTGTCATTATCACTGGCGGTCTGTGGAACCTTGATCGTCGTCTAAACTACAGTCACATATTGTCTATGTTAATCAGTCATCATTATCACTGGCAGTCTGTGGAACCTTGATCCTCGTCTAAACTACAGTCACATATTGTCTATGTTAATCAGTCATCATTATCACTAGCAGTCTGTGGAATCCTCGTCTCATTAGCATGACATTGTTGTTCTTATTCATATTATCTATATCCTTGTTTATCATGTGATCCTGACAGCTTCTATAACAGACTCTTGTTATATGTTATTATTATTATTTTTCATTATTATTTTTTTTGTTTCTCATTAAATATACATGCAGTCAAGAACTTCAATATATTTTTTTTATCCAGCAACCTGTAGTGTTAAACAACTACTTTAGATGTTGATTAAATATCGTGAATTATAATCTGAAATCTGGAGAGAAAAAAAAGAGGGGTATCATTTTATTGATAGTTAGCATGTCAAATCAAATCCAGTTATTTGAGTTGTTGTTAAATACAGTAGTCCCCCTCTTATAAGGACACCCATTTTGCAATGAAAAAAGTGGACTTAAAAGAGGGATGGCCTCTCTAGAGGGAGATATTTTTTTTAATATTTTGCTACAGTGAAACCTGTCTAAACCGAACCCTGAGTAAACTGAATACTACTTATGTTCATGCTAGAGGTGAGAGCTCATTGTTTGTTTTGTTGATATTGGTGGAATTTTTTACCATCAAACAATTCTTTCTTTTCATAGATATTAAGATTTTTTACTTGATAAAAGTGATGAAGACTTAAAATTGATGACTGACCACCAATAAATATTCAGGCAATAAACTGTTACATTGTCTGGATAATTGTCTATGATTGTAGTTCAAGGTAGGGTGTACTCAACTTAAACATTGATTGAGAAAGTCTACACATGTTCTAGGGTTTATCCAGGTATTTTCTTTGTTTACCACTACTTACTTACCCCCCCCCCCCCCCCCCCCCCCCCCACATTAAAGGTGAAAGGTGGCTTTATGAAAGTAAGCATTCAATCAATAAAGAAACATCTTTTTAAATCAATATATAACAATTGTAACAATATATTCTGATAATGCCTGTTTTTTTGGTGTTTTTTTTATTCTCATACACATTTTTTTAATCTAATTTTCTTCAACATTAAGCAGCATTGATTTTTATTGAAAACCCTGGAATCAATGTAAGCTTTATTATGGTTCATTTGTGTGGGAAGTATATTGATTATTGAGGCACACCTCTTCAAAGTTCCTTACACTCAGTAATTAATATATTGAATGTGTGTAGGAAATAGATTTTTATTTCATGGTTAATTTCCTATCATCACACAATATTATTAGTTTTATGCATGAACAAAGTCATTATGTTGATTCTTCATTAAAAAATTAGTTATGATTAGTAATAATCGTGTAAAAATGATTTATGTTTAAAAACAGCCAAACAGTTCAATACATGTATATATTTTTTTCACAATCAATGCAAAAAAGTAGCAATTATTGGAAAACAGTTTTCATAGATTAATCGCCACGGATCTCGGTATGTTTCATTTTACAGAAATTTTGGTGTATAAATTTGTTATTTGTAATACCTTAAGCAGGGAAAACAATAGGTTGACAATTAGAGGTCAAGTTTCAAGATTGAGACCAACATGAAAAAAAATGTGTATTGATTTTTCCGTTGTCAATTTTCTCCTATGGTTTCAATCAATAGTATTGATCTGTTAAGGAAAGCGACTATTGTTCTAACACTCTGAGGTTTCTGTAAGAATTTACGCCTCTCACTGAAGGATGATCATTCTGTTAAAGCATTATTATTCACAGAGAATACATTTCTGTAGATTTCTCGTTGAATTCAATTGACTAAATTAAAAGCAAAAGAACAACAAACCTTTTATTAAAACCATAAGAAATTCAGATATGTTATTACACCTACTGTATGTGATTTTGTCTTTCCAATTATGATATTTGCATTTTAATTTTTTTTTATTTCAATACACTATTAATCGTGGTTTTTTTTATATATATATTTTTTTTTTACTTTTGAGTGAGTGATTGTTGTTTAATGCCAAATGAGCATTTTTTTCTGCTATATCATGGCAAGAACAAGTTAGATCCAATGAAGTTATGATGATGTCAGCTTTGTACTAGACCAACACACTTAATTGGATCTTTATTTTATAGTGCTAGCTCACTGAAACAACAGTCCGCGGGTAGACATAGTGCTCCATTCTGGCACTCCGATTCCAAGCCAACCAGTCTTTGCCCTTTCTCCTTAATACTGCATGTTTAGTGGAGAAGGAACAAATACCAATTTTATAGTTTTTGATTTTACCAGACTGAGGATCAAACCCATCATCTACCACACTTAAGGTGGGGCATGCTAACCATTGTACCACCGATGTGGTTTTTATTTGATTATAAGAATGAAATTCAAATCAAATCTATTTATCAGAGAGAAAAAAACATTTTCCAGTTCTAAAAACACAACTTTAATCATAGAAAATAAATATCAAAAATGAACTTTTAAAAGTGTGATTGGATTATTTCTTAAAAATGGGCATTTGAATAAATCATGAGATTTATCTTCCACTACATTTTAGCAATGGAGGAGTATTGATAAAATAGATAATACAAAAAAAAATGTACATATTTTTGTAATAATATTCTCATATAAAAAGATATTGTTTTATGCAGAAATTATAAAAAAAGGTAAGGATAAATGTAAAAAAAAAATTACATAAGCAAAAAAAATGCTAACATAAATTAAATTTTGCAGTTATGTAAAAGAATTATTACATAATATTATGTAAGCTTTATCTTCTATTATGTTGATATTTCATCTGTTGTCTAAAGGGATCAATTATTGTAAACTTGTTTGTCAGTCAATGACTAATTAAATAATTTTATTTTCATAACAATTTAAGATTTTTATATATGAATGAAATATTAGACATTTTATGTAAAGTGAGTGAATTATTTTTTATGTAAGATGTGAGAAAGATTATGAGTGATGTTGTTTAATTACTTAAGAAATGTCTCTTATGAAAATAATTGTTTATCTTGTTATCTGTGATAAAGTATTGTTATATCTTGCAGTTGTGATATTTTTTTATTTAATAAAAGTATTTGTTATGAATGAAATTGTGTTTTAGTGGGGAATGTTTTGATTAAGCATATATACATGTACATTTTTTTACACATACCCTCTACACATAGGTCAATTCCTCTAAGGAAGTATTCTTCATCTCCATTGAAATACAGGAAGTAGATGCTTAACTAATCATTGTTGCAAAGGAAACAGAATATTTTGGAATTAAGGCAAATTTATAATAATGTACAGTATCGTACCAAAAGTATATCAATTTTTCATAATTACCCAGTATATTCATAAAAAACCAGACTTTCTTTTAAGAAGATCGCAAGAGTTTGTTTCTTTTCCAATTTAAATTACACGTGTAAATAAAACCTATTAAAATATTCATTTAGTAATTTTGAAATTATTGTACTTCTTATAGTTAACCAGTTTTTATGAATTAGACATGAAATTTAATGTCTTCTGTCAAGGATTATGGTTTTGGTGTTTTACACAACTTTTAACAATATTTCAGTTATATCGTGGCAGTCGCTTTTATTAGTGGATGAAACGGGAGCCCCAAGTCACTGACAAACTTTATGACATAATGTTGCATCGAGTACATCGAGCGGGATTTAAACTCACAACTGTAGTGGTGATAGGCAATGATTGCACAGGTAGTTGTAAATAAACTACCATACGACCATGACTGCCCATGTCTAATGTATAAGCTTGCTATATATCTATAGTAAAGTATGACGTCACAACATTTAATTTGTGCTTATCTCTTTCAATGGGTTTTATTTCTTTTGAACTGGACAAGAAATAAACTCTTCAGAATGTTTTTTCTAAAGAAAGTTGGTTTTTCTATTACATGTAATATATAGGGTAATTTAGAAAAATTGACATTCATTTGGTATGATACTGGATACTGTATAGATTACATGCCTATCACCACCACCCCACATTATAAACCAGGGGTGATTATTTTCAGTTTTTTAACTGATTTCAGCTATTTTTCCAGTGAAAATTGTTTTCTGAACGTTGCTGGACACCATCAGAACAGGTCAAAAATTACCATTTTGAAAGGGGGTGTAGATTGTCACAGCTATTTTTCATTTATTTCAGTTATTTTATTTTCTGACCAGGAAGATCCCTGATAAACAATAAACAATGCCAGTAAGTACAGGACTGATCAGATTCCTGCTTCAGTAAGCCCCCATCTTGTTATCTCTAATACTACTAAACAAATTGGATGGGATTAAAAACAATGTTGTTAGAGATTTATATCAACTGATTCTGTTAGAGATTCAGCCATAATGAAATGGAAGTTATAGCTATTGAAATACATCTTCGTATTAATATACAGGTTGGTTATTCAAAATGTTTACTACTAGCCCACTCATCAAGGGATTGTCTTGCTACAAGTCTCTTCTTATCAATAACACATTTAAGTACATTGCTGCTATGAAAGTTGAAATCTTTACTGACCACTTATATTAACTGTCAAAATGCTGAGAATCAGTAAAGAAATGATGTTAGTAAATATAAGTAGTCAGTCAAGATTTAAATTTCCATAGCAACAATTTACATGTAATTTATATGCAGATATTGTTAAAGCAAGCATTTGTTCTCTGCTAATGACTGCCCCTGTTGTAAAGGAATAGATTCTAAATAAAAGACATATAATATTTCAGAATCAAACAAATATAGTACAAAAACGTGGAAAAAATTGTGCTCTACATAACTTTTGAAATAGGGAAATGTAACCATCAGACCATATAGGTTAAGAACACTGAACACTAGATCTGACTAGTTAAATTTAGTCATGCAAGGTAAGACCAAAATGTGTAGTTTTATATTATTAGAAAGACAATTAAACAAGCTTTTAAGTATAAACAGGTCATCAACTGATACTGTGATATGATTTTCCAGGTTACTCTTGTGGTGTTGTCTTTGAAAATCTTATTGAACAAACTTGGGTAAAAAGCAACTGGAATACAACCCACATAAACTGAAATAGTAGATTCAAAACAGTAAACCTTTATTAAATGCATGCCACTAGTTTTTAATCAATATAAAATTATGCTAATGTCAGCAAAAATTAATACTGCTATTGGCGCTTTTTTAGCCGATTTAAAAAATTCATTAGAGCCTGTGTTGTATGTATATTGTGTATCGACTCTAAACTGATATAACTTTGAATTGAATTGAATTTAAAGTTACAAAGGCCATGACCCCAGTCAGCTCTATTGGAACATAAATAATGAGTTTTGAAGGAGTAATGCACCACATTGTAATATCTGGTGAATATACGACATATCTTTGGAAAGCGCAGTATGCATATCCATCGATCTTTAGGAAAGTGTAGACTTTATGGAAAGTGCATTTTGGGTATCTTCTTCCATTTTTCTCCCTGAATATATATATTCTGGTATTGCCATGCAGATTGCTAATTTGTATTAATTTTGAGATAATTGCAGATAAGTTTGTTTGTCAATGACAAACATTGCTGATGTTGTATCACATCCACTGATGACATACGATGCTGATAATAAGTCAGTTTTATTGGTGGAAGAAACCGGACCCGGAGAAAATCACCGATCTGTACAAGTCACATAATGTTGTATCGAGTACACCTCGCCATGAGCGCGATTCGAACGCACACCTTTAGTGGTGATAGGCACTGATTGCATAGGTAGTTGTAAATCCAACTACCATACGATTACAACCACAACGACCGTTATTTCGTAGGACCCGTGATATATATAATATAAAAAGCGAAATTTGAATGGTTGTTTGTGTAATTTAACACATTAGGAATATATTGACGAAGTGATGTGGCGTTTAGAGATTGAGCAGATAAACCATGTTTATTGATGTTCACCTTGATTGATAACGACCTTGACATGAGGATCAGAAGAGACTTCGTGGGACGGATACTGGTAAGCCATGGGCGAGTGTCTGATAAACTCAGCCTGAGATAGATATCGGAAGCGCGAAGCAACGTCAATGATGTTAGATATGTGCTTAGTCAGAAGTCGATTACTTTATTCACTCGACACTACCATGCCCTGACACGATATAACTGAAATATTGTTGAAAGCGGCGTTAAACACACCATAAAAGCCAGCCCCTCCCCAAATGTACTGACTTGCAATAGAAACAAATCGATTGGGTTTACGTATAAAAATGTATCCCTGGAAGGAATTATATTAATTACATAGGTGTTCTTAGCCGATTTTGCTTATTCTGTTTAGATCCTTTAGTTAACTTGCCCCCTAAAGACTTAAATTATTTAGCTTTCAAACCTTTTGATTGTGAGTGTGCCTGATAAAGGTTATTCCAGAAACGTGTCGTGTGCGCTAAATTCGACATCTACATTTTTATTTCAAATATTGTTTTAGTCAATGAGAGTATGTTTGGAAAGTATGTTATTTTCTGTGTGAATAAGTATTTCAAATATACTTCACCGACCTTGGTAATATAATTATTATAGTTAGCCAAAAACATAGAACACGAGTGAGGGGAAAACAACTATTGTTATATGCAATGTATATACATATGGTGTATCGATGATTTATTATTGTTAAGCAGCTTAAAATTAACTTACTGCCATGATCCTGTACATGAACTGGTTTAAATTGTGTATCGTACAAAATGCCACATTTGTATTTAAATGTCTCTGATAAAAAAGATAAAGACATTAATTTAGGAATGCAGATTTATTTTGTGATCGAAAATCTTGTACGTGATATTTCCTGAACGCTTAATCTAAAAAACGTGCATCTTTGGTTGGGAAATCATCCTTGAATGCTACTCTGTTTGGCTGAACACTTTTGACTTTTGATGTTGCTGGAATCGACATTTCAATAGGGCTCAATGGAGTTTTTTCGTCGGCTAACGGTATGCGAATTGAATCTTCAGTTACGTCATCATCGCAATAATTCGTCAGGAAACTCGGAAATAACAGGGACATTGCGAAAATAATCCCACCAGAACAAAACAGAATTAAACCAACTAATTTACATAAATCCAGTGTAGAATTGAAGGACACAGCATTATGATCAATATATCCTAAGTTTTTATCTTCATTAAGCTTTGTTACTGGTGACTTTCTTGGAACTGTATACCCAACCAAAATGCCAACGATACCGAATAATAACAGATTAGCACCACTCCAAATACACACTTTTAGCCATATTGGTGGGCATCGTCGTCTCCTAGACCTCGGATTTAACAATAATGCGAAATCGTCATCCTCCTCGTAAATATTGGGATCCTTTGTTGTGGAACTTGGATCGTAGAAGTCGTGAAGATATGATTTAACTCCAAAGTAAACGGGACAACCGCTTTTCTTTTTCGGTTTTTCCGAATCGCCACCTTTATGAATATTTGTGTTTTTTGACAAAATTTCGTGGTTTTCTTCTGCTAATCCATCATCAGTGAGATTTTTTGTGACTGTATTGTCAGTCATGGCATTGGCTGCCAAGAACGACTCTTACTTCTCCTCCATTACATCTGAAAATAGACAAAAGTGTGTTAATGACGGTTTACTACATTGATTGATCATCTCTCTGACGACAAACAAATTAAACGCCTACAATTGACATCACAGAATCGATTTGTTTCTTAGAACAACATTATTTTTACAAGTGTATTTTGTTTTACCATCATGAAAATACTGTCATATTTATTTAGAATATATATGAAAGATAAATTTACAGATATTTTATCTTTTAAAACTGGTCCATATTTAATTTCGATCAGAAAGTCATTGGACTTAGACATAATGGAAACCTTGAAAATAATAAATTTCTTTATCTCCACGATATAACTGAAATATTGTTGAAAGTGGCATTAAAAAACCATTACCCTAAACCCCCACCATAAATTTCTTATCTTTTCCTGTACAGTCAAGTCTGTATTATGTGATCTTCCAAGGGAATATTGAAATAGGGTCACATAAGACAGGTAGTTGCTAAATACAGGTTTAATTAATGAAATGCAATGTGAAGGGGGATACAAATTAAGGTAGTATAATACAAGTTATGGCTTAATAGAGGTGGTCACTACTGCAGGTTTTAGTGTAATTTTTGTCACGGGTATATTTAATCAAAGAATAATTACAGATGAATATGTATGTAAAAGACGTTTCATAAGCAAATATCAATAAAATAGAAAAATGGGGGGGGGGGGGGGGGGGGGGGGGGGGCTAACGCCACTTGCAACTTTCAATAATTTTCAGTATATAGTTGCGGTCAGTTTTGTTGGTGGAGGAAACCGGAGTAAAACCACACACCTGTCGCAAGTCACTGACAAACTCGCTAATATAGAAGACAATAAGAAAAACATGTGTTTAAATGAACATTGGCAACAACAAAATAATCAAGACATTCAAGTATTACTCGATATATCAAAAAGATTGATTTGTAGTTGTCAGGTTTGTAGTAATGTCTAAGACAAACCCACACGAAATGTAAATAATTTGCACACTTACTTTTAGAGAACTTATTCTACTAGAAAAAGGAGATTCAAAATGAACGACAGTGGATAATTCTTAAGATATACAATTATCACTGTGACAATTATGCTCTGATGTCACCAAATTTGTGTAAAATGATAAAAAACATACCTTCAATGATGAAGAACTGACTTCACAGGCAGAGTTTTTCCATGATAGTCAGCTGACCACAAGCCTCTTTGATGTCACAACCTCGCAATCGATTTCTCTATTTTTCAAAATCTCTGATTAATTACAATGTTACGTGATAATTTATCCACAAAAGTATTTTTTCTTGGAATGTTTTGAAGAAATCTGTTGTTT
This sequence comes from Bathymodiolus septemdierum, assembly GCA_963383655.1. Lineage (NCBI taxonomy): Eukaryota > Metazoa > Mollusca > Bivalvia > Mytilida > Modiolidae > Bathymodiolus > Bathymodiolus septemdierum. Next base: position 96,702,913 of record OY726518.1, read on the forward strand.
GTAATATGATAGAGAAAATCAGTGTAATAGATCAGTTTATTGATTTTAGTGTCGTCTCTACGGAGAAGTATTTTAGTGTTGTCTCTACGGAGAAGTCGATAATGAATTATGACCAAAATGCCGCGTATTATTGGTTCCGTGCAAAACAAAATAATTCTTATCTGGCTTTATTTGGATTGAAGTTTAAAAATATGATGGCGGTTGGAGCCAACAGATATCATTTGACTATTAGGTGAAATTACTTCGTTTTTTGATTAATAACATGGTGACTGTGAACCTATATGCACTTGCTCGAGTTTCAAGGTTTTCCTTTTTTTAATAAGAAACTTTGCATGACAGCAAACACATAATTCATAGCCACATTAGGTATATTATACATCAAAGCTTTCGAGTTTCTTTCCGAGAGCACGAAAAAAAAACATCATGCAGCTTTTAGGATGACAATAGAGGGACCTCTATATTTAGGATCGCCATATATAATTCTTATTTTCTACCTGTTACAAGTAGGATCACAATAGAGATTTTTTCAATTTTCGACCTCTACATTTAAGATCGTCATAGAGTTTTTTGTTTGTTTTGACCTCAACATATAGGGTCGCAATAGCAGTTTTTGTTTCAGACATCTACAGTTAGGATCGACATATATATTTTTTACTTTAGACCTCTATAGTTAGGATTGACATATATAATTTTGCTATAGATCTCGACATATAGGATCTCCATATACATTTTTGTTTCAGACCCCTACAGATAGGATCGCCATAGAGATTTTTGCTTTACATCTTTATCTTTATAATCGCTATAGAAATTGTTTTAAACCTATAAATTTAGGATCGACATAGAGTTTTTGTTTTAAATCTCAACATATCACACACATATAGGGTCGCAATAGCAGTTTTTGTTTCACACCTCTACATTTAGGATATCCATATAAATGTTTGTTTCAGACATCTCCAGTTAGGAACGTCATACAGATTTTTCCTTTACTTTAAGGATCGCCATAGAGATTTTTGTATTAGACCACTGCTTTAAGGATCGCCATATACATTTTTGCTTTAGACCACTACCTTTAGGGTCGCCATATACATTTTTGCTTTAGATCTCTACCTTTAGGACCGCCATATACATTTTTGCTTTAGAACTCTACCTTTAGGATCGCCATAAACATTTTTGCTTTAGATCTCTACCTTTAGGACCGCCATATACATTTTTGCTTTAGAACTCTACCTTTAGGACCGCCATATACATTTTTGCTTTAGAACTCTACCTTTAGGATCGCCATAAACATTTTTGCTTTAGAACTCTACCTTTAGGATCTCCATATGCATTTTTGCTTTAGATCTCTACCTTTAGGACCGCCATATACATTTTTGCTTTAGATTTCTACCTTTAGGATCGCCATATACATTTTTGCTTTAGACCACGACCTTTAGGATCGCCATATACATTTTTGCTTTAGATTTCTACCTTTAGGATCGCCATATACATTTTTGCTTTAGATTTCTACCTTTAGGGTCGCCATATACATTTTTGCTTTAGAACTCTACCTTTAGGATCTCCATATACATTTTTGCTTTAGATCTCTACCTTTAGGACCGCCATATACATTTTTGCTTTAGAACTCTACCTTTAGGATCGCCATATACATTTTTGCTTTAGACCACGACCTTTAGGATCGCCATATACATTTTTGCTTTAGATCTCTACCTTTAGGATCGCCATACACATTTTTGCTTTAGATTTCCACCTTTAGGATCGCCATATACATTTTTGCTTTAGAACTCTACCTTTAGGATCGCCATATACATTTTTGCTTTAGATCTCTACCTTTAGGGTCGCCATATACATTTTTGCTTTAGATTTCTACCTTTAGGGTCGCCATATACATTTTTGCTTTAGACCACTACCTTTAGGGTCGCCATATACATTTTTGCTTTAGATCTCTACCTTTAGGGTCGCCATATACATTTTTGCTTTAGAACTCTACCTTTAGGGTCGCCATATACATTTTTGCTTTAGATCTCTACCTTTAGGGTCGCCATATACATTTTTGCTTTAGATTTCTACCTTTAGGGTCGCCATATACATTTTTGCTTTAGACCACTACCTTTAGGGTCGCCATATACATTTTTGCTTTAGAACTCTACCTTTAGGATCGCCATATACATTTTTGCTTTAGACCACTACTTTTAGGACGCCATATACATTTTTGCTTTAAATCTCTACCTTTAGGATCGCCATATACATTTTTGCTTTATATCTCTACCTTTAGGATCGCCATAACAATTGTTTTAGACCTCTACATTTTATAGGAATTTCAGAGTACAGTTTAGTTTTTGCCTTAAAGAGATAATGAAGTTCATATAAAAATGACTATGCTTATTTTTGATTTATTTATAAATGGCATTGAAATAACTTTGCAAACCCATAACATATCTATTACTTTCAATTTACGATAGAAATGTGTAACATACTGACGAAATGAATAAATGTGCAGAATGCAAAAATTCATCTACGACGACTGTCTTTAATCTTGATGAACTCTCATGTGACTCCACTCCGCAGATGCTTCGACAGAAGCTGAATGCCTCGTCGTGGGTTGATGGTCATTAATGTTTGCTAAATTGTCGCATGCATTTTACATTGTTGTTTGACATCACTTTAATTTTAATGAGACGAATTCCCAGTCAAAGTACAAACAATATTAAAGAGCTAGCAAATTCACTACCACCCGCTAGTTAGTGTTCATCACGTTTGTTGACAATAACCGGTACAATTCAAACCGTGACAAACATCGGCACTGATCTGTGATGTATGATTATAGTAAGGTAATACGTTTGGTTATGTTGATCGCATATATTATCACATTAAAGGACGCCTAGAAATTAATGACAGTGAGGGCCGATTAAGAATGAAACTTTATGACAGAAGAGATGACATCAATTTTGTCATTGTTAACTTTCCATTTATATTTAGCAACATTCCAGTAGCACCTGAATATGCAGTGCACATCTCTCAGTTGATACGACATCCCCCTGCTTGCGGTTCCTATAATGTTTTCCTTGATAGAGGGTTGCTGCTAATAAGGAAGCTACCGAACCCATGGTTCCCCGTGGTTAAGTTGAAATCATCTCTTCGAAAGTCTTACGTACGTCACCATGACTTGGTTGACCGTTACAGAATAGCTGTGTCACAAATGACCACAGAAATGTTCCATTTGTCGTAAGCATTTCCCGGATCTTTCCTCATTTATGACTTATCACCGGATTTGTAACTAGAGCAACATGGCGGGTGCAACTAGTGGAGCATGAACTGTTTATCCTTCCGGAGCACCTGAGGTCACCCCTCTGAATTAGTGGGGTTTGTGTTGCTCAATCTTTAGTTTTCTGTGTAGTGTTTTGCAGATCGTTGTTTGTCCTTTCTTTCCTTTCTCTTCTGGCCATAGTGTTGTCTGTCCTTCTTCGATTTGCGGATTCTGATTGCATCTTTGGTGTCTTCAAACTATTCTTATCTGACATATACACATACATCTTCTTTCCACTTCTGATCATAGATAAGATGATTGGTTGTAACAAATATATTAGCTGTACACTACTGATAGTCTGAAAAAGCTGATTAAAGAATAATTTCACATTTACTGTAGATAAAGGTAATAACAAAATTACCGAACTCCGAACAATCTTACAAAGGGAAAGTCAAAACTCATAATTATATGAACAGACAAAATCAGTCAACAACCGGAAAACTGTGAAAACCGCAATGACCCTGACTTGGTACAGGCATTTCTAAAGAAATGGTGGGTTGAATCAGATTTTAAGGCGCCAAACCTCCCGCTCTCATTACGGTTCAAAGGTTCCGGCTGTCACTGTAACAGTATTTAAATACAGGAACAAAATAGGTAAAATAGTTGTCAAAGCAGTACCATATTCGGTGACGTAAATGTCAAAAATATTTTTACGTCACACATTGACAAAAAAATTCTTGACATTTTTGACTTCTTTATCTTTATACATTTTCACTATATGAAAATGCATCGCTTATAATTTTTTCTGCAGAGACGGAATATATTTCGACAAGATATTGGTATCGGAATATAAACTTTTTAAGAGATCGAATAAGGCGAATCTTTTTATAGCCCTGGTCCAGTAGCCTGTTTCTCAGATGAAGATGACGTTTCAGGAAATCAGAATAATTGCTACTGGCCCTTGCATAGCGAATCAATTGCGAGATGTAAACACCATATGCAGGAGAAGCTGGTATATTGCTGCACATGTTTGGAAAATTTATGATTTTAAAATTGAAGTCGTCCCGATTATCATAAATTTTAGTACTGAGTTGACCACTGTCGTCAAATTCGAGGTATAAGTCCAAAAATGATGCGGACGAAGCTGTATCGGTGGTCTCTTTAACTTCCAGCTCTGGAGGATATCACGCGATTGTTTATTTATAACTCTCTATGATTGCTTTTCCTCACGGAGACAAAATTTATATACGGCTTATGTAAATTAGCTTCTTCGAATATTTATTTACATTATATTTACATAACATACAGGTTGTTTTTAAATACTGGTCCATATGCAATGTTCCCATCCATTACATTCTTGTCTCGTAACGATTCATGTTTACAAATGGTTGATTTATGGTATGGGTGTTTTACGACACTTGGAGAAATATTTCAGTTATAAGTCATTTTAGTTGGCGGAGTTAATCGGGAGTACATGGAGAAAGCTACACACCTGCCGCAAATCACCGATAAACACAATCGGCAAGCCCTGGTGAATCTGCTGTTCTCCTTCTGTGGAGGAAAGGAATCGGCCGCGTTAATTGTGACAATGATACAGAGTATGCATCTCTCCATGGATGGGAATATAAGTCACACTACCTGTAGCGATGATAGACACATTTATTGCATATAACATGTAGATAAAAATATCTACGATACGATCTTCACCTAATCTCTTCAAATGTTGTATTACTGTGGACGACATTTGAACCCACAACGCCAAGAAAATTAAATAAAGCTATTATAAATCTATAGATGGTAAACAATTTATCATAGAAATCAAACATGATAGAGAAGCCATAACTCGTATTCATATAAAACATTGTTTGGCTTCACTTAACAATCATCGACCTCACACATAGGGATGGCTTCACTTAACAACAATCATCGACCCCACACAAAGGGATGGCTTCACTTAACAATCATCGACCCCACACGTTATATAGGGATGGCTTCACTTAACAATCTTCGACCCCACACATAGGGATGGCTTCACTTCACAATCATCGACCCCACACATAGGGATGGCTTCACTTAACAATCATCGACTCCACACATTATATAGGGATGGCATCATTTAACAATCATCGACCCCACACATTTTATAGGGATGGCTTCATTTAACAATCATAGACCACATACATTATATAAGGATGGCTTCACTTCACAATCATCGACCCCACACACAGGGATGGCTTCACTTAGCAATCGTCGACCCCACACATTGTATAGAGATGGCTTCACTTAACAATCACCGACCCCACACATTATATAGGGATGGCTTCACTTAACAATCATCGACCCCACAAATTATATAGGGATGGCTTCACTTAACAATCGTCGACCCCACACATTATATAGGGATGGCTTCACTTAACAATCATCAACCCCACACATAGGGATGGCTTCACTTAGCAATGGTCGACCCCACACATTATATAGGGATGGCTTCACTTAACAATCATCGACCCCACACATTATATAGGGATGGCTTCACTTAACAATCATCGACCCCATACATTATATAGGGATGGCTTCGCTTAACAATCATCGACCCCACACATAGGGATGGCTTCACTTAGCAATCATCGACCCCATACATTATATAGGGATGGCTTCACTTAACAATCATCGACCCCACACATTATATAGGGATGGCTTCATTTAACAATCATCGACCCCACACATAGGGATGGCTTCACTTAACAATCATCGACCCCACACATTATATAGGGATGGCTTCACTTAACAATCATCGACCCCACACATTATATAGGGATGGCTTCATTTAACAATCATCGACCCCATACATTATATAGGGATGGCTTCACTTAGCAATCATCGACCCCACACACAGGGATGGCTTCACTTAGCAACCGTCGACCCCACACATTATATAGGGATGGCTTCACTTAACAATCATCGACCCCACACATTATATAGGGATGGCTTCATTTAACAATCATCGACCCCACACATTATATAGGGATGGCTTCACTTCACAATCATCGACCCCACACACAGGGATGGCTTCACTTAGCAATCGTCGACCCCACACATTATATAGGGATGGCTTCACTTAACAATCATCGACCCCACACATTATATAGGGATGGCTTCACTTAACAATCATCGACCCCACACATTATATAGGGATGGCTGCACTTAACAATCATCGACCCCACACATTATATAGGGATGACTTCACTTAACAATCATCGACAGCACACATAGGGATGGCTTCACTTAACAATCACCGACCCCACACATTATATAGGGATGGCTTCACTTAACAATCATCGACCCCACACATTATGTAGGGATGGCTTCACTTAACAATCATCGACCCCAAACATTATATAAGGATGGCTTCACTTAACAATCATCGATCCCAAACATTATATAAGGATGGCTTCAGTTAACAATCATCGACCCCACACATTATATAGGGATGGCTTCACTTAGCAATCAACGACCCCACTCATTATATAGGGATGGCTTCACTTAACAATCATCGACTCCACACATAGGGATGGCTTCACTTCACAATCATCGACCCCACACATAGGGATGGCTTCACTTAACAATCATCGACCCCACGCATTATATAGGGATGGCTTCACTTAACAATCATCGACTCCACACATAGGGATGGCTTCACTTAGCAATCATCGAATCCACACATTACATAGGGATGGATTCACTTAACAATCATCGACCCCACACATTATATAGGGCTGGTTTCACTTAGCAATCATCGACCCCACACATTATATAGAGATGGATTCACTTAGCAATCATCGACCCCACACATTATATAGGGATGGCTTCACTTAACAATCATCGACCCCACACATTATATAGGGATGACTTCACTAAACAATCATCGACCCCACACATAGGGATGGCTTCACTTAACAATCATCGACCCCACACATTATATAGAGATGGCTTCACTTAGCAATCATCGACCTCACACATTATATAGGGATGGCTTCACTTAACAATCACCGACCCCTAACATTATATAGGGATGGCCTCACTTCACAGTCGTCGACCCCACACATTACATAGGGATGGCTTCACTTAACAATCATCGACCCCACACATAGGGATGGCTTCACTTAACAATCATCGACCCCATACATTATATAGGGATGGCTTCATTTAGCAATAATCGACCCCACACATTATATAGGGATGGCTTCAATTAACAATCATCGACCCCACACATTATATAGGGATGGCTTCACTTAGCAATCATCGACCCCACACATTATATAAGGATGGCTTCACTTAGCAATCAGCGACCCCACACATTACATAGGGATGGCTTCACTTAACAATCATCGACCCCACACATAGGGATGGCTTCACTTAACAATCATCGACCCCATACATTATATAGGGATGGCTTCATTTAGCAATAATCGACCCCACACATTATATAGGGATGGCTTCAATTAACAATCATCGACCCCACACATTATATAGGGATGGCTTCACTTAGTAATCATCGACCCCACACATTATATAAGGATGGCTTCACTTAGCAATCAGCGACCCCACACATTATATAGGGATGGCTTCACTTAACAATCATCGACCCCACACATAGGGATGGCTTCACGTAACAATCATCGACCCCACACATAGGGATGGCTTCACTTAACAATCATCGACCCCTAACATTATATAGGGATGACTTCACTAAACAATCATCGACCCCACACATTATATAGGTATGGCCTCACTTAACAATCATCGACCCCACACATAGGGATGGCTTCACTTCACAATCATCGACCCCACACATTATATAGGGATGGCTTCACTTAACAATCATCGACCCCACACATTATATAGGAATGACTTCACTTAACAATCATCGACTCTACACATAGGGATGGCTTCACTTAGCAATCATCGACCCCACACATTATATAGGGATGGATTCACTTAACAATCATCGACCCCACACATTATATAGGGATGGCTTCACTTAACAATCATCGACCCCACACATTATATAGGGATGGCTTCACTTAACAATCATCGACCCCACACATTATATAGGGATGGCTTCACTTAACAATCATCGACCCCACACATTATATAGGGATGGCTTCACTTAACAATCATCGACCCCACACATTATGTAGGGATGGCTTCACTTAACAATCATCGACCCCAAACATTATATAAGGATGGCTTCACTTAACAATCATCGACCCCAAACATTATATAGGGATGGCTTAACTTAACAATCATCGACCCCACACATTATATAGGGATGGCTTCACTTAGCAATCAACGACCCCACTCATTATATAGGAATGGCTTCACTTAACAATCATCGACTCCACACATAGGGATGGCTTCACTTCACAATCATCGACCCCACACATAGGGATGGCTTCACTTAACAATCATCGACCCCACACATTATATAGGGATGGCTTCACTTAACAATCATCGACTCCACACATTGGGATGGCTTCACTTAGCAATCATCGAATCCACACATTACATAGGGATGGATTCACTTAACAATCATCGACCCCACACATTATATAGGGCTAGCTTCACTTAGCAATCATCGACCCCACACATTATATAGAGATGGATTCACTTAGCAATCATCGACCCCACCCACACATTATATAGGGATGGCTTCACTTAACAATCATCGACCCCACACAATATATAGGGATGACTTCACTAAACAATCATCGACCCCACACATAGGGATGGCTTCACTTAACAATCATCGACCCCATACATTATATAGAGATGGCTTCACTTAGCAATCATCGACCTCACACATTATATAGGGATGGCTTCACTTAACAATCACCGACCCCTAACATTATATAGGGATGACTTCACTAAACAATCATCGACCCCACACATTATATAGGGATGGCCTCACTTAACAATCATCGACCCCACACATAGGGATGGCTTCACTTCACAATCATCGACCCCACACATCATATAGGGATGGATTCACTTAACAATCATCGACCCCACACATTATATAGGAATGACTTCACTTAACAATCATCGACTCTACACATAGGGATGGCTTCACTTAGCAATCATCGACCCCACACATTATATAGGGATGGATTCACTTAACAATCATCGACCCCACACATTATATAGGGATGGCTTCACTTAACAATCATCGACCCCACACATTATATAGGGATGGCTTCACTTAGCAATCATCGAGCCCACACATTATATAGGGATGGCTTCACTTAACAATCATCGACCACACACATTATATAGGGATGGCTTCACTTAACAATCATCGACCCCACACATAGGGATAGCTTCACTTAACAATCATCGACCCCACACATAGGGATGGCTTCACTTAACAATCATCGACCCCTAACATTATATAGGGATGACTTCACTAAACAATCATCGACCCCACACATTATATAGGGATGGCTTCACTTAACAATCATCGACCCCACACATTATATAGGAATGACTTCACTTAACAATCATCGACTCCACACATTATATAGGGATGGCTTCATTTAACAATCATCGACCACACACATTATATAGGGATGGCTTCATTTAACAATCATCGACCACATACATTATATAAGGATGGCTTCACTTCACAATCATCGACCCCACACAGAGGGATGGCTTCACTTAGCAATCGTCGACCCCACACATTGTATAGGGATGGCTTCACTTAACAATCATCGACCCCACACATTATATAGGGATGGCTTCACTTAACAATCATCGACCCCACACATTATATAGGGATGGCTTCACTTAACAATCGTCGACCCCACACATTATATAGGAATGGCTTCACTTAACAATCATCAATCCCACACATAGGGATGGCTTCACTTAGCAATGGTCGACCCCACACATTATATAGGGATGGCTTCACTTAACAATCATCGACCACAAACATTATATAAGGATGGCTTCACTTAACAATCATCGACCCCAAACATTATATTAGGATGGCTTCACTTAACAATCATCGACCCCATACATTATATAGGGATGGCTTCATTTAACAATCATCGACCCCACAGATAGGGATGGCTTCACTTAACAATCATCGACCCCACACATTATATAGGGATGGCTTCACTTAGCAATCATCGACCCCACACATTATATAGGGATGGCTTCATTTAACAATCATCGACCCCATACATTATATAGGGATGGCTTCACTTAACAATCATCGACCCCACACACAGGGATGGCTTCACTTAGCAATCGTCGACCCCACACATTATATAGGGATGGCTTCACTTAACAATCATCGACCCTACACATTATATAGGGATGGCTTCATTTAACAATCATTGACCCCACACATTATATAGGGATGGCTTCACTTCACAATCATCGACCCCACACACAGGGATGGCTTCAATTAGCAATCGTCGACCCCACACATTATATAGGGATGGCTTCACTTAACAATCATCGACCCCACACATTATATAGGGATGGCTTCATTTAACAATCATCGACCCCACACATTATATAGGGATGGCTTCACTTCACAATCATCGACCCCACACACAGGGATGGCTTCACTTAGCAATCGTCGACCCCACACATTATATAGGGATGGCTTCACTTAACAATCATCGACCCCACACATTATATAGGGATGGCTTCACTTAACAATCATCGACCCCACACATTATATAGGGATGGCTGCACTTAACAATCATCGACCCCACACATTATATAGGGATGACTTCACTTAACAATCATCGACAGCACACATAGGGATGGCTTCACTTAACAATCACCGACCCCACACATTATATAGGGATGGCTTCACTTAACAATCATCGACCCCACACATTATGTAGGGATGGCTTCACTTAACAATCATCGACCCCAAACATTATATAAGGATGGCTTCACTTAACAATCATCGATCCCAAACATTATATAAGGATGGCTTCAGTTAACAATCATCGACCCCACACATTATATAGGGATGGCTTCACTTAGCAATCAACGACCCCACTCATTATATAGGGATGGCTTCACTTAACAATCATCGACTCCACACATAGGGATGGCTTCACTTCACAATCATCGACCCCACACATAGGGATGGCTTCACTTAACAATCATCGACCCCACGCATTATATAGGGATGGCTTCACTTAACAATCATCGACTCCACACATAGGGATGGCTTCACTTAGCAATCATCGAATCCACACATTACATAGGGATGGATTCACTTAACAATCATCGACCCCACACATTATATAGGGCTGGTTTCACTTAGCAATCATCGACCCCACACATTATATAGAGATGGATTCACTTAGCAATCATCGACCCCACACATTATATAGGGATGGCTTCACTTAACAATCATCGACCCCACACATTATATAGGGATGACTTCACTAAACAATCATCGACCCCACACATAGGGATGGCTTCACTTAACAATCATCGACCCCACACATTATATAGAGATGGCTTCACTTAGCAATCATCGACCTCACACATTATATAGGGATGGCTTCACTTAACAATCACCGACCCCTAACATTATATAGGGATGGCCTCACTTCACAGTCGTCGACCCCACACATTACATAGGGATGGCTTCACTTAACAATCATCGACCCCACACATAGGGATGGCTTCACTTAACAATCATCGACCCCATACATTATATAGGGATGGCTTCATTTAGCAATAATCGACCCCACACATTATATAGGGATGGCTTCAATTAACAATCATCGACCCCACACATTATATAGGGATGGCTTCACTTAGCAATCATCGACCCCACACATTATATAAGGATGGCTTCACTTAGCAATCAGCGACCCCACACATTACATAGGGATGGCTTCACTTAACAATCATCGACCCCACACATAGGGATGGCTTCACTTAACAATCATCGACCCCATACATTATATAGGGATGGCTTCATTTAGCAATAATCGACCCCACACATTATATAGGGATGGCTTCAATTAACAATCATCGACCCCACACATTATATAGGGATGGCTTCACTTAGTAATCATCGACCCCACACATTATATAAGGATGGCTTCACTTAGCAATCAGCGACCCCACACATTATATAGGGATGGCTTCACTTAACAATCATCGACCCCACACATAGGGATGGCTTCACGTAACAATCATCGACCCCACACATAGGGATGGCTTCACTTAACAATCATCGACCCCTAACATTATATAGGGATGACTTCACTAAACAATCATCGACCCCACACATTATATAGGTATGGCCTCACTTAACAATCATCGACCCCACACATAGGGATGGCTTCACTTCACAATCATCGACCCCACACATTATATAGGGATGGCTTCACTTAACAATCATCGACCCCACACATTATATAGGAATGACTTCACTTAACAATCATCGACTCTACACATAGGGATGGCTTCACTTAGCAATCATCGACCCCACACATTATATAGGGATGGATTCACTTAACAATCATCGACCCCACACATTATATAGGGATGGCTTCACTTAACAATCATCGACCCCACACATTATATAGGGATGGCTTCACTTAACAATCATCGACCCCACACATTATATAGGGATGGCTTCACTTAACAATCATCGACCCCACACATTATATAGGGATGGCTTCACTTAACAATCATCGACCCCACACATTATGTAGGGATGGCTTCACTTAACAATCATCGACCCCAAACATTATATAAGGATGGCTTCACTTAACAATCATCGACCCCAAACATTATATAGGGATGGCTTAACTTAACAATCATCGACCCCACACATTATATAGGGATGGCTTCACTTAGCAATCAACGACCCCACTCATTATATAGGAATGGCTTCACTTAACAATCATCGACTCCACACATAGGGATGGCTTCACTTCACAATCATCGACCCCACACATAGGGATGGCTTCACTTAACAATCATCGACCCCACACATTATATAGGGATGGCTTCACTTAACAATCATCGACTCCACACATTGGGATGGCTTCACTTAGCAATCATCGAATCCACACATTACATAGGGATGGATTCACTTAACAATCATCGACCCCACACATTATATAGGGCTAGCTTCACTTAGCAATCATCGACCCCACACATTATATAGAGATGGATTCACTTAGCAATCATCGACCCCACCCACACATTATATAGGGATGGCTTCACTTAACAATCATCGACCCCACACAATATATAGGGATGACTTCACTAAACAATCATCGACCCCACACATAGGGATGGCTTCACTTAACAATCATCGACCCCATACATTATATAGAGATGGCTTCACTTAGCAATCATCGACCTCACACATTATATAGGGATGGCTTCACTTAACAATCACCGACCCCTAACATTATATAGGGATGACTTCACTAAACAATCATCGACCCCACACATTATATAGGGATGGCCTCACTTAACAATCATCGACCCCACACATAGGGATGGCTTCACTTCACAATCATCGACCCCACACATCATATAGGGATGGATTCACTTAACAATCATCGACCCCACACATTATATAGGAATGACTTCACTTAACAATCATCGACTCTACACATAGGGATGGCTTCACTTAGCAATCATCGACCCCACACATTATATAGGGATGGATTCACTTAACAATCATCGACCCCACACATTATATAGGGATGGCTTCACTTAACAATCATCGACCCCACACATTATATAGGGATGGCTTCACTTAGCAATCATCGAGCCCACACATTATATAGGGATGGCTTCACTTAACAATCATCGACCACACACATTATATAGGGATGGCTTCACTTAACAATCATCGACCCCACACATAGGGATAGCTTCACTTAACAATCATCGACCCCACACATAGGGATGGCTTCACTTAACAATCATCGACCCCTAACATTATATAGGGATGACTTCACTAAACAATCATCGACCCCACACATTATATAGGGATGGCTTCACTTAACAATCATCGACCCCACACATTATATAGGAATGACTTCACTTAACAATCATCGACTCCACACATTATATAGGAATGGCTTCATTTAACAATCATCGACCACACACATTATATAGGGATGGCTTCATTTAACAATCATCGACCACATACATTATATAAGGATGGCTTCACTTCACAATCATCGACCCCACACAGAGGGATGGCTTCACTTAGCAATCGTCGACCCCACACATTGTATAGGGATGGCTTCACTTAACAATCATCGACCCCACACATTATATAGGGATGGCTTCACTTAACAATCATCGACCCCACACATTATATAGGGATGGCTTCACTTAACAATCGTCGACCCCACACATTATATAGGAATGGCTTCACTTAACAATCATCAATCCCACACATAGGGATGGCTTCACTTAGCAATGGTCGACCCCACACATTATATAGGGATGGCTTCACTTAACAATCATCGACCACAAACATTATATAAGGATGGCTTCACTTAACAATCATCGACCCCAAACATTATATTAGGATGGCTTCACTTAACAATCATCGACCCCATACATTATATAGGGATGGCTTCATTTAACAATCATCGACCCCACAGATAGGGATGGCTTCACTTAACAATCATCGACCCCACACATTATATAGGGATGGCTTCACTTAGCAATCATCGACCCCACACATTATATAGGGATGGCTTCATTTAACAATCATCGACCCCATACATTATATAGGGATGGCTTCACTTAACAATCATCGACCCCACACACAGGGATGGCTTCACTTAGCAATCGTCGACCCCACACATTATATAGGGATGGCTTCACTTAACAATCATCGACCCTACACATTATATAGGGATGGCTTCATTTAACAATCATTGACCCCACACATTATATAGGGATGGCTTCACTTCACAATCATCGACCCCACACACAGGGATGGCTTCAATTAGCAATCGTCGACCCCACACATTATATAGGGATGGCTTCACTAAACAATCATCGACCCCACACATTATATAGGGATGGCTTCACTTAACAATCATCGACCCCACACATTATATAGGGATGGCTGCACTTAACAATCATCGACCCCACACATTATATAGGGATGACTTCACTTAACAATCATCGACAGCACACTTAGGGATGGCTTCACTTAACAATCATCGACCCCACACATTATATAGGGATGGCTTCACTTAACAATCATCGACCCCACACATTATATAGGGATGGCTTCACTTAACAATCATCGACCCCACACATTATGTAGGGATGGCTTCACTTAACAATCATCGACCCCAAACATTATATAAGGATGGCTTCACTTAACAATCATCGACCCCAAACATTATATAGGGATGGATTCACTTAACAATCATCGACCCCACACATTATATAGGGATGGCTTCACTTAGCAATCAACGACCCCACTCATTATATAGGGATGGCTTCACTTAACAATCATCGACTCCACACATAGGGATGGCTTCACTTCACAATCATCGACCCCACACATAGGGATGGCTTCACTTAACAATCATCGACCCCACACATTATATAGGGATGGCTTCACTTAACAATCATCGACTCCACACATAGGGATGGCTTCACTTAGCAATCATCGAATCCACACATTACATAGGGATGGATTCACTTAACAATCATCGACCCCACACATTATATAGGGCTGGCTTCACTTAGCAATCATCGACCCCACACATTATATAGAGATGGATTCACTTAGCAATCATCGACCCCACACATTATATAGGGATGGCTTCACTTAACAATCATCGACCCCACACAATATATAGGGATGACTTCACTAAACAATCATCGACCCCACACATAGGGATGGCTTCACTTAACAATCATCGACCCCATACATTATATAGAGATGGCTTCACTTAGCAATCATCGACCTCACACATTATATAGGGATGGCTTCACTTAACAATCACCGACCCCTAACATTATATAGGGATGACTTCACTAAACAATCATCGACCCCACACATTATATAGGGATGGCCTCACTTAACAATCATCGACCCCACACATAGGGATGGCTTCACTTCACAATCATCGACCCCACACATCATATAGGGATGGATTCACTTAACAATCATCGACCCCACACATTATATAGGAATGACTTCACTTAACAATCATCGACTCTACACATAGGGATGGCTTCACTTAGCAATCATCGACCCCACACATTATATAGGGATGGATTCACTTAACAATCATCGACCCCACACATTATATAGGGATGGCTTCACTTAACAATCATCGACCCCACACATTATATAGGGATGGCTTCACTTAGCAATCATCGAGCCCACACATTATATAGGGATGGCTTCACTTAACAATCATCGACCACACACATTATATAGGGATGGCTTCACTTAACAATCATCGACCCCACACATAGGGATAGCTTCACTTAACAATCATCGACCCCACACATAGGGATGGCTTCACTTAACAATCATCGACCCTAACATTATATAGGGATGACTTCACTTAACAATCATCGACCCCACACATTATATAGGGATGGCTTCACTTAACAATCATCGACCCCACACATTATATAGGAATGACTTCACTTAACAATCATCGACTCCACACATTATATAGGGATGGCTTCATTTAACAATCATCGACCACACACATTATATAGGGATGGCTTCATTTAACAATCATCGACCACATACATTATATAAGGATGGCTTCACTTCACAATCATCGACCCCACACAGAGGGATGGCTTCACTTAGCAATCGTCGACCCCACACATTGTATAGGGATGGCTTCACTTAACAATCATCGACCCCACACATTATATAGGGATGGCTTCACTTAACAATCATCGACCCCACACATTATATAGGGATGGCTTCACTTAACAATCGTCGACCCCACACATTATATAGGAATGGCTTTACTTAACAATCATCAATCCCACACATAGGGATGGCTTCACTTAGCAATGGTCGACCCCACACATTATATAGGGATGGTTTCACTTAACAATCATCGACCCCACACATTATATAGGGATGGCTTCACTTAACAATCATCGACCACAAACATTATATAAGGATGGCTTCACTTAACAATCATCGACCCCAAACATTATATTAGGATGGCTTCACTTAACAATCATCGACCCCATACATTATATAGGGATGGCTTCATTTAACAATCATCGACCCCACACATAGGGATGGCTTCACTTAACAATCATCGACCCCACACATTATATAGGGATGGCTTCACTTAGCAATCATCGACCCCACACATTATATAGGGATGGCTTCATTTAACAATCATCGACCCCATACATTATATAGGGATGGCTTCACTTAACAATCATCGACCCCACACACAGGGATGGCTTCACTTAGCAATCGTCGACCCCACACATTATATAGGGATGGCTTCACTTAACAATCATCGACCCTACACATTATATAGGGATGGCTTCATTTAACAATCATCGACCCCACACATTATATAGGGATGGCTTCACTTCACAATCATCGACCCCACACACAGGGATGGCTTCAATTAGCAATCGTCGACCCCACACATTATATAGGGATGGCTTCACTAAACAATCATCGACCCCACACATTATATAGGGATGGCTTCACTTAACAATCATCGACCCCACACATTATATAGGGATGGCTGCACTTAACAATCATCGACCCCACACATTATATAGGGATGACTTCACTTAACAATCATCGACAGCACACTTAGGGATGGCTTCACTTAACAATCATCGACCCCACACATTATATAGGGATGGCTTCACTTAACAATCATCGACCCCACACATTATATAGGGATGGCTTCACTTCACAATCATCGACCCCACACATTATGTAGGGATGGCTTAACTTAACAATCATCGACCCCAAACATTATATAAGGATGGCTTCACTTCACAATCATCGACCTCACACATTATATAAGGATGGCTTCACTTAACAATCATCGACCCCACACATTATATAGGAATGGCTTCACTTAGCAATCAACGACCCCACACATTATATAGGGATGGCTTCACCTAACAATCATCGACTCCAAACATAGGGATGGCTTCACTTCACAATCATCGACCCCACACATAGGGATGGCTTCACTTAACAATCATCGACCCCACACATTATATAGGGATGGCTTCACTTAACAATCATCGACTCCACACATAGGGATGGCTTCACTTAGCAATCATCGAATCCACACATTACATAGGGATGGATTCACTTAGCAATCATCGACCCCACACATTATATAGGGATGGCTTCACTTAACAATCAGCGACCCCACACACAGGGATGGCTTCACTTAGCAATCGTCGACCCCACACATTATATAGGGATGGATTCACTTAACAATCATCGACCCCACACATTATATAGGGATGGCTTCATTTAACAATCATCGACCCCACACATTATATAGGGATGGCTTCACTTCACAATCATCGACCCCACACACAGGGATGGCTTCACTTAGCAATCGTCGACCCTACACATTATATAGGGATGGCTTCACTAAACAATCATCGACCCCACACATTATATAGGGATGGCTTCACTTAACAATCATCGACCCCACACATTATATAGGGATGGCTGCACTTAACAATCATCGACCCCACACATTATATAGGGATGACTTCACTTAACAATCATCGACAGCACACATAGGGATGGCTTCACTTAACAATCATCGACCCCACACATTATATAGGGATGGCTTCACTTAGCAATCAACGACCCCACACATTATATAGGGATGGCTTCACTTAACAATCATCGACTCCACACATAGGGATGGCTTCACTTCACAATCATCAACCCCACACATAGGGATGGCTTCACTTAACAATCATCGACCCCACACATTATATAGGGATGGCTTCACTTAACAATCATCGACTCCACACATAGGGATGGCTTCACTTAGCAATCATCGAATCCACACATTACATAGGGATGGATTCACTTTGCAATCATCGACCCCACACATTATATAGGGCTGGCTTCACTTAGCAATCATCGACCCCACACATTATATAGAGATGGATTCACTTAGCAATCATCGACCCCATACATTATATAGGGATGGCTTCATTTAACAATCATCGACCCCACACATTATATAGGGATGACTTCACTAAAACAATCATCGACCCCACACATAGGGATGGCTTCACTTAACAATCATCGACCCCATACATTATATAGAGATGACTTCACTTAACAATCACCGACCCCTAACATTATATAGGGATGGCTTCACTTCACAATCGTCGACCCCACACATTACATAGGGATGGCTTCACTTAACAATCATCGACCCCACACATAGGGATGGCTTCACTTAACAATCATCGACCCCATACATTATATAGGGATGGCTTCATTTAGCAATCATCGACCCCACACATTATATAGGGATGGCTTCACTTAACAATCGTCGACCCCACACATTATATAGGGATGGCTTCACTTAGAAATCATCGACCCCACACATTATATAAGGATGGTTTCACTTAGCAATCAGCGACCCCACACATTATATAGGGATGGCTTCACTTAACAATCATCGACCCCACACATAGGGATGGCTTCACGTAACAATCATCGACCCCACACATAGGGATGGCTTCACTTAACAATCATCGACCCCTAATATTATATAGGGATGGCTTCACTAAGCAATCATCGAGCCCACACATTATATAGGGATGGCTTCACTTAACAATCATCGACCCCCACACATTATATAGGGATGGCTTCACTTCACAATCATCGACCCCACACATAGGGATAGCTTCACTTAACAATCATCGACCCCACACATAGGGATGGCTTCACTTAACAATCATCGACCCCTAACATTATATAGGGATGACTTCACTAAACAATCATCGACCCCACACATTATATAGGGATGGCTTCACTTAACAATCATCGACCCCACACATTATATAGGAATGACTTCACTTAACAATCATCGACTCCACACATTATATAGGGATGGCTTCATTTAACAATCATCGACCACACACATTATATAGGGATGGCTTCATTTAACAATCATCGACCACATACATTATATAGGGATGGCTTCACTTCACAATCATCGACCCCACACACAGGGATGGTTTCACCTAGCAATCGTCGACCCCACACATTGTATAGGGATGGCTTCACTTAACAATCATCGACCCCACACATTATATAGGGATGGTTTCACTTAACAATCATCGACCCCACACATTATATAGGGATGGCTTCACTTAACAATCGTCGACCCCACACATTATATAGGGATGGCTTCACTTAACAATCATCAACCCCACACATAGGGATGGCTTCACTTAGCAATGGTCGACCCCACACATTATATAGGGATGGCTTCACTTAACAATCATCGACCCCACACATTATATAGGGATGGCTTCACTTAACAATCATCGACCCCATACATTATATAGGGATGGCTTCGCTTAACAATCATCGACCCCACACATAGGGATGGCTTCACTTAGCAATCATCGACCCCCACACATTATATAGGGATGGCTTCACTTAACAATCATCGACCCCACACATAGGGATAGCTTCACTTAACAATCATCGACCCCACACATAGGGATGGCTTCACTTAACAATCATCGACCCCTAACATTATATAGGGATGGCTTCACTTAACAATCATCGACCCCACACATTATATAGGGATGGCTTCACTTAGCAATCATCGAGCCAACACATTATATAGGGATGGCTTCACTTAACAATCATCGACCCCATACATTATATAGGGATGGCTTCACTTCACAATCATCGACCCCACACATAGGGATAGCTTCACTTAACAATCATCGACCCCACACATAGGGATGGCTTCACTTAGCAATCATCGACCCCATACATTATATAGGGATGGCTTCACTTAACAATCATCGACCCGACACATTATATAGGGATGGCTTCATTTAACAATCATCGACCCCACACATAGGGATGGCTTCACTTAACAATCATCGACCCCACCCATTATATAGGGATGGCTTCACTTAACAATCATCGACCCCACACATTATATAGGGATGGCTTCATTTAACAATCATCGACCCCATACATTATATAGTGATGGCTTCACTTAACAATCATCGACCCCACACACAGGGATGGCTTCACTTAGCAATCGTCGACCCCACACATTATATAGGGATGGCTTCACTTAACAATCATCGACCGCACACATTATATAGGGATGGCTTCATTTAACAATCATCGACCCCACACATTATATAGGGATGGCTTCACTTCACAATCATCGACCCCACACACAGGGATGGCTTCACTTAGCAATCGTCGACCCCACACATTATATAGGGATGGCTTCACTAAACAATCATCGACCCCACACATTATATAGGGATGGCTTCACTTAACAATCATCGACCCCACACATTATATAGGGATGGCTTCACGTAACAATCATCGACCCCACACATAGGGATGGCTTCACTTAGCAATCATCGACCCCATACATTATATAGGGATGGCTTCACTTAACAATCATCGACCCGACACATTATATAGGGATGGCTTCATTTAACAATCATCGACCCCACACATAGGGATGGCTTCACTTAACAATCATCGACCCCACCCATTATATAGGGATGGCTTCACTTAACAATCATCGACCCCACACATTATATAGGGATGGCTTCATTTAACAATCATCGACCCCATACATTATATAGTGATGGCTTCACTTAACAATCATCGACCCCACACACAGGGATGGCTTCACTTAGCAATCGTCGACCCCACACATTATATAGGGATGGCTTCACTTAACAATCATCGACCGCACACATTATATAGGGATGGCTTCATTTAACAATCATCGACCCCACACATTATATAGGGATGGCTTCACTTCACAATCATCGACCCCACACACAGGGATGGCTTCACTTAGCAATCGTCGACCCCACACATTATATAGGGATGGCTTCACTAAACAATCATCGACCCCACACATTATATAGGGATGGCTTCACTTAACAATCATCGACCCCACACATTATATAGGGATGGCTTCACGTAACAATCATGGACCCTACACATAGGGATGGCTTCACTTAACAATCATCGACCCCTAACATTATATAGGGATGACTTCACTAAACAATCATCGACCCCACACATTATATAGGGATGGCGTCACTTAACAATCATCGACCCCACACACAGGGATGGCTTCACTTCACAATCATCGACCCCACACATTATATAGGAATGGCTTCACTTAGCAATCATCGATCCCACACATTATATAGGAATGACTTCACTTAACAATCATCGACTCCACACATAGCGATGGCTTCACTTAGCAATCATCGACCCCACACATTACATAGGGATGGATTCACTTAACAATCATCGACCCCACACATTATATAGGGATGGCTTCACTTCACAATCATCGACCCCACACATTATATAGGGATGGCTTCACTTAGCAATCATCGAGCCCACACATTATATAGGGATGGCTTCACTTAACAATCATCGACCCCACACATTATATAGGGATGGCTTCACTTAACAATCATCGACCCCGCACATAGGGATAGCTTCACTTAACAATCATCGACCCCACACATAGGGATGGCTTCACTTAACAATCATCGACCCCACACATTATATAGGGATGGCTTCACTTAACAATCATCGACCCCATACATTATATAGGGATGGCTTCGCTTAACAATCATCGACCCCACACATAGGGATGGCTTCACTTAGCAATCATCGACCCCATACATTATATAGGGATGGCTTCACTTAACAATCATCGACCCCACACATTATATAGGGATGGCTTCATTTAACAATCATCGACCCCACACATAGGGATGGCTTCACTTAACAATCATCGACCCCACACATTATATAGGGATGGCTTCACTTAACAATCATCGACCCCACACATTATATAGGGATGGCTTCATTTAACAATCATCGACCCCATGCATTATATAGGGATGGCTTCACTTAACAATCATCGACCCCACACACAGGGATGGCTTCACTTAGCAATCGACGACCCCACACATTATATAGGGATGGCTTCACTTCACAATCATCGAACCCACACATTATATAGGGATGGCTTCATTTAACAATCATCGACCCCACACATTATATAGGGATGGCTTCACTTCACAATCATCGACCCCACACACAGGGATGGCTTCACTTAGCAATCGTCGACCCCACACATTATATAGGGATGGCTTCACTAAACAATCATCGACCCCACACATTATATAGGGATGGCTTCACTTAACAATCATCGACCCCACACATTATATAGGGATGGCTTCACGTAACAATCATCGACCCCACACATAGGGATGGCTTCACTTAACAATCATCGACCCCTAACATTATATAGGGATGGCTTCACTTAGCAATCATCGATCCCACACATTATATAGGAATGACTTCACTTAACAATCATCGACTCCACACATAGGGATGGCTTCACTTAGCAATCATCGACCCCACACATTATATAGGGATGGATTCACTTAACAATCATCGACCCCACACATTATATAGGGATGGCTTCACTTAGCAATCATCGACCTCACACATTATATAGGGATGGCTTCATTTAACAATCATCGACCACACACATTATATAGGGATGGCTTCATTTAACAATCATCGACCACATACATTATATAGGGATGGCTTCATTTCACAATCATCGACCCCACACACAGGGATGGTTTCACTTTGCAATCGTCTACCCCACACATTGTATAGGGATGGCTTCACTTAACAATCATCGACCCCACACATTATATAGGGATGGCTTCACTTAACAATCATCGACCCCACACATTATATAGGGATGGCTTCACTTAACAATCGTCGACCCCACACATTATATAGGGATGGCTTCACTTAACAATCATCAACCCCACACATAGGGATGGCTTCACTTAGCAATGGTCGACCCCACACATTATATAGAGATGGCTTCACTTAACAATCATCGACCCCACACATTATATAGGGATGGCTTCACTTAACAATCATCGACCCCATACATTATATAGGGATGGCTTCGCTTAACAATCATCGACCCCACACATAGGGATGGCTTCACTTAGCAATCATCGACCCCATACATTATATAGGGATGGCTTCACTTAACAAGCATCGACCCCACACATTATATAGGGATGGCTTCATTTAACAATCATCGACACCACACATAGGGATGGCTTCACTTAACAATCATCGACCCCACACATTATATAGGGATGGCTTCACTTAACAATCATGGAACCCACACATTATATAGGGATGGCTTCATTTAACAATCATCGACCCCATACATTATATAGGGATGGCTTCACTTAACAATCATCGACCCCACACACAGGGATGGCTTCACTTAGCAATCGTCGACCCCACACATTATATAGGGATGGCTTCACTTAACAATCATCGACCCCACACATTATATAGGGATGGCTTCATTTAACAATCATCGACCCCACACATTATATAGGGATGGCTTCACTTCACAATCATCGACCCCACACACAGGAATGGCTTCACTTAGCAATCGTCGACCCCACACATTATATAGGGATGGCTTCACTAAACAATCATCGACCCCACACATTATATAGGGATGGCTTCACTTAACAATCATCGACCCCACACATTATATAGGGATGGCTTCACGTAACAATCATCGACCCCACACATAGGGATGGCTTCACTTAACAATCATCGACCCCTAACATTATATAGGGATGACTTCACTAAACAATCATCGACCCCACACATTATATAGGGATGGCGTCACTTAACAATCATCGACCCCACACACAGGGATGGCTTCACTTCACAATCATCGACCCCACACATTATATAGGAATGGCTTCACTTAGCAATCATCGATCCCACACATTATATAGGAATGACTTCACTTAACAATCATCGACTCCACACATAGCGATGGCTTCACTTAGCAATCATCGACCCCACACATTACATAGGGATGGATTCACTTAACAATCATCGACCCCACACATTATATAGGGATGGCTTCACTTCACAATCATCGACCCCACACATTATATAGGGATGGCTTCACTTAGCAATCATCGAGCCAACACATTATATAGGGATGGCTTCACTTAACAATCATCGACCCCACACATTATATAGGGATGGCTTCACTTAACAATCATCGACCCCACACATAGGGATAGCTTCACTTAACAATCATCGACCCCACACATAGGGATGGCTTCACTTAACAATCATCGACCCCACACATTATATAGGGATGGCTTCACTTAACAATCATCGACCTCACACATTATATAGGGATGGCTTCGCTTAACAATCATCGACCCCACACATAGGGATGGCTTCACTTAGCAATCATCGACCCCATACATTAGATAGGGATGGCCTCACTTAACAATCATCGACCCCACACATTATATAGGGATGGCTTCATTTAACAATCATCGACCCCACACATAGGGATGGCTTCACTTAACAATCATCGACCCCACACATTATATAGGGATGGCTTCACTTAACAATCATCGACCCCACACATTATATAGGGATGGCTTCATTTAACAATCATCGACCCCATGCATTATATAGGGATGGCTTCACTTAACAATCATCGACCCCACACACAGGGATGGCTTCACTTAGCAATCGTCGACCCCACACATTATATAGGGATGTCTTCACTTAACAATCATCGACCCCACACATTATAAAGGGATGGTTTCATTTAACAATCATCGACCCCACACATTATATAGGGATGGCTTCACTTCACAATCATCGACCCCACACACAGGGATGGCTTCACTTAGCAATCGTCGACCCCACACATTATATAGGGATGGCTTCACTAAACAATCATCGACCCCACACATTATATAGGGATGGCTTCACTTAACAATCATCGACCCCACACATTATATAGGGATGGCTTTACGTAACAATCATCGACCCCACACATAGGGATGGCTTCACTTAACAATCATCGACCCCTAACATTATATAGGGATGGCTTCACTTAGCAATCATCGATCCCACACATTATATAGGAATGACTTCACTTAACAATCATCGACTCCACACATAGTGATGGCTTCACTTAGCAATCATCGACCCCACACATTATATAGGGATGGATTCACTTAACAATCATCGACCCCACACATTATATAGGGATGGCTTCACTTAACAATCATCGACCTCACACATTATATAGGGATGGCTTCATTTAACAATCATCGACCACACACATTATATAGGGATGGCTTCATTTAACAATCATCGACCACATACATTATATAGGGATGGCTTCACTTCACAATCATCGACCCCACACACAGGGATGGTTTCACTTAGCAATCGTCGACCCCACACATTGTATAGGGATGGCTTCACTTAACAATCATCGACCCCACACATTATATAGGGATGGCTTCACTTAACAATCATCGACCTCACACATTATATAGGGATGGCTTCACTTAACAATCGTCGACCCCACACATTATATAGGGATGGCTTCACTTAACAATCATCAACCCCACACATAGGGATGGCTTCACTTAGCAATGGTCGACCCCACACATTATATAGGGATGGCTTCACTTAACAATCATCGACCCCACACATTATATAGGGATGGCTTCACTTAACAATCATCGACCCATACATTATATAGGGATGGCTTCGCTTAACAATCATCGACCCCACACATAGGGATGGCTTCACTTAGCAATCATCGACCCCATACATTATATAAGGATGGCTTCACTTAACAATCATCGACCCCACACATTATATAGGGATGGCTTCATTTAACAATCATCGACCCCACACATAGGGATGGCTTCACTTCACAATCATCGACCCCACACATTATATAGGGATGGCTTCACTTAACAATCATCGACCCCACACATTATATAGGGATGGCTTCATTTAACAATCCTCGACCCCATACATTATATTGGGATGGCTTCACTTAACAATCATCGATCCCACACACAGGGATGGCTTCACTTAGCAATCGTCGACCCCACACATTATATAGGGATGGCTTCACTTAACAATCATCGACCCCACACATTATATAGGGATGGCTTCATTTAACAATCATCGACCCCACACATTATATAGGGATGGCTTCACTTCACAATCATCGACCCTACACACAGGGATGGCTTCACTTAGCAATCGTCGACCCCACACATTATATAGGGATGGCTTCACTAAACAATCATCGACCCCACACATTATATAGGGATGGCTTCACTTAACAATCATCGACCCCACACATTATATAGGGATGGCTTCACGTAACAATCATCGACCCCACACATAGGGATGGCTTCACTTAACAATCATCGACCCCTAACATTATATAGGGATGACTTCACTAAACAATCATCGACCCCACACATTATATAGGGATGGCGTCACTTAACAATCATCGACCCCACCCATAGGGATGGCTTCACTTCACAATCATCGACCCCACACATTATATAGGAATGGCTTCACCTAGCAATCATCGATCCCACACATTATATAGGAATGACTTCACTTAACAATCATCGACTCCACACATAGGGATGGCTTCACTTAGCAATCATCGACCCCACACATTACATAGGGATGGATTCACTTAACAATCATCGACCCCACACATTATATAGGGATGGCTTCACTTCACAATCATCGACCCCACACATTATATAGGGATGGCTTCACTTAGCAATCATCGAGCCCACACATTATATAGGGATGGCTTCACTTAACAATCATCGACCCCACACATTATATAGGGATGGCTTCACTTAACAATCATCGACCCCACACATAGGGATAGCTTCACTTAACAATCATCGACCCCACACATAGGGATGGCTTCACTTAACAATCATCGACCCCACACATTATATAGGGATGGCTTCACTTAGCAATCATCGAGCCAACACATTATATAGGGATGGCTTCACTTAACAATCATCGACCCGACACATTATATAGGGATGGCTTCACTTAACAATCATCGACCCCACACATAGGGATAGCTTCACTTAACAATCATCGACCCCACACATAGGGATGGCTTCACTTAACAATCATCGACCCCACATATTATATAGGGATGGCTTCACTTAACAATCATCGACCCCACACATTATATAGGGATGGCTTCATTTAACAATCATCGACACCACACATAGGGATGGCTTCACTTAACAATCATCGACCCCACACATTATATAGGGATGGCTTCATTTAACAATCATCGACCCCACACATAGGGATGGCTTCACTTAACAATCATCGACCCCACACATTATATAGGGATGGCTTCACTTAACAATCATCGACCCCACACATTATATAGGGATGGCTTCATTTAACAATCATCGACCCCATGCATTATATAGGGATGGCTTCACTTAAAAATCATCGACCCCACACACAGGGATGGCTTCACTTAGCAATGGTCGACCCCACACTTTATATAGGGATGGCTTCACTTAACAATCATCGACCCCACACATTATATAGGGATGGCTTCACTTAACAATCATCGACCCCACACATTATATAGGGATGGCTTCACTTAACAATCGTCGACCCCACACATTATATAGGGATGGCTTCACTTAACAATCATCGACCCCACACATAGGGATGGCTTCACTTAGCAATGGTCGACCACACACATTATATAGGGATGGCTTCACTTAACAATCATCGACCCCACACGTTATATAGGGATGACTTCACTTCACAATCATCGACCCCACACATTATATAGGGATGGCTTCACTTAACAATCATCGACCCCATACATTATATAGGGATGGCTTAGCCTAACAATCATCGACCCCACACATAGGGATGGCTTCACTTAGCAATCGTCGACCCCACACATTATATAGGGATGGCTTCACTTAACAATCATCGACCCCACACATTATATAGGGATGGCTTCATTTAACAGTCATCGACCCCACACATTATATAGGGATGGCTTCACTTCACAATCATCGACCCCACACACAGGGATGGCTTCACTTAGCAATGGTCGACCACATACATTATATAGGGATGGTTTCACTAAACAATCATCGACCCCACACATTACATAGGGATGGCTTCACTTAACAATCATCGACCCCACACATTATATAGGGATGGCTTCACGTAACAATCATCGACCCCACACATAGGGATGGCTTCACTTAACAATCATCGACCCCTAACATTATATAGGGATGACTTCACTAAACAATCATCGACCCCACACATTATATAGGAATGGCGTCACTTAACAATCATCGACCCCACCCATAGGGATGGCTTCACTTCACAATCATCGACCCCACACATTATATAGGAATGGCTTCACTTAGCAATCATCGATCCCACACATTATATAGGAATGACTTCACTTAACAATCATCGACTCCACACATAGCGATGGCTTCACTTAGCAATCATCGACCCCACACATTACATAGGGATGGATTCACTTAACAATCATCGACCCCACACATTATATAGGGATGGCTTCACTTAACAATCATCGACCCCACACATTATATATGGATGGCTTCACTTAGCAATCATCGAGCCCACACATTATATAGGGATGGCTTCACTTAACAATCATCGAACCCACACATTATATAGCTTCACTTAACAATCATCGACCCCACACATAGGGATGGCTTCACTTAACAATCATCGACCCCACACATTATATAGGGATGGCTTCACTTAACAATCATCGACCCCATACATTATATAGGGATGGCTTCGCTTAACAATCATCGACCCCACACATAGGGATGGCTTCACTTAGCAATCATCGACCCCATACATTATATAAGGATGGCTTCATTTAACAATCATCGACCCCACACATAGGGATGGCTTCACTTAACAATCATCGACCCCACACATTATATAGGGATGGCTTCACTTAACAATCATCGACCCCACACATTATATAGGGATGGCTTCATTTAACAATCATCGACCCCATGCATTATATAGGGATGGCTTCACTTAACAATCATCGACACCACACACAGGGATGGCTTCACTTAGCAATGGTCGACCCCACACATTATATAGGGATGGCTTCAATTAACAATCATCGACCTCACACATTATATAGAGATGGCTTCACTTAACAATCATCGACCCCACACATTATATAGGGATGGCTTCACTTAACAATCGTCGACCCCACACATTATATAGGGATGGCTTCACTTAGCAATCATCGACCCCACACATAGGGATGGCTTCACTTAGCAATGGTCGACCCCACACATTATATAGGGATGGCTTCACTTAACAATCATCGACCCCACACGTTATATAGGGATGACTTCACTTCACAATCATCGACCCCACACATTATATAGGGATGGCTTCACTTAACAATCATCGACCCCATACATTATATAGGGATGGCTTCGCCTAACAATCATCGACCCCACACATAGGGATGGCTTCACTTAGCAATCATCGACACCATACATTATATAGGGATGGATTCACTTAACAATTATCGACCCCACACATTATATAGGGATGGCTTTATTTAACAATCATCGACACCACACATAGGGATGGCTTCACTTAACAATCATCAACCCCACACATTATATAGGGATGGCTTCACTTAACAATCATCGACCCCACACACAGGGATGGCTTCACTTAGCAATCGTCGACCCCACACATTATATAGGGATGGCTTCACTTAACAATCATCGACCCCACACATTATATAGGGATGGCTTCATTTAACAATCATCGACCCCATACATTATATAGGGATGGCTTCACTTCACAATCATTGACCCCACACACAGGGATGGCTTCTCTTAGCAATCGTCGACCCCACACATTATATAGGGATGGCTTCACTTAACAATCATCGACTCCACACATAGGGATGGCTTCACTTAGCAATCATCGAATCCACACATTACATAGGGATGGATTCACTTAACAATCATCGATCCCACACATTATATAGGGCTGGCTTCACTGAGCAATCATCGACCCCACACATTATATAGAGATGGATTCACTTAGCAATCATCGACCCCACACATTATATAGGGATGACTTCACTAAACAATCATCGACCCCACACATAGGGATGGCTTCACTTAACAATCATCGACCCCACACATTATATAGGGATGACTTCACTAAACAATCATCGACCCCACACATAGGGATGGCTTCACTTAACAATCATCGACCCCATACATTATATAGAGATGGCTTCACTTAGCAATCATCGACCTCACACATTATATAGGGATGGCTTCACTTAACAATCACCGACCCCTAACATTATATAGGGATGGCTTCACTTCACAATCGTCGACCCCACACATTATATAGGGATGGCTTCACTTAACAATCATCGACCCCACACATAGGGATGGCTTCACTTAGCAATGGTCGACCCCACACATTATATAGGGATGGCTTCACTTAACAATCATCGACCCCACACGTTATATAGGGATGACTTCACTTCACAATCATCGACCCCACACATTATATAGGGATGGCTTCACTTAACAATCATCGACCCCATACATTATATAGGGATGGCTTCGCCTAACAATCATCGACCCCACACATAGGGATGGCTTCACTTAGCAATCATCGACACCATACATTATATAGGGATGGATTCACTTAACAATTATCGACCCCACACATTATATAGGGATGGCTTTATTTAACAATCATCGACACCACACATAGGGATGGCTTCACTTAACAATCATCAACCCCACACATTATATAGGGATGGCTTCACTTAACAATCATCGACCCCACACACAGGGATGGCTTCACTTAGCAATCGTCGACCCCACACATTATATAGGGATGGCTTCACTTAACAATCATCGACCCCACACATTATATAGGGATGGCTTCATTTAACAATCATCGACCCCATACATTATATAGGGATGGCTTCACTTCACAATCATTGACCCCACACACAGGGATGGCTTCTCTTAGCAATCGTCGACCCCACACATTATATAGGGATGGCTTCACTTAACAATCATCGACTCCACACATAGGGATGGCTTCACTTAGCAATCATCGAATCCACACATTACATAGGGATGGATTCACTTAACAATCATCGATCCCACACATTATATAGGGCTGGCTTCACTGAGCAATCATCGACCCCACACATTATATAGAGATGGATTCACTTAGCAATCATCGACCCCACACATTATATAGGGATGACTTCACTAAACAATCATCGACCCCACACATAGGGATGGCTTCACTTAACAATCATCGACCCCACACATTATATAGGGATGACTTCACTAAACAATCATCGACCCCACACATAGGGATGGCTTCACTTAACAATCATCGACCCCATACATTATATAGAGATGGCTTCACTTAGCAATCATCGACCTCACACATTATATAGGGATGGCTTCACTTAACAATCACCGACCCCTAACATTATATAGGGATGGCTTCACTTCACAATCGTCGACCCCACACATTACATAGGGATGGCTTCACTTAACAATCATCGACCCCATATATTATATAGGGATGGCTTCATTTAGCAATCATCGACCCCACACATTATATAGGGATGGCTTCACTTAACAATCATCTACCCCACACATTATATAGGGATGGCTTCACTTAACAATCATCGACCCCACACATTATATAGGGATGGCTTCATTTAACAATCATCGACCCCATACATTATATAGGGATGGCTTCACTTAACAATCATCGACCCCACACACAGGGATGGCTTCACTTAGCAATCGTCGACCCCACACATTATATAGGGATGGCTTCACTTAACAATCATCGACCCCACACATTATATAGGGATGGCTTCACTTAGCAATCATCGACCCCATACATTATATAGGGATGGCTTCACTTAACAATCATCGACCCCACACATTATATAGGGATGGCTTCATTTAACAATCATCGACCCCACACATAGGGATGGCTTCACTTAACAATCATCAACCCCACACATTATATAGGGATGGCTTCACTTAACAATCATCGACCCCACACATTATATAGGGATGGCTTCATTTAACAATCATCGACCCCATGCATTATATAGGGATGGCTTCACTTAACAATCATCGACCCCACACACAGGGATGGCTTCACTTAGCAATGGTCGACCCACACTTTATATAGGGATGGCTTCACATAACAATCATCGACCCCACACATTATATAGGGATGGCTTCACTTAACAATCATCGACCCCACACATTATATAGGGATGGCTTCACTTAACAATCGTCGACCCCACACATTATATAGGGATGGCTTCACTTAACAATCATCGACCCCACACATAGGGATGGCTTCACTTCACAATGGTCGACCCCACACATTATATAGGGATGGCTTCACTTAACAATCATCGACACCACACGTTATATAGGGATGACTTCACTTCACAATCATCGACCCCACACATTATATAGGGATGGCTTCACTTAACAATCATCGACCTCATACATTATATAGGGATGGCTTCGCCTAACAATCATCGACCCCACACATAGGGATGGCTTCACTTAGCAATCATCGACCCCATACATTATATAGGGATGGCTTCACTTAACAATTATCGACCCCACACATTATATAGGGATGGCTTCATCTAACAATCATCGACCCCATACATTATATAGGGATGGCTTCACTTCACAATCATCGACCCCACACACAGGGATGGCTTCACTTAGCAATCGTCGACCCCACACATTATATAGGGATGGCTTCACTTAACAATCATCGACTCCACACATAGGGATGGCTTCACTTAACAATCATCGATCCCACACATTATATAGGGCTGGCTTCACTGAGCAATCATCGACCCCACACATTATATAGAGATGGATTCACTTAGCAATCATCGACCCCACACATTATATAGGGATGGCTTCACTTAACAATCATCGACCCCACACATTATGTAGGGATGACTTCACTAAACAATCATCGACCCCACACATAGGGATGGCTTCACTTAACAATCATCGACCCCACACATTATATAGTGATGACTTCACTAAACAATCATCGACCCCACACATAGGGATGGCTTCACTTAACAATCATCGACCCCATACATTATATAGAGATGGCTTCACTTAGCAATCATTGACCTCACACATTATATAGGGATGGCTTCACTTAACAATCACCGACCCCTAACATTATATAGGGATGGCTTCACTTCACAATCGTCGACCCCACACATTACATAGGGATGGCTTCACTTAACAATCATCGACCCCATACATTATATAGGGATGGCTTCATTTAGCAATCATCGACCCCACACATTATATAGGGATGGCTTCACTTAGCAATCATCGACCCCACACATTATATAGGGATGGCTTCACTTAACAATCATCGACCCCACACATTATATAGGGATGGCTTCATTTAACAATCATCGACCCCATACATTATATAGGGATGGCTTCACTTAACAATCATCGACCCCACACACAGGGATGGCTTCACTTAGCAATCGTCGACCCCACACATTATATAGGGATGGCTTCACTTAACAATCATCGACCCCACACATTATATAGGGATGGCTTCATTTAACAATCATCGACCCCATACATTATATAGGGATGGCTTCACTTCACAATCATCGACCCCACACACAGGGATGGCTTCACTTAGCAATCGTCGACCCCACACATTATATAGGGATGGCTTCACTTAACAATCATCGACTCCACACATAGGGATGGCTTCACTTAGCAATCATCGAATCCACACATTACATAGGGATGGATTCACTTAACAATCATCGACCCCACACATTATATAGGGCTGGCTTCACTTAGCAATCATCGACCCCCACACGTTATATAGAGATGGATTCACTTAGCAATCATCGACCCCACACATTATATAGGGATGGCTTGACTAAACAATCATCGACCCCACACATAGGGATGGCTTCACTTAACAATCATCGACCCCATACATTATATAGAGATGGCTTCACTTAGCAATCATCGACCTCACACATTATATAGGGATGGCTTCACTTAGCAATCAGCGACCCCTAACATTATATAGAGATGGATTCACTTAGCAATCATCGACCCCACACATTATATAGGGATGGCTTGACTAAACAATCATCGACCCCACACATAGGGATGGCTTCACTTAACAATCATCGACCCCATACATTATATAGGGATGGCTTCACTTCACAATCGTCGACCCCACACATTACATAGGGATGGCTTCACTTAACAATCATCGACCCCACACATAGGGATGACTTCACTTAACAATCATCGATCCCATACATTATATAGGGATGGCTTCATTTAGCAATCATCGACCCCACACATTATATAGGGATGGCTTCACTTCACAATCATCGACCCCACACGTTATATAGGGATGGCTTCACTTAGCAATCATCGACCCCACACATTATATAAGGATGGCTTCACTTAGCAATCAGCGACCCCACACATTATATAGGGATGGCTTCACTTAACAATCATCGACCCCTAACATTATATAGGGATGACTTCACTAAACAATCATCGACCCCACACATTATATAGGGATAGCCTCACTTAACAATCATCGATCCCACACATAGGGATGGCTTCAGTTCACAATCATCGACCCCACACATTATATAGGGATGGCTTCACTTAACAATCATCGACCCCACACATTATATAGGAATGACTTCACTTAACAATCATCGACTCCACACATAGGGATGGCTTCACTTAGCAATCATCGAGCCCACACATTATATAGGGATGGCTTCACTTAACAATCATCGACCCCACTCATTATATAGGGATGGCTTCACTTATCAATCATCGAGTCCACACATTATATAGGGATGGCTTCACTTAACAATCATCGACCCAAACACATTATATAGGGATGGCTTCACTTAACAATCATCGACCCCACACATAGGGATAGCTTCACTTAACAATCATCGACCCCACACATAGGGATGGCTTCACTTAACAATCATCGACCTCTAACATTATATAGGGATGACTTCACTAAACAATCATCGACCCCACACATTATATAGGGATGGCTTCAATTAACAATCATCGACCCCACACATTATATAGGAATGACTTCACTTAACAATCATCGACCCCACACATTATATAGGGATGGATTCACTTAACAATCATCGACCCCAAACATTATATAGGGATGGCTTCACTTAACAATCATCGACCCCACACGTTATATAGGGATGGCTTCACTTAGCAATCATCGAGCCCATACATTATATAGGGATGGCTTCACTTAACAATCATCGACCCCACACATTATATAGGGATGGCTTCACTTAACAATCATCGATCCCACACATAGGGATGGCTTCACTTAACAATCATCGACCCCACACATTATATAGGGATGGCTTCACTTAACAATCATCGACCCCACACGTTATATAGGGATGGCTTCACTTAACAATCATCGACCCCACACATAGGGATGGCTTCACTTAACAATCATCCACACCACACATTATATAGGGATGACTTCACTGAACAATCATCGGCCCCAGACATTATATAGGGATGACTTCACTTAACAATCATCGACCCCACACATAGAGTTGGCTTCACTTCACAATCATCGACCCCACACATTACATAGGGATGGATTCACTTAACAATCATCGACCCCACACATTATATAGAGATGACTTCACTTAACAATACTCGACCCCACACATAGGGATGGCTTCACTTAGCAATCGTCGACCCCACACATTATATAGGGATGGCTTCACGTAACAATCATCGACCCCACACATAGGGATGGCTTCACTTAACAATCATCGACCCCTAACATTATATAGGGATGGCTTCACTTAGCAATCATCGATCCCACACATTATATAGGAATGACTTCACTTAACAATCATCGACTCCACACATAGTGATGGCTTCACTTAGCAATCATCGACCCCACACATTATATAGGGATGGATTCACTTAACAATCATCGACCCCACACATTATATAGGGATGGCTTCACTTAACAATCATCGACCTCACACATTATATAGGGATGGCTTCATTTAACAATCATCGACCACACACATTATATAGGGATGGCTTCATTTAACAATCATCGACCACATACATTATATAGGGATGGCTTCACTTCACAATCATCGACCCCACACACAGGGATGGTTTCACTTAGCAATCGTCGACCCCACACATTGTATAGGGATGGCTTCACTTAACAATCATCGACCCCACACATTATATAGGGATGGCTTCACTTAACAATCATCGACCTCACACATTATATAGGGATGGCTTCACTTAACAATCGTCGACCCCACACATTATATAGGGATGGCTTCACTTAACAATCATCAACCCCACACATAGGGATGGCTTCACTTAGCAATGGTCGACCCCACACATTATATAGGGATGGCTTCACTTAACAATCATCGACCCCACACATTATATAGGGATGGCTTCACTTAACAATCATCGACCCATACATTATATAGGGATGGCTTCGCTTAACAATCATCGACCCCACACATAGGGATGGCTTCACTTAGCAATCATCGACCCCATACATTATATAAGGATGGCTTCACTTAACAATCATCGACCCCACACATTATATAGGGATGGCTTCATTTAACAATCATCGACCCCACACATAGGGATGGCTTCACTTCACAATCATCGACCCCACACATTATATAGGGATGGCTTCACTTAACAATCATCGACCCCACACATTATATAGGGATGGCTTCATTTAACAATCCTCGACCCCATACATTATATAGGGATGGCTTCACTTAACAATCATCGATCCCACACACAGGGATGGCTTCACTTAGCAATCGTCGACCCCACACATTATATAGGGATGGCTTCACTTAACAATCATCGACCCCACACATTATATAGGGATGGCTTCATTTAACAATCATCGACCCCACACATTATATAGGGATGGCTTCACTTCACAATCATCGACCCTACACACAGGGATGGCTTCACTTAGCAATCGTCGACCCCACACATTATATAGGGATGGCTTCACTAAACAATCATCGACCCCACACATTATATAGGGATGGCTTCACTTAACAATCATCGACCCCACACATTATATAGGGATGGCTTCACGTAACAATCATCGACCCCACACATAGGGATGGCTTCACTTAACAATCATCGACCCCTAACATTATATAGGGATGACTTCACTAAACAATCATCGACCCCACACATTATATAGGGATGGCGTCACTTAACAATCATCGACCCCACCCATAGGGATGGCTTCACTTCACAATCATCGACCCCACACATTATATAGGAATGGCTTCACCTAGCAATCATCGATCCCACACATTATATAGGAATGACTTCACTTAACAATCATCGACTCCACACATAGGGATGGCTTCACTTAGCAATCATCGACCCCACACATTACATAGGGATGGATTCACTTAACAATCATCGACCCCACACATTATATAGGGATGGCTTCACTTCACAATCATCGACCCCACACATTATATAGGGATGGCTTCACTTAGCAATCATCGAGCCCACACATTATATAGGGATGGCTTCACTTAACAATCATCGACCCCACACATTATATAGGGATGGCTTCACTTAACAATCATCGACCCCACACATAGGGATAGCTTCACTTAACAATCATCGACCCCACACATAGGGATGGCTTCACTTAACAATCATCGACCCCACACATTATATAGGGATGGCTTCACTTAGCAATCATCGAGCCAACACATTATATAGGGATGGCTTCACTTAACAATCATCGACCCCACACATTATATAGGGATGGCTTCACTTAACAATCATCGACCCCACACATAGGGATAGCTTCACTTAACAATCATCGACCCCACACATAGGGATGGCTTCACTTAACAATCATCGACCCCACATATTATATAGGGATGGCTTCACTTAACAATCATCGACCCCACACATTATATAGGGATGGCTTCATTTAACAATCATCGACACCACACATAGGGATGGCTTCACTTAACAATCATCGACCCCACACATTATATAGGGATGGCTTCATTTAACAATCATCGACCCCACACATAGGGATGGCTTCACTTAACAATCATCGACCCCACACATTATATAGGGATGGCTTCACTTAACAATCATCGACCCCACACATTATATAGGGATGGCTTCATTTAACAATCATCGACCCCATGCATTATATAGGGATGGCTTCACTTAAAAATCATCGACCCCACACACAGGGATGGCTTCACTTAGCAATGGTCGACCCCACACTTTATATAGGGATGGCTTCACTTAACAATCATCGACCCCACACATTATATAGGGATGGCTTCACTTAACAATCATCGACCCCACACATTATATAGGGATGGCTTCACTTAACAATCGTCGACCCCACACATTATATAGGGATGGCTTCACTTAACAATCATCGACCCCACACATAGGGATGGCTTCACTTAGCAATGGTCGACCCCACACATTATATAGGGATGGCTTCACTTAACAATCATCGACCCCACACGTTATATAGGGATGACTTCACTTCACAATCATCGACCCCACACATTATATAGGGATGGCTTCACTTAACAATCATCGACCCCATACATTATATAGGGATGGCTTAGCCTAACAATCATCGACCCCACACATAGGGATGGCTTCACTTAGCAATCGTCGACCCCACACATTATATAGGGATGGCTTCACTTAACAATCATCGACCCCACACATTATATAGGGATGGCTTCATTTAACAGTCATCGACCCCACACATTATATAGGGATGGCTTCACTTCACAATCATCGACCCCACACACAGGGATGGCTTCACTTAGCAATGGTCGACCACATACATTATATAGGGATGGTTTCACTAAACAATCATCGACCCCACACATTACATAGGGATGGCTTCACTTAACAATCATCGACCCCACACATTATATAGGGATGGCTTCACGTAACAATCATCGACCCCACACATAGGGATGGCTTCACTTAACAATCATCGACCCCTAACATTATATAGGGATGACTTCACTAAACAATCATCGACCCCACACATTATATAGGAATGGCTTCACTTAACAATCATCGACCCCACCCATAGGGATGGCTTCACTTCACAATCATCGACCCCACACATTATATAGGAATGGCTTCACTTAGCAATCATCGATCCCACACATTATATAGGAATGACTTCACTTAACAATCATCGACTCCACACATAGCGATGGCTTCACTTAGCAATCATCGACCCCACACATTACATAGGGATGGATTCACTTAACAATCATCGACCCCACACATTATATAGGGATGGCTTCACTTAACAATCATCGACCCCACACATTATATATGGATGGCTTCACTTAGCAATCATCGAGCCCACACATTATATAGGGATGGCTTCACTTAACAATCATCGAACCCACACATTATATAGCTTCACTTAACAATCATCGACCCCACACATAGGGATGGCTTCACTTAACAATCATCGACCCCACACATTATATAGGGATGGCTTCACTTAACAATCATCGACCCCATACATTATATAGGGATGGCTTCGCTTAACAATCATCGACCCCACACATAGGGATGGCTTCACTTAGCAATCATCGACCCCATACATTATATAAGGATGGCTTCATTTAACAATCATCGACCCCACACATAGGGATGGCTTCACTTAACAATCATCGACCCCACACATTATATAGGGATGGCTTCACTTAACAATCATCGACCCCACACATTATATAGGGATGGCTTCATTTAACAATCATCGACCCCATGCATTATATAGGGATGGCTTCACTTAACAATCATCGACACCACACACAGGGATGGCTTCACTTAGCAATGGTCGACCCCACACATTATATAGGGATGGCTTCAATTAACAATCATCGACCTCACACATTATATAGAGATGGCTTCACTTAACAATCATCGACCCCACACATTATATAGGGATGGCTTCACTTAACAATCGTCGACCCCACACATTATATAGGGATGGCTTCACTTAGCAATCATCGACCCCACACATAGGGATGGCTTCACTTAGCAATGGTCGACCCCACACATTATATAGGGATGGCTTCACTTAACAATCATCGACCCCACACGTTATATAGGGATGACTTCACTTCACAATCATCGACCCCACACATTATATAGGGATGGCTTCACTTAACAATCATCGACCCCATACATTATATAGGGATGGCTTCGCCTAACAATCATCGACCCCACACATAGGGATGGCTTCACTTAGCAATCATCGACACCATACATTATATAGGGATGGATTCACTTAACAATTATCGACCCCACACATTATATAGGGATGGCTTTATTTAACAATCATCGACACCACACATAGGGATGGCTTCACTTAACAATCATCAACCCCACACATTATATAGGGATGGCTTCACTTAACAATCATCGACCCCACACACAGGGATGGCTTCACTTAGCAATCGTCGACCCCACACATTATATAGGGATGGCTTCACTTAACAATCATCGACCCCACACATTATATAGGGATGGCTTCATTTAACAATCATCGACCCCATACATTATATAGGGATGGCTTCACTTCACAATCATTGACCCCACACACAGGGATGGCTTCTCTTAGCAATCGTCGACCCCACACATTATATAGGGATGGCTTCACTTAACAATCATCGACTCCACACATAGGGATGGCTTCACTTAGCAATCATCGAATCCACACATTACATAGGGATGGATTCACTTAACAATCATCGATCCCACACATTATATAGGGCTGGCTTCACTGAGCAATCATCGACCCCACACATTATATAGAGATGGATTCACTTAGCAATCATCGACCCCACACATTATATAGGGATGACTTCACTAAACAATCATCGACCCCACACATAGGGATGGCTTCACTTAACAATCATCGACCCCACACATTATATAGGGATGACTTCACTAAACAATCATCGACCCCACACATAGGGATGGCTTCACTTAACAATCATCGACCCCATACATTATATAGAGATGGCTTCACTTAGCAATCATCGACCTCACACATTATATAGGGATGGCTTCACTTAACAATCACCGACCCCTAACATTATATAGGGATGGCTTCACTTCACAATCGTCGACCCCACACATTACATAGGGATGGCTTCACTTAACAATCATCGACCCCATATATTATATAGGGATGGCTTCATTTAGCAATCATCGACCCCACACATTATATAGGGATGGCTTCACTTAACAATCATCTACCCCACACATTATATAGGGATGGCTTCACTTAACAATCATCGACCCCACACATTATATAGGGATGGCTTCATTTAACAATCATCGACCCCACACATAGGGATGGCTTCACTTAACAATCATCAACCCCACACATTATATAGGGATGGCTTCACTTAACAATCATCGACCCCACACATTATATAGGGATGGCTTCATTTAACAATCATCGACCCCATGCATTATATAGGGATGGCTTCACTTAACAATCATCGACCCCACACACAGGGATGGCTTCACTTAGCAATGGTCGACCCACACTTTATATAGGGATGGCTTCACATAACAATCATCGACCCCACACATTATATAGGGATGGCTTCACTTAACAATCATCGACCCCACACATTATATAGGGATGGCTTCACTTAACAATCGTCGACCCCACACATTATATAGGGATGGCTTCACTTAACAATCATCGACCCCACACATAGGGATGGCTTCACTTCACAATGGTCGACCCCACACATTATATAGGGATGGCTTCACTTAACAATCATCGACACCACACGTTATATAGGGATGACTTCACTTCACAATCATCGACCCCACACATTATATAGGGATGGCTTCACTTAACAATCATCGACCTCATACATTA
Source organism: Bathymodiolus septemdierum (assembly GCA_963383655.1). Lineage (NCBI taxonomy): Eukaryota > Metazoa > Mollusca > Bivalvia > Mytilida > Modiolidae > Bathymodiolus > Bathymodiolus septemdierum. The sequence continues at coordinate 96,746,571 of OY726518.1, forward strand.
TATAGGGATGGCTTCGCCTAACAATCATCGACCCCACACATAGGGATGGCTTCACTTAGCAATCATCGACCCCATACATTATATAGGGATGGCTTCACTTAACAATTATCGACCCCACACATTATATAGGGATGGCTTCATCTAACAATCATCGACCCCATACATTATATAGGGATGGCTTCACTTCACAATCATCGACCCCACACACAGGGATGGCTTCACTTAGCAATCGTCGACCCCACACATTATATAGGGATGGCTTCACTTAACAATCATCGACTCCACACATAGGGATGGCTTCACTTAACAATCATCGATCCCACACATTATATAGGGCTGGCTTCACTGAGCAATCATCGACCCCACACATTATATAGAGATGGATTCACTTAGCAATCATCGACCCCACACATTATATAGGGATGGCTTCACTTAACAATCATCGAACCCACACATTATATAGCTTCACTTAACAATCATCGACCCCACACATAGGGATGACTTCACTTAACAATCATCGATCCCATACATTATATAGGGATGGCTTCATTTAGCAATCATCGACCCCACACATTATATAGGGATGGCTTCACTTCACAATCATCGACCCCACACGTTATATAGGGATGGCTTCACTTAGCAATCATCGACCCCACACATTATATAAGGATGGCTTCACTTAGCAATCAGCGACCCCACACATTATATAGGGATGGCTTCACTTAACAATCATCGACCCTAACATTATATAGGGATGACTTCACTAAACAATCATCGACCCCACACATTATATAGGGATAGCCTCACTTAACAATCATCGATCCCACACATAGGGATGGCTTCAGTTCACAATCATCGACCCCACACATTATATAGGGATGGCTTCACTTAACAATCATCGACCCCACACATTATATAGGAATGACTTCACTTAACAATCATCGACTCCACACATAGGGATGGCTTCACTTAGCAATCATCGAGCCCACACATTATATAGGGATGGCTTCACTTAACAATCATCGACCCCACTCATTATATAGGGATGGCTTCACTTATCAATCATCGAGTCCACACATTATATAGGGATGGCTTCACTTAACAATCATCGACCCAAACACATTATATAGGGATGGCTTCACTTAACAATCATCGACCCCACACATAGGGATAGCTTCACTTAACAATCATCGACCCCACACATAGGGATGGCTTCACTTAACAATCATCGACCTCTAACATTATATAGGGATGACTTCACTAAACAATCATCGACCCCACACATTATATAGGGATGGCTTCAATTAACAATCATCGACCCCACACATTATATAGGAATGACTTCACTTAACAATCATCGACTCCACACATAGGGATGGCTTCAGTTAGCAATCATCGACCCCACACATTATATAGGGATGGATTCACTTAACAATCATCGACCCCACACATTATATAGGGATGGCTTCACTTAACAATCATCGACCCCACACGTTATATAGGGATGGCTTCACTTAACAATCATCGACCCCACACATAGGGATGGCTTCACTTAACAATCATCCACACCACACATTATATAGGGATGACTTCACTGAACAATCATCGGCCCCAGACATTATATAGGGATGACTTCACTTAACAATCATCGACCCCACACATAGGGTTGGCTTCACTTCACAATCATCGACCCCACACATTACATAGGGATGGATTCACTTAACAATCATCGACCCCACACATTATATAGGGATGACTTCACTTAACAATACTCGACCCCACACATAGGGATGGCTTCACTTAGCAATCGTCGACCCCACACATTATATAGGGATGGCTTCACTTAACAATCATCGACCCCACACATTATATAGGGATGGCTTCACTTAACAATCATCGACCCCACACATTATATAGGGATGGCTTCACTTATCAATCGTCGACCCCAAACATTATATAAGGATGGCTTCACTTAACAATCATCGACCCCACTCATTATATAGGGATGGCTTCACTTAGCAATCATCGACCCCACACATTATATAGGGATGGCTTCACTTAACAATCATCGACCCCACACATTATATAGGGATGGCTTTATTTAACAATCATCGACCCCATACATTATATAGGGATGGCTTCACTTAACAATCATCGACCCCACACACAGGGATGGCTTCACTTTGCAATCGTCGACCCCACACATTATAAAGGGATGGCTTCACTTTGCAATCATCGACCCCACACATTATATAGGGATGGCTTTATTTAACAATCATCGACCCCACACATTATATAGGGATGGCTTCACTTCACAATCATCGACCCCACACACAGGGATGGCTTCACTTAGCAATCGTCGACCCCACACATTATATAGGGATGGCTTCACTAAACAATCATCGACCCCACACATTATATAGGGATGGTTTCACTTAACAATCATCGACCCCACACATTATATAGGGATGGCTTCACTTAACAATCATCGACCCCACACATAGAGATGGCTTCACTTAACAATCATCGACCCCTAACATTATATAGGGATGACTTCACTAAACAATCATCGACCCCACACATTATATAGGGATGGTTTCACTTCACAATCATCGACCCCACACATTATATAGGGATGGCTTCACTTAGCAATCATCGATCCCACACATTATATAGGAATGACTTCACTTAACAATCATCGACTCCACACATAGGGATGGCTTCACTTAGCAATCATCGACCCCACACATTATATAGGGATGGATTCACTTAACAATCATCGACCCCACACATTATATAGGGATGGCTTCACTTAGCAATCATCGACCTCACACATTATATAGGGATGGCTTCACTTAGCAATCATCGAGCCCACACATTATATAGGGGTGGCCTTACATAACAATCATCGACCCCACACATTATATAGGGATGGCTTCACTTAACAATCATCGACCCCACACATTGGGATAGCTTCACTTAACAATCATCGACCCCGCACATAGGGATGGCTTCACTTAACAATCATCGACCCCTAACATTATATAGGGATGACTTCACTAAACAATCATCGACCCCACACATTATATAGGGATGGCTTCACTTAACAATCATCGACCCCACACGTTATATAGGGATGACTTCACTTCACAATCATCGACTCCACACATAGGGATGGCTTCACTTAGCAATCATCGACCCCACACATTATATAGGGATGGATTCACTTAACAATCATCGACCGCACACATTATATAGGGATGGCTTCACTTAACAATCATCGACCCTACACATTATATAGGGATGGCTTCACTTAGCAATCATCGAGCCCACACATTATATAGGGATGGCTTCACTTAACAATCATCGACCCCACACATTATATAGGGATGGCTTCACTTAACAATCATCGACCCCACACATTATATAGGGATGGCTTCACTTAACAATCATCGACCTCACACATTATATAGGGATGGCTTCACTTAGCAATCATCGACCCCACACATTATATAGGGATGGCTTCATTTAGCAATCATCGACCCCACACATTATATAGGGATGGCTTCATTTAACAATCATCGACCACATACATTATATAGGGATGGCTTCACTTCACATTCATCGACCCCACACACAGGAATGGCTTCACTTAGCAATCGTCGACCCGACACATTGTATAGGGATGGCTTCACTTAACAATCATCGACCCCACACATTATATAGGGATGACTTCACTTAACAATCATCGACCCCACACATTATATAGGGATGGTTTCACTTAACAATCGTCGACCCCACACATTATATAGGGATGGCTTCACTTAACAATCATCGACCCCACACATAGGGATGGCTTCACTTAGCAATGGTCGACCCCACACATTATATAGGGATGGCTTCACTTAACAATCATCGACCCCACACATTATATAGGGATGGCTTCACTTAACAATCATCGACCCCATACATTATATAGGGATGGCTTCGCCTAACAATCATCGACCCCACACATAGGGATGGCTTCACTTAGCAATCATCGACCCCACACATTATATAGGGATGGCTTCACTTAACAATCATCGACCCCACACATTATATAGGGATGGCTTCATTTAACAATCATCGACACCACACATAGGGATGGCTTCACTTAACAATCATCGACCCCACACATTATATAGGGATGGCTTCACTTAACAATCATCGACCCCACACATTATATAGGGATGGCTTCATTTAGCAATCATCGACCACATACATTATATAGGGATGGCTTCACTTAAGAATCATCGACCCCACACACAGGGATGCCTTCACTTAGCAATCGTCGACCCCACACATTATATAGGGATGGCTTCACTTAACAATCATCGACCCCACACATTATATAGGGATGGCTTCATTTAACAATTATCGACCCCATACATTATATAGGGATGGCTTCACTTCACAATCATCGACCCCACACACAGGGATGGCTTCACTTAGCAATCGTCGACCCCACACATTATATAGGGATGGCTTCACTTAACAATCATCGACTCCACACATAGGGATGGATTCACTTAACAATCATCGACCCCACACATTATATAGGGCTGGCTTCACTTAGCAATCATCGACCCCACATATTATATAGAGATGGATTCACTTAGCAATCATCGACCCACACATTATATAGGGATGGCTTCACTTAACAATCATCGACCCCACACATTATATAGGGATGACTTCACTAAACAATCATCGACCCCACACATAGGGATGGCTTCACTTAACAATCATCGACCCCATACATTATATAGAGATGGCTTCACTTAGCAATCATCGACCTCACACATTATATAGGGATGGCTTCACTTAGCAATCACCGACCCCTAACATTATATAGGGATGGCTTCACTTCACAATCGTCGACCTCACACATTACATAGGGATGGCTTCACTTAACAATCATCGACCCCACACATAGGGATGGCTTCACTTAACAATCATCGACCACATACATTATATAGGGATGGCTTCATTTAGCAATCATCGACCCCACACATTATATAGGGATGGCTTCACTTAACAATCATCGACCCCACACATTATATAGGGATGGCTTCACTTAGCAATCATCGACCCCACACATTATATAGGGATGGCTTCATTTAACAATCATCGACCCCATACATTATATAGGGATGGCTTCACTTAACAATCATCGACCCCACACATTATATAGGGATGGCTTCACTTAACAATCGTCGACCCCAAACATTATATAAGGATGGCTTCACTTAGCAATCATCGACCCCACACATTATATAGGGATGGCTTCACTTAACAATCATCGACCCCACACATTATATAGGGATGTATTCACTTAACAATCATCGACCCCACACATTATATAGGGATGGCTTCACTTAACAAACATCGACCCCACACATTATATAGGGATGGCTTCACTTAACAATCGTCGACCCCACACATTACATAGGGATGGCTTCACTTAACAATCATCGACCCCACAGATTATATAGGGATGGCTTCACTTAGCAATCACCGACCCCTAACATTAAATAGGGATGGCTTCACTTCACAATCGTCGACCCCACACATTACATAGGGATGGTTTCACTTAACAATCATCGACCCCACACATAGGGATGGCTTCACTTCACAATCATCGACCCCATACATTATATAGGGATGGTTTCATTTAGCAATCATCGACCCCACACATTATATAGGGATGGCTTCACTTAACAATCATCGACCCCACACATTATATAGGGATGGCTTCACTTAGCAATCATCGACCCCACACATTATATAGGGATGGCTTCACTTAACAATCATCGACCCCTCACATAGGGATGGCTTCACGTAACAATCATCGACCCCACACATAGGGATGGCTTCACTTAACAATCATCGACCTCTAACATTATATAGGGATGACTTCACTAAACAATCATCGACCCCACACATTATATAGGGATGGCTTCACTTCACAATCATCGACCCCACACATTATATAGGAATGACTTCACTTAACAATCATCGACTCCACACATAGGGATGGGTTCATTTAGCAATCATCGACCCCACACATTATATAGGGATGGATTCACTTAACAATCATCGACCCCAAACATTATATAGGGATGGCTTCACTTAACAATCATCGACCCCACACGTTATATAGGGATGGCTTCACTTAGCAATCATCGAGCCCATACATTATATAGGGATGGCTTCACTTAACAATCATCGACCCCACACATTATATAGGGATGGCTTCACTTAACAATCATCGATCCCACACATAGGGATGGCTTCACTTAACAATCATCGACCCCACACATTATATAGGGATGGCTTCACTTAACAATCATCGACCCCACACATTATATAGGGATGGCTTCACTTAACAATCATCGACCTCACACATTATATAGGGATGGCTTCACTTAGCAATCATCGACCCCACACATTATATTGGGATGGCTTCACTTAGCAATCATCGACCCCACACATTATATAGGGATGGCTTCACTTAGCAATCATCGACCCCACACATTATATAGGGATGGCTTCAATTAACAATCATCGACCCCACACATTATATAGGGATGGATTCATTTAACAATCATCGACCCCACACATTATATAGAGATGATAATCAATATGGTGCCATATAAAGATAAAACTACCAAAGTTAGAGATTTTAGCTATAGAACTGACCACTATACAGGGATTGCTATGGCTTCAAAATGTTTGTGGTCTAGAAATGTTTGAAGAGGTAATCCGAGGCCGTAAATGGAAGGACAGACAATGCAATGACCAGAAGAAAAAGGCCAAAATGACAAACAATAATCCACAAAACAATACACAGAATATCAAACATCTACCAACAAAAACCTCACTAAAAATCGCCAACTATCATATTTTGTAGTGACTAAAATATCACAGGAATTTCGCCTAAAGAACGAGTGTAAAGCTATTGGCTATTATTCTCTCATTTAAATAAATAGAAAGTAACACGAATGTGGTAAATATCAGGGGAAAAAACCGCATCGGGATGGTGTAATGGTTAGCGTGCTCACCTCGAGTTCGGTAGATCGTGGTTTTGAGCCCCTGTCGGGTCAAACCAAAAAATATGAAATTGGTATGCGTTGCTTCTCCGTTAAGCACGCTGCATTAAGGAGAAAGAAAAAGACTGGCTGGCTCGGAATCGGAATAATGTGTAAGAGTGCAGCGACATGTCTGCCCGTGGACAGTTGTTTGAGTGAGCTAGCACTATAAAAATCCAGCAAAGCGTGTTGGTCTAGTTCAAAGCGGACATCATCATCATCATCATATCAAATTGTAACTTGTCCTCGTCATGATATAGCGGGAAATTGATCACTTGGCGTTAAACAGCAAACATTCATCCTCAAATACTCGAGGAGGTTCAAATGTTACATACAAATGAGTCTTTAAAGACGTAGGCGTGTTGTAATTGCATTAATAAAAGTGTGCAATAATTTTGGTGGGACATACTAATTGAGAGCCTTCCTCTGCAATTATTTGACGAACTAAACGTGTACGACGAAGTTATTATTGTTACAGTCTAACCCAAGAACCGAACACAGTTTTTACGAGAAAATTGTCGTTGTCACATCAAGAAAGCCATCAGCGCTTCTTTGATGCCCTTTGCAATTGAGAACTTTTATTTATTGTATCTTTTACACAGATATAGGAAAAGTTTGTAATCCTCAAATCGAAGAACAGACAATACAATATCCAAAAGAAAAAAAGACAAAAATGACAAACATTGGTCGACAAAAGACCACACAGAAAACCAAACATTGAGCAACACTGAAAACCGGTGCTTCAAAATGGTGAGAAATTCCTGTTCCACTAATGGCACATGTCGTGTTACACTTGTTACAAATCTGACGACAAGTCATGGAAATCTGTAGCAAAGGGATGCCTAATGTAAAACATTCGAAGTGATGATTACAACTTGGCCATTAGGAACCTTTTGTTCAGTAGGTTCCTTGTTAGTATCAACCCTCTATCAATGAAATCATTATATGAACAACAGGCTTTATGTATTAAGAAAATGACACGACCGACATTATTACTTTGGTACACCCCGACAGTTTACATCACGTCCTGCTTTTCTGCATCAGGTGTATGCTATTGGTTGTTTTTTGCAGTCGAGAGGAGTGGGGTTATGTCCCTTTTAGTATTCTACTTAATGCGGCAAAATGCTAATTAATGCGTTATTACGTTATCTAAATTTCTGCATTGTTAGTAGCAATTGTTGATTCGTGCAAGTATAAATTATTTATATGTTGTTTATATACATTAAGTGAGTCCTTGAATTATTCAGCTAAAGTATCGTTGGGGGATTCAAGTTATTCCCCTTTGTATGTAATCATAAGTTATTTCTTCTTGATTTATAATGGCAGACTGAAGTGTAGGGTATACTTCACGCCATATGAAAAATGTAACACACACATGGAGTGCGGAATATGTCCAACTGATGTACATTTTGTATTAAATTTTGTAAATATTGTTATAATCCAAATATATTTTATCCCTCATCGGTCTTCTCATAAAAGTGAGATATTACGAAATAATAATTCAATAAAAGATATTTCTGCATTCTTTTTTACATTTGAAAGCTTTTTATGAGTAAGGTGTATATGTTGCGTGATAGATAAGATTCCATCTACAGCCATTTACAAAATCAGTCACTTTTAGGTATAGATAATTACACCGAGAACAAGTCTACAAGCAATAGAAGGGCCGTCGTGGTCGTGATCGTATGGTAATTTGGAGGTACAACTACCTATGCAATGGCAAGAGTACTCGACTATTCCGGTACTCCGGTTTCCTTCACCAATAAAACTGATTACCACAATATAAGTGAAATATTGCTGAAAGTGGCGTTAAACACCATAACCCTTAACCCTACAAGTAGTTGATACAAAAAAGCATTGAGGGTCCATTTTAGACATGCTTGTACAATACTTCATCAATCAAATCAATCTTAAACTGTTTCTAATGTCGAAATAAACATTTTAAATATCAGCTAAATTCAATATTTATTGCAATATAAACGTTAACAAATTTGTGACAAATAAAAGAGACAATAAAGTACAAGAAACATTACATAACAGATATAACAACAAAAACAAAGTATTAAAGTTATTACCCTGTCCTTAGTTCTAATGACTGTCTAATAAAGTACAAGAAACATTACATAACAGATATAACAACAAAAACAAAGTATTAAAGTTATTACCCTGTCCTTAGTTCTAATGACTGTCTAATAAAGTACAAGAAACATTACATAACAGATATAACAACAAAAACAAAGTATTAAAGTTATTACCCTGTCCTTAGTTCTAATGACTGTCTAATAAAGTACAAGAAACATTACATAACA